>OY728146.1:885031932-886335632 GCA_963277665.1 Viscum album | reverse complement strand
ATTTACTACAATTAGTATTCATATTGTTCAAAAATAAAGTAGATCTTATTGCCTAATATTAATTATGATGATTGAAAATATGGAATAAATTTTATAAAAATCAATTCACATAGGTGTGATAATTTAATTTAATATAAAACTCATAAGCATGATGGAAAGCGGTTTTTTTGAAAAATGTATTTTTCAAGGAAAGATGATTTTACTTTAACTTTTTAACTAGTAATATTCATTATATGAATTTAAATTGATAATTATAGATATATAACATATAAATTTAATTTAAATCATTCCCTATTAGGGGTTATTTTTAACTAATCAAAATGAATAAACATTATGGATTTTAAAACAGTTTTCAGAAAAAACGCATTTTTAAGCCTAAAAATACACTTATACTAAAATCCAGTATTGATTAATGATTAGATGGGAAGATAGAGGAAAGGTAAAGGTACCTGATCACAACTCCAAGAATTTTCTCTCTATAAGAACACCCTTGAAGTATCAATATGCATTCATACATTTCGAGTGACTAAATCGTGGAGCAGAACTCAAAAAAGGAGCAGGAATGGGATGTGACGCACAGCCTTCACTTGTTCTCTGGTTTTTTGGGTGGTAACTTTTCCCTAATCAAGGATCATATTCATCAAAGTATCATTAAAAAATCCACCATAGCACATTTCTTGACCTCATACGAATCCATCTAAGATAGGCTAATGCTTTTAAGGCACTCTTTCATCGCACGTATCCTCCTTTCTAAAGGTATGAAACCCTAGAAAGTCTCTGATTTGGTCCCTTGACTCGTTGTGATTTGGGGGTTTGTTTATTTCAAATGTGTCTCAATTAGTTAGTGGGTTTCATCTTCTTTTTCCTTCTACTGAACTAAAATGAAATGCATGGGGTTTTGACTCTCTCAATCTCTATCCAGGGATTATGAAGATTCACAACTGGTCTTTGAATTTTAATTTACATGATTTTAAAGACACTTCTGCTTAGGTATAGATTAATATTCATGGGTTGAATTTGGTACTTTGGCGCCTGAGATACTATATGACATTTCCTATGTCGTTGGAATTCTAGTAAGAATGTATTCTGCTACAGAAATGGTTTTCTATGGCCACTTTTCTCGGGTCTTAGTAGAAATAGATTTGAGTCCTGCTTCAATAGACAAAGTAGTGCTCTCTACTCCACAAGATGAAATCTGCTTGAACATTGAATATGAAAAGATCTTGCCTTTCTGTGTTACTTGTGGCATAATTGGGCATAAGAATCCTTCTTGTAGAAGAGAGATTATATGTACTAACTATCAAATGAAAGGACGTGACATACTACAATGTCTCATAATTAAAAAAAACCACCCCCTCAGTGTTCTGATGACCAAAGTAAGGGTGTTGTTATTACACTTCTCCCCTCTTTAGAGTTGTTCCAATATCAAATAGACCCCCTGCAAGAGAAGTCTAAAACCCCTTCAAAATCCTTACACAGAGAGGAGGAAGGTGTTTAGTCTGACAATTCAAAATTTACTTCCAAGCCCAAATTAACTTGGTCCAATGCTCTTAACGAGGAACGGGTGCCTATTCCAATGGTATCTTTTAAAGATGCTCTGTATAAGGGACTAGTGGATGATAATATGGATACAATTTATTCTGATGGTCATGATGACATGGAGTCTTCAATTCAGAATGAGGTCGATTTTAACTTGTGGAGGGAAGGGAAGATGATTACCTCAAGAAAATGGAAGTCTAAAATTGAAGCATTCACTTCAATAAAATCTAAACATAAAGGGGGGTCTTCTCTAATGAAGACTACTAAGTACACTATTGACAGTAAAAAATAGGTGTTATCTGTTGAAGCTTTAAAACTTAGTGGTAGGGCTGAAAAAGACTCTGAAATTCCCATCTCCCATGGATCTATGGCTATTGTGGATATGAAGAACAATTTTGATGGATCAACTCAAGTTCATCATGAATCTGTTTTGACTTATTCAATTAGTGTTGTTGTTATCTATTTGGATGGGGGGCATAAACACTCTTCTTCTGCTGCTTACAAGGCTGTCTTTGGAGTCATTAAAATCAGAATTTTCTAGTTGCAAAGGCACACTTGGTTGTTGCTGCTCACGAGGTTGGTTTTGGAGGTGCTAAAAAATAGAATTTTCTGGTTGCAAAGACACACCCGGTTGGTGTGGTTGCTGCTATTATGGATGGTGATCCTTCTGCTTCCCTTGTGGTTAGTGATCCTACTGCTCAAAGAACTGATAATAACGTTGTTGATAACTCGAGTGGGGAGATTGTCGTGCCTCTCTTTAAATCCACTCGGAGAAAGACGATCCTTGAAAGGGATTCTCAATCACCTAAAGGTGTGAAGTTTGCATATACAACTGACAAATCGCCTTTGGTTGTAAGTACAAGAAGCGTGAAAGGCATTGGAAAATCCCCAATCAGCATTGCTCGCACGAAAACATCCTCAAATGTAAGCACAAAAAATGAATTTGATCTACTTGCCTCCGGAAGAAGTGAAGGAGAATCAGTAGGCGATGATGGTGGACCTGTTGTTAAGGCAAAATTGGTGTTCAGTGATGAGGAACCATCAAATGATGGAAGTGGGCCATGGACGCAGGACAAAATCTGGTGAAGAGGACGACATCCTCGTGGTTGAGGAGGACAGGTTGCTCATAGTAGCATGAATACTAGATCTAGGGAAAATTGATTTCAACTGGCATGTTTGTGGAGCATGGATGTGTTTTTATTCCTCCCCTTTCTTTACTTTTCATTTAATAAAGGGGTCTTCGCGCCTCAATCTTTTCAAAAAAAATACTAAAATCCAGTATAAAGATTATTTAAATGCAATTAATTGAATTAAATATAGATAAAGAGTACTTATGTTACATTAAGATCAAATTAAGAGAATAATTGGACTTTAAAATTAATTAATTTATCAAAATAAATGACATTTTTACATAAAAATGACATTTTTCACTATTCACTGAAAAAATCTATATTTTTCAAAAAATCTCAAATTTTCACTCTAAGTTAATTTTGATATGTTGATATCAAAAATGGAGTTTATTTTATTAAATACATTTTCTAAATATTCCAGAAAATAATTATAATTTTTTTATAAAAAGAAATAAAAAACATTTTTGAAGAAAATATATTTTGAAGTACAAAAAGACATTACCAAAAGTTGATTGATTATCACTATGGGAAAACCCGTCATTTATGATGGGATATTTGCGACGGGGATATGTCACGTTGCAAATAGTTCGTCCAGAGGGACTATTTGCGACATGACACTCTTCTCGTCGCAAATAACTAACTATTTGCAACGAGTGGTTTTCACTCGTCGCAAATAACCATCGAAGGGTTTTAGTATTTGCAACGAGACCTGTCACAAATACCCTTCGCTGGTTTTACCATTTGTGACGGGTCCCGTCGCAAATACCCTTTTTAACCATCGTCCCGTAATTAATAGGGGTTTAGCATTTGTAACGGTTCTCGTTGCAAACAATGTTATTTGCGATGAGATTTATCACTCATCGCAAATGCTATGTTGACATGTAGGTATTTGCGACGGGTCCCGTCACAAATAATCTAACCTATATATATCCCCATCCGTTTTTTTCATTTCACGCATCTCTCAACTCCTCTCTCTCTATGAACTCTCATATTTTCTCTGAAATTTTTTCAAAGTTTAAAATTTCATATCGGAGTCATTTTCAAGGCTTTCAGCGTACAAAAGATTCTGTTTTAAGGTATTTATCTATTGTTTGTATTTTTTAGTTAATTCATTTAATTTTATGTAAGTTATAATTATTGTTAATTAGCGACAATTAAATTAAATTAGAATTAGATGGTTTTATTTTGCATTATTTATTTTTACAAATATGTTGTTTCATTAGTAATAAATACTAATAAATTGTAATAATTAGCCTTAATTAGTAGTAATTAGCAGTAATTAGTAATAATTAGCGGTCATTAGTAATAAAAAGTTATAAATAGAAATAATTAATAGTAAATACAAATAATTAAGAATAATTAGGAATAAATAGTAATAATTAGTAATAATTAGTAATAAATAGGAATAAATGGGAATAAATAGTAATGAATAGGAATAATTAAGAATAATTAGGAATAATTAGGAATAATTAGTAATAATTAGAAATAATTCGTAATAATTAAGAATAATTTTTAATAATTTGTAATAAATAGAAATAATTAGGAATAAATAGTAAGATTAGTAATAATTAGGAATAATTAGTAATAATTGAGAATAATTAGTAATAAATAAGAATAAATAGGAATAAATAGAAATAAATAGTAATAAACAGGAATAAATAGGAATAATTAGAAATAATTAATAATAATTAGGAATAATTTGTAATAATTTGTAATAATTTGTAATAATTTGTAATAAATAGAAATAATTAGTAATAAAAAAGAATAATTAGTAATAAATATGAATTTAGGAATAAATAATAATAAATAGTAATAATTAAGAATAATTAGTAATAATTAGGAATAATTAGTAATAAATAGTAATAAATATGAATAAATAGTATTAAATAGGAATAAATAGTAATAATTAAAAATAATTAGGAATAATTAGTAATAATTTGTAATAAATATGAATAATTAGTAATAAATAGGAATAATTAGTAATAAATAGGAATAATTAGTAATAAATAGGAATAATTAGTAATAAATAAGAATAATTAGTAATAAATAGGAATAATTAGTAATAATTAGGAATAATTAGTAATAAATATGAATAATTAGTAATAAATAGGAATAATTATGAATAATTAGTAATAATTAGTAATAAATATGAATAATTAGTAAGAATTAGTAATAAATATGAATAATTAATAATAATTAGTAATAATTAGTAATAATTAATAATAATTAGTAATAATTAGTAATAATTAGTAATAATTATTAATAATTAATAATAAATATGAATAGTTTTCAATAATTAGTAATAATTAGTAATACATATGAATAATTAGTAATAATTAGTAATAATTAGTAATAAATTGTAATAAATAGTAATAAATAATAACAATTAGTAACAATTCGTAACAATTGGGAACAATTAGTAACAATTAGTAACAATTAGGACCAATTAGTAATAAATAGGAATAAATAGAAATAAATAAAAATAATTAATAATGATTTGTAATAAATAGGAATAAATATGAACAATTAATAATAATTTTGTAATAATTGGTAATAATTAGTAATAATTAGTAATAATTAGTAATAATTAGCTGTAAATAGCGCTAATTAGTAATAATTAGTAATAATTAGTAATAAATAGTAATAATTGGCGATAATTAGTAATAAATAGTAATAATTAGTGATAAATAGTATTAATTGGTAATAAATAAGAATAATTGCTAATAATTAGTAATAATTAGTAATAATTAGTAATAATTTGTAATAATTAGTAATAATTAGTAATAATTTGTAATAAATAGGTATAAATAGTTATAAATAGGTATAATTGGTAATAAATAGGCATAATTACTAATAATTAGGTATAATTAGTAATAAATAGGTATAATTAGTAATAATTAGGTATAATTAGTAATAATTAGGTATAATTAGTAATAATTTGAAATAATTTGTAATAATTAGTAACAATTAGTAATAATTAGTAATAATTAGTAATAATTAATAATAATTAGGTATAATTAGGTATAATTAGGTATAATTGGATATAATTAGTAATAATTATGTATAATTAGTAATAATTAGGTATAATTAGTAATAATTAGGTATAATTAGTAATAATTAGGTATAATTAGGTATAATTAGTAATAATTAGGTATAATTTGTAATAATTGGTAATAATTAGTAATAATTAGTAATAATTAGTGGTAAATAGCGCTAATTAGTAATAATTAGCAGTAAATGGTATTAATTAGTAATAAATAGTAATAAATATTGATAATTAATAATAAATAGGAATAAATTGTAATCATTAGTAATAAATAGTAATTAATAGGAATAAATAGGAATAATTGGTAATAATCAGTAATAATTAGTAATAAATATGTATAATTAGTAATAATGAGTAATAAATAGTAATAAATGGGTATAATTAGTAATAAACAGGTATAATTAGCAATAAAGAGGTGTAATTAGTAATAAACAGGTATAAATAGAAATAAACAGGTATAATTAGTAATAAATAGGTATAATTGGAATAATTAGGTTTAATTAGTAATAATTTGGTATAATTAGTAATAATTATGTATAATTAGTAATAATTAGGTATAATTAGTAATAATTAGGTATAATTAGTAATAATTAGGTATAATTAGTAATAATTAGGTATAATTAGTAATAATTAGTAATAATTAATACTAATTAGTAATAATTAGGTATAATTAGGTATAATTAGTAGCAATTGGTAATAATTAGGTATAATTAGGTATAATTAGTAATAATTGGTAATAATTAGTAATAATTAGTAATAATTAGCAATAATTAGTAATAAATAGTAATAAATAGGTATAATTAGTAATAAATAGGTAAAATTAGTAATAAATAGTAATAATTAGGTATAATTAGTAATAATTAGTAATAAATTGGTATAATTAGTAATAATTAGAAATAAATAGCTATAATTAGTAATGATTAGTAATGATTAGTAATAATTAGTAATAATTAGTAATGATTAGTGGTAATTAGTGGCAATTAGTAGTAATTAGTAATAAATAGTGGTGATTAGTAATAAATAGGGGTAATTAAGAATAATTATGAATAATTAACATTTTTTTCTTTTTTTTGAATAGTGTTTTTATTATATCAAATTATTCATAAAAAATAATTATTTTATATTTTTTTAGAGAAATATGGAATAAGGATGTTGAAAATAGTCATTATTAGATGATTGTGCTTGGATAAATCGGCACAGGAATCCAAACAATTCTGGTATAATTATTATATATATTGAGGGTGTTGAAACTTTTTTATTATTTGCGTCATCAAAACCATAATTTGTTTCAAAAGGGACGATTAAGTGTCCATGTAAAAAATGTGGTCTGAATACATTTGACAATGTTGGGGGTCATCAATTGTGTTTTGGTTTTCAAACAGATTATATTTGTTGGTATCGATATGGTGAATGTAGTTTCAGAGAAGATACTAATAATTTGGTTCTGGATCCATCACGGTTTCAAAATTTAGTACATGATGTGGTGGGTCCAACTTTTCAACAAATTGAAACTCAAGATGATATTGATTTAACTCGTGAGTTGGAACCATCTCAATTTTATGAGTTTTTGAGATCTGCTGAGGATGCCTTATATTCTGGTTACAAGATAAGAAAAATTGAAGCAATTACAAAATTTATGGCTATTAAATCAGATAATGAAATGTCAAATAGTTGTTTTGATTAAATATTCTCTTTGGTTAAAACACTGTTACCTGAAGGAAATGTGTTGCCTATAAATTTCTATGAGAGAAAGAGGTCGGTTCTTAATTTGGATCTTAGTTATTAGAAGATTCGTGCATATTCAAATGATTGCATCTTATATTATGGTGAAAATGTGTCATTGGATAGTTGTCTCACATGTTGATAATCAAGGTATAAATAGACTCAATTAGGGAAGTTTGGTTTGATTCTTATAAAATGATTGATTTATTTCCTACTTACACTCAGATTGTAGCGTTTATTTATGTCTCAGAACACAGCGACATTGATGTCATGGTACAAAACTAATATTTCAAATAGTAAAAGCTTAAATCATCTCTCTGATGGTGATTCATAGAAACATTTTGACCAAGTACACCCGTATTTTTCTTCAAAATCCCAAAACGTGTGATTAGGTCTTTCTACTGATGGTTTATATCCATTTGGTTCTTATAGTAGTCAGTATTCATGTTGGTTTGTCTTTATAAATCCATACAATTTACCTTCTTGGATGTTGATGAAGTAGGCATATATATTTTTGACCTTATTAATTATAGGACATCTAAAAAATAATATTTATGTTTATCTGAAACCATTGATTGATGAGTTAAATTCATTATGGAGTAATGGTGTCAGTACATATGATGTTGTTGCGAAACAAAATTTCCTACTAAAAGTTACATTGATGTAGACAATTAATGACTTCCTAGTATATGGCATGTTATCTATCTGGAGTACACATGGTCCAAAATTATGTTCGTACTATATGAGTGACATAAAATCGTTTATTCTCATCAATAGAGGAAAACTTTGTTTTTCCAAATGTCATTACAGATTCCTTTCAATCGATCATCCTTTTCGGAAGAACAAATATCATTTAAGAAAAGGCACAATTGGAAGAGATGAACCTCCAACAATGATCTTAGGTATGGAATTAAAATCATTTTTCTCTTCATTACCTCCTATTACATTTTGATCAACTATAAACCAACAGAAAATTGATGGCTTTGGGAAAGAACATGATTGGATAAAACAAAGCATTTTTTGGGATCTTCCATTTTGGCCTGATTTATTGTTCTGTCACATGTTGAATGTCATACATATTGAGAATAATTGTTTTGATAATATATTTTATATAGTTTTGGATACACTAGGTAAGACCAAAGATAATTTAAAGGCATGATTAGATCTTTTCCAAATTTGCAAGCAACCAGAATTTGAACTATTTGAAAATGTCAGATCATAGAAGTTAATGAAGCCAAAAGCTGCTTATACACTTTCCAAAGAAAATTGATTATTATTTTATTAGTAGATTATAGATTTGAGACTTTCAAATGGTTATGTTTCTAATTTGGGAAGATGTGTCAGAAATGGTCATATTACTGGATTAAAAATTCATGATTTTCATGTTATAATGGAAATACTTCTACCGATTGGATTAAGTGGTTTGTTGAATTATATGATTTTTGATGTTCTAATAGATATATCATATTTTTTATGAGACATTTGTGCGACGAAAACAGACTATGATGCACTAAACATATTGTAAGAATATGTTGTTTTAATTTTATGTAAACTAGAAAAAATATTCCAACCAGATTTCTTTGACTTAATGGAACATTTGATATTACATTTACCACATGAAGAAAAATATAGAGGTTCGGTACAGTTCTGATGGATGTACTCATTCAAGAGATGCATGCATAAATTGAAGAAAAAAGTACGTAATAAAGCATCGGTTGAAGAATCAATTACATAAGCTTATTTACAAGAGAAAATTTCTTTTTTTTCTGCTGTCATTATTTTCAATCTGAATATCCCTCAAAACATAGCTGTATGAGCCGTAATGAGGGAAATGTTGACAATGAAATGAAAAATCAATTATCAGTTTTTAATCATCTATAACTTGGATTTAATGGAGTTCGTGAATGGCGGCTTTCAGATGATGAACATCACAGAGCTCATACATATATTCTAATAAACTATGAAGAAATAACATCATTTGTATTATGAGTTCTCTTATCACTTATTCTATAATATTTGTTATAGTAAATTAATATTATTTTATTTATTGGTTATATGATAATCATATCAAGAAACAACTTCCATAAATTACAACAGCTACTTTTGAAGAACGTCAACAAAATAATTTTTCCTATTGGTTTCAAAAACTAGTAACATAAATTATTTATAGTTTAATATATAAAATCAATTTATGACTTGCACTACCACATAATGGGGAAAGGGAAACACCTGGTTTTATTAGCACTAAACAGAAAGTGATGATAAATCTACCATTTATCAGCACTAAAAAAAGCACTGATAAAGGTATACCCCTTATCAGTGATTTTCATAGCATTGATAAAGGATAGATTTATTGGTGCTATTTTTAGTGCTGATAAAAAAATTAATAAAAAATGTTATTAATTTATATAAAATTATTATATTTATATTCAAAAATAATGTTTATTTGTATACATTAAATAAAAAATGCATGTTTATAATTAATATATATATATATTAATAATTCAAATACATATATATATATAATGTTTTAAAAAAAGTATTTCTAAGATTTATAATTAAATATATATATATATATATATATATTTAAATAATTGTAAGATTATAATAAATTTCATTAAATAATAAATATATTTATTTTTCCAATGAGCTCGTACCCGAGTGGTAAGGGCTCATGCTTGGCACCCAAGAGACCCAGGTTCAAAACCGGGTAGAGGTGAATTTCTGGGGGTGCTTTAGTAGTACTATAGCAGGTATTATTCAATACTGTAGCAACCGGAACTATTCACCCGATTTGGGCCTTTGGGCCTTCGGGCCACCGGTTTGGGCCTACAGGTCTCCAGGGCCTTCGGGTCATCAAAGGTGTTTGGGCCTCAGGGCCTTTGGGCCAAAAAGACCATGAAGTGCCCAGTTCACATAGAGAAGGCCCCAGAAGAGGATCAGAGCAACAAGACTAGCAGTCATAAGAAGCAGAGCTACCGGATTGGAAGAATGAGAGGGTATGGCAACTGCCATCGGGACCAGGCACCGTGCAGTTTTGTATGGGGTAATTCTAGCCGATGAGCAATGCAAGGTGGGGAGCTAGGTAATCAATGATGCAGAAGCTATGGGAGGGGCAGTTCATGTGGGTTGGGCCTACGAGTCATGTATTGGGCATAGTATGCCTCTGGGCCTTCGAGTCATGTATTGCGAGTCATGTTGGGCCTTGTGCCTTGGGCCTACGGGTCATGTACGGGTTCCCCTTCATCCCTTAAAAGGGGGATTATCTATAATAAAATAAAAAAGAAGGCCTTCAGGCCATTCGGAATAAATATATTTATTATATTTATTATATTTATTAGATTTATTAGATTTGTTAGATTTATTAGATTTATTATATTCATTATATTTATTATATTTTTTGTATTTATTATATATGTATTTTATTTATTTTATTTATAATTAATATATAAAAATAATTATTAAATATATATATTTATAATTATAATTATTAAATAAATATATATGTTTCCAATGAATTTGGTTAATAAATATATTGATCATACGGGATTAGACGTGCATATATGTTATGTATCATCATGAATGTTCATTTATACATTACACCCTTCTTATTATTCGTGTTGTCCATATGTGACAACTCATTTTTTATTATGTACACTTTACTAGGTATATGATTAATTCATGTTACCCATATGAACTATTATATATGTTCTCAAAAATACTTATAAAATTATATTAAATATATTTAAATAATATATTTATTTATTATATTTATAATTATTAAATTTCAATTATATATAAATACTTTTTAAATATATTTATTTGTAATTATAATTATAAATATATATATTTAAATAATTATAAAATTACAATGCATATATTTATTATACTTATAAAGTTATAAATATATATTATTAAATAAATATATTTATAAATATATAAAAATAGTTAAAAATAAATACAAATAGTTATAATTGTAATTACTAAATAAATATAGATATATTTAAATAATTAAAAAAATATAATATATATATTAATTATATATATTTATATACAAATATTTATAAATAAATAAAAACAGTTTTTATTCTAATTATAATTAAATATAGATATATTTAAATAATTAAAAAATTATAATAAATAAATAAATTATATATATTTATAAAATTATAAATATATTTGTTATAATTTTATAATTATTTATATATATATAATTGCAACTATAAATAAATATTTATTTATTATAATTTTTAATTGTAAATAAATATATATTTATTTATAGTTATAAATATAAATAATTATTTATTTATTTAAATATTTATTAATTTATAAAAAAATGTATTTATTATTTTCATATATAATGTTATATACAATTAAATGAATATATTTATAAATATATACAAATATTTATTTTTATATTTATATTTATAAATATATAAAAATATATTTAAATAATTATAAAATTATAATAAATATATTAATTATATATATTAATAAAATTATAAATATTATATAAATTTGTTATAATTTTATAATTATTTAAATAAATAAATATTTATTTATTTATAATTATAATTATAAATATATATATATATATATATTCATTTAAATAATTATAAAATTAGAAGAAATATAGTTATATATATCTATAATCTTATAAATATATATAATTAATATATTTATTATATATATTTCTAAGATTATAAATATATTAAGTATATTTCTTATAATTTTATAAAAATAAATAAATAAATATATTTATCATATATATAATTTTATAAATATATATAATAATATAAATAAATTATTAACATTATATCTTTATTAGCACTAAAAAAGTGTTGATAAAGGCATGTTTTATCAGCGCTTTCTATTTTAGCACAGATAAAACATGCCTTTATCGGTGCTTTTATCTAGCATTGATAAAAGGTTGACTCTCTTTTATAAAGAAACTCAAACATTCTCTTTCATTCTCACACCTCTCAAACTCTCACGGAATCCGACCCTTATGTCGCCGTGAACGCTCCTCCGCCGCGGACCCACCTCCATCGCGGATGCTCCTCCGCCGCAGACCCTCCTCCGTCACAGACCCTCCTCCGCCACGAAGCCTCCTCTAAGCTTTCTTTAAGCCCTTATACCTCAATCTTTGGATGTTTTTGACTCATATTCTTCAAGGAAACATCAAGTAAGTCTTGTTTCACTCGATTTCTCTCTCTTTTTAGGGTATCTCTTCCCCCCTTATTGAGTTCTTATTTTCCAGCGGGTTGTTTGACATGATGTTGGTCTGATCTTGTGTTGTTGGAGAAAATATTCATGTTTGAGTTTGAATCTTTCCTTAATAGGGTCTTGTTGAGGTGCGGTTGTGGTTTCACACCGATTTCTAAAGGTTTCCAAGTGTGAGCTAGATGATTCCATGCTTTTACATTATTAGATGATTTTGATATGCTTGCTTGTTTCCTTATATGTGTTCCATGGATTATTCATGTGGTGTGAAACATGTTTTGGAAATGGTTTGACATGAATATGTGATGAAAGTTGGTTTTTGAGAATAAATTGGTTATATTTCTTATGTACTTTGTGTTGGTGTTCCTTGAGAATGTTTTATGCCTTGTGTGAAAGGTGAGAATTGTTTTTTCAAAAGATATTTAAAGGTGAAAATGTGTTGAAAAAATATTTCTCTAAGGGAAATAGATTTTTATTGTGTGTTAGCTTCCTTGTTGTGTACCTTAAATGCGTCTTTGAATTGTGAGAGTAATGTGAAGCATGTTGTGAAATAGTTTTTATGTGAGCATGATTTTAAAAGGGGGATTTTCCTATATGCTTGAAAAATTGTTTAAGATCCCAACATGAAGGTGATAATTTAATCGCATCAGCGAGGCATACTCTAAATTTTCCCTTGTTTGTTATTTATTTTTAGGTAGTTGTAACGAATATGAAGTGACCCACCACTGAGTGACAACAGGTTCTAGATCGAAGGAAGGTTTCCTCACCTTTTTATTTATCCACAACCATATTCTATGTAGACCATATTTTGGAGGTGGTGCCTCCTTTGACCATATAGGAATCATACTCCTTGACCCCCCCCCCCCACTACACATCCACCTTTAATGCTCAATATCATTGAGGCATGCACTTCTTCCCTCTTGGATCCCGATTCTATTGAAAATACCTTTTAAAAAAATATAATGCTTTCATATCATGGTTTCCCATTCTACTGAACACCTCGCTTCAGATTAATTCAAAATCAATGTAACTTTTGAACTCTCCAAGAGTAGCAAGGCCATTTTCCCCCAAAGTATGAATCCTCCACCATTGAATATCAATCCAAACCTTACCCATTTCAATGGAACCACCACTTTGTTACTAGTGAAATTTCATTTAATCTTAGAAAACCACTTCACTAGAGGAAACCTAGTAGTCTTCAAACAAATACTTTCTATCAAGTCTTGATAAAATAATCACCACATGTTATGTAACCATGATTTAATACCAATTTTTGGTAACTGATGGTAGAATAAAAAAAATATCTGATATCACTAGTTGGATTTGGTACACATCAACAATCCTAATTTTAAACCCCAAAAACATAAATTAAACCCCCAAAACTTTCACATAGCATAAGAAATTCCAGAACATATCTAAATTGGAACAAATCCCCAAACCTTATATACCATAACATAGAAGTAAATCTACAACTAAGTCACTACATGAGATCTCTGCCTTATAGTTCTAGTAACCCCATGGTTTTGAAAATACCCCCCATAGGAAAATGATCAATAAATAATAAACACATGACATAAATGGAATAAGCACACCACATGAAAATTATGTTGTTTGGATGAAAATCCTACTTCATAGGGGAATACATTGATATTTTTATTAAAGGATAAATTGAGTTATAATGGAAACATATATTTTTTTATCCCTACCTATCCAAAGATATATGAGACACTTTATGTATTACCTAGTCAAATAACCATAACAACACTTGTAATGAATCTTTCCACCTGCAAGCACTCTATGGTGAATCCCCTCAAAGGGACAAATGATATAATTCAAGTGATTATCAAATCATATTTTCTTCTCAGGATAATTTTATAACTAAATATATAAATAATTATTTTTTTACAACTTTAACAAATTATATGAATGAATTATCAACTATTTATATTCAATGTTATTAAGTGTTTTTGTCATTTAGGTTGATACATCCATCAAAGGTACCAAACCTGGATTTTCTTTATGAAATTTTCTTTAAAAGGTTCTAGACTCTTTTGGGACTTGATATTGTTAACCTCGTGAATAAGTTTTGGAGAGGTAATAATTCTCTTGAGACTTATAATTTGTAACACCTCAAGCTTCCACGGTACGTTTCCCTTTGAATAATGCAATGGCGTGCATTATACGCAACTTCGAGATTCTAACACACCACAACCAATCAAACTAGCCGTTACGAACAGTAATACCTACTTTTTGAAATTTTATAAATTTTATCTTTCGAAATGGACTTAATTTTTGGATTCGTAATATCGAAATTATCTTAGGGTGAAATTTTGGTACCTTTCGGATAACTTTCATATTTTGATGAATAGTGAAAATTACTAAATTTTAATTAAAAACAAATTTTTTAATAGAAATAATTAATAGTGATAAATTATTAATTTGAGTGGTTTTAAAGTATATTTAGAATATATTTTTACCATTTAATACAATGTTGGTCATTGTATGTAATTTCACATTTAAACCAGACATAAACAAGTGTCAATCTTTTGATAGTTATTATCTCTTAAAAACACGCTATTTGTTTTGACGACGGGAATTAATTTTTAAATTAATTAATGAAACTGATTTGTTTTTAATTTGGTAAAATAGACATAATTTTTGAATTCATAATATCAAATATATCATAGGCCTAATTTTTGGTATTTTTCTGGAAACTTTCATTTTTTTGATGAATAGTGAAACCACTAAGTGGTAGTTAAAAAACTGAACTTTTCATAAAACTTAATTTTACCGCTTCTGTGAGTGGAATTTCAAAAATCCGAGAGACACTGTTAATATCAAGGAGTAAAATGTGCTTCAATGAGATGAAAATAATTTTTTGTGAATAGTAACTTTCTACTTTTATTTACCACGGTTAAAAGTAAATAGGGTAATTAAGGGTAAAAATGATATTAATATTACCATAACACATGTCCTAATTCTATTGGACAATTGTATCTCAATCAAAAACAACCTTAGGAGTAAAATATTATCATTTAGGTCCACTTTTATTATATTAGGACATTTATTATTATTTAATTCAAAGAAGAGTTAAAAGAGTTAAAATCAAAGTTTATTTACTAAAACATTTTTAATATAGGGTTATACATAAGATAAATTCAATTGTAAATATTCATTAGAAAGATAAAAATATTTCCTACATAATGGTATTTTATTTATAATTTTTATACCTTAAATAATTTAATTTATTTATGACACAATGGTGATGCAGTAATTACCTAATTAATGAAATATTAAAATAATTGATATTATAAATATAAAAATAAATGTAATTTGAGACTTTTTATGAATTCCACTAATTTAATAGGTTAATATGACATATTAGTATTGATTATATAAATTGTGTTCTAAGTAATAATGCTGTTATGAATTTATCAAAAACAAAATACCCAATAGTGTCAAAATTGACATAAAAGAGTTTTTAAAACAAATATTATATTATTAATTTATATTCAATTCCTAAAAATATAAGGTTCAGCCAAGAGACTTATATCATGATAGGTGTATCATTAATGGACCACTTGTGGGTATATTGGATTTATATAGTAAGTTTATTAACCATATAATATAAAAATACAAAGAGACATTGTAAAAGTGAAACTAATTAACTAAGAGTTAATACTTAAAGATAAGGTTAATATAATGACCCAAACCTGTCTAAATTCTATTTTTTGAGTGGTTTTTGACCCATACCCACCTTAACCTTTAAATAATACACTTTGGAGCCATTATAAACCGAATATGAATTTATTATAAAATAATATTTTTAGCTTTTCCAAAGGCACCCCTCACCCCTGTTATAAAAGGGCACTCCCCCTTATCACTAATTCACACATTCAAAGCCTTTTGGATTGGACAAAACCTGCCCAAATACTCTCTAAACTTCCCTTACTACAACCTAGAGGCCTTAGTTTGGTCATAAAGCCAACCTAAGGATCCCTTTTGATCAAATCAAAAGAAAGAACCCGAAGAAGAGGTAATGTTTTCACCACCCTCTTTCAAGTTCCTTTCTTCTTCAACTTCTTCTTTCTTTGTTATTTCTATTCTAAAATAATAACTCCAGTATATTCTATATACTTTGATGTTATTATAAATATGGTACAACCATATTCAGTATTTTATCCATCCTTTGAATGACATGTCACCATACGTGCGTACGTACGGCTTACCGTCTCCACGTCGTGGTGTAATTGTCATTCAATAAATTATTATTTGGATGGGTATAATAATGATGTGTAATTCATTTAAATAATAAATATAACATGATAATTATTATTTATATATGATATACCATCCAATTATATATTATTTTAACATCAAAAGAATGATATTGTCGCTCGTGCGTACGTACGGACTACCGTCTCCACGAACGCGATGAGATTCATTCTCCATCGTATCCGTTCAAGTATAATTCTCATTTGATGATTAAAAATAATGTTTAATGACTTTATATAATTCTGTATATTAATAATATAAAACCTATCCATAACAAACACGGCTTACGTAACAAATAATATAAAGGAAAACGAGTAAGTTAACACCCGAAATGACGATAATACTAAGATATTATTAACAAATCAATGTTAAAAGATCATATATGATATCATATTAATGTAAATGATTCTTTTATAATTAAATAAAAATTATTTCACCATTATATAGGAGGTTAACCTACCATCGACCAAGGAAAAAGTACAAAGTAAGGGGTTTCTTATCTCACTTTTAATTCCGTGACATTTCCATTGTTCACCACTAATTTATTACATGTGGTGTGTGTACTGCCCATGTTTGTATTCACCACTAATTTATTACATGTGGTGTGTGTACTGACCATGTTTGTATTCATTGTGTAATATACTTTAATTCATTTATATTTATATCATCATTTTATGATCCTTCTTTCATGGGTGTATGTTTTGTATGTTACCAAATCAATAAGGGAATTTGGAATTTCAATTTCCACTCATTCGGCTTTACACATACTTCATTGATTATTTTACTCCAAGATTATGTGTAGAATCTCTATTCATTTGTTTATGTCATAAATTCCACTCCCCTTTCTATGGATATACTTTTGATACACATAATCACTCCATTGATAAATTATCAGGTCATCGGCATGAACTTGATAAGAGTAATTTTTACTCAATCTCAATTTGTTGAGATAAACATCCAATTCATTGGTGTTGTTTTTACAAGAATATGTGTGAATTTACTTTGATTGTTTTACACTGAATATCCAATCATATTTAGTGTATTTATATTTGTCACACATAATTATGTCGTTGTTTTATCCTTAACCTAAGGATACGGCCTTTATGAGAGATTTCATCTCAATTTACATTCCATTGAGACTTCTTTGTTGTTATACACCAAATCACTTTTATGTGGTGTATATAATGTACTTTGACATAGTATATCATGAATCCCTTTATTCTCATGATATTACAAAGTTTTTATTACCTCAATTATTTGTATTCAAGTGTCTCTCTTTTGGTTAGAAACTCTAACTAAAATACCATTTTTAAATGTTTTAAAGACTTATTCTTCTAAATATTTCTCATTAATGTCCATGTTTTAAAATGGTTTTAAGGATTTATTTATATGGACATTAAAGTTTTCAAATCAAAATTCCTTTTAAAAGTTTCAATGTGGTATGGGACACTTTGATTCAAAAATCTATTTTTAAATGGCTTCTTGACAAATAGTGTGACTTTTAAATGTTTTCAAGAAAAAGGGGGATATTTCTCTCAATAGTTTGATGATTATTTTAATCTATGTCAATATCCTTCATTATTCTCGATTGAGGTTAATCTGATACAATACAATCTTCCATATTGTATCGAATGAGTTATGTTTGACTGTGGATGTGCTATTTTTATACCATTCATGGTTTGTGGTTAAATTATTTACATTTCTTATGCTAGTTTTAATACGAATGTTTATGTTATGTTTTAATCTTTTCATATGAGGAATGCATTGGACTTAGTAAGTGACGGGTGGAGCCCGCTATAGCTCCTCGATGCATCGGTAGGTCTCATGAGACAAACTAGTGTCTTAGCACAAGGCCTTGACAAAATCTTATTTGTAGTATTGGCACGAGGCCTTGGCTATGTGGTTATGATAGTCTGGAATTATGCATTCCATCATTATGAAAGTGGTTATTAATATTTTTATGTGATTATTCGACTAGTAGAATATCCATGTGAATAAGTAAATGGCATTATTTCATTTTATCCTTGCCATATTATGCTGAAGTTCAAGTTTAAAAGGATTTTGTTTTAGTTATACATTGCCTTAAATTTTTAAGTTTATTTATGAAAGTTTCCTCTATATTGTTATCCTTACTGAGCATCTGAGCTCACCCCTTTCAATGTTTTATTTTTTCCAGGATGTGAAGAATTATTTTATGAATGACCTGCAGGGATAGTATGAGGGGATATGAAGACAATATGTTGTTGTAGTTTTTCACTTATTGATGTAATGTAAACTTTATGAATATATCTAGTGTTTCTAAGGCTACTAAACTAATCGGTCTTTCGAGACTTGATCTTTCTTGTGATCTTACCAATGTTATGTAATAATGCACCGACTCTGGGTATCTAGGGTCGGGGCGTTACAGTTGGTATCAGAGGAAGTTTAGTACAAACCTTGGAAGCTAGATTTAGATAAACTCTGATTAGAGCACGTAGACCTAAGATGAACTTTGAGTATTAGTATATAAGAACTTCCTAGAATTTTGGTATTGTAGAGATTTTGTGAGTTTTCCGAGAAATACTTCTCTGTCTGGATACGAGCAGGTAGAGGCGGCTCTGGCACAGATGTACCTAGGGGTAAAACCTAAAAACACCGCTTTGAGCTAGACTCGAACGGGAACTGGTGCACGAAAATGGGCCTTGCTGCACTCTTGGTTACGACACTCCCGGGGGATATGCTTAGGATAATTTACATTTTCTTTACAAACCAATTTGAAGTATTATATATATAAGATGATAGTAAATGACCTTGGTTAATCCTAATGTGTTTCAAATTGATAATATGGTGACATGTTAATCTCTAAATGATTTTATGACTACTGTTACTCACACAATGCTTTCTGGTTTTAGTCAAGGGCTGGATTCCAAGGAAGTCATAGTGAATTTGAGAATGATGTACAAGGTGGGAACGGTGGTGGCAATGAGCAACAAAATGGAATGTTGATAGGTGTAAAAGATATCGTCTTTATGCCAAATCAATTTTCTAGAAATATGATCAACAATATATATATTAACCAATTCCCGGACTCAACAAATAAGAGAAAGGTGATGAATGATAAGAGCTCTAGCAGTTGAGACCATGGAGAAAGGAATCCTCAATTTCCATCATGCAGAAAATGTAGAAGGAGACACCCAGGAAAGTGTCTCAATGGGACAAAGAAATGCTTTACGTGCGGGAAGGAAGGACATAAAGTGAAGAATTGCCGAAGAAAAATGAAGAGTACTATGGAAGAAGATAAAAATAGTCCCAAGAATCCATTTACAGTCATTTGCCGTAAATGTAGGGGACCTGGCCATTACCCGAGTGAATGTCCTATTCTATAGGATATTTTCGTGGTCAAAGAAGAAGATATATGGAAATAAATGGTTGGAGAAATGTTTAAAAAGTATTAGTGCTCCTTGTTGATGGGTTTACTTTGGAATAATTTTCTCTTGTATTTGTAACCCTGTAGTTTTCCATGTGAGAATGATATTTGAGGAATAATTATCCTTTCTCTTTTGGATATAGTTTTGAATAACCATTTGGTTTTATATGATAATTGGGTTTGAGGCAATTATAAGTTATTATAATTTGGGATGAAAATGCAAGGTATGAGATAACATTTGTGGTTAAATTATGTTATGGTTATTTTGAGGAATTTATCTCATTTTGGTAATGTTATAAAATATAGTTTTTGAAAAAGGACAACACGCAGACCGTGTGACAACCTGTCGCGTCAGACAAAGCTGTGGGAATCAAACCCACAACCAAAGTGCGATTAGGATTTATCGCCTACCACTGGACTACGTGAAGTCCCCGGTTAGTGTGACTATTATTTTTAGTTAAATGATTTTATTGATCAATAATAATTTGATTTGGGATCTTATGTCTTATCAAATGAATACCCTTAGTATAGGAAAATGATTTGGTGATTAAGTGATAAATGTTATTTTGGAAGTTGTTCGCTTTGTTGTGAACACTATATTCCCAAGGAAAATAGAATAGTATGGGATTTCATTTGAGGAGTAATGGTGGATTTTTATCTATGTTTTTATTGTGGATTTATAGTGATTTGGGTTATTTATGGAAATGATTAGGTTAATTACTTTTAAGTATGTGACCTTAAGAGTAATTAATTTCATTTGGAGATACAATTTAACATGGAAGACTACATTATTATACGTTTTGGTTTTCAATATTAGTTTGGATTATATTGAAGGATTTTAAGGACAATTGATTATTGAATTGTATTTATTTAACTTTGGGGTATTGATGGTTTAATTTTAGAAATTAAGATCAGTGTTTTTTTTCTCTAATGGAATATCCATTTGGGGGATCATCATATATTATACTAACCATTTTGGTTTTGATTAATCTCTAAAGACAAGGTAAATATATAGTTTATCCTGTGTGGATCATGTATTTCTATAGAAGTTTATTCTAGCTCTTCCATTGTGACCAAGTCTTCTTGAATACTCATTGTTCAAAAAAAATGAGTTAGTGGTAAAAATTTATTAAATAATGAAACTCTACTTAAAAAGTAAGTATATCTCTTTATGTTCTTATTCAATATCATAAATGAATTCCTCGTCCTTATGTAATGTAACTTAAAACAAAAAAATTTGTCCGTTTACTTTTCCTACTGGGAGACTAATGACCGTTTGTCCCAACACAAGTTTGTGATTTTCTTATTGTTAACTTTCTCCTGATCATGTTTTCTATCCCTCTCCATCAAAACTTAACACTTAGTTTATTGTCTATATCCATGTTTTCCTACATGGAATCCTATTATGGGTTATCTTGGGTGACCTTTATACCTCTCTTCCTTTCTTTTAAAGTGATAGTTTTATTGACTCTTTTTCCGATGTGGGACTTTGCATTATATTCTGAATCCCAATTTTAAAAAATTTTGAGGACGCAATTTATTGAAGTAGGGGAGAATGTAACACCCCAAGCTTCCACAGTACGTTTCCCTTTGAATAATGCAATGGCGTGCATTGTACGCAACTTCGAGATTTTAACACACCACAACCAATCAAACTAGCAGTTAGGAACAGTAATACCAACTTTTTGAAATTTTATAAATTTTATCTTTTGAAATGGACTTAATTTTTGGATTCATAATATCAAAATTATCTTAGGGTGAAATTTTGGTACTTTTCGGATAACTTTCATATTTTGATGAATAGTGAAAATTACTAAATTTCAATTAAAAACAACCTTTTTAATAAAAATAATTAATAGTGATAAATTATTAATTTGAGTAGTTTTAAAGTATATTTAGAATATATTTTTACCATTTAATACAATGTTGGTCATTAGATGTAATTTCACATTTAAACCAGACATAAACAAGTGTCAATCTTTGATAGTTATTATCTCTTAAAAACACGCTATTTGTTTTGACGACAGGAATTAATTTTTAAATTAATTAATGCAACTGATTTGTTTTGAATTTGGTAAAATAGACATCATTTTTGAATTCATAATATCAAATATAGCTTAGGCCTAATTTTTGGTATTTTTCTGGAAACTTTCATTTTTTGATTAATAGTGAAACCACTAAGTGGTGGTTAAAAAACTGAATTTTTCATAAAACTTAATTTTACCGCTTCTGTGAGTGGAATTTAGAAAATCCTAGAGGCACGGTTAATATCAAGGAGTAAAATGTGGTTCAATGAGATGAAAATAATTTTTGGTGAATAGTAAATTTCTACTTTTATTTACCGCGGTTAAAAGTAAATAGGGTAATTAAGGGTAAAATGATATTAATATTACCATAACACATGTACTAATTCTATTGGACAATTGTATCTCGACAAAAAACAACCTTAGGAGTAAAATATTATCATTTAGGTCCACTTGTATTAGATTAGTACATTTATTATTATTTAATTCAAAGAAGAGTTAAAAGAGTTAAAATCAAAGTTTATTTACTAAAACATTTTTAATATAGGGTTATACATAAGATAAATTCTATTGTAAATATTCATTAGAAAGATAAAACTATTTCCTAAATAATGGTATTTTATTTTTAATTTTTAGACCTTAAATAATTTAATTTATTTATGACGCAATGGTGATGCAGTAATTACCTAATTAATGAAATATTAAAATAATTGATATTATAAATATCAAAATAAATATAATTTGAGACTTTTTATGAATTAAACTAATTTCCTAGGTTAATATGACATATTATTATTGATTATATAAATTGTTTTCGAAGTAATAATGTTGTTATGAATTTATCAAAAACAAAATACCCAATAGTGTCAAAATTGACATAAAAGAGTTTTTAAAACAAATATTATATTATTAATTTATATTCAATTCCTAAAAATATAAGGTTCGACCAAGAGACTTATATCATGATATTTTTATTATTAATGGACCACTTTTGGGTCTCTTGTATGTATATAGTAAGTTTATTAACCATATAATATAAAAATACAAAGAGACATTGTAAAAGTGAAACTAATTAACTAAGAGTTAATACTTAAAGAAAAGGTTAATATAATGACCCAAACCTGTCTAAATTCTATTGGTTGAGTGTTTTTTGACCCATCCCCACCTTAACCTTTAAATAATCCACTTTGGAGCCATTATAAATTGAATATGAATTTATTATAAAATAATATTTTTAGTTTTTCCAAAGGTGCCCCTCACCCCTCTTATAAAAGGGCACTCCCCCTTCTCACTAATTCACACATTAAAAGCATTTTGGATCAGAAAAACCCTGACCAAATACTCTCTCAACTTTCCTCAATACAACCTAGAGGCCTTAGTTTGATCATAAATCCAACCTAAGGATCCCTTTTGATCAAATCAAAAGGAAGAACCCGAAGAAGAGGTAATGTTTTCACCACCCTCTTTCAAGTTCCTTTCTTCTTCAACTTCTTCTTTCTTTGTTATTTCAATTCTAAAATAATAAATCCAGTATCGTCTATATACTGTGATGTTATTATAAATATTGTATAACCATATTCAGTATTTTATCCATCCTTTGAATGGCATGTCACCATACATGCGTACGTACAGCTTACCGTCTCCACGTCGTGGTGTGATTGTCATTCAATAAATTATTATTTGGATGGGTATAATAATGATGTGTAATTCATGTAAATAATAAATATAACATGATAATTATTCTGTATATATGATATACCATCCAATTATATATTATTTTAACATCAAAAGAATGATATTGTCGCTCGTGCGTACGTACGGACTATCGTCTCCACGAACGCGATGAGATTCATTCTCCATCGTATCCGTTCAAGTATAATTCTCATTTGATGATTAAAAATAATTTTTAATGACTTGATATAATTATGGATATTAATAAGATACAACCTATCCATAACAAACACGGCTTACGTAACAAAGAATATAAAGGAAAACGAGTAAGTTAACACCCGAAATGACGATAATACTAAGATATTATTAACAAATAAATGTTAAAAGATCATATATGATATCATATTAATGTAAATGATTCTTGTATAATTCAATAAAAATTATTTCACCATTATAAAGTAGTTTAACCTACCGTCGACCCAGGAAAAAGTATAAAGTAAGGGGTTTCTTATCTCACTTTTAATTCTGTGACATTTCTATTGTTCACCACTAATTTATTACATGTGGTGTGTGTACTGCCCATGTTTGTATTCACCACTAATTTATTACATGTGGTGTGTGTACTGCCCATGTTTGTATTCATTGTGTAATATACCTTAATTCATGTATATTTACATCATCATTGTATGATCCTTCTTTCATGGGTGTATGTTTTGTATTTTACCAAATCAATAAGGGAATTTGGAATTTCAATTTCCACTCATTCGGCTTTATGCATACTTCATTGATTATTTTACTCCAAGATTATGTGTAGAATCTCTATTAATTTTTTTATGTCATAAATTCCACTCCCCTTTATGTGGATATACTTTTGATACACATAATCACTCCATTGATAAATTATCAGGTCATCGGTATGAACTTGATAAGAGTAATTTTTACTCAATCTCGATTTGTTGAGATAAACATCCAATTCATTGGTGTTGTTTTTACAAGAATATGTGTGAATGTAATTTGATTTTTTTACACTGAATATCCAATCATATTTAGTGTATTTATATTTTTCACACATAATTATGTCGTTTTTTTATCCTTAACCTAAGGATACAGCCTTTATGAGAGATTTCATCTCAATTTACATTCCATTGAGACTTCTTTGTTGTTATACACAAAATCACTTTTATGTGGTGTATATAATGTACTTTGACATAGTATATCATGAATCCCTTTATTCTCATGATATTACAAAGTTTTGATTACCTCAATTATTTGTATTCAAGTGTCTCTCTTTTGGTTAGAAACTCTAACTAAAATACCATTTTTAAATGTTTTAAAAACTTATTCTTTTAAATATTTCTCATTAATGTCCATGTTTTAAAAATGGTTTTAAGGATTTATTTATATGGACATTAAAGTTTTAAAATCAAAATTCCTTTTAAAAGTTTCAATTTGGTATGGGACACTTTGATTCAAAAATCTATTTTTAAATGGCTTCTTGACAAATAGTGTGACTTTTAAATGTTTTCAAGAAAAGGGGGGATATTTCTATCAATAGTTTGATGATTATTTTAATCTATGTCAATATCCTTCATTATTCTTGATTGAGGTTAATCTGATAAAATACAATCTTCCATATTGTATCGAATGAGTTATGTTTGACTGTGGATGTGCTATTTTTATACCATTCATGGTTTGTGGTTAAAGTATTGACATTTTGTATGCTAGTTTTAATACGAATGTTTATGTTATGTTTCAATATTTTCATATGAGGAATGCATTGGACTTAGTAAGTGACGGGTGGAGCCCGCTATAGCTCCTCGATGCATCGGTGGGTCTCATGAGACAAAGTAGTGTCTTGGCACAAGGCCTTGAAAAAATCTTATTTATAGTCTTGGAACGAGGCCTTGGCTATGTGGTTATGATAGTCTGGAATTATGCATTCCATCATTATGAAAGTGGTTATTAATATTTTCATGTGATTATTCTACTATTAGAATATACATGTGAATAAGTAAATGGCATTATTTCATTTTATCCTTGCCATATTATGTTGAAGTTCAAGTTTAGAAGGATTTTGTTTTAGTTATACATTGCCTTAAATTTTTATATTTATTTATGAAAGTTTCCACTATATTGTTATCCTTACTGGGCATCTGAGCTCACCCCTTTCAATGTTTTATTTTTCCCAGGATGTGAAGAATTATTTTATGAATGACCTGCAGGGGTAGTATGAGGGGATATGAAGACAATATGTTGTTGTAGTTTTTCACTTATTTATGTAATGTAAACTTTATGAATATATATAGTGTTTCCAAGGCTACTAAACTAATCGGTCTTTCGAGACTTGATCTTTCTTGTGATCATGCCAATGTTATGTAATAATGAACCGACTCTGGGTATCTAGGGTCGGGGCGTTACATAATGATACTCTCGTCACTTTGATTCTAGAGGTTACTGATATGAGTTTAGTTAAGGATTTTAGAATGACTAATCTTTGTAATGTCATTTATAAATTCTTTTTAAAGATTTTAGAAAATATACTATGGAAAATAATACCATTTATTAGTTTAGTACCATAGTTATTTTCTTATTTTGACTTGAGACATGATGTACTTAAAGGATCGGGAAAGCAACATAGTTTCTTCTAGTGATAAGTGGAATAGGGAAATTATTTGTATAGAAGGAATAACACTTGAGAAATTTTTTATTATGTAATGAGTTCATGCTTATAGATTTTCTTAGGTGTATTTATAAAGTAAGGAACCAATTGATTTGGTGTGATCCAAGGATCATTGGGATAATGTAGTGTTTGTAGTAAATTGGGACTTGATTGTTTCATGGTTACGAGTGTGGTCACTGACTATGGAACATATCTGTTGGGACTCTGGTGTTGTGGTAAAGGATAATTGATATAACTGGACAATGGAAGCATGGATAAGGGATATCAAATGGTGGGGAGCACAATATAAAATTCTTACGGAAATTATTATTATTACACCAAATTTTGAAATAATGTGATGGAATCATACAATACTGGTTGATTTGGGATGAATTGAGGTGTTTTCTATGTATATTTTATAAAGTGTTTCTCTTAGGATTTATGTCTTTGTGAAAATTCCTAAGTGGATATTTTAAAATGATTCATGTGTTTTGAAATTTTTCTTAAAAAATTATATGTGTTCAATATACCCTTTTTTGGTTGTAAATAGCTTTAAAATGATTTAAACACTTATCATGGACTTTGGTTGCATGCCAAGTGTTTGTCAACTCACCTGATTGACTTTTATAAATGGATGTAAATGTTTTTAAGGTGTTTTTAATGCTGGTTTCATTTTAATAAGGGGTGTGTTAAGTTTTAAATGTAAATTTTTAAAATATAGAGGGTTTTCTCTCATTTTAAATGATTAATATTGTTGGGTCATGGAGTTTCCTTGAATGCTTTAAAAAAAGAATTGTGGTTTTGTGAAAGAGTTTTTGGAAATGATTAGTTTATTTTAAAAAAGGTGTTTTATTTTAAAGATGAATTTGTATAATTAGTAGGGTTTTTAATGGGGTTTCAAGTGCGATTTTATAAATAGTTTTCAAAGGACATATGAAATGTAGTTTTTCCATAATATTTTAAGTTTATATTTTTA
Source organism: Viscum album (assembly GCA_963277665.1). Taxonomy (NCBI): domain Eukaryota; kingdom Viridiplantae; phylum Streptophyta; class Magnoliopsida; order Santalales; family Viscaceae; genus Viscum; species Viscum album. The sequence goes on along the minus strand of OY728146.1, from coordinate 886,307,961 downwards.
TATAATTAGGAAAACCATTTCATTATATAGATGTTTTGTGTATTTATTTTGTTAAATATTAATATTACTGAATCAAATAGGATAGATATGAATAAATGATTGATGAATTCCAATCGTTTTACAAAAGAGTATGAAGATGGTGTGAAAGAGTTCATCAAGTTTGTAAAAGATCATGCATATAATTCTACTCAAATTATTTTTTTGTGTTTACACTGTTGTTATTCAAGACTAATTAGTCCATAGGAGTTGGAGGAACACCTGATTTATCACGAAATAAATCGAAGTTATAAATGTTGGAATAAACATGGGGAAAATCGAATGTAGGTAGTGACTAGGATAACACTCCATTTTATGGATCATCTGATGTGATTACAAGTGTAAACAATGAAGAATATTATATTTAGGATGTGATTACATATGTGAATAATGATGAATACTGTATTGAATAAATGAAAATAATAGTTTAAGATTAACTTCATTATTGCCCAAAATTGTTTGAGAAGTTAAAGAGTTGTGAAAAGACACCATTATATGTTGGTTACACTAAATATACAGCATTTTCATCCATACTGAAGCTTTATAATTTGAAAAAAAACAACAGATGGAGTGACTCTAGTTTTAAGAAACTACTTTCTCTCTTGAATGACATGATCCTAGAAGATAATGAGATCATGAGCTGAACATAAAGTGCCAAATGAATGTTATGCTCGATGGGTATGATCTATGAAATAATACACGCCCACCCGAATGACTATATACTATTTCACAAGGACCAAAAATCACTTACAAAATTCCCAAAGTGCGGTGCTTCTCGATACAAGAAAGATGAATTCAGTTCTATGAAAGTTGTATGGTACTTTCCAATCATTCCAAGGTTTAGGTACCAATATAGAAGTGAGGATACTATAGGGAAATTTATTTGGCACACATATACAAGAATTAAAGATGGTAAACTATGTCACTCGACAGACTCTCCTCAGTGGAAGAGAATTGGTCATGAGTATCTTGAATTTTGAAATGAGTTGTGAAACCTTCGTCTTGCATTATCTACAGATGGAGTGAATCATTTTGGTTTTCAAAGTAGCACTCACAGTACATGGTCAGTTATGTTAGTAAATTATAACTTACCACCATGGTTATGCATGAAACGAAAATGCATCATGTTATCTATACTTATATCAAGACCAAAACAACTAGGTAATGATATTGATGTTTTTTTACTGCATTGATTAAGGATTTTAAATTATTGTGGGATTCAAGTGTTATGTTGTATGATGCTTACATAAATGAAGATTTCACTTTGAGATTCATGTTGTATGGAATGATAAATGACTTTCCTGCTTATGGAAATTTTTCAGGATATATCATTAAAGGAACTCAGGGGTGTCCTGTTTTCGAACAAGGTATACAGTCAATTAGGTTGAAACATTCATCAAAAATCATGTTTCTAGGACATCATAGATTTCTACCCTGACGACATAAGTACCGATATTAGATGAAATCATTTGTTAGAAGTTCAGAAGAATATACAACACTGTCTTCACTAATAGGTTATCAACTATTTGAGAAAGTAAAATATGTGGACACTGCTTTTGGTAAACCATTTTTAAAAAACCTTATGAAAACCGATTGGAAAAAGATATTAGTTTTTTTAATTAACATACTATAATTGTCTGTACATTAGACATTTTCTTGATGTTGTTCATATTGAAAAAATGTATGTGATGGTGTCATCGACATGTTGCTAAATGCACCAGAAAAATAAAGGATAGAATTAAGGCTAGGTTGAACATGGTTGACATGTGAGTATGAGAAGAGTTGGCACCAGTGAAGGGTGAAAAATGAACATTTCTTCCTCCTACTTCTTAAACTCTTTATAGGTAGGAGAGATATCAGTTTTGCAACTTCTTGAATGACATAAAGATTATATAAGGGTATTCATTGAATATTAAGAACATCGTTTCAATGAGAGATTTAAAGTTCAAGGGTCTGAAATTAAATGAATTACATATTTTGATACAATATCTAATTCCTATAGCTTTACGTTGTATTTTCTCCAAGGATTTATGTCATAAATTAATTAAACTCTGTTTTTTCTTTAATGTTATATGCAGTAAAGTTATAGACCCAGTGAAATTACTGACTATGGAAAGAGAAATTGTCATCATATTATGTGAATTGGAAATGTTATTACCACCAACATTATTTGATATGATGGTTCATTTGATGATTCACTTGGTAAGAGATATTCAACTATGTGCTCCTGTAAACTATAAATAGATGTACCCAATTAAACGGTATATGAAAATTTTGAAAGGGTATGTCAAAAATCAAAGTCGTCCAAAGGGTTGTATTGAGTAGTAATATATTATTTAAAAAGTTGTTGAATTCTGTATCAAATACATGTCTCGTGTGGAAATTATTGTTCTACTGAAATATCATCACACTAGGCGGCTTGTTGGTAAAAGAATTTATAGAAGAGAGGTTTTCACAATTAATGTTACAGATCAGGAGTAGGCCCACATTTACATTTTTCATAACAATTTGGACGTTGACCCATATGATGAAACCCACAATGAAATTATTAGGAATTTGAATCTATCAAGGGATGAAAATGGATATCAAATACACATAATCAACAGTTTATAGGATGATTTTAGGACCATATTTTTAAGTATTCAGATGAAAATCCAGACTCAATTTCAAAACGACTTTGATGGCTAGTCGGAGGACCAAGTGTATATATATTATCTTACAATGCTTATGTAATTAATGGTTATACATTCTATAATAATGAACATGATGAAGACGGTACCATAAAGAATAGTGGAGTTACACTTGTGGATGAAGCGATTCATGTTTCTAGTGATAAGGATAGAAATCCAATTTATACGAATATGACATACTTTGGCATCATTAAACAAATATGAGAGTTGGATTATACGACATTCCAAGTGCCAATTTTTCAATGCAAGTGGGTTGATAATAGGAGTGTTGTTAAAATAGATGAATTGGGATATATGAAAGTTAATTTTAGTAAGGAATGGTATAAAGACGAACCGTTTATAATGACTTCATAGGCAGTACAAGTATTTTATGTTTCAGATCCCACAAACCAAAACCGGTCAATTGTTCTGTTATCGACCAAAACCATTAAAGGGTCAGATGAAAATTTAACAGAGGATAACCCTTTCATTAGGACATCGCAATCATTTCGTAGTAGTCCCAATGTAGAAAGTGTTTTGTATGTTATATGAGACCACAATGAAGGGATTTGGATAGTCGATAGAGGGGTCAAATCCCTTCATCCTTAAAAAAGAGTTCAATAATAGGTTATATTTTTTTGTAATATACATCATGTTACCTTATGTTATTATTTGTTCATTGTTGTTTTTATGTAATTTAAATTAAATATTAAACCACTTCTATAGATAATGACTTCTACATGTGTTGATGATCCCAATTCTGAGGCACAACAGGTCTCTCAACCTGTTGTTGCTCACAGTGTAGAGGAACAACATGTTTCTCAACCTGTTGTTGTTCTCAGTGCAGAGGTACAATAGATTTCTCAACTTTTTGTTGCTCTCAGTGTAGAGGTTCAATCACCGTATGTACATGCCGATGCTAATGCTCTAGAGGAACATATTGATGATGTTGAATCCAAGGAAATGTTAGGTGATGAGGCACCAGTGGCATAGAAAAAATACGAACGTCATAGTTTGACGGTGTTAGAAAAAATCACTGAGATGAAAAGAAAAAGGCATCAAATACAAGGTTGGATGGAATGTGAGGGGATAGAATGTTAACCCCAACAAATTCATGTTCATTAGTTACATTGGAATCGTTACTCAGCAATGTGTGTTGATTGATGTACATTCGTAGAACCATGTTATCACCGAGCTTAAGACACTAATGTGGGAAGAGATTATGGTAACATTACGATACATGAATCGCATAGGGACGATGTATTAAGGGTTTCTGGAAGGATTCACAGAGTATTTCACATAATTGTAATGAGATATCATCTTAAATATGATGAAGGGAAAATAAACTCGTACCCACCTTCTATTTATGCACACCTGATAACCCAAGAAGCAAATATGCATTTATTGGTCATCGTGCGGAGTAGTATTTTCAGGTACATTGTGTATGGTAATATGTTGTTTGACGATACATGTATTCATCACTTTGATTGGAAGTTTTTTATTTTTGAAATAGCAACTGAGTGCTAAAAATAAGGAACGGGCAGCAAAACTAGCATACCCCTACCGTAAAGCAAGCATGGGGTACGCTTCACTTGAAAAAAAATTGTATGTATTTTAAATTTACCATAATACTTTTATGTGATATAAAATAACACCATAACTATGTTTCTCTATTTATATGCAGATTTATGAATCCAAATTCAAAGCCACTTCCATCCCATACCATGTGTTATGGAAGGAGGTTCATATAAATAAAGATGAGATACTAATAGATGAAAACACACAAAAAGTGTGGGAAATATGTGAAAGTATGACATAATAAAAATTTGTTTTGCTTTAAATAGTTGTTACACAACAATGATTACTTATTTTCCTATATTTTCTATCCGATATAGTCACAGGAATCAAAAACACCCACATCGGATGTGGGAATACTTTCAGTGTCCTTAAAGCGGCTAGAACGGCATGGTCGCGTTAGAGGTGCGGGTTTTGGGGTGACACCCCGAACATATTTTGAAAAAAAACAAGAGAAGGATCAAAGTGAAAAATAAAAAAGATGAGATAAATAGTAGATATCCTTGAAGAATAATTCCAATGGAAGAGAGAGATTTTATCAAATTTTATGGGGGGGAAATAGAATAAACAACTCAAGAACAACCAGCGCGTGAAGATCCCACCCCACCCCCCACTATCTCTGAGGCGAGTCATTACCCTCAAAAAAATGTCTTAGATGAGGTAATCAATGTTCTAATGATTTTTTATATGAAATGTGAATCAGATGACACTGATACCTTTCCTGTACTGATATTCTATAGGGTGAAAATGACTGTGATTTATATCTATCAACACCCATCCATTGCCTTGTAGTGAGGGATACAGTGTTCAATATCCATAATGACATGCTACATAATAGACCACTTCCAACAGGTAATGCCAAAGTGGTGATTAATGTAACACATGATATGAGCATCGAGCTACCTATTTCAATTAATGTTGAAGATATTCATAAGTTTGAATAAGTTCTTGGAACATTCATCGCATAACCATCACATCTTGTAAAAAACATGTCGATAAGGAGGTATTCATTTCCAATTTATTTTTCAAGATAAATTTTTAACATTTAATGAAAAAAGGTATGAACCGATGAATGTTATTACAAAAAAAATAGAGGGAAGGGGGTGAAATTAAAGAACGGATCAAAACCATCTCAATTATCAACCAACTAATCGAAACAATATACCAAAAGCACCTTAACCCTATCTGTTCTATATCCGCACTTATTATCATTACAGGCTCATGTGGATACGAAGTTGAAAGATTTTCATACTCACACAATTGATTTTGAAGAAAATATGTATGGAGGGGAATATCCAGACTTCATTGGTATTAATAATATAATTTAAATCCTCAATTATGATTGTCTAGGTGGCTTATTTGTAAATGTATACATGAGGTATGTTTTCATGATTTTATTTTCCAAAAGTTGATATACTATGTTAATTATGACTAAATGCATTTCATATTTTCACAGGCATATATATGAAAAACAATTGAAGAAATTTCCCCAAAAACAAAAATTTGGACTCGTTAGTCCTCACATCACCTCTACAAAACAAAAACAAAATCCAATAAAGAGGCTGAAATAATGGCAGGCCTGCTCAAATTGTTTAGAAGAAAAAATATGGATGAAAAACTCTTCTTAATACCAACGATTCATGGGTAAAACTATACAATTGAATCATATCAAAATATTTTCATTTCTTTCATTACTTATTCCTTTCATTACCTTTTTTGTGTTTTTAGGCAGTATTGAATGCTCATTGCTGTCAATTTGGATACTCCAAAGATTTATTTCCTGGATTCAATGCATGGATATCCAACAAACTTACCACACATGATAGAATTTTTCAATTTTTAATACACTACATCTAACATTTTAGAACTAAACATATATTTATATAATTTATATTATATTTTAATGAGTATTTTGTTTTTTTTCTTCTTTAAAGGGAATTCCCATGTGTGACCTTTTTGAACCCTCCACACATGGTAACCCCCCTCACCCGCGAAGAGGTCACTGCCCTGAGGTAGATCCCCAGCTGGGGAAGGAGCCATTTCCAGCCGAGATGGCAGAGCATCCCAGAGGGTCACAACCTGATCGGTGATGGTTCGTCAAAGCAATCTGTCAGCACATTGGGTCACGCTTCATTTTTTCCGCCCAGTTGAGACCGAGCGACCCGGAAAGACGGGTGGATCCCAGGGGAGAGTCTCACCCAGAAAGCGGACTCCCATGATTCGAACCATGAACCTCCCAAAGAACGGCATTGTTGTACCACTCTCCTTCACCACCACGCTACCACCGAAGTGGCTTTTAATGAGTATTTTGTTATGATAGGGTGGTGCATCAATATTTTCTACATCATGGAATGAAGCCAGAGGATAAGGAAGAGAAACATGACAAGTACTATGACTGGATAAGTATCAGGGTATATATAATAATATTTCACTATCCAAACACATATCAAAACAAATTACTTATTTTTTTCAATGTTTTTGTAGTTTTTGAAACAAACAACTGAAAAAGACTGGTTATTATGTTTGTAAATTAATGAAATTGATCATATTTCATCAATAAAATAACATTCCTAAAGATGTATTTTCAAAGATAATTACTATTTAATTTAAAATATTTATTAATCCTTTGTGTATTTATATTTTTTTATTATTATTATGACTGTCTAAAAGACTCATATTCACAAGATGATATAGATTTGTTTAGAAATGAATGGGAAGCATACCAGATGGAAGAATATACACAAATAGCATGAAGATGTGACTTCCATATAAGTAGTGGATTATTTCATATTTATCTTTAATTTAATTTTTATTATTACTCATGTAATAATTGTTTTCTTATATAGGTGAATTCCTTTATTCGAGTTGGGGCGGTTTGTTCGAAACAGATCATTCTCGTGAGAGATTGGACTTCGAGGCTGCAACTGAGATAATGACAACAAGTAAATGGGCCAGAAATGTATAAAGGTGAATTTCTACTACTTATGTTATCCCTATATGATCCTTGATATCTCCCTTATTTACACTTATTGAGTATCTATGATCACCCTTTCTTATATTTCATATCCTTAGGTTATGAAGAATGGTTTTAGAAATGATGTGTCTTTCTAGTAAATAATAACTTAATGAGAGACTCTTATGAACTAGTTATTTATATTTCCATGTTTCCAAAATCATTAGACCTAAACTATTTTGGCATGGATCATTATGTTATGTAAGTAATATTAATCTACTAATATGTGATATCTATGTATGAAATGTCTGGGTCAATATAGTTGGTATCAGAGTAATTGAACTACTCAAAACTGAGAAAACACATTCAGTTGTTTTGATACTTTAAGTAATGATCCATAAGTCATTTGAAACATGTAGAAATCAACCCCACCTCAATACGATGCACGATATGACCGGTATGACTCAAAGTGTCTCTTCTTATTTAATATTGACATTATTTTTAGTAAAAGGAATATGTGACATATTAAAAACTGAGCAAACACATTCTGATTGTTTTGAGACTTTAGAAAAATGATCCATAAGTCATTTGTGACATATAGGAATGAACTAAACCTCAATCCAATGCATGATGTGAACGTTATGACTTTAAGTGTGTATTTTTATATTAAATTAACAATATATTTAGCAAAAAGAAAAGGTGACATACTAATAGCTGAGTAAACGCATTCGTATTGTTTTGATACTTTGGGGAAATGATCAATCAGTCATTTGTGATGTGTAGGAATCAACCACACTTCAATCTGACGAATTTTGTTACCGATATGACTAAAAGTGTCTGTTATTAGTTTAAAATTAACATTTTAGCTCAAAAAATGTCACTCACTAAAAACCAAGGAAATGTGCTCTGATTATCTTCATAATTTAAAAAAATGATTCAAATGTTCCTTGTGACGTGTATGAATTAGTCTCATGTCAAACTGATGCGTGATGCGACCAATATGACTCAAAATGCATGTTTCCAGTTTAAAATGACATTTTAGTAAAAAAACACAACTGACATGCTAAAAACTAAGCAAACACATTCGTATTGTTTTGATACTTTAGGACAACGATCTATAAGTAATTTTTGATGTGTATGAATCAAATTCACCTCAATTTTATGCACATGTAACTGGTATGACTCAAAGTGTCTCTTTTTATTTAAAATCGACATTAATTTTATTATAAACACAACCAACATACTAAAAATCGAGCAAACACATTCGAATTATTTTGATAATTTAGGAAAATGATCCATGAGTCATTTTTGATGTGTATAAATAAACCTTGTCTCAATACAATGCACAATGTGACCAGTATAACTCCAAATGTGTCTTTTTTATTTAAAATTAATATTAATTTAAATAAAAAGAACAAGTGACATACTGAAAACTGAGAAAACTCATTCAGGTTATTTTGATACTTTAGGAAAATGACCCATGATTCATTTTTAATGTTTAGGAATCAACCACATCTCAATCTGATACATGATGTGACCGGTATAACTAAAAGTGTATGTTATCAGTTTAAAATTGACATTTTAGCTCAAAAACGTATCACTCACTAAAAACCAAGAAAACACACTCCTATTGTCTTCATAATTTAGGAAAGTTATTTTTAAGTCCTTCATGGCATGTATGAAGCAGTCTCATGTCAAACTGACACATGATGCGACCGGTATGACTCAAAATGCATGTTTCTAGTTTGAAATGATATTTTAGTAAAAAAACACAGTTGGTATACTGAAAACCGAAGAAATGCATTTAGATTGTTTTGATACTTTAGGAAAAAGATCCATGAGTCATTTTTGATGTGTAAGAATCAACCCAAACTCAATAAAACACACGATGTGACCAGTATAACTCCAAATGTGTCTTTTTATTTAAAATTGACATTAATTTAAGTAAAAAAGAACAAGCGACATACTGAAAACCAAAGAAATGCATTCGGATGGTTTTGATACTTTATGAAAAATATCCATGAGTCATTTGTGATGTGTATGAATTAACTACACCTCAATACAATGCACAGTGTGACCAGTGTGACTAAAAGTGTTCGTTATCAGTTTAAATTTGACATTTTAGCTCAAAACGTGTTACTCACTGAAAACCAAGCAAACACCCTCTGATTGTCTTCATAATTTAGGAAAGTGATTTTTAAGTCCTTTGTGACGTGTATAAAGCAGTCTCACATCAAACCGATGCATGATGTGGTCGGTATGACTCAAAATGTGTGTTTCTGGTTTGAAATGATATTTTAGTAAAAAAATACAACTGACATATTGAAAACTGAGCAAATGAATTCAGATTGTTTTGATGCTTTAGAAAAATGATCCATGAGTCATTTGTGATGTGTATGAATCAACCACACCTTAATATGACAAACAATGTGGCCGATATAAATTCAAATGTGTCATTTAAATTTGGTATTAATTTTAGTAATAGAACAAGTGACATACTCAAAACTAAGCAAACTCATTTGGATTGTTTTGATATTTTAGGAAAACAATCCATAACTCATTTGTGACGTGTAGGAATCAACTCCACATCAATACGACACACTGTGTGACCAGTATAACTCCAAATGTGTCTTTCTTATTAAAAATGACATTTTATTAATGTATTCTTTCATATTAATGTTTAATTTATTTCTTTATAGTATTACTAACACAATATTTGTTTTCTTATATAGGTGGAATCTTTTTCTTAATTTGGGATGATTTTTTCAGCAACTAATACTATGGGTAGACATTTTTTAGAGGGGATCACGGATGTCAAAAGATAAAACATTAATGTTTTTAACTATTTGTTAGATAATTGTAAATGAAATTATATAAAACATTTTTTTAAATGTATATAGAAATGTTTTTTTGTATATACCATGGGTAGATATTTTTGTATTCATGATGTAATTTAAATTTATATAGCATTGTTTGTCAAACCCTTATGTGTGCTGCTTGTTTTTTCACCATTTTCGTCGTGTATGTGTTTCTTTTGTCCTGCTTTGTTCTTATCTCACACTTATTATAATCTTATTTATTTTGTATAGTGAAACCATGTAAGAATTTCACTAGCTTATATTGCAGTATTTTCCACTGTTTTATGTAGGTTTTTGTTGGGTGTGTTGTTATATAAATAGCACATCTCAGGTAGCTAGGCCTTTATCAGCGTTATTTCAAGCATTGATAAAGGCCCCCCTTTATCAGCACTAATTAAAGCATTGATAAAGTAGTCTTTTATAAACGATCAAAGTAAAACTGATAAAGGGGACCCCCTTTATCTTCACTAAGATTAACAATGCTTTTTAGCACTTTTAAAAGCGCTATCTATAGTAGCGTTGTTATATTGATAATTGTTTTATAGATTTTCAGATATCTCAACATGCTGATAAAATTGATAATCGATTGTGTGTATTGAGTAACTCACCATCCAAAATGGTTAAATATTATAATGAATATATGGTTAATTTTTTTAAATTTTTTAACACTCCAAGATTTTATAGTACGTTATCTCTTCAAAATAATTCAATAACTTGCGCTACACGCAACACAGAGTTCGAGCGCACCACGACTTACCAAACTAGTCGTTCAAAAAGCGATTATGAATATTATTAACTAAAATTTGAATTTTATATAATCTATATAATTTTAGAATCCATATTATTTATTTATTAGACATAAGATAAGAACAAATTCATTTTTTTAGATAAAATAAGTATTTTTCAAAAAAATAAATTTTATCACCTTTTAGTGGAGAACCCCTTTTAAAACCAATATTTGGTACTTTTATATATTCAATTTAATGAAATTAAATTATTCTTTATAATCACGGCATAAAAAATTAGTTTGAATAAATTTTCAGTACTTTTCTGATAACTTTCATATTTTGATTAATAGTAAAAAATACTAAATTTTAATTGAAAACAACTTTTTTAATTGAAATAATTTATAGTGTTAAGTTATTAATTTTAATGGTTTGGAATTATAATTAGATTATATTTTTATCATTTAATACAATGTAGGTCATTATAATTAATTTCACATTTAAATTTGACATAAACACATGTCAGTCTTTTGATAGTTTTTACTTTTTAAAAACCAGCTTTTCGGTTTTGACAACGAGAATTAATTTTAAATTAATTAATGAAACTTATATGTTATGAATTTGGTATGATAGAATTTATTTTTTAATTCTGAATATCAAAATTATCTTAGGGTGAATTTTTGGTATTTTTCTGAAAATTTTCAATTTTTGATGAATAATGAAAAATACTACGTTATTCTTTAAAACAGAATTTTTATTTAAATAATTATTTATTTTATTTAAATTTATTTTAAGTCAAAATATATATATAATACCTATATAAGTTCAATTTAATTCATTAGAGTTGTTTTATTATAAAATTAGATGTATAAAATTTTATTGAACTTTTTAACGTCTTTTACCCACCTTCTAGGTACATTTGCAAATTTGCATAAAACATAATTTTACCACTTATATGAATTTAATTTCAAAAATCTGAGAGATACAGTTGAACTCATTAAGTAAAATTTGGTTCAATAAGATGAAAATAATTTTTGGTGAATAGTAACTTTTGACTTTTATTTACCACGGTTAAAAGTAAATAGGGTAATTAAAGGTAAAAATGATATTATAATTACCCTAACACATGTCATAATTCTATTGGATAAGTTTATTTAGGCAAAAACCAACCTTAGTAATAAAATATGATCCTTTTGGTCCACTTGGATTAGATTAGGACATTTATTTTTTTTATTTAAAGAAGAGTTAAAAGTGTTAAATTCAAAGTTTAATAACTAAACCATTTTTAATATAGATTTATGCATAAAATAAATTAAACTATAAATATTCATTAGAAAGATAAAAAATTTCCTACATAATGGTATTTTATTTATAATTTTTAGATATTAAATAATTAAATTTATTTATGACACAATGATAATTCAGTAATTACTTTATAAATGAAAGATTGAAATAATTGATATTATAAATATAAAATTAAATGTAAATTGTGGGTTTTGATTCCATCCAAGAATTTTCTAGATTAATATTACATGTTAGGTTTGATTCAATGGATTTTTTTTCAAAGTAATCATATTTTTATGTCTTTCACAAAAACCAAATACTAAATAGTGTCAAAATTGACATAAATGAGTTTTTAAAACAAATACTATATTATTAAATGATATAATATTCCTAAAAATATAAGTTTAGATAAAAGCACTTATATAATGATAAATATGTCATTAATGAACCACTTGGGGTTCTCTTTGATTTTTATAGTAAGTTTATTAACCATTTATTATAATAATGCAAGAGGACATGGTAAAAGTTAAACTATTTAACTAAGAGTTAAATCTAAAATATAGGGTTAATATGGTGACCTAAACTTGTCTAAAACCTATTGGTTGAGAGGATTTCGACTCATACTCACCTTATATTCGAAATAAATCAATTTGGAGCCATTAGAAACTGAAAATTATTTTATAATAAAATAATATTTCAAACTTTTCCTAAAGTGACTCCCACCTCTCTTATAAAAAGGTACTTCGCCTTCTCTTAAAATAACACCTCCAAAACCATTTGGCTCAGCCAAACTCTACCCAAATCTACTCTCAACTTCCCTCACTTCAACTTAGAGGCCTTACCTTGAGCAGAAATCCAACCCGATGAGCCCTTTTGTTCAAATCAAAAGGAAACACCCAAAGAAGAGGTAATTATTTTATCACCTCTTTCAAAGTTCTTTTCTTCTTCCACTTTATTTTTCTTTGTTATTTCCATAACAAAATAATAACTCCATTGCCTTCTACATACTGTGATGTTATTATAAATATGGTACAACCATATTCATTATTCTATCCATCCTATGAATGATAATGTCACCATATGTGCGTACGTATGGCTTACCGTCTCCACGCCGTGGTGTAATTTGTTATTCAACACTATGTTATTTGGATGGATATAATGATGAGTAATATGTATATAAATAATGAAAATAACATGATAATTTATCTATACAATTAATATTTCATCCAATTCCACACCTTTTAATCATTAAGGAAATTATATCGTCACTCGTGTGTACTTACGGCTTACCGTCTCCACGACGCGATGAGATTCATTTCCACATTCATCATTCAACGATGATTATAAAAATATATATTATTAATAAGTATGTAATATATGACATAATAATTCTACTAGAGATATATATGTGTGTGTGTGCACGTATGTATGTATGTATGTATGTATGTATGTATGTATGCATGAATGTATGTATGTACTTACATATATCTTATTCACTTACATCTGTTCAATACGATATGAAAACGGAAACAACGTTTATGCGTACGTACGACCTACCGTCTCCATAAACGGTGTTTTTCATTTCATATATCTATCTATTATACATATTTATATTCTAAATATATATGATATATAGATCATGTTTTATATTCTGGAAGTATTTAAATTATGATCTAAATGATGAGAATAAAAATAACAAGTCAAAACACGTACGATAAAGAAAGTGATTATTACCCAAAATGTTAATTTAACATGGAAATCATTATTAAATGGGTAGTATAAAGTCATAAATTAATAATGTATGATATAATAAATATGAATATGGTTTTGGTATAATTTAATAACATACTATGGTCATTATACAGAAGGTTAAACGTACCCTCGACCAAAGGAAAGTACAAGGTAAGGGTTAATTCCTCAATCTCATTATTATCCAAGATTGTTTATGTGTAAGTGTTTTTTGGGAAATATTTATTATCCATGTCCATATTTTATAAAAGACATTTCAAAATGATTCTTTTAAGATAATATTTAACTAAAACATCATTTTAAATGTTTCAAATATTTATTCTTCTAAATCTATCTCATTAATGTCCATGTTTTCAAAATGGTTTTAAGGATTTATTTATATGGACATGATTGTTTTAAAATGTTAATTACTTTAAAAAATTTCAAAGTGGTGTGGGAAAATTTGATTCACAAATATATTTTAAATGAATTTATTTATAAATGTGTGACTTTTAAATGATTTCACAAAAATGGATATTTCTCTCAAAAAGTTTCACTGATTATTTTCAACTATGTCAACATCCTTTACTAGATATTATTCTTGATTAAGGTTGATTTATTATAATAAAATCTTTCATATTGTATTGAATGAGTTATGATATGTTTGACTTTGTATGTGATATGTTTATACCCTTCATGGTTTATAGTTAAAGTATTGACATTTTGTATGCTAGTTTTATTAAGAATGTTTATGTTATGTTTCAAAATTTTCATATGAGGAATGAAGTGGACTTAATAAGTGATGGGTGGGGCCCTCTATATCCCCTCGATGCATTAGTAGGTCTCATGAGACAAATTAGTGTCTTGGAATAAGGCCTTGACAAAAAATTATTTGTAGTCTTGGCACGAGGCCTTGACTATGTGGTAATGATGTCTGGCGTTAGGCATTCCCTAGTTATGAAATTAATTATTACATGTGATTATTAGACTAGTAGAATATCCATGTGCATGTTTATATGGTAATGTTTTATTTATTTTCTCCATATTATGTTCAAGTTTATGTTTAAAAGGTGTTGTTTTTATTACACATCTTTCCTTAAAAGTTTATAGATTCTGTTAAATTATTTACCCTTACTGAGCATCTGATCTCACCCCTTTCTTATGTTTTATTTTCCCAGGATTCCAAGAAGTGTATTATGATTGATATGTAGGGTTAAGCTAAGGGAATAATGGTGTTCTCAAAGGATTTTTTAGGTTGTGTTGTATTTTATAAAGTGTAATGTAACATTCATGTATGTAATATATTTTCCAAGACTGCTAAACCGATCGGTCCTTCAGGACTTGATTCCTTGTAATCATAACAATGTATTAAAATAATGCACTGACTCTGGGTAACTGGGGTCGGGGAGTTACAGTTGGTATCAGAGGAAGTTTAGCAACAACCTTGGAAATAGATTTAGATAAACTCTGATTTTGAAACATTACCCTAAGATAAACTTTGAGGATTGGTATAGAATAAATTCCAAGAATTTTGGTAATGTATAGATTTTGTGAATTTTCCAAGCAATGAATACCTGTCTGGATATGAACAGGTAGAGGTGGCTCTAGCACAAATGTACCTAGGAGTGAAAACTCTGACAAGAATTTTCGGGATTGACCTAGGGTATCCTGGTACATGACAACGAACATTACTACACTCTTGGTTACAACACTCCCAGGGGATATGCTTAGGATAATTCATATTTTATTTACAAATCATTATGAAGGATTTAAGAGTAAATACTTCCTCAATGAATTTTTTTTATGATTATGGATTATAAGCATAAAATTTTCAATTTATGTTAGGTATTTTACAAGTTTGGAATTAGGCATTGTGATTCATAAACTAACCTAGTGTATTTCATTGTTTAGAAATGGTTCCTAGTAGAAGGAATGATAACTCTAGCAATACACATGATCCAAAGAGTAAGAAGGATTGTATCTGTAGTACCCTCGGTTTCTAGTAAGTAACCCTTGTTTTATGCTTTTTAAGTACATGAAGAATATGGAATATGGTTGGTAAAGTTTGGATACTTTTAAAGTGTTGAAGGGAAAAAGGTGGTGAGGCACAGGCTGCGCACGGTTTACCCAAACCGTACAAAAGCTGTGCAGGTGGTGTCACCTTGGACAGAGGAGACCGCACAGTGTGCGCATGGTTTGGGAAAACCATGCGAGGAGGCCGTGCGGAGCGCCCCCTCCAAGTAGTGACTACCGCACGGTTAGCATACGATTTGACTAACCGTGCGGACTAATCATGCGCGAAGTCAACTTAGATCCTATTTTTAAGGATCTAATCCATTTTATCCTTAAACCCACCCGTTTTTGCTCCTAGATGGCCCTAACTCGGGATTTCTCTCCAGTGAAGGTGGGAGAACACTTACCAGGCATTTTGGAAGCGATTCGGAGGCTTGACTTGGAGTTTAGAGGCCGGTTGATCGAGGTAAGTCTCGTTTCCTTTAGTTTTCTTAGATCTCATTCTTCCCTCTTGATGTATCCTTAGATCTACGCATAAGGTGGGTAGATCTAAGGTAGTGGATGACTTTTAAGTTGGGTTTTGGTCTTTTTGGTGATAGGGGGAGGAATCTAAGGAGGTTTCGTGGTGTTTCGACCCGGTTCTTGGTTGGTTTCACCTATTTTGTTGAGGTAGGTGGCTTCACTCTCGATTCCTCTTTCTTAGAACTTGAAGGCTTAGTTTCAAATTGTTTTCCTTGATTGAAATGGTTTGTTTATCTGCTGTGAAAGAATGGTTGAAACCCCTTTTTAGTAACGGGTGATGGAAATTGTGTGTTTTTTTGGAAAGTGGTTGTTGAAGTAAATTTAAAATGGTGATTTGAAATTGGATATGATTTTGCTGCTTGAAAGAAATGGTCTTCAAAAAAAGGGTGATTCTTTATTGAAAGGTTTTGAACACACTTGGTTTTGGGAATGGACTTGCATGGGTTGTGGTGTGTGTTCATATGCATTGGGATGGATAAGGGCGAGAAGTAGCCCCATCAAAAAGGTTGGGATGGATAAGGGTGAGAAGTACCCCCATCAAAAGGGACAGATAAGGTCGTGAAGTACCCCCATCAAGGTAGTTCACTAAGTGATGACTTAATGGAAGGATAACTCACCACTCGTGAGTATAGGGAGGTCTAGGTTTCATGCATTGTTGGTTTTGTGGATTTGTGAACTGGAATGAATGTGCCAAATTGGAAATGGGAATTTGATTGGAAGCTTTTCTTGGTTGCTTTTCTTGAGAAAGATGGGTTTTGTTGGAAAATGGTTTTGACATGGAACTTGTTATATTGTGAACTGTTTTGGAAAAGTTTTATATAAATTGTTTTATATAAATGTGCTAACATGTTTTATCCTAGAGGAATGGGTTGGGAAGTCATCGGGGGAAACCTACTGAGTTTCATTACTCACCCCCTACTTTGGCACGTTGGTACTTTTGCAGATGTCATATATCTATATGTTGGAAAAGGTAAAGTGTCACATGTTTATAGAACTACTTCGTGATGATTGGGCTGGTTCGTGATGTGGAGCTTAGATCTTATGGAGCATGGAGTTGGGTTGTCATCTTGTGGTCTTTTAGTTTGTCTTTCCGCTGTTTACTCTAATTTAGTGTTGGTTTCCACTGTAGTACTTTTGGTTGGTTTATGATAAAATAAATGGTTGTGTTGTATTAGTTTTATCATGCATCATTTAGTTGATTGGTTTGATTATGGTTGTTGGTTCTACAGAATGTTTTCAAAGGGTAAATCATCCCCCACTTGTTTTGAAACCCTTCGGAATTTATTGCCAGCCTTTGGCACCTCGGGGATGTCGCTTAAGGCCTAGTAATGACTCGTTGTACTCTCAAGCCAATGAGAATTGACGGGTCATTACAAATAGTATTAGCTTGTTCGGTCCTTGCCTAAAAAGTGGTCATCGATGTTCTCAGTCATGGAGTTGAAATTCATTTTTGTCTATCCCTTGGGTTGGAATCTTAGACAGGAGTAGGATTGTCAGAACTTGAAATGTATATCATAAAAGGAAGTAGCTAACCTGTTTATGTTGAACTTCAAGTTACCATGGTGTTGGGTAAATAAGTGTTTTGGATACACTTCTAGAATGTTGGAAATCTCATTGTCATGGGTTTATCCAATGAGATGTGCATGACATGCATTATAGAGGAATGACTTTCCACTAGGATTACATATCTCATTGTGAGGAATTTGTAAGGACTTTGTGTAAGGTGCCAATTTTTGAAAAATGCGGAAATTGTTTTCAAATAAAAAGATTTTGAAAACAAGATATTTGGTGTATTTTGAAAATGTCCTGATTTTCAAAAAGCATGTGGGATGTTTTCAAAAATGGTTGAACATGGGAAAAGATTGTTTTGAAAAACAATAAGCCTTTAGTTGCTAGGAAGTGAGACTAACGGAGTGTGTTTTTTGTATAGAAAATGGAACATGTTATGCATCGTAGAAACCAACCCGAAGAAGCTACAGAGAATGTGGTTGCACCTGAACCATGTGTGAACCAAGAGTTGGTTCAGAGTATCGTTCAAGAATTCCAGGATGTGGACACGAGGAATCGGAGGGATGAGTCAAGGCATATAAACCATTCCATTCAGTTCCAGAAGTAGAATCCACCCATCTTTCGGGGTGATTCTAAACCAGAAAGGGCGAAGGTGTGGCTGAGTAGGATGAATCGTATCTTCGATTTCATCGGCACACCAGTAGAACTGAAAGTAAAGTTGGCGACATATATGCTGGAGGATCTTGCATGACAGTGGTGGGAGCTAGTGGTACAGGCTAAGGTGGATCAAGGCCTGGGATGGGAGGAATTTGAGGAATTGTTCAATAAACAACTCTATCCTCACACGTTCAAGATCCAAAGGACGGCGGACTTTTTCATCCTGAAGTAGGAGAATCTCTCTGTCACAGAGTATGCGGCTAAATTCATGAATTTAGTGTGCTTTGTATCGGAATTTTCTACAAGTGCTTTGCTGAAGGAACCCATATTTGAATCAGGGTTTCTACAGGAGATTCGCTCAAAAATAATTGTACTCTGTATTACAGATTATATGGAGATGGTAAACAGAGAAACAGTAGCTGAAAGAGACATCTCGGGAGTTATGGGAGGAGGAATTATGATGATACCCACAGGAATGGGTGGGAACTCTAATGCTGGGAACAAGCAGAAGAGGGACACCTACTTCCAAGGTGGGAGTGCGAATCAGAATCAGACAGCTGGATCAGTGAATCTTCCTCCATGACCCATGATGAAAGTTAGGTTTTTTCAATGTGGCTCGACTGATCACATAAAGCGAGAGTGTACGGTGCAACCTATACAATGTCACAATTTCAAGCAGATGGGGCATCTACAACGCTATTGTAGAAATACTCCGAGGTCGGGTGCACGTGACACTTCCCAGGCGTCGCAAGCATCGTATGCTTCGACAGGATGAGGACAGCAGAGTCAGTCTCGTCATCATAACAGAGCTAGCCATGGTGATTCTAGAAATACCATGACTCCTCAACCAGGGCAATCTCAGCAAGGCAACAAGGAGAACAGTGCAGCGACGAAGCAATTGTATGGAGCTGAGCAGATGATTGTTAATGATCAGGTTGGACCATCAATAGTAAGAGGTACGATTCTTTTGAATTCTACCTTTTTGCAAGTGTTTTTTAATACTGGTGCATCACATTCCTTCATTGCTTCTTGTTTTGTTGACTTGCTATGTTTAAAACTGGAAATTATGCCTTCTGTCTTGAAACTGCAAACTCCTCTTGGTGAAAGAGATTGTCAAGCCTTCGTGTGTTGAGAATGTTATATAACTGTTGATGGAGATGACCTGGAATGGGACTTCTCCAGGTTGGATATGGATGTCTATGATGTAATCCTGGGTATGGATTGGTTGGCAAGGTTTAAGGCTCACATCAACTGTTATGGGAGAACAGTTAGTTTCACGATTGAGGATGGATTTGAGCATCTCTTCAGAGGAGAGAGGATGGTAAATAAAGGTGCAAAGAGCTTGTTGGCACCAATGGTGGGAATTATTTCTTACCAATTGGCAGCGTTGACTTTGGAATCATTGGAAGAGATCGCGGAAAATAGTTTTCCAGCTATGGTGGATCAATTTCCTGATGTTTTTCTTGAAAACTTATCAGGGTTACCACCTGTAAGAGAAGTAGAGTTTACAATTTATCTCCTTCCAGGGACCATTCCTATATCACTTCCATATTATAGGATGGAACCAACAGAGTTACAGGAATTGAAAGTGCAGTTAGAGGAGCTGGAAAGAAAGGGTTTCATTCGGCCAAGCGTGTCTCCGTGGGCAGCACCAGTTTTTTTGTAAATAAAGCAGATGGAACTTTGAGGCTATGTGTGGATTATCGTAAACTTAACCAAGTTACGATAAAGAATAGATACCCACTTCCACACATTGATGACATGTTTGATCAATTTAGGTGATCTCAGTGGTTCTCCAAGATTGACTTGCGGTTAGGATATCACCAGTTGCGAGTTCGGAAGGAGGATATCCCGAATATAGCCTTCAGAAGTAGATATGGCCACTACGAATATGTAGTCATGCCTTTTGGTCTTATGAATTCACCAGTAGTCTTTATGGCATTGATTAATCGGATATTTCAGCGATATCTAGATTCTTTTGTTGTGGTGTTTGTGAATGACATATTGGTGTATTCAAGAACAAGGGTTGAGGATGAGCAACACTTGACGATAGTGTTGGAAATATTGAGAGACTGTCATTTGTATGCAAAATTATCAAAGTGAGATTTTTGGATACAAGAGGTACGCTTTCTGGGCCATGTTGTTTCTGAGAAAGGTGTTTCAGTAGATCCATAAAAGATAGAAGTTGTTCTTTCTTGGCAACCGCTGTAGAATGTCTTTGAAATACGAAGTTTTCTTGGTCTAGCTGGTTATTACCGATGCTTTGTGCATGAATTCTCACGACTAGCTTCACCTATGACAGCATTGAAAAATAAGAACAGTGCATTTCAATGGACTAAGGAATGTCAAAGATCTTTTCAAGAGTTGAAAGTTCGCCTTACATCAGCACCCATCTTGATTTTTCCAGAATCAGGATAGGGGTACGTGGTGTATTGTGATGCTTTAGGATCTGGGTTGGGATGTTTTCTCATGAAAGGAGACTATGTTGTTGCTTATGGCTCAAGACAGTTGATAGATCATGAGAAAAATTACCCAACACATGATTTGGTGTTGGCTGCAATCGTCCATTCTTTGAAAACATGGAGACACTATCTCTTTGGTGAGAAATTTACTGTGTTTACGGATCACAAAAGCTTGAAACACATTTTCTCACAGTGAGATTTGAATATGAGGCAGAGGAGATGGATAGAGTATCTTCAAATGTTCAACTTTGACTTGATGTATACACCGGGTAAGGGCAATTCAGTGGTCGATGCATTAAGCATAAAGTCGTATGCTCAGTTGGCAAAATAAGCTTCAGATGAATGGCAGTTGATGCCGGTCCTAGCTGACATGCGTATGGAATGTGAAGACTGAGCTGATGTTGCATTTTTCTTTCCAGTTGCGCTTCTTCCTGATTTGGTGGAGATAGTAAGGGAGGCACAGGCATCCAATCTAGACTATGTTGCAATGAGTTCAAAACTCAATGGTGGGGAGACCATTGACAGATGGAAGCTGGATGGGAGTTCAGTTTTTCGGTTTCGAGATCATATGGTTGTACCTTTAACTGCTCAGGAACAAATCCTTCATGATTACCACCATTCAAGATGGGTTGTACACCCAGGTACACATAAGATGTATAAGGCGTTGAAGGAGCAGTTTTGGTGGAGCAGCATGAAACGGAAGGTAGCTGAATTTGTTTCAAGGTGTTTAACTTGTCAGCAAGTTAAAGCAGAACATCAGCGGATAGTGGGTATGTTTCAGTCTCTACCAATCCCAGTGTGGAAATGGGATCATATAGCAATGGATTTTGTTACAGGCCTTCCAAGAACGGTCCGGAAACACGATTCCATTTGGGTGATAGTGGATCGTCTAACCAAGTCGTCCCATTTCATCCCTATTCGTGAAACTAATACGGTGGAGGATCTGACCAAAATCTATATCCGATAAGTGGTAAAGAGACATGGCATACCAGTTTCAATCATGTCAGAAAGAGATCCGAGGTTCACATCTCGTTTCTGGCGATCCTTACAGAAATCCCTGGGAACTCAGTTGAATATGAGTACGGCATATCATCCTCAGACAGATGGACAATCCGAAAGGATGATACAAATATTGTAATACATGTTGCGAGCTTGTGTAATGGATTTTGGTGGCTCATGGGAAGAGCATGTTCCCTTAGTGGAGTTCTCATATAACAACAGTTATCAGGCCTTGATACACATGGCTCTATTTGAAGCATTGTATGGGCGTCTTTGTCATTCTCCACTTTGTTGGGTGGAAATAGGTGAGACTTCACTAGTTGGTCCGAGCCTTGTCCAAGAAACAATGGAGAAGATTCAGTCGATAAAAAAGAGGATAGAGACGGAACAGAGTCATCAGAAATATTATGCGGATCATCACCGAAGATCGTTGTTGTTTGCGGTGAGTGATCGTGTCTTTTTTTGAGAATCTCTCCAAGGATTGGACATCGTCGTTTTGGGAAGCAGGTAAAATTATCTCCTCGATATATAGGACCTTTTGAGATACTAGAATGGGTTGGCGAGGTGGCATATTCATTGGCATTACCACCACGGTTCAGTGCAGTGCGTAATGTGTTCCATGTATCTCAGTTGAAGAAGTATCAGCCTGATCCTAACCATGTGATCAGATGGGATCATGTTGACCTAGAGCCAGATGATTCATTGATACATATCCCAGTACGGATTGTTGATAGGTAAGATAAAGTCTTGCGTGGAAAAAGCATCGGTCTAGTGCAGGTTTTATGGAAGCATGGTCAGATTCAGGAAGAGACTTGGGAACGCGAGAAAGAAATGAAAGAGCAGTGGCCAGAACTATTTCATGCAAGCAATGGTTTTATACTTTCCGAGGATGGAAAGTCCAATGGTGGGGAGAATGAAGTACCCCCAGTTTCTGGTAAGTAACCCTTGTTTTATGCTTTTTAAGTACATGAAGCATATGGAAGATGGTTGGGAAAGTTTGGAGACTTTTAAAGTGTTGAAGGGAAAAAATTGGTGACGCACAGGCTGCGCACGGTTTTCCCAAACCGTCCGAAAGTCGTGCAGGTGGTGTCACCTTGGATAGAGGAGACCGCACAGTGTGTGCACAGTTTGGGAAAACCGTGCGAGGAGGTCGTGCGGAGCGCCCCTTCCAATCAGTGACTATCGCACGGTTAGCGCACGATTTGACTAACCGTGCGGACTAACCGTGCGCGAAGTCAACTTAGATCCTATTTTTAAGGATCTAATCTATTTTATCCTTAAACCCACTCGTTTTTGCTCCTAGACATCCCTAACTCAGTATTTCTCTCCGGTGAAGGTGGGAGAACACTTACCAGGCATTTTGGAAGTGATCTGGAGGGTTGACTTGGTGTTTAGAGGCCGTTTGATCGAGGTAAGTCTTGTTTCCTTTAGTTTTCTTAGATATCCTTATTCCCTCTTGATGGATCCTTAGATATATGCCTAAGGTGGGTAGATATAAGGTAGTGGATGACTTTTAAGTTGGGTTTTGGTCTTGTTGGTGATAGGGGAAGGAATCTAAGGAGGTTTCATGGTGTTTCAACCCGATTCTTGGTTGGTTTCGCCTATTTTTTTGAGGTAGGTGGCTTCACTCTCGATTCCTCTTTATTAGAACATGAAGGCTTAGTTTCAAATTGTTTTCCTTGATTGAAATGGTTTTTTTATCTACTGTGAAAGAATGGTTGAAACCCTTTTTTAGTAACGGGTGATGGAAATTGTGTGTTTTTTTGGAAAGTGGTTGTTGAAGTAAATTTAAAATGGTGATTTGAAATTGGATATGGTTTTTCTTCTTGAAAGCAATGGTCTTCAAAAAAAAGGGTGATGCTTTATTGAAAGGTTTTGAACACACTTGTTTTTGGGCATGGACTTTCATGGGTTGTGGTGTGTGTTCATATGAATTGGGATGGATAAGGGTGAGAAGTACCCCCATCAAAAAGGTTGGGATGGACAAGGGAGAGAAGTACCCCCATCAAAAGGGATGGATAAGGTTGTGAAGTACCTCTGTCAAGGTAGTTCACTAAGTGACGACTTAGTGGAAGGATAACTCACCACTCGCGAGTATAGGGAGGTCCAGGTTGCATATATGGTTGTTTGTGTGGATTTGTGAACTGGAGTGAATGTGCCAAATTGGAAATGGGAATTTGATTGGAAACTTTGCTTGGTTTCTTTTCTTGAGAAAGATGGGTTTTGTTGGAAAATGGTTTTGACATGAAACTTGTTATATTGTGAACTGTTTTGGAATTGTTTTATATAAATTGTTTTATATTAATGTGCTAACATGTTTTATCCTAGAGGCATGGGTTGGGAAGTCATCGGGGAAAACCTACTGAGTTTCATTACTCACCCTCTGCTTTGGCACGTTGGTGATTTTGCATATGTCATATACCAGGATGTTGGTAAAGGTAAAGTGTCGCATGTTTATAGCACTACTTCGTGATGCTTGGTCTGGTTCGTGATGTGGAGCTTGGAGCTTGTAGAGTATGGAGTTGGGTTGTCATCTTGTGGTCTTTTAGTTTTTATTTCCGCTATTTACTCTGATTTAGTGTTGGTTTCTACTGTGGTAATTTTGGTTTGTTTATGATAAAATAAATGGTTGTGTTGTCTTAGTTTTATCATGCATCATTTAGTTGATTGGTTTGATTATGGTTTTTGGTTCTGCGGAATGTTTTCAAAGGGTAAATCGTCCCCCACTTGTTTTGAAACCCTTTGGCATTTATTTCCAGCCTTTCGCACCTCGGGGATGTCGCTTAAGGCCTAGTAATGACTCGTTGTACTCTCAAGACAATGATAATTGGCGGGTCATTACAGTATCTTTCATGGTCTTAATCCAACATTTATAAGGGAAATATTCTCCCATGTATTCTCATAATATGAGGAAATAGTATCATGTGTTAATAAGATAAGTAAAGAATTCTCTGAGTCCTATGGATTTGAAGGGATTCCAGAGAAGAAAAGGATTGTAGAGAGAAATATAGATAAAGGGAAAAAGGGAAAGAAGGATTTTCTCATATGTGATAACTGTGGAATGAATCACCTTGGTAAATTTTTGAAGTTAATGGGAGTTTTTTATAAGTATAGAGAAAAATGACACCATGTATGTGATTGCAAGGGTAAATGTACAATGCTTCATCTTCAAGGAGTTGGGACACTATGCGAATCAATGTCCAAATCATCAGAGTATGCCCCAAATGATGTTATTGGATAATAATCAAGTTGTGATACTACTACAGATGAAGAGGAATGACTAGTGTTCTTATGTTTTTATTAAATAATTATTTCATTATAGTGTTGTATCAATGATGTAATGGTTATACGAATTATGGAAATAAATATGGATTGTACTGCAGTACTATTTCATTGAAGATTTGAGATTATATGGTACTAAGAAAAGTTACTCAACAGCAAGTTAAACTTTTTTGAAAATACATGGTTGAAGTAAAGATAAAACTTAATATGGTCATGATACTGAGGTAGTGATTTTGGAATAAGTGATGGTTGATTTGGATAAATTATATTGGATATTATTGACTACCTTGGAACTGATTAATGGTTTGTTTATTCCATTATTGTTGTAGTTTACAACACTTTTGGATATTAGAAGTGTATCTGGTATTCTATAAGTAATGAGGGAGCGTGAATGTAATCAATAAGGTTATATGGTAATTCAAGTTGTTACCATGTTTTAAAAGAAACATGATGAAGGTATTCACATGTTATTACGTGGCAAAAAGAATCTTCATTGTGTTTACCTTCCTTATAAATTTTGGACTGTGAATTTGGACAGAAGTATTTTGGATAAGTCTAAAGGTTGGAATGGATTAAGTTTGAAATCGGATAATATTGTTAAGGTTAAATAATTTCTTAATATTATTTTTGGATTTTTATAAAAAGGACAACCCAGAGGTTGGGCGACAACTCGTCGTGTCCGATAAGGCCGTGAGACTTAAACCCGCAACTGAAGGGCGATAAGGGTTCATCACCTACCACTGCCCTACGTGATGTTATGGTTTGTATAATCTAGTTTTTTTTAAATAGTATGAAAAATGAATTATAAATTCATTATTTTTGGAACCCTATACAATTAGGATAAATAGAATATTTTTTAATTCTATTATCTTTTGGAGTGAAAGATGAGTTTGTGGTAGGAAATAGTTGAAGGATGAAACTCTACTTGTCAAGAATATTTTTTTCCTCTTATTCTATAAATAAATTAATTCTTAAACTTCATGGAAGGTATCTTAAAACCAAAAATGTGTTATCCTAATACCTTATGTTTTGTTGAACAAGTGATATTTTAAATCATCATAGATTGATGGCTTTGAGGCCCTCAATTTTACACTTGTTTGTGATTAATAACCTCAATCACTCCCTATAAATATTTACGTTTTCCCTCCAATTATGTATCTCTAATTTCTTTCAGTGTTCTTTTAATCGATATCATAATTTGGTGGTGACTTTTTCATTTCCCTTTCCCACTTATTAAGACTAAATTTTATTAACCCAATTTATGATATGGGTTTTCCACAAAGGTATTTCTCTATTTTAAACCCATTATTTTAGAAGAACAATTTCAAATTGTGAGGACACAATTTATTGAAGTAGGGTAGAATGTAACACCCCAATATTTCATAGTACATTATCTCGTCAAAGTAATTCAATAACTTCCGCTACACGCAACACCGAGTTCGAGCGCACCACAACTTACCAAACTAGCCGTTCAAAAAGAGATTATGAATATTATTAACTGAATTTTGAATTTTTATATACTCCATATAATTTTAGAATCCGTATTATTTGTTTCTTAGACATAATATAAGAACAAAATCATTTTTCCAGATAAAAGAAGTATTTTTCAAAAAAAAACAATTTTACCGCCTTTTAGTGGTGAACCCTTTTTAAAAACAATATTTGGCACTTTTATATATTCAATTTAATGAAATTAAATTCTTCTTTATAAGTGGGACATAAAATTTTGGTTTGAATAAAGTTTTGGTACTTTTCTGATAACTTTTATATTTTGATGAATAGTGAAAAATACTAAATTTTAATTGAAAAAAAAAATTAATTGAAATAATTTATAGTGTTAAATTATGAATTTGAGTGGTTTGGAAGTATAATTAGATTATATTTTTATCATTTAATACAATTTAGGTCATTATAATTAATTTTACATTTAAATTTGACATAAACACATGTTAATCTTTTGATAGTTTTTACTTTTTAAAAACCCGCTTTTTGGTTTTGACAACAGGAATTAATTTTAAATTAATTAATGAAACTTATATGTTTTTAATTTGGTAAAATATAATTCATTTTTTAATTCTTAATATCATAATTAGCTTAGGGTGAACTTTTGGTATTTTTCTGAAAACTTTCAATTTTTTATGAATAGTGAAAAACACTGCGATATTGTTTAAAACCGACTTTTTATTTAAATAATTATTTATTTTATTTAAATTTATTTTAAGTAAAAATAGATATATAATACCTATATAAGTTCAATGTAATTCATTGGAGTCATTTTATAATAAAATTAGATGTATAAAATTTCATTGAACTTTTTAACGTCTTTTACCCACCTTCTAGGCACATTTGCAAATTTGCATAAAACATAATTTTACCGCTTCTGTGAATTGAATTTCAAAAATCTGAGAGATACGGTTGACATCAGTAATTAAAATTTGGTTTAATAAGATGAAAATAATTTTTTGTGAATAGTAACTTTTGACTTTTATTTACCACAGTTAAAAGTAAATAGGGTAATTAAAGGTAAAAATGATATTATAATTACCCTAAAAAATGTTCTAATTCTATTGGATAAGTGTATTTCGACCAAAACCAACCTTAGGAATAAAATATGATCCTTTTGGTTCACTTGGATTAGATTAGGACATTTATTATTATTTTATTTAAAGAAGAGTTAAAAGTGTTAAATTCAAAGTTTAATAACTAAACTATTTTTAATATAGAGTTATGCATAAGATAAATTAGACTATAAATATTAATTATAAAGATAAAAAAATATTTCCTACATAATGGTATTTTATTTATACTTTTTAGATATTAAATAATTAAATTTATTTATGACACAATGATGATGTAGTAATTACATTATCAATGAAAGATTAAAATAATTGATATTATGAATACAAAAATAAATATAAATTGAAGATTTTGATTCCATCCACAAATTTTATAGATTAATATGACATGTTAGGGATGATTCAATGAATTTTTTTCGAATTAATCATGATGTTATGTCTCTCACAAAAACCAAATACTAAATCGTGTCAAAATTGACATAAATGAGTTTTTAAAAAAATACTATATTATTAAATGATATAATATTCATAAAAATCTAAGGTTCATTCAAAGAAATTATATAATGATAAATATGTCATTAATTAACCACTTGGGGTTCTCTTGTCTTTTTATAGTAAGTTTATTAACCATTTATTATAATAATACAAGAGGACATGGTAAAATTTAAACTATTTAATTAAGAGTTAAATATAAAAAATAGGGTTAATATGCTGGCCTAAACTTGTCTAAAACCTATTGGTTGAGAGTATTTCAACCCATACCCACCTTAGATTATAAATAAATCAATTTGGATCCATTATAAACCAAAAATGATTTTATAATAAAATAATATTTTAAATTTTTCCTAAAGTGACCCTCGCCTCTCTTATAAAAGGGTACTTCCCCTTCTCTTAAAATCACACCTCCAAAGCCATTTTGATCGGACAAACCCTGCTCAAATCTCCTCCCAAATTCCCTCAATTCAATCTAGAGGCCTTACCTTGATCATAAAACCAACCTAAGGATCCCTTTTATTCAAATCAAATGGAAACACCCAAAGAATAGGTAATTATTTTATCACCTCTTTCAAAGTTCTTTTCTTCTTCCACTTTCTTTTTATTTGTTATTTACATACCAAAATAATAAATCTAGTACCTTATATATACTGTTATGTTATTATAAATATGGTACAACCATATTCATTATTCTATTCATCCTATGAATGATAATGTCACCATGTGTGCGTACGTACGGCTTACCGTCCCCACGTCATTGTTTAATTTGTTATTCAACACTATGTTATTTGGATGGATATAATTATGAGTAATATGTATTTAAATAATGAAAATAACATGATAATTTCTCTGTAAAATTAATATATCATCCAATTCTGCACCTTTTAGTCATTAAGGAAATGATATCGTCGCTCGTGTGTACA
Source organism: Viscum album (assembly GCA_963277665.1). Lineage (NCBI taxonomy): Eukaryota > Viridiplantae > Streptophyta > Magnoliopsida > Santalales > Viscaceae > Viscum > Viscum album. The sequence continues at coordinate 886,278,695 of OY728146.1, read as the reverse complement.
TACGGCTTACCATCTCCACGACGCGATGAGATTCATCTCCATGTTCACCATTCAAAGATGATTATAAAAATATATATTATTAATAAGTATGTAATATATGACATAATAATGCTTCTAGATATATATATATATATATATATATATATATATACTTATGTATATCTTATTCACTTACTTCTGTTCAATACGATATGAAAACAGAAACAACGTTTATGCGTACGTATGGCCTACCGTCTCGATAAACGGTGTTTTTCATTTTATATATATATCTATTATATATATTTATATTCTAAATATATATGATATATATATCATGTTTTATATTTTGGAATTATTTAAATCGTGATCTAAATTATATGAACAAGAATAACAAGTTAAAACACGTACGATAAAGAAAGCGATTATTACCCAAAATTTTAACATAGAAATCATTATTAAATGGGTAGTATAAAGTCATAAATAAATAGTTTATGATATAATAAATATGAATATGGTTCTGGTATAATTTAATAACATACTATGGTCATTATACAGGAGGTTAAATATACTCTCAACCAAAATAAAGTACAAGATAAGGGTTAATTCCTCAATCTCATTATTATCCGAGATTGTTTATGTGTAAGTATTTTCTAGGACATATTTATTATCCATGTCTATATTTCATAAAATAAATTTCAAAATGATTCTTTTAAGGTATTCTAACTAAAGCATCATGTTAAATGTTTTAAATATTTATTCTTCCAAATCTATCTCATTAATTTCCATGTTTTGAAAATGATTTTAAGGATTTATTTATGTGGACATGATTATTTTAAAATTTTAATTCCTTTAAAAAGTTTCAATGTTGTATGGGACACTTTGATTTAAAAAACTCTTTTAAATGACTTCCTTTATAAATGTGTGACTTTTAAATGATTTCACAAAAATGGATATTTCTCTCAAAAAGTTTTACTGATCATTTTCAACTATGTCAACATCCTTTACTGGATATTATTCTTAATTAAGGTTGATTTATTATAATACAATCTTCCATATTGTATTGAATGAGTTATGATATGTTTGACTGTGGATGTGCTATTTTTATACCTTTCATGGTTTATGGTTGAAGTATTGACATTTTTTATGCTAGTTTTATTACGAATGTTTATGTTATGTTTCAACATTTTCATATGAGGAATGTAGTGGACTTAGTAAGTGATGAGTGGGGCCCACTATATCCCCTTGATGAATCGGTAGGTCTCATGAGACAAATTAGTGTCTTGGCACAAGGCCTTGACAAAAAAATTATTTGTAGTCTTGGCACGAGGCCTTGACTATGTGGTAATGATGTCCGACGTTAGGCATTCCCTCATTATTAAAATTAATTATTACATGTGATTATTTGACTAGTAGAATATCTATGTGCATGTTTATATGGTAATGTTTGATTTATTTTCTCCATATTATGTTCAAGTTTATGTTTAAAAGACTGTTGTTTCTATTATACAATTTGCCATAAAATTTTATAGCTTCCCCTAAATTATTTACCCTTACTGAGCATCTGAGCTCACCCCTTTATTATGTTTTATTTTCTCAGGATTCCAAGAAGTGTATTATGATTGATATGCAGGGTTAAGATTTGGGAATAATAATGTTATCAAAGGATTGTTTAGGCTGTGTTGTATGTTATAAAGTGTAATATAACATTCATGTATGTAATCTATTTTCCAAGACTATTAAATCAATCGGTTCTTCGGGACTTGATTCCTTGTAATCATGCTGATGTATTAAAATAATGCACTGACTATGGGTAACTGGGGTTGGGGTGTTACAAATTTCATACACATGCATATGGGGAATAAAAAACAATGAATAGTGGTGTTTGCTTGAGTGGATCTCATCATAGAGAAATTGAAGTTAACTTTTACGGCATGCTAGAAGAAATTATTGAACTATATTATTTGGGATAGAATTACATAATAATGTTTAAATGTCAGTGGTTGGATACTGAGATGTGCTTGTGTGTTTATACGTGCTATGAAATCGTTGATATTAAATATAAAAGTATTCTTGTAGTAAATGAAACCATTTTAATTGGCTCATCAGACACATCAAATTTATTTTGTAAATTACTATGATACTTTAAGAGAGTTGGGTGATTGGTGGAGCATAATAAAAATGAAATATTGGGAAAATTAGTTTATTGAAAGTAAATGTGGTTCCGTTGAAGTACAAGGAATTATAATTTTTCAATAGACTACTCTAAATCCATCTTTTTCATGAAGAGATGCGAATATTGATAAATGAAACCTCACAGTTAAAGGTCGATGGTGACACTACTCGAAATTTAAGCTATATCCACGGACCTGTATCCATGGTTTTATAAGTACATGGCTATAGCTTGGTTATACCCACGGTTCAATTTTCATCCGTGGCTACACATTTGCGTTTCATTTTTTTTTTCGATTCCTATCGGGCTCCTCCTTCCCCGATTTGAAACCCTCATCATGACACCCTTCTCCCCCCAATTACCTCTCCTCCTCCCGACGACCTCTCTCACCACACCCTCCTCTCTTCCCTCGCGGTTGTCATCTCTTGCACTCGCTGTTGTCCTCTCCCGTTGTCCTCACCATCTTTGGTTCCTCCATCCCTCATCGTGGTTCCTTCATCCACAGCGCGGATTCTCCAATCGCGGCTCAGCTTCTCCATTCGGGGTTACTCCATCCCTCGCGCGGTACTCCCCTCCTCCATACCCTTATTTGGGTGTTCCTCATCCATTTGGTGCATCAGTCAAAGGGTTCCTCCCCTCCTCCACACCCTTTTGGTGTGTTTTCTATTTTGTGGGTTCTTTGAATATTGTTTGCAGTATTTATTATGTTTAGGAAGTTTTCAGTTTGCAGGAGGAGTTCAAGGAGGGGTTTGTGTTTATTTACAACTATTTTGTGGCTCTTTTGTGTTGACTGGTATTTTGTCGACTGTTATTCACTGGTATTTCATGGTTTATATTTCATTATAATTATCATAATTAATCTAGTATTCTGGTATTCATGGTTTAATCTGTTTATTATTTTGTCATATATTTACTATTCTAGAATTATTATGTTTTTATTTACTATTATGTAATTATTAATCTGTTTCTAAGTGTGTTTTGTAATAGACTTTGTATTTATGAAATTTATAGAATTCAAAAGTTGGATATTTTAGTCATAAATTCCAAAATTTAGGATTTTCACTATGTAAATAACCTTACTTATCCAATTTTTACCTTTTTATATCAACCATATTCATATAATACCCTTGTATATGATTATGATCATGCTATAAAGGGTATGTTTATATTTTTCCTTTTTATTATATATTGTTAAGCATGTTTTCTGTCCATTTATGTACATGTAAATTACATGGGATATGATTTTGAGTTATAAATGAGTATACCCCTTTAATTATTCCATGGGATGGGATGAGGCCTCCACTTTGTATAATCCTTCCCCATTCCATGGGATGGGCTTAGGACCTGACTCCAGAAGTGCACCTGGGTGGGATGGCCTATAAGATTTCCCTACACCTAACCTAGATAAGATGTCTTACAATATTTCTATATCTCTAGATTAACATCGATAACGATCCCCATTAAATAATATAAACTTAGGTAAGTTCTAATATTCATTTTCCTAGTATAGAGAGTTACTTGATATAACTTGCATTTGTCTTTCAACTGCCTATTTACAATTATTTTAATATTATTTTGGTTATTTTCTTAAAAATGTTTTTTATTTAAACATGCTAATTAGTATACATGTTCACACTTACACTTGGTTATTCACTTGTGATTTGAGGTATGTCATTGGTTCCCTATTGAGTATATAAATTCTTATACCCTACATTAACACCTTACTGGGCATGAAACTTTATGCCTTATACTTCAAGTTTCTTTTTAACAATGGATATTTTGGGAATTGACTAGTCTTGGGTTGATTGAAAGCTATACACTCTTAGAGATTGGATATTTGGAGGAGTATTCTTTTAAGTACCAACACAAATGAAAAAATAGGATTTCATATTGGCATTTAGATGATAGTTATTTTATAATCGACATAAAAAAAATAATGACAGTTATTTAGATAATCAATCTTAAATTCATTTTATCAATGGGTTTTAATGCTTCTTATCTACTCATTGATCTTGCAAGAATTCCCAAGCTAAATTGTTCTATATCTACCGTGTGAAGGTTCAAATCCAGTTATTCTACACTAGTAATAATTCTCAACAACTTTGATTGGTTTAATTATTCTATATTCATTATAATGAATTTACTTTGTGGTGTAAAGTTTTATCGAGTTGTAATCACTCAACTCACACATGGTTTTGCCTCCATCAAAAGGTAGTGTATTGGTTATGCTAACCTAAGAAAAAATTAGTTCATAGGTTCTACTTTATCCCTAAAAAATGTAGGTGTTTGGGTTGTGCCTTCAAGTGTGAAAAAGGTAAGTTGGTTTGTTTTGGTTATTGGGTATGATAAAAGAAGATTATAAAGAGTTTTCAATCTCCTTCACCATGATGAGGTGTTATACTCCATGATTAAAAGTCAACAATGGAATGATGTCGCGTCCTTACACTATGGTATATGATATGGTTTATATTTTCCATCATCTACCACTACTCAATGGGGTGCGGGGTAAGGCATAAAAGAAAACTGAGAAAAATCACTAAACAACTCAACCACACTATAAATTCCCAAGGATTTTAGTAGAATGACAACAATGTAGAGTAAGGTAGGGTGAAAGTTAGAGTGGGGGACTATTGCGGTATACCGGTACTCATAACATTTATAGCACTTCACCACCCATCCATACAATAATTGAAATGGACCACTAAGGTGATGTGGGGATCTTCATTCATGTATTTGACCCAACAGTTCATAGATACGAGCAAGGGTGGGAACAACCAAGTTGATGGGATATCCCTTTTCTAAGGTGACCACCATCATTAAAGTATAGATTCAGACACTAGTTATTATTCTCATCTTCTTACCATTGTAATTATCAGCCAATTCTTTAATATTAATGCTTGGTATATGATATGGTTTATATTTTCAAAATGTCTCTAAATTTCAATAAATCTTTGTAGATTTAATACAAAACATCACAACTCGTTATGAATTAACCCAAAAACTTTTGGGAATTGATTATTATTATCTCTTAGATTTCATATAAACTCTTTTTACAATAATCAATCCTCATTCTTGGAACTTATGTATGACTATTTGTAACGCCCCGACCCCAGTTACCCAGAGTCGGTGCATTATTGCGTAACACTGGCATGATCACAAAAGATCAAGTCTCAAAAGACCAATTAGTTTAGTAAACTTGGAAACACTAGATACATTCATAAATGTTACATTATATAATAAAGTGAAAAACTACAATAACATGGTCTCCATAGTTCACACTCATATCCCCTTCCAACTATCCCAGCAGGTCATTCATAAAATACTTCTTCACGTCCTGGAAAAATTAAAACATTGAAAGGGGTGAGCTCAGATGCTCAGTAAGGATAACAATATAGTGGAATCTTTCATAAATAAACATAAACATTTAAGATAGTGTATAACTAAAACAAAATCCTTTTAAACTTGAACTTCAACATAATAAGGCAAATGTAAAATGAGATAATTCCATTTACTTATTTACATGGATATTCTACTGGTCGAATAACCACATGAAATATCAATAACCACTTTCATAATGATGGAATGCATAATGTCATACTATCATAACCACATATCCAAGGCCTCGTGCCAAGATTACAAATAATATTTTGTCAAGGCCTCGTGCCAAGACACTAGTTTGTCTCATGAGACCTGCTGATGCATCGAGGAGCTATAGCGGACTCCACCCGTCACTTATTAAGTCCAATGAATTCCTTATATGAAAAGGTTTAAACATATCATAAACAATAACATAATTGTATCACATAAAACATGCATAAAGGAAACATAACATTTCCACATTTCAATCACAAGATATCAATACAACACATTGATATAATAAAAACACTTTCAAAACCATTTTCAATACTAAAATAAAATTAAATTAAAACTTGGTATTTATTTTTCGTTTAAAAAAAGTTATGGCTTGTAGAGGAAGTAGAAACTCAAATAATGGTCACGGCGGTGGAGAATTCGTTGTCGCCGCATGCGTACGACAAAAAAAACATTCTCTTTTGTCGTTTAGTAAAATGATTCGTATAAAAAAAATCCTTTTGAATAAACGTAAAAGTCAAAGGGGTTTATACACCGTATAAAAGAAAGTTGTGTATAAAACAAAATATGCCTCAATGAAAGGATATTGAGATGAAATCCCTTACAAGAACATTTTTAAAAAAAAAATAGATCTATTATGTGTATTCACTATAAGTACACATAAATAAAGTACAAATACAAGATAGGACATAATAATACCATGACATAATTTGAAAGTAGGAGATCAACCCAAAGAATGGAAATTGGGTTAAGAAGTTCCCTTAAAAAGATCATTTTTTTTAAATAAAATAAATATATTATGTGTATTCACTATAATTACACATAAATAAAGTACAAATACATACAAGATATGACATAATAATATCATGACATAATTCGAAAGTAGGAGATTAACCCAAAGAATAGAAATTGGGTTAAGAAGTTCCCTTACCTCGTGTCCGACTTGACTCGACCATTCTTTAACCTCCTGAATAATAAACTAGAGTTAATTTATAATTTATTAAAAACCTTTTTCAAGTTTATTATTCCTTTAATATCACTTATTACCATGTTATGAACATTATGTAATTATTTATGTTAATAACGGTCGTTTTGTCGATCTTTGGTACTTGAGTCAAAAATAAACTTCTTATAATTACAAGTTGTTCATGTGGTGAAATATACATTATATCCAGAATTATATTCATTATGTAGATATCATATATATCATATATATCCAATATATACATGCATTTATAATATTACATAACATTTAGATGTAAGAAATGAAATGCACCGTTCATGGAGACGGTAAGTCGTACGTACGCATGAACGCTACTTTCATTTCTATTTTGTATTTAATGGAATGAAATTATAATTATATAAAGTTATAATATAATTCCAGTATAATATAATGTATAATACCATTTACTTCATCCTTTATACATCCCACATATGGCATTAACTATTCAAATCACTTTGAGGGGGTCGTAGTCCGCACTTCCTAAAATGAAATTATCGCGTTTACCCATAATGGAAATCATAAAGTTATGCCATAAATGAAAAATAAAGAATCATAAGGAAAAAACATATTATATATCATATATAAAAATATTTTCATAATAATGGCCATCATGAGAGGTGTTAAAATAATATTGAACAATCATCATTTCGTGAGGCAGTAATTCGCCACCCATAGAAACAGTATGTTCTTTAAACATTTGACGAAGGTGTGTGTAAGTGTAAATAAAATACTTCTCATAACAACATCCTAGTATATTTAAGATACTTTTTTTGTTAAAAAATAAAGTAATAAAAAGAGTTTAAGGGGTTGGAGAAGCAAAATAAAACAAAATAACATAAGAGAAGTCATTACCTTAAAATCGGGTAACTCTTTTTTATTTGAGCCAAAGGCTTCCTTGGGAAGAATTCTGCCCAAAGTGAGGCTTCTAGGAGTAATAGAGGGAAGTTTAGAGAGTATTTGGGCAGAGATTGGCCGATCCAAATGGCTTGGAAGGTGTAAATAAGGTGGTAGTGGTGGGGGCCTTTTATAAGAGGAGAGGAGGGGCACTCTTGGAATGTCATGAAATGTTACATTATTATGAAGTTCTTTTCGGATTTCAAAGGTCCCAAAATTATATATTTCGAGGATAATATGATAAGGGTTCGAAATCTACCCATCTAATATGTTTTTTACAAGTGTAAGTCTTAGATTTTACATTATCTTTTCATTTTATTTAAATCGTTAATTAATGAGGTAATCGTTGCATCATCATGGTGTCATTAAAAATATAATTTATTTAATGTATAAAAATTATAAAACAATTACCATGATGTAGTAAATCTTTTTATCTTTTTGATTAATATTTATAGTCGAAAAGTTAACTTATATAACCCCATGTAATAATTGTTTTAGTAAAACTACACATGTTTGTGACAATTTTATTTTTACTTTAAATAAAAAGTTATTAATGTCATTTTCTTACCCAAGTGGCTCCATGGGGTCCCCAAGTTGACCCATGGATTTTCTTGGTCGGCCATGACTCATCCAATAAGGTTAGGACAAGTGTAAAGATATTTTCATATTTTTATAATATCATTTTTACCTTAAATTTCACTAATTACCTTTAATCGCGATTAATAGAGCTTAAAATTTACTATTCAACAAAAATTATTTTAATACCATTGAACCAAATTTTAATTCCTAATGACAACCATATATGTAGGATTTTTGAAAATCAAATCACAGAAGTGGTAATGTTTCATTTAAACGAAAAATCAGTTTTTTAACTATCACTTAGTGGTTTCACTATTCATCAAAAATTGAAGTTTTTCAAAACAATGCCAAAATTTCACCCTAAGCTATAATTGATATTCCTAATTAAAAAATGATGTATATTTTAAAAAATTACAAACATATAAGTTGCATTAATTAATTTTATAATTAATTCCCGTTGTCACAACAAATAGCGTGTTTTTAAGAAACAATATATATCAAAAGATTGACAATTATTTATGTCCAATTTCAAAGTGAAATTAATTCTAATGACCACCATTGGATAAAATGGTAAAAATATATTCTAATTATACTTTGAAACCACTCAATAGTATAATTTATCACTATAAATTATTTTGATTAAAAAAGTTGTTTTTAAGTATTTTTCACTATTCATAAAAAATTGGAAGTTCTTAGAAAAATACCAAAAATTCAACATAGGATAATTTTGATATTCAGAATCCAAAAATGAAGTCCATTTTGAAATATAAAATTTATATAATTTCAAAAAGTGGGTATTACTATTCATAACTGCTACTTTTATTGGTCGCGGTGTGTTAGAACTCGAGGTTGCGTACAACACACGATGCTCTATTATTCAAAGAGAAGCGTACCATGGAAGCTTGGGGTTTTATATTCTCCCCTCCATCAATAAATTGCATCCTCGCAATTTAAAATTTTTCTTTGAAAATAAAAGGTTGAAAATAGAAAATACCTTTGTGGAAAACCCACATCGGAAATAGGGTTAATAAAAATATAACTTTAAAAGAAAGAAAGAGAAGTACAAAGGTCACCCGAGATAACCCATACTAGGATTCTATGAAAATATGGATATGGAGGAAAAACAAACCATCAAGGTATGATGTAGAGTTGTATAAAAAAGTATTAGGAGAAAGTTAACTACATGAAAATCACAAACTTGTGATTAGATAAACGGTCATTGATTCCCCGATTGGAAAAGTTAACCGACAACATTTTTGTTTTAAGTTACCTTTCATAAAGTTGAGGAATTTATTTAGGAGATTTACTAAGAACATAAGGAAATATACTTACTTTTCATGTAGACTTTCATTCTTTAATAAATTTTTACCACAAACCCATATTTCTCTCCAAAAGGTAATAGAACTCAAAAATATTCTATTTATCATAATCGTATAAGGTTCCAAATATTAACACATACCATTTAGATTAGGAAAATTTTTTGTAATAACCAGGGACTTCTTGTAGGCTAGTGGTAGGTAATAAAGGCCTGTCACACCATGGTTGTGGGTTCGATTCCTACAGCTTTGTCTGACGCGGAGGGTTATCCCTCAACCTGTAGGTTGTCCTTTTCCTAAAACTATAGTATTATAATATTCCAAAAATAATCTTCATAAATGTTTTAACCTTAAACAATACTATCCAAATTTCAACTTAATCCATTCCAACCTTTATAGTTATCCAAAATACCTCCGTACAGACTTTCTCTAAAAGGTCTCTAAATTCCAAAATAAATTTTAACATTAGATTCCCCAAACAAAGTAAAGTTTCTCTTATTGTCACATACTAAAAATATGATTACCTTCATCATATTAAAAACTTAATGAAAACAACAAGTACTTCAGTACCATCCTTATATATATCACATTATTATTATAACCAGAATATAATCCTTATTTCCAAAAGCACCAATACATTAATTATTCCACTTCAACTGTAGTAACAGCATAAGATTGTCCTTGATCCCTTGGCCTTTTCTGAGGTAAGTTTCCCTGACGCTTAGGACATTCATTTTCATAATGACCCATTTCCCTACAATTGTAGCATTCAACATTGATAGCCTCTTTCTTTACCTTGCAATCACGAGCCTGGTGACCTTTTTATCCACATTTATAACAAACTCCCATTCCTTTTAGGTAGGTACCGGGGTGATTCTTCCCACAATTATCGCATAATGGAAAATCCTTCTTTCCCTTTTTCCCTTTATCTGTCTCTTGTTCCACCATTCTCTTCTTATCTTGCCTTACTTTATTGTCATAAGACTTAGAGAATTCCTTTTCTGTGTTGATAGCACACGAGACTATATCTTCGTATGTTGAGAAAGATTGTGATACTAAAGCTCGACGGAGAAATGGTTTATCCCATAAAAGAAATGATCAATATTACTTCTTGGGTTACGTATATAATATGAAGCATGTCTTGCTAACCTTGTAAAGTTGGCCTCATAGTTTGCGACATTCTCATCCTCCTTCTGCCTCAGACTTAGAAATTTCCTTTCCATATCTTCTTGATGGTCATGTGGAAAGTATTTTTCTAATAAAATTTCCTTAAACTCCCTCCATTCCATACTTGATACTTCTTCATCTTCCTTTGTGTTTTGAATCAGCGACCACCATTGATCGGCATCTCTGGTGAGGTGGTAAACTGCCATGACAACCTTCTCCCTTTCGCAACTCCCCAAGGAGTGGAATATTTTCTCTAAGGATTTTATACATTGCTCAGATACTAATGGATTTGTACCCCCATTAAATATTGGTGGTTGTTGCCTCATGAAGCGGTCTAACATTGATCCTCCACGTTGCTGATCAGGGTGCTCTATACGAGTAAGGTTATTATTCATAACCTGAGTGAGTTGTCCCAGTATGGTGATAAGCTGATCATCACCAGTTGTATCACCAGCTCCACTATAATTATTTTGAGCAGGAGGGAAATCCCTACATGGAGTGTGTGCATTGATACGGTTTCCATTCCTCCCATTAGGTGCCATTTCTAAACAATGGCATAAACTAGATTAGTTTATGAATCAAAATACATAATTACAAACTTGAAAAACACTTAACATAAATTGAACTATTTATGGATATAATACATAATCACAAAAATGTTTTCTTTAAGGAAGTATATACTCATAACCCTTTATAGGGGTTTATAAAGAAAATGAGAATTATCCTAAGCATATCCCCCAGGAGTGTCGTAACCAAGAGTGCAGCAAGGCCCATTGTCGTGCACCAGTTCCCGTTTGAGTCTAGCTCAAAGCGGTGTTTTTGGGTTTTACCCCTAGGTACATCTGTTCCAGAGCCGCCTCTACTTGCTCGTATCCAGACAGGGATGTATTGCTCGTAAAACTCATTAAATATCTATAATACCAAAATTCTAGGAAGTTCTTCTATACTAATCCTCAAAATTTATCTTAGATCTATGTGATGTAATCAGAGTTTATCTAAATATAGCTTCCAAGTTTAGTACTAAACTGCCTCTGATACCAACTGTAACACCCCAACCCCAGTTACCCAGAGTCGGTGCATTATTTCATAACATTGGCATGATCACAAAAGATCAAGTCTCGAAATACCGATTAGTTTAGTAGCCTTGGAAACACTAGATACATTCATAAACGTTACATTATATCATAAAGTGAAAAACTGCAATAACATGGTCTCCATAGTCCACACTCATATCCCCTTCCAACTATCCCAGCAGGTCATTCATAAAATACTTCTTCACATCCTGGAAAAATTAAAACATTGAAAGGGGTGAGCTCAAATTCTCGGTAAGGATAATAATATAGCGAAAGCTTTCATAAATAAACATAAACATTTAAGATAATGTATAACTAAAACAAAAGCCTTTTAAACTTTAACTTCAACATAATATGGAAAATGTAAAATGAGATAATGCCATTTACTTATTCACATGGATATTCTACTAGTCGAATAACCACATGAAATATCAATAACCACTTTCATAATGATGGAATACATAATTCCAGACTATCATAACCACGTAGCCAATGCCTCGTGCCAAGACTACAAATAATATTTTGTCAAGGCCTCGTTCCAAGACACTAGTTTGTCTCATGAGACCTGCCGATGCATCGAGGAGCTATAGCGGGCTCCACCCGTCACTTATTAAGTCCAATGCATTCCTTATATGAAAAGGTTTAAACATATCATAAAACATAACATAATCGTATCACATAAAACATACATAAAGGAAACATAACATTTCCACATTTCAATCACAGGATATCCATAAAACACATTGATATAATAAAAAAAATTTAAAACCATTTTCAATACCAAAATAAAAGAAAATAAAAACTTGGTATTTATTTTTCGTTTAAAAAAAGTTTTGGCTTGTAGAGGAAGTCGAAACTCAAATAATGATCACGGAGGCAGATAAGTCATTGTCGCCGCATACGTATGACAAAAAAAATATTCCCTTTTTTCTTTTAGTAAAATGCTTCGTATAAAAAAAATTCCTTTTGAATAAACGTAAAAGTCAAAGGGGTTTATACACCGTATAAAAGAAAGATGTGTATAAAAAAATATGCATCAATGAAAGGAGATTGAGATGAAGTCTCTTAAAAGAACATTTTTTTAAATAAAATAGATCTATTATGTGTATTCACTATAAGTACACATAAAGAAATTACAAATACAAGATAGGACATAATAATACCATGACATAATTTGAAAGTAGGAGATTAACCCAAAGAATGGAAATTGGGTTAAGAAGTTCCCTTACAAAGATCATTTTTTTTAAATAAAATAAATCTATTATGTGTATTCACTATAATTACACATAAAGAAAGTAAAAATACAAGATAAGACATAATAATATCATGACATAATTTGAAAGTAGGATATTAACCCAAAGAATAGAAATTGGGTTAAGAAGTTCCCTTACCTCGTGTCCGACTTGACTCGACCGTTCTTTAACCTCCTGAATAATAAACTAGAGTTAATTTATAATTTCTTAAGAAATTTTTTCAAGTTTATTATTCCTTTAATATCACTTATTACCATGTTATTAACATTATGTAATTATTTATGTTAATAACGGTCGTTTTGTCGATCTTTGGTACTTGAGTCAAAAATAAACTTCTTATAATTACAAGTTGTTCATGTGGTAAAATATCCATTATATCCAGAATTATATTCATGATGTGGATATCATATATATCATATATATCTAGTATATACATGCATTTCTAATATTACATAACATTTAGAGGTAATAAATGAAATGCATCATTCATGGAGACGGTAAGTCGTACGTACGCATGAGCGCTACTTTCATTTCTATTTTGTATTTAATGGAATGAAATTATAATTATATAAAGGTATAATATAATTGTAGTATAATATAATGTATAATACCATTTACTCCATCCTTTATACATCCCACATATGGCATTAACGATTCAAATCACTTTGAGGGGGCGGTAGTCCGCACTTCCTAAAATGAAATTATCGCGTTTACCCATAATGGAAATCATAAAGGTATGTCATAAATTAAAAATAAAGAATAATAAGGAAAACAAAAACATATTATATATCATATATAAAAATAGTGTCATCATAATGGCCACCATGAGAGGTGTTAAAAAAATATTGAACAATCATCGTTTCGTGAGGCAGTAATTCGCCACCCACAGAAACAGTATGTTCTTTAACCATTTGACAAAGGTGTGTGTAAGTGTAAATCAAATACTTATCATAACAACATCCTATTATATTGAAGATACTGGTTTTGTTACAAAATAAAGTAATAAAAATATTTTAAGGGGTTGGAGAAGCAAAATAAAACAAAATAACATAAGAGAAGTCATTAACTTAAAATCGGGTAACTCTTTTTGATTTGAGCCAAAGGCTTCCTTGGGAAGAATTCTGCCAAAATTGAGGCTTCTATGAGTAAGATAGGTAAGTTTAGAGAGTATTTGGGCAAAGTTTTTCCAATACAAATGGCTTGTAAGGTGTGAATAAGGTGGTAGTGGTGGGGGCCTTTTATAAGAGGAGAGGAGGGTCACTCTTGGAATGTCATGAAATGTTACATTATTATGAAGTGCTTTTCAGATTTCAAAGGTCCCAAAATTATATATTTCGAGGCTAAGATGATAAGGGTTCTAAATATACCCATCCAATAGGTTTTTTACAAGTTTAAGTCTTAGATTTTACATTATCTTTTCGTTTTATTTAAATTGTTAATTAATGAGGTAATCGCTGCATCATCATGGTGTCATTAAAAATATAATTTATTTAATGTCTAAAAATTAAAAAAAATACCATGATGTAGGAAATATTTTTATCTTTACAATGAATATTTATAGTCGAAAATTTAACTTATATAACCCCATGTAATAATTGTTTTAGTAAAACTACACATGTTTGTGACAATTTTATTTTTACTTTAAATAAAAAGTTATTAATGTCATTTTCTTACCCAAGTGGCTCCATGGGGTCCCCAAGTTGACCCATGGATTTTATTGGTTGTCCATGACTCATACAATAATGGTAGTACAAGTGTAAAGATATTTTCATATTTTTATAATATCATTTTTACCTTAAATTTCACTAATTACCTTTAATCGCGATTAATAGAACTTAAAAGTTACTATTCACCAAAAATTATTTTAATCCCATTGAACCACATTTTACTTTATAATGATAACCATGTATGTCGGATTTTTGAAAATCAAATCACAGAAGTGGTAATGTTTCATTTAAACGAAAAAATCAGTTTTTTAACTACCACTTAGTGGTTTCACTATTCATCTAAAATTGAAGTTTTTCAGAACATTGCCAAAATTTCACCCTGAGATATAATTGATATTCCGAATTTAAAAATTATGTCTATTTTTAAAAATTCCAAACATATAAGTTGAATTAATTAATTTTATAATTAGTTCCTGCTGTCACAACAAATAGCGTGTTTTTAAGAAACAATATATATCAAAAGATTGACAATTGTTTATGTACAATTTCAAAGTGAAATTAATTATAATGACCACCATTGGATAAAATGGTAAAAATATATTCTAATTATACTTTAAAACCACTCAATATTATAATTTATCACTATAAATTATTTTGATTAAAAAAGTTGTTTTTAAGTATTTTTCACTATTCATAAAAAATTGGAAGTTCTCAGAAAAATACCAAAAATTAAACATAGACTAATTTCGATATTCTGAATCCAAAAATGAAGTCCATTTTGAAATATAAAATTTATATAATTTCAAAAGGTGGGTATTACTATTCATAACTGCTACTTTTATTGGTCGCGGTGTATTAGAACTCGAGGTTGCGTACAACACACGCTGCTCTATTATTCAAAGAGGAGCGTACCATAGAAGCTTGGGGTGTTACATTCTCCCCTCCTTCAATAAATTGCGTCCTGACAATTTAAAATTTTTCTTTGAAAATTAAAGGTTGAAAATATAAAATACCTTTGTGGAAAACCCACATCAAAAATAGGGTTAATAAAAATATAACTTTAAAAGAAATAAAGAAAAGTAAAAAGGTCACCAGAGATAGCCCATACTAGGATTCTATGAAAATATGGATATGGAGGAAAAACAAACCATCAAGGTCTGATGGAGAGTTGTATAAAACAGGATTAGGAGAAAGTTAACTACAATAAAATCACAAACTTGTGATTGGCTAAATGCTCATTGATTCCCCAATTGAAAAAGTTAACCGACAACATTTTTGTTTTAAGTTACCTTTCATAAAGTTGAGGAATTTATTTAGGAGATTTACTAAGAACGTAAGGAAATATACTTACTTGTCATGTAGACTTTCATTCTTTAATAAATTTTTACCACAAACCCATCTTTCACTCCAAAAGGTAATAGAACTCAAAAATATTTTATTTATCATAATTCTATAAGGTTCCAAATATTAACACATACCATTTAGATTAGGAAAACTTTTTTAATAACCAGGGACTTCCTGTAGGCTAGTGGTAAGTAATAAAGGCCTGTCACACTATGGTTGTGGGTTCGATTCCTACAGCTTTGTCCGACGCGACGAGTTATCCCCCAACCTGCAGGTTGTCCTTTTCCTAAAACTATAGTATTATAATATTCCAAAAATAATCTTCATAAATGTTTTAACCTTAAACAATACTATCCAAAGTTCAACTTAATCCATTCTAACCTTTATAGTTATCCAAAATACCTTCGTCTAGACTTTCTCTAAAAGGTCTCTAAATTCCAAAATCAATTGTAACATTAGATTCCCCAAACAAAGTAAAGTTTCTATTTTTGTCACATACTAAAAATATGATTACCTTCATCATATTAAAAACTTAATGAAAACAACAAGTACTGCAGTACCATCCTTATATATATCACATTATTATTATAACCAGAATATAATCCTTGTTTCCAAAAGCACCAATACATTAATTATTCCACTTCAACTGTATTAACAGCATAAGATTGTCCTTTATCCCTTGTCCTTTTCTGAGGTAATTTTCCCTGACACTTAGGATATTCATTTGCATAATGCCCCATTTCCCTACAATTATAGCATTCAACATTGATAGCCTCTTTCTTTACCTTGCAATCACGAGCCTGGTGACCTTTTTCTCCACATTTATAACAAACTCTCATTCCTTTTAGGCAAGTACCGGGGTGATTCTTCCCAAAATTATCGCATAATGGAAAATCTTTCTTTCCCTTTTTCCCTTTATCTATCTCTTATTCCACCATTATCTTCTTCTCTTGCCTTACTTTGTTGTCATAAGACTTATAGAATTCCTTTTCTGTCTTGATAGCACACGAGACTGTATCTTCGTATGTTGAGAAAGATTTTGATACTAAAGCTCGACGGAGAAATGGTTTTATCCCATCAAAGAAACGATCAATCTTACTTCTTGGGTTACGTATATAATCTGCAGCATGTCTTGCTAACCTTGTAAAGTTGGCCTCATACTTTGCGACATTCTCATTCTCCTTCTGCCTCAGACTTAGAAATTGCCTTTCCATATCTTCTCGATGGTCATGTGGAAAGTATTTTTCTAATAAAATTTCCTTAAACTCCCTCCATTCCATACTTGATACTTCTTCATCTTCCTTTGTGTTTTGAATCAGCGACCACCATTGATCGGCATCTCTAGTGAGGCGGTAAAATGCCATGACAACCTTCTCCCTTTCGCTACTCCCCAAGGCATGGAATATTTTCTCTAAGGAGTTTATCCATTGCTCAGCTACTAATGGATTTGTACCCCCATTAAATATTGGAGGTTTTTTCCTCATGGAGCGGTCTAACATTAATCCTCCACGTTGAGGATCAGGGTGCTCCATACGAGTAAGGTTATTATTCATAACCTGAGTGAGTTTTCCCAGTATGGTGATAAGCTGATTAGCACCAGTTGTATCACCAGCTCCACTATAATTATTTTGAGCAGGAGGGAAATCCTTAAATGGAGTGTGTGGATTGATACGGTTTCCATTCCTCCCACTAGGAGCTATTTCTAAACAATGGGATAAACTATATTAGTTTATGAATCAAAATACATAATTACAAACTTGAAAAACACTTAACATAAATTGAACTATTTATGGATATAATCCATAATCACAAAAATGTTTTCTTTAAGGAAGTATATACTCATAACCCTTTATAGGGGTTTGTAAAGAAAATGAGAATTATCCTAATCATATCCCCCGGGAGTGTCGTAACCAAGAGTGCAGCAAGTCCCATTATCGTGCACCAGTTCCCGTTCGAGTCTAGCTCAAAGCGGTGTTTTCAGGTTTTACCCCTAGGTACATCTGTGCCAGAGCTGCCTCTACTTGCTTGTATCCAGACAGGGATGTATTGCTCGGAAAACTCACTAAATCTCTATAATACCAAAATTCTAGGAAGTTCTTCTATACTAATCCTCAAAATTTATCTTAGGTCTATGTGCTCTAATCAGAGTTTATCTAAATCTAGCTTCCAAGGTAAGTATTAAACTACCTCTGATACCAACTGTAACGCCCCAACCCCAGTTACCCAGAGTCGGTGCATTATTGCGTAACATTGGCATGATCACAAAAGATCAAGTCTCGAAAGACTGATTAGTTTTGTAGCCTTGGAAACACTAGATACATTCATAAACGTTACATTATATCATAAAGTGAAAAACTACAATAACATGGTCTCCATAGTCCACACTCATATCCCCTTCCAACTATCCCAGCAAGTCATTCATAAAATACTTCTTCACATCCTGGAAAAATTAAAACATTGAAAGGGGTGAGCTCAGATGCTCAGTAAGGATAACAATATAGCGGAAGATTTCATAAATAAACATAAACATTTAAGATAATGTATAACTAAAACAAAAGCCTTTTAAACTTGAACTTCAACATAATAGGCAAATGTAAAATGAAATAATTCCATTTACTTATTCACATGGATATTCTACTAGTCGAATAACCACATGAAATATCAATAACCACTTTCATAATGATGGAATGCATAATGTCAGACTATCATAACCACGTAGCCAAGGCCTCGTGCCAAGACTACAAATAATATTTTGTCAAGGCCTCATGCCAACACACTAGTTTGTCTCATGAGACCTGTCGATGCATCGAGGAGCTATATCTGGCTCCACCCGTCACTTATTAAGTCCAATGCATTCCTTATATGAAAAGGTTTAAACATATCATAAACCATAACATAATCGTATCACATAAAACATGCATAAAGGAAACATAACATTTCCACATTTCAATCACAAGATATCAATACAACACATTGATATAATAAAAACACTTTCAAAACCATTTTCAATACCAAAATAAAAGAAAATTAAAACATGGTATTTATTTTTCTTTTAAAAAAAGTTATGGCTTGTAGAGGAATCCCAAACTCAAATAATGGTCACAGCGGTGGAGAAGTCTTTGTCGCCGCATACGTACAAAAAAAACATTCCCTTTTGTCGTTTAGTAAAATGATTCATATAAAAAAAATTCTTTTTCAATAAACATAAAAGTCACAGGGGTTTATACACTGTATAAAAGAAAGTTGTGTATAAAACAAAATATGCCTCAATGAAAGGATATTGAGATGAAGTCCCTTACAAGAAATTTTTTTTAAATAAAATATATATATTATGTTTATTCACTATAATTACACATAAAGAAAGTACAAATACAAGATAGGACATAATAATACCATGACATAATTTGAAAGTGGGAGATTAACCCAAAGAATTGAAATTGGGTTAAGAAGTTCCCTTACAAAGATCATTTTTTTTAAATAAAATAAATCTATTATGTGTATTCACTATAATTACACATAAATAAAGTGCAAATACAAGATAGGACATAATAATATCATGACATAATTTGAAAGTAGGAGATTAACCCAAAGAATAGAAATTGGGTTAAGAAGTTCCCTTACCTCGTGTCCGACTTGACTCGACCATTCTTTAACCTCCTGAATAATAAACTAGAGTTAATTTATAATTGCTTAAGAACATTTTTCAAGTTTATTATTCCTTTAATATCACTTATTACCATGTTATTAACATTATGTAATTATTTATGTTAATAATGGTCGTTTTGTCGATCTTTGGTACTTGAGTCAAAAATAAACTTCTTATAATTACAAGTTGTTCATGTGGTGAAATATCCATTATATCCAGAATTATATTCATGATGTAGATATCATATATATCATATATATCCAGTATATAAATGCATTTATAATATTACATAACATTTAGAGGTAAGAAATGAAATGCACTGTTCATGGAGACGGTTAGACGTACGTACGCATGAACGCTACTTTCATTTCTATTTTGTATTTAATGGAATGAAATTATAATTATATAAAGGTATAATATAATTCCAGTATAATATAATGTATAATACCATTTACTCCATCCTTTATACATCCCACATATGGCATTAACGATTCAAATCACTTTGAGGGGGCGGTAGTCCGCACTTCCTAAAATGAAATTATCACGTTTACCCATAATGGAAATCATAAAGTTATGCCATAAATGAAAAATACAGAATCATAAGGAAAACAAAAACATATTATATATCATATATAAAAATAGTTTCATCATAATTTCCACCATGAGAGGTGTTAAAAAAATATTGAACAATCATCGTTTCGTGAGGCAGTAATTCGCCACCCACAGAAATAGTATGTTCTTTAACCATTTGACGAAGGTGTGTGTAAGTGTAAATAAAATACTTCTCTTAACAACATACTATTATATTTAAGATACTGGTGTTGTTACAAAATAAATGAATAAAAATATTTTAAGGGGTTGGAGAATCAAAATAAAACAAAATAACATAAGAGAAGTCATTACCTTAAAATCGGGTAACTCTTTTTAATTTGAGCCAAAGGCTTCCTTGGGAAGAATTCTGCCCAAAGTGAGGCTTCTAGGAGTAATAGAGGGAAGTTTAGAGAGTATTTGTGCAGAGTTTGGCCGATCCAAATGGGTTGGAAGGTGTGAATAAGGTGGTAGTGGTGGGGGCCTTTTATAAGAGGAGAGGAGGGGCACTCTTGGAATGTCATGAAATGTTACAATATTATGAAGTTCTTTTCAGATTTCAAAGGTCCCACAATTATATATTTAGAGGATAATATGATAAAGGTTCTAAATATACCAATCCAATAGGTTTTTGACAAGTGTAATTCTTAGATTTTACATTATCTTTTTATTTTATTTAAATCGTTAATTTATGAGGTAATCGCTGCATCATCATGGTGTCATTAAAAATATAATTTATTTAATGTCTAAAAATTATAAAAAAATTACCATGATGTAGGAAATATTTTTATATTTCCAATGAATATTTATAGTCGAAAAGTTAACTTATATAACCCCATGTAATAATTGTTTTAGTAAAACTACACATGTTTGTGACAATTTTATTTTTACTTTAAATAAAAAGTTATTAATGTCATTTTCTTACCCAAGTGGCTCCATGGGGTCCCCAAGTTGACCCATGTATTTTCTTGGTCGTCCATGACTCATACAATAATGGTAGGACAAGTTTAAAGATATTTTCATATTTTTATAATATCATTTTTACCTTAAATTTCACTAATTACCTTTAATCGTGATTAATAGAACTTAAAAGTTACTATTCACCAAAAATTATTTTAATCCCATTGAACCACATTTTACTTTATAATGACAACCATGTATGTCGGATTTTTGAAAATCAAATCACAGAAGTGGTAATGTTTAATTTAAATGAAAAATCAGTTTTTTAACTACCACTTAGTGGTTTCACTATTCATCAAAAATTGAAGTTTTTCAGAACAATGCCAAAATTTCACCCTAAGCTATAATTGATATTCTGAATTCAAAAATGGTTTATATTTTAAAAAATTCTAAACATATAAGTTTCATTAATTAATTTTATAATTAATTCTCGTTGTCACAACAAATAGCGTGTTTTTAAGAAATAATATATATCAAAAGATTGACAATTGTTTATGTCCAATTTCAAAGTGAAATTAATTATAATGACCACCATTAGATAAAATGGTAAAAATATATTCTAATTATACTTTAAAACCACTCAATAGTATAATTTATCACTATAAATTATTTTGATTAAAAAAGTTGTTTTTAAGTATTTTTCACTATTCATAAAAAATTGGAAGTTCTCAGAAAAATACCAAAAATTCAACATAGTCTAATTTCTTATTCCGAATCCAAAAATGAAGTTCATTTTGAAATATAAAATTTATATAATTTCAAAAAGTGGGTATTACTATTCATAACTGGTACTTTTATTGGTCGCGGTGTGTTAGAACTCGAGGTTGCGTACAACACACGCTGCTCTATTATTCAAAGAGGAGCGTACCATGGAAGATTGGGGTGTTACACTATTCGTGAATTTTTATAATTTAAAACATTTTTGAATTCCCTAAACCATAATTTTAATATATTTGTTATGATTTTTTTATTAACTTGTTATTGATGATTACTTAATATATTATGAAACAATACATATAATGGTAAGTCATTTTCTAGATTATTTATTTAATGTATATTTATCTACCTCAGAATGGATAGATACTGGATGTACAACATTGATCGGATCACTGATGAATTTCAGAAGGAGTTACAATATTTTTTGGACTTTGCATTCACTAATGATTCAGATGGCGGATTGATTTGATGCCTGTGTTTTGATTGTGTTGGAAGACCTTGGTTAACTCATGAGTAAGTGAGTTTCCATATCACTAAAAGTGGTTTCCATAAAAATTATCATGTGTGGTATCACAATGGATAAAAAGATCAAGTGTTTAATGACATCGATTTAGCGGAAAAGATTGGTATGAAAAATCTGATTTCTGATCGGTTTCCTTTTGTTTCTGAAGCTATCTCCTCATGTAGACTAGTTCAAGAGGAAATGAATACTGAAACATAGTTCTCATCTATTAATTAGGATTATGACGTTGAGAGTGTTAGAAAGCTGATGGAAGATGCAAATACCCCAGTATATCAAGCATGTGGAAAAATGAGCAAACTTGAGTTTTTAATGTGATTATATCATGGGAAAACAATGTATGGATTTAGTAATACTGTGGTCGAATATATCCTTACATTTATTAAGGATTTACTTCCTGATGATTCATGTATTCCAGAAAATGATTACATGGCATCAAATTTGGTTGAAAATTTTGGATTTTCATCTAGTAATATTCATTCTTGTCTCAAAGACTGTTGTTTTTTCTGGAAGGAGAATGCAGACTTGAGTCAGTGTGAAAACAGTGTGGCACATCAAGGTGGAAGACTAATAAAGATGGATCTCAATCTTGCATACCACATAAAGTGATGTGGCACTTCTCTTTAATTCCCAGTCTTCAAAAAAATTTATGGCAAAACAAATGGAAAAGAATATGAGATGGCATGCAGATGAAAGAAATAAGGATAACGATGAAATAGTACATCCTGCAGATGGGTTGGCTTGGAAGAAATTTGATAGGTTACATCCTAATTTTGTAGCCGACCCACAAAATGTTATATTGGGATTATCTTGTGATGGTTTCAACCCATTTCGCCAAATGCATATTGCACACAGTACTTGGCCTGTTTTCATTCACATTTATAACTTTCCTTCATGGATGTGTATGAAGAAGTCGTTCACTATCCTGAGTATATTGATATCTGGACCCAGTGATCCTGGAAATGATATTGATATATACTTGCAGCCATTAATAAAGGAGTTAAATGAGCTTTGTATTGTTGGTGCACAAGCGTATGATGCATTCAGAAAGGAGTACTTTATGTTTCGTGCAGCTTTATTATAGAAGATAAATTATTTCCCTACCTAAGGAATGATGTCTGGTTGGAGTACTAAAGGAAAATTATCCTGTCTTATTTTTATGAAAAATACACGTTTCCGAAGATTAAAGTTTCGTCGAACTTTCAGCTTTATAGGGCATTGACGTTTTCTACCAATGGATCATCCATACAGGAAAAATCGGAGACAGTTCGATAATGCCATCGAGACAGATGAGACACCTCAACGAATGTCAGGGACTAATATTGTTAAAGAACTTGATGATTTGAATTATGTTCTTGGAAAAAGTCAATCAAATATCAGAAAGCGAAATCATGCTAATTCGAATTCCAATAGCAATTGGAGAAAGAAAAGTATATTCTTTGAGTTGTCGTATTGGTCATCGAATTTATTACGTCATTGTTTGGATGTAATGCATATCGAGAAAAACATTTGTGAGATGTTACTTGCTACTATTTTAAATGTCAAAGGAAAAACAAAAGACGATTTGCGGTGTCGTTGTGATTTGATGGATTGGGGTATAAGAGAAAGACTTCATCTTGAGTTAATTGGTCAAAATAAGTGGAAAGTCCATGTTTCCTGTTATTCGATGACAAATGTGGAGAAAAAACAATTTCTTCAGGTCTTGGAAAGTTTTAAGGTTCTGGATGGTTATTCAAGTAATATTTAGAAAAGGGTGAATACACAAGATGTGAAACTCAAATATCTTAAAACCCATGATTACCATGTCTTGTTACATGAGTTGATTCCCATTTCCATTCGCCATTTACTTTCACATAATGTTATATTTGCGGTGATTAAGTTATGTCAATTTTATCGAGATCTTTGTTCCAAAAGATTGAGCATAAGTGTCGTTCAGAAATTGCAGAGAGATGCACTGATTATTCTTTGCGACTTGGAGAAAATTTTCCCACCGTCTTTTTTCACATGTATGTTACATTTTACTGTGCATCTTCCCATGGAAGTTCTCTTTGGTGGTCCTATTTCAAGTCGATGGATGTATCCTACTGAAAGAATGGTGTTTACATTGAAATCTTATGTGAGAAATAAATATCATCCTGAAGGATCTATTGTGAAATGCTATTTAGCACAAGAATTCATGGATTTCTATTCATCGTACTTGGATAACGTCACTACGAGGTATAATCAGCTAATGAGAACTGAATATGAGCAATATGATCCCATTGAGCCTGTATTTACTTCATTTCCCCAAACAGGGGGGATACCTGGATCATACTCGTTGTTTACTTTAAGCAGGGAAGAGTGGGAAATGGCACATCACACAGTATTATTCAACTGTGGTGTGCTTGATGATTATATCAAGTAAGTAAACTAATAAATATGTATTTTTTTCATTGTGTGATTTCTTTATATATTCTGACATTTTAATGCTTTCATATCTCTAGATAACATTTAGAAATTATAAAAAGAGACATCGCTCTCTATCTATTAAGAGGAAGGAACTGTTGCGCAGCAAAGAATTTGCTGTCTGGTTAAAGTCAAAGGTAATAGATTTCTTTTTCTTCTTCTCATAACATAATCACATGTCTCTGTTTAATATTCTATTTTGGTATCTTTTAGGTTTTAACTCTACCAATGATTGAAGTATCATATGAAATAAAAGCATTGTCCTTTGGTCTAAACGATGTGGTGCGTGATTGTAATTCAATGGTTGTCAATGGATTTAAATTTGTTATAAATAGTTGTGCAAAAAAATGGCAACACAGCATGACGGTGTCACGATAAGCACCACAACAGATTGTTATGCGAGTGCATCGGATAGGCAGCCTCGATCAGAAAATATATCATATTACGGTGTTGTTGAAAGAATCATTTTATTATATTAATATGCACATGGTCGTGTCGCAATGATTAAATGCAAGTGGTTTAATTCAATGACACGACAAGGAATGCATATTGATAACTGTGGATTTAGAGTGATTGATATGAACCGCCAGCTTCGTACCGATGAACCTTATATTCTTGCGTCACAAGCTAAACAGGTGTTTTATGTAAGTGACTTGTTACAACCACAATTTGGTGTTATTGTTGATGTTATTCCTAGACATATTTTTGATGAAGGCATGGATGAAAATGATGTTGTGGATGAACCTGTCAGTATTTATTCGAATTTTGCATTTGATGATACGGATGATGCAATTGTTAGAACAGATTGTGAACCAGAAATTGTTATAGACCCCACATAGCATTGACACATTTGTAAGTATTTACCTGATATTATCGCAATATTGTATGTGTTTTTTTAACTTCCATACATGATATCAAAATAACTAGTATATTTTATACCATTATCGAATATAAAACTATTAATAGCCTCACCAATTTATGTTTAACCACTTCTATAGTAAATCTTGAACATAGAAAATTCTTGATATTTTATCAATATAAATATCACACATGAAAATGTATCTCATTATTTTATGATACAATTGTATTATTTAAAATTTTGCATTATTTCTATTTATTTGAGAATATTATTTTAAATTTCCAGGTCAAAATGTATGATTATGATGATACTAGGAGTATAAGAATACCGAGAAACGAACAACATAGGTCTCCTCCTGTAAACAATGTAAGTACAAATTATGTTTGAATATTATGGTCTTTCATATTATTTATCTTGTTATCGTTCGTTTTATTTTATCATCTATGTTATTTTAGGCTGCATCATCAATGAGACGCTTGGATTATGCCACTGAGGATGATATTGTGGTGGGGGGTACTGATTCTACAGGTCACCCTACTATTACGCCGCTTGAGACACCAGGAGGCCATCCTCCCATTATGCCACCTCCATATTATCCATACCCGCCTTTTTCGTATCCCTTTTTGCCCACACCCACATCGGATGGTAGTTCTCAGACTCCCATCCCTCATTTTCCATTCCCACCATCCACTGTCCAGGGTATTGTGCCCCCATATATCCCACCGCCATATCCATATCCATATCCACCCTCATCTGTACAGGGTTATCCATCGGGTTTTCTGCCTCCATCAGTACACTTTGCATCTACTATACATAGTACTCCTGTAGATATCTCACCTACCATGGAGGCTTCCCCCCCTCCAGATGCAGCACTTCAGGGGTCAGCAGATCCCCCATCTACTGGTATTTGTTTAAACATTACTGTTACTGATTAATGATAAATTCATATATATTATTTTCTTTTATTTTTGGTTTCATGATTAGCTCCAGCGTCTACCAGACAATGAGGCCGCAAAAAAATACGCGAGGTTTGGAATCGGCACACGTAAATAATATTTTATTACAATGAGGACAATTCTATAATTAATAAAAATGGCACGGAATGTAAAAGTTTTATGGGAACACTTGCTATACACAGCAATATCATTCTGGTTCAACCGATAAGTTGGAAGGCAGTTGGACAACAAATAAAGGACAAAGCCTGGGCATAGATTTGGGTAAGTAATGTTAATCACCTTTTATATATATATATATATATTTATAATATTTTCTTAACAAATATTATGTCCATTGCAGCTTCGATATAATTTTCCTGATGGACAAAATGAAAAGGCTGCAAGGATAATGGATTTAGGTGAAATGTGGTGAGCCTACAAGTGTGATTTATATCTTGGTTGGAAAAAGAGAGTTGGTACAGAGCTTGAAGAAGTACCGGTGATTCAAGATTTCCCAATATCACAATATAAAGAGATGATCAACTATTGGAAGAGTCCAGCGTTTAAGGTGTTTGTTAAATTTATATATATATTCATTTATTTATTTGAAAATGATTTTAAATTACTTGTTTTATTTATGTTAATGAATTTATATAATTATTTTTTTATAGGAGAAATCAAACAGAAATAAAACAAACAAGAGTGCAATGAAACACATTTATACTCGCGGACACACTTCATTACCAGATCATGAGCAGACGCAGGTAATTTAACATTTAAAATATTTAGCTTTGTTTAGTGTAATTTTTTTAACTTCCAATTTTGATTTATTTCTTTGTTTTTTTTTCAGAAAAAGGCATCGAATATCGAGGGTCACGTTCCTCACTCAACTTTGTTTTGTACAAGCCGGAAAAAGAAAGATGGTACTATGCCAAATACCGACACCGAGAAGGCGATTGTAAGTATATTTCAATTTCTTTGATTTTTACTGAATTTAATTCCTTATATTATTTTATCATTTTAATTTATGTTATTTATCAATCAACATAATGCTTTAGAGGCATTGGCAGAAAAAAGAACCTGACAATTTGGGCCCAAACGATCATCTACATCAGGTATTAGGAGATGAACATCAGGGTAGAGTGCATTGTCGACCTGGGAAGAAGATTGTACCATCTCGATACTGGTCTACTAACGTTTCTTCGAGTACCGGTTCTGGTTTTTTCACAGTTGAACAAATTAATTCCGCAATCAAAGAAGCAAGTCAAAAATCAGAACATGCGATAACTACAAATATGATGAAATTTATGTCTGACCTTTCTTCTACACTTCCACCAGAATCAGCTGCAACGGTTGATGCCTTTTTGATGCCGATGCGTTCTGCTAATGTAGATTCTTCTGTCGGAGCCGGAGCCGGACCTAGTGCTGGACCCAGTGCTGGTGTCGGTTCGGATACAGATGCCGATGATGATGTTGGTGGTGTGAGAGGTGGTGATGGTGTTTCTGTAGGAGTTGTGGATGAGGCTTATCATGATTATGATGATATTGATATTGAGACTCACTTTTGATGTAAATTGTATTTTTGGATTGGTAATGTATGACGAGTTCCATGCATCTGATTACACTGCTTTTTGATCAATATCATTAATATTTACCATATCTTATTGTGAATGATAATGACTACTAACCTGTAGATCTATCTTAAGCTAACTATGTCTAGTATTAGATATAGCCCTACCGCCATGACTTCTCAATCTATAAGTTTCTTTAACTACCTCAGTTAAAGCTATGTATTCAAATTCAGTAGCTGAAAGTGCAACAATAGATTACATATTTCAATTCTAGGAAATGAAACCTCCAAATTTAGTAAACACGTTAATAGTTAAGGATTTACAATTTTCAACATTAACAGTATAGTTAGCATCAACCAAACCACAAATAATTTAAGTAGTATCCACATTTGTACCACAGAATAATGAAATATTAGAAGTAAAAGAAAGATACCTCAAGATCCACTTAAGGAAATACCATTATAGCTTCCCTGGAGTGCCCATGAACCATCATAGAGTGCAGATAGAAACTAAAAAATCAGTTCTATAGAAAATCATAGAATACGCTTTGCAACCAACAATGTTAGAATAAGGAATTCTAGACATAAATTCAACATCAACTTCAGCAGTAGGTGATTGATTCAAGGACAATTTAAAATGTTGTTCAAGTAGGAAATTAACAGGACTGAGAGATTCCAACATTTACCTATTTATAAATTTTAAAATATAAGCATGCTAAGATAGATAAAGTAGTTTATGCATTCTATCCCTAATGATTTAAACACCTAGTATTTTCTTATCTACACCTAAGTCATTCATTTAAAACTTAATTTTCAATTGGGATTTAACAATATATATCATATTTATGTCTTTTAAAATTATGAGCATGTCATCAATATACAATAGTAGGTAAATTATGTAGGTTTTAGTTGAGTTTAAATAAAATAAGGCATTATAATGAATGCTAATGAACTTGTTACTTAGAAAAAATGAATCAAAATTGAAGCACTAATTCCATGAGGATTGTTTCAGGCTAGACCAAGATTTATATAAATGGAATACTTTCTTTGGTTTGAAGTCAGCAGAATAATCATCAAGAGGTATCATATAAATCTTTTCATTCAAATCACCAAGCTAGAAATCAGTTTTAACAACTAACTGCTCTATATGAAAGTCGCTATAAGTTGCAAAATCTATCAAAAGATGAATGAAATAATTCTTAAGAAAAAAGGGAAAATAATTCATCGTAATCAATTCCCTCTCTTTGAAGGATTCCCTTGGAAACTAGCCTAGATTTTTATTTGATTTACATCCCGCAGTGTTGTCCTCATTTATTTCAAAGATCCATTTGTAACCAATTAATTTGGAATTAGTTGGTTTGTTACAAACATCCCATGTATGTTTCTTATTTATCTATTACATTTCTTCATTCATCGGAAATACCTACTTCTTTGAGTCTTTTTTCTTATAAAGCCTACCTATGTGATTTAGGTTCATCATTAATAAGATTTGAGGCCATATAAAAAGGCATATGAAGCCACAACATATTAGAAGAATCAGGCAGGAGGTTTAGGGACTCTCATTTTCCTGTCATAGGTCAATTGATAATTGTTATGAGTAGTATAATTTTTAGAATCTAAATCTGAACTAGAGATATACATAGAATCAGTGGCATCAGTGGGCTAAGGAGGTGGTGGAATAGGCTAAGCCTCATCCTAAAAATGATATGAGGGCTCATGTTCCACATCCTTATCATGGACTGTATCATTATTGTTAGGGGTGGAAGTTTTGGTCTTAGGAAAAGGTTATTCATAAAATACCACATATCTACTTATGAATCATTTATCATAACCTGGTTTATGTACCCGGAGTTTTTATCCCTTAACTCCATCAAGATAACCAATGAATATGTATTTGAGTGCACTTGATTCTAATTTTCTAGTTTAGACACGAGAATATGTTGTAGAACCAAATACTCTTAATTAGAAGTAAGAAGGGGGATTACTAGTCCACATTTCATTGGGTGTTTTGAATTTATTTGAAGATATGGGACACATATTGATAAGGGAAATAGAAGTGTTGGTTTCACTAGCCCAAAAATATTTGGAGAGTCTTGAGAATTCATGAATGCTTCTAAATCTTTCTAGAATAGTACTATTCAACCTCTCTGCTAGGCTATTTTATTGGGGAGTGGGGTTCCCTAACAGTTATGTCCCTCGTAATCCCATCAGACTCACAAAACTAAATGAACTCTATATAAAGATATTCAAGACCATTATCTATTCTTCGGTCTTAATAATCTTTACAGTGTGATTTTACATTGAATATTTTTAGGTTTAAATGGTTTGGAATGCATCATATTCTTTTTATTTATTATCTAAATCCAAACATTCTTAGATATTTTAGTTATAAAGATGATGAAATTGGATCCTCCAACACAAGAACTAGTCCTGGTTATCCCCCAAAAATTTGAGTGTATGTATTCAAGTGGGCTGGCAGTATTGAAATAAGACCTATTGAAACTCACCCTCTTGGATTTTCCCATCACACAATCTCTGGAAAATGAAAGATTTATAGTTGTGATGTTACTCAATAGCCCTTGGTTGTTGTGTTCCTCTAATACTTTGGAGATGAAATTCCCTATCTTATATGTTGTAGTATATTGTGTTTCATTAAAGGATGGGGACCCACCATACATTAAGTAAGGTGATGATGGATTGATGATCTAACTCTATAATAATGGATCATATTCCCTCAACCTTGCACCTATTATTTTTTCCTAAGAATACATCTACTTCTCTCTTTTTGACCAGCTCTAAAAATGACTCTCTCTGTTGGAAAATATGAAAAGAACAACTAGAGTCTAGGACCCACTCTTGATTGAGTGTATAAATGGACACATTCAAGATTTAAACAAATGTCATAGCCTGAATCAACCAGAAAATACAGGTTAGTGGGTTGTTTGGATTCTAAATCACGCATGATTTTCCTACGCTCGGGCTTAATGTGCCCAGGTTTACCATAGTGAAAACATATTACTTTTCTATCCATAGAGCTTGTCCTAGATTTGGGTTATTTATTAATCTTATTTTTTTCCCTACTGAATTGTTTTTTCTTACCTTTAGTTTAAGGTCTCCCCCTTGTGAAAAACTCTTATCCTCACCTTTTATTTTTGTTCTAGAATGCAATTCCTTAGACAGATGGGCTGATTTGATATCTTCTAATGTTAAATAGACTCAACCATACATCATGGTCGTAACAAGTGTTCTATATCTATTTTCAAGAGTGATTAATATGATCATTTTTAGATCCTCATCATCTACATAAACATTAATATTGTCTAAATCTAACATGAATTTATTAACCTCATCTAAATGGTTTTTTATAGATGTACTGGGATTCATTTTTAATGTCAATATACAGTGTTTCTTGTAAATTTTTCCTACAAATGAGGCAATCATGTATAATTTTTCATGTTTAAGCCAAACTCCCTCAGTGGTAGAATCATAAGAAACTTCTATAAGGGCCTTATCAACAACGTAAAGTAATAGGCAGCAATGTGGAATAACAAGTATACCTGGGGGAAATTCTTGGTATTCATTAATGGTCTGGTTAGTTTCATTAATAGTCATAATGGGTTTCATAGGCCCATATAGGAAATCAATGAAACCTTGTTGTATTTGCAAGGATCTCATTTAGGGGGGTGTGTTAGGGCAGGGGGAGGGGTGTGTGCAGGTGGGGGGTAGGTGGGGGTAGGGGGAGGGGGTGTGAAGGTGTGGGGGTAGGGGAGGGGGAAGGGGTGTGCAGGTGGGGGGCAGGGGCAGGGGTGTGCATGTGGGGGGGGGCAGGGTGTTGGGCGGAGAAAGAAAGGAAGTGATGGCAAGAGGGGGGGTGAATTGCTTTTTAAAAAATTATTAACAAATTAAAAATCAAAGTTGAAAGTGTAGCGGAAATAAAAGAGGCAAGACACAAAATTGATAACGGAGTTCGGCCTAAAACTCGGCCTACGTCTCCGCTCCCAACTCAACCGTTGAGAGATTTACTACCGCTTTCTTTTCAATGGTTGTAGCAAGAAACCCACTAGACTTTACAGGTAGTCTAGAACCTATTACAGCTTGCTTTTAAATGGTTATGCAAGAACCCACTTGCTTTTAATTGGTTGAGCAAGAACCCACTAGCCTTCTTACAGGTGAAGGCTAGCTCACCTATGTCTCAAGCCTTTTAAAAGGTAAATCTTGACCAACCTCTTCACACCTTGAAGGTGGTGTGAGAACCCAAAAGAGAGGATGAGAGAAAGAGGTGGGGTTTGTAGGTACAAACCCAATTTGATGCTCAAAATAAATAAACCAATGAAAAATCGTATTTGGAGAAGCCTTGGGTGCCAATGGATGATTGGAGTTGAAGAGGTGCACTCCCAAGCTTCTTTGGTGATGCTCCTTGGATGTGGAATTGATTTGGAGCAAGTGGGGTTCCCTTGGAAGAATCCGCCGGAGGTTCGCCAAATGATCAAAAATGTGTCTGTTGGCTTCCGTATGGCTTGGTTAGTGTTCCGAGGCTTCAAGGTACTTTATTTATAGAGGGGGAACCCTCATATGGCCGTTAGAGGCCTTTGGAGCCGTTGGAGAGGCTTTCAGAGCCGTTGGAGGCCAAGTGGACAGGCTGGTCAAAAGCCCAACGGCTAGTTTGACTGGCTCCACCGGCTGACCGGTACAGGGCCACCGGTTGGGCGGTGCTGAGGCAGTGGCTCAGCCTTCAGGCTGGGTGCCACCGGCTGGCCGGTGCCGTGGCCACCGGTTGGCCGGTGCTCTGGACAGTGAGGAGACTCTCTGCCCAGGCACTACCGGCTGGCCGGTGCTGAGGCCACCGGTTGGCCGGTGCTCTGGACAGTGGAGAGCCTTTCTGTCAATGGTCCATCGGCTGGCTGGTGTCATGCCACCGGTTGGCTGGTGGACTGAAAACAGTCCAAGTTAACTCCTTTGCCACTTCTTGCTCCTGAAATCATGCCTAACAACATAAACACTTGAAAACAATATTAGATAAATGAGAGAGTGATTGTGATCATGAAAATTAAACCACGAGGGGTACGAGAGGTACAACAATCTCCCCCTATTTTGATGATCACAATCACCAAAACAAGTAATGTAGAAAATGAAATGAAAATCATGCTTTAAAGGATTTCTCCCCCAATCAATCAAGAATTTCTCCCCCTTTGTGATTATCAAAATAGCACGGGGCATAAAACTTGATTGAGGGAAAAAGATTTTAAACCAATTGAAATTTCTGAAATTTGAATTGAAAGTTTTGAATCAAAAATTTGAAATGAAAGTTTTGAATGAAAAATTGAATAACAGTTTGAATTGAAAGTTTTGAAAAGAAAATTGAATAACACTTTGAATTGAATATTTTGAAATGAAAAAATTGATACCAAGAGTTGAAAATGAAAGTTTGAAATTGAAAGAATTGAATAAGAATTTGAATACACAAAAAGGATTAAACGATCCTAACTCCCCCTAAATAAAAACAACAAATCACCGGGGAGTGGTTTTTGGAACCGAGACAAATTTTGGCCCGGAGAGACTCGCTAGAAGGGATTTTTCAATCCATACTTGTCTAGTGGCAGGTCTTCTCCTATAAAATTCATCATTGAAGAAAAAAGTTTTGGGCCTTCCATACCGGGCATTTTTGCAATTGCACTCATAAATTAAGTGCCCGGGTTTTTTACAATAATTGCAAAATTTAAATTGGGAGCTCCCCCTTACAAAAACAGTAGGTGCATGGGAAGAGGAATCTTGCTTGGAATAGCCAAGCCCTTGGGTGGTCCTAGATACACGTTGGGAACCTAGAAAATTGTTCAAATTTTGTTCCCCTTGGGTGAACTTGGCTAGAGTCTCCCTTAGATCTTTGATGGTTGATTCCATGGAATCAACATCGGGAAGATTTTGGATTTTGAGGGACATCTCTTCCTTCTCTTTGAGAAGTTGTTCTTTTTCGGAAGAGAGTTTTTTGAAATTCTTTTTTAAAGAAACAAATTTGGAAGAAAGTTCGTTAAAACCTTCCTCCAATTGATCTCTCGCATGTTGGAGATCCTCATATGATAAATGATTTAAAGAATTTGAAGAACAAGAGGATGAGGAGTCGGAAGATGTTACCTCATGAAATGCCATTAGGCATTTGTTACCGTTGTCACTTGAGGAGAAGGAGGAGGATGTGGAGCTATCACTCCATGTGGCTTTGAATGCCTTCTTCTTTTCCTTTTGCTTGGCCTTTTTCTTGTTGAGTGGGCAATCGGGCTTGTAATGGCCTTTCTCGCCACACCCGTAACATGTTACCTTGGGCTCAGATTTTTCGTCGTGTTTTTCCTTTCGAGCCTTGCGTGATTTCTTCTTCTTGTGCTTCTTCATAAATTTGTGCATCTTGCAGGCAAGATTCTCCATTTCGGAATCGCCGCTTGAAGAGGAAGACGATGAGGAGGAGGAGCTTTCTTCTTTTTGAACTTTGAAGGCGATGTTCTTTGGAACTTTGATCGGTTTGCCTTCCTTTTCAGCTTGCCTCCTCATGGTGATCTCATATGTCATGAGGGATCCGATGAGCTCTTCTACCAGCATGTTTTTGATGTCCTTTGCTTCTTGGATTGCTGTTACCTTTGGAGCCCATGAGCTTGGTAGGATCCATAGGATCTTCTTGACCATTGTTTCTGCAGAAATATTATCTCCAAGAGATTTTCTACCATTGCAAACGTCAGTAAAACGTGTAAACATTTCAGAAATTTATTCGGATGGATGCATGGAAAAAGACTCAAAATCTTGACGGAACATATCCAATCGAGTATCCTTCACTTTGTTGGTCCCCTCATGGGTAACCTCCAAAAGTTTCCAGATTTCATGTGAGGAGGTGCATGTGGAAACTCGATTGAATTCATTACGATCAAGGCCGCAATGAAGAGCGTTCATGGCTTTTCCATCAAGCTCGAAATTTCTAATATTGGCTTGGGTCCATTTGGATTCATCGGGGGAAGAGAGAGTATAACCATGCATGACAATTTTATAAATGGGATATCCAATGCTTCTAAGAAAAGCGGTCATGCGGGTTTTCCAATAAGTGTAGTCGGTTCCATCAAAAAATGGAGCACGACCCAAAGAATAGCCTTCGGGGGCGAAAGAAGTGGAAGCCATCACAATGGATCTTAAATTTGAATCTGGTTAGGGTATTACTCAAACCTCCCTCTGATACCAATTGTTGGGCGGAGAAAGAAAGGAAGTGATGGCAAGAGGGGGGGTGAATTGCCTTTTAAAAAATGATTAACAAATTAAAAATCAAAGTTGAAAGTGCAGCGGAAATAAAAGAGGCAAGACACAAAATTGATAACGGAGTTCGGCCTAAAACCCGGCCTACGTCTCCGCTCCCAACTCAACCGTTGAGAGATTTACTACCGCTTGCTTTTCAATGGTTGTAGCAAGAAACCCACTAGACTTTACAGGTAGTCTAGAACCTATTACAGCTTGCTTTTAAATGGTTATGCAAGAACCCACTTGATTTTAATTGGTTGAGCAAGAACCCACTAGCCTTCTTACAGGTGAAGTCTAGCTCACCTATGTCTCAAGCCTTTTAAAAGGTAAGGCTTGACCAACCTCTTCACACCTTGAAGGTGGTGTGAGAACCCAAAAGAGAGGATGAGAGAAAGAGGTGGGGTTTGTAGGTACAAACCCAATTTGATGCTCAAAATAAATAAACCAATGAAAAACCGTATTTGGACAAGCCTTGGGTGCCAATGGATGATTGGAGTTGAAGACGTGCACTCCCAAGCTTCTTTGGTGATGCTCCTTGGATGTGGAATTGAGTTGGAGCAAGTGGGGTTCCCTTGGAAGAATCTGCCGGAGGTTCGCCAAATGATCAAAAATGTGTCTGTTGGCTTCCGTATGGCTTGGTTAGTGTTCCGGGGCTTCAAGGTCCTTTATTTATAGAGGGGGAACCCTCATATGGCTGTTAGAGGCCTTTGGATCCGTTGGAGAGGCTTTCGGAGCCGTTGGAGGCCAAGTGGACAGGCTGGTCAAAAGCCCAACGGCTAGTTTGACTGGCTCCACCGGCTGACCGGTACAGGGCCACCGGTTGGGCGGTGCTGAGGCAGTGGCTCAGCCTTCAGGATGGGTGCCACCGGCTGGCCGGTGCCGTGGCCACCGGTTGGCCGGTGCTCTGGACAGTGAGGAGACTCTCTGCCCAGGCACTACCGGCTGGCCGGTGCTGAGGCCACCGGTTGGCCGGTGCTCTAGACAGTGGAGAGACTTTCTGTCAATGGTCCATCGGCTGGCCGGTGTCATGCCACCGGTTGGCCGGTGGACTGAAAACAGTCCAAGTTAACTCTTTTGCCACTTCTTGCTCCTGAAATCATGCCTAACAACACAAACACTTGAAAACAATATTAGATAAATGAGAGAGTGATTGTGATCATGAAAATTAAACCACGAGGGGTACGAGAGGTACAACACAGGGGGTGTGCTGGGGCAGGGGGAGGGGTGTGTGAAGGTGGGGGGGCAGGTGGGGGGTAGGGGGGTGTGCAGGTGGGGGGCAGGGGAAGGGGCAGGGGGTGTGCAGGTGGGGGGCAGGGAGAAATTCTCATTTTCTCCCTTATTTATTTCTCCCAAATCAAATCTAAACAATTGTTTTTTTCTTCGATCTTAATTATCACAGTCCGGAGTGGCTAAACCACTAAGGGGAAGGGTTGAGTGTATGAGTCTTATGATCTTATTGAATTTCTAAATCAGAACCATCTAACCCAAATGATACTAATAATGTAAAATAAATTCTATGTATTAAATTATTTTATGAATCCTTTACCATATTATATTTATATGATTTAACTTGGCCTGATTGGAGTTGAGTTGGCTATGACTATTAACATTTTCCACTTTCTTCCATTACAACCAGGATTAAAGAATCATCGTTTTTAGCTATATCAAAACTAAGGAATATTTAACTCTTATATAGATCTATTTTGGGTTTTCCATGAAAAAATAGTGTTTTAAAATCCACTTCGAAGCCTAATCCCTAGGATTATTCCATGTTAGTACCAATGTTATCCTTTTTACCTCAATCCTGAAATAGACCGTGATCCCTATTTCTTACTAAATGTTAAACAAAACTCAATAGCATCAATCATATCCCAAAACCAATAAAATTTTTTAGGACTCCTAAAAAAATGTTTAGAGTCCAATTTTCTATTCTACCAAACATTCTCCATGGGTTCGACCCCACACTATCAATATACTACAAAATTATAGCATGTGTTGTTTGGGATAAAAGAATTATAATTTGACTGCAGCCCATGTAAAGTAAATAATAAATATGGGATCGTCAAATTTTGATGATGATTACAGGAAATATGTTCACTATTCTTATGTATAGGGACCTTTAGCACAAACCTAGGATAACCTCACCCTCCCCATATTCTATTTTCAATCATTCCTTTTTATTTTGGAATCCACTATGTCATTATTTTTAAAGCCTATTTCATGTGTCATGACCCTCTAACATATTCAAATGGTCATGAAACCCATTAAATGCTTACCTTCATGCCTAAAATTACATGGTACCTTTCCAATTTATTCCATTTATGTATGGAATGCCACAACAAACTAGTCAGTCCCAACCGACCCAACATTCGATATGTTCCAACAATACATCAAGGAGACCATCCTAATATGCAGGGGGGCTGTTTTCCAGGGGGGCTGCTGTCCAGCAGGGGGGCTGTCCAGGGGGGTCCAGCAGGGGGGGCTGTTGTCCAGCAGGGGGGGTCGTCCAGGGAGCTCCAACAGGGGGGTCTATCCGGGGGGGCTTCTATCCAGGGGGGCTATCCGGGGGGGTTGTTGTCCAGGGGGGTCCAGCAGGGGGTGGGGGGGGCTGTTGTCCAGGGGGGTCCAACAGGGGGGGTTGATGTCCAACAGGGGGGGTTGTCCGGGGGGGGTCCAGCAGGGGGGCTTCTGTCCAGAGGGGGCTTCTGTAAATGATCCTTTTAGAGTTCTTTCATATTTTTATTTTCATTTATTGAGTCCACTTTTGTCTTTTCTTAATCTGTTATGTTAGATGGTTCTTGTTCAATTGAATATTATTTTATAATGATTTGTTTTACATACAGGGATCTCTCATACAACTCAATGACGGGGAACTTACCTCACAGTTTCGGGTCGCTTTCAAGCCTTGGTACACTGTAAGCAACTGAGACTTTAGTTAAGATAATTATCATTTTTTAATGTATTTATGGCTTTATTTAGGTATTTACAGATCAATAAATTCACTGGTCTAATTGATTCCCTTGGTGGCATTCCCCTTGATGATTTGTAAGTTGATGGTATGTTTAAACAACACTTACTTGAATTGACATCTTTCTAGTTTACATAGTTTTTATTACCATATAATTAATCAGATTTCACTTCTTTAGTTTGTATGAATTCTGAGCATCCTTAGTGCAAAGTATTTAATCTTTTCTTGCTTTTACTGATGCTATCAGGAATGTTTCAAACAACCAATTTATTGGAGCTTATGTGTGTATCGTTGTGACATTGTTAGCACTTGGTGGACCACCCTTGTTATCTGTATATAGATTGTTACTATTTTATTTATTTTACTTTATATTCACTAACCCAACATATTATGGGATATATTAAAGTAATTAATATTAGTGAACAACTTAATTTTATGCTCATTGTCCACACATGTATACAGATTGTTACTATTTTATTTATTTTACAGGTCTTGTGTTTTTTTACTTTATATTCACCTCCATTGGGGGGTGCTGGTGCAGGGTGGGGGGTCTAGGGGGAGGGGGGTGTGCAGTGAGGAGGGGGCAGGGGGTGGGGTGCAAGGTGCAGGGTGGTGGGAAAAGGGGGTGTGCAGGAGCAGGGAGTTCAGAAATTTGGTTCATGTAAGATGTGGGATGAACGAATGGGATTTGAAACTCTGGTACAAGTATATCCCAAACCAGATGATTTTTCTTGTTTGCTGAATGATACATTAAGCGCTTCCAACGGAGGAGAATATTTAGAGTTAGGGGGTGGCTCTGGCCTCTGGATGTCACTGTTATACAAAGGCCACACTATGAATCTTCTTGGAACTTATTTTTTTAGAGTGACTGGGTGAGGGGGATCTGGAGGTTTATGGGACAATTTCTGAATATCAACAGCAGCGGGAACTCCATGTAGGATATTATTGAGGCCTTGTTCCAAGGGGAGATCCAGGGGTGGAGGTTATGATTCATTTATGTTTTTTCTTGGATGTGTGTGGGGCTATTTGGGATGGTAGGAATAATGTAAGAGAAGGCAAGAGGAATTCCTCAATCTATTTTCAGGTTCAAGTGAAAATGATTGGGGCAGAGTTGGGAGTGATTATCAAGGGAGGAATTTTTTCTACTACCCTGATAAGATTTCATCCATGGATTTGTATGAATAGTGATTCTTTCCAAGGTAGTCAAGGAAAGGTGGCTTCAATGGAAGCCTCCTGCTATGGGATTGTAATTGAATGTGGACATATCATGTATTGCAGGGGAGATAAGGGGAGGTGGGTTGGTTTAGAACAATAGGGGCTTAGCATTAAAATTTAATGTGGATGGATCGTGTATTGCGGGGGAGACAAGGGGAGGCGGGTTGGTTCAGAACAATAGGGGCTTGGTGATTCTGTGTTTCAATTCCTTTTACTGAATGGGTACCTTCATTGGGGCAGAGGTGAGTGTGATGAATACATGCCTTATGTTGTGTAATATTTTCAATGAGAAGATTGATGAAGTAGAATTTGACTCAATTGTGTTGGTTCGGCTATTTTCGGAGAAGGTGGTGGTTCCATGGGATTTGGATTACCTTGTATGGGTGGTGCTGGTGCTGGGTGGGGGCGGTCTAGGGGAGGGGGGTGTGCAGTGAGGAGGGGGAAGGGGGGTGGGTGAAAGGTGTAGGGGGGGGGGGGTAGGGGGGGTGTACATGAGCAGGGGGTGGGGGTGCTGGGGGGTGCTGGTGCAGTCCTCCCAACAGCCAGCACGGTTCACTGTGCTGGGTTTTTTTTATGCAGTGGAAAGCCCTATAGCCACGGTTTTAAACCGTGGCTATAGGGCTTTAGCCACGGTAACTGTGGCCTTTATTGGCATCTATAGGGATAAACCTATATCCACAGTTTGAAAACCGTGACTTTAGGCCTATAGCCATGGTTTGAAAACCGTGACTTTAGGCCTATAGCCACAGTTTGAACTATGGCTATAGGATCTGACCTGTAGCCATGTCAATACCAGCCACGGTTCATGAAACCGTGGCTATAACCTATAGCCACGGTTTTTGGGCCTCTATCAACGGTTTAGAACCGTGGTTATAGCCTAAATTTCCAGTAGAGTGATGATGATGTTAATGATGTAACAAATGAATTTGAAATGACAAGAGATGATAAAATTGAAACTCATATGAAAATTGATGATACTGAGGAGGAATATGGAGATATTGACACCGTCAGATATGAAGATGAGAATGAAGATGAAGATTGACACAGTTAAATGTTGGTTATAATCATATATAATATATATCTATATATAATAGTTGTTTTTAACTATTTGCTAACAATAGTAATTTTGTGTTTTACATGGACTCAGATCTGTTTCGTGAGTTTGAGGAGGGTGGTCTACCAGATGACGAGCAGGATGTTGGATCATTTGACCCTCAGACTATTGGCGGTTTAGGGAGGACTCAGAGGGGGCGTGGTCTTGCGCGATTGATGATTCCTGACCCTATCCCCGAGTGATATCCACGTCTTGGCTTCAATTCATGCATGCCGAGGTATATTTACATGTGTATTTTAGTTAGTTTTCATTAATTATCTTTAATTTATTTATATACTATTTGTTTGATTATTTTTTCTTTTTTTCATAGATTTTTGCATATAGTTATTGGACAGGGGAGTGCTATATTGTGAAATTATTTTTCTGGAGTATGGGTTGCATGGGATCAGATTCCCATAGATATTCAGCACCACATGTTTGATCATTGGCTAGTACGTAAATAAATAATATTTATTTTAAAATTTATTTAATTATAACTTGATATTATTAATTTTTTATAGGGTTTATGGTATCTCATCGATGAGAGCATGCATGACTCTATCTAGCAGACATGGGAGGGTTGTATGTGCGATCGTTGTCATCAATTTTTACACAATTTAAGAAGGACAATAATGAGGAAAGCAAGAGTCATCGATTTTGATGAGTCTTGTTGCACCCACCGACCTGATTACATTTCATCTCAGGTTTAGGATGGATTATGTTTACATTGGATAGGTGATCATTTTCAGAGAAGATCGTCAGTAGGTCGACAAAACTGAGGGAGACAAGAGGTGTCGCATCGAGCTGATAGTCGTACATTCAATACGCATAGGGGGCATATGGTAAGTACCTTTTTTAATTAGTTTACATAACTTTAAATGTAAACTGTTTATTTTATATTCATATAGGCATTCAAACAGCCTGATATTACGGAGTTTGACGTTTATAGGAGGATGTACAACGATCCTATCGCTGGAGATATTAGATGTGATCGCCAGCATCAGATTGTGGTCAGTATAATTTCTTTTTGAGTTTTAAAATCAACTGCAAGTAATATTTTAAATATTTTAATTTTAAATTTCAATTGAAGGAGTCGTATGAGTACGCGACATCTCAGACATAGACTGAGAGTCAGACTGAGGATCGGACCAGTGCAGCAGGATTTGATGAGGCGGTATGGATGCAGTTGATCCAATATGCCTTTGAGAAAGGTCGAGTTGTTGGTATCATCTCTTGATTGACATCTGTGGGTTATTATGGTACCGCTGCGATGTCGGTGTACAACTCGGGAGGAGCTTGTGGAAAGTCATCATCATATGCTGCACAATATTAGGAACAGCTGCGAGCTCAGGGTGAGCTTATAGAGAGTATATGTAGGGAGCAGGAATAACTCCATTGACAGCAGCAGCAGGAGCTGCGATGATGACAACAGCAGCAGGAGATGTGACGATGACAGTAGTAGCAACACGAGCAGACTATAGAGTGCATGCGACGTTTGACTCATGGTTTAGGGATGGAGTTCCCTCCACCATCTCCTTCAACTCCTCCACCACCTTCAGACGACTCTCCCCCTTAGTGATGTATTTACTTTTTTTGATAAAACATTTGAATGTGTTTTTTTGTAATATTATATATTTACATTTCTATATACTGCATTTTTTATATTGTTGTGAATATTGCATTTTTTATTATTTTATTATTTATTTAATTTTTTATCATTTTATTACTTTATTATTTATTTAATTTTATTATTTTTTTATTATTTTTTTATTATTTTATTAAAATTATTATTTATTATTATTATTTTTCTATTATTATTATTATTTTTATATTTTTGCGAATATTGAGGTTTTTATTATTCTGTGATTTTTTATACTTTTATTATTATTATTATTATATTATTAATATTATATTATTATTATTATTATTATTATTATTATTATTTTGCAATATTATTTTATTAATATTAATTTTTTTCTATTAATATTATTTTATTCAATTTTATTAATATTAATTTTTATTTATTTATTTTAAGTTATTTGCGATGGGCCCACCACAATAGGTTTTTTTAAAAACTCGGAGAAACTGTTTGCAACGTCATTTTCTGCAACGAGGTATTTGCGACGGGACCCCATCACAAATACCCCATCGCAAATAGTTCGGTTTTTTGTAGTGTATTTACTGAGAACTTATCGATATATTTAGGACATATATATATTTCATAGAGTAGTTAATCTTAATCATATCCTCAATTTTAATGGAAATGTTAAAACAATCATATTTAAGTAATCATTGTTTGTTTTGGTTCGGTGTTGCGTATATACGCTATCAAACATAGTTTTCTCTTTTAAAAACTCGGGACGTTGCAATTCTATATGTTCAATGAATTGAAATTTTCAGAGTTGTAGTAATGTCACGATCGTTTAGTCCATTAAATGCAGTTACACTTGAAGATGATGAATCTCTAAAAATTCAAGTTCAGATTCTCAATTTGTGGTACACTATATCTTCCAAATACTCCAACGGTGTTTTCACTATTACACATCATTATTGAAGATGAAAATGTGAGTACGACATATGAGCCTGCAAAATTAATTTTTGAATTTCTTAATGTTTGATTGATATGTACAGTTAGTTTATTACAATATGCCATCACAATGATAATGAATTCTTTATTTTCACAATTTGTTCTAAATATTAAAATATTTTATGCAGG
Source organism: Viscum album (assembly GCA_963277665.1). Lineage (NCBI taxonomy): Eukaryota > Viridiplantae > Streptophyta > Magnoliopsida > Santalales > Viscaceae > Viscum > Viscum album. Next base: position 886,235,161 of record OY728146.1, on the reverse strand, counting down.
GAACAAAGATTCAGTGTACAGTAACTAGACATCCATTGATCTCAAATTTCACTCCATGAAGACTTGTGTTGCCTTATACATAATTTACAAATTGCTCAAAACGAGGGTAGCTTCTTGGGAATTCGACATGGATGTGGATTTTTGTTTACATCAAACACCCATGTTCATCCATGTAATGGAAATTTTCCACTCTTTAACTTGGATTTTATGTCTTTTGATGATATTATCCAAAAGGGGGTTATGGAAGAGCATCTTCACTACTACAAAAACGGCCTATATCAGCGCTAAAAAGGGGCTTTAACAGCGCTAAAAAAGCATTGTAAAGCTCAGCGCTAATATAGGGGGGTCCCTTTTATCAGCGGTCCGAAAAGCGCTGATAAATGCCGCTTTTATCCGCGCTAAAAAAAACGCTGATAAAGGTCAAAATAATAATAATAATAATAATAATAATAATAATAATACGGGGGGAGTGCTTTTATCAGCGCTTCACACCCCTTTTATTAGCGCTAGGAGGTCTCCCGCGCACTGCCCTTCCCGCGCATCCCCCATACGCGCGCACCCCCTTCCCGCGCATCCCCCATACGCCCGCACCCCCTTCGCTTCCACCCGAACTCGAACCCGGGACCTTCCCCCTTTCGTGGTTGCACCTTTACCACTATGTCATTTCATTTTGTTCTGTATTTAATGATATATCTATATATATATAGTTATATTTATTCATATTTTGATATAGATTCATATTAAAATAAATATATTTATTCATATATTAGTATATATATATTAATTCGTATATTAATATATTTATATATTTTTAGTTATAATTTATTATACGTATATTTATCTGTATATTAATCTATACTTATAAGATTAGTTTTAAATACATTTATGAAAAAATATGTTGTTTATGTGTGTTTATAAATAAATAAATAAATACATACATACATAGATAGATATAAACAACACACAGACACACACAGAGACACACACACACACAAACACATATATATTTACGAATAAACACATATATATGTGTATTTGAATAGCCATAGAATGTACTTAGAAGATTAGTTTTAAATACATTTAAGAAAAAATATGTTTTTGATGTGTGTTTATAAGTAAGTAAATAAATAAATACATACATATATACATATATACAACACACATACACACACATAGACACCCACACACACACAGACAGATATATATTTACGAATAAATACATATATATGTGTATTTGAAAAATCATAGAATGTTAAAACGTCCATAACTTATAATCTAGAATTCTGTTTCAACATCACAACCAGTCAAATCGAAGAAAATGAAACAATATTTGATATGATATGTGGTACAGGCCTAACGGACATCTGGATCAGAATTTATACTTGTTTGAATGTTAACAAATATGGGTATCCTGACTAAAAACTCAGTTTTGGAGGCCTTCTGAGCCTTTTTTGGGCTCGAAGAATGTGACAAAAGATTTTTCTAAGTCACTAGCACGTAGATCTCGTCGCAGGCTTCGATTTGATATGCTGTAGAGCTCAAATGGACACCCGGATCAAAAGTTATGGCCGTTTGAAGTTTGAGTTACATTTTCAACATATTTTAGATCTTGTATTAATTATTTTTATTTTTTGTGTCCTCAAATTGTTATTAAATGATTTTTAATCAATAATAATTAGAAATTTATTAATTAATAATATTTTTTAAAAATATTTTGAAGTCATTTTCACTAAATTTCTTATATATTAAATGTAATAGTCTATTTATACGTATCTATAACATATTTAAAAAATATATATTGTATTTATATCAATATAAATATACTTATATAACAAAATATTATTTTTCATGAAAAAATATTTTTTTTTTGAAACTCAACATTTATCAGCGCTCGGTAAAAGCGATGAGAAATCCCCCATTTATCAGCGCTACTTAAGGAAGCGCTGATAAAGGGGTCCCCTTTATCAGCGCTTTTTTTAGCGCTGATAAAGGCCCCCTTTATCAGCGCTTTTTTTTAGCGCTGATAAAGGGGTAGCGCTTCCCTTGCCAGTTTTTGGCGTAGTGCTTATAGGTAACTGTTATTGCCAATTCCCATATTGTCCTGTTATGTATTTTCAATACACATGTAATCTGCAAAAATATACTTACACTTCTACGTAGAAAAATTCCACTCACATTATATTCATTGCTATTTTTTATTCTTTTATGTTGTAGACATTATTGGACATCCGCATCACTGCCAAACAATGCAATCTACAGGGATTTCCAACAATAAAATTAATTTTTGAATTTCTTAATGTTTGATTGATATGTACAGTTAGTTTATTACAATATGCCATCACAATGATAATGAATTCTTTATTTTCACAATTTGTTCTAAATATTAAAATATGTTATGCAGGGAACAAAGATTCAGTGTACAGTAACTAGACATCCATTAATCTCAAATTTCACTCCATGAAGACTTGTGCTACCTTATACATAATTTACAAATTGCTCAAAACGAGGGTAGCTTCTTGGGAATTCGACATGGATGTGGATTTTTTTACATCAAACACCCATGTTCATCCATGTGATGGAAATTTTCCACTCTTTAACTTGGATTTTATGTCTTTTGATGATATTATCCAAAAAGGGGTTATGGAAGAGCATCTTATAGGTAACTGTTATTGCCAATTCCCATATTGTCCTGCTATGTATTTTCAATACACATGTAATCTTTACAAATATACTTACACTTCTACGTAGAAAAATTCTACTCACATTGTATTCATTACTATTTTTTATTCTTTTATGTTGTAAACATTATTGGACATCTGCATCACTGCCAAACAATGCAATCTATATGGATTTCCAACAATAAAATGAAAATTTTATTAGAGGATGAAATGTTGTCATTTTTTACTTTAATATAGTTGACCAATATAATACAATAGACGTATTTGTACTTTTATTTGGTTTAAGAGGGATACAAGTTCATTGCATTTTATAGGGTCATTTTGCAACAAAATGCCAAATTATTTGAATTAGAGTTCAAAGACCTATACTATTTTAGTGATGCAACTCATGAGGGCAAAGAGATCAAGTAGTAAAATTTCTATGCATTCTTACCTCTTTTCCCTTCAAATATTTTATTCATTTTGTAAATCTCTTTAAAAATTACTTTAACCTTCTATTTTGGAATTTCATACAAATTATTTATTGTGACCACTTGATTCAATGCACCAAAATTATTATTCAACCTTCATATTCTAGCAGTTGATACATTCAAAAATAGGTGTTACATCGACCAAAAACACATGACATTTTTTTCTTTTAAGTTCTCTCCACAGACTGCATTTCCCCCTATTTCTAATTGATAATGTTCCTTATTTATCAATTATCATGTTCACTGCAAAGACCCGTAAATTCCAAGGAAATTTTTTTCTTAATTTTCTTTGAAATTTATAAGAACGCAGTTTCTGACGGCGCCTGATTCTGAGATCCGGTGTGTCCGGAATCAATTTCCGAACTTTGGCTCGGGTACGTTCAGTGAACGGACGAGCGGGTTTTTCTAACTTTTGAACCGGTGCCCGGAATTGAATTCTGAGGGCATCGATGAAATTGCAGCGCCGGTATTCACTTAGAAACGCCTCTTCTGGAGTTGCGTTTTCTCGGGTGTGGTTTTTAAATTTTCGGGCTTAAGGTTAAGAAATAAAATAATTTTTTCGACAACTTTATTTTATTTCACTTAAGCCACTTGGAGGCCACTTGAAGCCACTTAAAAGCGGCTTAAACTGAGTTGAACCAGATAGGGTACTATCCAGAAATATCCTACCCTCTTGGTAGGATATTTGTGAGGTGGGGCCCGCACGAGCCCCGTTGTTTCTTTCCGCTAAGTAACGCACCCGCGAAAACCCGTCATTATGAAAGTCAACTGACGCGTTTTCTTAAATTCTTAACAGACCATTTAATTGGGCGGTTTATTTCGTAAATTAAATGAGCTATTTCTTTCGTTGAATTAATTTTACGAATTAATGATTCGTTTCTTGTCTTTTGAAATTTAAATGTTTAGTTGTGTAAATAAAATAAGGCTTAAGCTTATTTTATTTTGGGTTGGTCTCCTTTGCCACCTTGAGAGATTTTGAGAGGCTCTCTCCATCTTCTTCAACCTTGACGAAGAACACGAAGAACACTTAAGCTCCGACGAAGAACGCCGCTTCTCTTCTTCGTAGCCGGTGTGTTTCCGAAGATCGACGACGCCGCTTCTTCGATCTTCTTCCCGTGTCAACGAAAGGAGACGTCGTTTCCTCCTCAGACTATCTCCGTCAGCTTACGAAGCTTCTCCAGCGACGTACCTCTTCGGACGCACCTCGACGTCAACGGAAACGACGTTCGATTTCCGCGACGCCCGACCTCCGCGACGCTAGTCTTCCGCGACTTGATTGGCGTGCTCCGCACTTGAATCCGAGGTAGGGGATTGTTGATATTTTATTTATTTATTTTCCATTCTTGATTCTAGAATGTCGAGCTTCGAGGATAAATGATTAAATGTTATTGTCTAACGAGAGGGGGATCCGGGCCGCACCAACACGGCTGAAACCCCCTCCTTTGTTCATAATTGTTTCCTTGCGGATGGAACGGGATGGCGTGGTGTCGTCGCACCACGCGGGAATCGCACGGCAATTATTGTGCCGCGCCGTCGCGTCGCGCCGTGGAAAGAAATCCAAGAACGCGAAAGTCAAAGGCGCTGCGGCCGGAGCGGGGCCGCGGCGGAGGGAAGCGATGCCGTCGCATCGCGCCGGACGGCATAGGCCGCGGCCGGTTCCGGGCCGCGGCGGAGCAAGATGACTGGCGGCCGGCACCGGGCCGCCAGTGTCGGCGAAGGAAGGATCGGTCGTCGCTGGTCCTTGCTGGCGAAACCGGCCGGCCAGTGCGGGCCGGCCGGACAGTGGAGACCGGGGGAATTAATTTCCCCCGGCCGGGTCTCAAAAGCGGCCCCAATTAAGGGGTCGCGGTTCTCAAAGGGGGGGGGGCTTTGCCCCCCGCGCGCGACACCCGAACGGCGCCCAGGCCGCACCCGAACGGAGCCCAGGCCGCGCCGCCGCGCCGGACCGCGTTTTCCGAGCCGGGCCGGGTCATCGGGCCGGGTCGCCACCCGGGGCGGGTCGACCCGGTTCGACCGACCCAGGGGGGGTCAGGTCGGGTCGGCCCGGGCCCAGATCCCCCAGTTTCAGACCACTTTCGGTCAAATGCCTGTATCTTGGGGTACGAGCCTCCAAACGACTCGCCGTCAGCGGCAACGCGATCCTTGGATCGAGACGGTCGTTTCGGTATACTATACTCAAGGTGCACCTTCATTTTCGGGAGCCTACGTGGTTAAAACTCCATAGTTAAGCGTGCTTGGCCTAGAGTAGTGATCATGATGGGTGACCTCCTGGGAAGTTTCCCAGGGTGAGTGTGCGACGGAAAAGTCAATAACTCTCAGACCGGGCGTCCGATTGACGCGCCGTCTGTTGCGTTGAGTTCCTGTTGATGATACAAAACTTTTGGCATCCTTCGCCGAGATTTGGATGCAGATGGATAGTGGCCGGGTTGGATCGCACCGAAATCCAACCAGGCCCCTGGAACGGAAAAGCTGATATCTTTCAGACCATACGTCCGTTTGACGAACCGTCAGCGGCATTGGTGATCACGTTGAGTAAAGGTATACCCTATGGGAGTTCGGGGTACAGTTGAGATACGGCCGGGTTGGTTCACTCACGAAACCAACCGGGACCATGGGACGAAAAGGCTAATAACTCACAGACCGGGCGTCCGATTGACGCGCCGTCTGTTGCGTTGATACCCCTGTGACGAGACGGTCCTTTGAGATACTTCTTCGTGGGACTTTGAGATACTTGGAGTATCGACATTTAGCTCGTGGAGCGGACCCTCCCGGAGACGAGCGTGCGGAGTACGGAGACCGTGTAGCCGACTGAGACCTGACGACTGCTTGACCGACTCGACTTGGAGTGAGTCGACTAGCCCAGTGGACGGAGCACTACCTTGTTTGGGTGCAGACTCATGGCGGACGGAGCACTACCTGTGTGACAGTGCAGACCCGCGGTACTCGTCCGGAGTGTAACACCCCAAGAATTCATAGTGTGTTATTTCTTCAAAATAATTCAATAACTTGCACTACACGCAACACTGAGTTCAATTACACCATGACATACCAAAAAAGTCTTTCAAAAGAGGTTATGAATAGTATTAACTAAATTTTAAACTTTATATAATCCTTATGATTTTAGAATCCATATTATGAGTTTCTTAGACATAATATAAGAACAAATTCATTTTCAGTATTGCACTTTTACCAACTTTTAATGGTGAACCCTTTTTAAATAAAATATTTTAAACTTTTTGACTAAATGGGGACATCAAAAAAATTTAAAATGAAACATCCCAGGCTTCCACGGTACGCTTTCCTTTGAATAATACAGTAGCGTGTGTTGTACGCAACTTCGAGTTCTAACACACACCACAACCAATCAAACTAGCCGTTATGAATAGTAATACCTACTTTTTGAAATTATATATATTTTATATTTCAAAATGGACTTCATTTTTGGATTCGGAATATCGAATTTAGCCTACGGTGAAATTTTGGTACTTTTCGGATAACTTTAATATTTTGATGAATAGTGAAAATTGCTAAATTTTAATTAAAAACAACTTTTTTAATCAAAATAATTAATAGTGATAAATTATGAATTTGAGTGGTTTTAAAGTATATTTAGAATATATTTTTACCATTTAATATAATGTTGGTCATTGAACATAATTTTACAATTAAACCGAACATAAACAAGTGTCAATCTTTTGATAGTTATTATCTCTTAAAAACACGCTTTTTGTTTTGACAGCGGGAATTAATTTTAAATTAATTTCTGCCACTTCTGTGTTTTGAATTTAGAAAAATGGATTCCATATTTGGAATCAGGATATTAAAATTGTGTAAATAGGTAACCTTTATTTTTATACATTTTGAATAATTACTGCGGTAAATATTTTATTTATCATGGTTAAGGGTAAATCTGGTAAATAAGGGTTAAAAAATAATATTATAATAATACTAAATTACCCTAAAACGTGTCCTAGACTTATTGGTTGATAAATGTTTGGAAATAGGCATATTTGGGTCGATTTTGGGACCCCATGGTGCCACTTGTAGGTGATAGGGACACTTTATTTTAATTAAGTTAAAATGAATACAAAAATGACACAAGCATATATCTTTTAGAAAAACAATTTTTACATAGGGTTATATATGTTATATTTTAGATTATAAATATTCATTAGAAAGATAAAAAGATTTCCTAAATAGTGATATTTTATTTATAATTTTTAGACATTAAATAATTTAATTTATTTATGACACAATGATGATGAATTAATTACTATAATAGTGAAAAATTAAAATAATTGATATTATAAATACCCAAATAAATATAATATGAAACTTTTAATGAATTAAACTAATTTTCTAGGATAATATGATATATTAGGATTGATTTAATTGACTTTGTTCGAAGTAATCAATCTGTTATGAGTTTCACAAAAATCAACTATTGAATAGTGTCAAAATTGACATAAAAGAGTTCTTAAAACAAATATTATATTATTAATTGATATTAAATTCCTAAAAAATCTAAGGTTCTGCCAAGAGACTTATATCATGATAGGTTCATCATTAATGGACCACTTGGGGGTTTCTTGGATGTATATAGTAAGTTTATTAACCATATTATATAAAAATACAAAGAGACATTGTAAAAGTGAAACTAATTAACTTAGAGTTAATACTTAAAGATAAGGTTAATATAAGTACCCAAACCTGTCTAAATTCTATTGGTTGAGTTGTATTCGACCCATCCCCACCTTAACATTTAAATAATCAACTTTGGAGCCATTAGAAACCGAATAAGAATTTATTATAAACTAATATTTCTAGCTTTTCCAAAGGTTCCCCTCACCCCTCTTATAAAAGGGCACTACTCCTTCTCTTTTCTTCACACCTTAAAAGCCTTTTGGTTCGGCCAAACTCTGCCCAAATACTCTCCCAACTTCCCTAACTACAACCTAGAGGCCTTAGTTTGATCAGAAAGCCAACCTAAGGAGCCCTTTTGATCAAATCAAAAGGAAGAAACCGAAGAAGAGGTAATGATTTCACCACCCTTTTCCAAGTTCCTTCTTCTTCCACTTCTTCTTAATTTGTTGTTACCATTCTAAAATAATAACTCCAGTATCATATATATACTGTTATGTTATTATAAATATGGTACAACCATATTCAGTATTCTATCCACCCTTTGAATAACATGTCACCATACGTGCGTACGTACGGCTTACCGTCTCCACGTCGTGGTGTAATTGTTATTCAATATATTATTATTTGGATGGGTATAATAATGATGTGTAACTCATGTAAATAATAAATATAACATGTTAGTGATTCTGTATATATGATATACCATCCATTTATATATTATTTTAATATCAAAAGAATGATATTGTCGCTCGTGCGTACGTACGAACTACCGTCTCCACGAACGCGATGAGATTCATTCTCCATCATATCCATTCAAGTATAATTATCATTTGCTGATTTAAAAATGGTGTTTAAGGACTTGATATCATTCTGGATATGAATAATATACAACCTATCCATTACAAACATGGCTTACGTAATAAAACATATAAAAGAAAATGAGTAAGTTAACACCCGAAACAACGATAATACTAAGACATTATTAACAAAGCAAAGTTAAAAGATCATATATGATATCATATTAATATATATGATTCTTGTATAATTTAATAACAATTATTTAAATATTATACAGGAGGTTAACCTACCCCAACCAAGTAAAAGTACAAGGTAAGGGGTTTTCATCTCACTCCTTATTCCCGTGAGATTCATGCCATATTGCCACCATTACCTTTTGTGTGGTGTATGTACTGCCCATAATTATATTCTTTGTGTAATACACTCTAATTTATGTGTATTTACATATTCATTGTATGATACCTCTTTCATGGGTTGTATGTTTCATAAGTTACCAAATTGGTAAGGGTTATTTCACAATCTCTTCATTATCCGAGGTTGTTTATACGTAATAATCTACTGGGATATCTTTATCATCCACATCAATGTTTCTTCGAAATGTATTTCAAAACATTTTTACTATTTACTAGAGTATGGGTTAAAGTCATTTATACCCTTGTTTGACTTTTTATAAGAGGTTTATAAATGAATCTTTCCATCGTTTTCCAAACAAGGTGCTTTTTAACCTTTTCGACAGAATTAAGGTAAGAATGTTTTTTTTAACTTATACGGTGGGTGCGGTTATTTTTCGCCGTTATAAAATCGTCAAAGCTTACCTTACCAGCTTATAAGAATATTTTCAAAGAAAATGTTTTATTTTATAAATATATGACTCTTAAATGATTTCAAAAATAGAAAGAGATATTTCTCTAAAATAGTTTTGATTTCATCTATGTCAACATCCTTTGATGGCTTTTAAGCTTATTTGAAGTTGATTTATTATGATACAAAACATCCATATTTTATTGAAGGTTATCTGATATTTTTGACTGTGGATAAGCTATTCTTATGTCACTCATGTTTTTTTTAAAGTATTGACATTTCATAAGTTATTTTTAATCTGAATGTTTATGTTATATTTCAACCTTTCATTCAGATGAATGTGTTAGACAAGTATGTTCCGGGTTGGAGACCGGTAAAAGTAAGCCATCCGGTTTGGTCTCCGGTTATTAGAGGAACTCCGGTTTGGTCTCCGGTTATTAGAGGAACTCCGGTTTGGTCTCCGGTTATTAGAGGAACTCCGGGTTGGTGTCCGGTTATTAGAGGCACTCCGGGTTGGTGTCCGGTTATTAGAGGCACTCCGGGTTGGGTTCCGGTTACAGTTAGCCCCAAGGTCTTGGGACGAGGCCTTGACAAAGAAATTAAAGTTCAGCATTATGCATTCCGACATTATGAATGTGGTTATTGATATTACATGTGATTATTCGATTAGTAGGATATCCATGTGAATAAGTAAATGACATTATTTCATTTTACTTTTGTCATACTATGTTGAAGTTCAAGTTTAAAAGGCTTTTGTTTTAGTAATGCATTGCCTTAAATGTTTATGCTTATTTTTGAATTTTCCGCTATATTGTTATCCTTACTGGGCATTTGAGCTCACCCCTTTTCTATGTTTTATTTTTCCCAGGATGTGAAGAAGTAAGTTATGAATGACCTGCAGGGATATTATGAGGGGATAATAGTGTGGACTATGGAGACATTATGTTGTCGTAGTAGTTTTTCACTTTATGATGTAATGTAAAACTTATGAATATATCTAGTGTTTCCAAGGCTACTAAACCAATCGGTCTTTCGAGATTTGATCTTTCTTGTGATCATGCCAATGTTATGTAATAATGCACCGACTCTGGGTAACTAGGGTCGGGGCGTTACACGGAGAGTACCTCAGCAGGCTACTTGGGGGTGTGCACTACTGTGTTTTGGTGACATACCCCGGCGGGAAGCACTACTGTGTTTGGGTGGCTGGCCCGCGGTACTCGACAGGAGGAGTACCTCAGCAGTCTTAGGTTAGTGAGCAGTACCTCGGAGTTGTGACAGGACCACTGTACACTCCAGAGACGGAGCTTTTCAGCAGTTACGGTTTCGATAATGAAAATCCTGGTTTGAGCTGAGACTTTTGACCTTTGTGTATACCTCATGATTGAGATGGGTCACTTGATAACTTAGGTATATGTATGGGCATATACCTGGGTAGTGGTCATCCGTTGATTTCACAATCCTTGTGTTTCCTCGTGATTGGGATGAGTTACTTGATAACTTAGGTATATGTATGAGCATATACCTAAGTAGAGGTTATCTGTTGAGATCTTCTTTGTGGTTGTCCTTGTTGGTTTTAGTGAGACCTTGATGGTCTCGGGGTCCCTACTGAGTATCGTTATACTCACCCCTGCACGGGCTATGCCCGCACCTCGTTGTGTTGGTTGCAGACGACGGACAGTGCTGACGGAGGCCGAGTGTTCGAGGACTGGACGGTACCCGGAGGTGGACTACACAACGAGCCAGTACCCGGAGGTGGACTACACGACGTGACGTCTCACAGAGGAGGTTGACGGACGAGAGCGTGGAGGAGGCTATCTGTACCTACCCTTCAGGTAGGATCCGTGGTGGACGACCAGGAGCTGCGATATCTGTACCTACCCTTCAGGTAGGATCCGTGGTGGACGACCAGGAGCTGCGATATCTGTACCTACCCTTCAGGTAGGATCCGAGGAGGACGACCCAGGAGCTGCTTCCTTCTTCCAGCTATTTGTCTTTTTGCTGTTGTACCTTGTTCAGTTGTAGTCGTACTTTCTTTTGGGTTTGTATTCTGGCTCATTTACTTTTCAGCTTTTCTTTTGTACTTAGTGTTTTGTTTCCTCTTGTACTCTGTGGTGCTTGTTTTCTTTTATAAAGGCAATGTCTTCCCAGTTATCGGGATTTTATGCCTTTGGTGCTAGTCGTCAGCCCCTGGCCTATGGAAGGTGGACTTAGGGTAGTCACGGCACGGGCCCCGAGGACAGGTCATGACATTCACATCTCTTAGGCTATCACATACTTAGTCCTAGAACAACATTGTTTGCTATTTCTGCTCCACCTATGTTGTACTATAACAACAACAAAACACTTTGTGATATCAAAAATTATCAACATGTAACATGTTTTTAAGTTTTAAATTGTGATGTGCAATATTATATAAATGGCCTATTAGTTTTGGTTATGTACAACAATAGAAAAATAACTACTCATACTATTTCTCAGCCTACAAGACGTTTAACTATAGCAACAATACGAAAAATTCAAAGAACCTACAGTTGGTGTTGTGAATCATGTAACACATGCATGAGGAAAGTTGACAATTATGATGAAAATATTTGGTGTCACAATTGCAATTCATCTCCTTCATGCACTACTCCAGGGTTTTCATTTATTCTTTTCCATGAATGTTGCTCATTTCTCTTTGAATTTGATATTGTTGGAATTTATTACTTGACATATATAGTTGTGTAACTTAATTTTGAAATCCAACATATATGAGTGTAGCTGCTAGTAACTGGTCACAAGGATTCAATTTCAATTGTTCTATTTGATAAGCAAGTTATGTGATTTACAACAAAAACAACTGCACAACAGAGATATGCTTTGAAATAGGTAAAAACATATAATTGTTTACATTATGTCAATATAATTCCACTTGAAATAAAGACTCGTTTTTATTCATGTTTATGCATGATAATGATGACATTGGATTTCGTCCATAGTTAAATATTTTCAAGTTGAAAGGGGTTTTATTATCTATTGAAATGACAAATTACAACATTTGGAATCGTCATCGTTCATCTGAACAAAACAATTATAAAGTACGCTTCGTCTCATGTAATGAAATTGATATCATCAATTATGACAACACATTCAAACATAATTTGGTACTAACGTTTTAAAATTACTGAATCATGGGTATAGATAAGTAACAATAGACACGTTTTAATATTTTTAATCCACAATTTGCAGGAGCATGAAAGCAGTGGATGTTCTCGACACAGAACTACTGACATTCCTGTAAAATCAACCATGTAGATTTCATATACTCGGGTACAAAAGTATGCTTCTAATGGACATATATTTTTAATAAAACTTTTGAATTAACAAACTATAATAACAATTCTTTGTCTATGCATGTAATATAGCACTATTATTTTTAAGGTGTTTGCACAAATTTTAGAACATGAGCATATCACATCACATAAACTTAGATGACATCATGTGCATGCAGTATAAAAAGCTTATGTCGTGTGTAAGTTTATATACATGAATCACTTTTTAGAATATGTATAAACCTGGTCACTGCTTGCAAACCAACCAACGTATGCATTGATTTTACATATTCCTGAAAAAATAAGCACGTTTCTGTATTCTACATCACGATTTAGCACTTGAGCATGCATAAACCGACTCAATCATAATTGCACTTTAAGCCAGCCTTTGTTCCCATCAATTCTCCATTTGTCTCTACATGTACTCGCACCTTCCAAAATTTGCTTCTTCATTGTTTTAAATACAATCCCATCAACACCATACTTCAAGGTGACATATATAACTATCAATGAGCATTTGAAGTTATGGATTTACCAGCTTTTTCATGAACTAAAAAAACATATGTGGATTTTGACGACATTCTTCTTTCCCAAACAAGCTTTTCAATTTCCAACTACTCAGAGCATCTTCACATGCATTGAGATCCCACTTTAGTATGCACCGGACATATGCGAGCATATAGGCAGATTTAGCATGACTATTTCACTTTAAATATTTTTAAATCCATAAAGCCTCTTATTCACACATGGTGCACCTCCATCATGGATTGTGACTTCCTCTTTTACTTTTCATCCATAAGATTACCAATTACATACAAAGGGGGGTGGGGGGTACGCCCATCCTCCTCAAGTGCTATAAGTAGTTTTCAATAAGTGGTATGAGCAAGTTTTGAATTGACAAGTGTTAAAGGTATTTTTTGAATAAGATATGTTAACATAGCCTTATACATTAAGATTTATCACGATTAATTAGTAGAAGCGATTTTCATTAAGCGGTACAACCAATCTTTGAAATCACAAGTGCTGTAAGGATTTTTCATTAAGTTATGTCAAACAAAGCCTTATACATTCACATTTATCACAAATAGAAAGTGTTATATATATTTTTTCAAAATGTAATGTCAAACATAACCTCACACATTAATATGTATAACAAATAATAAGTGGTATAAGTAGTTTTCAATGAGTTAAATTGTTCATGGTGATGAAAAAATCTACATCTCTCGAAAAACCTGCATGAGTTTTTATAAAATTTATCAATTTAGTTGCATCATTGATACAACAAACAATTTGTTTCTTTTACTTCTAACCTATGTGATTTAACATGTAATAAATATTTTTTGATCACCATCCCACTTATTTTATGTTCTCAATATGTTCATATATTTTGTGTTTAAGGCGAAGTACTAGTTTATTAAACATTAGCGGGGCTCTAATTCATTAAATGCCACCTCCTTCTGGTTACTGCATGACGCGTGCATTAATGCATCGATTTAGAATTTATTATATTTAAACAAAAAATATTTTGTGTCAATATTTTCCGCGCAAATCCACCATCTTTTGTGTCAATATTTTCCGCGCAAATCCACCATCGTCGATTGGATCGAATCGACGGCCTGCAAGCTCCTACGGATTGTCACGGTGGGGCCTCCCACTCCTCTCGACCCTTCTCCGAGGCATATTAACGGTTCGCGGTATTGTTCGCCCATTCATTGCACTGCACGTTCCCGTCATTTCATCTCCCTTTTGCCCTCAGATATTCCCCCACACGCTATTCTCGATGCACGTGCTGCTCATACCGGATGGTCGGTCACCTGCCGGATACCCAGCTGTTGGGCGGGGGCATTAATGTGAATTTAACATTTCCGTCTCCCACTCGCAGCTACATACAGTCCGTGGGTGTCCACGCCGTCGCTTCCGAGGCAGCCTCGAAGTTGGGTGCAGCGAAATCACGCAGGCGGTGCGGGGAGAGAGGGAAGGGCGAAGGAAGGAGGGTTGGGGGGGCGTGAAATCCGAGGAGTAAGCCCTGAAGACTCTCTCTTCTCTTTCCCTCTCTCTCTCGAAGGAACGGCTGTGGCCGCGGGCGCACCGGAAGTCACTCTCCTTCCACAAAACTGTAACAATGATCTCGTTGAGCGGAAGCAGTCTCCTGGTAATATAAAACCATCGCGGTTTCCCGTATTTACATTTTACCACCTCCTTCTTGAATCGCTCGGGCCATCAGTTTCGGATTGCCTTTCAGTTTATATTTTTTCGCTTTTCGAATTTTGAGTAACACTTTCTGCGGTTTTGAGCTGTTGCCAAATTTCCTTTTTCGTGTCAAGAACTCCGGATTCCAGGTTTTATTCTGGCGATTTTACACACATTCGTTTCAGATCAAACCAGCTTTGCTTTTACTGAGCTTCAGCTGTTTTTTTTCTCAGCTGCTGTTGCTGCTGCTTTTATGTAATTTCTGAAGCATTTTGTCTCTTGAGCAGCACAATTCGTTCTGCGGGCTGTCCAGGGGCCTCTCGTATTCTCAAGTAAGGCACTCGGCTCCTCCGGTAGTGGCGGCCTTGAGCACCAAGGACCGAGCAGGTGACGGAAGAGTCGTTTTGATGGAAAGAACCGAAGATGGGACCCCGGTACTTAGCAAGGACCCCCCACTCACCGTCAGCGGCGGGGTTGAAGACGTGTACGGGGAGGATCGTGCCACCGAGGATCAGGTCGTCAGACCTTGGGCTGTATCGGTCGCTAGGTACGTTGATTTAATTTCGTGTTTCTGGGCTCAATGCTTTGCTTTCCCCGCTTTCTGTGTTTCTTTCTCCCTCGCCCCGTGTTCTATGATCTTTTGCCTAATGCATTCCGCCACTGACTGCAAAGCTTGATGTTATTCCACCATTGTGTATTCCCTGTTATTACTGCTGTATACTTCCTCTCAAGCAGCTCCGGTGCTTGTGCTGGCTTGTTTTTTTAATTAATTCATTATGCAAATTTAGTTTTTCCATACACGAATTTACTTTTTCCAACTGATATATCTTATCCTGTCAAATTTATTCACGCTGTAATCCTGATCTTGGGATCTAGATTTGAAGGAATGACCTTAATAGAATTATTAAGGGCCGCTGTGAGAAAACAATGGAATAGTAGGAAAAACAGTTACTCTGCAGGTATTTCCTAATGGGATTTTTTTTTTTGATTTTAAATTTTAATGCGAGAGTGAAAAAAGAGGGGGATGATATGTGGCCAGTGGTTTTACATGGAGTTGCTGCGGGTGGTTTTATTTAGGAGCAACTAGGCAGTGTGAAAAAGAGTCAGCGTGCGAGGAGACGGGAGAGTTTGCCAAAATGTAGTCCCCCAAGAGATGAGGAAGGGGGTGTCGCCCATGTGGTAACCCATAAGAATCGTCACCGATGGTGTGTGGAGAGAACCATGGTGGCACCATGTATCGAAAGATTGATACTGTGATGATCAGACGGCGTGCCTTGGTTATGAAAGATTGGCGACACAAGATGGTGAGAGATAAAATCCATTCGGGTGTCAGAAATTCCTTTGGGTGAGAGAAATCTTTCGGGTTTGAAAGATGATCGCTCTATGAGATATTTGTAATTTTGGTTATGAGAATAAGATTGCATATTTCTCCAGTGGAGCTGGCTTCGGCTGGACCACGTTAATTCTTGTGTTTTCCGACTGCTTTTTGATGTGGCGTCGGTCTTCTGCCCTAACAAACTGGTATCAAAGCTTCATGGTTTCGATATGAGATGATTGAGATGGAGCAATGAAGTCACATCGAGGTGTTCGTCCGAGTTTTGCAGAGATGACATCCATGATAGGTGTGACGAGTCATGTCAATATTGACATGGAAGATCCGATACTGATGTAGATCCGTTGAAGGTGGAGTTGATGATGGTGGAGCTGATGACAATGGTGGCGACGATCACGGTGACGATGATGATAGATAATAATTCAAATTTTAAATCAAAGTGGAAATTGCGTTTTTTTTTTTAAATTTTAAATTTGACTGGGAGAGAGAGAAAATGGGGATAATATGTGGCAACGATTTTACATGGAAGTTGCAATGGATGGTTTTATTAAAAACATGGCGTTGTCATGTTGAGAGTGGGTGGTTGTGTCTTCCAAAAAGCAGCGGGAATTCCTTTATTTAGGAGCAACCAGACAGTGTGAAGAAGAGGCGGGAAGCATGGAGAAGAGAGAGTTTTGTCTAAGATGTTGTTCGCTGAGAGAGGAGGGAAGCGAGTGCCGCCCATGCGGTAGCCCATAAGAAGCGTCGACGATTGATAGTGTCATGTATCAAAAGTCTTCTTGATACTGTGATAATTAGGTGGCGTGTCCCGGTTATGGAGATCAACGATACGCAAAATGATGAGAGATAAATCCTTTGAGTTTCAGGAATTCCTTCAAGTGAGAGAAATTCTTTAGGTGTTGGGCGTTGAGTGTTTGAAAGATGATCACTCTGAGAGATATTTGTAATTTTGATAACGAGAATAAGATTGCATATTTTTTGTGGTGGAGTAGCCTTTGGCCAAACCACGTTAATTTTGGTGTTTTGCGATCGCTTTTCATTGCAGCGTCGGTCTCCTTCCCCAACAAACTCGCACCATAGCTTCATGGTTTTGACCTTAGACGATCGAGATGGAGTAATGGGTCACATTGAGGTGTTAGTTGAAGTTCTGCAGAGATGACATCCATGACGGGTGTGACGAGTCATGCCTGCAACATCCCCGCCCAACCCACTGACTTGGGCCGGGTCAGAGGTGCTACTAACCTTAGATGACATCTCCAAAACACCAAAGGCCGACAATGCCAAGGGCTTAGTAAAATGATGGGGGGCGATTTGTCTTGAAGAACAAACATAACTTGATAAGAACATGACAACTAAACCAACTATACGATGCATGAGTATAAACAATGCAACTCAAAAGATAACCAATAAAATAGCAATATTAGAGTATCAACAATAAGGTATAGAGTATCAACTCAAAGTGCATATGCAAGGGGTGAGTAATCATACCCAGTAGGCTTTCCCCAAGAGACTTATCAACACACGCCACTGTGATCAATAACAAGTTAGCTCACGATTTATACAAATTAGAGGGTGAGAATATCAAAACAATTTATCATAAGAAATACAGTTTAAGCAAAACAATTGAACCAAAACACTTTGTTCATTCTTCCTTTCCACTTGGCATACCCATCACATGTTTCACACTCTCACACACACATGCATGTCGAATGACAATCCCAATACTCGTGAGTGATGATCCGTCCTTCACTCAGTTGTCACAGGGTGATAATCCCATGTGCCTTTCCAGAGCACTAAGCCCCAACTAACAAGGACTCGTAAATGCAATATGAACACATGATGCCATGTATGCCAAAACCATATTCCACAACTCTTATCAAAACCAAAACTTTTCTTAAATTTTCAACAAATTTTCTTTAAGGCACAAACCATTTAACAAACAAACAATACGAATTTCTTAAAGCCATAGAACCCAAGATATTCAAACAAAGGCACAACAAGGCTTTTCTATTAAAAATCACGCCAACCAAAAACTCATCAAAACACATCATAAATCATAGATCTATCCATAACGGATTAGATCTAACGTTTTGGGTGAGAGGAGATGAGGAGATTTAAAGAGAAAGAGAGAATACAAAGACTTATTGTTGATTCTGGATATCCAACACACTCAAATCCATCAAAACCAGCTTCCAGATCAAAGGGAACCCCCAAGAACGCTTTGGAGAGGAGTTCGAGTGCCTGGGAGGAGGGGATAAAAATGAGGATTTCGGGGATTAAAACAGAGTAAAACTCTAATTTTTGGAGCATTAAATGCATGCCAAATGGTTTGGAAAACCATGTCCAAATCATGCGCATGCCACTGTCTCTAAACCACCCCCTCGCACGGTTGGCTTGCACGGTTTGACAAACCGTGTGCGAATCATGTTTTTCCCACTGCCTCCACCCGCACGATTTCTCCCGACACCAACACAGTTTGGATAAACTGCGCGCCGTGCACCTCCTAGAAACACTTTCAAAACACACTAAAACCATCCAGAAACTCCAGAAACTCAACAATAAAATGGTAAAGTACCTGAAATCAGAGTTGTTATATTCTTCCCACCATTGACATTTCAGTCCTCAGAAGCTGGAGATTGCCAGTGCTTTGGAAAAGTTCGGGCCACTGTTCCAGCATAAAGTAGTCTTCTCGTTCCCATGTCTCTTCTTTAAACTTACCATGCTGCCATAAAACTCGCACCAACCGAATACTTTTTCCATGTAATAGTTTCTCTTTTGTCCATCCACAATCAGCATCGACACGTGTAACAAAGTAGCATTCGGTGTAAGATCAACGTGGTCCCATCGAATCATATGGTCTGGATCAGGTTGATATTTTTTCAATTGAGATACATGAAATGCATTGTGTACGAAGTTGAATCGTGGCGGTAAAGCCAACCGATAAGCCACATTACCGATCCGTTCCAGTATTTCAAAAGGGATGATGTACCGGGGAGACAATTTATCTTGCTTACCTAAACGTCGATGCCTTAGCCTTGGATAGACTTTCAAGAACACATGATCTCCCATATTGAATGATAACGACCGCCGTCGACGATTTGCATAAGATTTCTGATGACTCTGAGCCGTCACCATGATCATCTGAATTTTCTTAGTCGCCTGTTGAACAAGATCAGGTTCCAACAACAAAGTTTCTTCGATCTCTACCCAACAAAGTGGAGACCGACAAAGATAACCATACAATGGTTCAAAAGGAGTCATATGTGTCGAAGTCTGATAACTGTGTTTGTATGAGAATTCCACTAACGATATATGATCCTTCCACGGGATTCTGAAATCCATAACACAAGCTCAAAGTATGTCTTCCAACGTTTAGATTGTTCGTTCCGATTGTTCGTCCGTTTGAGGATGATATGCTGTGCTCATGGTCAACTGGGTACTGAAAGCTTGCTGTAAAGATCGTAAAATTCGAGAAGTAAAACAAGGATCTCGGTCGAAGATGATCGAAATTGGTATTCCATGTAACTTTTCTACCTCGCAAATATGGAGTTTTGTCAAGTCTTTCACCCATCATGTTTTTAAACCGTTCTTGGTAGACTTATGGCAAAATCCGTAGCTATGTGCTTTCATTTCCAAACGAGGTATATGGGCAAAGTTTGCAACATACCAGTTGGTCGTTGGTGGTCAACCTTGACCTGCTGACAAGTGAGGCATGTCGAGACATACTTTGTCACCTTCCTTTTCATGCAAGCCCACCCGAAATGAGTTCGCAACACTTTATACATCTTCTGAATTTTAGGTTGAACAACCCATTTCGAGTGGTGGTATGCAGAAAGAAGTTGTTCTTGACAAGGCAGTGGGACAACAATTCGATCTCGAAAAAGCAACACAGAGTCCCCATCTTGTTTCCATCCGTCAATGGTCTCCCCACCATTGAGTTTTATCGTAATGGTAAGGCAAGCAGGATCTGATCTTTGAGCATCCTTGACTTGTTCAACCAAGTCAGGAATAAGAGTTATCAGATAGCAAACCGTGACTTCATTTTGTTCAGTGCCATCCAAGTGCATATTAGCAATCATACTCATCATCACCGATCACGAGCTTCTTTGGCTAATTGGTTGTACGACTTTTAGCTCAAAGCATCTTGTGATGAAATTCTCTTTTCCAGGTGTATAAACCAAGTTAAAGCCGAACATCTGGAGGTATTTCATCCATCGTTTTTGTCTTTGGTTTAAATCACTTGGTGAAAAGTTGTGTTTCAAACTTTTATGATATGTGAACACTTTGAATTTCTCACCAAAGATATAATGACGTCATGTTTTCAAAGCATGCACTACTGCAACCAATTCCAAATCATGAGTCAGATAATTATTTTCATGAATTCGCAACTGTCGTGATGCCATAAGCTACCTCATGTCATAATACATCTTCGTAGTGCCTGGATGAATGACCCATGAAGAGCTATGACAATCGAATAAGACTAAACTCCTCACAGATGTTGGGACGCCAATCCTTTTCCCGAAGTGAAGCATACCATCTGAAGAGAGAGATCAACCCGAAATGGTCTCCCCACCATAGACTTTCTCGAGTCTTTTGAAACTCATCATCCTGCCGCTGAGTCTGCAAAATAGACTCCAGGAGAGGTGATGATAACTGAACACTGGTCAAAACCATACCCGAAACATCCTCCCGAGTATCCAAATGCAACCGAGCGAAAAGCCCCATTAGGTTTCGCTCTTCCTTCGATTTCAGAAGAGCCTATGGTGGTACTTTCTTGCTAAGAGCGTCTGCAACAACGTTTCCCTTCCCTAGGGTGTAGGTGATATCGAAGTCAAACTTCTGAGGATATTCCACCCATCGTCTCTGCCTGAGATTCATGTCCCTCCGAGAAAAGATATAATTGAGACTCTTATGATCAGAGAAGACCGGGAACTTCTCCCCAAAGAGATAGCGCCGCCAACATTTGAGCGCATGCATGACTGCGACAAGCTCTAAATCATGAGTGGGGTAATTCTTTTCATGCGGTCGAAGCTGACGAGAGCCGTAAGCTACCACATGGTCATCTTGCATAAGCACGCATTCCAAACCAGCACCAGAAGCATCGCAAAACACCACATATCCCTTACCTGGCTCAGGTAAGATCAGAATAGGAGCCGATGTCAGAAGCCTTTTCAGTTCATCGAAAGAAGTCCGACACTTCGCATTCCAGGTGAATTTCTCCGCTTTCCTGGTAAGAGCTGTTAAAGGTGATGCTAACCGAGAGAAATCCTTAACAAACCGTCGATAATATCCAGTAAGACCAAGGAAGCTCTGAATTTCAAAGACATTATGTGATTCCTTCCATGACAAAACAACCTTTACCTTCTCTGGATCAACTGATAAGCCATACTTTGAAATTCTGTGTCCTAAGAACTTCACTTCTTGAATCTAAAAACTACATTTCGAAATCCTTCCATACAAACGGTGACTTCTCAAAATTTTCAGAACCAAACTCAGATGGTGCTTGTGCTCACGCTCAGATTTCGAATAAACAAGAATATCGTCCACGAACACTACCACAAAAGTGTCGAGATATTGGTGGAAGATCCGATTCATCAAAGTCATAGAATCTGCAAGAGCATTAGTTAGACCAAAATGCATCACAAGATATTCATAATGGTTATATCTGCTCCTGAAAGCTGTCTTCGGTATATCAGACTCCTGAATTCTGAGCTGATGATAACCCGACTGAAGATCAATCTTCGAAAACCATTTGCCCCCTTTAACTGATCAAACAAATCATCCACTCGAGGCAATGGTTATTTGTTCTTAACTGTTACCCGGTTCAACTTTCGATAGTCTACACATAACAGAAGTGAACCATTTGCTTTCTTGGCAAAGAGCACAGGGGATGTCCAAGGCGAAACACTACGACGAAAGAAACCTTTCTCTAACAGGTCATCCAACTGAATCTTGAGTTCTTTCAGCTCCATTGGTTCCATACGATATGAATGTATCGATATCGACTGCGTACCTGGCACCAGGTCAACTGTAAACTCTACCTCTCTCTAGAAGAAGACCAGATAAATTGTTTGGGAAAACGTCAGGAAAGTCTCGAACAACAACGGGAAGATCATCAATAGAAGAAACATCATCGGGCTCAAACGCAACAACCAACAAACTCCTGAGCTCTGGGCGGGAAGGTCCTGCATGACCTGACCTCGGGTCCCACTCCCCTGAAACACGAGAGCTCCTATCAGCATCAAGAAACGAAACACGCCGATGATAACAATCAACCTCAACTCGATGAGTGGCAAACCAATCCATACCGATGATGACGTTAAACAGATATAGATCAAGAACGAGAAAATCCCAGACCAACTTCGTATCAGCTATCGTTAACGAACAAGGACACATGAACCCCTGCTCTTTCCTCTTACCAAGAGGTGTTGCTAACTCCATTTTAAAGGACATAAGTTCCGTTGGAAGTTTAAGAACATCAACAAAACGTACAGATATAAACGAGTGGGAGACACCGATATCAAACCAATCCATACCGATGATGACATCAAACAGATTCAGATTAAGAACGAGAAAATCCCAAACCAACTCCGTATCGGCTATCGTTAACGAATAAGGACACCTGAACCTCTGCTCTTTCCTCTTACCATGAGGTGTTGCTAACTCCATTTTAAAGGACATAAGTTCTGTTGGAAGTTTAAGAATATCAATAAAACGTACAAATATAAACGAGTGGGAGACACCAGTATCAAATAAAACAATTGCTACTGAAGATGCTACAAGTATAACCTCTCATTTTTGTCGGACCTACATCAACTTTCGCTGGACACTCCTCTACTGCGTGAAAATGCTTCACTTCTGAGGCCTGTGGTTGGAGCTCTGTAGTCTTTGAAGCTTCTGACTGCACCGCAGTACCCTTTGGAGTTGACGAACCCTGACCATAAAGAGGCGTAGTCATAGCCTGACAAAAGCGTTGTAAGTGACCAACGCGTCCATAGCTGTTGCACGTCTTCGTGGACATAGGACAAGAACGTCTGGTGTGTCTTCTCTTGCCACACTGATAGCAAGTCAGAGGCATATTACTCGCTGTAACAAACGGTGCAGAGGAGGCTCACTGCTAAGACCCACCTCCACTACTCCTGCGATGATCTTGCCACTTTCTGTTCTTCCCATGTGCGCCGCTGAAGTTGCCACCCGATGGAAGAGTGGTGGTGGGAAATCCAACCTTGTCTGCCAGTTTCATTTCTGCCATCATAGCTGTCTACCGTCTCCGCATAGGTAGAAAGCTTCAGCATAAACACCTGCGATCTGATATCCGCTCGCAAACCCTACAGGTACTTTTGAGCCTTCAGCTGATCATTCTTCACCACGTCCGGGGCAAAACGAACAAGCTCAGTAAAACGATTGGTGTATGCCGATACCAAACACTCTCTCTGTTGTAAAGACATGAACTCCAGAGACTTTGCCAGTATCAATGACTCTGGACAAAACTGCTGAAAGAATAGGGTTTTGAAACCCTTCCAATCCAAGTCTACGTGCCTATCTGTTTGGATCATAGAATACCACATCACTTGTCGGACCCCTCGAGTCTGAACGCTACGCACTTTACCATGATGTTCTCAAGTGTCTCCAGAAAGTTGAAGATTTGATCAATCCTGTCCAGCCAGTCCTTTGCCTCTTGAGGCTCAGTCGTTCCTTTAAAGGACGACGGTTTCTCACGCAGTAACTCTCGTGATCGATCTCTCTCTCCTCCAGCTCCTGGTTGTACCTCAACAACAACGTTCTGAACTCGCGGTACATCTTAATCAACAACACAAACTGCCTGTACGATAGTCTTGATGAGATTCCGATCTATAGGTGAGTTTCCTTGAAGAGCATCAGCTGCACCTTCCTGACAAACTCGTGGAAGACGTTTCAGAGGTATATTGCTGCACATCGAAATAGAACACTAGAGACACGCATCCCAACATTATATGGAAACTTGAGTCTCATCACGACAAGAGCTGAACATACACTTATCGCAATATACCTCTCAAGTCCCGAAAATCCTATCTCCTGCCTAACAGATGTCCCAAGACATGGACTCGGGACAGACCTCATCTGATAGCAAATTTTAACGAACTGACCCGGGTTGACCTCAAACCCGACACCCGACCTGTTCCGTTACATATCCGAAGGGCGTTCCCGATCCCCACGGGCTGACGACAAGCACCCGAGCATCAAACAACACAACAGAGGGAACGATTTCGCCCAACCTGATCAAGCACATGGCATATATGTACTAAATAAAAGGGAACAACGAAAGACGAACAAGATATATATGCCATAACTGTAAGAAAATAGCGAAAACATACAATAACAAAAGTAGCTAAAAATTCCAAAGGACAAGTCCAACTGCAAAGGACCCTAGCCAAACAACTACTCCAAACGATGGCATGGACAACTCCCACCATCTCACCACCAGCTACCCAACCAGCTGACACGAACCTCGCCGCCTCATTATGGAAGGCAAACAAAGGTCTACGCACCACCGAAGAGGTGCGCAGGGTGTGACCTAACAGGCTCAGTAGGATCCCACCCAGGTGTTCCATAACAAACCTCTATATAACAATTCCTGCATGCTCATTTTAAGTAAAAGCATGACATGATAAGCAGTAAAGCGGTTTTATAGAAAATATGGTAAACATTTCCATTATTCCACAGTTCTAAACAAAAGCAGGTATATCTATTTCAAAGCACATTTTCCATATCATTTTTCACAAGCATAAACATGCATATCAAAGTTAACTCAGAAAACCAAACAATACAAAAATAGAAGCACATGTATCACAACACCAATGAATACTATAGGTCCAGGCCGTAGACTACTCGTACCACAATAATCAAGTGCACAAACCAGTTCCTAGAACAACGGGCCTAGGAAGCAGACGAATACCCCATGAGTAAACCCCCCAACAATGTCAATAGCGGTCCCCTAGAACAACAAGCCTAGGAAACAGAGGAAAACCCCAAGACAAACCTCCTTGATAATCACAAAACAATGGACGATGGCTCCAAGCTTCCACCTAAGTACCCAAGGTAACCCATGTGCTCTTTTTCACAATTCATTCCAATGTTTTGAAAACCATTTCACAAATTCCATTTCAATGCTTTGAAAATACTCATTTTCTCTCCATTTATCAATAACCAGAGAAAAACCATTTTTCATTAACAACCCTTTTCAACACACACAAAACAATCATGCCAATTTCAATATGAATCAGTTTGTAAAGAAAAACAACAAGATCCATTATCATAGGTTAGAGACGGAACCACCTACCTCAAAACTCGAGTCGCACATGCCCGTAACGGAATCCAAAATCAACGAAATCCAACAATGTCAACGAAGACCCTAGAATCAAATCCACATCATGATTGATTCAATTTAGAAGACAAGGGGTCGACGGAAGAGAGAAAACCTACATACCTCAAAGACGAACGCCTGCCGCACCACGACTAACGAAGTAAAAGGCCTCCGGAACGAGATCGCACAACGGATCTAGGAGAAACCAAGAAGACAACACCATCTTAAACCAACAGATCCAAAGACGCCACCCAAAGACGATACTGCGATCAAAAGAAACGAAGAAGCGGAAAGGTTGCTTACCCGGAGAGACGCACTGCAACCGCAACGAAGATCCAACACCGAACGGATCGATCTAGGAGGAGCGGTATCTCTGAAAATCGCCTAGAAAGAGCCTCAGTTCGAGAGCCAAGAGGTCCGTAAAAAGACCCACGGCAAAACAGCTGCTTGCCCACTTTAAAATCTGGATCCGGGTTGTTTCACGACGTGTAATATAGTTACACGTCGTGAAATCCACGGTGTACAAATACGCTGGAAAATCTGTCGTCTCAGATTAAAAATCCGTTATTTAAAACATTCACGCCGTGAAACCACCATTCATGACGTGTAATATTTCACAGCGTGAATCCCCTTTCACGGCTTGGACCCGATAAAACGGTAACGAGATGTTACATGATGCATGAGTATAAACAATGCAACTCAAAAGATAAACCAATAAAACAACAATATCAGAGTAGCAACAACAAAGTATAGAAAAACGATTCAAGAAACCAAAAGACGCCCAACGCAACAACATCAATGTGGCATCACTCCAAAGACTCCAAGAGAGAAACTCCAAGCTCCAAATTTCATCCCGAGCTATTGGCATCATGGTGCCCCACTTACCTGTGTCATGAAGAATAACGATTGCATACGAACCAAAGTGCATATGCAAGGGTTGAATAATCATACCCAGTAAGCTTTCCCCTTGAGACTTCCCGGGACTAGAAACACGTTAGCTTACAGTTTATATAAGAAACAGTTAGCTTAAGCAAAACAATTGAACTAAAACACTTTGTTTATTCTTCCTTTCCACTTGGCATACCCATCCCATGTTTCACACTCACACACACATGCATGCCGAATGACAATCTCAATACTTGTGAGCGGTGATCCGTCCTTCACCAAGTCGTCACAAGGTGATAATCTCATGTGCCTTTCCATTTTGGCACCGAGCACCAAGTCCCAACCAACAAGGCATCGGAAATGCAATATGAACACACATCGCCGTGTATGTCATGACCATATTCCTGAACTCTTATTAAAACCAAAACTTTTATTTTTTCACAAATCATTGAAATTCAAGTTTCATTCTCAAACCATTAAAAACAAGGCTTTCACAAGGTTCAACGTAATCTCTTTAGGACAAAAACTGTCACGACCCGTCCTCGGGGCCCGTGCCGTGACTACCCCAAGCCCGCCTTCCATAGGCCAGAGGCTGGCGACTAGCACCAAAGGCGTAAATCCCGATAACAGGGAAGGCATTGCCTTTATAAGTAACAACCACCACAGAGTCAGCAAGCGGAAAGAACTACAAGTGCAGAAAAGTAAAGGGGGCCGGAAATACAAGCCCAACTGTAAAGTACAACTCGAAAGGGAAAAACAGCAGCTGGAAGAACGAAGCGGCTCCTGGGTCGTCCGCCTCGATTCCTACCTGAAGGGTAGGTACAGATGACTCAGCTCCTGGATCGTCCACCACGGATCCTACCTGAAGGGTAGGTACAGATAGCTCCTCTACTCCACAGGTCCTGTCGTCTACTCCGGGTACGTCCGCCCAGTGGTCCACCTCCGGGTACCGACCTGCTCCGCAAGTCTCAACTGCGATCTGCGCTGTCCGTCGTCTGCAACCAACACAACGAAGTGCGGGCATAGCCCGTGCAGGGGTGAGTATAAGCTACTCAGTAGGGACCCCGAGACCCTTAAGGTCTCACTAAATCCAACATGGATATCCACAAAGTAAAGGCAGCAATCACGAAGTAACATCAGACTCTACTTAGGTATACGCCCATACATATACCTAAGTCATCAAGTAACCCATCCAATCTCAAGGATACACAAAAATCATGAAATCAACGGATAACCATCACCCAGGTATATGCCCATACATATACCTAAGTTATCAAGCGACCCATCTCAATCATGAGGAAACACAAAGGTCAAAGGTCTCAGCTCAAACCAGGATTTTCATTATCGAAACCGTAACTGCTGAAGAGCCCCGTCTCTGAAGTGTGCAGTAGTCCTGTCACGACTCCGAGGCCGCCGCTCACTAACCTAGGACTGCTGAGGTACTCCTCCTGTCGAGTACTGCGGGTTTGCGGCCAACTACCGGGCGCTCCGTCCGCTGAGGGTCTGTCGCCAAATACCGGGCGCTACCCAGATAGCCTGCTGAGGTACTCCTCCCGTCGAGTACCGCGGGTCTGCTGCCAACTACCAGGCGCTCCGTCCGCCGTGGGTTTGCCGCCAAATACCGGGCGCTCCGTCCACTGGGCTAGTCGACTCACTCCAAGTCGAGTCGGTCAAGCAGTCGTCAGGTCTCAGCCGGCTACACGGTCTCCGTACTCTGCACGCTCGTCTCCACCGTCGCAGGTCTGTCGCTACAACCAAGCGCACACACTCCGTAGAGTATCGCGGGTCCGCCGCTACAACCAAGCTCTCCACCGCCAAGGGTCTGCTGCTGCATCCAAGCGCACCACCACTGTCAAGTACCACGGGTCCGCTCCACGAGCTACTGGTCGATACTCCAAGTATCACAAGGTCCCGCGAAGAAGTGTCTCAAAGAACCGTCTCGTCACAGGGGTCTCAACGCAACAGACGGCGCGTCGATCGGACGCCCGGTCTGTGAGTTATTAGCCTTTTCGTCCCAGGGGACCGGTTGGTTTCGTGAGCGAAACCAAACCCAGCCGTATCTCAACTGTACCCCGAACTCCCATAGGGTAAACTCAAAGGGACTGTTACTCAACGTAACCACCAACGCCGCTGACGGCTCGTCAAGCGGACGTCCTGTCTGAAAGATATCAGCTTTCCCGTTCCAGGGGCCCGGTTGGATTTCGGGTACAATCCAACCCGGCCATACTCCGACTGTATCCAAAACTCGGGCGGAGTATGTCAAAAGTTCCGTCTCATCAAGAGGAAGTCAACGAAACAGACGGCGCGTCAATCGGACGCCCGGTCTGTGAGTTATTGGCATTTTCGTCTCCGGGGCCCGGTTGGTTTTTAAGGAAAAACCAACCCGACCGTACTCCACCTGCGTCCAAACCTCTGGCGGAGTATGCCAAAAGATCCGATTCACTAAGAGGAACACAACGCGACTGACGGCGCGTCAATCGGACGTTCGTGGCTCAAGATATGAGCGTTTCCGCTCCGAAGGCCCGGTTGGTTTCGTGAACGAACCAACCCGGCCGAACTCAAAGTAACCCGAAACCTTGAGTGCGATATACCGAAACGACCGTCTCGATCCAAGGATCGCGTTGCCGCAAACGGTTCGTCATTCGGAGGTCCGAGGCTCAAGTTATGAGCCAAGAACCGAATCAGGTTCGAAACGGGGGGTCCGGGTCCGGGCCGACCCGGCCCGACCCCCCCCCCCCCCGGGGCGGTGCGGCGGCGGCGCGGCGGCCGGCGGCGGACGGCGGCGGCGGGCGGCGGCGGCGGGCGGCGCGGCGGCGGCGGCGGCGGCGGGCCGCGCTGGCGGCGGCGGCGGCGGGCTGCGGCGGCGGCGGCGGGCTGCGGCGGCGGCGGGCGCTGGCGCCGCACGGGGTGCCGCACGCGGGGGGCTCAGCCCCCGCTTCTTTGGAGCGGCGCGGCATTGCCGCGCCGATTTTTGTCAAACGGCCCCCCTTTCCAGGGGGCCCGCTAATTGGAAAACCGGGGGGGCTGCTGCCCCCCCCCCCCTCCTTAATGAACCGCCCCCCCCCCCCTCATTAAGAGGGGGGTCTTGAAGGACCGGCCGGGGGTTTAATCCCCCGGTTTTTTATGACATCCGGCCGGCCCGCTGGCCGGCCGGTTTTTACCAACGGGACCGGAAATTCCGGTCCCGCCCTCGACTTCCGACGCCGGCGGCCCGGCCGCCGGTCTTTCCTCCCGCCGCGGCCCGGAACCGGCCGCGGTCTCCTCGTCCCGCCGCGGCCCGGAACCGGCCGCGGTCTTCTCGTCCCGCCGCGGCCCGGAACCGGCCGCGGACTTCTCGTCCCGCCGCGGCCCGGAACCGGCCGCGGCGTTCGTCGTCCGGCGCGGTGCGATGGCACCGCGCCCCTTTCGCCGTGCCATGAATCCTTCCAACGCGGCGCGACGGCGTCGCGTTCTTGAAGATTCTCCTCGGCGAAGCGCGACGGCGTTGCGTAAGTTATAAGCACGATCATCCGCGTGGTGCGACGGCACCACGCCACTTGCTTCCACCGCAAGAATTAAACAACAATAATGGAGGGGGGGGTTCGGCCGTGTTCGTGCGGTCCGGCCCCCCTCACGTTAAAATAATAACGCAACTCAAAATTAAATCAAGTCACACGATAGTCTTGATAAAATCACGATCAAGAATAAAATAAGGAAACCAAAAGAAATCGACAACCCCTACCTTGTCGTCGTCGTCAGACGAGAGGTCGTCGCGGAATTGCTCGTCGCGGAAGAAGGGGGATCGTCGCGTCGACGCGGTATCCGGCGTCGCGTCGCCAATCTCCGGATCAAGATCAAACGGATTTAATTAGTTTAAATCCGTTGATATTGAAATTAAAAAGGGAGAAGAAAAGATCTGATTCTCACCTTAGTTGCCGAGCGAGGATCGGCCGCGGAAGAAGAGGCGTCGCCGAAGAACGTCGCGGGTAAGGCTCGTTGACGTCGCAGATTACGGTGTGCGTCGTCAAAATCCGGTCGCCGGCGTTCTTCGCGTTCTTCGCGTTCTTCGCGTTCTTCGCGGGGAGATAAAGAAACAAGATCCTCTCAAATCCTTTCAAAGGATTTTTAGGTTGGTCTTATTTTATAAACATGCCAACACACGAAACCGGTTAAGAAACGATCCATCAATTCGAAAGAAACGACCCATTAAATTCACGAAAGAAACAGTCCATTTAATTCACGAAATAAACCGCCCAATTAAATGGTCTGTTAAGAATTAAAGAAAACGCGTCGGTTGACTTTTCAGTTACTTTGACGGGTTTTCGCGGGTGCGTTACTTAGCGAAAGAAACGGCGGGGCTCGTGCGGGCCCCACCTCACAAATATCCTACCAAGGGGTAGGATATTTCTGGATAGCATCCTATCCAGTTCAACTCAGTTCAAGCCGCCTTTAAGTGGCTTCAAGTGGCTTCCAAGTGGCTTAAGCGAAATAAAATAAAGTTGTCGCAAAATTATTTTATTTCTTAACTTTAAGCCCGAAAATTAAAAACCACATCCGAGCAAACGCAACTCCGGAAGAGGCGTTTCTAAGCGAATACCGGCGCTGCGATTTCATCGGTGCCCTCAGAATTCGATTCCGGGCACCGGTTCAAAAGTTAGAAAAACCCGCTCGTCCGTTCACTGAACGTACCCGAGCCAAAACTTCGGAAAATGATTCCGGGCACACCGGGCCTCGGAATCAGGTGCCGTCAGAAACTGCGTTCTTGTAAAATTCCAAAGAAAATTAAGGAAAAAATTTCCTTGAAATTTACGGGTCTTTACAAAAACCATTTAACAAACAAGCCAATATGAATTTCTTAAAGCCATGGAACCCAAGATTTTTAAACAAACACAACACGGGTATTCTATTGAAAATCACAGCAAGATAGTTTAGAAATCTGTGCCTTCCAATTCCAGAAATAATAGAGTGATAGAGAAGTCTCCTACCTCTCAACGGAAGATGACAATGGAGAATGGCACTATAGAACTAGATTTGGGCTCAAAACCTCTTTCCTTCAATAGATCCAACCAAGAACTCATCAAAACACATCATAGATCTATCCATAACGGATTAGATTTAACATTTCGAATGAGAATAGATGTAAAAAGAAAGAGAGAAGGAGACTTACCGTTGATTCTAGAGAACACATTTAGATCCGTCAAAACCGGCTTCCAGATCAAAGGGAACCACCAAGAACGCTTAGAGGAGGTGAGGAGTTCAAGAGTCTGAGAGGAGACGAGAAAATGAGGGTTTCAAGGGTTAAAACCTAGTTAAACTCTAATTTTCGGAGCATTAAATGCATGTCGCGCGGTTAGACCACATGGTTTCCCAAACCATCTGTCAACCGTGCGCATGGTTTGACAAACTGTACGCCAACCATGTTTTCCCCATTGTCTCCACTTGCTCGGTTTCTCCTGGCATTTGCGCGGTTTGGACAAACCGTGCGCCAATTGTACATTTGCTCAAAAACTCTTGCACAGTTTCTTGGGGAAGTTGCACGATTTTCCCTAACTGTGTTCAAACCGTGCACTCTTAAAAACACTTTCAAAACCATTCACAAACTTTCGAAACCAATCAAAGTATTATATAACCTCAAAATACATAATAAAAGGGTAAAGTACTTGAAACCGGAGGTGTTGCAATTTCAGTATTGACCTATGTTTTCAAATCACGCCGGGCTGCGATCGCGCTGGTGTGGCACGGAGCGGTGCACTACCGCTCCTGGCAGTTGAGTTGTGTCACAGTACGCGATCACGACGGTCTGGGCCACGTCATGTTTTGGAGCTAAAAAAAGGGTTTTTTCCCTCTAATCCCTCAAAAGGGGTGTTTTTCTCAAACCCCTCAAAACACCCCTTGCGTTGTCCCCCTCTTTCTCCCTCAGCGCAACATAAGTATTTTCTCTCAGTGATTCAAGCAGCCATCTCTTCCGTGTGTTTGTGTCAAGCAGCCCTCTCAAACCCCCTCTATGCCCTCTCCACAACAGTGACTTCATTTTCTCAGTCATCCATTGTACTAATTGATGTTACAACAGTGCAATCCTTTCCACCATTGATAAAGCCTCAGGGAAAAAATTTAGACGTTGCTTGGTAGTGGAATTCTTCAAGAGACATCAACAATAAAAAGAAAGTCACATGTGATTTTTGGTTGATAGAGACCAA
The DNA here is from genome assembly GCA_963277665.1 of Viscum album. Classification (NCBI taxonomy): domain Eukaryota; kingdom Viridiplantae; phylum Streptophyta; class Magnoliopsida; order Santalales; family Viscaceae; genus Viscum; species Viscum album. The sequence goes on along the minus strand of OY728146.1, from coordinate 886,202,532 downwards.
TGGTGGTATTACTCGAGTCAAAGAACATCAAATGAGATTACCGAAGAATGTTCACAGGTATAAAGACTCCTCAAGAAGGTGAAAGACAAGTTTCTTACAGCCTAAGCAAAGAAAAAAGCCAACAAATCAGCATATGTGAATGAGATTCATGATCGTGACAATGATATAGAGGAAGAGCTTGAAGAAATTCATGCTGTTGAGAGTGGAAAAAGATGTTATGTATCTTCAAGTGCAACATCATGTCCTTCAAGTGCCAAAAGAGTAAAAAATGTGAAAGGGCCACTTGATGGAATGTTCATGAAAGATTCGACAACCACCGCAAGAGCACTGAAGGATACAAAGCAAACAAGCATTAAAGATGCTTCTAAGCAAGCAATTAGAGATCAAATAGTGCAATACATATAGTGATTCTTTTGCACAAATGAAATTGTTAATGTTGTTCGATCGAGAAGCTTCAAGATGATGGTGGAAGCTATTGGACAATATGAACCGCCTTTGAAAGTTCCAAGCTACCATGAGTGTAGGGATCCTCTTCTTAAAATGATAGTATACAAAGGAATTGTTGAAGGGTCATGAAATGGAATGAGAGAATTATGGTTATTTAATCAAGTTTGATGGTTGGGCGAACAAGAAAGGATGAATCTTCAATTTCTTGGTAAATTGTCCAACCGGTTTCTTGTTTATAAGGAGTGTTGATGCATCAAGTTACGTGAAAACTAGAGAAACAGTTTTTAAGTTATTGGATGATTTAGTGAAAGTGATTGGAGAATCAAAAGTTGTGCAATTAGTTAGCGACAACGGAAGTAATTTCAAGTTAGTCGATAATAAAGCACTTTTATTTCAAGTACATACATTCAATTTTAATATCTAACAATTCAGTTAGAAACTTGATTTTAATTGTTATTGATTTTGTATAATTTTAGGTAAGTTGTTTATGGCTAAGAGGCAACACGTATTTTGGATTCCATGCACCACACATTGTCTTGGTTTGATCTTGGGAAATATTGACAAGCTTAGTGGGGTGAAGAGAGTTGTACAAATAGACATTAAGCTTGTGGCCTTCATCTACAATCACTCATTGACATTGAACATTGTGAGGTGGTTCACCAATAAAACTGAGTCGGTGATATATGGAGTTACTCGATTTACTAAAACCTTTTCAATACTACAAAGGTCGTATTTGCAAAAAAAAAAATCTTAGTTTGATGTTCACTTCTAAAGAGTGGGTGAGATCCAAGAATGCAAAAAAGCAAAGGGAGAGCGCGTTGTGGACACCGTGTTGATGCTATCATTTTGGAATGATGTTGTTTATAACCTCAAGGCTATGAGGCATCTTGTAGATGTTCTTAGATTAGTTAATGAGAAGAAATCCGCAATAGGTTTCATTTATGTGGCTATAGATAGGGAAAAAGAGACCATTCAAAAGGTTTTCAAGAATGATGAAACTAAGTATAAGGATATATTTGGGATAATTGATGAGAGATGGAACTGTCATCTTCATCATCCATTGCACGTCGTCAGTTATTATTTGAATCCTCGGTTTTTCTATGGAAATCCAAGAATTGAAAGAGATGCTTAGGTGATGAAGGGTTTATATGAATGCATTGAAAGATTGTCTCCAAACCATGAGTAGGAAGACAACGCATGTTTAGAATTGACTATAAGTGCACAAGGCCTCTGGTGGGAAAGGTTGCATAAGACAACAGAGTATAATAGCTCTTGGTAAGAGAGTTTTTTTTATCTTGATTATTTAATTACATGATCCTCAATTTAGATCATGACAAAACAATGCTAATAAATAATAATTGTAGTTGAATGGTGGAAGAATTATGGAGCAAAAACTTCATCTTTGATGACAATTGCCATCAAAGTCTTAGCTTGACATGTAGGCCATCAGGATATGAGAGAAATTAGAGTACCTTTGAGCATGTAAGTAACTTAGTATCAATCCCCATCTCACTTTCATTTGAGCTATAAAACTTCATTAGTGATACTAACGTTTTTTAATTATTATAAAACAGATTCATTTTAAAAAGAGAAGTCGGCTAGAACATCAAAGGTTGTGCAAGACTTGACTTTCATTAAATACAACCAAACTTTGAAGGACTGGTTTGATTCCAAAGACATCATTGATCCCATTGTCCTAAAGAATGTCGATGATGACAGTAATGAGTGGTAATAAAGATGGCGTTGTATATGAATTGGTATTTGAGGATGACAACACCATGTCTTAGAGATTAGTTGAGGAAGCTACCAAGGTCGGTGAACCTTCTCATTATACAAAGAGGAAAACAAAAGGCGGTGGAGCTACACATGCTTCAAGTTCAAGCTCTAAAAGAAAAACGAGGATGATATTGAAGAAGAGACGATGAACAAGAATTATATGATGATGATGATGGTGATGAAAAAACGAATGAAGAGGAAGATCTTGAAAATGAAGATGACGATTGATCGTTGGTTGTTCTTATCGTCATTGTTTATGGACAATTGGATTAAACATGTGTTTGATGCATTATGAATGCCCATGCTTGGATAAAAAAGCGGCTGCGACGCAATCTGCGTTGTCGCTATCCCGCTATAGGACCCCGCCGCGCGTCGTGCTGCGATCCAAGATTGACTACTATGGTTTTGACATGGAAGATCCGATACTAATGGAGATCCGTTGAAGGTGGAGTTAGATGATGATGGAGTCAACGATAATGGAGGCTAGGATCATGGTGACGATGGCAGTAGATGATAAATGATAATTCAAATTTTAAATCAAGGGACATATTGTTGATTTTTTTTATTTTTTTTTATTTTAAATTTAAACGTGTAAAGACCCGGAAATTTCAAGGAAATTTTTTTTTTGATTTTATTTGGAATTTTACAAGAACGCAGTTTTTGACGGCGCCTGATTCCGAGACCCGGTGTACCCGGAATCAATTTCCGAAGTTTAGCTCGGGTACGTTCAGTGAACGAACGAGCGGGTTTTTCTAACTTTTGAACCGGTGCTCGGAATCGAAATCCGAGGGCACCGATGCAGCGCCGGTAAATGTTTAGGAACACCTTTTTCGGAGTTGCGTTTCCTCGAGAGGAGTTGTTAAAAATTGTGGAAGTTAAAAATAAAATTGAGTTACAAATTTTATTTTTTCCTTTGAGTGGTTATGACCCTTTGAGTGGAAGTTGGGGAAACGCACCCGCACCCCCCTTTAATGAAAGTCAACCCTTGCGTTTATGTGGATTAATAAACGCCACATTAATTGAGCGGTTTAGACGTTGCAATTAATTCAATTAATTGATTGATTCAATTTTGAATTTTAACACGTTTGGCGTAAGTAATAAAATAAGGCAACCCTTATTTTATTGTTGTTGCTTGGGTTGTGCGGGAGGATTTTGGAGAGAACGGCTCAAAGTCTTGAAGTTCTTCCTCCTCAACGAAGAACGCCGACCTCCGACGACGGACGACGGTGAGAGACGCCTTCCTCGGAGATCGACGACCCGACGCGCATCTCCTCGTTCCTTCTTTCCATCTAAGGAAGGGAGAAACCGTTCCTCCGCGACGCGACGATTCGCCTTCTTCCGCGACGAGCCTTCGTTCAACAACGCTCGAGGTAGGGGATTATATTCATTTTGTTCGTGATTACTTTCATCGTTGATTTATCGTCTTTTTGGGCCGCCTCTTATCGCAATAACGGGAGGAGGTCGGACCGCACGAACACGGCCGACCCTCCTCCCCCTTTGATGTGTGTTCGTTGCGACTCGAACAAAGGCGGCGCGGTGCAACGGCACCGTGTGGAAACAAGAAGGAATGCGACGAAGGAGCGCGGCGCCGTTGAGGCCGAACCAAACCACGACCGGAGTCGGGGCTGCAGAGGCGAATCGAAGACTCCGTAGTTGTTTATTTGACGTGCGGATCGACGGGCGTTGATGAAGTGGGTTGCAAAGGTGATTTGGACCCTTCGCAGTAACCTACGGGTCCCGGGAGGGCCTTAGGCGCAGACTGCGGGCGAATCGGACCACCGGAGCGCGTCCGGTGGTCCGTGGAAGGTGCTGCCGGCGGCGCCCTGGCGCCGTCGGCAGGAGCCGCCGCGGCAGAGGTGGGATCCCGCGGCCGCGCGGGTTCCGGTGGGGAAGACGCGGCGACCCGCCGCGTTGCGGGTAGAGGAGCGGCCCCCACGCGGGGGCCGCGGTTTCCAGACAGGGGGGTGGGGGGCAGCGCGCCCCCCCGTCCGTTTCATCTGCTCGACCGTTTCGGCCGAGCCGCCTGGTACGCGGGCGCCGCGCCAGCGCCAGCGCCAGGCCGGGCCACGCCGCGCCCTAATGGGCCGGACCCGGTTCGGGTCGACCCAGTTCGGGCCGACCCGGGCGGGGGGTATCGGGCCGGGTCGGACCGGGCCCGAACCCCCTATTTTCGGATAGTTTCGTTCAAATGCCCATTTTCTGGGCTACGGACCTCCGATCGACGCACCGTTAGTTGCGTAGCGATCCTTGGATCGATACGGTCGTTTCGGTATATTACACTCAAGGTTTCGGAGAACTTTGGGTACGGCCAGGTTGGTTCGAACACGAAACCAACCGGGCCCTCGGAGCGGAAACGCTTATAACTTGAGCTCCGGACGTCCGATTGACGTGCCGTCAACTTTGTTGGATTCCTATTGATGAGACAGAACTTTTGGCATACATCGCCTGAGTTTTGGATGCAGTTGGATAGTGGCCGGGTTGGATTGTACCCGAAATCCAACCGGGCCCCTGGAACGGAAAAGCTGATAACTTTCAGACCGGACGTCCGTTTGACGAACCGTCAGCGGCGTTGGTGATCACGTTGAGAAACGGTCCCTATGAGCATACCCTATGAGAGTTCGGGGTACAGCCGAGATACGGCCGGGTTGGTTCGCACACGAAACCAACCGGGCCCCTATGACGAAAAGGTTAGTTACTCACAGACCGGGCGTCTGACTGACGCGCTGTCTGTTGCGTTGAGACCCCTATGACGAGGCAGATCTTTGAGATACTTCTTCGTGGGACTTTGTGATACTTGGAGTATCGACCGGTAGTTCGTGGAGCGGACCCTCCCGGTGACGAGCTAGCAGAGTGCAGAGACCTAGTAGCTGGCTGAGACTTGACGACTGCTGATCTATCGTCTCAGTGTGTTTCGGATAGTGGGGAGCGCTTGGTTGTAGCGGCAGACCCACGGCGGAGGAGCGCTTGGTTGTAGCGGCAGACCCGCGGTACTCAACAGAAGGAGTACCTCTGGAGGCTGTGAGGGGGAGCGCTTGGTTGTAGCGGCAGACCCACGACGGAGGAGCGTTTGGTTGTAGCGGCAGACCTGCAGTACTCAACAGGAGTACCTCTGGAGCCTATGAGGGGGAGCGCTTGGTTGTAGCGGCAGACCCATGGTGGGAAGCGCGTGGTTGTAGCAGCAGGCCCACAGTACTCGACAGGTGGAGTACTACAGCAGTCCAAGGTTAGTGGGGCGCGCTTGGTTGTAGCGTCAGACCCACTGTAATCGACAGAGGAGGAGTTCTCCAGCAGTCGTGGTTTCGACTTCATGATTAAGTCCTGGTTTGAGCTGAGTCTATAATCTTTTTGTTTCCTCATGATTGAGATGAGTTACTTGATAATTTGGGTATATGTATGGGCATATATCTAAGTAGAGGTTATCTTTGAGATCTTCTTTGTGGTTATCCTTGTTGGATTTAGTGAGACCTTGAGGGTCTCGGGGTCCCTACTGAGTATTGTTATACTCACCCCTGCACGGGCTATGCCCGCACCTCGTTGTGTTGGTTGCAGACGACGGGCAACGCAGACAGAGGCCGAGTGTTCGAGGACTGGATGGTACCCGGAGGTGAACCTCATGACGAGACAGTATCCGGTGGTGGACTTCACGACGAGGCGACACTCGGAGGAGGTTGACGGGCGAGAGCGTTGTGGAGCCTATCTGTACCTACCCTTCAGGTAGGATCCGTGGTGGACGATCCAGGAGCTGTGCTATCTATACCTACCCTTCAGGTAGGATCCGTGGTGGACGATCCAGGAGCTGTGCTATCTGTACCTACCCTTCAGGTAGGATCCTTGGTGGACGATCCAGGAGCTGCTTGTCACCTTCCGGCTGTTTTATCTTTTTCCTTGTACTTTACAGTTGGGCTTGTATTTCCGACCCCTTTACTTTCAGCACAGCTTGTTTCAGTTTTACTTAGTGTTTTATTTCGGCTTGTACTCTGTGGTGTTTTGTTTACTTTTATAAAGACAATGTCTTTCTAGTTATCAGGATTTACGCATTTGGTGCTAGTCGCCAGCCCCTGGCCTATGGAAGGCGGGCTTGGGGTAGTCACGGCACGGGCCCCGAGGACGGGTCATGACAAAACGTGTGTGGAAGAAGGGGTAATATGTGGCAGAGATTTTACATGGAAGTTGCAGCGGGTGGTCTTATTAAAAACATGGGGGTGCCATGTTGAGAGTGGGTAGTTGTGTCTTCCAAAAAGCAGCGTGAATTAGGACCAACCAAGCAGCTTGAAAAAGAGGCGGCGAGCAAGGAGAAGGGAGGGTTTTCCAAGATGCAATTCGTCGAGAGAGGAGGAAGAGGGTGATACCCATGTGGTAACCCGTAAAATGTGTTGATGATAGCGTGTGAAGAGATCCATGATGGTGCTATGTATCGAAAGCCTTCTTGATACTGCGATGATCATGCAATGTGTCTCAGTTATGAAGATTGGTGGTACACAAGATGGTGAGAGACTACCCTTGTCTGTTTTCGTGACTTTTGTTCGGGAGTCACAACCCAAGCCTTCCTTTTGGGTGGTAGAATAACCATAGAATGAGAAAACCTGCTTTTAAAGGGAAAAGCATAAACTAGACACAGAAGACTTGCAAACAGAAGATTACAAAATTACACGATTTAAACAAAAAAGCTGGAGTCTGCATCCCACATCGGACTTGTGGTTCGATGTGGTCTTTATTATTTATTATATAAAAGAACCTCAAGACCTCTTTTAGAGAGGATCTTGGGGATTCAGGTCTACCTCTTTTATACTTCTATATGGTATCAGAGGGAAACTAATCTTGAGCCCTCCCTTCCATTTTATTTTTTCCTATCTAGGGTTTGATTTTAATTTTCCCTCCTTAAGGGGGCGGCGGGCACCTGGCCCTAATTCTCTGTCGTCGCCCCCCTCCTACACGATGGCTCCGCGTACTCCCTGCGCCTCTCTCGGTGCGGCCCTGCGCGCATCTCCCGTCGCCCCCCTGCCGGCCTTTACTCCTCGGTAGATCCAGCTCTGCCGCGTCACCTCATCCCTGGTCGGCACTCCTACGCATCTCTCGACGGCTTCCCCGCTGCGCACAACGCCTCCATCGCGGCTCTCGGCTCCCCGCCTCTACAACGCGGTGCACCCCGACTAACCCTCTCTTTGCGGCTTCGCAGCCCCTCCTCCCTCCCACAATAAGCGGTCCTCCTGCGTCGACGACTCCCTCCCTCCCTGCTTGCGAGGGCCCCTTCACCGACCCTCCCGCCCGCCGCCGCCAGATCCCGCATTGACGGCTCCCGTTTCTCCGGAGGCGGCTCTATCGTCACTTCGGGCAGATCCTTCCTCGTCGGTCGCCAAGTTAGATCAGGCGCCGCCCTCCGAGATCCGGCGCACCTGGGCCACCGTGACTCCCTGCACGACGGACTTCCCCGCCGGCTCTCTAATCATTCCCGCCGGTTCTCTCCAACCATTCCCAACGCCCCCCTCCCCATACGCGATGGCCTCCCGTGGCTTTCCCGCCTCTGTGCGCCGACCTCTCCCCACGTGAGGCACCCCCCCCCCCCCCCGCCCTCCAGTCGCCGACATCCTGCAGGAAGCTCTGCCTCCTGTCGGCCCGCCTGTTCGTCAGCTTCTTCCGCCTCCTGCTCTGTCAACCCCCTGTGTGACGCCTCCCTCCATGCCGACCTCTCCTCCTGCGGCAGCCACCGCCTCCATGTCGGCCCTCCTCCGTGCGGTTTTCCCGGTGACTGACGACCGGCCCGCCCGTGCGGTATTCCCAGCAACTCTGACGATCGGCCCGTCTGTGCGGATTTCTCGGCGCTCGGTCTACCGGCACCACCAGTGCGGCTTTCTCTGCGCTCCGTCGACTGGCACCGCTTGAGCGGCTTGACAAATATTTTTCAGCATCATCATCTTCATGAGGGGGAGCAGCACCCATGGCGATTTATCTTTGTTTTATCATCAAACTGGGTATGTCCAGCTTGAGGAGTGTTTGTAGCATTTCTTGTTTGCTTTGTATTGTTTTTGCTTTGATCTCTTTTCTTTATGTGTCCAAGCTAGGTTCACCTGGCTTGAGGAGTGTTGGAGTCTGCATCTCACATCGGACCTCCGATGTGGTTTTTATTATTCATTATAAAAGAACCTCAAGGCCTCTTTTAGAGAAGATCTTGGGGATTCGGGTCTACCTCTTTTATACTTATACCCAAAACAATGAAAAATAGCAGACGATCTGATTGTTGTTGATGTCTGTAGCACAAGATTGTGGGTCACTTAAAAGGAACGGATGTAGAAGATGTAGGCCTTGTGATCACTGTAGATGGAGGCAGTTTCAAATTATCGCGAAACAATTTTGAGAGCAGTAGGAGTCCCTTTGAACTGTTCTCCGGGAACATTTAAATAAAATCCACAAAGGCTTTCACTGACTGCATGACACTTGTTAAAAATAACAGAAATAATTTTGTTACAAGCAGATGATACAGAAACACGATGAATTCAAAAATAAAATAATCGGGCTATTAAATGCCATGAAATATTAATCAAAACAATTAATATAACTAGTAACGCACTTGTAATCAAATTAGAATTGAAAAAAATTGAATTAATCAATTGAAATAACTGTTTCAAACATGCAGCAAATATGCATTAAAACAGAGCATCGTATGAACTTTTAATCTGCTTGTATAAAGTCTTATAAAAACATTTTGCACACATTAAAATAATTATTTCAATCATGAAATAATAAAAACATTATTCTAACATCCAAATAATAAAATTTAAGAAAAATAAATTTTGAAGAAGAAAATTTAACTGGATGACCAACGGTGACTTATTCGACATACCATTGCATGAAGCCAACGGTGACTCGAATGACATACAGTTGCATGAAGCCAATGGTGACTCATTTGACATACCGTTGTGAGTTTAAGCAAAACTAAATCGAGTTTTATAAAACTAACTACATCATGATTATCTAAGAACAAAAAGAAAACATCTTAAACAATAAAAAATTTACTCACCGTTGTAAGTCCAACGGTGACTTACTGGCCTACCGTTGTATGAAGCCAACAGTGGCTGGCAACAGTGACTCGTTCCAACGGTGACTCGCTGCAACGGTGACTTGCTCCAACGGTGACTCGTTTTCTAGATTTCCCAAAAAAATATATTTGAAAATTTAATGAATGTGGATTTAAAGTAATTTATCAAAACATAATTTAAAAGAGGCAAACTCAATTTAACACTTTTACATACTTTTAAAGCCTAACATAACTCATCCAAGCTTATATGTCAGTTACCATTCCTGGTGGAAACTGATGTGAGATTTGAGTTTGCGCCCAACAATCCCCCCAAGCCAAAGGCCGCACAATTGGGCCTCCTCTTCAACGATAATCCACCAGATCCAAACATCTTGCAGCGCCGTTTTTTATTACCAGGGCACGTCGCTTGACCGCTGCTATCGGGAAGACTTTCAACACAAGTCATCACCATGGATCCACATGCTCCAATCGAGCCATCGTTATTGTTATCAAACCGGTCTGGGGCCACCCACATCACACCTGGCTACATCATAGCTTTGTCACTTTTCAGGATCATTTTCTCCAGCTCAGACCTTTCAGACCTGTAAAATCAGAAATCCCCCACACCTTTCAAGGTGAGGAGAGAGCCTTCATTTATAGAAAATATAGGGAAGTTACAAAGAGAGGTTACAAAAGAAGTGGGGCTGGAAGTTACAAAGTTAGTGGGGCTGGAAGTTACCCATACTCCAACACTCCCCCTCAAGCTAGGTGTACCTAGCTTGGACACATAATGAAAAACAACGCAAGCAACAAGCTGCAAACACTCCCCCTCAAGCTGGACATACCCAGCTTGATGACAAAACAAGATGAAAAAAAAACGGAAGATACAAAAAGAATAAAATCGTTGATGATGCTGCTCCCCCTCAAGATTGTAATGTGATGCCGCTGAAAATGATGGGTCATCGCCGGAAAAGTGCGGGGCCGGTCAACAGAGCGCCGGGAAATCCACACTGGCGGGTGTCGGTCGTCAGAGCGTCGGGAAAATCCGCACTACGGGCCGGTCGTCAGAGCGCCGGTAAACCGTAATGTCGGGCCGATCGTCAAAGCGCCGAGAAAATCCGCAATGGCGGGTGCCGGTCGTCGAAGCGCCGGGAAATCCGTAGGAGGAGGCCGACGATGAGATGCGGTGATTCCGCAGGAGATGCCGGGCAGAGAGGCGGGGATTCCGCAGGAGGCACCGGGCAGAGAGGCGGGGATTCCGCAGGATGCAGCAGGAGGTCGGCATGGAGGGAGCAATTGAGCAGAGGTGGCACGGGAGGCCGGCAGGGCGGTAGGCCGACTGCTGGAGGAGCCGGCAGGAATGAAGGCCAATCGTCAAAGGAGCCGGCGGGAGATCGCACAGGAGGCGGGCTGCCGAAAAGAGCCGCAAGCCGGGGAAGGGAGGTCCGCCGGGAAGAACAAGGCGGGAAAGGCGCAGCCGGCCACCCGGAAGGGTCGCCGGGAAATCCGCAGTAGGGTTGCCGGGAGAAGGATCTGGCCGAATAAGCCAGGAAGGGCCGGGAGAGCGCGCGGAGGGCCGGCCGGGAGGCGCGCGAAGGGCCGCTGGACAGGAGGAGCGCCGCGGGAAGAACACCGTCGGACTGAGGCGGAGCAGGGAGGCTGCCTGGATTCACCGCGTCGGGAGGGAAGACGGGTGTGCGCCGCCGGGAGGGAGAGCCGCTGCGACTGAGGATCCACACTTGATCTGGTCGTCGCCGGGAAGAGCCGCGAAGGACTGACGACGGGAAGGCGGGAGAACCGTCGGGCAAGGAAGCCTGTCGCCGGGAGGAGTCGCGCGCAGGAGGAGCGGGTGCCGGGATGAGCGCGCAGCGGGACCGCGAGGGGCGACGGGAGGCGTCGCGGGCAGCAGCGGGAGGCGCGGGAGCCTGAAGGGAAAGCCACAGTGGGGCAACGCAGAAGGCGGGGCCGGCGGGAGCCGGTAAGCCGCAACAGGAGGCGGGGCCGGAAGTCCGCCCGGGAGCCGCGCATGAGGAGCGGGCGCTGTTGAGGGAAGGCGCACCGGGGAAGGAGGGCGGGGGCCGTCGCGCGCAGCGGGGATGGGAAGCGCGCCGGGAGACCCGCGCTGGAATCGCCGGGTCGCGGGGAAGGGTGCCGAGGGAAGCCGCAGGAGGAGGTGGGGCCTTCGCGCAGGGAGCCGCGAGGGCTAGGGCGCGGGAGCCGGGCGGAGGCCCGCTGGGACGAGGGCGCACCGCTGGAGGACGGCATGGAGGGCCGCCGAGGGAGAGATGCGCCGGCATGGAGGGCCGCCGAGGGAAGGAGCCGCAACGGGAGGCTGGGCCGTCGCGCGCTGGAGGAAGAGCCGGCGGGAGGCGCGCCGGGAGAGAGGGCCGCCGTGCGCTGGAGGGCTGCGCGACTGGGAGCCGGCAGGGAAGAGGCGGACGGGAGAAAGGGCCTGCCGGGAGGGAGGGCCGCCGCGCGCAGCGGGGAAGCAGGCGCCGGCAAGGGAGGCCGCCGGCAGCGGTAGGCCGCCGGGAGAAGCGGGAGGCCGGCGGGAGCAGTCGGGAGGCGCCGGGAGCAGCGGGAGGCCGCTGGCGGGGCGCTCGGGTGATGGCGTCGGGAGCAACGGGAGACCGCCGGGAGCAGCCGGGAGTCGCGGCGACGGGATGCGCGCGCAGGAGAGGAGCAGCGGGAGGAGCCGGGGAGCCGCGTCGCGCCGGGAGGAGCCGGGAGCCGGGGAGCCGCGTCGCGCCGGGAGGAGCCGGGAGCCGCGTCGCGGGAGGGACGAGCCGGGAAGCCGCGTCGCGCCGGGAGGAGCCGGGAGCCGCGTCGCGGGAGGGACGAGCCGGGAAGCCGCGTCGCGCCGGGAGGAGCCGGGAGCCGGGGAGCCGCGTCGCGCCGGAAGGAGCCGGGAGCCGCGTCGCGGGAGGGACGAGCCGGGAGCCGGGGAGCCGTGTCGCGCCGGGAGCCGGGAAGCCGGGGAAGAGGCCAGGCCGAGGCCTCGGGAGGGAGGGGTGAGCCGCCGGGAAATCGCGCAGGGCAGAGGCGGAGGGGCAGCATCGGTAACCCTACGGGGCTTTGAGGTCGCCGCCCCCTCGGACGGGAAAAAAAAAATGAGTAAACCCTAGAGCAAAATAAAAAAAAAGATGGGAGGGAGGGTCGGGAAGATCCCTCTGATACCATGTAAAAATCAGAAATCCCCCACACCTTTCAATGTGAGGAGAGAGCCTTCATTTATAGAAAATATAGGGAAGTTACAAAGAGAGGTTACAAAAGAAGTGGGGCTGGAAGTTACAAAGTTAGTGGGGCTGGAAGTTACCCATACTCCAACAAGACCCAACACATAAGTTCTTTTGGGGTTTCATCCTAAAGTCAATTGCTCATAGGAGCAGCTCATCCAAGCTTTGTATGTTAACAACCAATCCTTGTGGAAACCAATGTTGGATTTGAGTTTGCACCCAACAATCCTCCCCTCAAGTCAAAAACCACACGACTGGCTCCCCCTTCAACGATAATCCACTAGGTCCAAACATCTTGCACCGTCGTTTTTCATCACCATGGATCCACATGCTCCAATCGACACAAGACGTTACCATGGATCCACATGCTCCCATCAAGCCACCGTTATCGTTGTCAAACCGGTTTGGGGCCACCCACACCACACTTGGGCTACATGATGACTTTGATACCACTTGTTTAGAATCATTTCCTCCAGCCCAAACCTTCCAGGCCAAACACATAAGCTATTCTGGGGTTTCATCCTACAGCCAATTGGTGATAGGAGTAGCTCATCCAAGCTTATATGTCAGTCATCATTCCTTGCGGAAACCGATGTTAGATTTGGGTGGGTTTTCACCCAATAATTCCTCCCTAGGATGGTCTTTTGCTCACTTAGGTAATTCCTTGATGGTTTCCAAGGCCAACTTAAGTTGGCTAACATGAAAAACCGAATGAATTCTACTCTCCTGTGGAAGCACAAGATGCAAAGGTGCCTATAAAACCGTGTAGCCAAACCGTTAGCCAACTGAGCCCCCTTCTTGAAACTCCATCTGAAGGCTGGTTTTTGTCATAAACAACTTCGAATGGGGTTTTACCAGCTAAAACATGAAAAGACGTGTGTTGTGAAAAAAATTGGCCCAGGACAAACAAACGATCAACTGCTTAGCCTATCTGAAGAAAAACATCTTAGAAGAGACTATGTGCTTCTGTTAAACAGACTAGTAAAAAGTGGATCTACCGCTCTCTATAGCACTAGTCATGCCATGTAATATGATGATATCTTTCATAAACTACTCAGTTGCAATCTTAGTTAGCAGTATAAGGATGCTTTAAAGGTAAGAAATGAACATATTTTGAATGCCGATTTACCACCACCTAAATTTCTTCGAAACCTTGAGATTTTGGAAGGCCATAAAGGAAGTCCATAGACACTCCCCCCACACTAGCTCAAGATAGGTAGTGGCTACAACAACCTTGCTGGTGTAAGAGTCTGGTACTTATTCCTTTGACACACTTCATACTCAAACAAGTTTCAGAACGGATTGGGTCATCCTAATCCAGAACCACAAGCCAACTTTTTCCAAGTCTTCAAAAATCCCTTACGCTCTCTTACCAGACAAGTATGATAATAATGCAACGACTCAGGAATCAAATGTGAATTTTTTAAGAGAACTATTTTTCCTTTGAAAAACAGAATATCATTATTGATAGAAAATCCTAGTTTAGCTTCTGAATTTTGTCTCAACACAGAAACAATTCCTTATCCAAGTTGACTTCCTCCTTTACCAGCTGTATTTAAACCCAGAATGGTTCTGAAAATGCCAACTGTAGAACATTTTCTTCCATGACTCTTGACTCTTGATAAGGCATCTGCTGCACAATTAATGATGGGGTCAAATGCAGTGGAATTCATCAACCAAAACCATTTTTTACAGCGGATCTTTCCATTCGTATTGGATTCAAAAAATAAACGAAGAACAGTGAACCTGTTCTCCGTTGATCCAAATCCGTCAAAGCTTTTCCACACGAGCTTGATAGCGATCGCTGAGAAGCAACCCACGAGCTCCTTCTTTCCTATGCGAAACTCCCAACGTTTGGGAAGGATCCCTTCTTCTCTGCAGTTTGTTAGAACCTTGCTTAAATAGAGAGAGGGGGAGCAAGAGCTTCGGTTTGAGGAAATCATTTGTTCATCCATTTTAAAGAGAAACATTTGCAACTCACGACTCTTCATTTGTGATTAATTGTTTAATGTTTAAACAATTATATTGGATTTTCAAACTCCTCAGATTATCATCAAATGATAATCAAATGGATTATGATAGCTTGGAGTAAGAGAAGGAGGTCGAGCCATGCATTATCGCATAATATATAAAACTGCCATGCACAACACGTGGACAGTGGGTTCACTCTCCTTTTATGAACAGCTTGCCCCTTGAATTCCTGGGCTCCATGGGTTTCAGTGCCCATGATCTGAATATTCCTTTCTCTTGATGCTTGCCACGTGGTCTGCTCAATGGCTTCTTCATTCGGTTCCAATAGACTTGCCTTGCCTGAACCTCCCTCAATTGAGCTCCTCACATCTTTGGGAAGAGCTTCACTGTTTCGCGCTGCACTGGGAAGCTTCGTGCGAAGGTTGTGTTTCGATTGGGGCAGACAAGGATGAATTTGGATTTTAATTTTAGGCCGAGCTTGATTTCCTTGTGTTGACCTGTTTCAATCCCACTCAGCGTCGGCTTTTGGAGTTTAATAACACGCAATGGCTGCAGCTGGATTGCAGGGGATGACTGGGTGTCGGCATCCCCCTTGAATTAATCTTATGTAGCGCATGGGGCATGCCATTTAACCTGATGCAAGATGCAAAGGTGGCCGGTTAATCCTACACGAGGCAGGAAGTATTCTGATGCTGTGCTGGATTCCTTTGAAGTTCACATGATGCAGCTCGCTGGCCGGCCCATTGAATCTGATGCGACCAGTATTCATTTTGATGCAAGTGGTTTCCAAGCCCGACGCAGCCTTCAATCCATGCATTTTAATATGATGTGGTTTCTGCTTTTATTCTTAGGCAGCTACGTAAAGTGAAGTCTCTTCTGAAAAATATCAAACATCCATTTTTAAAGCTCAGCATCGACATTCAAACACTAATATAAACAATAAAATTCACAATTTTAGGCTGGTTTAACAGTAGTCTTAAAAACACAATTTTAAATGCATGGTCTTTTCTAATAAAATGAAGAAATATATTAAAACAGTTAAAAATCATATTTTAGGGCAGTTTTTCATTTAGCTCATTATTGACAGTGTAAAATTAAAACATAATTATACTAAATATATACTAAAAAAATTCAAAAAATATGGCTTGATCAGTATCCTATTTGTTGGGTATAAATTACAGGCATGGCCTCTGTTTGGCCATGAAATTGACTGTTCTATTCACTGTGACTGAACCATCCCAAGAATGAAATTAGTTGCCTTTTTTGTCATTAGTTTTTCAGTAAAATCGCTTCATATTACAAATTATTACAGTGGATATTCATTGCTGAGAGATCCACACTTCAACAAAGGGCTTGCCTTTACTGAGAAAGAGAGAGATGCACTCTACTTGCGTGGTCTTCTTCCCCCTACTGTCGTCAGTCAGGATCTCCAGGTTTGCCAAATCTAATGTTCTCGCCTATTCCCCGTTACATATTAGACCCAACGGACCATTATCCTTTGTTGCTTGCCAGGTGAAGAAATTGATGAACAATATCCGCCAGTATCAGGTTCCATTGCAGAAGTACATGGCTATGATGGATCTCCAGGTAAATAAATTGTCAGGCTTCATAAGATATTGAAGTCCTGTGATTTTATGCTCTCCTTTTGCTTGGTCAAATAATGTTCACTGTTGAGCAAGCCTCTTGCAGAAACTGTGAATGCTTTGTTCCTTCGTGATCTTTATCATTATTTGAACAAAATATGAAGATTGAACGTTGTGTGTTGATATGAATCTTCATTCTTGTACTATTTGAGTTATGATAAAAGTAATGAGGCATCGCATTGGAACTTGCATTTCCCCTTTAAAATGCATTTTATTTCATTATATTCCATAGCATTGTATAAAGGGTTTGGTAGAGAGCAAATATGACGAGGTAAAAGGAATGAGAAGTGGAAAATTCTAATGTTTGGTTTGCTCCATTTTCAATAAATTGGAAATCAAAGTTCCATTGTTTGAGGCAAACATGATGAGGTAAAAGGAATGAGAAATGAAAAATTGTAAATCATCTGATATGAAATTGTAACAAGCATGCAAGTGGTCTGGAATGAAGATACACACAATACATGTTGATGCGGTATTTGTCCATCTTGTAGGAGAGAAATCAGAGACTGTTCTACAGGCTTCTTGTTGACAACGTGGAGGAGCTGCTTCCGGTTGTCTACACTCCCACTGTTGGTGAAGCATGCCAGAAATATGGTAGCATCTTCAAGCGTCCTCAGGGCCTTTTCATTAGCTTGAAAGAAAAGTATGTTTGATACCGGGATGTCTTGTTTTTTGTTGCACCGGTGTTCGGTCAAGTATGTGGTGTTGGATTCCATATAATTCATGATGAAACTGCTATCTTTTGCAGAGGAAAGATCCTTGATGTGCTGAAAAACTGGCCTGAAAAGAGTATTCAAGTTATTGTCGTCACTGATGGGGAACGGATTTTAGGGCTTGGGGATCTTGGCTGCCAGGGGATGGGAATACCTGTGGGGAAACTTTCATTGTATACTGCACTCGGAGGAGTTCGGCCTTCAGCGTGCTTGCCGATAACAATTGATGTGGGCACAAACAATGAGAAATTACTTAATGATGAGTTTTACATTGGACTGAGGCAAAGGAGGGCGACTGGGCAGGTTCAGAACTCAGTCCCCCCCTCTCTCTATTCTCTTGATAGGTTTTTTAAGCATTTTGTAATGCATTTTTGGTGCTGTTCTAGGAATATGCTGAACTTATGCTCGAATTCATGAGCGCAGTCAAGCAGAACTATGGTGAAAATGTTCTTATTCAGGTCAGTTCTGAGCTGCAAGTCTTCTGTTTCTATGGTTGTTAACCAATAATTGATTCATCTGACAAACAACCGCCCTATGCAGTTTGAAGACTTTGCGAACCACAACGCATTTGACTTACTTGCAAAATACGGAACGACTCATCTTGTATTTAATGATGATATACAGGTAAATTAGATCGTTTCTCGCAGGCTGGGCAACGTCTCTAATCTCATTTCCCTATAGGGCACTGCATCCGTGGTGCTTGCAGGGATTGTTGCTGCTCTGAAATTAGTCGGGGGAGCTTTAGCCGATCATAAATTTTTGTTTCTCGGTGCGGGAGAGGCTGGCACCGGAATAGCAGAGCTCATAGCTCTCGAAATGTCAAAGCAGACAAACGCTCCATTGGAAGAGACGCGCAAGAGGATTTGGTTGGTAGACTCAAAGGGGTTGATTGTGAGGTCGCGCATGGGGTCGCTTCAACATTTCAAGAAACCGTGGGCTCATGAACACGAACCGGTGAAGGATCTGTTGAAGGCTGTTGAGGCAATTAAGCCGACGGTTTTGATCGGCTCATCGGGAGTGGGAAGAACATTCACGAAACAAGTGGTGGAGGCGATGGCGTCGTTGAACGAGAAACCGATCATTTTTGCGCTGTCTAACCCAACATCACAATCTGAATGCACAGCTGAAGAAGCTTACACGTGGAGCAAGGGACGTGCGGTGTTCGCCAGTGGCAGTCCGTTTGGAAGTGTTGAATACGGGGGGCGGGTTTTTGTCCCGGGGCAGGCAAACAACGCGTACATTTTCCCGGGATTTGGGCTGGGTTTGATAATCTCCGGTGCAATTCGTGTTCACGACGACATGCTTCTTGCCGCCTCTGAA
This sequence comes from Viscum album, assembly GCA_963277665.1. Lineage (NCBI taxonomy): Eukaryota > Viridiplantae > Streptophyta > Magnoliopsida > Santalales > Viscaceae > Viscum > Viscum album. Next base: position 886,184,414 of record OY728146.1, on the reverse strand, counting down.
GCTCTGGCGAAGCAGGTGACGCAGGCGAACTTCGACAAAGGACTCATATTCCCGCCCTTCACCACCATCCGCAAGATCTCTGCCAACATCGCTGCTGCCGTCGCTGCGAAGGCTTACGACCTCGGTCAGTTCTTCTGATGCTCTGTGAATATCTGTTTTTCGTCTCCTCTGATTCTCTGTAAATGCTGTGCTAGGTTTGGCAACTCATCTTCCTCCGCCGGAGAACCTGCTGCTGCATGCGGAGAGGTGCATGTACACCCCGGCGTACCGTAGCTACCGTTGATTTTGTCAGATGATCAGGGAGACGACGATTTTATACGAGGGTGACTGTCCAATCCCAACCTAACACGTATCCCCTGCTCGCGTTGGGTCATTTAATGTATTTTTTTCTTCAATAAATTACTATTGAATTAGCTTTTCCAGTTTGGATGGGTCCCGCAAAGGGATAGATAGTAAGTTGATGGTTAAGCCTGACCGTCAGGTCATTTTTATACAATACAAATTTACACATCATGATTTTTAAACAGTGAAACTAGATGTATAAATAATAAATAATAATTGGTATATGTATTTATATATCCATTGTTTATGTACTTATATGCTTATATATGTATGTGCCTCTCTATATATATATATTTGTTTATTTATTTATTATATGCATTATTTATTTACAACGCAGATTTAATGTGTATTTTTTAAACAATACATTTACATATGTTATTTATAATACAATTATAGTAAATAAATTTGTGTACATATGCACATAAATTTTGTGTTCCCACTTTAAGTGCAAACTTAAAATTATATATATTTTGCAATCAAATGTCTAATATAAAATTTAAATGCAAATTTTGAGTGGAAACTTATACAATGTGTATTTTTTTTAGTAAACTTGTACAATGTATATATATATACATTATTTGTTTGTTTTTACTTGTATATTAGCAATTCAAAGGAGGATTATAAAGAAACAAAAAAAAAACGACTTCGCCTGCAAGTATTCGGGAGACTCGATCATGAAACTTTCCACGGGACTACTTAATGACGTAACCATTAGGTTATGCCTCTAAAAGCTACATATATAGTGTTTATACACACACACTTCCACATAATTGTATAATAATAAGTAATATTTAATATAAATATTTATATATCCTTTACATATAACTATAAAGAATTAATTTTATTAAGGATCGATTTGCAAAGCAAATTACCAATATAAATTTACACTGAATTTTTAGTAAAAAATTATGTTTGGAAGTTTTCATTGTGAAATTTCCATTGCAAATTAAATTTCAATTTAAAAATTTACTAGGTGTACATATGTATACGTAATTTGAATATACGCTGTGTAGGGAATAGATATTGAAAATTTACACTAAAAATTTCCAATGCACATTTGTACGTACGTATGTACGTATGTACTAAAAATTTTCTATATAAATTTACATTGAAAATTTATGTTGTATGTTTACATCTGTATATATACAAATATATATTTATGTGCATATTCAAATATAAACTAGAAATCTCCAGTGTAAATTTATACTTAGTTTTTATTTAAACTTGTAGAATAAATTTACAATGTAATATTACGATGTATATTGATATTAGTGTGTGTAATTTTCAATGCAAATCTTCTTTGCTTATATAATGAAAATCTGCACTAAAAATTTTCATTATAAATTTACGATGTAAACTGCATTGAAAATTGAATTGAAAATTTGGACTGCAAATTTCGTGTTGAAATTTGCACGGAAAATCACTGAAAATTTCTATAAAAATTTTGCGATTCAATTTTTCAATGCAAAATTATATTATTTATGTGTTAATATATATAAATTGAAATTTTAAACAAGCATTTATTTTGGAATTTTGTTTGTCAAATTTTTAGTATGATTATAATAAAAATTAAGAGTAAATTTACACTATTGTTATGAAATGTTATTAATGGATGTCATAATTATGACAATAATGATGACTCCTCAATTCCCAATTAATTCCCCTCTTAATGACCTTTCATATTCTCACCGTTGGATCAAATCTCATGTACTCTATAAATATGGTGATATGTTAATGAAATGATATAGACTTTTGGCTCTACATTGTGTTCTATACTTCTTGTATTTCTTTTGTATTTGTATTTCCATTTGTTATTATCACCGTCATACGCAAATTTGACATTCGCTTTCTCAACGATGCGTTTCGCCTACGATCGATCGTACATTTCCAGTTTCGAAATGTTTCGCAGTTTCAATCGGCGTTCGATCAATTTCACAGCACACGTTATCAGCACGATCATCTTGTGATAAATTATTTACATCCACAACAGTTATTATGGAAATAAATTTCTCATATACTTACGAAGAAGTATATATGGGGCGCGCCCACCATGTGATCCATCTATATGAAAGATGCATCCAATAAATGATCGCATGTGTTATTTGCTACTGGTGAGTATACATTGCATGTTATGCATGTTGATTAAAATAAATATTGAGTATCATATAATATATGGTCCTGCAGACAAGATGCTCACAACACTTACATGAATGTAAAGTGTTGGAAATCAATAGTCTGATTATACACACCTGAAGTGTGGTTGAACTGATTATATAAAATCATTGTTCATCATGAGTAGAAAGCAATAAATATATTTTCCCTTGAAGAGAAAAATGAATATATCGACAACATTATATCTTTTTAGATATTGTTCCTAAAGTGACACTGGTACCAGAAAAATTATGAGATCTCAATCAAATGTTGTTGATGATATATTTTCTATGAATGCTTTTAAAACTCATTGATGACAATGGATTTTTACAGATGTTGACATCATAATAATTGGCTAAAATTATTAAATGAACTTATGAAATGTTCAACATATAAAGTTTTGGATTGATTATCCAAACTATAAAGACTACTGAATATCAATGATCTTATTATAAGAAATATTCTTCCTTGTATATTTGGATATTTATATGAATCCCAAAAGGGTTCGAAATGCCTGAAGCATATTCAAAATTATGGAAGTTTTACCCAATCTGATAAATTATGCGCTGAACTGAATAAGATTTATCCATATTAAGTTAAGGAAGAATATAAATTGAATTTATCATTCCATTGTTTGTATGAATCATTGTATTCATCGTATTATTAAGGTGTTTTGAAAAACATCTAAACTCTTGAAGAGTTCTAAAATCAATGAATTATTTGATCATGAAATTACATGAAATGTCCTTGTATTTTGAATTAATCATCTTGAAGATGAAATATTAAATTTTGGAATGGTTTTACCCTTAATGAATAATTAAATCTCTTGCTTCCAAGAGTGATAGATTTCATACATAAGAGATTGATGAAGATCATACCTATCCCAGAAGGATTAAATATAAATGCACATTTTATTAATCCCTGAAGGATATAAATGTACATGTGCATATGTACCTTGCAAATGACAATAAATCATATTATGATTCAAGTTAATGTTCTTCCCCATTTATTGGAATCTAAAGGGTATGAGTTATTATTATTCCAAAATTCAAAACTGAATGTTTTGGTTATGAATTGATCATGGACATTCTATGAGATAAATGATGATCATTGTGAATGAGAGATGTAACTGTTGTACTCTTTTTCCCTTAGTCAAGTTTTTCCCATTGGGTTTTCTTGATAAGGTTTTTAACGAGGCAACACTCTGGGGACTTGATGTCATTGTACTCTTTTTCCCTAATCAAGTGTTTTGCCCTGAAGGGTTTTTCCTTGATGAGAGTTTTAATGAGGCAATAATACATCATAACAGATATCCAATGGAATGTTGTAAATTATTATGGATATCTATAATTAATGACAATTGTTGGTCTTCCCCATGAGTCATAATTTACAATGAGACCATTTATTATTACCTATGGTCTTCCTCCCATGTCCCAAAGACATAATTAAATAATAATATTAATTGATGTCCCGAATACACAATTAAATGATATAATCAGGGGGAGTTGGGAACACTGCACTCTTTTTCCCTTCATCATGTTTTTCTCACTAGGTTTTCCTGATAAGGTTTTTAATGAGGCACCATGACATGAAATTATTTTATTTTGGCTTCACTTATTTTTCTCATAGGGTTTTTTTAAGTGAAGATTAAATAAAATTCCATGAAATTATGACATCCAAGGGGGAGTGTTATGAAATGTTATTCATGGATGTCATAATTATGACAATAATGATAACTCCTCAATTCCCAATTAATTCTCATCTTAATGGTCAACCTTTCATATTTTCACCGTTGGATCAAATCTCATGTACTCTATAAATATGGTGATATATTAATGAAATGATATAGACTTTTGGCTCTATATTGTGTTCTATACTTCTTGTATTTCTTTGGTATTTGTATTTCCATTTGTTATTATCACCGTCATACGCAAATTCGACATTCGCTTTCTCAACGATGCGTTTCGCCTACGATCGATCTTACATTTCCAGTTTCGAAATGTTTCATGGTTTCAATCGGCGTTCGATCAATTTCACAACAACTATAAATTTGATCGAAGACTTTCTAGCGGAAATTTGAAAGTCTCAATGAAAATTTCAAGTGAAAATTTACATTTATATATACATGCATTAATATATTTATATTATAATTTTAAGTGGTTGAAATTTGCACCATAAATTTACACCGGAAAATTGCACTATATACTCATATTAGTGTAAATATATACATAGCCCCCAGGGCGTTAGTCGAGTGGTTCACCGGTGGGGCCATTTCGCTGTCTGGGGGAATTGGCACAGGCTCGAGTCCCGCCAGGCTTGGACACTGTTCGTATTATGAACAAGGTTATTCAACGCCATGGCTTAGGTGGAGAACGTGTATCTCCCTGGGTTGGCGGACCCACTATACGGGTAAAGAGGGGGACTTAATTGACAACCGCGTTTTGCACATGAGTCTCAGTTCAGTTGGTGATGTATCTTTAAGTGCATCCACAAGACTCAGGTTTAAAATCAGGTAGAGGCATATTTCCGGGTACTGTAGTAGCATTGTAGCAGGCACTGTAGTAGCACTGTAGTAGAAATGTACATTGTGCGGGACTGTAGTAGAACTGTACACTGTACATGTACTGTAGCAGAACTGTTCACTGTGCGGGTACTTTAGCAGGCACTGTAGAAGTTATTGTAGCAGGTATTGTTCGGTACTGTAGCAGCTGGAACTATTCACCTTGAACCATCGGTTTGGGCTTGGAGTTATTAAGGCTTTCGGGCCACCCAGGTCTTCGGGTCAGTAGGGATTTCGGGCCACCTTTAAGGCCTTCGGGTCATCTCAAGGCCTTCAGGCCACATGCAGTTGCCTCAGACACACTACAAAAAAAAAGTAGCCACAGAAGAGGATTCAGAGCAGGTGCACTCACCAGAGCAGAGCCAATTGGATTTGTCAGAATGAGAGGGTGTGACTATGTCATCAAGATCAGTCTGTGCTTGCACGGAAAACCTAGCCAGACGACCATGCGAAGGTGGAGAGCTACTATCATGATGCAGATGCTGGGGAGGGACAGTTCTTTGTAGATAGTCTGGTTGAATTTCCTAAGACCTTCGGGTCATGTAATCTTCTAAGCTTACGGGCCATGTAATCTCTGAGCCTACGAGTCTTGTAAGGGTTCCCCCTCATCCCTTGAAAGGAGGTTATCAAAAATCAATAAAAATGAAAGTCTTCGAGTCATTCGAGTGTAAATATATACATACATATGTATGTCATGGGATGTAGTTCAGTGGTTTCATCCCTACTATACCGGTGACAGTGTTTGGGAGGTATCGATTTCGTGACTCCCCGGCTGTACTTCTTTCTTTGATTGTCCCCTCTCGAGATCTACCGTAAATACATACATATGTATATATGCATACTGTAAATTTTCATAGAAACTATAATGTATATTTTTATTAGGATATACACACATATATATAAATATGCACACACAGTGCATATAAAATACACTGAAAATTTTCACTGGAACATAAAGTGGAAATTTGTATTAAAAGTTTAGAGTAAAAATTTACACTAAAAGTTCAGTGTAAAATTTCAATGCAAATTTCCAGTGAAAATTGACATTTTTTATTTAGTATTAATATATTTGCACTGTATTTTTAAGTGAAATTTTGAACTTGAAATTTACACTGAAAATTTTCGGTGGAAGTTTGCATTAGAAATTAATTTAAGAAATCTGCGGTTCAAATTTTCAGTACAAAATTACGTTTATTTACATATTAATATATTTGAATTGAAAATTTAAACATGTATTTATTTTAAAATTCTGATAATCAAATTTACAATACCGGTTTTCAAGGTAAAATTTCACTGCATAAACTTTTATTAATATATGTGTATACTTGTATTAATTTTGTGCATAATTTCCAAATTTTTATTGAAAATTTCAATCCGAAATTATATTGGAATCGTGAGAGCTTTCAGTGGAAATTAAATTTTGAGAATAAATTTACATAGATGTCTGAAAATTTTCATCGTAAAATTTCAAAGAAAATTTTCATGAAAATTATTGAATTCGCCATTAGAAATTTTGACTGTAAATTTTAAATGCAAATTTACATGCAACAAAGCTGGTCGGGTACAGATTCGCTGCGCTCCACCCGAGATTTCCGGATCCGCGACGGTTGTGAGCCGTCCGTCCGCCTGTCTGGATGCAACCCCCCGTCAGAGCCTCTATTATCCGAGTGGCTTGGTGTGACGTGGCAGACACTGGAAATATCCTCCGTTCCATGTTTGTGGAAATCGATGCATTATAAAAAATAGCAATGGTAAATAATAAAGACGATTCGTTGGCGCTGTATTATCGTGACGCGTGGCATCGCGAGCGCTAAGCACGTTGCGCTGTAGTATCCTGACTCCTTTTATCATCCATCTTCAGATAAGGTTCGATCGGTTTGCCAGGTGAGGAAGGAATCCTCTCTAAAGCGATCTAATAGCGTGATATTTAATACATATTTTATTTTATTCTTAACTTAATTTCGACTTCTCAGAAAGTTTGATGTAAACGCTTTATAAAACTTGAAAATTAATTTTTTTTTTTTGAAATAATCGAAGGAGAAAAAGGCAGCAAAAAACGAAAAGGGAAAATAATTCTATTAAAGGGAAAAATGTTGTTAATTCATGATGAGTAGACAACCGCCACATGCCCTTTTATGATAGGGAATTCTCACATTTATTTCTGATCATCTTTGACTATGATGAGCATTCAATTTTTAATTTTTTAAAAGAATCTCTCCTGATTCTCAATTATGTTTAAATCATTAACATAAAGAGTAATGGTTGAATATTCAGATGTTATAGGTATATTGGATCATTCAGATTCCTTTATTCAATAAAATATTCATTTAAGTGATCATAACACTTGAGTCCATTTTGTTTTAAACCATACAGGATCCCTCAAGCCTAATTTAATATAGATTTTTTGTATTTGAATTTAATGATTCATACAGTTTGAATCCATCAAGAATTCCCATGTAACATGTACACAACATGTCCAACCTATTCCAATACTGAAATACTGATAAAATCTCCAAAGTTAATTGTATCAATAATGAAATAATTACGTTTATTGATAATTTTAAAAGATTTTATTTTCATTTGTTAAGAGTTTGTGGGATTTTAGAGGTGTTTTGATCTTTTTGTACATTGTTACACCCCGATCTCAGTTTTCATCTTTTGTTTTATTTATTTTTGAGTTTCCTTGGTTTCTCTCTCATCTCACCTGGATTTTCTTGAAATTTTAAAGTTTTTGGGAGGTGCGGTGCATATCACGTAATTTAGACACACAATTAGCACTAATCATTTTGAAACTGTGCAACAATCCTACACTAGTGCAAAAAATGTTTTTTACATCGTTTTTTTTTTTGCTTTTTAATGTTGGTTAGTACACGACGCTATTGCAGACAATGTTGTAAATAAATTTTTAACATCGGTTAATAAAAACCAACGTTGTAAATAAATTACGGTATCTGTTTTTTAAGTCGGTTATCCAATAACCGACAAACCATTTTTTTAAAAAAAAAATCTTTTCAATCATCCTCTCCACAGACAACATAAAACAAGTTCAAAAAAACAAGCATAAGTAGCAGCAGAACAACCAACAAAACACACTTACAATTAGAACTTTCAAGTTTACAATATAAACACAAATAAACTAAAATCTAATTAAACATGTGAAATGATTCACTCATTCAATTTGTAAGTGTCTCAACTTATGTGCACTATAAGGGCAATGATCATCAAAAAGCTACGGATCAAAAGGAAAACATTTAAAATGTATTCTCATTAGAAAGAATGAAAAATCAAGGAAAGGTTTATAAAGAAATCTAATCTTTTGAAACTTCATAAGTGTCCCAGTTGAAATTATTTCATACATAAATCTTAAAACATGGTGTCAACATTCCTTTACACCTTCTTTATGACAATGATGTTTGAAAGATTTTTTCAATTCAAAACAACACTTTTAAATAATATATACAAAATTTAATAATTGTAAATGAAAATTCACCATTTCTTTTACATATTTGATCTTGACGCTCTTCTATCTCGTGGTCTTTCAAAAGAAATTTCATGCCCTGTTTGAAAATAATATGAATGAAATAAATTTAAGTCACTATAATATAAACAAGTATTAAAAAATTCAAACTTACGTGTCCAATACATTCATAAAATTTTGTCGCACTTCACTATGGATAGAACATAGCCAGTAAAGTGGTTTCTCCTTCGAACAAAAAACACCCAACATCTAATAACCGCTGATATAAAAGAAAATTCAATGTTAGTGATTATTATGCCAAGAGATATATACCACTTTGTGAGATATATGTTTCGTACTCTTGAAGATAAAGAAACACCCAACACTGAATAATTGCATTCTTTTGAAATCTTTCGGCAATATAAACTGTTCTTTCTACATCAGTCATTGTCTTCGCTATAGGTGAAATAAGCCGTGAGAGCATAAATCCATATACATCTGTCTTCTCATGCTCTTTACAAATTGTATAAAGATATCTAATACAAAACAAATATAAGTATAAATTTTCAATAAATTAAACATACGAGAAGATTTATGTTAAGACTTACATAGAAAAAACTTGCATGGTGCTGATGCCCAACTAATCTCCAGTTACAAGCTCCATGATATCGTTTTTCAAAAGCGCCGCAATCATTGCACACCCACAAACGTCACCTTCAATTGGAATCTCATAAACATCCAACAATAAATTTGAATATGTTGAAAATCTATTAAGATTAATAGAATTTGTATCTGAAGCCATAACACCTTGTATTTGTTATTATCCATACAATATTTCTTTACCTTTAAAGTATTCCTGTAAAAAAATAGATAAATATATAAACTTTAAAATGTTAAAATAAATTTGATAGCAAAATGAAATAAAAGATAAAATATACACACACCTCTATGGTAATTTGTCGAACAAGTCTAGATGACCAAATTAAAAAGTGGTCGATACTTTGTCCAACTGTACTCACCTCATCTGTAAGTAATGATATTTCTGCCAATCTATCTATAATATCCTGTACAGTGACCCTATGATGCTCTATCTCTATCTATTGATGATGAATGATATCACCAATATAAAATATCATCACATATGGAACGATATGATGTTGGAGATCATCAACATATAACTCACAATAATTGGGAACTTGTAGAGGAGGGGTGTGGAAGTAGGATAAGAAGTGAGATCTGTAGGCGAAGGTGGAGGAGTGGGAGGTGCTGGCGGAGGTGGAGGAGTGAGATCATCAATTTGAAACTATCTTTGCATGTCTGCAAACATTGACTATACCGAAGCTCCGATCCTATCCTCCATTGTCACACAAATATCCTGAAATTCAGCTTTCAAAGTTTCTATATTTTTTACAAACATCCTCTATTGAAGAAGCTTCAAAATATGAAAATGTTTTTTTTTCACCAATACACCTGCTGAGTATCATTGCACACGACTCGAGCGTTCGAGCTTTCCCAATGTTGTAGCTAAAATATCCTTCTCACCTTTAGCTATAAAGACCCCCCCAGTGTGTACTGCTCCTAAAAGAATTTTGTATGAAATATTTAAAAAAATCTATAATGAATCACAATATATAAAAAATTGATTCAACTTAAATAAATAAATAAAGTAAACATCTTACAATTCCCTCAGCTACAACCCCCGACTATTCCGTAAGATAATGTCTTTTTTTGTTCATCCGAGCCCTCTTCTACTTTCAACAAATTGCTTTCATGTATCTTCATCTACAAATGGATATATATCACATGAATTATGATATTGTCTATGCCCACAAATTAAATCTGACATGAGGGTTGATTTAAAATCCCTCAATCTCATAACAGTCAATGATAAACATTTCCTCCCGACTCCTTTAGTATCAAGTACATCATATGTTATCTAATACGAAGGGGAGAAACATATATTACTATAAACATTTTAAGATAAGTAAAATAATAACAAACGAGCTTACCAAAACAGTCTCCCATAAGTGAGATACTGTCACTTCGCCAACACTTCTCCAGTCATCAATCAAAATACTAACTTTGATTTTAGCCTGCTATAAAAGTCTTGAATTGTTTTGAATTTGTAACTCTTGAAATATCATTATCATCAAAGTCTACTGGTATCTCATGGTCCTGGTTACGAGCAACTGATAATTTTGGTAAACGTGTGCTGTCATATTTACCAACCCTAGAACTCTTCTTTGGCCCCATGGAAGTAAATGCCTCTTGTAAAGAAGGATAGAGCTCATCAGTAAGAGCATGTGTATGTTCCTCCCCAAAGGCATGAGTACGATCATCTCTAGAAGTATGCAATGGATCAGATGATTGATCTGTCATTATCCTACAAATCAAGACAATAAACTATTAGTACACAAATATACAAATCCAACTATTACATACTAATGTAAATAAAAAATGAAAAATTATCAAACAAAAAAGTAAACTAAAATAAACTCAACAGATTTTTATTCAAATTTTTTATAGTTAACTAAAATGCTAACATCATTAATGAGAGATGAAAAGACATATAAACGAATGAAAACAAATCCAAAAATGACGTGTGAATATTAAAAATGCTCCAACCTAATAAATCATTTTTACACCAAAAGGAATATTTTTTTGAATATACTCTTATACAATATTTTTGTTTTTATTTAACATATTAGATTTCAAATATTTTTTTTTTCAAAAAAATCAATTAATAAATTAGCTAAGTAAAGGTAAACATGATAAACTAAATAAAACCAAACTAATATAAACAAACAATTTAACTTATTAGTTATAATACATGTTTTAATAAAGAAAATAAAATTCAAATATCTAACATTTTATGAAATTTAAAAAAGTGAACGAGAAATAAACATATGTTACTTGTAATATTAGGAATGCACTAAAAGATTATTTTCCTAAATTCTTTCGTCATGATCGTTTTGTATGGCACAAACCATGTCTACGACGTGCCCATCAATATTATCTATTAATCTTTCTATGGAAGTAGGGATCTCACATAAATTAGTATCTTCATCAAGTTTATAATCACCAACATACTGTTTTTTTCCTTGTAAAACAACAGACCACTACATATCAGATTGATCAAGAACAGAGAAATTTTTTTTTCATGAATTTCCATTATAAAAGGATCAGTTGTGTATTCCAATCTATTCAAATTAACTAGTGTCATTCCAAATTCATCATGTCTAACACTATTGTTACCGATAAACCATTTGTAGTTAAACAATGGAACATGAAATTTAATGTAATTAACCTCCCATATTTCTTCAATAACTCCATAATATACACTTGATGCAAAGATTGAGTTTTTTTCTTTAACACTCGAAAAATGCATTGCTTATACGAACACCAATACACTACTATTCTGAACGACACTTCTGTTGTCCTAATCTTTCATATGAAATGTATAGCCATTAATGTCATACTCAGACCGTGTTATCAAATTTAAACAGGGATCACCCACTAACCATCTCAATGTATCTGATGCATCTGATCTACCAAGCATGTTCTCTTTAAACCATGACAAAAAAGTTTTGTTATGCTCATTCAAAATCCACATATCTTTCTTCTTTGGATAAAATTGTTACAACACATTAATATGCAATGTTATATATGACTGAGTATCATCTATGTGATTCAAGATGTATAAATGCACATTCTTTACCTGTTCACTTGTCAAGAATATGACTTTCAAGCCATGGATCTCCTTTCCCCCATAATTAACTTGTTCATGGCGAGATATAGGCAAACCAATGTGCTTCACTGCAGACAAGTATCTTGTACAAAAATCTACAACCTCCTCAGAAATATACTTAACAATAATGGAGGCTCCAGGTCGATATGGATTCTTAATATAACCCTTCAATATTTTTATATACATTTCAAAAGGATACACACAACATAGATAAACAGGTCCGCAAAGCTTTATTTCTCGCACCAAATGAACTATTAAATGCACAATGATATCAAAAAAAGATGGAGGAAAATACATTTCCAATTGAAAAAGTATAAAAACTGCTTTGTTCTCCAAATTGTTCAAAGCATTCAAATCAATCACCATATTACAAATTGAATTGAAAAAATAACCCACCTTCATGATAATCATTCTGACACAAATGTACAATATTCTACGCAATGCAACTGGTAGGAGTTGTTGCATCATGGCATGACAATCATGAGATTTCATACCTGTCAACTTCAAATCCTTTAAAGACACAATTTTTTTTACATTTGAAGAATAACCCTGTGACACTTTGATATCACAATGACACAGACAAAATCTAATTTTCTTCCTCTTGGATAATGTATGACAAGCTGGGGGAAGGAATGTTCACCTTCCATCAGGAGTGAGAGCTAACTCTAAACGTATTCCCATTGAGAGTAAGTCCAATCTTGCATTCAACCCCATATTTAGTCTTTCCTTTAATATCTAATAATGTTCCAATCAAGTTTTAAAATATATTCTTCTCCACATGCATGAAATCAATGTTATGTTTAACCTCATGATATCTCCAATAGGGTAGCTCAAAAAATATCAACTGTTTCTTACAATTATTTCTATCATTACTAGATTTATGTGACTTTATGAATATCATATCAATATTTTGCACCCTCTCAAAATATTGATCAATGGATAAAGGTTTTGGAGAAATATCAAATTCTGGTGAGCCATTGAATGCCTTTTTTAATCTTTTATAAGAATGATCCATAGACAAAAACTTTCTATGCATACTGTTTTTCTCCTATGATGCAGTTGATAATATAAAGTCTGTTGTTCACAAATTAGAGAAGCTTTATACCCCTTAACACTATATCTAGACAAATTTTCATATGCTGGGAAGTCATTTATAGTAAACATAATCATTGCATGCAATTGAAAATATTCCATTTTATAAGAATCATACACCCTAATACCATCCTCCCATAAAAGTTTCAAATCATCAATTAATGGTGATAAGAAAGCATCAATATCATTTCTAGGCTGTTTTGGTATAGAGATCATTAAACTCAACATGACATATTTTCATTTCATACAAAATTCAGGAGATAAGTTGAAAATTACCAATAAAATAGGCCATGAACTATGTGTTCCACTAAGGCTTCAATATTGATTCATTCCATCCATGCATAGTCCAAGTCTGAGATTTCTAACTTCATTTCTTAATGTAGGAAACTACTGATAAATTTTCTTCCACTGTGGACAATCAAATGGATGTCGTAATTTTCCATCACATATCTGCTCATCTGCATATCATCTTAACCATTTTGTATCATGTGAATTTGCAAATAAACATTTCAAACTAGGAATTATAGAAAGATACCAAAATTCCTTCATAGGGGTCTCTGTAATTGCTAAATCAGCTTGTGATTTTTATTTCAACTTATACTGTGACGTCCTACATTTATGACACCCTCACATAAATTTGTATTCCTTATTATATAGCACACAACCATTCAGGGATACATTTATTTTTTTCTACCCTAATCCCATCAGGCATAGTATTTTATTCACTTTATAATGTGAATATAGAAAATCATTGTCTTTAAGAAGAATATCTTTTAACAATTGTAGCAAATCTTTAAAACTCTTTTCATTCCATCCATGTTTCACCTTTAAGTTAATCAATATTAACACTGTTGATAAAACCATAAATTCCATACAACCAAGATACAATGGGTTTTCAACATCACCATATAGACACTCAATTTTCGGTTCTTTTTCAATTTCCTCTACTTCGAAATCATGAATCATTTCCTCAATTTGACCAGAGTTATCATCTTGCAAAGAATAATCATAAATAGATCCAAAATTCTGCCCAATTTCACCATGAAAAATCCAAGAGTTGTAACTCAGATTAAAACCATGAGAAATTAAATGAACTTTGATCTCTCTGCTTTTCAAATTCTTTATATTTTAACATTTCAGGCATGGACATAATTTTTTTGTTGTTGTTTGTAACATTTCATTTAGAAAATTCCAAAAAAGAATCAACACCTTCCTCATATTCACCACTCATTTGAAGTGTCGTGATCCAACTTCGACTCATTATTATCTATAAAAAATATCAAAATAAATATCTTGTCAAAAGAATATAGTGGTGACAAAAGTGAGTAAGAGGGGGAAATAGTAGATTATTTCAATGATAATCAAGAATTCACAGTTGTGGTATAATTCATCAGTAAAATATTTCTATGATTTTCACTAATAGCGAATATAATGCTTAACAAATTAATAACATTGGAGATGAAATTGAATATTAATTGGAATGATTATACAATAATAAAATAGAAAATAAAGTAAATTTATATAAAAAAATTCATAATTTGAAAGTAACAAAAATTTGAAATTAAAAAAATATATGCATTGAAAAGTATAATTATAAATTCTAGACAATAATGGAATATAAGTTTAAATATAATTGGTAAATCATAAAAAGGAATGCATAAAAGTAATTTACAAAAGAAAATATAGTTAGACCATTCTATCCTTGAATAGTCCAAAGGCCTTCCTTTATTTTTATTTTTATTGATAATCCCGCTTTCAAGGGTGAGGGGAGAACCCTTACATGGCTCGTAAGCCCAGGAGACACAAAATCCTAATACATGACCAATGAAGGATCAAGAAATACACAACATGAGCAGACCCTACCCAATATATTCTCACATGATACAAACTCTCAAACTCTGCAAGGCAGCACAACAAGCATTGCCCCGTGTAGAGGCGTACGATGCCTGGTCCCGATGGCATAAGCCATACCCTCTCGATCTTACAATCTGATAGCCTATACGAAGCTTGGAGTAGCAGCTCTGAACCTTTCAGATTTGCATTTTTTGCTGGTTATTTCCCCCTGCTATCCACTGTAGCAGTCTGTTTTTTTTGCCGATTCAGCCCACCGTTTGAGCCCTGTCCCGAGGACCCCCCTGCTTCGTCACCTCACTGCCGATCCGTTGTGTCGCCGACATCCGCCTACACCCATGACACAACACTGACCGAAAAGCCCTGCTCAGTCTCATCATCCTGCCTTCACCCGCCGGCCCGCATTACATGCCAACCACCACCGGCACCCGCACCCCACCGCACCTCGCCGCACACCAACCTCTGACCAACGCTACCTTGCTGTATCGTCCGATGATCCCTGCTCCGCTTATCTATCCCACCTCGCACGCCAACCTCCATCGCCAACACCACCTCTTCCGTCACCGATCCAACGTCCCACCCTCAGACCCCCAGCTGGAAGAACCGGTTGAAACCACCCCCACCTTTGGCGGGGCCAACACACAAACACAATGATGAATTTGTAACGCAGTACATACATACATACATATACATAATTAATATTATATATTATTTATTCCTAGTGTATTATGAAAATTATGAAAAGCATATTACGTAATGTGTATTCTATGACAACATGTTTTACTTGAATGTAACAGACTAATAACACACATTTTAAATATTTCAATATACTTCTTTTAATACAATAAAAATCCAAATTTATGGGTAGAAAAATGGTTTCAATGTGAATACCATGTGATGCATGTGTAATTTCAGGAAAATATAACATAGAAAAACTATACCTATGCATTAGGATAATCATTTAAATTTAAAAATTAATGTAACCTAAAGTATGATTGGGGATAGGCAGCGCATCAATATCTATTATCATTTGTACCAAATGTGTTAATTAGTCTAAATAGAGTAAAAAACTAACATATATCTACCAGAATATAAAAAAGATATGTAAAGGAACCAATTGACAATTCCTATTGTGTATTCACCAATAATGTCAACATTATATTGAAAGTAACTCATAATATGAAGACTGAATATTTAATATATCATTTTCAAGATAAGAATATTCTCACATCATAAGAAAAATGTTGATATGTATATACACTACTTATATGATATTGTATATTGAACTACATGAATATTTCAATTTATGTATATATTACATTTTGAGATTACTAAGTCACTAATAAATACATAATACTAATTGAAATCTATCCATATACATGGAAGTGTATGTATAAACAATGAATGATTCACAAACATCATCCAAATAAGCAACATTTTGAGATTCAATGTAGAAATTTAAGATGTGATGCAGTATAAACATATGTTAAACAATTCAGTGTAAACACCTTTCCATATATTAGAAACATTATAACTATAATATATAATGTGAAAATTTAAGATCTAACATAGAACATTAAGATATAATGAAATCCACACACTTTTTCACTTAAATAAATGGATAACTAAGGTATATGAAGATGACAATCTGATATTTGAGGTGAGTGAATCTATATTCAAATGCGCAGTGATGAGGCTGATGAAACCTGAGATTTTATGAAGATGGTAATATGAGATTTGAGTCCATGGAATCGAAAAAAATGAGAGTTAGGGCATTGCGCCATTGAACCACTGAAAGAGAGGATCGATGTGTGAGGGTTACTTGAGGTGACAAGCAGATCAAATGTGAAATAATGAGGCCAATGAAACCTGAGGATGTATGAAGATGGAAATCTGATATTGGAGTCCACTAGATAGAAGAAACGAGGGTTAGGGCCTCCGCATGAGAGAAACAAGTCTACTTCTGTGAGATTGAATAAATTCGAAATGATTCAAACCGATGATTCATAAAATTTTAAATGGTATATTACATTGGTCATTTAATAACCGACATGATAAAGTAATGAAAATTTCATTTTCATGTCAGTTATTATCTAACCAACATGAAAAATTTTCTTTATCGTGTCAGTTATATAATAACTGATGTGATAAAGCAACATACATGGCTTTATCATGTTGGTTATTATATAATAGATGAGATAAAGAAAAATACATGGCTTTTCATGTCAGTTATAAATAACAGGCGTGAAAAGGCCATCATGGTAAATAATTTTTGTACAAGTACTATAGTTTTTAGCAGAGATGATCACATGGTTAGTGCACAATTAGTCCAACCATGCAGCCTACCTGTGTGATATTCTCCAGACCCCCTAGTTAGCACATAGTTTAACTAACCATGCACCCAAACCATGCGATTCACCAAAGAACATAAAAATTAGATTTTTCATAAAATTACCTTAATGAAATAAAACCTATTTAGGCATTTCTATCCCTCACTTGACCGTAGCCCTTGACATCCCCCCCAGGGAGAGCCCCCTTTCGCGACACACCTCTTCCTTCACCTATGGATCATGGCTCTCTCTTCCTCTAATTTATTATGTGATCTCTTTAGGTAAGGATTTCTTATCTTTATCTTCCTCTCCTCTTATTTTTCCACTTGGTTTTATTCCTCCCTTGCCATGCCTCAATCTTGGAAGAACCCTAGGTAGGGATTTTCTTTTAATTTGTTTTTTTTCCTTTATGTTAGGGTGAGCGATGGGTTCTTCAGGACCTCTTCCTTCCATCTTCAAAGGATTCACATCACCCACACCCGATTTGAGGTAGGTTGCCCCTCACATTTTTCTTTAAATTCAAGAACCCTAATTTACTGTGTTTTAAATTAATGTTTTGGATACCTAATAATAGTATTAAATATATTTAAGGAGTATTTGAAAGGAAAATCAAGTTTTAATTGATATTTATTTCAATGTAAATACTTTTCTCAATTTTGAAACATGGAAAAAATATGTTTTGGTCTATTCCGCACACCAAATTTTTAATAAAACGCTTTAATGAACTTTATAAATAAATTCTAAGGTTTTAAAAGGCATTTTGGTCTTCAAAGTTGTTTATAAAGGTCTTTGTAGTTTTTAAAGAGGTATTCTTGGTTAGAAGGAAGCATTTAAAAATACCAAAATGGTTAAAACATTTTATAAAGCTTTGTAATTAGTGTTCAATCTAGTTTTATAATTTGATGATAAGGCCCAATTTATACCTTTAAATGTTTTTTTATTGAAAATTAAAATCCATGGAACATGCCCCTTTCTTGTTTTGGAAGCGTTGAGTGTTTTAATATTATGTGATGAATGCACCATCTAAGGGAAGTTAAGGTGTCTTAATAAATTTTGATGAAAATGGGTTATTTCCATGAGGGGGGGGGGGTTAGAGGTGAGGAATAATATATTTTTTCCTTATTTTATTATGATCATATGTATATTTATATATATTTGAAATGCTAACCACAATTTATATGTCATGGGAAGCTCGAGGGCTCGGGAAGGAAAACCTAGTTTGGGATGGGTTCCATTTCCACTAGCTATTCCCAATGAAGTGAATGTGATGATCCCACTAGACAATAACGTGATACTCTTTTCACTAATTAAGTACAAAACCATAATTAATGACGTAAGTTCTAAGTTCCCCTATCCTTTTTGACCCTAGAGTGTTTTCCCATGATTCTTAGATTATTAAATGTATGAATTTCTCTTACTCTCACCTTACTTTATACTGACCATGATTTATATCCTTTTATTCTCTCTTGAAATTTTAATTATCTTTAGTAAAATAGTTCTTTAAAAGTGTATTGAAAATCATCTATTTAAAAAAATGGTTTAATAGTAGTTTTTAAATGGTTGTTTTTAATAAAGGATGCTTTGACTTGGAAATGATTTTAAAGTGATTGTTTTCATTTAAAGAAAATAAAAAGAAATCTTATAAAATGATTATAGAAAATATATTGGATTTTATGTGCTTATGCATGAAAAACTATTCTTAGTAATATATTTTAGACTAGAATGAACCAAATATTTTATTTAAAGACCATGCTTGGGTTGTGGGTTCCTTTGGTATTTCTATCGGGCCTTTATGATCAAACCTATTAACATTTTAGGTTTTGGTTCATATTATAATTGCACATGGATCATGTTTGGTTTGAGGATGGATAATGACTTGTAAAGTCACATGGTGGAATGTTGGTTATTTTTGTCTTATCTAGTTTACTTTTTTGCATCGACCAAATGGAATTTTTCTCACTTTTCTTTTATTTAAGGTCAATGCACTATATATGTGGATCTATGGAGGAAAAGACATGGGTTGTTGTGTGTGAGGAAGTTAGAGGTGAGTTAAAGGATTATATTTACTTTAATTTTTTATATCCGCTTGCTTATTTCTATTTATTTGATTTCGCGTGGACATTAGACTTACAAATGAATCATGCTAGGTTTTTTGATAAAGTTTTGTTGCTTATTTAATTATTTTTCTTTGGAAAAAACACTTCCAAATGTTTTCTCCTAGATACTCAGACACTTGTGCCGGCCCATGGGGATCAGGAACAACCTTCAAGTTTATCACGGGTCGACCCAGGTGTTCGGTTCAGGGGTTACCCAGAGCTGGTTTGTAATGGTCTGTGCCCTCCCAATCCGTTACTTTGCCGGTTTTGGTTGTTGTAGGTGTTCGGGGGAGGTTCTAAGAGTTTTCGTGGGAGTTAGAGGTGCAACAGAGCTACTGCAGAAAATACACGCCATGTAAGTGTATTACATGACGTGAAAGTTGGTTTTGAAGATTTTCCATGTATGGTTCATGATGTGTATATTTTTAAGGTTAAATAATGAATAGGCGATGCCTTTTTTAGTGGAAACCAAACCCCAAGGATTTCACAACGTGAAAGGGAATCACACATCGTGTAATCCCCCAATACAGTGCAGATTTAAAATTCTTTTCCTGTTGAATTTTTATTCATTAAGACATGGATCCTTTTTCCTCTCATTTAGGCGAACCCTAGGCACCCCAAAGTTTTCTTGAATCCCTTTCCCCCCTATTTGATCCATCAATCCTGGTGGTTGTTCGTTGGCGATCTGTGGTTGATTCATGGTGAGTTCTCCACTCATTCTCATCCATTTTCTTTAGTTATTCTCCTGGGGTTCTGATGCAGTGGTGTTTCTTTGGTTTGGGGTTTATTTGAGTTGAGTTTTGACCACCCTTTAGTGTAGTGTAGGTTGATCCGCAAGTTTCTTGTGTAACAGTGGTTTCTGGTCGGTTTTTTCTTCGCCCCATGATGCACAACAAGTTAGAAAGTTTCCTTGAGGTAGGATTTCCCTCATCTCTCTTTACTCTGTATCATGTGGCAGGGGTTTCTTTTGTTTAACTATGAATTATGGTGGTGCTGTATTAATTAAAGATAAAGGAAATTGGTTAATTGAATTGAAATGGGTAATGGGGTTTGATTCACATGCTTTTAAATCTTTGATATTATATTACGATATTGTGAATTGTACGAGCTTGATTCCCTACTGAAAATTATGGAATTTTGGGGCTTTTTTTACGTTGGATATATTTTCTATGTTTGATTCTTTGGTTGTGATTGTTGTGATATCACCCTAAATGGAAATTGGTTAATTAATTATACTTTTCTAATGAAATGGTTTCCCCAAGTTTTTGGTTTGTGTGATAACACCCCTAAAATAAATTAGAATGTGATAAAACCCCCTTTGTAAATCTAAAAAAGAATATTGATGTGTTGTGATGTGAGGATGTGCTTGTGGGATGATGATATGTGGTTGGGGCATGTGGGGCTGATAGTTTGTGTGCTGTGCTTTTGGGGAGACGAGGTGATAGTTTTTGGGTTCTGCCTTTGGGGTGGCGAGGTGATAGTTTGTGGGTCGTGCTTTTAGGGCGATGAGGTGGTGGAATGTTGAGATGTTTGTGGAATGTGGTTGTGTTGTTCTAGATTCCTGAGTAGTGATGGAATAAATAAATAAATAAATAAATAATTGTTCAATAATGTTTAGAATGGATTGGGTTGGTTTGGTTAATGGAATGGAAATGGTTAATAGATAATAAAATGGTGGGTTGTGTGATTAAATGTGGTTGATGATAAATAATGAAATTAATGGGGTGATTAGATGAATTTGGTTGGAAATGTGAAGTAGAGTTTATGGCTTGATGTGTGGTGTTATACATTTAGAGGTGGCAGTAAAAGTGACGGTGTTGTGAGTTGGTTTGTTTGTTTGTGAACCCATAGGTTAGGATTGAGTGTTTGATATTATATATATACTTGTAAATTCTAGTGATTTCTATACACACCCCACCCACGTCGACCACTATGTGCCAACACCCGCATAGTCGCACGGGGGGTGTTTTTCCCAATATTCAGTGAAGAGTACGAATGGTTGGGTATCCATTATTTCCCACTCTCTCTTCTAGGAGAGGTAGGTATTACATATGATGTTATGGCCAGAGGTCTGTTAGTGCATTATATGCTGGTTGCGATGGCCCATGTGTCTTTAGGTGAGACGTGATTACCCAAGTGTTTGCGGGTGAGATGTGACAACCTAGGTGTTTTCAGGTGAGATATGGCCATGCTTGTGGGGAGGCTTCTAGTGGGGGTTGTTCATGGTAGGAGGAGGGAAAAAGGTTGATTTCCTACATGCTCATGATACCCTAATACTATGATTATGGTGGTGGTTGTGTTGTGGCCCAGGTGTTTTCGGGTGAGATGTGATGTGGCCGTGCTTGTGGGGTGGCAAGCCTAGGTGTCTACGAGCGAGGTGTGTTTTGACTGTGCATGTAGGGCAGTGTGGTATATAGAAGAGATGAGAGAACCAGGATGTACAATGTTAGGTGTGAGAGCAGCATACCAGTGGGAAAGCGGTGTAAGGTATCCTTATCGATGTGATTCTTATTATACCATATTACTTGGTTTGCGTTATTTGGTGATCATGACTTGGTGAGGTTGGGATGGTTGGTATACCTGTTTAGATGCTATTTGGTTCTGCTATTTTCTCACAGGTGCTTTAGTATGCTTCTTTCACATGTTCACGAGAGACTTTGGTTTCCTACTGAGTATACTTGTATGCTCACCCTATGTATATAATTTTGTTTAGGTTTCCAGGAGGATTTCACGGACCATGATGGACCTTACTAGCTTGGATCCTTGACAGTTACTATGTAGCTACTTTAACTTTACTTTTGGGTATTTACTTTGGAGACTTTTATTTGTATCAGTTATATTTATACATGCATGTGGGATGGTTTGAGTTTCTATTTTATATTATTTCTTGGAGTTGTTCGTGGATGATTCATCTTATCTCCCAATCCTACATTATTATAGAGTGTAATACCTCCTATACTTGATATTTGTATACCCTCAGTGCTAGTTTTTGGAGTTGGTGGTCTAGAACCAACTACTTTGTACTTTATTCAATAAATAAAAGCCTGATCACATCTTGATTGTTCTTCTGCGTGACATGTCATGTGATAATGTCCTAAGGACAGCTGTTGCATTAAAGGGTCGTAGCGGATCCCTTCTATGATGAGAACCCGGAAGTGCCATAACACTGTTCTTGAATGTATGTTCTATGGCCGGATGATATTATTTGAGGGACACAAATAATACAGGTTATTAGGGGTGAGGACTCATAAAACTTTGAGGTACCTTCTCATGGTGTGTGCCCTTGGTAATATCCAGGAGGATATTATGAGAACGAGACCCGCCAGTAGGAAATCCACATTTCATAGTGTCATTGGATGTTCCTATCCGCGGACCTGTGTATTGGTCCTTAGACTTTAAGATTATTATTAATGGGTATTACAACTCGCGCACTTAGATGTATTGACAAAAACTGTGACGAAACACTGTTCGCAGCGAGGTAGGATACGTTGGGTGCGTCACGAGTAATACCGCATTAATAGATAATGCGAGAAAGGATTTGTCCATTCCGTTCCATAACGGAAGTAGATATCTCAGGCCCTTTGATGGAATTGATACAACCTAAATAAATCCATGGCCATGGTAAGGTATGGACAAGTTCAATTCCGGGAAGTCAAAGAAAGAATAATCAAGCACATGGGTTGATGGCACTAGCATGCAACCCGCTTGATTGGAGATATCGAGACAAAGGGATCATATTACACGGTAAGCGTTCGTGGGAGGTGACACGTCATTGCGGTGTTAACTTCTTTCTCTATGGGTGCCTTGGCGTGTTGCTAGACGCTAACCTTGGACTTTAGGCAGGCTCTGCCTAATGCCACTGAGAAAGAGGCCTAGAGGGTCACACACTAAGTGTGTCTATGTATCTCAGTTAAATATTAATTTAACAAGTTGAATAAAGATTATTTCTGATTGTGGTTTAATAATTATCCAAGGATGTCTGATCGTATTTATTTCGACACTAGTTATTCGAGAGAATATATTGTGGGTGAAATAATATATATATTTATTAGCGAGTAATGCAGTTACATTTATTTAAGAAATAAATAGCCATTACTCAAGGTCTAATAAATATGGTGGAGGAAAATAAATAAAAATGAAAAATAAAAGTACACGCCGTGTATGTTTATACATACACGCCGTGTAGTTTGTTTTTTCGGGATTCGTGAGAAAATATTGTTTATTTAATTAATTGATATTAAATGTGATTCATTGGATGCATGTCAAGTAATAATGATAGTCAACAATCATTATTAAGACATGGGGTATTGCTAAGAATTAAATGAAATGATTAAATGCTTATGAGCAATTAATTCTTTTTATTATTCTAAGTATTATAAATCCCAATTACATTATTCTCAAAAAGGGTTAGCCATTTTGGTTGTGCACAACGGATTGGAAATACTCTCAAGCCAAGAGAGAATTCCCTTTCCACCAAGAACGATTTCAAGTTACGAAAGCAAGATTCCCACCGGATCAAGGCGATCGAAGACGGACATCGCAAGTAAATGATCTTCCACGCTAGCACCCAGAGTTCCCTTCGGCGACGTCCAGAGATACGTGACACACGTGTGGATTACCGCTAGAGGTATCCTACACTTGGATTCTCCGACGCAACGACAGATCACAGGATCGTGACCGGAGACACCAACGAACAAATAATTCCATCGAGGTAATTCTTATGAATTAATTAAATTAATTATAATCAATATATGATGATCCTCCTCATGGGTTCCAGGACTCTTCTTTTCTTTTCGTTCTTCATTCTATTCCGAAGATTTGACGTTTGAAATCGTGACGGATCTCAGATTGAACGTTGTTTAACGTTAAAATTAAAGTTGGGCAAACCAACCAACGCGCTTCCGCTGCGCCCGGATCCTACAAGTGGTATTAGAGGGGTCATATCATTGATTATAATTATTTAAGTTTTTCGTTGGTAATTTACGCATTTAATAATTTATTTATTTCAATTCAAGTTTAATCGTTCTGGAAATCTGAATATCGAGATCCGTTCCTCCTCCCTCGTTTCTCGTTCACCTCACAGAAACAAATTTTTCTTTTAATTTTGATTAAAGTAAAATAGAGGAACTCATCCGGAGGAGCCAAACGTTTCTGGCCGTATAACACCAGAATACACGTCGTGTATTCGGAAGTACACGCCGTGTAGTCTAGGTTCAATGCATTGACCGATCCTCCAAATCAGGCTGTGTATTGAGGTCATTTATGACACCGTGTGTTGACCAGAAACAGGTGACACACAGTTTCCGGATTACACACCGTGTGGTCCAACTGAACACGGCGTGTAGTCCCTTTGGGTTCGGGTTGGGCCGTGTACCCCGTACACGGCTTGCCTGGCTGGAAACCGTGTAATGCGGAAACTACACGGCGTGTGTCCAAAAGAACACGCCGTGTACTCCAAAAAAATTTCTCAGGTACATTTACACGCCATGTCCCCGAGCGTGTACTTCAGATGGACGGTAAAGAAAAGTACACACCGTGTAGTCGGAACTACACACCGTGTACTCACCCAAATTATGCAGATTTATTAAAATTTATTATTATATTATACAAACCCTTGAGACGTGTACCATGGTGCAGGCGTAAAGCTGAGGCACAAGACGTGATAGGTGTTTTATATATATGTGTTTAATTTAACATCTGCGTAATAAATGGGAATTCACCGGGTTGCCTCCAAGGTACAAGTTACGTACAAGGATAATTTTAAATGAATTTATTTGTTTAAAATTATGATGTATGAGAATCTCAAGGAAGTTCAGAAAAGGATTTAAGATAAAAGGATTGATTAATTAAAGACAATTAATTGATTCGAGCGTGATTTATCTTAAATAAGAACGATTAAAGAATTGAATGCTAAGTTTTATTTATGCGTAAATATCGTTGCCTGTATGGATGATCATGAGCTAGACCGAGACCTTTGTATGTGAATGGTTTCTTTTAATTAATTTATTTAAATTAAATTTGTTGGCCTGCGAGCCATCTCCTCATTAATATGTAGGGCCTGCGTGCCCAAGGATTCTTTTATGTAAAAACCCCTTTTTTTACCCCTCACCTGTGTGTGAGATAAATGCATATGTAATGGATGGAGCTCCCAAGCTAGTGGAGGCGGCTCAAGTCAGGAGCCGAGGTGAAACCAATCCAAGGAGATACAAAGGTGGACAAGTGGAAAGCTGTAAACACGAACCCGAAAGGTTCAAGGTGTTTCTCCCCTAGGTCTTGGGTTAGTTTATCAACCGCTAGATAAACTAACCAATAGAACAAGCTCATGATCATACCATTTATTTTATTTCTGTCACTTGCATGGTTTATTTATTGTGGGTGTGTTGTCACGATCACACAATTAATGAATATAACAAGCATGCAAGATGGAACTAAAATAAAAACTGGTTTATACGTAAATATTATCTTAGACATGGTTAATCACTTAAGTATATCCCACTTAATATTAACAAGCATGTAATAAAAGATAATAAAATGGCAATTTACGTGTAAGGATAAAATCCCTCAAAATAAATATTAAGTCGGCATAGCCTTCCATAATCTTGGTTAGAATCGAACCATAGTTCAAAGTGCTTGACCAACCCTAGTTGGGGTGCTTTCAATTATCGGGGAATTCTAATTCAAGGTTTTGGGTTGAATTGACTTGGTTCGCATCAAGGGTTGACTGCCACAGCAGGACTTGGTGTGACCAAGAGGCAAAGGTTGAGGAAATCCAAAAAGGATTTCAGGATTGGGGAGTCCACTCAGCGGATCAAGGAGCTGCGAGTTAATGCAGTTGGCATTTGGAATGCCTACCTAAAACCCTTCAAGTTGCTTGACCAACCCTAGTTGGGGTAATGCGAAGGGCAATATGGATCCTTGCCACTAGAATATTCACGCAACAAAATATTCCGAAGTCAATGGTGAGGGCTATTGGATTTCGATAAAATAGTGGGAGACTAATAAGTATTAATTTATTTATTTGTCTCGATTTTTGTAATAAATTACTAAAACTTTGCTCATCTTAATTTGTAGAAACAGCAAGAAAATGACTTCAAATATATCATTGCACACCATACTCGAGAAGGAAAACCTTCTCACCGGCACCAATTTCCAAGAGTGGCAGAGGTGTTTACGCGTCGTCCTTCACCATGAAAGGAAATTGTATGTGCTGGAAGAGCCTATTCCAGTTGTGCCTGGGAAAGAGGCTAGTGATGAGGAATTATCTCTCTACATGAAATACATGGATGATGCCACAGATGTCCAGTGTTTCATGCTATCTGCCATGTCTAATGAGCTCTTGAAGCAACATGAAAACATGGATGCGTATAGCATGATGTCTCACCTTAAAGATCTCTACCAAGAGAAGGCGAGACAGGAGAGGTATGAGATCTCCAATGCTTTGTTTACCACAAAGCTTGGAGAGTCTGCGCCAGTTGGGTCTCATGTAGTCAAGCTTATTGGCTACATTGAACGCTTGGACATCTTAAGGATTAGATTCCCGGATGAGTTGCGTACAGATCTCATCCTATCATCACTGCCCAAGACCTTCTCTAGCTTCATTGTCAACTATAACATGAGCGGCAACGAGAAGAGTCTATCGGAGCTTCTGACCTTGATTCGCCAGGTAGATAAGGACATGAGGCGTGACAAACCCGCGGTCCTTATGATGAACAAGAAAAGGAAGGACAAGGCAAAGGGGGAAAAGACTTATAAATGGTCTGAAGCCCCCGAGCACTATCCCTCCAAGAAGGGGAAGATCCAGAGGCAGGGCAAGGAACGGGAGGCAGTGTGTTTTTCATGTGGCAAGCAGGGCCACTGGAAGAGGAACTGCACCCAGAAGCGTGGGGACGCTAAAGGTGCGTTCGTTATCGAGTGCAATCTTTCTATTTCTACACATTGGGTATTAGATACAGCTTGTGGGGATCACATATGTATTCAAATGCAGGAACCAAGTAGATTTAGAAAGATCACCAGAGGAGAGTTGGATCTTCGAGCTGCCAATGGCGCAAAGCTAGCTGCGTTGGCTATTGGCGACTATCACCTCTCATTGCCAACTGGCATGATTTTGGTTTTAAAAAACTGTTATTTTGTGCCTAGTGTTACCAAGAACATAATTTCTGTATCTTGTTTGGATATGGATGGATTTATTTTCCAGTTTGGAAATAAGGGTTGTCTCTTTTATAAGAACAACGTATGTTATGGTATGGCACATTTGAATAATGGTTTGTATGTATTAAATTACAAAAACCAAGTGTTGGCAATCGATAACGAAACAAACTCACATGACTCATACATCACCCAGTTATGGCATCACCGCCTTGGTCATGTGAACGAGAAGCGCTTGACAAAGCTCTGCCAAGATGGCTATTTAGACTCTACTGAGCTAAAACCACTTGATAGATGTCATGCTTGTTTACAAGGAAAAATGAACAAGCCGCCTTTTGGTGGACAAGGTGAAAGGGACAAAGAGCTTCTAGGATTGGTACACACAGATGTGTGTGGACCATTTCCAGTAGAAGCTAGAGGAGGATATTCTTACTTCATTACTTTTACTGATGATTTGAGTAGATATGGCTATGTCTACTTAATGAGGTATAAGTTAGAGTCCTTATAGAAATTTAAGGAATTCAAGAATGAAGTATAGAATCATCTTGGTAAGAAGATAAAGAAGCTTCGATCGGATCGAGGTGGAGAATATCTGAACCAAGAGTTCATCAATCTTCTACAGGAGTCTGGGATTTTATCTCAGCTCACTCCTCCTTATACACCACAGTGGAATGGTGTTAGTGAAAGGAGGAACCACACCTTGTTAGACATGGTGAGGTCGATGATGATTCATGCAGATCTTCCATTATCCTTTTGGGGATATGCATTACAAATTGCAACATACACATTAAACCGAGTACCAACTAAGGCGGCAAATGGAATTCCATCCGAGTTATGGAATGGACGAAAACCCACTTTGTCGCACACACATGTATGGGGATGTGAGGCATTTGTTAAGGCCTTCTCAGACAACAAACTAGCACCCCGGGGCACGAAGTGTATCTTTATAGGATATCCCAAGGAAACGAAAGGATATTACCTATACAACCCTCAAGACAAGAAAGTGACTGTCGCCAGACAAGCCATCTTTCTTGAGAGGGAGCACATCCTCAAGAAGGATAGTGGGATCAAGATTGACTTTGACGAAGTTGATGCTCAAGATACACAGGAGTTGGTACAGGAACAAGTTCCACAGGTCCCCGTAGAAGAGGTTCCAGAAACACAAGTACTGCGTAGGAGCTCAAGAGAGGTAAGGGAACCAGAGAGATATAGTTTCCTAGTCACCGAGGATGGTGAATCATTATTGTTGGACAATGATGAACCTCTCTCCTACAAGGAAGCAGTAGAAAGCTCAGAAGCTGCAAGATGGCTAGAAGCTATGAATTCTGAGATAGATTCCATGTATCAGAACCAAGTATGGGTTCTGGTCGATGAGCCAGTTGATGTAAATCCTGTTGGATGCAAATGGGTATTCAAAAGAAAGCTGGACATGGAAGGTCAAGTTAGAACCTATAAAGCAAGGGTAGTAGCTAAAGGATTCAGACAGCGTCAAGGAATTGACTATGATGAAACCTTCTCACCAGTTGCCATGTTTAAATCCATAAGAATTATACTTTCCATAGCAGCTTACCATGACTATGAGATTTGGCAGATGGATGTCAAAACATCATTCCTTAAAGGTAACCTTCAGGAAGATGTCTATATGACACAACCAGAAGGGTTTGTGACACCAGGTGAAGCCAAACAGGTTTGCAAGTTGCAGAAATCCATTTATGGATTGAAGCAAGCATCCAGGTCATGGAACATTCGATTTGATGAAGACATAAAAGAATTTGGTTTCATTAAGAACGAATGTGAGCCATGTGTTTATAAGCGGTTTAATGGGAATACGGTCGTCATCCTAGTGGTATATGTTGATGACATATTGCTTATTAGAAATGACGTACCAGCCATACAGTCAGTTAAGGACTGGTTGAACAAGTGTTTCTCCATGAAGGACTTAGGGGAAGCAGCCTACATTCTAGGGATCAATATCATTCGTGATAGATCCAAGAGGCTGCTTGGACTAAGTCAGGGTACATACATTGACCAGATACTAAAGAGATTTAGTATGGAAAAATCCAAGAGGGGATTGGTTCCAGTGTCACATGGCTTACATCTTTCTAAGAAAATGTGTCCCCAGACACAACAGGAGAAAGATAGGATGAGTAAGATCCCATATGCTTCAGCTATAGGATCCATCATGTATGCCATGTTATGTACCAGGCTTGATGTTGCCTATGCACTGAGCATGGTAGGCAGATATCAAGCAGATCCAGGAGAACAACATTGGACTACTGTTAAGACTATCCTTAAGTATCTGAGAAGAACTAAGGATATGTTCCTGGTGTATGGAGGAGACGAGGAGCTTGTCATCAGAGGGTATGATGATGCTGGTTTTCAAACAGATCAAAATGATCTGAATTCGCAATCTGGATATGTTTTCTGTCTCAATGGAGGAGCTGTGAGCTGGAAGAGTTCAAAGCAGCCAGTTGTCGCCGATTCTACAGTGGAGTCCGAGTATATAGCGGCTTATGATGCAGCCAAAGAAGCCGTCTGGATTCGGAACTTTGTCCAGGAGCTTGATGTGATGCCTAACAGTAAAGATCCCATTACATTGTATTGTGATAATACTGCAGCGGTGGCTCTTGCAAAAGAACCAAGGTCACATCAACAGACAAAGCACATACTCCGAAAGTATCACCTCTTGAGGGATTTCTATCAAAGGGGTGAAGTTGCAGTGAGCAGAGTTTCCATGGAAGAGAACGTGGCAGACCCCATGACTAAAGGCCTATCTCAGCAGAAGCATGAATATCATGTGAGAGCTAGCGGGTTAAAGGTTGTTAGCAGTTGGCTCTAGTCCAAGTGGGAGTCTGTTGGAGTTGGTGGTCTATAACCAACTACTTTTTACTTTATTCAATAAATAAAAGCCTGATCACATCTTGATTGTTCTTCTGCGTGACATGTCATGTGATAATGTCCTAAGGACAACTATTGCATTAAAGGGTCGTAGCGGATCCCTGCTATGATGAGAACCCGGAAGTGCCATAACACTGTTCTTGAATGTATGTTCTATGGCCGGATGATATTATTTGAGGGACACAAATAATACAGGTCATTAGGGGTGAGGACTCATAAAACTTTGAGGCACCTTCTCATGGTGTGCGCCCTTGGTAATATCCAGGAGGATATTATGAGAATGAGACCCGCCAGTAGGAAATCCACATTTCATAGTGTCATTGGATGTTTCTATCTGCAGACGTGTATATTGGTCCTTAGACTTTAAGATTATTATTAATGGGTATTACAACTCGCGCACTTAGATGTATTGACAAAAACTGTGACGAAACACTGTTCGCAGCGAGGTAGGATACGTTGGGTGCGTCACGAGTAATACCGCATTAATAGATAATGCGAGAAAGGATTTGTCTATTCCGTTCCATAACAGAAGTAGATATCTTAGGCCCTTTGATGGAATTGATACAGCCTAAATAAATCCATGGCCATGGTAAGGTATGGGCAAGTTCAATTCCAGGAAGTCAAAGAAAGAATAATCAAGCACATGGGTTGATGGCACTGGCATGCAACCCGCTTGATTGGAGATATCGATACAGAGGGATTATATTACACGGTAAGCGTTCATGGGAGGTGACACGTCATTGCGGCGTTAACTTCTTTCTCTATGGGTGCCTTGGCGTGTTTCTAGACGTTAACCTTGGACTTTAGGCAGGCTCCACCTAATGCCACTGAGAAAGAGGCCTAGAGGGTCACACACTAAGTGTGTCTATGTATCTCAGTTAAATATTAATTTAACAAGTTGAATAAATATTATTCCTGATTGTGGTTTAATAATTATCCAAGGATGTATGATCTCATTTATTTCGACACTAGTTATTCGAGAGAATATATTGTGGGCGAAATAATATATATATTTATTAGCGAGTAATGCAGTTATATTTATTTAAGAAATAAATAGCCATTACTCAAGGTATAATAAATATGGTGGAGGAAAATAAATAAAACTGAAAAATAAAAGTACATGCCGTGTATGTTTATACATACACGCCATGTAGTTTGTTTTTTCGGGATTCGTGAGAAAATATTGTTTATTTAATTAAATGATATTAAATGTGATTCATTGGATGCATGTCAAGTAATAATAATAGTCAACAGTCATTATTAAGACATGGGGTATTGCTAAGAATTAAATGAAATGATTAAATTCTTATGAGCAATTAATTCCTTTTATTATTCTAAGTATTATAAATCCCAATTACATTATTCTCAAAAAGGGTTAGCCATGTTGGTTGTGCACAACGGATTGGAAATACTCTCAAGACAAGAGAGAATTCCCTTTCCACCAAGAACGCTTTCAAGTTACGAAATCAAGATTCCCATCGGATCAAGGCGATCGAAGATGGACATCGCAAGCGAAGGATCTTCCGTGATAGCACCCGGAGTTCCCTTCAGCGACGTCCAGAGATACATGGCACACATGTGGATTACCGCTAGAGGTATCCCACACTTGGATTCTCCGACGCAACGACGGATCACAGGATCGTGACCGGAGACACCAACGAACAAAGAATTCCATCGAGGTAATTCTTATAAATTAATTAAATTAATTATAATCAATATATGATGATCCTCCTCATGGGTTTCGAGACTCTTCTTTTCTTTTCATTCTTCGTTCTATTCCGAAGATTCGGCATTTGAAATCATGACGGATCTCGGATTGAACGTTGTTTAACGTTAAAATTAAAGTTGGTCAAACCAACCAACGCGCTTTCACTGCACCCGGATCCTACACTAGTCGCCAACTTGGGGCCTACTGGAGGCAGGACTCAGGGGTCATTATCTCCCTTTCTTCATTTCCAGCCCAAGAGGGGTATCTTTGGAGGGAGGGGGTCGTGCCAGAGTGGTATTAGAGGTGATGGTTGAGAGATAGGATGGATTTTGGAGTTAGGAATAGTGAGTATTGCATGGGTTGGTATGGAAAAAGTTCCAGTTGACCATGGTGCATGACATAGGACATGGAGACTAGCTAGTAAATGAGATTTTAGGGGCCCCCATGATCTAGTGCATGGAATATGAACTTATTGAACGACCAAGTGAGATGGACACAATTTCAGGGTAGAGACCTAGGAGAGGTACATGCATCATAATAACTTGTGTTCTTGTTTGAATTGGGTTTTTTTGGGAAAGTTGAAATGGATAAAAAAATGAATTAAATGAGTTAAAATGAATCTTAAATGAAATTCCATATTACTTTGGATTAGAAAATCCTTATTTTATTTTCATCTATGACTCTTTTCATCTTTCGCATGTGGTTCAGGAAGTTAAGTTTCAACAGGCTGATCTAGTTGATTATCACAGGGTTGATCTGTTTGAGGAGGATGACCAATGACAGAGGAAGTTGCGTGCTTTCTATCAGTAGGTTTTGGGGAAGTATGAGGGCGGTGTTTTAGACGTGGAGATAGAGAGTTGTATAGAGGAGTTGGAGATCACTTTCAGTTTGATTTGGGCCCCAACAAAGTATTGGGTCACTTTGGTAGTCATTCAAATATGGGGAGCTACACATCAGTGGTGGATGATGTATCTGGGAGAGCAGAAGGAGGTATATGTTTTGTGGGTCGAATTCTAGAAGGAGTTTCGGGCAGAGTTCCTTTCATTGACCATGAAGGTAGTAAAGAGGTATGAGATACTCTCCCTTTAGTAGGGAAGTATGTCCGTGAGGATTTGGGAATCAAGTTTAAGGATCTTTTGCATTTTTCTCCAGATCTTTTTCCAGACGAGGAGTCTTGCGCGAGGCATCTTGAGGAGGAACTCCATCATTCTATCTAGCATACAATTACTCCTTTTACGTTACCAACGTACCTGGAGGTTCAGAAGAAGTCATAGGTGATCGAGTGAATGCACTCACGAGGAGGTACACCGTGAGAGGGGAGCCGAAAGGGTTCCTCAAGGGGAAGAGTTGTCAATGGAAGGTCTCAAGCGCTAGGATTTTTGATGTTTCGACCGGTAGGGAGTCGACCTTAGCATCTTCCTTTCCAACCTTTTGATGCCAGTGGTTTCTATGATTTTCCTAGGATATTTGTGTTAGTGTGTTTTGGTTGTGAGGTTTATGGACATCGATAGAGCTAGTTCCCAATGGTTCCCTGAGATCATTTTGGTGAAGGTGGATAGGTTCATCGCCAACCTCAAAAACAGTTTCTAGTGAGTCCATTTCAGTAGAAGGGGTAACAAGTTTATGATCTTCCAAGGGGAGATAGAGGAGGTAGATGTCGACTTATGGATGTTCCTCGTATTCAGGGACCATGACTTGAGTGTGGACATGGATGTGGTTGTTAGTAGAGAGGCAGAGGAGTTGGGTGTGGTTAATTGCATGCAGTGGGGGCAACAATTCTAGAGGGGCCATAGATTGTTAGAGGTACGATCGGTTTGTTTAGTACCCTTGTTTGTGTCTTGTTTGATTCATGAGATTCACACTCCTTTGTTTAACACTCTCTAGACCATGCTCTAGGACTATATGTAGAGAGGATTCTCATTCCCCTAGTATTGAGTATGCCAGTTGGAGGTGAGACCAACTTATTTGATGTGTACCGAGGGTGTAGACTGATGATGGGGCTGCATCAGTATCATGGTGATAATTTATTAATACAGATGCATCTATACTATTTCATCCTCAGCATCAACTGGTTGTATTATGTACGTGCTAGTATTGACTGTTTCTAGAGGAGAGTCATGTTTTCAGTTGTGGATGGACAACATGTGGTTTTCATTGGCGAGGGGGGTTGTTAGGTGGGCAATTGGCATGTAGAGACCCTTATTTCTTTTTTTTTAAAATTTTCAATGGAATTAGTGGCTGTTGAGATGGTAGAGGTTCCCAAGGTCATTGGAGAGTTACTGGAAGTTTTTCCCAAGGAGGTTGTGAATCTACCCACTTTGCGTGATGTTGATTTTGGGATAGACTTGTAGCCCTGCGTTTATTTGATTTCTATGGATTCTTATCGGATGAAACCATCTGAGTTGTGGTATTTGAGGATTTAGATAGATGATTTGATGAAGAAGGGTTTTATCTGGCCCAGTATGTCACTGTGGGGTTCTCTAGTGTTGTTCTCCATGAAGGCAGATGGTAGTCTGAGGTCGTGTATAGACTATCGAAGGTTGAATCAGGTGATAATAAAGAACCATTACCCTCTTCTAAAGATAGATGATTTTTCAACCAGTTGATAGGGGTTAGTTGGTTTTCTAAGATCAATCTGTGGTCAGGATATCACCAATTGAGGGTGAAGGAGGGCGATATCCTGAAGGCTTCCTTCAAATGCAGGTATGGGAATTTCAAGTTTGTATTCATGACATTTGGTGTTATGAATGCACTATCTGTCTTTATGGGGCTTATGAAATCCATGTTCCCTGAGTTCTTGGATCGGTTCATCTTCGTATTCATCGATGATATCTTAATCTACTTGAATTCAGAGGAGGAGAATGCCAAGCATCTCAGAATTGTCTTGAATGTTCTTTGACACCACCGACTCTATGGAAATTTTTCCAAGTGCAAGTTCTATACACAAGAGGTGCATTTCCTTGGGCATGTGGTGTCTCAGCAGGGTGTGGCAGTAGACCCGTCGAAGGTTAAAGAAATTGTTTCTTGGGAAGCACCCAAGAATGTGGAAAAGTTTTTCAGTTTCCTCAGTCTCATAGGATATTATCATAGGTTTGTACCCAATTTATCTCAAGTTGTAGCCCCATTGACATCTTTGACTAGAAAATACCAAGATTTTGTGTGGAGTGATCAGTTCTAGACAGCATTCGGTTACCTGAAGGGGAAGTTAGCCAGCACTCCAGTGATTCAGCTTCAGAGGAGGGTGTGTTGTTTGAGGTGTTTTGTGATTATTCCTATATAGGATTAGGGTGCATATTGATACTGTAGTGGGTAGTGATGTTTTATGGGTCTATGAAGTTATGTCTCCATGAGTGTAATTATGCCACCCACGATCTGGAACTAGTAGTGGTTGTGTTTGTACTGAAGTTGCGGTGACATTACCTCATTAGGGAGTGCTTTTTTAGTCTTTGTAGATCATAATATCTTGAGGTATGCCTTTTCCTAGTGCGATCTAAACTTGCGAAAATGGAGGTGGATGGATTTTCTTCAGGATTATGATTTTAAGATCTCCTACACCTTAGAAAAGAGGAATGTTGTGACCAATGCTTTTCGCAGGAATCCATGGAAGGGTGTTGTTTAGGAGTTTGAGGACACTTGGATAACAATGGAGGAGTTGGAAGCCTCACACTTAGATGAAAGAGTGGATGGTGGGAGAGGATGTTTGTTTTAAATAATGGTGATCAGGTGGAAGAGTCTTAGTAGGGAGACTCAGAGACAGAGGTGTTGCGCGACCGTGTTAGCCATAGTGATGCTCTAAATGGATGGTTGGAGGATGGTCAAAACCAGATGTTGTTTCATGGAATGTTGTTTGTTCCAGTAGTGATTCAAAAAAGGAGTCCTTAATGAATTTGATAACTCACCTTTGGTGGTACATCTAATAATTTCTAAAATGTACCGAGCCTTGAGGACGTAGTTTTGGTTGCCAAGGATGAAATGGGGAGTGGAAAAGTTTGTGGAAAAGTGCTTGGGTTTCCTGTAGGTAAAGGTCGAGCATCATGTTCTTGGTGGGTTGTAGAATCCCTTGGATGTTCCCAAGTATAAATGGGATGACATATCAATAGATTTCGTCACAGGGTTACCCAGATCTCCAAGAGGTTGTGATTCTATCTTGGTGATAGTGGATTGATTGACAAAATCAGCCCATTTCTTAGCAATCAAGGAGTTAGGTGTAGTAGATAACTTGGCTAAGAGGTATGTGGATGAGTTGGTATAGTTGAGTTGAGTTTCGAAGTCCATTTTCTTGGATCGGTACACACATTTTACCTCACAAGTCTAGTGGGAATTGCAACATGATTTTGGCACTCAATTATGCCTTAGCACTGCTTTACACCCTCAGATAGATGGGAAAACAGAACGGACTATCCAGACATTGGATTATATGTTGCGGTCATGCATCTTGGAATTTGGTGGATATTGGGTATGAAACTTTCCTTTGTTATAGTTTTATTATAATAATATCTATCACTCTTCCATTGGAATGGCTCTATTTGAGGCTTTGTATGGGAGACCGTTTTGTTCATCGTTGTGCTGGACATAGGTTGGGGAGACTGTCATTCTTGGTCCTAATGTGGTAAAGAGCATGAAGAAGAAAGTTCAGCTTGTACATGAGAGGATGGAAGCAGCGCATGACCAGAAAAAGTCTTATGTTGATCACAGGAGGAGGCCCTTGGAGTTTGAGGTTAGGAACCACATGTTCTTGAAGGTTTCCCCTTGATGTGGGAATCAAAGGTTTGAAAGAGGAAGTAAGATTTATCCTAGGGTTTTTGGGCCCTTTGAGGTGTTGGGGTGAGTTAGAAAGGTGGCGTACTAGTTGGCGTTACCACCGCAGTTGGATTGAATCCACAATGTCTTCCACATCTCTCAGATTCGTTGGTATCTTTATGATGACACCCATGTCATTGACTGGGGTGAGTTGGATATTTAGTATAACACGACATTTTTAGAACAACCAATAGTGATCCAAGATCTTCAAGAGAAGGTGCTGCGTGGATGAAACATTCCTTTGGTTCGTGTATTATGGAGGCATGGTGGTCTGGAGGAGAGTACTTGGGAGCGAGAGATGTAGATGCGTATCCAGTACCTGGAGCTGTTTTAGGTTTTTATTTTCTCTATTTTTCTTTGTAATGTGATGTTTGAACCCAGTTTTATGAAATGTTCTTTTTTCCTTAGTTTGTGATGTGTGTGGTGTGATGTTTGATAAAGTCCTGACATATGGAAAGAGGAGGAACTGATTCCTAACCAAGACAAATTAACTGTGATGCGATTAAACCCGTGCGAGTGAGTCAGTTCCACCTAAAATGGATAATATCTTGACATGGAGGACATAATTACCTGATTCATGTGATCAGGATGGTGCAGTTTGTTAGTTGTAGTGGTAAATGGTTTGGGTTGTGTGGAGGTTGAGATAGTTGTGTAGTGGTTGTGTGGTAGTGTGGTCGTGTGAGAGGATTCAGTTTTCAGTTGTGGTTTCATGGTGATGAGGTTGTACAGGATGTTTGTGGTTGTTTAGTTTGGCATGCTTGGATAGTGGGAGCATTTGAGGTATGACGAGATCCTTGAGAGGTATCTCAGGGGGTGGTTGTTCAGTCCCATTTTTCTTTTGGGCTTGGTTTTGGATTCTCAAGGGTGAGAATCATTTGAGAGGTATATGATGTAACAGTCTGTTCCCTCCTAGTCCGTTACTTTTCCGGTTTTGGTTGTTGTAGGTGTTCAGGGGAGGTTATAGAAGTTTTTTTGGGATTTGGAGGTTCAACAAAGTTACTATAGGAAATACACACTGTTTAAGTGTATTACATGATATGAAAGTTGTTTTCACGGCTTATTCAGGGCCTGTTCACAATGTTTAGATTTTTGGTTTTAAATAATGAATATGTAACACATTTTTTGGTAGAAACCGAACCTTGGGAATTTCACAATGTGAAAGGGGATTCACAACTGGAAAATGGGCCTATACCCACAAATCTGGGCAAAACTATGGGTATAGGTATATTATGGGAGCCTATACCCATGATTTTTTAACCATGGGTATAGGTTTTTTATGAATACCTATACCCATTGTTTTCATAAAATCATTGCTATAGGGTTGGTTTTTGGGGATCTATACCCACAGTTTTCCAAAACCGTGGGTATAGGTTGCTTATGAAGACCTATACCTGCGGTTTTGCCTAAACTGTGGGTATAGGGTTGATTTTTGAGACCTATACCCACAGTTTTCATAGAACTGTGGGTATAAGTTGGTTTTTGGGAACATATACCCATAGTTTTCCAAAACCGTGGTTATAGATTTCTCGCGTTTTGATGGGAAATGTTTTTTTCCACAGGACATAAAATATTTTTTCGTGGGAAGATCTATACCCACAGTTGGACTGAACTGTGGGTATAGGGTCCCTTATGTTTTTTCATGTAAAAATATATATAAGATAATATCTATATTTATAAACACAAATCACATAGATGGGTTGGAGAGGCGCTCTGTGTTGGAAGATCTGGTCGTGGGTTCTAAACTTGCCAATTTTTTTTCTATACGGATAATTGGAATTAATATATTTTAGTAAATGTTTATATATATATAAACATAAGTTATGTAGCTTCGGTGGCGAGACACTGTTTTTGTTTAAAGGAGGTCACTGGATAGATACTCGCTGGCGCCTTTTTTATAATATCAACTTTTAATATTAATATATATAATAAATGGGGTTATATATAAACGTAAGGGTGCTATCTTGATTGGCGAGGTGATGGGTTTTTCAAGGGGAGGTCACGAGATCGAACCTTTCATGGTGTTTTTTAATACGGACCTTCAAAATTAATATATATAACTAAATGTACATATATATATTAATAAGTTTGACATATCAGTTGGGTA
Source organism: Viscum album (assembly GCA_963277665.1). NCBI lineage: Eukaryota > Viridiplantae > Streptophyta > Magnoliopsida > Santalales > Viscaceae > Viscum > Viscum album. Next base: position 886,145,132 of record OY728146.1, on the reverse strand, counting down.
GATTCTTGGTATAAGTAGAACGTGTACCAGGATTGAAACCAACGACCTATGCTTTTCGTAAAATTTATAAATTTATACCCACAGTTCCAGAACCGTGGGTATATGATGTTATTTAATATTTATACCCACGGTTTTAAAACCATGGGTATAAGGCTATTACGTGGTGGCAGAAAGCTATTCCTATGGTTTTCCAAACTATGGGTATAAGCCATGGATCTATACCAACACCTTGGTTTCCCACAATTCTCAAAACCGTGGGTAAGGCTATACCCATGGTTTTGAATCGTGGGTATAGGTCGTTTTTCCAGTAGTGATTACACATCATGTAATCACCCAATATAGTGTAGATTTAAAATTATTTTCAGGATGAATTTTTATTCATTCATCCGTGGCTCCTTATTCCTCTCATTTTGGGAGAACCCTAGGTGCCCTGAGGTGTTCTTCAAGACCTTTTCCTCCCTCTTTGATCTGTCAATCCTGGTGGCTGTTCATTGGCGATCCGTGGTTAATCCCGGGTGAGTTCTCCTCTTGTTCTCATATGTTTTCTTCTTTTCTTCTCTCAGGGTTCCACTACGGTGGTGTTTCTTTGGTTTGGGGTGTGTTTGAGTTGTGTTTCTGACCAACCTTTGGTGCGGTGTAGGTTGATTCACAAGTTTCTGAGAGGACCATTTTGGGATATACCTAACACTGAGAGAGGGGGTGAATCAGTGTTGGAGACTTTTTAAACTAATTCCAACTTTTTATCCATATACCTCTTGACCTGTTAGGATCTTGATTTTCTTATTCTCTTTTCTCAGTTGCATGCAATAATAGAAAGCAATAAAAATATGCACACAATATTTTTACAAGGTTCACCACTCAATAAGAGCAGCTATGTCTTTGACATGCATGGGAATGACCAGTGCATGGATTTTCCACTATAATGTGATATGTTGTCACAGTGGGTTGACTAGGAAAACAATCCGCTAGTCAGTGTGGGTCCCTACACTTTGGAGGGGGGAGGGAAATAATCCTCTTCCCTGAACTGGTGACAACCTAGTCCAACTTGCAGCTCCTTGCTAGTTATTTATACTGCCTCTCAAGACAGTCTTCTCCCTGTTGAATAGGGTTTGCAACACCAACATAGTCTTCCAACTACTAAGTCCTTTTGGATGTCACACCGCTGATTTATCTTCTATGCTTCACTTGTTACTTACTTAAAAACATGAAAGTAACCCTCTTCTTATTTCCCAGTAGCAAACCTGAAATCTATACAATCTTCTTCAGTGTAAAACTAGCTGCACTGAAACTCGCTCTTCTTTACACTTTCTCCTTCAGTGCAAAACCAAATGCACTGAGATCACTTCTCTTCTTATTTTCCAGAATCACAAACTCCCTTTGTGATTATTAGATAAATTAATTCTATCTAACCTTATCATCATCACAATTATTATTCCCTAAGTAAAAATCAGTCTCTAAGTGGGCATACTTGATTCTTATTAGACAAACAGTGATATGGAATAGGGTAGTGGTGTCTTCCCAAGTACTAGTTCACTTATACCAATTATTAAAAACTGTATCTTGCAAATCTCCTTCATGAAACTCCTTTATAGAGCTTCTTTTCAGAGCACACTACTTCGCAGAGCACATTGCTTCGCATAGGTCACTACTTCGTAGAGCTCATTTCTTTGTAGAGCTCACTGCTTTGCAGAGCTCCAGCCTTCACATAGCATACACCTTCATAGAAATCTCTACCTTCACAGAGCTTACAGCCTTTGCAGAACCCATATCCACCGCAAAGTAAACTACCTTCACAGATCTCACAACATCACAAATCTCACTAAGCCTATACAGAACAACCTATCATCGCGAAGCACATTGCCTTTGCAGAACAACTTACTTTGTGAAGCTTCTTCGTAGTTCGAGAGCTCTAAAATTCTCGTTAAGTCTCTATACTTCTATCGAGGGGGTAGGGGCCTATTTATGGGCTTTCCCCACCGATTCTAGAACCTTCCATCCAACTCAGCGCCACGTCAGCACCAAATCATGGAGCTCCAAAACTTCTCTTGAAATTCACTCTGTTTTGCGAAGCACCATGTAAATTTTCCCAATTCACGAAGCTCGTTGTAATCGCGAAGTGTTCCATCAAATACTTTGTGCCACTGCGATGCTCTTTCTTCCTTTGCACCACCGTGATGCTCCTTCTTTATTTTCTATGAAAATCTCTTCACCTCTACCAATCATAAAGATCATCGTAATCACGAAGAACACCTTCGACATTCTTTATGTCTTCACGAAATCTATTTCACGAAGCCCATCTTCATAAAATTCACACCTTATCCATATTTTGATGTTCTCTTCAAGGAAATCCACTTTTCTTAATGCCATCCCAACTCCAAATTTTGGATCCCAAAAATTTGGCAAACACTGGGAAACTACATCACCTTAGACACCTGCTTTTGCAAGACCAACCATGCTGATTGGCCACATGTTTTGTCCCCCTTTCTTACATAAAGCTTGAATCACAAGTTCTCCAAACAACTTGTGATATTTGTGAAGTACATATCAGAAAATAATTATTATATTTACTGAGGAAATTATTATAACTTCCCCATCTTCTAGTAGCATCTTTATTTCCAATCCTCTGCATGGCCACTTAGAATGTCAAGTCCATGCATGAAAACTTCTCTCTTCCTCTTAAACAATCAATCCCTACTTCATGAAAATCATATGATTCTTTTCTTCTAGTAAGATCTTGCATGGTTCTCATGCAATTATGAATCATTGCATGACCTTCTTCGAATGCTCATTAACCATTTCCTTTTGAAGATGGAATTCCAAAGAACTGCTCTAATAATCCTAAAATGGATGGCACTTCACCATTCATATGAAACTTCACCATTCATCTCCAATCATACTCATATGGATGATACTTCACCATTCTTCATTGTTGTAAACAATGTGTCACCTTTGACATAAGCACTTTGAAATTTAAGATCAATGCATTAATTTTCTGATTTGAACTTCATGGAGAATTGCCTAATCATGAAATCTAATGCTACAATTCCATAATAATTCTCTAGGAATCCTCATGTCATACAATCTCCATTATCTTTGGAGTCATTCTTCATATCCTTATTAATTTTGACCAGCATTGACAACTGTTGAAAACGAATACAATCTTCATACATAAGGTGGTCCCAACAATCTCCCCTTTTGTATTTTGTTATCAATACCTTAAATTTCTCCTCAAATGAATGTTTCAATTTCAAAATGATAATATTCTCTATCCCCTTACTTCTTTATGTCCCCTAGACTTTCATTTTACTTCTCCCCCCTTATTAACAAGAAATAAAAAGTTCATAGTAGAGAGGGTATCATTTTATACTTAAGGAATGTTTCATAAATCATTTCACTCTAAGTCTAGTTGAGCAATTCTCAGTGTAGAAAACAAGAGGATTTGATTTAGACAACAAAGCTGTCCATTACCCACCGAATATGACACCTCATGAGATGAGAAATCATGTAATTTTCTTCAAGGGATTTCCACTTTCATTCCAGGATTAGGATAATAAGTGTGATATGAAATAATCAACCCAAAACTCCTTCACTCTCTCTAACAAAAGGATAAAAAACATTCAAGTGAAATTGGTAGGATAAGTGGACTTGGGGAACTTTCACTCTTCTTATGTCACTGATTCACTTTGTTACTTCCCCTTTGTAGAATGATATTTATTTTGAGTAACCAAGGATGAGAGATTTATAAATAACATACCTTTTCCAATGAAATTATCTTCAGACAATCTTCATATTAATTGAATTTTATATCAACTAATGTTGATATTGATTGAGATAATGACTCTGGAAGCTTCTTCATGTGTCTCCCCCTCAAAGGAACACTTCTCCTCACCGAATCCTAGGTTCTACCCTCCAAGATCTTTCTTCACCTTCAATTCTATGTATGATAAGAACAAATACAATACACAAAGATTTAAGGGAATAAGGTAGATCCTCCTTGATCCATCAATGTGAAAAACAAGGTTGAAATGATTTTCTCAACCTAGATGCTCCATTATTCACACTTTCACAACTGATCTTCAATATGGACTGTGATTGTGTGGACCTCACTATTTATTCCATATCTTTGTGTGTGAATCTTGTTTCTTCAAGGGCTTTTAAATCACTAGAATCTCCTGGTGCAACATTCATCTTCTTGAGGAATTCTTGTTGGGTTGGAGTAAATTCAAAGCATCTTCTAACAGTGTGACCAGCCTTGTTGCACCTCACACACAAAATTTATTTTCCTTTATGTAGAATCTTCTTTTTGTTTTTAGAACTATCCTTAGCCTGTTCATCTTCCATTTTCCTCATTCTTTCCAAATCTTTTGGCCAAACCACCAATACGTCATTAGGAATTAAGTCATCAAGATTGGATCTTCTATATGGATTCTTATGAGCAGAATCCTTCTTAGTAGTTCTTTTGGATGCACCACCCTTCACCTTCTTGGACATAAAATCCAAGGACTTCTTAGCTTTTCCATTTTTAGACAACTTATGTGATATTATTTTCTTATCATCTTAGGGTACCTGTTGAAATGAACATGCACCATTCATGTGAACACTTCTATTGCATACATCATAGATTTTATCTAACATTCTAAATCTATTTGTAGTATACAAATGCTTCTGGATATGTGGATGTTACTTCTTATTCTATGGATTTCTCCCCCTTGAGATGGGATTTCTTTGTGCTTTTACATTTAATGAATTGTACCAAAAATCTAATGCACAATGCCCAAATCTATCACAACACCAGCATTGACCAACAATCCTTGACTTCTTGACAACTTATTTATAAGGTTGTTGAGTCTTCTACTTGAATTTTTGTGCTTTTTTTGGGGATATATCTTCCACATTATTTCCCCTATCCACCCTAGCCATGGTGGTAGGTTTCTTCTCACTTTTCTTGATCCATACTTGTTTATAATTTTTCTTCCAACCTACACTTTTTGTAGAAACAATTTTAAAAACATTAGTACAAGTTGGTATGGATAATACCTTTACTTTCTCAACTGCTTGTGATGGATTAATGAGTAAAGTCATGATCTTATTATCACATGTTTAAGGTATTTTGAGAGTAGAATCCTCCAGTGAGCATTGAGTACTAGAAGAAACCATTTCCTTCTTTTGCGGAGACTCAATATGTGTCTTCTTAAGATTGGTCAACTCAGCTTCCAATTATAGACATCTCATATTGAGGATCTTCTCTTTATAAGCCTTATTTAATCTTTAAAATTCATCTTCATGCATCTTTACTTTGTTATGTAACAAATAGTTAAGTTCTTTGATATTCTTGGAGTCTTCTTCCAAATATAACTCCTTGACTTCATTTCTCGTTTTCAGCTCATCTTTAAGTACATGGATCTTCTCTTCCAGATTCATGTTGACTCGCTCTTTTTCTTCAACATCTTTGAGACAATTTAAAGAACTTACTTCAAATCCCCTCTTTGTTGATTCAAAGGATCCAACCTGTCCATAGAGCTTTAAACATTCAACAATTTTTTCTTGTAAGCCTTTCTCCAAAACATCAGTTTATTCTTAAAGTTGAGTGATATTTTCCTACATGCATTGAAAAACTCTACAAACCAGGTATGTACTTTCTTCAGGAATACCATGCAGAATCATTCTTAATCTATCAACTGATATTTCTTGAGATGTTGTAGATTGATCATCACCACTTGTGCTAGCATTTTCATCATGAGAATAATTTCCAAATGTACTAGCACATAACTCTTGATCAGTTGAGGTAGAAAGGTTGTCCATGTTATTGGTGAGAAATTGAGCCACCTTCTCATTACATTCCAAGTCTAGTGTGTCTTCAATGTCAGCCAGATATGGAGAACCAGATGCTTCCTCTTATTTAGATAAGAGGGTCTTCTTCTTCAATTTTCTCTTCTCCGTATTTTTCCTGTTCATCATGGTCTTGGTATATATAGCCTTCTGGTCAGAGATAACTGACTCTTCCCTGAAAGTGAACTTCATTGATAACTCAGGAAATAAATTCAGGTCTTCAAAAGAGAATAATTTCACTATAAAGAATCCAATAGAGGTGAACCTGTCCCTCTGATACCAATTGAGAGGACCAGTTTAGGATATACCTAACACTGAGAGGGGGGGGGGGGTGAATCACTGTTGGGAACTTTTTAAACTAATTCCAAATTTTTATCTCTATACCTCTTGACCTATTAGGATCTTGATTATCTTATTCTATTTTCCATGTCTCATGCAATAATAGAAAGCAGCAAAAATATGCACAAGATATTTTTACAATATTCACCACTCAATAAGACCAGCTACATCCTTGCCATGCATGGGAATGACCAATGCATGGATTATCTACTATAATGTGATATGATGTTATAGTGGGTTGACTAGGAAAACAATCCACTAGTCAGTGTGGGTCCCTACACTTTGGAGGGGGTAGGGAAACAATCCTCTTCCCTGAACTGGTGACAACCTAGTCCAACTTGTAGCTCCTTGCTGGTTCTTTATACTGCCTCTCAAGATAGTTTTCTCCCCTTTGAATAGGGTTTGAAACACCAATAGAGTCTTCCACCTACTAAGACCAGTTGAATGTCACACCGCTACTTGATATTCTAATCTTCACTTGTTACTTTCTTAGCAGCATGCAAGTAACCCTCTTCTTCTTTCTCAATAGCAAACCTGAAAGCTACACAATCTTCTTCAGTGCAAAACCAGATGTACTGAAACTCGCTCTTCTTCACACTTTCTCCTTCAATGAAAAACCAACTGCACTAAGATCACTTCTCTTCTTATTTTCCAAAATCACAAACTCCCTTTGTGATTATCAGATCAATGAAGTCCATCTCACCTTAGTATCGTCAGAGTTATTCTGCCCCGAGTAAAAATCAGTCTCTAAATGGGCACACTTGATTCTTCTTGGACACACAATGATATGGAATAGGGTAGTAGTGTCTTCCTAGTTACTTGTTCACTTATAACATTTATTAAAAACTACATCTTTCAAAGATCCTTCATGAAGCTTTTTTGTAGAGTACACTACTTCGCAAAGCACACTACTTCGCAATGGTCACTGCTTCATAGAGCTCACTGCTTAACAGATCTCACTGCTTCCTAGAGCTCCAAACTTCGCAGAGCACACCCCTTCATGGAGCTCTCTTCCTTTATAGAGCTTACATCCTTCACATAGCTCACAACATCGCAAAGCTCACTGAGCCTTTGCGGAACAACCTATCGTCGCGAAGCACATTGCCTTCACATAACAAATTACTTCGCGAAGCTTCTTTGCAGTTCAAGAGATTTAAAATTCTAATTAAGTATCTATACTTATATCAAGGGGGTAGGGGCCTATTTATAGGATTTTCCCACCGATTCTATAACCTTCCATCCACCTCAGTGCCACATTATCACCAAATTGTGGAGCTCCGAAACTTCTGTCGAAATTCACTCTGTTTCGCAAAGCACCATGGAAATTTTCCCGATTCGTGAAGCTCGTCATAATCGCGAAGTGTTCTGTAAAATCCTTTATACCACCACGATTCTCTTTATTCCTTTTCATCACCGTGATTCTCCTTCTTCCTTTGCACCACAAATCTCTTCACCTTTTCCATTCGTGAAGATCGTTATAATCACGAAGAACACCGTCAGCATTCTTTATGTCTTTGCGAAATCTATTTCATGAAGCCCATCTTCGCAAAATTCATGTCATTTACATATTTTGATGTTCTCTTCAAGGAAATCCACTTTTCTCAATGCTATCCCAACTCCAAATTTTGGACCCCAAAAATTTGGTAAACACTGGGAAATTGCATCACCTTAGACACCTGCTTCTACAAGACTAACTATGATGATTGGCCGCATGTTTTCTCCCCCTTTACTTCATAAATATAGAATAAAAAATTCTCCAACCAACTTGTGATATTTGTGAAATAGAGATCAGAAAAGCATTGTCAAATTTACCGAGGAAAGTATTATGACTTCTCTATCTTCTAGAAACATATTTCTTTCCAATCTCATGAATGGACACTTAGAATGTCAAGTCTATACCGAAAACTTCTCTATTATTTTTAAACCATAAATACCTACTTCATGAAAATAATATGATTCTTTTCTTCAAGTAAGATATTGCATGGTTTTCATGAAATTGTGAAGTAATGCATGACCTTATTCGAATGCCCATTAACCATTTCCTTTTGGAACTTGAATTCCTAAGAACTGATCCAATCATCCTCAAATGGATGGTACTTCACCATTCGTATGATAATTCACTATTTGTCTCCAATCATCCTTAGATAGATGATAATTCACCATTATTCATTGTTGTAAACAATGTGTCACCTTTAACACAAGCTCTTTGAACTTTAAGATCAATGCATCAATCATTTGATTTGAACTTCATGGAGAATTTCCCAATCATGAAATCTAATGCTACGATTCCATAATAATTCTCTAGGTATCCTCATGTCATCCAATTTTCATTATATTTGGAGTCATTCTTCTTATCATTCTTCATTTTGACCAGCATTGACAACTTTTGACAACAAATACAATCTTCATACATAAGGTGGTCCCAAAAATCTCCCCTTTGTATTTTGTTGTCAATTCCATAAATTTCTCATCAAATGAATGTGTCAATGTCAACATGAGAATATTCACTCTCCCCTTACTTCTTTCTCTCCCCAAGACTTTAATTTCACTTCTCTCCCCTTTATTTTCAAGAAATACAAAGTTTATGGTAGAGAGGGTATCATTTCATACTTAAGAAATGTTCCATAAATCATTTCACTCCAAGTCTACTTGAGAAATTATTAGTGTAGAAAACAAGAGGATTTGATTTAGACAATGAAGCTATCCATTAACCACTGAATATGACACCTCATGAGATGAAAACTCATGTACTTGTATTCAAGGGATTTCCACTTTCATTCTAGGCTTAGGATAATAAGTTTGATATGAAATAATCAACCCGAAACTCCTGTAATCTCTCTCCAAGAAAAGGATAAAAAACATTCAAGTGCAATTGGTAGGATAAGTGTACTTGGGGAACTTTCACTCTTCTTATGTCATTGATTGACCTTGTTACTACCCATTTATATAATGATATTTATTTTGAGTATCCAAGGATGATAGATTTAGAAATAACATACCTTTTCCAATGACATGATCTTCAGACAATCTTTAGAGTAATTGAATTTTATATCAACTAATGTTGATACTGATTGAAATAATGACTCTGGAAGCTTCTTCATGTGTCTCCCCCTCAAGGGAACACTCACTACAACAAAAATCGGGTTTAGCGGCGGCGGTTCACAAAACCGCCGCTAAACGTTTTCGCCGAAAGGTTTCGCGGCGGTTTTTAATAAACCGCCGCGAAACCCGAAATTTTTTAAAACAGTCGCGACCCTTCCCTACCCCCACCCCAATCTTTCCCCCAAACCCCCGCGCCATACCTTCTTCCCCTAACCCCACCGGCGACCCGCAACCCTCGACCCCCAACCGTCCGGCGACCCGCGACCTCCGGCGACCCCGCGACCTCTGGCGACTCTGCAACCTCCGTCTCCGGCGACCCCGCGACCTCCATCTCCAGCGACCCATCTTTTCCAGGTATGTATCCATTTAACTAGGTTTGAAATATAGAAAATTTTGATAGAGATTATGGTTATGGTAGGTCTTGTGTTATATTTTAATATTTGGATTAATTTTTAGTATTATTTTGTTTCTTTGATATTCAGTTTGTGGATGTGCTGTGAAAATCATTTTATGTGCATCAAAAAATAGATTTCCCTAGTAAAAATTCCTTTGGTTATAAATCAATGCCATATAAATTGTTTGTAAAATGTGCTTGGTTTGATGAAATATTTTGAAACCATTGATTTTATTAGGAATTTAGAAAATAATTGATGTGATTGTTGTGTGAAATGTGTGTTTTTTAAATGAGTGTTTTATGGAAAATCATTCTAATTTGATAGGAATCCTTTCGGATTTGTTTGATAATTTTCTGTTTTTTGGAAAATTATTGGGATTTTTTTCTTATTTTAAATCATTTGAATTGGTTTTCTGTAATAATTTTTTCTTTTAAAAACCAATTCAGTTTTAAAGGAATTTGGAACCCCATGGGGGGTTTGAAAAACAGACTATTTTCATTTAATGAAATTGATATAGTAAATGTTTTTTTTACATTAATTAAATATTGAGATTTGAGAATCTTAGGTGGTATCAAGAAATGGTTTATAATGTTTTAGGATTTACGTATTCAATTTGGTTCTTTTACAAGAACATGTGTTATTTGAAAAATTTATTTTTGGAAAATGCATTTTTTGAGAATGGTTTTTTTATTCTATTGTGAATTTTGTTGTTTTAAAAGAATTTATAGGAGAATTTGATGTTCCATTTAGGATGTTTTGGGATATCTTGGTGTGATTTTGGGGAAACAAATACTTAAGGGTCTATGCTTTAGTTTATTTAATGTGACCCCCCCCTCCAAAAAAGATCTATTATGAAATTAGAGTGTTCATATTATGGGCTCTTCCAACTTTTTTTGACCCTGTCTATGATCCAATTGGAGTGGTTGGTGTGGTTTCATTTTTGGGGTGATGTGATTTATTTTACTTAAGGAATCACATCATTAGTGGCTCTATTAGGGATTTTCTAGTCTAGTAGTTTAGAAACTTGAACCTTGGAATAACTGTTAGATCGATGAGGATATGTTTTTCTTGGAGTCTACTGGGTGATAACATGGAATGATAAGCAGTAATGAAATTTTATAGAAAACATGGGTAAAAATTTCCCTTTTTCCTAGTTCTAAACAAAAGTAGGTACATAATGTATATAAATTATAACTCAGAAATCCAATCAGTACAAAATAAAATAAGCAGTAGAGGCATAAGTACCAAGGAACACTATAGTTTAGACTAGAAGAATACTTATACCATAATAAATCATGTGCACAATCCAATTCCTATAACACATGTCTAAGAAGAAGAAAAATACCCCATGAGTAAACCCCCCGAAAATGATAAGTTGTCCCCTAGAACAATGGGACTAGGAAACCAAGGAAATACCCATGAGAAAACCTCCTAATAATCACAAAACATGGAAGATGGACTCAAGACAAACCTTCCACCTAAGTACCCAAGGTAACCTAAGTGCTCATTTTCACAAATCAATTTTAATATTTTAAAAGTACCCATTTCATTTTCATTTATCAAAAATCATGGAAAAAAATTTCTCTCAAAAACCCCTTATTAAACAAATGAAAATAGTCATTCCAATTTGATAAATAAACTTATAAATTAAGAGAAATTAGGCTAATTATCATAGGCTAGAGATGGAACCACCTACCTCAAAGCTCAAGTCACACATTCCCGTAATGGGATCCACCAACAATGAAAACCCAATGATGAAAACAAAGGCCCTAGAATATAATAAAAACATTAATATTGATATAAATTAGAAAATAAGGGGTTGGTGGAAAGGGAAAACACCAAATACCTCAAGAACAGACATCCGCCGCACCACAACTAACCAAGGAATGGCCTCCATAATGAGATCTCCCAAAGGATCTAGAAGAATACACAAAGATTCAAAAACTTAGGCCACCAGATCTGATAATGTTACCCTAGGGTGCCACCATTATCAAGAGAAACGAATAATCAGAAATATTTCTTACCTAGAGAGATGTGCCACGACTATAATAAAAGATCCAATGTTGAATGGATCAATCTAGATGGAGCATAGTCTCCCAAAATAACCCGAGAAGATCTCTAGGTAGGGATCCAAGGGCCTGGAGAAAAGAACTGAAACCAAAATAGCCACTCGCCTATTTTAAGAACTACACAAGGTACATTTGATGATGTGTAATACTATTACCTGCTGTGAAATCCATGGTGTTCTAGTATGTTGAAAAATCCTTCACCTCGAATTAAAAATCCATTATTTTAAAATTTACGATGTGAAACCACTCTTCCCGAGGTGTAAACTTTCACAGCATGAATACCCTTTCATGACTTGTATCTAGTAATAGTTACACGGCGTGTAACCTAGTTATAGAGTGTGAAAGACTTTTGAATCATGTATAAAAAGATGGTTAAAGATGAAAGTACAACAAATATCTGACTTCACCATTTTAGGTATCTTACCAATTCCTTCCTAGTCCTTTATAGAAAATGGAAAAAAGGAAAACCATGAAGAGGATAAAAAAATACCTGATATATCAGTAATAGGATCTTACAAACTCCCCACTATAAATAATTTTTGTCCTCAATAAGTAATGTAAAAGATGTAATCCATGGAAAAATATGAGTTCACTGCTCCTTTATCAAGGACTCATGTTCTCTGTCTCCAACTCAACGACACCCTCATGAGGAACTCATGGAAGGTACAACCATGCAATATATATGGATAATAGATATATGAATATTTTTCTTTGGTTTATGAGGATAAATGGGACAAAACCATTTAATTATTTTAAAAAAAGTATCATCACTCAAAATAAAAGATCACTTGAACCATATGCTTATTATATAAATAAAAGGTACTTGATTATATGTAATGAAAAGATAATAATTTATAGTAATGTTGATAAAGACCAAAAAAATAAAACTCATATTTTTAATAAATCAAATAATCCTTGTCCATCTTTGAAGAATAGGTAATCACGACTAAATAAATGGTTAATAGATGAAAAAACATTGAAATTAAGTGGGGGAATTATCATAATGTGTTATCACTGTGTTGGATCTAGTGAGAAGAATATTCATTGGCTTATAAACAAGTATCAACAACATTATTCAAATTATGAAACTAAATATGGTAAAAAAATATTCCATATTATTTTTATTGATCTATAATATTGATAAGTGAAGGTAATGATTATTAAACATAATCCAATGAGGGGAAACTCTAGAAATGGGAACCCATGCATTGGTATTCTATATTAGTGATTTTGGATGGATGTTATAAATACCGACTGGTATCCCATTTCTAGATATGGAAAATAAAATAAAACATTTAATTGAGATGACCAAGCACGTGAGTATATGAGATGTTCAGGAAAGTTGTAGTATTTTTTGTGAGGGTGTGGAAGTAATCTGAGTGGACCAATGTATCTCATTAATGTAGTGGGGATAGAAATTGTTTGAGGAAACATAAATGTGTGATTGACCGTGTTATGATAATTGTGTAACCCGATATTCTTACTGCTCCTCAATGAGGTGTTCACGCTGTCTCCTAGGGACCAGACTTGTTTGGTTTGTCTGGGCATGCTAAGTAAGTGGTAAATGTGATCAATGAATCATCTTTATTATATTATGCATACTTTATGATAAATGGGTCATCTTTATTATATTATGATTCTTCAATCTTACACTATCGTATATTTTGTGTAGGCACATTGTGATATACATGGATAAAAGTTGGATCACATTACCGAGGAACACACCTCAGTATGTTAAGGGTTTGAATGAGTTTTTAGATTTTGCGATTTATAATCGATCCGTTGAATGGAGAATAAAATGTCCACGTCCTAAATGTAAATTTAGAACATGGTTGAAGAGAGATGAGGTTTATGAACATTTAATACTGAAGCAATTCCCTGATCAATATTTGTGTTGGATTTGTCATGGAGAATCGAACGTTACAGAAAGATTGAGCACTGATGTTAATCTACAGAATGAGGTCCCAAGTTCGTCGACAATGGAAAATGAAATGAAAAACCTAATAAATGATGCATTCGGCACTACAAGGCACCACTATCAACATCAAAACATATCAGAACAACCAGAAGAGGGTGCTATAAATTGCAACGTGACAAGTGATGTTATTGAGACTGTAACCCAGGCAGATCAAGATTGTCACATATCATTGGATCCTCCTCTTGATTCTGTGGAGCCAAATGTAAGAGAAAACTTCACTGAGGAAAATGCGTTTCATGATTTAGTTGACGATGGAAATCAAGAGTTGTATTGTGGGTGTTTGAAATATTCAAAACTTTTATTTCTGCTGAAGTTGTATCACATCAAATGTCTATGTGGAATTACAAATAAGGAAATGTCCATGATATTGGAATTGATACGTGATGCATTTCCTGAAGCAAAAATCCCAGAATCTTTTTATGATATGAAAAAAGTTGTTAACAAGCTTGGTCTGAATTATACAAAAATACATGCATGTCCCAATGATTGTATGCTTTATTGGGGAGAGGATTCAAGTAGACAGAATTGCAAGAAATGTTCTTCTTCTAGATGGCAGACAAAGGGTGATGTTGGAAGTCTGAATGAACATAATTTCATGAAGAAGAAGAAGAAAAGGATCACACCTGCAAAGGTTTTGCGTTACTTTCCTTTGAAGCCTTGATTGCAAAGATTATTCATGTCATCGAAAACCGCTGAACACATGAAGTGACATTCTATAGATAATAACAATGATGGGTTAATGAGACATCCACGAGATTCCCAATCATGGAAGACATTTGATTCATTACATCCAGATTTCTCAGATGATCCTAGGAATGTTCGATTGGGATTGGCTGCCGATGGATTCAACCCATTTGGGACTTTGAGTACAAGTTATAGCATTTGTCCAGTTGTTTTGATCCCTTATAATCTGCCTCCATGGATGTGTATGCAAAAATCATCTTTTATCATTTCAATGATTATTCCTAGAAAAAAATGCCTATAAATGATATTGATGTATACTTGCAGCCTTTGATTGAAGAATTGCAGGAGTTATGGAGTAACGATGTTGAGACATTTGATGTTTCTTCTAAAACAACGTTCAAAATGCATGCTACTTTACTATGGACCATTAGTGAATTTCCTGGGCTTGGGAATTTATCTGGTTGGAACACTTATACGGGTTTGGCTTGTCCCATTTGTAACTTTTATTTTGAGCCCAAACGGATACCTCACAGTAGAAAATGGTGCTTCTTATGCCATCGAAGATTTCTCGATGCATCTCATAGATTTTGACTGAACAAATCAAAATTTAATGGTTTCATTGATCATAGACCACTGCCAAAGTTGTTAACCGGTTCTGAAATATTAACACAGCTTGAAAATGTTGAAAAAAAATTTGGGAAGGTTCATCATTTGAATGATAGTAGAAAACGGGTCCAAAGTGCATCGTCAAGTGAAATCAGAACACAACAATGGAAGAAAAAAAGTATATTCTTCAAACTTTCGTATTGGGAATTTAATTTGTTGCGCCACAATCTTGATGTGATGCATATTGAGAAGAATGTCTGTGATAATTTGATTTTCACATTACTTAATGATCATGGAAAGTCGAAGGATCATCTTAATGCTCGCAAAGACTTACAAGTAATGAACATAAAACGCGATCTTTTGCCAGATGAGAATGAAAAGTATGCTCCGGCCATTTTCACAATGAAAAATAGGGATAAAGATATGTTCCTTCAAATTTCAAAGAATGTGAAGGTATCTGATGGGTATTCGAGTAACATCTCGAGGTGTGTTGACTTGAATAATCATAAGTTACATGGATTGAAAAGTCACGATTCACATATTTTGTTACAGCAGTTACTACCATTGGCATTGCGTACATTATTACCTGAAAAAGTTACTACTGTTGTACTCCAATTCTGCACATTTTCAGGCAATTATGTGAGAAGGTTGTACATCCATTTCAGCTTGAAAAACTCCAGGAGAGGTTTGTATTGACTCTTTGTGCAATGAAGATGATCTTTCCTCCATCGTTTTTTACTATCATGATGCATTTAACTGTGCATTTGGTTGAAGAAGCTAAATTAGGAGGCCCCGTTCATTATTGATGGATGTATCCAATTGAGAGGTATTTTATTTATATGTTTTCCAGTTAAGTAATTTTTTTTGACATTTACATAAATGCATAGTATTATTATTTTATTTTAACAGATATCTTGGGCATTTGAAATCATACGTGAGAAATAAAGTTCAACCAGAAGGCTCTATTGCTGAAGGCTATTTGGCTGAGGAATGTCTTACCTTTTGTTCCAGGTATTTAGATGATATTTAGACAATATTTAATCGAGTTGGATGTGTTGACGACACATCAACTCAATCTCAAATGTATCAGAAATCAAAAATATTTCCTGCTATTGGCCGATCAGTTGGGAGGACCTCAAATGTGACACTGACAGAATTGGAATTATTACAGGCACATAGATATGTGCTGCTGAATAGTGAAATTGCAGATCCATTTATTTAAGAGTTGAGGATACAAACAAAGAGACGAATGAGAGGCCGAACACGAAATGAGAAAGATATAACGAAAGTTGTGAATAAAGAGCTTGTAGAATGGTTTGCACAACGTGTAAGTTCATAAATATTGCAATAAATATGAATATTAGTTTGACACATACAATTTATAAATCTATTAAATTATATTTATTTTTTCAAATCATGAATACTGATACTCGAGCATACTTGTCAGAAGATTTGAAGTTTCTTGCTAGAGGTCCTATAAAGCAAGTTAGAAAGTTCGACGCTTATAATGTGAATGGCTTTAGATTTTGTACAGTCGATCGAGAAGTGGGTTTGAAAACATAGAATAGTGGTATATTTACATTTTCTGAAGTGGGATACTATGGAAAGATGCATGATATTATTGAATTAAACTACCATGGACATTTTTCTGTTGTTTTATTCAAATGCAAATGGGTCGATATTATCAGAGGTGTTAAAAGAGATTCATTGCAATTTACTTATGTGAACTTCTCTCGCTTGATGGATGTTGGTGATCGTGAAATGCATGATCCATATATCTTTTCATCGCAATAAAAAATGGTATATTATGTGAATGATATTGTGGATGAAGGGTGGAGTATAGTTACTCATGTAATACAAAGAGATTTGTATGATATGGGTGATGAAGTGGAAGATTTGACCTCTGAAATTGAATGTCATCAACAGAAGGAAGCATAATTATTTATCCATCATGATATTAAAAATATTAGTCTTGCAAGGATGAATGAAGTGGATGAAGCAATGGAGCAGGAAACCGACATGATTGAAGGGGAAAATGATTGTATGGACAATTATTCATTCATGCAGCAACCACTTGTTTCATTTTTGTAGTCATTCATTATCATTGTTATATATATTTTGTTTGTTAGTACTGGGCATCTATTATCATTTTTAATTTTTTTTTCTGCATAATTTTTTTGAAATATATATTCTGAACTTAATTTTATTTGATTAAATGACAGGAATGCCAAGGAGGAAGCGGTATACCATTTCTTCTAGTTTTGCGACGGATGCCGATCCATCTAGGTCACTCCCCACGACATCTGAGGCACCAGCTGCCTACACCCCCGCACCATCCCCCCCTGCACCATCTCTCACACCATCAGAGGGCCTCCCATTAGAGGATGAGTCGTCGACTCCCCATACAGGTGCCTCATCAGTTGGGCAGCGACAGACCCCTTCCAGTTCATCCCGGACATACTAGAGGGTCACAGTCATAGGTATAAATTTTAATTAAATAAATTTATTGCATTTTGTTTATACTAATTGTTTTCTCATTGAAGATGACAAAAATGAAACCGTGGAGAAACACTTAAAAATCTCAGATGTTTGGAACTTGAATGGAAAAAAGATAGTCGTGCCATTTGATTCTTATGGAGTCCCTACGGATGATGTCGCGGGGTTACTTGGCCAGATTATAGGTCAGTTGGCAGCGGAGCCCATTTCCCTTCCCATTTCATATGATGATTGGAGACATATGCCTCCAAACTGGAAAAATGAAGTTTTCGATTCTCAAATAAAGGTAATTTTATTACATTATGGTTTAATTGAATGTCATGTTACTAATATGTTCAAAATGAATTTCTGTATACAGATGTTCTTCCACTTCACAGTTGCTGATGTGATAGCACGAAAGTGGACTTTGAAAAATCTTGGTAAAAAATGGAAATATTTAAAATGGAGATTGTGGTGTGATGTCAACGATACTTCTTTGACCTTGGAACAAATGTATGACAAGCTACCCAGTGGGGTACCGAAAGAGCAGTGGAAAGTTTTTGTTGACAGACATCGTGATGAGAAGCAGATGGTATTGAAATATATATTATTATATTATCCTCATTTTACATTAATACATGTTTATGAATAGGAAATGACATTGGATACATTACTGTTAAATTTCATTTTATTTATTTCAGGATCTCTCACGACAGAATGCATCAAACAGGGCGAAGCAAGTCATCCCTCACACGGCGGGATCAAAAAGCTTTTCTAGAAGCCGAATGTCATTGGTAATATTTTAAATAGTTTAAATATTTATAATACAATATTATCTATTTAATATATTGAATTTTTGATTTATCTTTGCTTAATGCAGTCACAGAGTTTAGGGCACGAAGCCTCCCGGACTGAACTGTGGTTGGATGTTCACAGAAAATCAGATGGCTCTTTTGTTAATGAGCCTACCAAAGAAGTTGGGGTATGAAGTCAAATTTTTATTATAATAACTTATTATCAGTTTTTACTGTGTTAATATGTATTGATATTTGATTTATAGGTAAAAATTAAATAACTATGGGATGCCAATCCTGGGCAGTCCTACTCAGTCTCCCAGGATGACCCGGTTGCTCAAGTCCTTGGGAAGGAGCATCCTGGTAGAGTGCGCGGGATGGGTTTGGGACCCGTACCATCTGAGGTCTTTAGCAGGACATCAGGGATTCCGGCCGCATCTACTCCTAGTTATAGTCATCCCATACCTGAAGATGCTCAGAGGGAGATTTCTTCACTACGAGCCATAGTTGAAGACCAAGGAGCTCAGATATCCACTATGCAGAAAGCGTTGACTGATTTATATCAGCAGATGAGCAGATATGCCCCTAGTGGTAGTGCACCGAGTGGTGGTGAGCAGGTAAATCACAAAAAATAAAAATCATTTAGTTTGAAAACTTTTATTGGTTTTAAGTTTAATTATAAATATGCAACAATATTTAATTTTCAATATAATGTTCTTACAGGTGGCAGCAGGAGATGGAGGTGGAGAGAGTGACGATGCATCATCGGACCATGAGTAGTATTGTTGATGTGTTGAAAAAATATGGGAAAGGTTGGTTTGTATATATAACATGTTTGGTGTATGGAACCTTTAAAAAACCATTGGTCTTGGAGGAGCTTCAGTGGATAACCTTGAATGATCACAATAACCTCAGGTGGTAAAGAGAATGATGTGTTTGTTTCATTGGTTAGATGATCTATGGTAATAGGCTCTTTGATGTTTCTGTTGTAAATTCAGCATTGGGAATTGGACTCATTAGGGTGTTGCATGTCCAAACAGCCATGTTTAATGGATATCACTAGATCAAGATGGTTTTTTGAGATGATTTTCATGATCATTAATAGTTTTTATGAGGCACGTAACCACATCACATGAAAACCAATGCAACTCCCTTCCCATGAAGCTTCCCTCTTTTCTAACTTTTATTTTATGAACATATTGGGAGATTGTTAGATGACATTTCATATGATAAAAAAGAATAATCAGAGGGGTTTTACATGATTAATTGGGATATTTGATGGGGATTCACATGATCAGGAACAGATCACATGAATTGTATAACCCCTTTGCATGATGTTCCTAGGGTCATGTGATCATGAGCCTCATTGAAGTTCGCATGGTCCTTGTGACCTAGGTGATTAATCTATATGTATACATGCTATAATTTTCTTTCCTTTGGGTATATATTAATACCTATTCTTTGGGTATTTCTTTGTTCCTAAAATATACAATGCTCATTTGGCTAGCGTCAAAAAATGCCCCCCCCACAAAAGTGATGTTCGAAGGAACAAGGACTCAGTTATGAGGTAGGAAATGACTTCATGAGTCTCTTATGATTTCTCTAGTTGGAATTCAAAACATCTTTTGGTCTTCTATAAGTCCATTCATATTCCTTGAGGTTCCCTATAAATAGGGGGTGAGAGGCTGGTCAATTGACCGGTGACATGAAGCTCCATAGCTCTCAAAACCTCCTCTCTCGTGTGATTGTTTTGCAAGACAACTTTGCATGACCTCATCACAAGAACCATACAAGAGACCTAATCATGTGATCATGTCACTTGACCTCTTTGTGTGATCACCTTGTCTAAATATCTCAGTTAATCAATCCATGAACTAATCAATGGTAATTTATTTGAACTTTGATGCACACCCTTGGCCATTAGTCTATCTTATGTGATTCGGTTTTCTCTTGAGGATTTTTTCATGATCTACTAATATTTATGTGATTCATGTGACATTCACATGGTAACATGATTATATGTATTAAGAAAAATCATGTGATCAAAAGATGTTTTATGGGTTATGTGATTTTCGTGACCTAGAATGGATCATGTGGTCCACGTAATGTTTTCCATGTTATGCACTTATTTTGTTTGATTAGCACAACTGATTCTCTCTTAATGGTTACATATCTTCTAATATATTATCTATTCTCTTTAAATATGTCCTCTATTTCTCAAATGTCTTCTTATGTGGTAGACTGGAGAGACCTTATTTCCTGGAACCATAATGTCAATCATCGATACAAAGTATTTTATAACAATGATGTTTTAAAGGTTCTTATTCTGACTGAACATCAACCCATTTAATCCTCGTTCCTCCTCCTTATAGGACAAATGACTAGTAGTGATACCTCCCCTCTCTTCTTTGGCACATTTTTATTGATACACTTTAATCCTTTATGGAATCAAATATTTTCAATTTTGATCATCTCTAAACTATAAGTATAAATCCATGTGACCCCCAATCTCTTGTTTCATTTGATGTTATCTTGTGTTTCATTCTAAATCCATAATTTTAGGTATTTTGTATGCTTTAGGTATTCTTATTGAATTGGATCAACTTTTTCATCAACATTAAATGAAAGGGTGTTTATGAATATTGCGTAGGTGGTGCATAAATTTTCTCCTCATTATATATATGTTGTATGTATTGTTTGATGCACAAGTGTAGAAGGGAAGGTAACAATGGATCAGGATGGAACAAAATTAGATTTCCTCATAGATGAGATTCAGGAAAGGTTTGTTAGGGATGTGTAAGGTCCTCTGGTTTATAATTATTAATCATGTACATCCATGAATTAAATTGAAATTGGTGGTGGAACTTGGAATGATAACCAAGAGGGGTATGTATTAATGTGAAATGATAATATCTTAAAAGTTATTTAAATAAATTCCTCAATGATGGTGAATTATATACAACATAATTGATAGTGGAGATCTTATCCAAGTAAGAGTGACTTGAGTAAAATGATGTATATTTTTGGTTGGGTGTAATTAAATTCTTGTTATTACTTGGTCCTTTAGTTGGGTTTCATTCCAATGATGTTTCTATATTGTTAATTAGGTTTGGCATAATGCTAACCATTTCTTTGGCATGCTA
Source organism: Viscum album (assembly GCA_963277665.1). Classification (NCBI taxonomy): domain Eukaryota; kingdom Viridiplantae; phylum Streptophyta; class Magnoliopsida; order Santalales; family Viscaceae; genus Viscum; species Viscum album. The sequence continues at coordinate 886,123,718 of OY728146.1, read as the reverse complement.
TATAGGTTGGCTATTTTTTAACCATGTTGAACACTTTATAATAAGTTGTATAAGATTCCAACTATCATTCTTATTGGTATATGGGTTGGGTGTGATTCCAACCAAATTTTTGTGGTTATGTAGGTTATACATGATTCTGACAATTTATCTTGGTTTTTACATAGATTGGGCATAATTCCAAATATTCCTATGACTTCTTATATGGGTTGGGTGCAATTAAAACTAGTGTTCTTGTTAGTTACATGGGTTGAATGTAATTCCAACTATTGTTATTATTTATTATATGGGTTGGGTGTAATGTTAACCATTGTTATCTTCATGTATATATGTTGGGTGTAACACCAAACCTTCTCTTCTTTGATAGTCGTGTTGGGTGTGATTAAAACCATGAATGTTTTTAGTACTTGTGTTGGGTGTGATTAAAACCATGAATGTTTTATTATTTATAAATGGTTTCTTGTTTGGTTTGTTTTCTAGGGTAGTGGTGCAGTATAAGCAGAAATGCTATTTTTTTTTCGGGTCAGCATTTCACGGCGGTTTTAACCACCACTAATGTTTTACCACTTATACATTTAGCGGCGGTTTAAACCGCCGCTAAATGTATTCGGCAATAAACTTAGCGGCGGTTAAAACCGCCGCAAAATCACGCTGGAATTAGTGGCGGTTTTAACTGCCACTAAGCAAGCGCATGACACGCCTGAATTTCGCGGCGATTATAGCCGCCGCTAATTAAATAGCCCGTAAAATCGCCACTAAATTTACCAAAAACCGCCGCGAAATGAGGTACTACGACAATTTTCTTTGACCGCCGCGAAATGCATAAAACCGCCGCTAATAGATTGTCGACGCCCAGTTTAGCGGCAGTTTCTGTAAACCGCCGCTATATGAAAAAAAAACTGCCGGTAAGAGGCAGTTTTCTTGTAGTGACTTCTCCTCACTAAATCCCAGGTTCTCCCCATAATATATTTCTTCACCTTCAATTCCCTGTATGATAAGAACAAATACAATACAAAAAGATTTAAGGGAATAAGGTGGATCCTCCTTGCTCCATCAATGTGAACAACAAGGTTGAGATGATTTTCTCAACGTAGATGCTCCATTCTTCACACTTTTACAACTGATCTTCAATATTGATTTTGATTGTGTGGACCTCACTATTTCTTCCATCTATTTGTGTGTGGATCTTCTTTCTTTAAGGGATTTCAAAGCACCGAAATCTCCTGGTGCAACATTTATCTTCTTGAGGAATTCTTGTTGGGTTAGAGTAAATTCAAAGCATCTTATAACAGTGTGACCAGCCTTGTTGAACCTCACACAAAAAATTTCTTTGCATTCATGTAGAATCTTCATTTTTTTAGCACTATCCTTAGCCTGTGAATCTTAAATTTTCCTTATTCTTTCCAAATCTTTTGGCCAAACCACCAATATGTCATTAGGAATTAAGGCATCATGATTGGATCTTCTACATGTATTCTTCTAAGTGGAATCCTTCTTAGTAGTTTTTTGGATGCACCACCCTTCACCTTCTTGGACATAGAATCCAAGGAATTCTCAGCTTTTCCATTTTTGGATAGCTTATGTGATCTTCTTTTCTTATTAGATTTGGGTACCTGTTGAAATGAACATGCACCATTCATGTGACCACTCCTATTGCATACATCACATATGTTATCTAACATTCCAAATATGTTTGCAGTATACAGATGATTTTGGATCTGTGGATGTTGCTTCTTATTCTCTATATTTCTACCCTTAGAGATGAACTTTATCTATACTTTTACATTTAAGGGATTGTATCAACAATCTAGTGCACAATGCCCAAATCTATTACAGCACAAGCATTGACCAACAAACCTTGACTTCTTGAAAGATTCTTTATAAGGTTGTTGAGTCTTCTTGAATTTTTGTGCTTTTTGTGGGGAGATATCTTCCACATTCTTTCCCCTATCCACCCTATCCATGGTTGTAGGTTTCTTCTCAGTTTTCTTGATCCATACTTGTTTATAATTTTTCTTCCAACCTACAATTTTTGTAGAAACAATTTTAGAAACATTAGTAAAAGTTGGTATGGATAGTACCTTTACTTTCTCAGTTGATTTTGATGGATCAATGAGTAAAGTCATGATCTTATTATCACATGTTGGAGGTCTTTTGATAGTAGAATCCTCCAGTGAGCATTGAGTACTAGAAGCAACTGTTTCTTTCTTTTGTGGAGATTCAATATGTGTCTTCTCAAGATTGGTCAACTCAGCTTCCAATTATAGCCATCTCATATTAAGGATGACTTCCTAGTCTTCAATCATTTTCATATTCTCTTCAAAACCCTTCTTTAATCTTTAAACTTTATCTTCATGCATCTTTACTTTGTTTTGTAACAAAGAGTCAAGTTATTTGATCTTGTTGGAGTCTTCTTCAAAATATAAACCCTTGACTTCATTGCTCATTTTCAGCTCATTTTCAGCTCATTTTCAAGTGCATGGATCTTCTCTTCCAGAGTCTTGTTGACTCCCAATTTTTATTCAACATCTTTGATCCAATTTGAAGAAATTACTTCAAATCCCCTCTTTTTTTCTTCAAAGGCTCCAACCTGTCTAGAGAGATTTAAACATTCAACAAATTTTTCTTGTAATCCTTTCTCCAAAACATTAGTTTCTTCTTCCAACTGAGTAATATTTTCCTACATGCATTGAAATACTCAAAAAACCAGGGATGTACTTTCTTCAGGAATACCATAAATAATCATTCTTAATCTATCAACTGATATTTCTTGAGATGTTGTTGATTGATTATCACCACTTGTGCTAGAATTTTCATAATGAGAATAATTTCCAAATGTAATAACACATACCTCTTGATTAGTTGAGGTAAGAAGGTTTCCCTTGTTCTTGGTTGGAACTTGAGCCACCTTATCATTACATTCCAAGTCTGGTGTGTCTTCAATGTTAGCCATATATGGAGAACTAGATGCTTCATCTTCTTTAGATAAGAGGGAATTCTTCTTCAACTTTCTCTTCTCCTTATTTTTCCTATTCATCATGGTCTTGGTAGATATAACCTTCTGCTCAGAGATAACTGACTCTTCCCTAAAAGTGAACTTCATTGATTACCCAGGAAAGAAATTCAGGTCTTCAAAAGAGAATAACTTCACTACAGAGAATCCAACAGAGGTGAACCTGTCCCTCTGATACCAATTTAGAGGACCAGTTTGGGATATAACTAACACTGAGAGGGGGGGGGGGTGAATCAGTGTTGGGGACTTTTTAAACCAATTCCAACTTTTTATCTCTATACATCTTGACCTGTTAGGATTTTGATTATCTTAATCTCTTTTCCCTATCACATGCAATAATATAAAGCAATAAAAATATGCACATGATATTTTTACAAGGTTAACCACTCAATAAGAGCAGCCACTTCCTTTCCATGCATGAAAATGAACAATACATGGATTCTCCACTATAATATGATATGCTATTACAATGGGTTGAATAGGAAAACAATCCACTAGTCAGTGTGGGTCCCTACACTTTGGAGGGGGGAAGGAAAAATCCTCTTCCCTGAACTAGTGACAACCTAGTCCAACTTGAAGCTCCTTGCTAGTTCTTTATACCGCCTCTTAAGATAGTCTTCTCCCTATTGAATAGGGTTTGAAACACCAATAGAGTCTTCCACCTACTGAGACCTTTTGGATGTCACACCACTACTTGATCTTCTACTCTTCACTTGTTACTTGCTTAGCAACATGCAAGTAACCCTCTTCTTTCCTATCAGCAAACCTGAAAGCTACACAATCTTCTTCAGTGCAAAACCAGCTACATTGAAACTCGCTCTTCTTCACACTTTCTACTTTAGTGAAAAACCAACTACACTAAGATCACTTCTCTTCTTCTTTTCAAGAATCATAAACTCCCTTTGTGATTATCAGATCAATGAAGTCCAGCTCACCTTAGCATCATCACAGTTATTATTCCCTGAGTAAAAATCAGTCTCTAAGTGGGAACACTTGATTATTCTTGGACACACAGTGATATGGAATAGGGTAGTGGTGTCTTCCTAAGTATTGGTTCACTTATACCAGTTATTCAAAACTGTATATTGAAAAGCTCCTTTGTGAAGCCCCTTTGCAGAGCTCCTTTGTATAACACACTGCTTTGTAGAGCACACTACTTTGCAGTGGTCACTGCTTCACAGAGCTCACTATTTCACAGAGCTCCATCCTTCACAGAGCACACACTTTCATGGATCTCTCTTCCTTAATAGAGCTTACATGATTTATGAAACCCACAACCACTGCAAAGCAATCTTCCTTTGAAGATCTCACAACATCGCAAAGCTCACTGACCCTTTGTAGAATAACCTATCATTGCGAAGCACATTTCCTTCACGGAATAACTTACTTCATGAAGATTCTTTGCAGTTCAAGAGATCTAAAATTCTCGTTAAGTCTCTCTAATTCTCTCTAGGGGTTAGGGGCCTATTTATAGGCTTTTACCACCGACTCTAGAACCTTCCAACCACCTCAACTCCATGTCATCACCAAATCATGGAGCTCCAAAACTTCCGTCGAAATTCACTCTGTTTCGCAAAGCACCATGGAAAATTTCCCGATTCATGAAGCTTGTCATAATCGAGAAGTGTTCTGTAAAATCCTTTGTGCCGCCGCGATGCTCTTTGTTCCTTTGCGCCACCGTGATGCTCCTTCTTCCTTTGCACCACAAAGCTCTTCACCTCTGCCATTCATGAAGATTGTTGTAATCATGAAAAACACCGTCAGCATTCTTCATGTCTTCATGAAATCTATTTCCTGAAGCCTATTTTTTCAAAATTCATGACTTTTCCATATTTTGATGTGCTCTTCAAGGAAATCCACTTTTCACAATGCTATCCCAACTCCAAATTTTGGACCCCAAAAATTTGGAAAACACTGGGAAACTACGTCACCTTAGACACCTACTTCTGTAATACCAACCATACTGATTGGATACATGTTTTCTCTTCATTTTCTTAACAAAGATTGCATCACAAGTTCTATAAACAACTTTGGATATTTTTGAAATATAGATCAGAAAAGCATCATTAGATTTACCAAGGAAAGTATTATAACTTCCCTATCTTCCAATAGCATATTTCTTTCCAATACCATGCACGACCACTTAGAATGTCAAGTCCATGCATGGAAACTTATTTCTTATTCTTAAACCATCAATCCATACTTCATGCAAATCACATGATTCTTTTCTTCAAGTAATATCTTGTATGGTTCTCATGTAATCGTGAAGCATTGCATGACCTTCTTCGAATGCTTATTAACCATTTCCTTTTGGAACTTGAATTCCAAAGAACTTCTCCAATCATTCTCAAATGGATGGTACTTAACCATTCATCTCAAATCATCCTCAGATGGATGATACTTCACCATTCTTCATTGTTGTAAACAATGTGTCACCTTTGACACAAGCTCTTTGAACTTTAAGATCGATGCATCAATCGTCTGATTTGAACTTCATGGTGAATTTCCCAATCATGAAATTTAATGCTACGAATCCATAATAATTCTCTAGGCATCATCATTTAATCTAATATCCATTATCTTTGGATCCATTCTTCATATCCTTCTTCATTTTGACAAGTATTTTCAACTGTTGACAACAAATACAATCTTCATACATAAGGTAGTACCAACAGTTTCTTATACAATAGTGGGTTTTGGTCTATTTATTCTTCGTCCTGTGGTGTGTAGTAAGTTAGAAAGCTTACTTGAGGTATGATTTACCTCATCTCTCTTTAGTTTGTATCATGTGGGAGGGGTTTATTTTTTTTAACTATGGATTATGGTGGTGTTGGATTAATTAAAGATAAAGAAAATTGGTTAATTGAATTGAAAGGGAAAATGGGGTTTCATTCACATGCTTTTATAACTTTGATATTATATTGTGATATTTTTAATTGGATGGGATTGATGCCCCGCTAAAAATTGTGGCTGTTGGGGGCATTGTTTACACTGGATATATCTACCATGTTTTCTACTTTGGTTGTGATTATTATGATATCATCCTAAATAGAAATTGGTTAATTACTTATACTTGTCTAATGAAATGGTTTCCCCTAGATTTTGGTTTGTGTGATAACACCCTTAAAATAAAGTAGAATATGATAAAACCTCCTTTGTAAATCTATAAATGGATCTTGATGTGTTGTGATATGAGGTTGTTCTTGTGGAATGATGATGTGTGATTGGGGAATTTGGGGATGATAGTTTGTGGTCCATGATTTTGGGGTAGTGAGGTGATAGTTTGTGGACCGTGCCTTTGGGGCTGTGAGGTGATAGTTTGTGGGCCATGATTTTGGGGTGGTGAGATGATGAAATGTTGAGATGTTTTTGGAATGTGGTTGTGCTGTGCTAGATACTTGAATAGTGATGGAATAAATAAATAAATAATTGTTCAATAATGTTTGGAATGGTTTGGATTGGTTTGGTTAATGGAATGGAAATGGTTAATGGATAATTAAATAGTGGTTTGTATGATTAAATGTGGTTGATGCTAAATAATGAAATGAATGGGTCGATTAAATGAATTTGATTGGAAATGTGAAGTGGGGTTTATGGATTGATGCGAGTTTTTATACATTTAGAGGTGGAAGAAAAAGTGGTGGTGTTGTGAGTTGATTCATTTGTTTGTGTATGCATAGGTCTGGAATGAGTGTTTGATATTATATATATACTTGTAAATTCTAGTGATTTTTATATGCACCCCACCCATGTCAATCACTATGAACCAACACCCACATAGTCATGTAGGGGTGTTTTTCCCAACATACAGTGAGGAGTGCGGATGGACGATTACCTGCTCTTTCTTGCTCTCTCTTCTAGGAGAGGTAGGTATTGCATATGTTGTGATGGATGGAGGTTTGTTAGTGACTTAGATGGTGGTTGTGATGGTCCAGGGGTCTTTGGGCGAGACGTAATTGCCCAGGTGTTTGCGGGTGAGATGTGACGACCTAAGTATTTTTGGGAGAGATACGGCCGTGCTTGTAAGGTGGATTCTGGTGGGGGTCATTCATGGTAGGAGGAGGGAACAAGGTTGAAGTCTTATATGTTCATGATACCCTACTACTTTGGTTATGGGGGTGGTTGTGATGCGGTCCATGTGTTTTTGGGTGAGATGTGTTGTGGTCGTGTTTGTGGGGTGGTAAGCCCAGGTGTCTGTGGGTGAGGTGTGTTGTGACCATGCTTATGGGGCAGTGTGGTATACAAAAGAGATGGGAGCAACATAACATACGACGTTGGGTGTGAGAGCAACATACCAATGGGAAAGCGGTGAGGGGTACCCTTATCGATGTGATTATTATTATACTATATTACTTGGTTTGTGTTATTTGGTGAGTGTGTCTTGGTGAGCTTGGGATGGTTAGTATACCTATTTAGGTGTTGTTTGGTTTTTCTATTTTCTCATAGGTGCATCAGTATGATTCTTTCACACGTGCACAAGAGAATTTGGTTTTCCTACTAAGTATACTTGTATGCTCACCCTATGTATATAAAACTATTTTCAGGTTTCCAAGAGGATTTTTCAGATCATGCTGAACCTTACTAGCTCGGATCGTTGATAACTGTTGTGTCACTACTTTAGTTTTACTTTTGGGTATTTACTTTAGAGACTTTTATTTGTATCATTTATATTTATACATGCATGTGGGATGGTTTGGGTTTACCTTTTATATTATTTATTGGAGTTATTTTTGGATGATTCATATTATCTCCTGATCCTACATTATTATAGAGGGTAATACCTCCCATACATGAGATTTTTATACCCTCGGTGCTAGTCGCCAACCTGGGGCCTACTGGATGCGGGACTTGGGGGTCATTATATTCATTTCTTCATTGCCATCCTAGGAGGGGTATCTTTGGAGGGAGGGGGTCGTGACATTGTTTGTGACATATATTGAGGGATAAACTATTGGAGTTGGAGTTATAAAACCAACTGTTTGTAATTTTAATTACATGTATATTAAAAAAAATTGAATATTAATAAAACATCTTAATACATATTGTTCATTGTTTTCTTTAAATTGGGGTTGAATCCTATTTTTATTATTAAACCAAAGACTAACTTCTATTTGGGTAGAGGGAAACCCATTACATAGCCCATAGGCTCAAGGACAAGTGGCCCATGAACATGGCTTGAAGGCCCAATGCATCGTCATGCCTGCATAATCTTATCCGTATCACTATACCAGGATCATGCCTACATCACCGCTTACCTGCATCATATCCGCGTCACCGCTTGCCCGCATCATTCCCGTGTCACCGCCTACATCATAAATCCACCAAGGGGCTTTCCAGGATTCAAACCATTCTCTTTTAGATGCAGGATTATGGGGTTTACCTATCACGACCCATCCTAGTGGGGCCCATGTAGCGACTCCCCAATCCTGACTCCAATAGGCTAGGGGATTGTGACTAGCACTGAGTAGAAATGTCACTAACATGGGATGAATTGCCTAAGTACCTGTAAAAACGCACACATCTCCAAGCCCAAAAAATGATGAAATGTAAAAACAACTAAACAACCAATGCATACATACATCTATATCCCACAACCAAAGTACAATAGTAAGTAAAGAAAAGTAAATAGGTCCAAATACAAGCCCACCGCAAAGATTCTGTAATACAAGTCCAACTTGAAAGTAAAGGTACCAGAACTACTGTCTGAAAGCCGTAGGAACACACCTCAGTCTGTCTAGTCTCACTAAGCACCATTTGGTCCTGGTCTTCCTAGGAACCTATCAAAAGGTCAATCATATTCACAAGACACAACACGTTCATACAAAGACCATGCAAGGGTGAGTATAGCAATACTCAGTAGGACACCCCAAAACCGAAAAGCATGCAAAAAGGAAAGTATAGTCATATCTATATAGGTATATGTCTACAACACATATAACAATAATATCTAGATATACTCAACAAATATACATAGTCTAGAGGTAATCCACAACTATAGTATACCCAACCTATAATTCCAGCTCGAAGTTTCCATGAAGCACTTATCTAGGAGAACACATTCTTGAGTTCGATAGCACTGATAACGTTCATCTGAGAGGTATTTCTTGTTAGGTATCATCATGAGTAAGAACATGCTGATAGTCCGAAGAGATATGATACACAAGTGAGGATCATAACCAGGTCCATGGGATGATACCAAAAACTCAATATGGATTAACCATGCTAATTAAAGGATCGACTCCCAAGTAGTGTTGGTCACATCGATACCAAGAACTCCACATAGGGCGTGAATATGAATAGAAGATCTCACTTTGGGCCTCTAGGAGGGATTATAATGACTATATCTAGGAAGTCCCATTGAAGGGATAATAGTCCTAGGGGCATGAAATGATCTATACCAACCTTTAGGGAAAAGATAAGGGAAAAAACCCTAATGAAACATATACAAGTCACTGAGTAAACGGGATATAATCCATGTAAGAAAGAGTACATAATGTGTATAAGGGTTACATTCCGTTTCCATTGACCTCGGGTTTTTCCCATGTAAACGAACCTTTTCATTCAAACCATGTATGTGTATAATAAGGGTACACGGTGCGTAGAGGTGTTACATTACGTGTCCCTGTATCCAGGGTCCCACCCATGTACTCCAACAGTGTTCTAATACATGAAATCTGACCGTGTACTCGTATATGTGTACCAATACATGGGGTAGCTCATGTACATGATCTAGGCCTTATCATGTCGGGGAATACAGATCATGTAGGCACCCCATGTATTCCAACCCATGTCTATGTACTTCCCTAAGTACACACCAAATTATCTAGGGGGGATACACGCTGTGTAGTCAAGGATTACATGCCATGTGTATCGAGTTTTTACAAAAATCCTTCTTCCTCCCACTCATGCTTGCACCGCCATCACCTTGAGATCTAGCTCTAATCACACCGAAACTCATGGATATACTCCAATCGAACCCTGCTATGACCATCCGATGGAATCCAAGATTAGAATCTATTTATAAAACAAATTTCATTCATCTCGATCATCTTCCGCACGTCCCGATCAAAATTAGGAGTTTCCAAACCGGCATGATTCGTTCACCGCTACCACCATCACACATCCATTGTGTTGTATCAATTCCAAATCTACAATCTCATATTGTTATGCCAAGAAATGTGTGTGCAATGATTGATTCATCTGCGAAGCATCGAACCACAAGCCAATAAAGAATGCTCACAATGAATGATGAATAAGGGGATAAAATCACAAACCAAAAGGGATGAAAAAACCTCAATCCATGTTCGTGTCGATCTCAATCCATTTCCATTAGAATGATAGACAAAGAAATCACTAACCATAAATAATTCTCCCGATAAAACCCCACAAATAAACCCATCCCGCAATATGAACGATCTTTGAATCAATTCATTCATCGATTGATTCACTTTCATCGTAGAAATAAATAATGGGGAAGAAATCCAAGTCAAACACATGACCTACCTTGATTCAGTTCTATCGATGAAAAAGAATGATGTGTTGTCGTCGTTATTGGCAAGATCTATCAAATCTGAGGCACGTTGATCATCGATCTGTGATCCTCTGTCATTCTATTGAGAGGATTCTAGAAAGATATCTCTCCAATGGTCTTCCAGCATCTCCAGGGCTATGTGGCTAACCCTGGGATTCTGACATAACAATCTATTTAAATATTGTTAGTCGTTGTGTCAACACAAATGAAATAAGATAATTTTATTAATTTTTTTTATTAATTCTAGCGTCCGTGACGACTTTTCCAAAAATGACCCATGCCCACTAATGTTAAGTCACGCCTAAGGTAAACCTCACGTTCTGAGTTAAACGGTGCACTCAAATTTCTGATATGGTCTCCCATTTAGAATTTATTCCACTTTTTATTGGAAAACCACACACACGTCCATACCTTATAATTGCATATCGTCTCAGCACCTGGTCTTGAAAATAATCTATATAATATTTAAAAACAATACAAGGAAAATTAATGACATTACATTCTCCCCACATTGGGGCTTTACATCCCTGAAAATACAAAACAGGGGCTACTCGAAAAATATGTGGGTACTGAACCTGAATTTGAGTTTACCACTCCTAAGCTCTCTCTTGGAGATTCCCATACTACCACTAGATATGAACCAAAGGAATCGATCACCCATGAAGTATCCTCTCCTGTCGATCCTTGATCACTACCGAGTACTCAGTAAAGGTCTCTCCATCCTCAATGTCCAACTCTCCCCAGTTGATAACATGTGATGGGTCATACACGTACCTACTCAGCTGAGACACATGGAAAACATAATGTATCTGTTCTAACTGAGAGGTAGATCTAAGAAGTACACCACCTTTCCAAATCTACGTAGTATCTAGAAAGGTATGACGAACCTCAGAGATATCTTTCTTCCCCAACCAAATCTTCGTAATCCACATAGAGGTGAAACTCATAGGGAAACATGGTATCCTTCCTCAAAATCCAAAGGCCTCCATCGCCTATCAGCATAAGACTTATGATGACTCTGTGCAGTCTTTATCCACTCCTGGATGATATTCACCTTCTCTATTGTAGCTCGCACTAACTCCCAACCCATGAGTGCTGACTCTTTTGGTCCAGTCCAACAAAGTGGTGACCTAAAAGGTCACCTATAAAATGCCTCAAATGGTTCCATACCGATGGTGTAATAGTAGTTGTTTTTTTACACAAACTCAACCAGTGGTAGATGATCCTCCCAACTACGACCAAAGTCCAACATGAAAGCTTGCATCATATCTTCCATAACCTGAATGGTCCACTCAGTCTAGCCATTAGTTTGGGGGCGAAACACTGTGCTCAAGTGTACCTGAGTCCCAAATGCCTCCTATAACCCTTTCCACAATCTTGATGTAAAGAGACCATAAAAATTAGAAACAATCATTGAAAAGACTCCATGGAGATAGACTATCTCTTGTACATAGAGGCATCCCAATATCTCTACTGAAATCCACTCTTATATAGCTAGGAAGTGGGATGACTTAGTGAGTTAGTCTACAATCACCCGAATAGCATCGTTTCCCTTGGACATACATGGTAATCCTGTCATGAAGTCCATATATATCCCATCCCACTTCCATTCTGGAATCTCAAGGGGTTGATCCAAACCCACATGAATTTAGTTCTCAACCTTTACTTGTTGACAAGTAAGGCATTGAGAAAAAACTCTGCAACTCCTTTGTTTATTCATGGCCACCAAAACCAATGTCAGAGGTTCTGGTACATACTTTCTCCACCTAGATGTACTACTAAAGGAGATGTATAAAACTATCTAATAACATCCTCCAATAATGTCACTGATACCATCATGCGTCCTTTGAAAAGAATGTCGTGCTCCCTACCTTTAGAAAATCCATCAGGATAATTCCTTGTGTATATCTGAGCACACAGGGTCTCGAATTCAGTATTCCCAAGATATGCATCCCTGAATCACTACAAGAGAAGAGGGGTAATAACCATCGACTGAAGATAAGATGCTCAATCTCCATCAAAAAATGATAACTGTAATAAGGCCAACTATTTTGACGCCTCGCTCAACAACTACAAACAATATCTTATTATGAGAGAATTGGATACTACGTTCCCCTTCCTAGGATTATAGAAAATTTAGAAATCATAATCCTAGAGGAACTCTAGCCATCGCCTCTATCCCAAGTTGAGATCCTTATAAGAGAAGATATACTTGAGACTCTTATGATCAGAGTAGATGATAAACCTCTCACCCATCAGGTAGTGTCACCACATCTTCAAAGCAAAGACTACTACTACTAACTCAAGATCATGGGTTGTGTAGTTATACTCATGTGGTCTCAACTAGAATGAACCATAGGCAATCACCACTTGCCTTTTCATCTGAACATAACCAAGACTGATTCATGACACATCACATAACACTACATACTTGACACCCTCCTCCGACAATATCAAGATGTAAGTGCTCATTAAACTCTGACTCAACTACTGGAAATCCTACTATAACCTATCTTTCCACACAAAAGGATACCCCTTTTGATTCAAAGATATCATGGGTGCTGATACTATGGATAAATCAGACATGAATCTTCAATAATATCCTGCTAACCCAAGGAATCTCCGCACCTCCATTACATTCTTAGCTGGCTCTAATGATAACACTGCCTTGACCTTAGATGGGTCCACTAATACTCAATCTACTGAGATAACATATCCTAGAAAGAAGAACACCTAAATTCATAACTGACACTTCGAGAGCTTTCTGTAAAGCTGGTGTACCTAGAGTACGTCTAAAACTATCCTTAAGTGTCTCACATTCTCCTCCTCAGATAGTGAGTACACATGGATATCATCGATGAAGACTAGCACAAACTGGTCTAAGAAAGGTTGGAAGATCTAGTTCATGATTCCCACGAACACTGCTAGTGAATTATTCACACAAAAAAAAATCAATAAGTACTCATAGTTACCATAGTGACATCTAAATTCCATATTTGGTATATCCCCATCCCGTACTTGTAACTAATGATAGCCTGATCTGAGGTTAACCTTCAAGAACTATTGCACCCCTCTAAATTGATCAAAGAGGTCATTGATCCTCATTAGTGGATATTTTTTCTTCACAATCACCTAGTTCAAGCACCGATAGTCCACACACAACCTCAAGATCCCATATATATTTTTGGAAAACAAAAATAGGGATGCCCAGGGTGAAACACTAGGTTGAACAAAGCCCTTACTCTACAAGTCCTCCAACTACACTCTTAGCTCACAGAGATCTTTCGGAGCCATCTGATATTCTAGCGCATATTTCGACACCATCTCAGGATATAGATCAATTCACAATTCTATATCTCAGTGGGGAGGTAAACCTAGAACATCTTTGAGGAAGATGTCCTCGTACTCTGTCACCACTATAGGAAAATGAAAAATCATAATATCCACTACACCAAGGGTCAAGCTATCCAATCGATGAGTAATTGGCTGCACCCTCCTGTGTACGAGTCCATCCTAAACTGCCTGAGTTTCCTTTTCACCAAAAAAAGAAAACCTATTTTCATCACTGTGAACACACTACACCCTTCACCTAAAACAATCAATATAAGTATGAATTGTGGATAACCAGTCCATACCAAGAATGAAATTATAAGGTCTCGATACTATTACCAAGAGATCCCAACCAAAACTCTATCCTCCAAGTGTTAATTTACACTTTTGGAATAAGTGTGCGATCATCGAGTCTTCTCTAGTAGGAGTATCCAATCATAAGGGTTGAGTCAACATTTCAAACAAAATATATAAGTATTGAACAAGATATATGGTGATAAAGTAATGAATAGAACCTATGTCTATCAGTACTATAACTAAAGTATAAAAGACACAGATTATACCTCAAATAATTCCTATATCCTCTGGGTCATAAGCTTTGACCGCCTATAGCTATCCCCTCCCCTATCATCCAACTCCTTGAGCCTGGTGTCTACCAATTGAGGGTGGTGGTGGTAACATGCCAAAATGTCGACCACCTCTTGTTTCTCTCCTAGATCCTCTTTTAGGTCCACTACCCTGCATACCTACCTGCTCCTTCCGCTATCTCTGCCTCAGTGGCCCATCTATGGTTTCTTTATTAGATGTATGGAGGATCGGACAATATTAGGAGAGATTTCATCTGCTGTCACATGAGTAGTACCACCTATCTCTGGGATAACTGGTCTCGAGATCCTCTATCCTGATATCTCCTCCTGAAAATTCTTCCACTTCTAGGTCTCTAAGACTGATGTTGGCTCCTTACCGTTGAGGTCTCTGCTCCTTCTTTCCCACTGCTGATAACCATTATCTATATCTGCTCATCAAAGAAACCCTTGACCACCAAAGATCTCTCCAGCACCCCAGTATATGTAGGAATGAAAATAGGGATAAAAATAGCTCAAATGTTCATACATAGACCTCGCTCATAGGTATGAGGTTTAAAAAATTGATCTAAAACCATATCTATCGAGTACCCAGAGAGGTTGGTAAATCTCTATGAATACTCAGATACTATCATGTTGACCTGTTGGAGCTAAAAAAGATCCTAGATACATATAACCCTTAGCATAACTGGTGAGAAATCCTCTTTGAAGAGATGATCAAACTATGTACATGAAAGATTCTCCTCTTCATAAGATAGGGTAACTAAACCCAAACATCACCTTGTTAATCCAAGAAGATGGCTCGCTTCCAGGACCACCATATGACCTAATGGTGTCCTGACTAGATGAAAAACTCAGGTCACTACCTCAAGCTAGTCCTCAAATGCCTGTGAGTCAAACTTGCCTTAGAACCTGATGGGTCTCTGTCATTGAAACTTGTGAAGCGCACTCATCCTATGCACCTCATACACCGATACTATGGTTACCAAGTGCTTCTATATAGGTGGTATGGATGGTGCACCACTTGTAGGTAAAATCTTGGGAACTGGTCCCTAAATCGATGCCTAATCACTGAGGGGATTATCCTTGTGATCATCATACTAAATCCTAGCTGTTATACGTTGCAGAGGCGTCCTAAAAGTAAAAAAATATGTACCACTTTCAATGAGTATATCTGGAGATATGACTCAATAAAGACATAGAAACACAACCCATTCCTATACGATTCATGTGCCATTTTTTTCCATGTAACCAATGTTCTCATGAATCGAGTCAAAAATCAGGTGATCAGAGTCTTGGTGTACAGATACGTCGACCGCTGCGTCAACACTTGAGTTTCTGGCCTGAAAGCCGAAATCAAAACACTTAACACTATTTCCCCAAACCAATATCACAAACTCTCGATACTAAGGTAGAACTAAACACCTATGGTTCCACTTTGTCATGACCCATCCTAGTGGGGCCCATGCCATGAATCCCCAAGATCGCCTCCAATAGGACAAGGGCTGGTGACCAGCACTGAGTAGGAATATCACTAACATGGGAGGAATTGCTTGAGTACCTCTACATGCACACACATCTCCAAGCCCAAAAAATGATAAAATGTAAAAACAACTGAACAAAAAATTCATGAATACATCTACATACCACAACTAGAGTACAATAGGAAGTAAAGGAAATTAAACAGGTCCAAATAAAATCCCACCACAAAGAGTCTATAACACAAGTCCAACCTTAAAGTAAAGATGTCAGGACTGCTATTTAAAATATATAGGAACAAACCTTAATCTATTTGTCTCACTAAGCACCATTTGTTCATGGTATTCCTAGGACCCTATCAAAAGGTCAATGGTTTGCAAAAGACATGACACATGTGGGAAAATACTATGCATGGGTGAGTATAACCATAATCAGTAGGACACCCCAAAACTAAAAAGCATACAACAAAGGAAAGTACAATCATCTCTACACAAGTATATGTCTACAATACATATAACAAGAATATATAGATATACTCAAAAAAGACACATGATCTAGTTGTAAGCCACAACCGTAATATACTTAGCCTAAAATTTCAGATCAAATATTCCACGAAGCAATCATCCAGGAGAACACACTCCCGAGTCCGATAACACTAATGACATCTATCTAAGAGGTACTGCTTGTCAGGTCTCATCATAAGAAAGAACACACTGATAGTTTGAAGAGATACGATACACATATAAGGATCACAACCAGGGTCATGGGGTGATACCAACAACTCAATCTAGATTAACCCTGTTAAGTATAGGATCAGTGCCTAGGTAGTGTTGGTCACGTCGATACCAATAACTCTACCCATGGAATGAAGATGAATAGAGGATCTCACTTTGGGACTCTCAGAGGAATTCCAACGAATCTATCCAAGAAGTCTTGCTGAAGGGATCGTAGTCATAGGGGTAGGAAACAAACCATACCAACCTTCAGAGAAAGGATAAGGGAAAAAACCCTAACAAAACTTATCTAATTTATTGAGGACAAGGGATCTAATCCATGTAAGAAAGAGTAAATGATGTGTAAAAGTGTTTCACACCATATCCCTTGACCCCAGGTTCTGCCCATGTAAATGGACCATGTCATTCAAAATGTGTCTGTGTAGAAGAAGATTACACGACATGTAGAGGGGTTACATGCTGTGTACCTATATATGGGGTCCCGCCTGTGTACTCTAGCCATGTTCTAGTACATGGCGTTAGACCGTGTACCTGTATCCGTGTACAAGTACACGGGGTAGCCCGTGTACATGATCTAGGACTTTTTGTTTGGGGGAATACACACTATGTAGGCACCCCATGTATTCCACCCATGTATGTATACTTCCCCAAGTACACGTAGAGTCATCTAGGGTGGGCTACACACTATGTAGTCAAGGACTACATGCTGTGTGTATTGGGTTTTTCTAGAAACCCTTTTTCTTATTACCACTCGCACTCGTGACACCATCGCCTTAAAATATGGATCTAATTGCATTGAAACTCATGTATGTTATTTGGATGAACCCTACTACAACTTTCCACCAGAATATGGGCTTCAAATCTATTCGTAAAACAAATTCTGTTCGTCTTGATCATCAACTGTGCCTCCTGCTTGAAATTGGAGGTTTCCAAACCGGTATGATTTATTCTCTGCTACCACCATCACACCTATGTTGTGTTGTACCAAGTATATATCTTCAATCTCATATCATTTCACCAAGAAACGTACATGCTACAATTGATTCATCAGTGAAGCGTTGAACCGTGGTTCAACAAATAATACCAATGATGAATGGTGAATTGGGGGAGAAAAGCAAAAACTAAAAGAGAGGAACGAACCTCGATCGATGTTCATGTTGATCTTGATACATTACCATTATAACAAACAACTAATAAATTATTAACCATAAGTAATTATCCTGATAAAAATCTGCAAATAAACCCATCCCACAATACACATAATTCGTAAATCAATCCGTTCATTGAGTGATTCACGTTCGTCGTAGAAATAAAGAATGAGGAAGAAATCCAAATAAAACACATGACCTACCTCAATTCAGTTCGATTTCTAATGAATAATGATGCATCATTTTCCTCATTGGAAGGATCCATCAAATTCGAGGCACGTCGATCGTCGATCCATGATCCGCTATCATTATTTTGAGAGGATTCTCCAAAGCTCTCTCTCCAATGGTCCTCCAACGTCTCTAGGGTTATACGGTTAACCATAGGATTCTGACATAACAATCTATTTAAATATTGTTAGTTGCTGCATCAACACAAATGAAATAAAATAATTTTATTAATTAATTTTATTAAATAATTTTATTAAATAATTTTATTAATTCCAGTGCCTGTGATGAATTTTCCAAAAATGACATTACATTACCACTTAAGTACTATCCCCACTACATACATATTGTTCATTGCTCTACATGAATTTAATTTAATAATGGCCTAGAGTATCCATCATATTGATAAGGCTATAAAACTTACCCACTATGATGAGTGTCATGACCCATCCCAACAGGGCTCATGCCATGACTCTCAAATCCTACATTTAATAGGCTAGGGGATGGCGACCAACACCAAGTTGGAAAATAACTAGTATGGGGGGACATAGCCTAAGTACTTGTACGCACACACACACACACACAGACACACACACACACTTCTCCAAGCCCATACAATGCTGAAATGTAAAAAAACCGAACAACCGTGCATATATACATCTAAATCCCACAACCAATGTATGACAAGAAGTAAAGAAAAGTAAACAGGGCCAAATAAAATCTCACCACAAAGAGTCTGAAAACAATTCCAACCTGAATGTAAAGATAGATGCTACTATCAAGATACTGTAGGAACACACCTCGGTCTGTCTGGTCTCACTAAGCATTATCTGGTCCTGGTATGTCTAGGACTCTATCAAAACGTTGATTGTCTGTACAAGACACGACATGTGTGAAAAAATCCTATACAATGGTGAGTATAACAATACCCAATATGACACCCCAAAGCCACAAAGCATAAAATGAAGGAATAACAATCAGCTTGTAATGTCTCAACCCAGGTGCCACACACCAGTGCCCCGAGTTGGTTCGCCACATGAACTATGGAATGCCTCCCCGTATGCTAGAGGCTTTCTACTAGTATCAAGGGTCTAATATTAGTCATGAGGAGACTATACCCTCTTTTTTTATTTATAAGAGTGATACAAAAATGGAAATAATTAATCAATAACAAAAATGGTATAACATAAATAGAATAATATCAATATAATAAGATGACCAAAAAATGGAAAGACAATATCAAAATTGAATAGTAGATAACATGCCTTACTAATGTACATGCCAAGTGACAATATGAAAACTCAAAAGTAAAGACACTGAAAACTCCCAAGAAGGACCCAAACCATTTCCAGTTCTCTCATCCATGCTCCATCCCAACTCATCCATCCAATATAGGGCCTTTTCCCTTAATCTGTCCAAAAAACACAAAGTCTTTTTGGGTACCAATAAGGCAACCAAAGTAGGATGTGAGTATAACTTAGTAGGCCACCACCAATAACTTCTAAAACAAATCCAGTCAATAATAGTGTATGAAGTTATATAAATAATAAAATACAAGTAATAAAGTAAAAAGTTTACATTTATTCAATTTTTCTTTATTTAACTATATAAACCCTCAAATTCCCATAGACACCCATATCTCAATACCTATATTGGCTCATGATGGATTCTGAACCATTTCACATTATCAATTCACAATTCATTAAATAAATGGGCTTTCATTATCCATTCTATTTCAATTATTAAAATGAATAATTGGAACCATAGTCCAATGCCAACAATTTGGGTCTAGATTATCATGTTTAGGACCCCATGGGTATTTGAAGTAGTAGTCTATGAACCACAACTCATTTATCAATCAATCACACAAGTGGTCTTTTGAAGTAGTAGTATGTGTCCCACACTCATTTATCACTATGAGTTTTTTATGCAATAGACTATATCCCACACTCATTTATCACTATAGATTTTTTATGCAGTAGACCATGTCCTACACACAAATATCAATTTATCACTATGGGATTTGGATGAAGCAGATCATGTCCTAGAAACGTGGGCTTTTGGAAGAAGCAGACCATGTCCTAAACACGTTCATCACACAATCATATATATAACATATATAACATAAATCAAGATTACTCAACATTAATACTCTTATCACATTTCACCATCACAATATTCCATTAATTAATTCTAAAATTAATTAATCCAAGACCATTAATTAATTCAAAAATTAATTAATCACATCAATCTCATTAATTAACCCAATAGTTAATTAATCATAACAATTCCATTAATTAATTCAATAATTAATTAATCATATCCATCCATTTGTTAATTATACAATTAAATAATCACATTAATCACATTAATTGGTTCAATAATTAACTAATCATGTCAAATACATTAGTTAATCTAACAGTTAACTAATCACGTCACTTCCATTAGCTAACTCAACAATTAACTAATCACATCAATTCCATTAGTTAATCCAACAATTTCTAATCACATTACCTCTATTAGTTAACCCAACAATTAACTAATCACATAAACATCATTAATTAATTTGACAATTAATTAATCACGTCAATAGAATTAAATAATTAAATAAATAATTAATAAAATCAATAACATTAATTAATTAAAAAATTAATTAATAACTTTAATAACATTAATTAATACAAAAATTAATTAATAACGTCAATAACATTAATTAATTCAATAATTAATTAATCACATCAATTTCCTTATTTAATTAAAAAATTAACTAATCATATCAATTTCATTAATAATTCAACAATTAGTTTATCACATAAATCCCCTTAATTAATCCCCTGATTAATTAAGCACGTCAATATCATTAATTAATTAATCAATATCCACAAATCAATATCCTATAATTAATTCAACAAATAATTATTCAAATCAACAATCACAATATCTCATAATTAATTCTACAATTAATTATATCAAATCATATATCTCAATATATCATAATTAATTCAACAATTAATTATCCAATTCAAAAATATAATTGTCCCATAGTTAATTAAATAATTAATTATCCAATTATATCATTTCAATATTCCAACAATTCACATTAATTAATTCACCAATTAATTAATCTAACTCATTCAATTGCATCAACACAACAATCCCCATTAATTAATTCACCAATTAAATAATCTAACTCATTCAATTGTATTAACACAACAATCCCCATTAATTAATTCATAAATTAATTAATCTAACTTATTCTATTGTATTAACACAACAATCCCCATTAAATAATTTTCCAATTAATTTATCAAACTTGTTCAATTGCTTTAACACAACAATCCCCATTAATTAATTCACCAATTAATTAATCCAACTCATTCAATTGCATTAACACAACAATCCCCATTAACTAATTCATCAATTAATTAATCCAACTCATTCATTTTTATTAACACAACAATCCCCATTAATTAATTCATCAATTAATTAATCTTACTAATTCAATTCAATATCCCTAATTAAATCATAAATTAGTTGTTTTATCTCAATTAATTCAATAACCCCAATTAATTACTCAATTAATTATCTCATCTCAATCAATTTAATAATGATAAAAATCTCCAATAATTAATTCTACAATTAATTATTCCTATTCAACGACTTTAATATAATAATAATTAATTCGTTAATTAATTATTCAATTTCAACAATCTCTATCTCACTATAATTAATTAAAAAATTAATTATCCCAAATAACAATTTCATAATCCAAACCATTCCCATTAATTAATTCTATAATTAATTAATCAAGTTCAACAATATTAATAACTCCATAATTAATTCAACAATTAATTATCCAAATCACAATTTCATAGTCTCATAATTAATTCATCAATTAATTATTCAATTCATAACATCAATATCCCATAATTAATTCCATAATTAATTATATCAATTCATAATGTAAATATCCCATAATTAATTATCTAAAATCAACAATCTTGATATCACATAATTAATTTAACAATTAATTATTCAAGATCTAAAATCAAAATATCCCAATTTCAAATTTTCCTTAATTAATTAATTCACCAAATTAACTAATTTAATCGAAATTATAAAATTTCATACACATAATTGTAATTAAGACTTTTGTATTTAAATTAAATACCACCTACCTCAAGTTTGATGAAGAACGTTTGGAAACAGAAATCCCTAATTTCAGTGGAGTAACGACATAAAATGAGATCCAAATCATAAACCTAAATCCGAGATCAAATAAATTAAGATCCTTAAATCCTAGATTTTGATCCTACAAAACTAGATCTATATATAACACAATAGAGTATAATCATCCTTTTAAGGATAAGAGAATATTGGGAGAGGAATGGGAAACTAATCGGGATTAGGATCTCTTACCAAGAGAGGTGTAGATCTTTAATCTATCTTTTGATTCTCTGAGAATGGAGGTTAGGAGGGCTTAGAATCTATTTGGGAGCCTCCAAAATTGAGAGAAATTTATTTGGTGTGAGTTGGGCTTGAATAGGGGTTAAAATAGGGGGTTCAAGAAATTTAAAACTAATTTATGGGCCATTAAAAATATGTGAACGGTTTTCTGGGTAGGGGAAAATGGTTTTCTCTATCTGTGGGCTAACCATGCACCAACTGTGAGCCTATTATTTTTAGGCTGCACGATTTGGAAAACTGTGTGCCAGCCATGCTACTCCCCACTGTCTAGGGTTGCATGGTTTTCTAGGCCAGGGTGCACGGTTTGATCTAACCGTGCGCCAACTGTGCGCAACCCTCTTTCTTATAATTTTTCTCAAAATTCACCCAAACAAACCCCAATGTAAAACCCAAATCGAAGAGTAATAAACACAAGGAAAAAGGGTACCTGCAAACTTACCTGAGGCAACTTTTTAAAAGTTTGAGATCTTACAATATCCCTACATTATAATAGCTTGTCCTTGAGCTTCACTCCTAAGATTCCCTAATAAAAGTTGGGTTCTTATAATCTCCACACCTTATAATAGCTCATCCTCAATCTGTACTCTCAAGAACCTCTAAGATTATAATTCAAAAGGATCAGTCCACTAAGCCCCCATATTCGCTTTTCTCTCCCAAGTTTCTTTTTACACGCTTCTAGGTTTCTATAGTACATGAACTAATAATGCAGTCTTTCCCCATAACATTTTCTCACTACGATTTAACACACATATCAGATGCTCCCCAAAGGATGCATTAGTCTCAAAAACCATCTAAAAAGGACTTACATCCACCACCTCCATGGCTCACCTAACCCTTCCCCAAAGAATTTAGACATTCACCTTATAAGTTCCTTATTGGAATTCTGATGCCACCATTCCCAACTCATGGTCTTTCTCCACACACCTACTATTGTTATATTGTTCCCCACCTTAGAATATTTATTAACATCGTTTTTTCAAGCATCTCAAACACCACGATATTCATTAACCTTCGGTCCCTCTTAAGAACCACATTTGTAAACTTTTTATGGCATAACTCGTATCATCGAGCTCCACATATATACCTCTTCATAAGAACTACTTATAAGGGGCCCTATATCCAACCAAAACACATTCAGGTAGCTAGTCATAAAGCCATATCTTTCTCAGCATACCCTAGATAATGTCAAGTAAGGGGACATGATTGTAACTTAATTAAAAGTAAGATAATAAGTCATTGGTGAACACCACCACAAATACTACTTCACTAATGTAACCTCCCATTTATGAAACACCTTAGTCTGTTAAAAGTCTCGGGTTTCCCTACCCACCAACATCTTACCATATGATCAAAAACCAGATGGTCCCTCATAAAACTCATAACCCAGTTCTCAAACTAGGGTATTATCACTACCCAAACTACCCACATCAAGGGAAAAAAAAAATAAAGGATTCTTAATTCAAAACAGTTACACAATTATCAAGAGAGATTTAAACAAAACCATATCAAGTCTTTCCCCCCTTTTCCTTCCATATGATCAAAAATGAGGAACTATTACTACCCTTAACCACCCTACACCTAGGTATTGGTTAAAAAGGGCAAAAAATTCTCATTATTCAAGTTTCTTATTTAGACACCCATTTATTCTCATCTTGCATAATTTTACAATCTTTCTCAATTTCATGTTAGGCACCATTTTCAGTTTAATTTCACAAGCAAGAAAAAATAGTTCAAGTTTAACAACTTACCCAAAACCCATTTTCCCATGCACACCTAAATATGATGTATGTCACAAAATAATCCTAAGCACCTAGAATGATGTATGAAAACCAAAATCTCATTCCATACCGGGCCATGATTCAATTCTCATAAAATCTCAGAAATAACAATCACATCGCACCACAAGTGTGTCACCTAAGGTGAAATAAAATTTAACTGTAAAAACAAATAAAGATAACAACAATCCCACCCTGAGTACTTGGGTTATATCATGTACATAGGGTAGATACTCCCATGCATGAGATCATAACCAAGCCCCAAATATTCCTAGTCTACTATATAAATTTGTCAATTAGTAAGACAAAAGAAAAAAAAAGAAAACTGGACCTCTGATACCGCTTTGTAACGTTATGTCTTGGGTGCTACACACCGGTTCCCCGAGTTGGTTCACCACATAACCTTAGGCACACCTCACTATATGCTAGATGCTGGTGAGTAGCAGCGAGGGTTTAATATCAGTCATGGGGAGACTATACCCTCTTTTTTTCTTTATCAGAGTGATACACCAGAAAAAATAATAAATCAATAATAGAAATGGTATAACATAATAAAAATAATATTATTATCATAAGATGACCCAAAACTGGAAAGACAATGTCAAAATTGAATAGTGGATAACATGCCATGCTAATGTACGTTCCAAGTATCAATATAAAAACTAAAAAGTAAATACACTAAAAACTCCCAAGAGAGTCCCGAACCACGTATGGTTCCCTCATATATGCTCCTTCCCAACTCATCCATCTAACACATGGAATTTTCCATTAACCTATCCAGAAAACACAAAGTCTATTCCGGTACCGATCAGGCAGCCTGAGTAAGGTGTGATTAAAATTCAGTAGGTTACCACCAATGGTGTCTAAAACAAATCCAGTCAATAGCAATGTATTTAGTTGTATAAAGAATAAAATAAAAGTAATAAAGTAAACAATTTACATTTATTCAATTATTATTTATTTAACTGCATAAACTCCTAGGTTCCCATGGACACTTGTATCTCAATACCTACTTCGGCCCATGCCAGAGTCTGAACCATTTTACATTATTAATTCACAATTAATTAAATAAATGGGATTTCCTTATGCATTCTATTACAATTATTAAAATGAATAATTATAACAATAGTCTAATGCCAACAATTTGGGTCTAGGTCATCATGTTTAGAACCCCGTGTGTATTTGATGTAGCAGTTCGTGACCCACAACTCATTTATCAATCAATCACACAAGTGGTAGCTGCAATCCCTATCTCACACTCATTTATCACTATGGGTTTTTGATGCAACAAACCATGCCCCACACTCATTTTTCACTATGGGTTTTTGATACAACAGACCATGTCCCACACACTAATATTAATTTATCACTACAAGATTTGGATGCAGTTGACCATGTCCCATACATGTGGGATTTTCAAAGTAGTAGACCATGTCCCAGACATGTTCATCACACAATCATATATATCATATATATTACATCAATCATGATTACTCAACATTAATCCTCTTATCACATTTCACCGTCACAATATTCCATTAACTAATTCTATAATTAATTAATCCAATTATATTAATTAATTCAAAAATTAATCAATAACACCAATCTCATTAATTAACCAAAAAAATTAAATTCAAAAATTAATTAATCATATCTATCCATTAGTTAATTCTAAAATTAACTAATCACATCAATAACATTAATTGGTTTGAAAGTTAACTAATCATGATAAATCCCTTAGTTAATCCAATAATTAACTAATCACACCACTTCCATTAGTTAACTCAAAAATTAACTAATCACATCAATTCCATTAATTAATCCAATAATTAACTAATCACATAACTTCTATTAGTTAAATAAAAAATTAACTAATCATATTAATATCATTAATTAATTCGACAATTAATTAAACACATCAATAACATTAATCAATTCAATAATTAATTAATAACGTCAATAATATTAATTAATTAATAACATCAATAACATTAATCCATTCAAAAATTAATTAATCACATCAATTTCATTAGTTAATTAAACAATTAAATAATAATATCAATTTCATTACTAATTTAACAATTAGTTTATCACATAAATTCCCTTAATTAATTCCCAGATTAATTTAGTACATCATTATCATTAATTAATTCATCAATTAATTAATCAATATCCACAACTCAATATCCTATAATTAATTCAACAATTAATTATCCAAATCAACAATCTCAATATCTCATAATTAATTCTATAATTAATTATCTCAAATCATTTATCTCAATATCTCATAATTAATTCAATAATTATTTATCCAATTCAAAAATATCATTGTCCCATAATTAATTTAACAATTAATTATGAAATTATATCATTTAAATAACCCAACAATCCAAATTAATTAATTCACCAATTAATTAATCCAACTCATTCAATTACATCAGCACAACACTCCCCATTAATTAATTCACCAATTAATTAATCTAAATCATTCGATTGTATTAACAAAATAATCCCAATTAATTAATTCATCAATTAATCAATCTAAATCACTCTATTGCATTAACACAATAATCCACACTAATTAATTTTTCAATTAATTAATCCAACTCATTCAATTGCTTTAACATAAAAATCCCCATTAATTAATTCACAAATTAATTAATATAACTCATTCAATTGCATTAACACAAAAATCCCAATTAATTAATTCACCAATTAATTAATATAACTCATTAAATTTCATTAACACAAAAATAACCATTAATTAATTCATCAATTAATTAATATAACTCATTAAATTTAATTAATACAACAATCCCCATTAATTAATTCATCAATTAATTAATCTAAATCATTCAATTCAATATCCCCAATTAAATCATCAATTAACTATTCTATATTAATTAATTCAATAACCCCAATTAATTCATCAATTAATTGTTCAATCTCAATCAATTTAATAATGATAAAAATCTCCAATAATTAATTCTACAATTAATTATCCATATTTAACAACTTCAATATAACAATAATAAATTTGTCAATTAATTATTCAATTTCAACAATATCTATCTCGTCATAATTAATTCAATAATTAATTATCCCAAATCACAATTTCATAATCCCAACCATTCCCATTAATTAATTCAACAATTAATTAATCAAGTTCAAAAATCTCAATAACTCCATAAATAATTCAATAATTAATTATCCAAATCACAATTTCATAGTCTCATAATTAATTCACCAATTAATTATTCAATTTATAAAATAAATATCCCATAATTAATTCGATAATTAATTATATCAATTCTTAACATCAATATCCCATAATTAATTATACAATTATTTATCTAAAATAAAAAATATCAATATATCATAATTAATTTAACAATTAATTATTCATGATATAAAATCCCAATATCCCAATTTCACATTTTCCTTCATTAATTAATTCTACAAATTAATTAATTTAATCAAGAAAAAATTTTCTAAAAAACTAATAGAAATTAGAAAATTATAAACACATAATTTTAATTAAGACTTTGGGATTTGAATTATAGAACACCTACCTCAAGTTTGACGAAGAATGTTCACCAACAGAAATCCCCAATTTCAGTGGAGTAATGACATAAAACGAGATGAAGATCATAAACATAAAAAAAAGATTGAATAAATAAAGACCCTTCAATCCTAGATTGAGATTACACAAAACTAGATCTAGATCTAACACAAAAGAGTATAATCATCCTTTCCAGAATGAGAGAAGATTGGGAGAGGAACGAGAAACCAACTGGGATTAGGATATCTTACCGGGAGAAGTGTATATCTTTAATCCTCCTTTTGATTTGCTAATAAAAGAGGTTGGGAGGTATTTTAATCCATTTTAGAGCCTCCAAAATTGAGAGAAATTGATTTGGGGAGAGTTGGGTTGAATAGAGGGTTTGGGAAATTAAAAACTAATTTCTGGGCCATTAAAAATACCGCGCACGGTTTCTTGGGTAGGGGAGCATGGTTTTATCTAACCATGCACCAACCGTGTGCCTATTATTTCTAGGGTGCATGGTTTGGAAAACCGTGCGCCATTCATGTGACTCCCCACTATCCAGGGTTGCATGGTTTTCTAGGCTGGGGCACATAGTTTTCTCTAACTACGCACCAACCATGTACAACCCTCTTTCCTTCCATTGTTCTCAAAATTCACCCAAACAAACCCCAAGGTAAAACCCAAATTAAATAGTACTAAACATGAGGCAAAAGAGTACCTATAAATTTTACTGAGAAAACTTTCGAAAAGGTTAGGATCTTATAATCTCCACACCTTCTAACAGCTCACCCTTGAGCTGCACTCCCAAGATTCCCTAAGAAAAGCCAGGTTCTTACACAGCTCTATATAAGTATATGTATACAATAAATATATCAAGAATATCTAGATATACTCAATAAATACACATAGTTTTAAGGGTAAAGTCACAACTATAATACCGGCCTAGGATTCTAGCTTGAAGGTTTCACATGGCACTTGTTCAGGAGAACACACTCCACGAGTTTGATAGCACTGATGATGTCTATCCGAGAGGCAGTGTTCGTCGAGTTTCACCATTTGAAGTATACACTGGAAGTTTGAAGAGATAAGATACATAGATGAGTATCACTCCCAAGGCCATGAGGAATATCAATAACTCAATATGAAAGAACCTACTAAGTAGAGGATCAACGCCCACATAGTGTTGGTCATGAAGATACCAAGAACTCCACCTAGGGTAAAAATATGAATAGATGATATCACTCCAGGCCTCACGAAAATATTCCAACAACTCTATCCAAGAATTCCCACTGAAGGGACCACTGTCCTATGTATGGGAGGTGATTCCGTACTAACCCTTAAGGAATGTATATGAGGAACACACCCTAAAAAAACTTGTCCAAGATACAGTGGACAAGGGATCCAAGCCATCATTTAAGGAGTACACGATGTGTAGTAGGGTTACACACTATGTTCCTTTTACCCTGGGTCGTACCCATGTAAATAGACTGCATCCATGTCTATGTAACAGTACATGGCGTGCGACTATCCGTATACTGGTACACGGGTATGCCCATGTACAACAGGACAAGTCATGTCTGTGTAGGAGTACACGGCATTCCCATGCCCGTGTACTCCATCCCATGTCCATGTACCCTCTGAGGTACACACTGATCCACTAGGGAGAATTCACATGGTGTACGACATGGTCACACTCCCCATGATACTTATCTCCACCCCAAAACCCTAGTCACTACTAGGAGGGCCCCACATGCTGTGTAATCCGATATTATATGCCTTGTGGATCATAATTTTCAAGAATCCTAGACCAGGTTTCCATGAACCTTCTCCACTACTCTGGCCATGCCTCACTGAAAAATCAAGGAACTATGTAGGTTGATCCTTTATATCAACAAACAATGGTTTCTGGCCACCCAAACCGCTCAAAAAATGGTCCCGTACATCATTCTTCATTGCACGGTGAAGGACATGAAAACCGGGTATCCACACCATCTGATCCATTGCCACTTCCATCATCACACCATCGTCACACCATATTCACATCATTCCAAGCTTAGATCTACAATATCGAATCATTGTTCCAATAAATGGGTGTGAAATGATCGATTTCTTGGTGGATGTCGAACCACAGGTCAATGAAGAACACCCCTGATGAATGAAGAAATTGGGGAGAAAAGCACAAGGAATAATTATGAGGAACGGACCTCAGTCGATGTTCATGTTGACCTTGATTTTTTTTCATTATAATGATGAATGAAGAGATAAAAATTAATCACAAAGAAATTATCTCAAATAAATCCCCATAATAATCCCATCCTGCAATATGCAGGATCCGCGGATCAATCTATTGGTTGATTGATCTGTGTTCATTGTAGAAATAGAAAACAAGGAAAGAATCTAAATAAAACAACATACCAAATTTATTTATACTAATCATTGATGAATAACAAAGAAACATCATTATCGTTGGTGAGATCCTTCGATTCCATTGCACATCGATCACTGATCCATGACCAGTAGAAGTTTTTCCGAGAGAGATCCTCCAATGATCTCTCTCCAATGACTCCATGGTTATGAGGATAACCCTAGAATTCCATCATAGACACATACTAATATATTTAATTAGGTCAATTCATCAAAAAATTAATTAAAAAAAATTTTATTTAATAATTTTATTCACTTTTACATTCGTGATGACTTTTTCACAAGCACCCCATACCGAAAAAGGTTATGTCACACATAGGGTAAAACTTGTGTTCTCAACTCTATAGTGCCCCCATATTTCTGATCCAATCACCCATTTTGAAGTTATTCTACTTTTTTAGGAAAAATTCACATGCATGTTATTTAATATATTTCAAAAATTTATTCTGGGAAAACTGGGCCTCAAAATCACACACTATCTCAACACCTGGTCTTGAAAATAATCCATACAATATCAAAAAATAATACATTGAGAATTTGATTCTTGAAATTATCCCCACCCTGGGGCTTTATGTCCCAAAAATCCAAAATAAGGGCTACACAAAGAGATGTGGGTACTGAGCACAAATATGAGCCTCCCACTCCCAAGTGCTCTCCTGAAGATTCCCATACTATTATTGAACATGCACTAAAAGAATCATTCAACCATGAAGGATCATCTTTTATAGATCCTCAATCTCTATTGGGTACCTAGTAAAGGTAGCTCCATCCTTAATGTCCAACTTTCCCTAGTTGATAACGTGCGATGGGTCATGTACATACCTCCTCAATTGCGACATATGGAAGACATCATGTATCTGATAACTATGAAAATACAGCTAATTGGTATGACACCTCATTAACTCTATGCAGTATCTGAAAAGGGACAATTAATCTCGAAGATATCTTGACACCCTGTCAAAATCTCTATAATCCATCTCGAGGTGAAACTTTTAGGAACACATGGTCTCCCTCCTCGAACTCCAAAGGCCTTCGTCGTTTGTCCGCATAAGACTTTTGATGGCTAGGTGCAGTCCTAATCTATTCCTATATGATCTACACATTCTCAGTGGTATCTCATACCAACTATGGGCCCATAAGTTCTGAACATTCTAGTTCATTCCAACAAAGTGGTGACTTATAGGGTTATAACGTCCCAGTTTTTTAGAACAGGTCAAAACCCACTCCAAATTTGAGCTTTTGAAATAGTGACTATGTTTTTTTCTAAAATGATGACCGAAAATCAATTATAAGAGTTCCATTAGATTTATATGATGGTTTTGGGTTGGTTTAGAGGCTTTTAGAGTGCCTTCTATGTTTCAGTTTGGTTTTGGGAGTGTTTGAGGCCAAATGGCCTGTTATGGAGTTATAGGTTTAAGCTTACGGTTTAAGGGAAATGTGGCCCCTTCCAGGTAACTGTGCAACTCATTTTTAAATGACACATAGTTTTTGGAAACTATTTTAGTAGAGAACATGGCCATACATACTATTCTATAAAAGTTGTAGAGAGCTACCGTATGGTTTGTGCATGATAAGTGAAAACTGTGCGGTAGACCGTACGGGTACTGCCACTTAGGTAGTACCTATGAACTGTAGAACGTACGATTTGTGCACGGTTTGGAAAACCATGTGGCCCTTTTAGGGTCCCTTTTTAAGTTTTTATTTATTTTCTTTTTTCCTTATTTATCTTTCTTTCCCCCTCTTTCTTCTTCCTTGTTGCACACAACAAGGGGAGATCCCTCCCTTCCTCCTCCTCCTTTGATATTACTCCCATCTATTCATCCAAGGTTTGATTTCAAATCCATAAAAATCTAGAGAATCATATCAGTAAGGATAACCCCATCCATACCTCTCTTCACCTTGGTTTTCTCCTCACAGACCACTGTTTCCATCTGATCCAATTTCAGGGTTTTTGATGGAAACTCAGATCAACATCGATCCACTTCAAATTGGATCTTGATATTAGACATGCCTAAATCTATGATTCAAAGGTAGGTGGTGCATACATTGATTTATGTTTTTGAGGAATTTTGGGTGGTGTTACTTATAGAACATTTTTGGGTATTTTGAGAGAGATCCCATTATATCTCATGCTCCATATCAAAATGGCTATGTGACCTTAAGGGATGCCGTTGGGCATGCACAAACCTATTTTGGATGAGCAAGGCCGGGTTAGAGGTCGTTTCTCTTCAGGGCATTTTAGTGGGGGGGATGCCAAATTTTTTAAATTGAATTATTTTGATTTAAATTGATTCATTTAAATTATTATAGACCATCTAAATGAATTTGAGGCATTCAAGACCTCTAAACTATTTTGTTATAGTTTTTGGATTGTGAAATTCAATCTGTTTAAATTGAATTACTTGATTAAAGTGTTTTGAATTGAATTAAATATATGTGAAATGATGAGTTTTATGTGATGGAACCCATGGGGTTGTGATGGGCATGGGTCGGAAAATTGGGATGGCATGGCCATTAGGGTTGAGGTGATGTAGATCATCTAGTTGGGATTGGCCTGGATACTTGAGTGGTTTGACCACATGATTGGGCATTATGGATGTCAGTTGAGGTGGATAGGCTGTTAGATTAGGCATAAACCATGATATTAGGATGGAAAGGACATCAGAACTAAGCAATAAGGTCACAGGGGTATGAGGTGCTGACAATGATGTGGCTTAGGTTCTTTATTTGGTGATTTTCATTGACCCTTGATGGCCAAACGCCAATTAAGTCATGTGAACACAGAAGGAATCCATTGATGAGGTGGTTTTGACCACTAGAGTGGGTAGAGGCCCATTGTAATGTGGATTAGAAAATGTGATCTCGGGTTCTTTCCAAATAAAACCACATGGAAGGTGAGGATCCTTCAGATGTCAGTATTGAGGTATACGATTTAGGGCTAAGGATATTCATGTTTGAGGCCATGGGCCTGAATATTTATTTGAGGGAAAATATCACTGTGCCTATATACATTGGGACTTGGGATGATGAGATATTTTGAGAAGGGTTCCATAGGAACAGGTTACTGATTACTTAGGTGTTCCTTTGGGACATCTGTACTATGTTGAGACACAAGGTGTCAGGGGGAATGAGGTGATGGGGTTACTTGATGGAGGTGGAACCTGAGGGTTCACCTGGACCATATGACATTAGAGGTTCCTTGGTCCATGGGCTAAAGACCTCCTTGCTTCTGAGATCCTGGTGTTGATCGAAGCAGGTGACACTTCTTAGTGGATGTTGATCACTATAGAAGTTTGGTTGTTTTATTTAAATTCATTTGAACTACTTATTTATTTGTTGTATCACACATTCTTAAACACATATTATAAGTACACACCATTGGTTGGTATCCTACTAAGATTTGTCTTACACCCTTCACAGGCCCTTTGGGACACATTTAGAGTTTATGAATTTATGTTCAGAAAAAGGATTAACTTTAGGAGTTGGATCTTAGTATCTTCTTGCATGGAGTTTGGCATGGGACCTTGAGGTCATGCCTAGCCAGAGTTTCTATTTTAGTTTCTTTTCTGTATCAGCATGCTATATATATATATGACTTGTACTGGTTCTTCATTGGCACTCCTTTTTTATATTAACATGTAAGACTTGTTATGAAATTCATGTTGTTCTATTTGGTTTCTACAAGTGTTTTTCTAGCATGTTGATCTGTTTACTTCCCACTACTTTTGTTTATATTGCTTCCGCTATTGCTCGATGTTGATTATGCTTCCTCCATTGGCGGGTCTGGTTCGAGTCTACTGATTCTTATCTTTCCACTGCATGTTATATTTATATTCTCAGACCAGTATTATCATTATTATCCCTAGAGGGTATAGTCTCCCCAACTTGTTAAATTACACCCTTGTTGCTAGTCGGTAGCCTTTGGTGTTTGGGGAGGTGCGCCTAAAATCCAGAAACATCTAGTCTGATAACACTGTTCAAGTGTATAATCAGGTCGAGGATGCTATAAATGGTATCATAGGGGTTTGTTTTACCTCTTTTATTAATATTACTATTTGGATTATGGTATATTGAAGATTAGGTTGTGGTTGGAACTGGATTTTGAACTCGTTCTTGGGTGCCTGCAATGCCATGTACGAGGGATGGATTGAGTTACCTTGGGTAGGAAATGTTGTTCTATTTTTCTCAGATTACAACTTATATGATTTCCACCTCAGTGTCTCACATGGAATGTGATGTTATTGGTTGTAATATGTGGCCCTTGAACTATTTAGGTAAGGGATGAGAATTTGGACCCTTGGATTGGTATGGAAAGGGGGTGGTGATTCTTGTTTTAGTTTGGATTTCGGTAGACACGTTTTAGGGAATTTCAAATTTATAAATGCATGTATTATTTGTAAAATGATTATACCATGTGTCAAAAAAATAAAAGTCCATGATTAATGTTATATTCCATGCTTTATATATTTATATATATGGGATTTCATGTGCTATGTGATATGGGCCTGGATCTTATAGGAGCGGACAAGTACTATGGTTGAGGTGATTTTGATTACTAGGATTGGGTGACTTGGTTATTGGATTGAGGCAATGATGGTTGTCAAGATGGGCATGAAACAAGGTATTATTGATACTTGGATCTGTTAAGGGCAGGTATGAAGGCCATGAGGCTAGGATGCTGTGTGGCATGGTTGGAGTGGGGAAGAGTAAGGGTAGTGAGGATGCAATTCCTTTTACTACTTTCTCTATCTGCATTATATATATATATATATCTATATATATTATATATATGGTTTGTCTGAACATTTGATGGTATTTAGCGGGTTCCTCCTAGATGACTCAGATGTAGCACCGGGTGGGTGATGGATCGGTGCCGCTAGCACATGAGTAGGTTGAGGCCTCTAAGGTTCAGGTAGAGTAGGTACATGCTTAGGAACATGCTCCAGGATAGGCTCAGGTACATGATCAAGCACATGTTCTAGTGTAAATGGGTAATCCACTAGATTTCATTGTGTTTGGTCCATGGCTCGACGAGTAACTTTGATCGAGCCTAGTACGAGTTATGAAAGGTATCAACAGGGGTGCTCAAGGAGCTGATCCATCTATAGAATACTTGACATGAGAGTTCCAGTCACAACACCCATTCATTTTCCAAGGTGAGGGTGGTCTAAAAGTAGCTAGGAACTAGATGTAGAGCATTTAGATGATCTTCAAGTAGCTCAAGACACATATAGGGTGAAGGGTCAAGCTGGAGATGTACATGCTCTGAAGACCAAAAAAGTGTTGGTGGAATGTCTAGGTGTAGGATGGAAGACACAAGGGACTATGTTAGGTCCACTAGGTCATATAACCTGAGAGGGGGGGGGGGGTGAATTAGGCTATGAAATATTAAAACCACTACCCCTTTGGATCTCGTTTCATCATAAAAAAAAAACACACTTCTCTCTTTATCTCATAGTTATGTATGAAAAAAAATCAAGTCATGCAAAAGACACAAAAATTTTACTTAGTCCACCCTCACCGGGCTATGTCCAAGGAGAATACAATGGTGATGTGCCTATGCACCAAATCCACTAAAGCTCACTTCCAATTAAAAGATTCAGGCTAGATCACTTCTATGCCTAGGATCACTACCTTTACAATGTTTAGGTTCTACTCACTACATTCCCAAGGGTCACTCCCTATGTCTCTTTCTTTGGCTCACTACCAGTGGAAAGGATCACCATATTCCTATTCCTTTGATGAATGATCTTGCAAGGGATACACTCACAATTTTTGGACCTATAGGTCCCTTCATTTTCATGAATGAAACATCCTTGACTATAGATAGATGCTCTATTGAAGTTCTACTTTCATTTATTAATGAATACCACTTTACCACAAATATACTGGGAAAATTACAACTTTCACACAACCTTAGGGTGACTTGTGTGCTAATTTAAGCATAGTGTGAAAGTGTCTCATTTTTCACAAAAAACCAACTTATGCATTACTCAATAATTGTATGACACACCCTTTTTACAACCAACTCACTATTGGCGTGCAAATCCCTTCTGGTGTGCAACTTCTGCCTAACTCTCTATTTTCACAAACCCATCACTTGCGCGACTAGTGCTCTGATTTTCTCTAAGTGTTAAGCTTCTCATAGAATGAGGGTGGTATCCACATATTTATAGGCATTTTGGAAACCCTGCATGCAAGGCATACAACTTTTCCCTGAACACTCAAGTCTCACGTTTGCACATCCTCACCTTGCGTGACAAATCCATAACTTGCATGCCCTTCTTTAATTTGCTATATTTTGATGTATTGATCTTGAAAAATGGCTGGCACAAAACTTTCCAAACCTCCTTAACACTTTATAAAAACACTTTTCTCCATTCTCCAATTTTTGGACCAAAACATTTCACAAACACTGGGAAACAACGCCACCTTGTATACAATCTTTTTGTACCACCTCTAGAGAATCCATTACTTTGTAATGGTCATTTTTCAACATAGTTTTTCAAAAATATATCTGTAACTCTCCAACTGACCATGTAAACCCACTTTTTCAACAAAACACAATCAACCCAAAAATGCATCAATGTTACCTTGAGGGATTTTTTTCCCAACAATACCCCTTTTGGGTTTGTTGACAACTCTTCACATTTTTATACCTCATAAAAGATTCTTCCATATTTCATAACCATTATCATATTGTGATTTAAATAGAGATAAACTACTTACTCAACATACACACTCTAAGCCCACATGATCCATGATCCGCATGAGAAACAAGAGTATAATGAAAAGTTCATAAATGATTCACTTTATTCTCTCAACTTTTTTCATCACAAACTCCATCTATCATGATATATAACCTTTGATAGATCACCTTTAGCATCATAAGATTTAAAACTACCCCTATCTCACCACTCCCCCTATTTCACTACTCCCCCAATCAACTTCTACCTGTGTCTTGACTAAGACATTTTCTCCCTTCTATAACCATAATTTCTCCCCCTTTTTCAACGAACCTGAAGGTCACTACATTGTGGTTTGCAATAGGGTAAAAAACACACATAAGTACATTAAGGAAAAACACACCATACCTCAGGTAGAGGGGGTCCCACATCCACACTTTTTCAAGTGTGGGGATTCAATTGGACTCCCAGAACTAGTCGATGCCTCTCAAACCCTTCTTTGGGTAGGGCCTCAGTCATAATGTCTGCAACCTATAGATTTTTAGGTACATACCAAAACTTCACAAGTACTTTCTCCACCATCTAATTAATAAAATGATACTTGATTTCAATGTGCTTTGTCCTTGGGTGATGGACTGTATTTTTTCTTAGATTTATAGCACTTGAAAGCACCTCCTGACGTTGATTTCATATCATCTGCTAAACCAGTCCAATCTGTATCTGTATATCCCAATAAATCTGGATAATATTTTTCATTATACATAAAACCAAAATCCACAGTTCCCTTGATATACCAATGTACTATTTTCACTGTAAGCATGTGTCTTTATTTGGGATTGCTTTGATACCATGATTCTTGACATGTGGAAAAAACAATATATAGTCGTGTCACTTTCAAGTACAACATGATTCCAATGATATACCTATATTTGGTGACATTAACCATTTTTCCTTCATCATCCCATGAAAGTTTCATTTGAGTAGACACCAGAGTCATCATATCATTGAAATTATCCATTCCAAATCTTCTAAAAACCTCCTTGGTATATTTACATTGAGAAATTAATGTGCCATTATTTCCTTGTGTAACCTATAAACCAAGGAAGGACTTCAGTTCACCAATCATTGACATTTCAAACTCACTTTTCATGAATTCAGAAAACTTTATGCACTACACTTTATCTGATCCTCCAAATATTATTTCATTGACATATACCAGCACAATCATCCTTTGTTTACTATCATGGTTGACATATAGACTATAATCAACTCCACCACACTGAAAATTGATCTTTTTCAGAAATTGATCTAGCCTTGAATACCATGCTCTTAGTTCTTCCTTCAAAACATATAAATCCTTCTTCAGTCAAAAAACTATGTTCTCATATTCATGAATGAGAAAACAATTTGGCTTCTCAATATAAAATTTTTCTTCCAGAACCCCATTTAGAAATGCTGACTTGACATCCATCTAGAAAATTTTGAACTTTCTTTATGGAAAAAATAGTCTAATTGTATCCAGCCTTGAAACAAGTGAAAATTTATCCCCAACATTGATATCCTCTATCTGGGAGTACCCTTTGCACACTAGTCATGCTTTGTTTCAAATCACAACACCATATTCATTCATTTTATTGTGAAAGACCAATTTTTTACCGATGTCATTCTTATCTGTTGGCCTCAAAACAATCTCCCATGTCTGATTTTTCTCAATTTGTTCAAGCTCTTTATTTATAGCCTGAAACCAATTCTCATCGCCAGCTACTTCACTAAAAAAATTATGCTCCACCTGTGATAAGTACGATTCCTATTGCAAAGTATTTATCCTTCTTGTATGCACTGGAACTGTCTGATCACCAATTATGTTATGTCTATAAATTTTAACTCTTCTCATTGGTTTCTACATAGATATTGATTTATTCTCATCCTTCTCATTATCTAAGTCTTCGTTTGAATCATCCTATGGAACTGGAACATCTCCTGATCTTATTATCTCTTCATCACTATTATCCTAAGTTTGATCACGTATTTGTTGAAGATTCTTCTCATTATCTACAATAGTTACATCATTACTTTCAGCTACCTTTTCTAGCTACTTATTGAAGCATTTATATGATTTTATTTTATTTGAGTATCCAAGAAATATCCCTTTATCTCCATGGGATTCAAACTTCATATGTTTCTTCTTATTGAGAATGAAATAGTTACTTTCGAAGAATCAAAAGTACTTAAATGTTGGCTTCTTTCCATACCAAAGATTATATGGAGTTTTTTCCTATTTTGGACATAATAACACTCTATTTGATATTTAGACCAATGTCATGAATTATTCTTTCCAAAACTTATCTGAAAGGTCTTTCTCAATGAGCATTGTTCTGTCCATTTTGTTGATAATACAATTTCTTTTCTCAATAACTCCATTCTGCTGTGGAGTTATTATAACTGAAAATTGATGCCTTATCCCATGTTTCTCAAGATAATCCTCCACTTAGAAATTTGTGAAATCTATTAAATTATTTTTTTGGATATTCTAGATTATTTTACCCAGCATCTTCTCAACTTCTCTTTGATAAGTTTTTATGCAACTAAAAACCTCATATTTGTGGGTGATGATTGAAACCCATGTAATTATTCTAAAATCATCAATGAAGAGAACATAATATCTTCTCTCATTAATAGATCTTGGTAAAATTGGTCTATACACATCAATATGCACCAACTCAATTAATTTTTTTGATCTTTTCTTTTTTTTACTTATATGTATTTCGAATGATCTTCCCTTATTGACAAGCATTGAATGTATGAGTACGATCACTTGATAATCTAAGGAGGTCTTGAGTAGCATTATATTTCACCAGATCTCCCAATGATGTTTGTCTCAAATAGAAAATATGTTTATTCCATAGATTGTTTTCTTATT
Organism: Viscum album; assembly: GCA_963277665.1. Lineage (NCBI taxonomy): Eukaryota > Viridiplantae > Streptophyta > Magnoliopsida > Santalales > Viscaceae > Viscum > Viscum album. The sequence goes on along the minus strand of OY728146.1, from coordinate 886,083,858 downwards.
CCTTAAAAAAAACATATCCTCTTCTCCACTCATAAGGTAGAGATTCCCTCTCATGCACTTTCCCTACAAAACAACTACACTGTCTTTTGACTTGATGACACAAAATTTCTGGGAAAAGTTTATGTCATGTCCTAAGTAACATATTTTATTGAAACTAAGCAATTTGTGATTGAGACCTTCAATAACTAAGACATTTGCATGTCTCAGGTATTTTCCACCAAAATTTTATTTTCTATAGCCAATAATTTTCAATCCTTAATCATTTCCAAATATTACGATACCTTATTTATCGTACTTGATTCCAGTCACCAGATCCTTATTTCCTGTCATATGTGAGGTACATCCATTATCAATGATCCATATTCTAGCGCGATTTGATGATTTAAAATAAATCTATATAACCACTATTTGCTCATCTATTTTATTCTTGATCCATGATTTTGACTTCATACCCAGTATGGATTGATGATATTTATATTCCTCAGTATATGATGGATCAACTTCATATTGAAATACTACAAACCAATTTTGCATTTTCAGCTCACTTGATGGTTTATTGAATTGCTGTTTGTGACCAATTTGGTTCTTCTACACATTCCTCTTCATGGTTGATGCACAATATCTTTCCATGTTTCCAAATCCTCCACACTAATAACAATGGACCTCGAAATGTGTTCTAGGGTATTTCACTCTATTTGGATGGAATTGTTGTTCTTGTGCCCTTTGGTATCTCTTGGCTATGGAACACACATTTTGTGAGTATCCGATCTTTCCATAGTAATAACACCTAATGCAAGGTGTATTCCTGCATGTCACTTCTACATTGGTGGTTATCCCTTGGGTTCTATGAATATTTTAATTCTACTTCGTACCCAAATCAATTTTCAATCTTGAAGCGGGTTCTTGTGGTATGACTTCAACCATGAGCACTTTCTGCTTTTTTATTAAGCCCCATACCGGCCTTATCATTTCAATTTTAGCGTTTCTTATATTTTTCTAGACCTTTATACTCCACTTTCATCTTTTCAATTTCCCGAATGATCTTATTCCCTGATTTGATACCTATAATCAACAATTTTTCTTGATCCTTATCATTTCGTCACAAAAGATGACCTCCTATTCAAGTTATTTGATACGTTTGATTTGATATTTTCTAGTTTGGGTCAAAATATAAATTTATCTTTTCTGTTCTTCAATTTTGAGCTTTTACTCAACAACCTTATCTGAGATCTTTGGCAATGAAGAATTTAGTTTTTCAATTTTTTCATTTATCTCAGTCTTCTCTTCTTCTTTCTACTATATATAGAGTTTGGAATCCTGAACTAATTTGTTGGATTTCTTCATTTTGGCTCTTTAAACATCTATTTCCTCAAGGGAAGCTTCTAATTTGACGTGAAGGTAAACTATTACTTCAACTTCCCCTTATTAACTATAACTTTCTTCTTTTGTTATAGTATTTTTGATAACTTCCACTATAGCATTGACTTCATGATCCTTGGATTCCTACAATTATTCTGCCATATATTCTTCTGAACTGTCATCTTCTCTTGAATACACATTATTCTTTTTAAAGAAATTTCTCTTAAAATTTGTCTTACCTTCACATAGGATGAATACTTCTTCATGGGAATTTCAACTCCATCCTCTTAATCTTATTGAAACTTATCTGGGAACCTTGCTACAAGATGTACAACCTTTCCACATCAAAATCATGCAATTGGAAGTTTCCCTTTGAACTTTCCTTTTCCTCTTTGGATATTTGAGGAGCAGAATGACATCACCTCATCTGTCTCTTCATCTTCCTGTCCATATTCAATGGAGATCTTCCTCATGGACTTAAATTCCACCTCTTTGAATTTACCCTTTTCCATAGCATCGTTATCATCATTTCTTATTTCATATGCCACAAGGGTACTATGGAAGTTATCTAATGTCATCTCCTTTGGATCTTTATCTTCCAATACTGAAACTTTCAGATTGAACTGAGGAGGAAATTTCCTCAAGATACATTTCAAAATATTTATATCTTGAATGAATTATACAATAGCACACATGTCTTCCACTACAATATTCACCCAGTCAAAGATTGCATCAATAGAATCATTTGGGTTCATTCTCAAATCTTCTTACTTATTCCACAAAACTTGCAGCTTTGGACCTATGACATTTGAGTCTCATTCATATATATTCAATATATTTTACCACATAACATGTGATGTTTTACATGACATCACCTTCATATAAATTTCATTGGATAGGGACCCCCCTAAATAATTAATTCATTTAGGGACAACATCTAATTATCTTCGCTCAACTTCTGATAAGGCACCACTATCAATATTGGATGAAGTACCATAAATCTATGCTGTAAACAAATCCATTTCCAAAGATAGGAAGTTGTGATGAATCTGATTATTCCATAGTTGAATTTTTTTCCATAAAAGATCAGAATCCCTTTGCGATTGACCACCTCCATTTCTTCTATTGAGAGTGATTTAATGAATTTAAACCTTTCCCTATGATACCAATTGTTAGGTTCACTAGTCTAATACCCTAATGGGGGGGGGGGGAGTTGGAGTATGACAGATTAAACCTAAAACCCCTTTGGATCTTGTTTCATCATTAAATAAAACACACTTCTCTCTTTATCTTATAGTAATGTATTAACAGAAATTAAATCATGTACATGACACAACAATTTTACTTGGTTCACCCTCACTGAGCTATATCCAAGGAGCATAAAATGATGATGTGAAAATGTAAAAAATCCACTAAATATCAATTCCAATTACAAGGTTTAGGATAAATCACTTACATTCCCAAGCTCACTGACTTTACAATATTTAGGTTCTGCTCACTGCATTCCCAAGGGTACTCCCTATTCGTCTTTCTCTGGCTCACTGCTGGTGGAAAGGATCACCGTCTTCCTCTTCTTTTGCTCACTGATCTTAGAAGGTATCCAATCACATTATATGGACCTATAGGTCCCTTAATTTTTATGAACGATTCATCCTCAACTATAGATATATGCTCTGTTGAAGTTCCACTTTCATCCACTGATGAATACCTCTTTACCACAGATATAATGGGAAACTTACAACTTTCACGCAACCTCAGGGTGAATTGTATGCTAATTTAATAATGGAATGAAAGTGTATCCTTTTTCATGAAAAACCAACTTTTTAACCACTCAATACTTTCTCAACACACCCTTTTTACGACCAACTCACTATTAGCACACAAATCCCATCTGGTGAAAAACTTCTGCATAACTCTCTACTTGCGCGAACCCATAAATTGTGCGACCAGAGCTATGATTTGCACTAAGTGTTGAGCTTATCAAAGAATAATGGGGGTATCTACCTGTTTATAGTCATTTTGGTGACCCTATGTGCAAGGCATGTAGCTTCTCCCTGAATGCGCAAGTCTCATGTTCGCGCAACCTCACCTTGTGCAGAAAATCCATAACTTGCACGCCCTTCTTTACTTTTCCATATTTTGATATACTGATCTTGAAAAATGGATGGCACAAAAATTTAAAAACCTTCTTAATACTTTCACACAACTTCTTTTTCCAAAAAACACTTTTCTCCATTCTCCAATTTTTGGACCCAAAAATTTGGCAAACACTGGGAAATGACACCACTTTGTATACGATCTTTTTGTACCACCTCTAGAGAATCCATTCATTTTTCATGGTTATTTATCAACATATTTTGTAAAAAATATCTCTAGAACCCCCATCTAACCATGGAAACCCTCTTTGTCAACAAACACAACCAACCCAAAAATGCATCAATGTTATCTTGAGGGATTTTTTCCCAACAGACTAGCCGGGAAGGATTTTGAGGCTAGAATCTTTGATCTCTTTTTCCCAGAGACACTGAGGGAGGAGAGAGATCAGTGGTTCTTAAGCCTTCAGTAGGGTTAAATGTATATTATGGACTTTGTAGCGATGTTCACTGAGTTTTCTCTCTTTACACCCAGTATGGTAAATGATGACACTTCGAGGGTAAGGTTATTTGAGGATAGTTTACAGAATCCCATTTAGGTGTAGGTGAAAATATTTAGGTTGGAATCATTCTTAGAGGCAGTGAACCATATGATCATAGCTGAGGGAAACCTGATGGATATGTCGTACTTGATCTGGCCAATGGCTTCAAGTGCTTTCAGTAGTGATGTCTTAGATGGAAAGAAATAAGGTCGAGATGATTTCTAATAGGACAGTCAGGCCAAGTACTTGAGAAGACCACATTAGAGTGGATATTTGATAGTTTTATTCTAATTTGGATATCTAGGACATGTACTGACTCAATATGAGTAGCCTCTAAAGGAGTGTCGTGCATGTGGACAAGTTGTTCATCTTAACAGGTTCTGCAGGAAGCCTTCTCAAATAGTCAGAAATTAGGGACCGGGTCATACTAAAGCATTTAGGGTTGCTTCAAAATTGGCACTAGGTGAGGGTACCTGAGGTTTAGATGCATGCAGATGTGAATGAAGAGTTAGTGAGACCCATTAGTGTGGTTAGTGGCTGGTGGTTAGAGAAAAAACGTAGGGAGTCCAAGCATCCAATAATTGAGCTTTAGGCTAGATTCACGCTATGGAGCTTCCATGTGATGAGTATGATGGTGAGCCGATGATGGTTAGAGGTACTCCATGGGCGTGGCCATGATTTAATTTTGTTTTTATTTTGGAATGGCCTATTTAGGAATTTTCAATTTGAGTGCATGAAGTTCAAAATATGTATATGGACTATCCAGATGTTGGTCAGTAGTTTGGAACTGGATCAGGTGTGTGATTATATATATATATATATATATATATATATATGAGGTGCTTGACATCAAGAGAATCATTGGATGTGAGTTTTGAGGTTCTTATGCATCAGGGCATCCAAGGGATGCAGGTTACTTGAGGTTCCTTGAGCATCAGGGTATCGAGGTTGCGGTATTTGATTGAGGTGTGAGGCACTAGGTTTGATTTTAGCATATGAGGTGATACGAGACCTCAATGTTGCCATCAGTGCAATGTGCTTGTGGTGGGAACCAATGTGATGCAGGGTGTGAATGGGTGTCATGTATGGAACAATAGTACATAATGAGGCGTGGGAGTGACGATGCATCAAAGGAGGACAATTGAGTCCTAGAATGATCATTGTACCAATTGGATGTTTTATGTTTGGGCTGGTTGAGACTAGGTTATGAAATTACTAAGGTGGGGAGCCCCCTTGAGGAATTTGGCCTGAACCCTTGAGACTAAGAAAGTATGGGTTGTTTCTACTAGGATGGTTTATTTGTTACCATCTCCATGATTTTTTATAGCTTGAGAACAAGTTAGGTTAAGGTGGGGAGATTATAACATCCTGGGTTTTTAGAACGGGTCAAAACTCACTCCAAATTTGATGTTTTGAAATAGTGGCTATTCCATTTTCTAAACTGATGACTACAACTCATTGTCAAGAGTTCCATAAGCTTTATATGATTGTTTTGGGTTGGTTTATAGGCTTGGATAGTGCCTCAGATGTTTCATTTTTTTTGGGAGCATCAGAATCCAAATGGTCTATTTTGGAGTTGCAGGTTCAGGAACAAGTTTAAGGGAAAACTGTGTGGCCCATTCTAGGTAACCGTGCAGATCATTTTAATCTATAACACAATTTTTAGAAAATATTTGAGAGGATATAATGGACCTGCAGACTCATCTATATAATTTTTAGAGAGATACCACACGGTTTGCGCATGGTAAGTGCAAACTATGTGGTAGACCGCACAGGTATTTCCACTTAGGCAGTACCTATGCACTGTAGCCCACACAATTTACACATGGTTTGAAGAACCATGTGGACTGATGTTCCCAAATTATGTATACCTTTTCATACATTCTATTGAATATAAAAACATGTTTTCACTAGATATATGTGTTGATTTCAAGATAAAATGATTTAATTTGGTAATTATGATGATTTTTTGGTATTCTCCAACCTAAGACACAAATTGGGAAGGGTTAGAAAAAAATTCAAATATACACAGTGTGTACTTATTACACATGGTATGTACTATTTCCCTGGACATGGATCGACAGGACTAAATAGACACCCATGTTGCCGACCAGAGATTACACGCCGTGTGATTACCCTAATCACGCAGTGTACCCCTTCTAGAAGCAGTTGGTGTATGAGGTTTGACATTACACACCATGTGGGGTGGTGTTACATGCCATGTACCCCCACCAACCAGGCGGTACCACATTCAAATTCAAGGGTGGCATAGTAGCTCACCCACTGACAGAGAAAAATGGCCCAAGTCAGGTTAACTTGAGTACAAGCCATGTATGTTTTAGTACATGCTGTATATTACCAAATATTATAAATAGGAGGGAAACCCCTCCTAATTCAGAACTCATACTTAGACACAGAAAGGGGAATGTTCCAGAGATTCCCAATAAGAGAATAAGGAGAGAATATAAGAGAGGAGGTGCTGTCGCTACCTTCCCAACGATCTTTAATCCAAAGTTTGTGTGATTTTTAACTCAGGTATCACAAGTCTTTTAGTCACTAGCAACTACATGTGTAGCTAAATCCCCTATGTGTTGGGGTTGTGGATGATTATGTGTTATTGTTTATCAATTGCTATATTGTAATCATGTTATTTATATTTCTCTCATAATAACTAAAAAACTCTTTCTAAATATCACTGGAAACCCTATATCAGACCAAGAATGGGATTTCTAGGGATCTTCTAAGGAATTATAATTAAGAACATCAATGATCATTGGGTGGAATTATCATCTCAAAAGGGGTTATATTTAAAAAAATTAATAGAAACCAAATTACGGACCAAGAAATTGGTTTCTACTGATTTAAATGAAATTTACCAGACCAAGGGGGTTCCGTTATATCCAAAACCCAAAGATGTGAGTTATCATGAACAACACATCCTCATAAGAAAATTGATTTATTAATTACCTTAAAAATCCATAATCCCAATGCATTATTCCCATTTATCATCAAGAATCAATTTTTTTGTGTTTTTATTTATCTTTAAAATTAATTTATCAAGAAATTGAAATTTTAATTACTCTATCATTGAAACATAAAAAAATTGACTCTAAATTTCAACAAACTTCACCTAATTAGTTACAAACTAGGGAAAAACATACAGTAACTTCCTCTCCTCATGGATCGATCCCCTACTTGCACTATACTAGTATTAAGTTTGGGTATTTCAATTTGGATTTTACAAAGTAACACTTCATCTGAAACAATACCATTGAATAACCTTGAGTCCCTTGTTGGGTCTTTTTTTTTTAATTTTTAATTTATTTTATTTTTTTCATTTTTTCTCTTTCCTTCTCCCTCTTTCTTCTTCCTTGTCGCGCACAGTGTGGGAGAGCCCTACCTTTTTCATCCTCCTTTTATTTTCTCCCTTATCTTCATCTGAGGTCTAATTTTAGATCTGTTGGAACTGGAGACTCATATCAATAAGGATAACCCCATTCATACCTCTATTTTCCATTTTTTGCACCACAGACCTCTATTTCCTCCTGATCCAATTTTTGGGTTTTTAACAGAAACTAAGATCCACTTCAAATTGGAGCTTGATATCAGATGTGACTATTTATATGAGTTTAAGGTAGGTGGTGTATACATTGATTTGTGTTTTTGAACACTTTTGGGTGGTGTGGATTATAACGCATTTTTGGGTACTTTGGGTGAGACCCCATTATATCTCAAGCTCCAAATCAAAATGATCATGTGACCTTAAGAGATTCCATTGGGTATTTTTGAGATATACCTCATCTAGTTGGGATTGGCCTGAATAATTGAGTTGTTTGACCACAGGATTAGGCATCTTTGATGTTAGTTGAGGTGGTGAGGGTGTCAGGTTTGGCATGGCTCGTGATATCAGGATGAAAATACCATTAAAACCAAGTGACAAGGTCACATGGGCACGAGGTGCCATCAATGATGTGGATTAGGTTCTTTATTTGGTGATTGTCACTCACCAATGATGGAAAAATCACTGATTGAGTCATGTGCACATAGTAGGACTCTGTTGGTGAGGTGGTTTTGACCACTTGAGTGGGTAGAGGCCCCTGATAGTGACGATTAGGAAATGTTATTGGTGGTGCTTGCCATATAAATCCACATGGAAGGTGAGGAGACTTTGTATGTCAGCATTGAGGTTGATGGTTGGGGGATAAGGCTCACCATGATTTAGTCCATGGGACTATATATTTATTTGAGGTCAGATATCATAGCACCTCTAGATGTTGGGCCTTGGGATGATAAGGGATTTCGAGCTGGGGTCCATGGGACCATGTTACTAATTACTTAGGCATGCCTTCAGAACATCGATACTATCTTGTGACACAAGGTGTTAGGGGGAACGATGTGCCATGTTACTTGATAGAGGTAGAATATGAGGGTTCACATGGACTGTATGACATCAAAGGTTCCTTGGGCCATGGGAAAAATAAATCCTTGCTTCTAAGATCCCAACATTGGTTGAATTAGGCAACACTTCTTGGTGGATTTTTATCACCTGGGAATTTTGGTTGTTTTATTTAAATGTATTTGAAATGATTATTTATTTTTTGTATCACACCTACTTAAACACATATGATAGGTACACACCATTGGGTGGTATCCTACTAAGATTCATCTTACACTATGCACGGTCCCTTCAGGACGCATGTATACTTTATGAATTTATATTCAGGTAAAGGATCAACCTCATGAGTTGGATCTTAGTATATTATTGCATGAAGTTTGGAACTGGACCTTTAGGTTGTTCCTAGCTGGAGTTTCTATTTTAGTTTCTTTTTTTTTATTAGAATTCTATATATATATATATATATATATATATATATATGACTTGTACTGGTTAGCCATTGGAGACCCTTTTTCATATTGACATGTAAGACTTGTTATGAAATGCATGTTGTTCTATTTGGTTACTATAAGTGTTTTTATGGCATTATGATACGTTTACTTCCCACCACTTCTATTTATATTGCTTCCGCTATTGCTTGATGTTTACTATGCTTTCACCATTGGTGGGTCTGGTTCAATTCTTCTGAGTATTATCTTTTCATTACGTGTTATATTTATATTCTTAGACCAATATTATTTTTATACCTAGAGGCTATAGTATCCCCAACTCATTAAATTACACCATCTCTTCTAGTTGTCAGCCTTTGGAATTCATGGAGGTGTGCCTAAGGACAGTGGCTCCCGGCCTGATGGCACTATTCCGGTGGTTAATCAGGTTGGATATTCTACAAGGATTTTCTATACAAAGCCTCAAATGGTACCATACAAATGGTGGAATGGTAGCTATTATTGTATGAAAATTCCACCAAGGGTAGATAATCCTCCTAACTACAACCAAAGTCTAACATATAATTTCATAACATGTTCTCCATAACCTGAATGGTCTTATTAGTCTAGCTGTCAGTATGGGGGTGAAATGCTATTCTCAAGCGTAACTAAGTCCCAAATGCCTCCTACAATCCCTTCTATAAATGATATGTGAATAGATCATCACAGTTAGAAATGATCGTTGAGGTAACTCCATGTATTCAGACTATCTCTTGCACATAGAGGCATCCCAAGCTCTCTACTGAACTCTACTCGCAAATAGATAAGAAGTGGGCCAAATTGGTGATTCAGTCAATGATCATATAGATGGAATCATTTACCCTAGACATACACATTAAGATCTTCATGAATCACTTAGATATCACATCCCACTTCTACTCTGACAACTTAAGGGGTTGAGATAAACCCACTGAAACTTGATGCTCAACCTTCACTTGAAGACAAGTAAGGCATCAAGAGACAAACTCTGAAACTCAATTCTTCATCCTTGGCCACCAAAACTGACATTAGAGGTCCTGTTACATCTTTTACATGCCTGTATGTACTTCCAAAGGAGATGTGTGAAATTCTCTTAGAAACTTATCCCGCAACAACACTGGTACCATCATGCGTCCTCTGAAAATAATGACATGCTTCCCAATTTTAGAAAATAAATCAAGAGCATATCTAGTGGATATCTGAGTACATAGGGTCTCACAATTGGTATTGTCAAGTTTTTCCTCTCTAAATAGTTTTAAAAGTGTAGGGGTAACAACCATCAATTGGAGGTAAAATGCTCCATCTCCATCCAGAAAGGATAACTGCAATGAGCCCAATTACCTGGACATGTTGTTCAACAACTAAAAACAAGATCTTATACTGAGAGAATCTGTTAACACATTCCCCTTTTGAGGAGTATCAATTTTGAAGTCACAATCCTTGAGGAATTCTAGACATTTCCTTTATCTCAAGTTAAGATCCTTCTAAGAGAAGATATACTTGATAATGTTATGGTCAAAATAGATGATAAACCACTCTCCCATCAGGTAGTATTTCCAAATCTTTATTTAGAAGACTACCAATACTAACTCAAGATCGTTGGTCATGTAGTTCTTCTCATGTGGTATCAACTGACACAAACCATAGACAATCATTACCTTCCTCTACATCATAATACAACCAAGCCTAATTCCTGATGCATCACAGAACACTATATACTCAACACCCTCCTCTGACAATCTCAAGATGGGAGTTCTCATCAATCTATTCCCCAACTCTTGAAAATACCATTGGCACCTCTCTGTCCACACAAAAGGATTCCCTTTTTGGGTCAAAGATATCATGGGTGATGATATGCTAGATAATTCTGGTATGAATATATGGTAATAGAATTCAAACCCAAGGAAACTTTGCACTACCATCATGCTATTGGGTGGATCTCAAGACAACACTACCTCAACCTTGGCCAGGTCCATTTCCACTCCATCTTCTGAGATAACATGTCCCAGAAAGTGGACCTCTCGAATCTAGAACTGACACTTTGAGATATTCTTGTAAAGAGGGTGCTCTTAGAGTACATCTAGAACCATACTCAAGTGTCTCACATTCTCCTCCTTGGATGCCGAGTACACTAGGATATCATCGAAGAAGACTACCACAAAATAATCTAAGAAAGGATGAAATATCTGGTTCATGAGTCCCATGAATACGATTGGAGAGTTAATCATATTGAAGGGCGTCACTAAGTACTCATAGCAACTAAAATGACACCTAAATACCGCCTTCAGTATATCCTTATCCAGTACTCGAAACTGGTGATAGCACGACCGTAGGTCAACCTTCGAGAACCATCATTCCCCTATCAACTAATCAAATAGATCATCGATTCTCAGTAGTGGACACTTATTCTTCACAGTCACCTGGTTCAAGTGTCATTAATCCACAAATAATCTCAAGCTCCTATCTTCCTTCTTGAAAAAAAATGAGAGCTGTAAAGGGTAAAACATTAGGTCTAACAAATCCCTTACTTTGAAATTCCTCAAACTACACCCTAGCTCATGAAGCTCTATGGGAGGCATATAATATAATGGCACAAATATCAGTTCTATCCTAGGGTTTAGATAAATGTATAATTCTATCTCTTAGTGGGAAGGTAATCCTAGAACATCTTCAGAAAAGACATCCTCATACTACACCACCACAACATAAAACTAAAAACTCATAAAATCCACGACACCAAGGGTCATGCTAGCCAAATGACGAGTAATCAGCTACATCCACTTATGCATGAGTCCATCCTGCACTGCTTGAGTTTCTTTTTTACCCACAAAGGAAAAACTAGTATTATCATTGAATACACACCGCATCCTCCTCCTGAAATTGTCAATATGGGCATGAACTATTGATAACCAATCCATACCTAATATGACATCATAAGGATTCATCACTACTACAAATAGATGATAACAGAAACTCTCACATCCAGGAGTCAGGTCTCACTGTTGACACAAGTGTGTGATCATTGAGTCATCTCCAATAGGAGTCTCCAAGCACTAGGGTCAAGCTAATGGATGAATGGGAATATCTAAGTCTCAAACAATATATGTAATGATAAAGGAATGAATAGAACTTTTATCTATTAGTAATTCAAATAAGGAAGAAAAAACACAGACCATACCTCATATAATTCCTGGGGCCTTTGGTTTGTAATCCTAAACTGCCTGTAGCTATCCCCACCCCTATCCTCCAGCTCCTCGATCCTGGCGCGAACCAAATGAGTGTGGTGGTGGTAATATGTCAAAACTTCTACCACCCCCTACTACTCTCCTATATCTTCTACCACATCCACTTCCCTATAGACCTTCCTGGTCCCACTGATGCCTTTGACTTGGCGGCCCATCCATGGTATCTATATCAGCCATATGGTTGGTCAGTCAATCTTGGGTAAAATGTTCCCCACTATCACATGAGTAACACTACCTCTCCCTGGGATGATTGGACCCACCCTGTGATCCATAAACCATAGACCCTATGTCTAGGTACCTGCTCCTAAAATGTCTTACACATCCAAGTCCCTGAGACTAACATCATATCCTTACCGATGAGGTATCTTCTCCTGTGTGCCCACTACTAACAACCTCTGACTACATCTTCTCAAACAAGAAACTCTCAACCAAAAAAGATCTCTCTAGCAATGAATCATAGGTATAAATGCATAGAGGTATGAAACTGGCTCAGATGTCTCTATGAAATCCTCACTCAATGGTCCAAGCCCAGAAGAACTTAAGCCGAACCATATCTATTGAGTACTTGGAGAGGTTGGTAAACCTAGATGAATACTCAACTACTATCATGATGCCCTGATGAAGCTATAAAAGTCCTTGGATACGTACAACCCTCAAAATAGCTGGAGAGAACTCCTCTCTAAAAAGGAACTCAAAATATGACCATGATAGAGTTTCCTTATCATAATACTAGGTTACTAATCCCCACCATCATCCCGTTGAGCCATGGATAAGGCTAGCCTCCAAGACCACCTTCTGATTTTCTAGTGTCCTGACTAGATAGAAAACTCACTTCACCACCTCAATCCAATACTCAAATATCTATGGATTAGGCTCACCTCATAACCAGAGGGGTATCTACTTCTGAAACTCATGAAGTGTACTTAGCCTATATAGCTCATCTTCTACTATTATAGGTACCATCTTCTTCTCTACACGTGTTGGTATAGCTGGTGCACCACCTGGAGGTAGCACCTCTATAAATAGTCCTTGTATCGATGCCTCATTGCTAAGGGGATCATCCTCATGATTCTGATGTTTAATCCTAGCTGGAATACATCAAGGAGGTATCCAAAAAGTAAACAAGATGTACCAAGGTCAATGAGTATATCTGAAGAGATGATTTAATAAGGAAATGAAAACCACATCCCATTCTTATATTATGAATGTACCATTGTTTTCCCTACAACCAGTGTTATCATATAACAAGTCTAAAAGTAGGTGGTCAGAGTCCTGGTGTATGGATACATTGGCCGCCTCACCAACACTAGAGTTTATGTCCTGAAATCTGAACTCGAAACACTTAAAATTGTTGCCCTGAACCAATATCACACACTTCAGTCCTATGGTCGAACAAAATCCTCTAACACCACTCTCTCATGACCCATCCCAATAGGGCTCATGCTGCTACTCCCTAAGACCTCCTCCAATAGGTCAGGGGCTGGCAACTAGCACCAAGTAGGAATATCACTAACATAGGAGGCCTTAACCTAAGTATACGCCCCCACCACACATCTCCAATCCCATACAATGCTAAAATGTAAAAAAAATTAACAACCATGCATGCATACATCTAAATCCCACAACCAAAGTATGATAGAAAGGAAAGGAAAGTAAACAAGTCAAAATACATGTCCACTATAAAGAGTCTAAAAACAAGTCCAACCTGAAAGTAAAGATGAAGATTTATGTCAAGATACCACAAGAACACACCTCGGTCTGTCTGTTCTCACTATGCACTATCTAGTCATGGTCCATCTAAGATTCTTTCAAAAGGTCAATCATCTTCATAAGTCATGACATGTGCGGAAAAAACCCATGCAGGGGTGCGTATAACAATACTCAGCAGGACACCCCGAAACCACAAATCACAAAACAAAGGAATAACAATCATATATACATATTTATATGTCTATAATTCATATAACTATAATATTTAGATATACTCAGCAAATACACACAATCTCATAGGTAAATTCACAATCGTAATTCCATCCTAGGATTCCATCTTGAAGGTTCGACATAACACTCATTTGGGATAACACACTCCATGAGTCTAATAGCACTGATAATGTCCATCTAAGAGATAGTTATCATCAAGAATATCTATTAGAAGTATAAACTAGAAGTCTGAAGAGATAAAATACAAAAATGAAGATCACTTCCAAGGACATGGGGTATACCAACAACTCAATCTGTAACAACCTGCTAAGTAGAGGATCGATGCCTACATAGTGTTGGTCATGAAAATACTAAGAACTCCACATAGGGTAAGAAGATGAATAGAGGATCTCACTCTGGGCATCATGGAAGGATTCCAACAACTCTATCTAATAAGTTCCACTGAAGGGATTATTGTCCTATGTGTGGTAGGCGATTTTGCACTAACCCTTAGGGAATGGATATGGGGAGTTCACCCTAATGAAAATTGTACAAGATGCAGAGGAAAAAGGTTCCAAGACAACATTTAAGGAGTAAATGGAGTGTAATAGGGTTACATGATGTGTCCCTTTGATCCCAGGTCTTTCCTGTGTAAACAGACCATGTTAATGTCTATGTAATTGTGCACAACGTGCGATTTCCCATATACCAGTACTTGGGTATGCCCATGTACAACTAGCCAAGACTTGTCCATATGGGAGGACATTATATGACCATGACCATGTAATCCATCCTGTGTATGTTTACCCTTTGAGGTATAATCTAAGCCACCAGGGAGAGGTAACACACCACGTGATACTTATCTCTATCTTAGAACCCTATCCACCGCTAAGAGGGCCCCACATACCATAGAATCCCAAATTACATGCTGCGTGGATTGAAAATTTACAGAATCCTAGATCTCATTTACACACATATTCTCCACCAATATGGCCACCAATACGATCACAATTCACCAGAAAATTAAAGAACCATGTATGTTGATCCTTGCTATCGACAAACAATAGGTTCCGACCACCAAAATTTCTTGGAAAATGGTCTCGTACATCGTTATTTGTTTCGCACCAAAGAAAAAAAAACCAAGTATCCACATCGTCTGATCCACTGCCCTTTACGTCATCACACCACCATCACATTGTTCTGATCCCAAATCTACATTATCGTATTGTTGTGCCAAGAAACTGGTGTGAAACATTTGATTTCTCAGTGGATGTTGAACCACTCATCAATGAAGAACACCCATAATGAACAAAGAAATCAATGAGAAAAGCATAATAAAAAATTATGAGGAATGGAAATCAGTTGATTTTCATGTCAACCTTGATCCATTTTCATTAGATAAACTAATAAAGACATAAAAATTAATCGTAAATAATTTCTCCCAAATAAATCCTTGCAATAATCGCATCCCATAATACACATGATCTGTGGATAAATTAGTTAGTTGAATAATCTGTGTTCATTATAGAAATAGAAAATGGGGAAAAAAATACAAATCAAACAATGTCCTACCAAGATTTGGATCGATATTTAATGAATAATGAAGTGGTGTCATTGTTGTTAGTGAGATCATCCAATTCCGTTGCACGTCAATCGTCGATCCCTAATCCGATGGAAGTTTTCCTTATAGAGAACCTCCAATTATCTCTCTCCAATGACTCCAAGGTTATACAAATAATAATAGAATTCCATAATAACCACATAATAATAGATAAAATTAGTTCACTACATCAATGGATGAATTTAAATAATTTTATTTAATTATTTTATTCATTTTTACTCCCGTGATGACTTTTTCACAAATGCCCCATGTCGAAAAAGGCTATGTCATTCCTAGGGTAAAAATCATGTTATGAACTCAACGATGACCTCATATTTCTGATTTGGGAACCCATTTAGAATTTATTACAACTTTTTAAGAAAACTATGCATGTGTGTTATTTAATATATTTAATATATTTCAAACATTTATTTCGGGTACACCGGGCCTCAAAACCGCCCGAAGTCTTAGCACCTGGTCTAAAAAATAATCCATACAATATTAAAAAATAACACATAAAAAATTCGAGATATTATAATGATAATATTTAAATGCTATGTATATATTATTAAATATAGTTCTACTATTAGATAACATAGTATTATAGGACACATAAAATGTTGAGTATTACGTGCAAGTAATTGTAAGGAGATGCGACTTCTTCTCCTAAAGTTCACACTTGGTAATATTTAAGATGGAAGATTATGAAAATAGACTTGCTAGTTAGAATTCCATATATTTATGTGTCATCAGAAATTCCTATCTGTGAGCATGTGTAATGGTCCTTAGACTTTAAGATTATTATTAATGCTTTTAGGGACTCAGGTACTTTGATATACTGAATAAAACCATGATTCCATATATTTATGGAAAGTATGGTACATTTGGTGAATCATGAATGACATGTTACTAATTAGTAAGTTAAGGAAGGATTTCTTCCTTTAATATCAATGGAAGCTGATATCTTGACCCTTTGATTGAAATGAAACTATAACATTAAATTCCATGACAATAGTGTAACTGTGAGT
The DNA here is from genome assembly GCA_963277665.1 of Viscum album. Classification (NCBI taxonomy): domain Eukaryota; kingdom Viridiplantae; phylum Streptophyta; class Magnoliopsida; order Santalales; family Viscaceae; genus Viscum; species Viscum album. Next base: position 886,067,208 of record OY728146.1, on the reverse strand, counting down.
TTATTTCAGATAGTCAAAGAAAGACGTATAAAACACATAGGTTAGTGACATGTGTTTCTAACCTTATTGATGAGATATTGTGAAAAATAGATTATATTACATAGTAAGCATTCTTGTGTGGTTGTTGATGTTTCGACATTAACTTTTTTCTCTTAGGTGCCTTAACCCATTGTAATACAGTAATCCTAGATTTTTGGTAAGCCCGCCTAATTCCAATGATAAAGAAGGCTAGATGGTCACACACTAAGTGTTTCCATTGATCTCAATTAAATTCTATTTGAATTTAATTATTGGAATAAATATTATTCTCACAACCAAGGAATAATTTTATTCATGATTTATTGATCAAAATTTTTCACAAGGTAATAAATAAATATTTATTTATTTATAAATAATTTATTTAATTAAGTGAATATTTAATAAATATTTATTCACTAAACCATGAATAAAATATTATTTTATTTATTGAATATTTAATAAATATTTATTCTTCAGACAGTGAATAAAATACTTATTCATGAATAAATATTTAATAAATATTTATTGAGGTATTCAATAAATACCGAGGAGGATAAACATACCAAGATCATTTCTAGTGATAAATATTAAATTGCAAGCTAGTAAAATAATATTTTTCATTTTCTAGATAACAGACACCATAAAATAATAATAATAATATTATTATATGACATGAGGTTAGATAAGGTTTATTATATTATTTAAGGGCCATTGTAAAATTAAATAACATTTTAACATAAACCCTAACTCTATAAATAGAGTTTTATGTCTTTTGTGTAGGGATCAATCAATAATTGAATTTTTTTTTGCACAATAAATTTCTCTCTAGATTCCTCATTCTACCGTCCTCTTAAGAACGAGAAGACGAAAGAGAATCCATCAATCTCGAATGTACTTAAAGTGATCATGAAGAACAAAGTAAGATGATAGATCCTCTATACTAGAATTTGAAAATCAATTGATTTTGTTCAAAGATAAAAGGACCACATGTGGATCCTAATTATAGGGGATCTACTTAGGTCCTCCCTACTCAATGAAGGTAATTCAAAAAGGGGTTTAGATGATCAATATTTTTATCCAAGAAAGATCCCAAGATGATATAATCTTTATTCAGATCTAATATAAATTAATTATAAATTTAACATGAAAAATATCATCTCTAGGTTTCAATATTTCTATGGAAATATTTGATGAAAAAATTTAACTAGTCATAACATTTATGTATTTCATAATTGGAAAATGATCCATTGGATCTGACAAAAAACTTAATGGTTATTCGCTCATCAGGTTGTTCTGCTGCATCCAGAACCTTCAAAAACTAATTTTTACCAAAAAAACGACCTAGAATTAGAAAAATTACCACTCCACTACTATTAAAACATGGTGTTTACTCTAAAGTGAGTTTCTCATTCCATTTTGAAATAATTTATTTTCTATTTTTTATGGGTTGATTTAATTAAAGAAAATAGTTTTAAATAGAGTATACAACTAAAATTTCTCCCATTCATATCTATTTGGATGTATATATCTTTGGGTAGGGATAAGTATTCAGATAGTTTAGTTATTTTGGTTGGATGTTTTTTAAAAACCTAAATTATCAACTTATATATTCAAAATAGCTAAACCAAACCTACCTTAATGTAAAACTAAAAACTGAAATAAATGAATTTTCATAAAATAAATTGGTTAAACTAAAATAATAGAATTAAATATTTATAAATTATAAATATAAAAAATAAAATATTTTAGGGTCTAATTTTTTTTATAAATTAAGTTTACAAAATTATTCAAACTAACATTTAAAATGATTATTTAAAGTCTTAACTTCATTTCAATTTCTTCAATTAATATTATTTTTAAAAAAATATATTCTTTAACAAATATAGTTGGTTAAGTTAGATAAATTTTTTTTCAAGATTCAAAACAAAAAACAAACCTACTTAACCAATTTAACCAATAGAAAAATTGAAATAACCAAATTGTAGAAAAAACCAAACCAATATATTTAATTTTCTTTTGGTTTCGCCGGTTAATTTGGTTAAATGGTTGAATGCTTACCCCAATTTTTGGAAGCCCTTTAGAGATATTATTCTTCCTTATATAAGCGATGAAAAATCCATGGGATCTTGTTTTAAGAACATGACCTTCAACTACTTCATCGTTCTTCCTAAAATATTCATTTTTTTCTTAATGTGAATTATTATTTGTTTTTTGGGGTAATGTTGGAATTCCTGTATCTTAATATGAGATTTTTAGTTCTTTGTTTCTTGATGATTATATTGAATTTTAATGTATTAATTATATGTTTTTCATATTAAAACCATAATTTCTAAAAAAAAATATTTTTTGTATAAAAATACTATTTAATCTTCACTCATATTAATTTATCAATGAAAAATCATGTGAAAATTTGTTTTTTGATACATGGAATTTATTTTATCATTTTTATATTGTTTTATCATGATAAAATCTGAAATTGATTCAAAATTTAAGCTTTCATTATCCTTCAGTTTTCTTTGTTAAATCTTGGATATCTTAATTTAACTATTTTAATTTGATGTGTTTTGTTTATATTTTTTTTATGGTTGATTAGCTTTAATAATATCCTTTCAATGCATCTAACCGTGGTTAATGATTTTTAATAAAATAATTGATTTTAGATAAAGAAATGGATAAAAAAGAGATAATTCATGAAATATATTGTCTAGGGACCTATCAAACCCTATTATTTTAAGAAACATATTTTTTCAAATAAATTTAATTTCTTTGATAGCTTACATTACACACAAAAATAGGTTTGGACGAACCACAATATAATATTAAAATATTATTATCACATTGTTGTTTGATTGGAAGTTATGAATAATAATAACTAAATTGTGAAAATTTATGGTTTACTCATTCATAAAACTAATTCATTAGTTATCAATTAATTAGAAATGAAAATAAAAATCATTTAAAAATAAAGGAGATGTTTTTCTGAAAAATCATTTTTACGTGCGCAATGTGTTTTTATCATAATAAATTAAATTAATAACTATTGGTGAATGATTTCAATGAAATTTATATATTAAATCAAATGTTTTAACATTCATATAATATTTTTTATTATGCATAGGATAATAATAAATTCAGTTTTATGCTTAAAAATGTATTTTTTTTCTAAAAAACAGTTTTTATCACATTTTTCTCACTTAATTTAAAAATAATTTATGCCATTTATACATATTTAATTATATAAAATGTATTAAATATTTATAATCAGGTGGTTAATTTTTTTTAAATATGACCATTTTATTTTTGATTAATATGAATAGTAACTGTGGTAAAATTTATCACCATGGTAAATGGTAAATCCGGTTAATTGAGGTAAAAACTAAGCGGTAAGGATATAAATTTTCATCATAATTTTTATTTTATGAAGGTAATTAAACCCTCATCACCTTAGTATCAAAATTTATTATTTTAATGGAAACTTGTCCATGAAAATTACCTATATAATATTTAAATCAAAGAAAGGTACAAAATGCCACTTTCTTTGTTTTTAACGTATCTTATGTGTCCACATAGGGACATGAAAAATTTATGAATGAATATAAATATATATTTTGATATTAATGAAATTATTTTCTTTATATAAATTTATTTTTAACTTTTAGTAATTATATAATGAACTTAATTTCTTATGCGACACCGATGCAATATTTCTCCATTTAATAAAAAAATATAATAAAAACTTTTAAAAAAATTAAAAGTAATATAATTTGAATGATTTAATGTGTATAAAGAATTTAATAGATATATATGACATATTAGATTGGTTTCAAATCATTATTTTATAATTACCCCTTTATTGTGATGTATTTATAGTTAAATTAAATGAAGTGTTAAAAATGACATTAATGATATTTTATAATAAATAATATTTTATTGAATGATATAAAATTCATAAAAAATCTTATATTCGAAAAAAATAATGGGATATGGTTGTAAAAATCACCCATAGACCATTTATGGGATGTTTTTTATTTTATAGCAATATTATTAACTATTAAATGGTAGAAAACTTTAATATTACGGTAATTGTTAAAAGAGTTAATGTGGGGTTAAAACTAAAAGATAAGGGTAAAAATATGATGCAAACTTTTAAAATTTTTATTACATGACATTATTTTGAATAATAATATTATTATCTTCTAATATTATCATTTTGGAGGCATTTTGACATCAAAATTAATTTATATTAATTTAATATTTTAATAAATTCTAAGAGCGACCCTCCCCACAATTATAAAAGGGCACCGTCCTTTGTCTTATCCACATCACTTTGTGCCTTATAGATTGAAAAAAACCTTCCCATTTCTCTTTTAAACTTAAATATCCAAATCATATAGGTTTTGTTCTTCCTAAAAGACCAACCCTAGATCACTTTAGAAGAGATCTAAATGAGTCATTTCAAAGAAGAGGTAATCACCTTAGCTGATAACTTTTTTTTAAAATTTTTATTTTACCTAATCTAAATTTATTATATTATTCATAAAATAATAAATTTATTATCCAAAATATATTTAAATATTATTTTAATTATTAAAACACTATTATACACCCTCTTTTCTATCAAATGAGAAGTGAAAGTGTCGGTCGTGCGTACGTATGACTTACCGTCTCCACATAGTGATACAATTCATTTTTCATCACCATATTTTATGGAGGAATATTATGATGGGTTAAAATTTATATAATATATTTATGACAAAATTATACTTTTTAATTATAATATCATGTATACCATCTTACCATCCAAACCTTTGGGAAACGATAACATCGCTCGTGCGTACGTGTGGACTACCACCTCCACGAAGCGATGTGATTCATTTTTCATTTATATTTTAATTGTATGGTAATGAATATGATGAATATATATGATATATATGATATAATAATTATATTTTAAAGGTTAATTAATTTTTAACTTTCTTTTATTTGATCTGTTGAAAAATTAAAACATCATTCATGCTTACGTACGACTTACCGTCTCCATGAACGGTGTAATTCAATTTTCATTCCCTAAATTTTATGGATGAATATATATATATATATAATGAATATATATGATATTTATACCATGATTAAAATAATATATATAATGGAACTATGATCATAGTACAAGGACTAAAACTACAAAACCAAAACTTACATGAAAAACGAAGTAATTATCACATGGAATAGTGATTTTAATAAAGAATTGCTAATAAAAAAGTAATAAAAGGTTAAAATTAAATCATATATAGTTATATATATATATGATTATGGTTATATAATAATATTTATAATAACACTATATTTATTATTCAATATTTTCTAAAATTTATGAAGGAAGTTGGACCGAAGGTAAGAGTTTTTTTTTATAATCTCACTATTTATTGGGAATGTTTATAATTAAGTTTCTAATGTTGAAATATTATAATTAATCTCTTAAGAAACTCACAAATTTTATTATACTCTAGTTATTTATTTAAAATAAATATTTTCCTCTAATTTTCCTCACCTTAAGTACTTAAGAGACCGAAAATATGTTTTCAAGGAAAATCAATTTAATTTCTCTCTTTAGTTGTTTTTTATTCCATATTCATATTTTCAAAAAATGTTTTAAATAAGGTTTTTTATATTCTCCTATGATTTTTTAAATTTATTTTTGCCCTTGTTTTATTTTTTTTAAAAATGGTTTAAAAGGAATCTTTGTATCATTTTCCAAACAAGGTACTTTTTGAATTCTTACCAAAAATGTGAATAGAGTGTTTTATTTTAACTAATATGACTTGAATAGAATTTATTGCCATCATGACTACTGAATATTTTGAAGATTCCTCTAAAATTTTCCAAGGTTCTTTTTAATAATTTTTTCCATAATATTTTTGAAATTTTTAGATTTTAAAGAAGTGATTTAAAAATGGAAAGGTTATTTTTCTCAAGAAATTTTAATGGTATTTTAATAGTATTTATATTCATCAAAGACAATAAACATTTATTTCACTTATGATTTATTGGAGATATTATCCAGGGATACTATCCTTATTCTTTATCTAGATGGTTTATGTTTATGATGATAATATATTTATGAAACCCATTTATTTTCCATGGGTTATGCTATTATGAAATGTTTATGAAACCCATTTATTTTCCATGGGTTATGCTATGACGACATGTTTATTAAACCCATTTATTTTCATGGGTTTTTATATAATGAATGTTTTATGATCTTGTGTAACACATATGTATTATTTTCATTATATGATAGGTGGGACCTATATATCACTTAAATGCATTGGGTAAACATTGATATATGATGAGATAAATTGAACTAAAATGGGGAGTGAACCCAGTTTAGTAAGGGACTTTATCCAATATGATAGTATTGGGAGTAAACCTTGAATACTATGATGGTTTAGGGAATGAACCCACACCACTATGATAGTATTGGAATAGATCTTTGACTACTAAGTAAATTATTTTCTATGATTATGTGTATGCCAAAATTCTATGCCTTATTCCTATATTATGCTCTCATGGATCATGTTATTTGATTCCTTTATGATTCATGTCTTATAAAATACCAATATTTATTCCATGACTCAATATTATGATCTATGATAAGTAGGTATGGGTTTTAAATGTTAATCTCATGTTTTCATACCCTTTTTCTCATATTATGATTATATGATCATTGATATCTCCCTTGTTTACAGTTATTGAGAATCAGAGCTCACCCTTTTATTATGTTTCCTTACCCAGGTTATGAAGAAAGGTTTTATGTATGATATGTCCAAGAAGGGTGATAGTTATAAAGATATATGTGGGAGATTATGTATAACTATTATGAACTAGTTATTTATGTTTCCAAGTTTCCAAAATACCAAACCTATATGAATTTGGGATAGATCATTATGTTATATAAATAATATTCATCTACATAGATTTAATATTTATGTATGAAAATTTAAAGTTTCTATAGTTGGTATCAAAGAAAGGTTTAGTTAACCTTTGGAAACTAAGATGAGAAAATTTTAGTGAGAACCTTGATGATAAGTCTAAGTATAGGATAAAATCCAAAAGTTTTGGTAATGATCATTAATGGGATAAGTTAAACATAAGTTTTCATATAAGAAGGTGTCATGATTTAGACATCATATAAATGATTTTTCATGATTATGTGGTTTCCTACTATGATTATTATTGTTCAAACTATGATTTTGGTTTTAGTCAATGGATGGAACCTGAAGGAATTATGTTAATACTGAATGTGATGGACAATGAAATGATTATACTCCTAATAAAATGAATATTATGGGATATGTAATGAAAAATATAATTTATATTCTCACATAACTTTCTAAAGATATGAATCACATTGAGACTCCAAATGGGAAAAAGTGGGAACAACGATATGTTGAGTCCTTTATGAGACAATTCCCACCTTCTTTAAGTGGGTACATTGAACCACTAGTCACTGAGCAATGGATCAGTACCACTGAAAATATATTTTTAGTTCTCCAGTGTTTGGAACATAATAAAGTTATTCTGTTTGTTTATCATTTGGAGGTGAAGCTGATCAATGGTGAAATATTATCAAGAATATGAAGCAATAAAAAGAAATGAACTCTATGGAGTGGGATGAGTTTAAGAGATTATTTATCAATAAATATTCTATTCATATCATGTGTATGAAAATGAAGAAGGAATTCCTCAAGTTAAAATAGAAGGATGTTGAATACATTGGTACCCATGAGGAAAATTTTATAAGAATTGTGAGGTACACTTTTTTTATTGTCACCCAACTTGAAAGTAAGGTTGATTGATTATTCATTGGTTTAAAACCAAGTCTTTGAAGGGTGTTATTCATAATGGGATTTAATAGATATGAAGAAATCATTTGATGTGTTATCAAGGTGGATATAGAGATTGGAATTAACCATAAATCTCATGGTTTTTACAAGAAAAGAAAAATAGAATTTAAAGGAATATCTAAAAACCATGGAGAGAAGAAGATGATATTTCCTTCATTATCATATTGTGGAAGGAAACATGGGGGAACATTTATTAAGGGAATCAGTAAATGTTTCAAGCGTGTAAAGAAAGTTCATTGGGAAATTGAATGTCAAATTGATGAGAAGAAGTTAGATAAGGATGAAAATAGATAGAAATCACCACAAAATACTTCACCCACACTTCAGTATTTTAATTGTAAGGAGTATGGGAATTACGCTAACCATTGACCAAATCTAAAGGTTAAAGAAGAAGATCGATGACAATAACATATTAAGCCCAAAGATAAGGGGAAATCTCATTCAATCACTATTTTTGATGAGGGTTATGATAACTATGTGGTTAAAGGTATACTTACCACCAATCTAGAACTACTAATGTATTATTTGATTATATATTAACCCACTCTTTTATATATAAATAATTTTCTAAGGGTATAACAACACCACTTAAAAAATTAGATGTTTAGTCAGAATTAAGAACCCTTATGGTATAATGATCTCATCCCAAGTCTATTATTATTCTCCAGTTGAAGTTCGCGGGAATGTGTTTCCTAAAAATCTTGTTATTATTCCTCTAGTTGAATTCAATGTTATTTTTGGAATGGATTAAATTTATTTGAATAAAGACCACATAAATTTCTAAGGAAGGAAAGTTATGTTTGATATTCTGAACTGAACTATGATTGCTTATCTGTGTGATAAAAAAAGTGAACTTTTGATGGAAATTACATCAACAGTATGGGTCATGATTCTAATTCAAAGGGAGTGTTTATCTCAGATGGTTGGGTATAAACTCAATATAGAAGATATAACTATTGTACGGGAGTTTATTTATGTCATTCTAGAAGAATTTACCAGTCTTCCACTGAATCATGGTGTTGATTTTTCAATAAAACTCATACCTGGTGCTACAACTATTTTCAAGACTCCATATAGAATGGACATGATTAAGCTGCAAAAAAATTGAATAAGAAACTCTAGGAGAATCTTGAAAAGATATTCATTCTTCCAAGTGCATCACCTTAGGTTACACCTAATTTATTATTTAGGAAGAAAGACAAATTAATGAGACTTTTCATTAATTATTGAAAATTTAACAAGATCAATATCAAGAAAAAGTATCCTATACCCCCTATTGATGAATTATTTGATCAACTATGTAGAGCTCAATACTTTTCCAAGATTTATCTTTATTCTAGATATCATCAATTGAGGGTCAAGAAAAAGGATATACCCAATACAGCATTATATACAAGGTATGGGCACTATGAATTTATAGTGACACCATTTAGTCTTATTAATTCCCCCACTATATTTATGAATTTAATGAATAGTCTTTAGAGAATATCTTGATTAGTTTTTGGTAGCATTTATAGAAGAAATTATTATATATTCAAAGTTAAAGGAAGATAATAAATATCACCTAAGGATTTCGATAGATATTATCATCACTTTATGGATAATTTTTCACAGCTATCGAATCCACTCACCAAGTTAACTCAGAAGGGTGCCAAGTTCCTCTGGATATATGAATGTGAGGAATGTTTTAAGGAAATTAATAGAAGTCTAGTTACTGCACCTGTACTTACACTACCCTACAGTGTAGAAGGGTTTTTAATCTCTAGTGATGCATTAAATAAGGGACTAGAATGAATCCTCATGCATAACAATATGGTTATAACTTATGCCTCATGAAAATTGAAGGTCAATGAACAAAATTACCCAACTCATGATTTAGAGTTAGCTGCGGTAAATTTTGCATCAAAGATATCGAGGCATTATCTATATGGAGAAAGGAGTGAAATATATACTTATTATAAAAGTTTAAATTATATTTTTTCTCAAAAATAGATGAACATGCACCAAATAAGATGTTTTGAGGTGATTTAAAACCCTGAATGCTCAATACATTACCACACTGGGAAAGTGAATAAGGTGAAAGATTATCTGAGCCGAAAGAATCATGTTATCTTATATATGATGAGGATCACAAAATATATGATATTTCAAGACTTTCAAAGGATGGATCTTTAAATCTTGAAGTATGGGGAGAAATCTTATATTTATTAAATGAGTGTTAAACCATCTATACAAGTACAGATTAAAGTTCCATAAAAGAAAAATGTAGAGATACAAAAGAAGGTGAAAAATGTTCATGAGTTCAACCTTTTTTTAAACAAGTTGATGGTAAATCCCCCTTTATTAAATGAAAAAAAATTGGAGAACCTTTTTTGAATATTGGGATAATAGGAAACCCATTAAAATTAAATAGGAAAAAGTTTCTTATAGAAACCTAACCTGAAGGTTTGAAAATGGCCCTGAATGTATAATGGGAATAAAAATTCCAGATAAGAAAAGGAAAAGGTTTCACTAGCACCCCATATAGATAATGTAGCAGTGAAAATAATCAATAATGACGTGTCAACCCCTGCAAAAAATTTGTTCCATGCTGGTCCAACACAACGAGGAATAGAACCTCCCCCGATCACACTAACATGTGGAGGGGGGGGGGAGACCAGATGATAGGTACCAACATACCTATCTCTCTTTTAAGATTCCCACATGAAGAAGAATGTGAGGAACTCACTGTAAAGTCAACCTGATGTAATGAAAATCAAGACCGAAATAACTATGAAAAATCAAATCAAGGTACCCATCCATCCATCAAGAATGTGGATAGATGGATAAAGTATGGGTGACAGCAAACCCATTCCTCTATCGAGGCCACTCACCCAGCAGTACCTGCAATAAGCTACACCACCATATAAATGTAACAAACCAAAATCCAAATCCCACAAATACCTCTACAACCCAATCAAATATATAGTTCTAAATCAGTGAGGATTCCTACTGAACCATGCCTGAAATAATCAATGTAAAATACCACCCGAACACTTCCACAGATAAAAAATAACAAAAAATTCTCAAGAAAAACCATAACCCACTAGATTAATCCCCAATATTCAATTTCACCCATCAACCAAATCCAAATCTTCTTCTATAAACAACGATGATACCGACCAATCAGATTAATCCATTTTATCTCTCACCAGAAGAACCTGAAGATCCACCATAAGCACTCAGTATTTCACAACACCAAACTATCATCCAAAAATTGAGCACCGTCGCTTGACCTTTAGACACCACTACATGAAGGAATCCAATCCACTGCCTAAACTCCAAACACCTCTGCCCGAGAGAGACTCTAGACAAATGTCGTTCGATGAACTAGAAACCACCTGAAAACTGAACAGGCATCTTCTGAAAAATATAGGGACCATCACACAAATTCCGATCAACCATGGGGGTACCTATATCTAAAGAGATCTAGGGATAAAGAAGACCAACTTGAGTACCGCTTGGTCTCTAGGCCTCCTCTATCTGTAAGGCCTCGAGATGAGACCAAGACCTCCCATGACCTTTAATTCTCATCAGAGAAACTATATTTAGTCAAATTTTAGGAAGAGGAGGAAAATCGAATCAACACTCCAACCATAGTTGTATATACTGAGAAATGAAGAGTTAAGTAGGTACAAAAGGCCGACATGAAACTAAAAAAAATGAGAAGGCAAGGATGAAACCAGTGTAGAAGAATCTAAAATGAGCAGGAGTCTTGAAGAAAAATAAAGAGAGAATCCGTATGGGAAGAATAGCTATGCTTGAGAGCACTGTCCAGGAGAGAAAGGATCCATCCTATCAAGAGAGTAAAAAGCATCATCCCACCTAAGTTAAATCTTGATTAAGGTGGAATAATAAGGTTTAAGAACAATGTATGTGTCCCTTAAGTACTAGATTTAAAGAAGGAGCTGTTGGATGAAGCTTATAGTTCTCCATTCTCTATTCATACTGAAAGTACAAAGATGTAAAAATATTTAAAAGATTATTTTTGGTGAGATGACATGAAGAGATATATTGTAGAGTATGTTTCTCAGTGCTTGGTATGTCAGTAAGTTAAGGTTGAGAGACAAAAGTATAAGGGTATTTTATATCCATTACTCGTACCAAATTGGAAATGGTAAAAAATCACCATGAATTTTGTCATCAGACTCCCCAAAACATTTAAAGTGCATAATTCTGTATGGGTTGTAGTCAATTACCTTAAGAAGTCAGGACACTTTATTTATATTAGAGAATATTTTTCTCTTGATAAAATTACTCAGTTATAAATTATGGAAGTGATAAGATTTCATGGTGTGCCACTATCAATTTTATCTAATTGGGATACAAGTTTTACCTTGAAGGTCTGGATAAGTATTTAGTAGGATCTGGATACAGAGTTAAGTTTAAGCACTTATTATCATCCTTAGAAAAATGGTTAGTCTGAGATGACCATTAAAACTCTAGAATACTTGTTGAGAGCTTTGTTTATAGATTTCAATGGTGGTTAGGATCAACACCTTCCTTTTTTGTAATTTTCTTATATTAATAACTTTCACTCCAACATTAAGATGACTCATTATGGAGCCCTCTATGGTAGGAAGTGAATAACTCCAACATGCTAGAATGAAGTTAGAGAAATAAATTTATTGGGACCAGATATAGAAAAGGAAATTTTAGAGAGGGTTAGATCCATTCACCAAGATATAAGAGCAACTTAGAGTTAATAAAAAAGTTATGATGACAATTATTAGAAAGATCTATATTTTTAAGTTGGTGACAAGGCATTCCTATGAATATCTCCCTAGAAGAGGGTGATGAGATTTGGAAAAAAGGTAAATCTAATACTTATGTATATCAATATATATAAAATTATTTATCATATCAAGATGGTAGCTCATAAATTGGTGCTCCCACCGAATCTCTCTCAAGTTCATGATGTGTTCCATGCATCTCTACTAAGGAAGTACATACCTAATTATTAACATGTAATGAACTCAGAGCTCATACCATTGGATTAATAACTTTATTATGAGGTAAAAAAAGTGGAGATTATAGATCATATAGGTAAAGTGCTATGAAACAAGACCACTTACCTAGTCAAAGTTTTGTGGTGAAACCACTAATTTAAGGAAGCTGTGTGGAAACCGGAGGATATGGAGAGATATAAGTATCCTTATTTGTTTATATTAGAGTAATGAAATTTTAAGGGTAAAATTATTTTAATAGGGTAGAGTGTAACACCCATATATTTTATGAAATACATATTTTCTAAAAAAATTAATTCCTTCGATGGCTTGTGTTACACGCAATAATTGGTTTAAATGAATTGTGATGTAATATTAAAATATTATTATCACATAGACTATGTATTATTGGTTAGGAATAGTTTTAACTAAATTATGAAAATTTATGGTTTACACATGCATAAAATTAATTCATCAGTTTTCAATTAATTAGAAATGAAAATAAAAATAATTTGAAAATAAAGGAGATGTTTTTTTTAAAAAAATGTTTTTATGTGTGCAATGATTTTTTTTATCCTAATAAATTAAATTGATTACTATTAGTGAATGATTTTAATGTAATTTATATATTAAATCAAAAATTTTAACATCCATCTAATAATTTTTGTTATGCATAGGATAATAATAAATCTAGTTTTATTCTTAAAAATGTATATTTCTAAAAAATAGTTTTCATCAGATTTTATGAACTTACTTTAAAATTAATTTATACAATTTAAGTATTGAATTAGATAAATTAAATTATATATTTAGAATCAGGATGTTCAAATTTATTAAATATGCCTCTTTTTTTGGTCAATATGAATAGTATCTATGGTAAAATTTATCACATTAGTAAAAGGTAAATCAAGTTAATCTAGGTTAAAACTAAGTGGAAATGCCATAATTTTTCATCCTAATTATTATTATATGAAGGTAATTATACCCTTATCACCTTAGTCTCAAAATTGACCAGTTTAATGGACACTTTTCCATGAAAATTACCTATATAATATTTAAATCAAATAAAATTTTAAAATGTCACTCTCTTAGTTTTTAATATCTCTTTTGTGTCCACATAGGGACAAAAGCAAGTTATAAAGGAATATAAGTGTATTTTTTATATTAATGAAATTATTTTCCTGATATTTTTTAATTAATTTTTTATTAATTATATAACTTCTTTAATTTCTTATGAAATATCGATGAAATATTTCTCTATTTAATAAAAAAAATACAATAATTGACTTTAAAAATATTAAAAGTGATATAATTTGAATTATTTAACATGTTACATGAATTTTATAGATATATATAAAATATTATGGAGGATAGAAAACATTATATTCTAATTCCCCCCCTTTTCTTGAATTATTTAAAGTTAAATTTAATGAATAGTGTTAAAAATTACATTAATGATATTTTATAATAAATAATATTTTATTAAATGATATAAAATTCATAAAAATATTAGATTCATCCAAATTAATGGTATATTATTTTAAATATAAATCATATACCATTTATGGGTTGTTTTCCATTTTATACTAACATTATTAACCCTTAAAGGGTAGAAAAATTTAATATCGTGATAATTTTTAAAAGGGTTAACGGGGGGGGGGGGAACTAAAATATAAGAGTAAAAATGTGATCCAAACTTGTATAAATTTTATTTTATGAGATTATTTAGGCTCATACTCATATTATACTTGAATCTTATCAATTTTTTAGACATTTAGAAATCAAAATTAATTTAATATTTTAAGAATTTCCAAGAGTTCCCCTCCCCTCAATTATAAAGGGAACCCTCATTTATCTTTTTCACACCAAATTGAGCATTCTATATTGAAAAAACTCTATAAATTTATCTTTTAAACTTCCCTAGACACATACTAGAGGTTTTATTATTCCCAAAAGACTAAAACCATATCTCTTTAGAAGATATCTAAAGGAGTTGTTTCAAAGAAGAGATAATCACCTTAACTAGTCAATTTATTTTAAAATTTTCTTTTAACTCCTATAAATATGTTATATTATTCATAAAATAATAACTAAATTATCATAAATATAGTTAAATTTTATTATTATTGTAAAAACACCATCATACACCCTCCTTTATATCAATTAGGAAGTGAAAGTATACCTCGTGCGTACGTACGACTTACCGTCTCCATGAATGGTGTAATTCATTTTTATATCACTAAATTTTATGGATATATATATATATATATATAATAAATATATATTATATTTATACCATGATTAAAATTCTGGAGTTGATGTAACTATGATCAAAGTACAAGGACTGAAACTACCAAACCAAAAGCTTACATGAAAAACGAAGAAATTATCATCCGAAATAGTGATTTTAATGAAGAATTATTAATAAATGGGTGATAAAAGGTTAAAATTAAATTGTATATAGTTTGATATATATATGTATGGTTCTAGAATAATATTTATAATAAACATATATTTATTATATAGGAGGTTCAAAAATTTATGATGGAAGTTGGACCTGAGGTAAGAGGTTTTATGTTACAATATCATTGTTTATCAGGATTATTTATGATTAAGTTTCCAATGATAAAATATTATGATATATCTCTCAATAAACTCATTAATTTTATTCTCCTCTAGTTATTTATTGAAAATAAATTTTTTCCTTTTATTTTCATTACCTTAAGTACTCAAGAGATGAAAAATATATTTTTAAGGAAAGTCGACTTCATTTCTCTCTTCAATCAATTTTTTTATTCCATATCCATGTTTTCCAAAAATATTTTAAAGAAGGTTTTTAATATTATCATATTATTTTTAAACGAATTTTTAACCTTGTTTTATTTTTTTATAAAATGGTTTAAATTGAATATTTACGTCGTTTTACAAACGAGGTAATTTTTTAATTTTTTCCAAAAATGTGAAAGGAATGTTTTATTTTGACTTATATGACATGAATAAAATTTATTTATATCATTAATGATAAATATTTTGAATCTTCCTATATAATTTTACATGTCTATTTTCAAATAAAATTGTTTTCCATAATATTTTTTTAAAATTTTAGATCTTAAAGAAGTGATTTCAAAATGAAAAGGTTATTTTCCTCAAGAATGTTTTAATGGTATTTATATTTATCAAAGAAAACATACCTTGATTTAACATATGATTTACTAGGGAGAAGACCTAGGGATACCATCCTTATTCTTTCTCTGGAAGGTTTATGTTTATTAAACCCATTTATTTTTCATGGGTTATGCTATGATGAAATGTTTTTGAAACCCATTTCTTTTCCATGGGTTATGCTATGATAAAATATTTATGCAATCCATTTGTTTTAATGGGTTATGATATTATGGATGTTTTATAATCATGTGGAACACATATATATTATTTTTATTATATTACAAGTGGGACCTGTATCCCCCTCTAATTAATTGGGTAGAGATTGATATCTCATGAGATAAACAGGACTTGAATGAGGGGTGAAACCAATTCAGTAAGGGACTTTGTGCAATATGATAGTGTTGGGAGTGAACCTTGAATAATTTGATGGTTTGGTAAATAAACCCATTCCACTATAATATTCTTGGAAAAGATCCTTGACTACTAAGGAAATGATTTTATATGCTTATATGTATGCCAATATCCCATGTCTTATGCATATATTATGCTATCACAGATCATTATATTTTATTAATTTATAATTAATTTCCTATAACCTAAAAATATTTATGCCATGACTCAATATTTTTATCTATGATATGCAGGTATTATTTTTAAATGTTAATCTCTTGTTCTCATATCAATTTTCTCATGTTATGCTTATATGATCATTAATATATCCCTTATTTACCCTTACTAAGTATCAGATCTCACCATTTTCTTATGTTTCATTTCATAGGTTATGAATAAAGGTTTTATGTATGATATGTATAAAAGGGTGATAGTTATGATTATCTAAGTGGGAGACAATGTAGAACTATTATGAACCAATTTTTTATGATTCAAAGTTTCCAAAGGTACCAGACCTATATGATTCTGGAAATGGATCATTATGTTATGTAAAGAATATTAATCTAATTATATGTAATATCTATGTATGAAAATTTCAGGTTTCTATAGGACCATACATCTGATGGATTTTAAAAAATATTATATGGCCCCACCAAAAAACCGATGGTGCTCTAGGTGTATAATTTTCTCAGGTTCTTAATTGTTTTTTATTTCTTCTCTTATTACACTCTTTTAATTTTCTTGGGGACACTATTATAAATTATTTTAGCATTCTAGGCTTTTGACACTAGTTATTTAATAATATAATTTTTTTAATATTGGTTATTAAATAATCAACGTTAATTTTTTTTCAAGTCAGTTTTTAAAAATTGATTTTAAAAAACCAATTTGAAAAGTCTGACATGAATTTTTTTATGGAACACATAAGTGATTTTTATTTTGTTGACATCATGCTCTTCCATAATTTTTTATTTACACCTATAAATATATCTCATCGAAAAATTTTATTCATTTCACTCAAACCTTTAATTTTGATAGTTTTATACTTTCTTTAACTACACCAACTTTACCTTTTCAATACTTTGAAGTGGCAATATATCTTTATTTTAGTTATTTTTATGATTTTTTTATTGAGTACATTTTTTTGACTACTTTATTTTTTTTGATAGAGATGATTCTTTCTAATAGATTTTAAATGATTAAGATTCCACATGATATATACCAAATAATGTTCAAATTTCCACATTAGTTTTTTACTAGGAAGAATATAAATATCAAAATTACTTATGGGGGTTTCTTTTCAAAATAAATTAATATTAATAAAAGATATCTAAAGACATAGGACATGATTACAAGTAAGGATAAGAAGATAAAACAACAACACTTTTTTTTCATTTGGTTTCTATAATATTCTAGTTTTTATCTTGTTTTTTGATTGAAGTTATGTTATGTGTATTGAAACATTATTTTCAAAACTATTTTGTAACATAACACATTAGTTAATCTAATAACAGATGTGAAAAGTCACTGATAACATCAATTATTTGAATAACCGATCTGGTAAGTGACCTACCATGTTGGTTAATTTAAAAAGAAAAAAGGTTTTTTTCCACATTAATTTTATCTAATAAACATTAAAAATTATTTACAACATTGGTGATAACAACATAAGTTAAAAAACAACAATAAAATAAAAAAAATATGATGATAAAATAGTGTGTTTCTAATAGTGGGAAGATCATTTGTGGTATTTGTGATCGCTTTTAGAAATGTTTTAGGTGATGTTTTTTGTATGATTATGATAATGATATTCTTCATTAAAAGTTACACTTCTTAGTTTTTATCTTGGTTTTTTTGGAATTCTAGTTGATTGTATAAGGTTAAGGTTAATAAGATCTATGGGTGATTGGGTGATGTTGTTTCACATAGTTTTTTACGACTTTAGAGTGTTCCTTACATTGATTTTGATTTTCTAGTTATGTATATGGTTTGATCCATTGTTTAATTTCTAGGTTTATTATGGTGAACTCAATGTTCAATATTGTTATATAGAAAATTCATATTTATGATTGATTTTAGAATGGGTGATTTTTATTAATTGATGAGATTTCCCTTAATGACTATTAATAGTTTTCCTTTAATTTTAGTAGTGTCTTATTTATATTTATAGAGTGATCCATGTAGCTTATAATTTAATGCATGATGTAGACAATTTTTTTGGGTTTTTAACTTTGATTTATTTTCTCATAAACTTGAGAGTGGGTAATTTTGAATCATTATGGTGACCTGATTTTTTTATTTTATAAACCCTTAATTACATGGTACAATATTTAACAATATAGTGGATCAATTGGGGTTTAATGGCTTGTAAATAGGAACATAATACATAAAAAACATAAAAATTCTTTTAAAAAACTTTAAATACATCTTCATAGGTTCTTCCTAAGTTACTTTTACTATGTCTCATATCCTAGCTACATACATCAAATAAAGGGGTGTGCATAAAGCCCAATAAGGGAATAATCAAAAGAGATACTTGGAATGTGACAGAGGCATAATAATAAGGAATGTCATATAAAAATGAGGCATATAATAATATAAATAACATGAATCATTACATAGAATTATGGTTACAACATAAAAATGAGACATTCATAAGTATATCACCAAGATTTATCACAAGGGCATCATAAATCATATTTACCAAGGTTATTCACTAAGGTATTATAAAACATGTCATATCTAGAGATTAATTATTTTCCCAATGAATTGGAGTGTTATTAGGGTGAACCATTATTATGTATTAATTAATGTGAGCTACATTTATCATAATAAATCATTTTAATAATAACCCATTGGAAATTAAGAATATGTTTCATATCAAAATCACTGCACACAAAGTTCTAAAATACTTGAACATAACATAATTTTTAACCCATGAAAAGGGAATATGAGTTTAAAATATGTAAATCCAAAAATAAATAAAACATGTTTACATATAGGTGAATACCCTTGTAAATATAATATATTTGTTTATTCATAATATAAGAATTTCTCATATAGAAAATAGAAATTCAATAAATGAATTTGGAAGCATGAAAATATAAATTATGGCTTATGAAAATGGAATAATGGGAGGGAAAAAAGGTTTATCAATTATAAAAAAATATTTTTGAAGTAAGGGTAATATAAAAAGTTTAATAGAATAAATTGGATTAACATTTATAAGGTATACACAGAAGGGTTACCTAGATAAAAAAGAATAAGATGAGAATTCCTTTAACTTGAATATTTGACTCCCAAAACTTGAGTATGTAACCTTGAGAGATTTAGGGAACCTTTGAGAGACTCTTTGGGATTTGAAATGACCATAAATTCGTGATTAAGGGATTTTTATTAGAGAGTGGGGGTGGGAAAGGGGTATTTATACTTGAGGAGGGGTAGCTTTGAGTGATATAATAATGATTATTTTGTATTTAAGGTTAACCACTATTGAGTGGCATTAAGTCATAAGATTTTGGTTGAAAATTATTATTTTAAATTCTGGTTGATGTCATTTAATACATAAACTAACCATTTTATTTTTTATTTTTAGGTATTTTAATCTTTTACCATTTAACTTTAACCTGTTACATTATTTTACTTATATTGTCGTAACTCTTTTTTTACCACGTTAACTTTTTTATATCTAAAAATGAAATTAATCTTATTACCTAATTTTTAACTTATAATTACAAATATTTAATCAATTTTAATAGATTAAATTTATTAAATTGATAAAAATAAATTCTAATATGATACCTCTATAACTCATAAAAATAGTTTTTTTAGAAAGGATAAAATCATGGTTCTTTAAAATGCTAAGAATGTGTTTCGAAGTATAACACCTTATATATTATCTCATCAATTAAATAAATTTTGATCAAGAATAAGGGTTAATAAATTTTAAATCATGATCATATAATTATTTTTCCATAAGATTTATGGTATTTTGTAAGAATGACATTTTTACCTTTTACGCCCAAAATCAATTTTTAGAAATTTACCATAAATTCACCCTATGCTAAATCCAATGTGAAAAATCAAAAAATGATTTTTTTATCAAAATAATACTCTAAATATGATAATATTTTATTTTCAATAAAAATACTTCATTATTTAATATTAATATTTTTATGAGATAAAGAAAATTTTAACCATTATAAAAATTACTCAGGACTTCGCTCATTTATATTATCATCTAAAAGTGTTTTATAAGATAATTTAATGAAAATAAAATTTATTTAAAATATATAAATTTATCATAAAATATAACTTTAATTAAATATTTATATATTTTACAAAAATGAATTTATAAAATAATCCCAACAGTTACTTTATCCCACCGACAACAATAATAATGACCAACCATCTTATCGATTAATGATAATAATTCCCATTAGTCATCTTAGCCAATGTTACTCATGATAAATGAATATATTTACCTATAAATACACCATAATTATCTATTCATCCCTCACTACATAACTTAAAAAGGTTATTACACATCCTTTGTTAATGTCTATGGTTTTCCTAATGCTTCTTTACCATTTTATGTTCTTTATGGTAAGGGAAATCTTCTTGGGGGATTTCAAGCCTATGGAGTATATTTTAATGAATGTAGTAATCTTACATGTATATATCCCTTTAATTTTCCTCATTTTATTATTCCATATCTATGCATGATGTGTAAATTTATTATGAAATGTAAAAGTATTTCTATGTGCTCATAGTAAAACATTCATTATACAATAAGAGTTTAATTAATAACATAAATAAATTTTCCAAGCATTACATTCTTCCCCCATTAAGAAATTATATCCTCATAATTTTATCCTATTGATCGATACATTTAATTCAAAAGATCAAGGTATTCCTCAACATTGCTAATATTTAATTCATCCTTTATCATGAAGACCGTAACTCCAATATAAAAATGGTCAAGTCCTTGGTGGTGATTCATTTCTCAAAATAGATGATATAATTGATCATTTGAATTAATATCACAAAAAATCCATGATCTAATGATTTTTTTGTGAAATGAAAAGGTAATGGATAAATAAGATAGTTTCTTGTAGGTGATTTTGATATTTGAAAAACTTTTGAAACCATTCTAACTATAATTTTCAATAATATTGATGATTAAATCATATGGAAGGGATACGAATGTTATAAACAATTTATTTATTTCCATATGATAAGTGATATGTTGAAAATAAAAAATTAAAACTAAAATTAATTATCTATAACTAAATTATAACATGTTTAATTACCTCTAATTTATATCCATTGACTAAAAATAAAAACTTAAATAAGAGGAAGGATAATTTTAATAATAAAAATTTATACTAAATGAGGGATAATATAATTTGTAATAAGTGAATTCCTATAAACTTTAACTTGTGATACAATAATCATAATTTTTTTTCCCTTGATGAAAATGATTCATTTTGGGTAGTACTTGATAATTTTAGAAAACATCCCACATAAACTAGACTCGCAACAAGGAAAACAGAACTCTATAGTGGAGGATCATAATTTTCACAGGGTAGTTCCTACCAAGATCCCTTGGTTTGGGTATTATATGTGCTTATCATATTTATTACCCATTTTATTAAGGAATTGACTTGGATAATTCCCAAGTTCCCCACATCTATGACATAGAACTGTTAGTGGTGACTTAGGTTGAACCTTCTTCCCCTTCATCGAGTCAATTAAACTCTTCATTTTTTTTTCCAGAAATTAGTTAATTTATGTTCTCCTTTTACACACATAAATCATCTTCTAGTTCCTTTAATACATTATCCATGGTGCCTTTTCCCACATTTTTTACTTGTAGAAAATTGAATATTCTTTTCCTTATCATCCTTATCTCTTGAACTTCAATGAAACGTTAACCCTATATTTTTTGTTATGTTTGTATAATAATTTATATTCCAATTTTTAATCATAATACCTGATAAATGGATTGTAATAAACATGATATGACTTACTTCATCACCCCCTATATTGGGAATTCCATCATCACATTGTCCATTGCATCCATTGTTTTCATGAGTCCTATTTACTGCTATTTATTTTTATAGAAGAAGAAAACCAAGGTGAGAAATTTGTTACTATTAGGAATCTTATAATAGTAATTATAAAGGAAAGATTAATCTTAAAATTTTCTTATATCTTGCTTCTAGGATGATATTTTTCAATATTAATAAATTTTTTACATAATCTTTATATCCTTCATAATGGTTTGTAAAAGAATATGATTAAATAAAGAATATACCCCAATAGTGTAAAACTAGGTGTGTAGTAAGGTCCATTATCATGCACCAGTTCATGATCGAGTCTAGCTCAATATTATGTTTTTAGGGTTGTCACCCCTTGGTACATTTGTACCAGATCCTCACCCACTTATAGTATCCATACATGGATATATTTTATTTGAAACCAATTACTCTATAATTCACCAAAATACAAGGATGTTTTCATATATTTAGGATAATCCATATAGTTTTTAATAATGTTTCTAATCCTAATTTCCAAAAATAACTAAAGCATCCTTTGATACCAACTATACTAACATTCCTTTTTATTTTATAAACCCTTCATGACATGATACAACATTAAACAATACAGAGGATATTATGGGGTTTAGTATCTTTAAAATTGGAACATAATACATAAAAAAATAAAAACCATTATAATAAACTTTAAATACATATTCATAGGTTTTTATAAGTTATTTTTACTACATCTCATATCCTGGGGACATACATCAAATAAAGGGGTGGGAATAAAGCCTATAAAGGGAATAATCAAAGTATATACTTGGCATGTGACAAAGAGGCATAACAATATGGCATGATAATACAAAAATTAGGCATATCATAATAGAAATAAGATTAATCATAACATATAAATGTGGCTATGATTTAATAATGATACATTCATAAGCATATCACTAAGGTTTATCACTAGGGTATCATAAATCATAATTACCAAGGTTATTAACCAATGTATCACAAAACATGTTATCTATAGGGATTAATTATTTACCAAATTCATTGGAGTGATATCATGGTGAACCCTTAATATGTATTAATTCATGCAATTCACATTATCATTACAAATCATTTCATCAATAACCCATAGAAAATAAAGAATGAATTTCATATCAAAATCACTACATACTAAGTTCTTAAAGACTTGAACATAACATAATTTTTAACCCATGAAAATGGAATATGATTTTCATATATGTAAATACATGAATCAATAATACATGTTTACATCTAGATGAATACCCATATAAATAAAAGAGGTTTTTAAATTCATAATATGAGAATTTATTATTCAGTAAAGAGAAATTCGAGAAATGAATTCAGCAGTATGAAGATATACGTTGTAGATTATGAAAAGGGAATAATGGGAGAGAATTAAGGTCTCCAATTTATAAAACATAGTTTTTGAAGTAATGGTAATATAAAAAGTTTAATAGAATAAATTTTAGTAACATATAGAAGGTATACACAAAAGGGGTACTTGGTTGAAAAATGAGAAGAGGAGAATTACCTTACCTTAAATATTTGCTTCTTAAAAATTGAGGATGACACCTTGATACCTTGATTAAACCTTTTAGGGACTATTTGGGAGGTTAAATTTCCATAAATTCATGATTAAGGTATTTTTAGTTGATATTGGGGGTGGGAAGGAGGTATTTATACTTGAGAATGTGTGGCTTTAAGTGATTAAATGATCTTTTTTTGTATTTAAGGATAACCACTATTGGGAATAATTAATTCCTATTATTTT
Source organism: Viscum album (assembly GCA_963277665.1). Classification (NCBI taxonomy): domain Eukaryota; kingdom Viridiplantae; phylum Streptophyta; class Magnoliopsida; order Santalales; family Viscaceae; genus Viscum; species Viscum album. The sequence continues at coordinate 886,042,898 of OY728146.1, read as the reverse complement.
GGTTTAAAATTAATGTTATAAAGTATTTTTAAGGTCTTTAAATACATAAAACATCCATTTAATGTTGTATTATTTTGTTATTTTAAAATTTTACCATTTAATTTCAACCCGTTACATTATTTTACTTATACCGCGGTAACTCTTTTTTTATCACGACAAATTTTTTATGTCTAAAAATGAAATTAAAATTATTAAATAATTTGGAGAATATAATTACAAATATTGAATCAATTTTACTTGATTAAATTTATAAAATTTATAAATATTAATTCTTATATGATACACATATAACTCACAAAAACAGTTTTTTTAGAAAGGATAAAATCATTGTTTTCAAAATGCTAAGCATGTGTTTCTAAGTGTAAAAACTAATGTATTATATAATTAATTAAATAAATTTTGATCAATAATAAGTTTAATAAATTTTAAATCATGATCTTATAATGATTATTCCATAAGAGATATGGTATTTTGTATGAAAAATATTTTCACTTTTTACCCCAAAAAACGTTTTTTAGAAAATTACCATAAATTCACCCAAAATAATTATGATGGTATGAATCCAAAAATAAAATTTATTTTATCAAAATAATACACGAAATATTATAATATTTTATTTTAAATATAAATTCTTATTTATTGAATATTAACAGTTTTTATGACCAAAAGAACATTTTAACCATTATAAAAATTACTCAGGGATTCCCTAATTTATATTGTCATCTAAAAGTTTTTTATAAGAAAATTTCATGAAAATAAAATTTATTTAAAATATATAAATACATTTAATTAAATATTTATATAGTTTTAAAAAATACATTTATAAAATAATCTCAGTAGTCACTCTATTACTCCAACAATAATAATAATGACCAACCGTCTTATTGATTAATGATCATAATTCCCATCACTCATATTTTACAAAATCTCTTATGTCAAATGATCATATTTCCCTATGAATACACTATTATTCTCTCTTCTCCCCTCACTACATCACTTATAAAGGTTCTTACACATCCTTTGATAATATCTATTGTTTTCCTAACACTTATTTTCCTTTTTTACGGTCTTTATAAAAGGGGTGATATTCTTGGGGGATTTTAAGACTATGGAATTTGTTTTAATGAATTTAATATTCTTTCAAGTGTATATACCTTTAATATTCCTCATTGTATTATTACATATCTACACATGATGTGTAAATTTATTATGAAATGTAAACATATATACATCTACTCATAATAAATCATTCATTATAAAATAAGAGTTATATTAATAACATAAAGGAATTTTTAGGGTGTTACATTCATCATCTAATGAATATCTATATATCCTAGTTATTTTTAATAAAATTTTCAGTTTTTCTTTGAGTAATGTATAATAAAATGCATATAATGGTTGGGATTCCACTCTTGGGAGAATTTCTCTTTCCCCCTAGGATCCACTCGTCTTTCTGGTTCACTCGATTCCATACTCGGTGGGTGAAATGAGGAAAGACCCTCATATTCTGATGTATTTATATGTCAAACCATTTTCAATCAGGTTTTCACCCTCCTAGATGCTCTACTATCTCAATTGGAAATAACTCCTTCCCGGTTGGGGCTCTCTCTAGAGCGACCTCTTTGTGGGGAGGGGGTTCCCTTGTGTGGAGGGTTCGAAAATACCACACTTGGGGACAACCATTTTAAAATAAGATTCATATGATGGTTACTATGTATACAATGAACTTGTATTGATGTGATTATACAATACTAATTATCAAGATATGATGATGTGATGATGATAAAGTTTAGATTCATGCTTATTATCCACATATCTTTTTTAAGTTTGTTTCTAAAGATAAAAGTTTATGGAAGATGGGATGATTTTATAGGAGGGACAAATTGAGGTGATGATACTTAGTCTAGTGATTGCATGATTCATTAAATGAGATGGTTGTTATTTTTAAGAAATTGAGGTTGGAGATGCAACCACCACCCTTGATTATGGTCGGGTGTAATCCAATATCTAGTGGGTGATTGGGTCCTTATGATGGCTAGCTGAGTAGGTTTTATCCCCTCGCCATGTGATATTAGTATCTATGTAAGGAGGTGTGACCTTAGTATATTGAGTGACTCATTTTTCGGAGTTGGTTTGTGAGAGTGTAATTTCCAACTTAGTAGGCGATTATCACCTCCCCATAGAGTTACTCTCAGTTACAAGGAGGGGGATGGCCTTGGTGATCAATAGATCATGGAGATCATGTGAGCGTGTTACATATGATTATTGATAGATGAAATTTTTGATGCATTATGAACTATGGGTGGGTGATTACATTTTATGAGCTATGAGGAAATCTAGGATATGGACCTTACCCTTTATATTGGGATAGTTTGTCTTTATTTGGATGATTTTTATTATTTTTTATGTCCAAAGAGTGTTTTATTTATGTTATTATATTTGAAAAATATTGCTTTCAAATTATTATTCTGATTACATTTTATTCACCCACCCATGGGAACACTTATATGCTGCTGTTTTAGTTTTTCTTGTATATTACTTTGGTATAAGTGTCAATGTTATTTCTTGAGTGGTGTATGAGAGTTTTCAAAAGTGTATACCTTAGGTGTGGTTAGTTGGGGCTGCACAAGATTTCTTTTTTCCTACTCTTATATTTTTATTATAAAGTGTATTAGTGTTATTGATGGATTTTTCATTATGTATTATCACCAGATACTTGGTATTTATGCATTTTCATTTGATATCAATTTGATCATTTAAGGATTGTATTCATTAACATGGGTATTTTTATTTTGATCTAGTTGTATTGGACACTATATGTTACTTAAAGGGTAAAGTTTCTCATAATAGTGATTTATACCCTTAGCAATAGTCATCAAATCCTTGGGTCTCCTTTTAAAGTAATCTTTTAATAAATGAATTAGGCACAAAATAATAAAACATTTCTCAAATTATCAATAGAATAAATATAATACATTAAAAATTTTATAATTTATTATTAAAAAATATATAAATATTAAAACTCATATTAACATTTATTATGACATGTTAAACTCCTCTTCAATAAAATACATCATGCAATAATGTAATGTATAAACTAATTTATATCTTATGTGAAAAAATAAAAAAATTATATATCATCCAAGTGATATCTTATATTTCAACAAAACCCAATCATAATTGTATATATTTCAGGAAGTGATATTGACCATATCACACTATGGTATTTAGTGCATATTTTCCATTAATATCCTACTTTAAATAAAACATTATGTACTTTATTTATGACTTATATTATATTAAATAATATATGTTGTAATCCTATGAAAAATTTGAGTGAATGTTGGAATTACATAATTAACAAAAGTGTGGATTTTATTAGTGTTGTGTTTATTGGAAATTCATAGACAAGTGTGGAGATTTTATATGAATGGAGATTCTTATAAGTGGAAGGAATTTTTTTTGAAGATTTGTTAAACCATGATGTGGAAGTTACCACATTATAAGATATGGTTTAATAGGGAAAAACTTTATGAAAAGTGTAATCCACTATCTAAAATGACTTTTTAAACTATACTATAATTTAACTTACCATGCTTTGGGGAACGATTTGGGGCACATGAGCCTCAACCCAGTTGATGAGGTATCCTTAAGTGCATCCACAAGACCTGGGTTCAAAACTAGGTAGATGCATATTTCCTAGGGAACTGTAGCAGTAATATACACTGTGCGGGTACTGTAGCAGGTACTGTTCAGTACTGTAGCAGCTGGAATTATTCACCTTGGGCCACCTGTTTGGGATTAGAGTACTTAAGGCTTTTGGACCACCCAGGACTTTGGGTCAGTAGGGATTTCGGGCCACCTTTAAGGCCTTCGGGCCACCTCAAGGCCTTCGAGCCACATGCAGTTTCCCCAGACACACTACAAAAAAAGAAGCATCCCCAGAAGAGGATTCAGAGCAGGTGCACTCACCAGAGCAGAGCCAAATGGATTTGTTAGAATGAGAGGGTATGGATATTCCATTAGGACCAACCTGTGCTTACACGGGAAGCCTATCCAGATGGCTATGCGAAGGTGGAGAGCTACTATCATGATGCAGATGCTGGGGAGGGGTAGTTCCTTGTAGATGGTATGGTTGAATTCCCTAAGACCTTTGAGTTATGTAATCTCCTAAGCCTGCGGGCCATGTAATCTCTGAGCCTACATGCCTTGTAAGGGTTCAGCCTCATCCCTTGAAAGAGGGGTTATCAAAAATCAATAAAAATGAAGGCCTTCGGGCCATTCGAGAATGATTTGGGGAGGAAACCATGGTTAAAGAAATTTTTTGTAGAGATACTGTCCAAAACAACATGTGTTGAAGACTATGCCATAACACTTGGTAATTTTGATGTAAAACATATTGATAATTCATGGGAAGATGACCAGTTACCTAGAGTAAATAACTTTATAATAGGGTCAATAGAACCATTTTGTGGCCACCCAAACAATTTCATGGTGGAGTTGATATAAAAAATATCATGATATATAAATAATTTATATTTTTGGAGAAGAATATATTTTCACTATATATTGAGGAGTAAACACATTGATCAAAGGAACCAAACTCATTGGTAAGAGAAATCACACCATAGTTTTGGAGATATTGACTAAAATTAGAGATTTATATTTCCTTAAAATTTTAAAATGTATAGAGATTGTTTTTAGGATATATTACTTGATAAATATAGCTACATATTAATTACCTTTAATGGATATGACTTATGGATAGAATATAGAGAGTATCTTGGATCATCTTAACAAGATTAATTGTTTTTAAAGATAAAATAGAGATGAAATTCACAACATGAAATAATAGAAGAATCATACATGTGACATATACAAAGAAGTTAAAAGAGAGATTGCAAAATTCTTATTGTGCAATATCTAACTACACTATACTGAGATGAAGATCTAGAAAACATGAGGAGATAAACACGTTGTTCATATCAACATTAATCTAAAAAGAAACACCATCATGGTTTGATGTGACTATTATAATTAATGTTTTATTTTATTGTCATGCAAGAAAAATTATTTTGTAATCCCATAATCAAAAATTATGTTTGGAGAGACAAGAAGAGGTAGTGTCTATAGGAATCAAAAATTAATTGTTCCTAAACCTTGTAATCATAAACAATGAATTTGGTAATCTTTGGTACACCCTTCCACATGTATTATATTTGGATATAGCCCATTAGGTGATCTAAGTAAAAACCATCATGTATCTATGAAGGTGATTGAAAGGTGAAGGATGAAAAACTTAAATTATTACATTATAGATCTAAAGACTTGAAGATATACATAATAAATCATGAAGATGACATGATTATATTTGGAAAAGGTAGAGCATTAAAGATTAAAGGAAGTGGAAAAGTGAGGATAAACTAAAATTAATTGAAAAAATTGAATGAATTCTTTATAAATTGGCATATTTATATGCTCATAAGTATGATTCACACTAGTAGAAAAAAGGCCTTTAATGTAGCTACCACCACCGCACCTACAACCGCCACCACCGTACTCAGAGCTTCTTCCACTATTGCCACCCATCTACCCTCACCATACCCCACCCCCATATTCTCCCTTACCACACCCACCCCCTTTCTCCACCTTTATCGCACTGCTTTAGAGCTTCCACCTCTCCTACTCACCCCATGCACCCACTCCCCTTCTGTGTCTTCTCCCTCACCCTCACTGCACCCTGTGTCAAGCCTCTATAGCTGTCGCCAACCATCCATGTTCCCTCTCCCTTACCTAATCGCTGCACCCCCTATCAAATCCTCCATCACCACTCTCTTTGTATATGGAATGGAATTTATTGAGACTTTGTTAAAAATAGAGTAAGATTTTGTAAATATTCTTTCTTAGGATACTGTAATTTATGATATTATTTAGAAGCATGATTCTAATATATGGGCTAGTATTAATAGAATGCATGTCATTGGGGGAAAATGCTAAGTGCTAATCATATTGGGTGATTATATTTTAGTCTTAGATTTTCTATTTATAAAAAACTATCTGAACCAACTAGTAGGATAGGTTTCACGAGCCTCCCCTATATTAATTTTATTTCATTTGAAAGGTGGATATTTTTTGATTTTGGTGTTTTATTTTTTTCAAATAAAATGTTTTTGGTTTTACATTACTACTTTGAATGTTTATTTTTCTTTCATACTTAATTTATTTTATTTTTATTATGAAATTATATATTTTGTTTTGGATTGTTCTTAATTCCCTATATATGAGCCTATTTTTTGGGATCTTCTCTACTAGGATATGGTACTAGATACGATGTTGGTATATTACCATGGATTTATTTGTATCCCTATTCAGTGATATTTTGTGGTCATCAATTAGGCCAAATAAAATGGTTTTATACGAGAAATTTGTGTTTCCTATTATGTTTCTTCACAACCACCCTTAATCTACCTGCCACCTCCGATTGTCACTATCCCCTTAGGGTGAGGCTGTCCCAACTATTTTCATTTCAGTAAACTTACATATGCATTTTAATTTTCATTTCATCATTTTCTTGGAAATCGATTTAATTTTAGACAATTTCCATTAAAATATTTGATGTCGGTGGATTTAGTTTTTTATGACATTACAAATGTTTCTGGTAATCCTAATAGTATCATGTATTAGGAAACCTCTATTTTTATTTTATATCCTAAGATAATTATATTTTATTTTTTCATAAATGAACCAATAGGTAATATTATAATGTCATTTATTTGATTTATTATTTCAGGTCAATAATCATTGGTAATAGTTTTGGAAATGATTTAACAATGTCACTTAAAAGAGGGTTGGGTTGGGGGATTTTGGTGAAAAGGAGCATAGTTTGATATTTTTAAAATTTAAAATTTATATTTTTTGTAATTTTTTCCATTTCACTCATTAAAATTATCAATGGGTGGGTTGTTCCACATTCTAAAGGTATGTTCACATAAAAGTTTTTAGACATTTAAATTTTTTAACATCTTTAGAGTATTACCAAATACACAACACTTTAAATTCCTATAACATTTGATGACTCTAATAAACTATGGTGAGTTTGACAGGGATCACCCCACATATTCATATAAACTTTTCTCATAATCTTTTTAATTACTTTAATGAGGTAGATTTATTATATATATTAAATATTCATCATTTTAAGTTTTCTAAAATTGATTGTGGTGGATTTTTTTTTGTTTTTCTATGTTTCTAAAATAATATTTTTTTGACATCAATTTTATTTACTAATATTTTTTTTGAATCATGCTTAATTATTTGAAACACTCAAATCTATGAATTTTTTTCATTAGTTATGTGTTATTTAAAAAGATAGATCATGTACTAATATAGTATTTAAGCTTTCATGTTGCTTTTGGGAGTTCTAGAGGTAGTAAATATAGTAGGGGGTCATAATTATCTACCAAGGATCCTTAAGGAGCATTGAACAAGTATATTTCAATAACTCAAAGTGGCTTCTTACATTTGTTCATATTCACATACTTTTTTTTAGTCTACAAGAGTGTTATTTTACAATTTTAAATTTTAGATAAACTATATCTTATTTTCAATGTATCAAAAAAATTATGTTTCACGAATTTAAAAAAATCAATTATTATCCATAATATCATGCTTAAATTAATGCTTCCCTATTCCATAATGAAATTAATTACAATTATACTTAGTGTTGTAAATTTTTACTACTAACATATAGTGTATGCTGCTATTTTTCCTATATGGTTCCATTCAAAATTGTCATTTTTAATTGTAATAATTATTTTTTTGTAACTATGTATTTATTTTTATTGTTTTCTAGAATTTTATTATTTTCAGTTTTATTTTTTAAATATTGTTTTATTGTTCACATAATTAAACAATCTTTACAAAAAATCTATAAAAATAAATTTATAAAATGTTTTCATTAACAAAACACAACCTTGGGGTTTCATTGAAATAATGAATTAAATTTTTATTAAAAATGATTAAATTTTCCAAATTTAGATTATTTTCAAATTCATTTGTATTTTTTTTAATTTACATAATTAAGAATAATTTTTAGTGTATTTTAGAAAACTCAATGTAGAAAAAAAAATTCTTAACTGAAGACAACTTATTTTATATCTAAAGATTATGGATTTAATTGTTTTTAAAAAATTTATTCTCTTGTGACATGGGAAGTTTCATGAAATGAAAATATAAATTTTGGGACATGGAAACTGTAAAATGCAATGAAAATCATTACTTGGGGGTTACAATGAAAATATTTAAAAAATAATTTTCATAATAGACTAGATGTTTTAATTTTCGACATTAACTTCGCAAATTATAAGAAATAGAATAAGATTAAAGAGTTTCTTCATATTGAGAGACCTACAACATCAGATGAGTTGGGTTAGTGGCCGATAGATGATTCCTTTATCCAATTCATTTACATCATATTCAATATATAATCTTTGAATCATGTTGTTTTTTTTCTTTGGAGAAAAGTAATCTTTCTTGACATGGATGTCAGATGATATGTATGGGGGGATATGATTAAAAAATTTCATAGTTCATGCACTGTTATTTATTTTACTTGAATGGTAGATACACCAATAGGGTATGAATTGATAATGATATAGGTTTTTTATACCATGTCATCATTTTAATAACATCATATTGGTGAATTGTCCCCTATATTTATTCCATCTAATTCCCTTTTCATTAATTTTTCTCTCTCATACATTGGGATAGTGTCATTACTATTTTATAGTTAAATTATGTAATGGATATATACTTTGAAGGTTAAATAATATCATGTTGATAGTATTTTCTATTACATAGTTAGAAGTTACATAAAAAATATGAATTATATCCTTTACTAATTCCTCCATATCATTTCTTTCAAATGTCATGAAATTCATAAATTATTGATTGGATATATGATTTTATGATGATTTATTTTTTATTTTCTCTATTTATCATTGTATCTATGCACTTCTCATTATTGCTTATAAGTATTTAGGTTTTTTCCACATTTATATTATGGTGTTTTTATATCACAGTATCAACATATATGTATTCATTATATATCCACGATCTTCCTGAATCATCCTAATACTTGATCATCCATACAATTAATTTTTTTTATTTCTAAAAATATTCTTTATATAAATAAAAAAATATTAACCCTTTTTATTTTAATGTGGTCAAATTGTTCCTTATTGTTTGCATCAAATATATGATCCTAAAATTATATTTTTTTATCATTCCATTTATATGTAAGAGAAGAGAAGAAAATTTCTTTAGAGATCCAGGAAAGGCACAATCACAATTAACTTGAATGACAGTTGAGGGTTTTTATTATCCATAGGTTTGATCTATAGTGTTTATTCAGTAGAAATTTCTAAATATACATTCCATAATATAAATGGTGGGGCTATTTTTTATCATTATGAAATATGGGAAACATGTTTATGCTTTTATTTTTATATTAGGAAATAATTTTTAGTGATATTGTATTGTGTTTTCTGATTGTTTCATTATTTTCATGTCATCTAAATCCTGTGCTTCAACTATTAGAACTGATGCTATGCATTAGAAAATAATATTATGCTGTAAAATTCAAAGTTCATGGACTTGGATATGATGCAGGATAAGAGGTTTTTCTCTTTATAGTTTTAGGTTGTATTAATATAATTTAGAAACATGGTAATCTTTCTTGCATTGATTGGAGTAGTGATATAGAAAGATGTATTGAATAATCATATTGTTAATTATATTGTGTATTTTTTCTATGATCTAGACTTTATGATGGTGGATTCAATGTCTTTGGGGGTGGCGTTAAAAAGTGCAGGTACTACATACCATTGTGGATATTCAATGGAAGTGATTCCTTCATTATTATTATACTCATGTATATCCTTAATGTTTTTCCACTAAATTCACCAGGTGGAACATATACTACTAACCTGTCATCTCCTATCAAAATTTCAAATATGAATCTTACCAAGCATATTACACCATGACTAAATTTCATATCAAATCAACAAATCATTCCCCTTTAAAATTTTCAAGGAAATCACTCTTATAAATTAAAATATTATCATGATATGAATCTTTTACTATTCTTAACTTACATGGATTAACTAGAGGTCCGAGATATATGATTCAAAATTACCAGGATGAAATGAAAATTTGTAACTGGGTAGGGTATATATATTTGTTTGTTACATTCACTTATAATCCAAATTGTATTGAAATTTATAGGTAAGTAAAATAACATGAACTTCTTTATTGGATTTTCTGTAAGTACTATCCAGAGTGTTCAACATGAAGGTTATCCATCTAATGAAAGTTTTACGAGAAGAATGTTACTTTGGAAGATTTTGTGTTGATATTTTATTTAGACCTCTTTCTATATTTTTTTCATTGTAAGGAATTTTTTTAATATATTCTTACTTTCAACCATTATCCATTCTTCTATTTTGATACAACTATTTGTATTGTAGAATTCAGAAAACAAGGTTTTACACATATAGATATACTAATTAAAATTTTATTACATATTTATTATATTAGTTTGATGTTTCTTATTACAGGTTGAAATGTTCACATATTTTTTTACATACTTCTTATATTAGTTTTCCGCATGTATATATTTATTCAAAAAATGAGACTTTTCACATGTACATATTCATTCTTCCATATTTTTTTTTGTTTCCCATTCAATAAATTTAATTTCTTATTTATGTTATTTTTTATGAATAGTATGACCATATCAGTAGTTTTTTGTGATGTTCTTTTGAAAATATTTCTATTAAAATATTGCATGTATATAAATTTAAGGTTACCCTTAAAGAAATGATTGCTTAAAATTACGTAGGTACTTTATAAAAACAAATTCTCAATAGACTCCATATTACTGTAGGTGCAACATAATCATTTGATGCCATTTGAATGTATTTTCATTAAACCATGTTGTAAGTAGATATGTATCTTTTCATCACTCACTAAACTAGAAATATGTATTTATCTAGTATAGATTTGTTCTAAATATCTCTATCCAAAGGATATGATCCCTGTATAACATGAATAATCTTGTAAAATTAAGTAGAGAAAAACAGGCTTGATCTGGAGGGGGTGAAAACTTCCTGGTTAGGTTCATTCACTTATTTAATGTTATAAAACAATACCTAAATTGAAAAAATATATTGTGGGGTAGCTAGTTGATTCTTCCCCATCGATCAATGTTGGTTATCCCCATCAATCCCCCCACTACCAAAAAATATTAATGGCATACCTGAAAATGGTGGAAAAAAACATCTCAAGGTGGGTGGTTGATTTATCCCCATAGATCAATGTTGGAAATCTCTGTCATCTTCGCCATTGCAAAACAATAGTAATAGAGTGCCTCAAAATGGGTAAATTGATTTACCCCCTCCTTCCCTAAAAGTTCTAGGTTCATACACTTCAGATGACCCTCTGCTCTAATCCTATTCCAAACACCCTTATCCATAACTCTTCAGATTTGAAATTTCTTTCCCAATACTATAATTTAACAGACCCTTTTCTGCTCAAACGCCATGAACAGGTAAACATGATTTTATATTTCTTTCAGCAAGGCCACTCTAACTATACTTAAAACCTTATGAAGTTACTTATTATTATAAATAAACCTTTTCTTTATCCACCAAGCACCTGACCTTGTTATCCCTATATTATTCATCGATGTAAATATATTAATAACATTAGAAATGCTGCTAATACTTATTAACATGCAATAATTAAGGCCTTCTACCATGGGTTTTTTAATTCATGGAATTTAAAATCAGGTAACTTTAGCTCAAATTTTAATGAAGGTAATGCGGGTACAACTTATTGGAATATGTTTTTTATTATTAGTGATTAATAGGGAATTTCTACCTTAAATATTTAGTTATAAATCATTTATATCATATACTTTTAAATAAAGAAATTCTGAATCATATAGAATAACATCTCTCGATATTACTTCTTCTTCGACACAGATTTATCATAAAGGGGATAAGTAATCCACACAAACTTCTAAGGGTGAAGTGAATAGTCAGGTTTCATCATAAAATTTCTTTTCCAAACTTGAATATCTTAATAAAACTATAGATAAGGATAGTTTTTAGCCTTTAAAAATTGTATTAATGTTAGAATGAATCTATTTTTTCCTACATTGAAAGTTATTTCATATAATAATTAAGAAAACTTTAAAGAATAAAGTTATAATGGTCAAGTAAAGTCATGGAAACCTGTTAAAAACTAGAGAAGTGGATGAAGATTTCATAGAAGAGGTGGTTGAGGTTATCTTCATAACATATGAATTCCTTCATAGGTTTAATATACTAGATTTGATTTTTAGTGTTGTGGGTCTGATTCAGGTGATATTTCTATATTACAAATCTACTATAATGCCCTCGTAGGGTGTTAGAAGACCATAAATTGATTTATATTCATATTATAAGAACTTATTTTGTTGTTATTTCTTGAAATGGATGTACTAGATCAATTGTATTAAGTATTATTTGGTGTATGGGGATTCCTTTTAGTATGTCTTCTTAGGTTTTCATGGGTTCTTGTTTGAAGCACCCACATTATAACATGTGGAGGTCATTTTATCACTAGCTTGGTTATCATGCTTTTGATGGGATGATATCATGATTTTTAAATTTTAAGGATGATCAAGAATGTAAACTGAATGCTTTGGTCATTAGTTTTTGATGTTATATATTTGTTTATTTTTTTGGAATGCTTGAGTAGGTTGTTTCAACCTTGGCTGGGTTTAGTTGGTGATTCTTGTGGCATGATTCATTTTTTTATTAAAATGACATATATATCATTAGGAGGTAAAAAATGAGAAAAATAATTCTAATTGACATGAAAAGTTAGGAGAAAATTACTCTAATCATTTGTGATATGTTGGAATCAATCACGAATCAATCCGATTCTAGAATTGACCGGCATCGATTAAGGTATGATTTGATATTATTACCATGTTTTGTAATCATGGAAAAATCATGTATATAGGGGTAAAAACTAACCAAAATGGATTCGATTGATGTGAAATATTAAGATAACAGCCTTTAAGTCATTTAAAATTTATAGGAATCATAGACACGTTGATCAGATACCAAAATTTATTGGTATGATTGAAAGTGGTGTTTGTCCCTTATATTTGGAGTTAATTTAAAAATGATGTAGAAGGGGAAAATACTATGAAACTTCACTTGGACTGAAATGAAATCCCGGTACAATGATCACAAAGTAATTTTTGATTTGTAGGAATCAATGTTGCATCCATTGGATTCTCATGTTACCTGGAATGATGGGAAATGAAGGGTAACATTGTATAGTTTTATTAAAATGACATATCTTCTATTAGGGGCTAAAAAATGAGTAAAAAACAATTAATTGACATTAAAATATAGGATAATATTTCTGCAATCATTTTTGATATGTTGTAATCAACCACATGTTAATCTGATGCCCTAATTGATCGGTATAACTTAAGGTATGATTTGACATTATTAACATTTTTTAATAATGGTAATACCATGCATTTAGGGGTTAAAACTGATCAAATGAGATAAAATTGACATGAAATATCAGTAAAATGATCTTTAATTAATTTAAAATTAATAGGAATCATTGATACATCAATTGGATACCTTAATTTCTTGGTATAATCAAAATTAGTGTTTGTCCCTCAGGTTTGGTGTAAAGTGAAAAATAATGTAAAAGGGAAAAATACCAATAAAACACACTTTTATTATCATGAAATCATGGTAGAATGATCAATGAGTTGTTTGTGATATGTAGGAATCAATTTCACATCCATCAGATGCTTGTGTCACCCGATATGATGGAAAATAATGGGTAACATTGTCTAGTTTTTTTAAAATGACTTATCTCTCATCATGAGGTAAAAAATGAGTAAAAGAATTCTTATTAACATGAAATAATTGGATAATATTCCTTGAATAATTTTTGATCTGTTTTAATCAACCATGTATTAATATGATACCTGGATTAATTAGTATAGCTTAAGGTATGATTTTATATTATTATAATTTTTGCAATAATGGAAAAATCATGTGTATATAGGTAAAAAATAACCAAATGAGATTTAATTAACATGAAATATTCGGAAAAAAATATTAAGGTCATTTAAAATTTGTAGGAACTATATGCATGTCGACCATATACCTTAATTTCTCAGTATGATAAAAAATGGAATCCATCCCTTAAATTAGGAGTCAAGTGAAAAATCATGTAAAAGGGTCCAATACCTATAAAAATCACTTGGATTGACATGAAATCATGAAATAATGATCAAAAAGTATTTTTTGATCTATTGGAATCAAAGTCATATCCATCAGATGATCATGTCACCCGGTATGATGGAAAACGACTGGTAATATTTTCCAGTTTTATTAAAATGACATATCTCCTCTCAAGGGGTCAAAAATGAGAAATCAAATTCTGATTGACATGAAAATCTAGAATAGAATTCCTTGAATAAATTTTAATCTATTGCAATCAAACACACATCCATCCGATGCTTGGATTTATTGGTATGTGGTAAACTTTGTTTCAACATTAATAGTCTTTGCTTAGATGATAATAGAAATAATGTAATCAGATATTTCAGATTAGATTTTCATCATTTACGTATTTATTATGTTTTATGTTCATAAAACTTTATAATTTTTTTTATTCTTTATATATTAACTGAATTAATTATATTTTTATGTTAAACATATTAATTTTTATATTTTCTTTGTTTAATTGTTTTTTTTCATTGTATCTGTAGGTTGGTTAAGAAAGAAGATTGGAAGGGTTCAAAGCTATCGCAATGATGGTTTTATATTTTGTGTTTTTTATTTTCTGGTTTTTTATTCATCATGTAATTTGTAACATCCCTCGATCCAGTACTCTCTCAAGTGGCCAAAATGGGTTAGTTATGAGACCTCAAGCACACCTCCCTGAATGCCAAAGGCTATCGACTAGCAGCATGGGTGTGATATGAATAGTGGGGAGATTATACCCCCTGGTATGATGGGTTATAGAAGTGTAAATAAACCATATAAATAAAATCAATTAGATAAATAGAAATAATTGAAACCATATAATAGAACTAGGAAATAAAGTAGAAACCAATATACCAAAAATGAGGAATCATGTAATAATAAACTGATATGTATCTAAATATCAAACTGAAAACAACACAATAAAAGAGTCATCAGACTTAAGATACACCCAAAGGACTATGATCCCAAACACCATGTTAGACCCATCTTCAAACTCCAACCCATCTAGTAAGTAATGAGGTCAACAATAAGGTCCCTTGCCCTTATCGAAACCTTTATCCACAAAATCTACTCGGGTACCAAATGGAAGTCTGGATATGGTGTGAGAAAAACTTAGTTGGTTGACACCGCTATGTAAAAAATATCCATTTTAATAAGAAGAGTGTGCAATAATGTTATAAAAAGTTTTATTAATTAATTCAATAATTAATAAAATAATACAACAACTTTCTTTAACACCATGTTAGAATATCTTTGAGCATGTCTCACAACCATGCCAACCATAACCATATGACCATGGTAAAACATAACCTACCCCAGTGCCATGAAATAATGTATTTGAGAATGTCTCACAACCATGAAAACCATCACTATATAACCATGGTAAAACAAAACACTAGGCCAATCTCTCTATATAATCCTCATAGCATGTGTTAAGGAATATCCTGGTATATAAGAATCTTAACATGTTCTAGGGAAAATACTGATATATAAGCATATAAGAATGTGTCAGAGCATATCCTGGTATATAAGTATCTCAACATGTGCTAGGGAAAAGTCCAATACATAATCATCTCTGCATGTGTTAGTGAACATCCCAGTATATAAGCATCTCAAAATGTGCCAAGGAAAATCCCGATATATATACATCTTAACATGTGTCAAGGCATAGCTTGGTATATAAACATCTTAGCATGTGTGATTGAAAATCTTGATATATAAGAATCTCCACATGTGTTAGGGTATATCCTGGTATATAAGCATCCTAGCATGTTCTAGTGAAAATCCCAATATTTAATAATCTCAGCATGTTCCGCAAGTGCATATCATAATAGCAAGCATATCAAAATATGACCACATAAAACCAAATGGTTAATTATGCTAATTACCATTTTTCTTTCAATTTACCCATTACATCAATTATTCAATTAAACAATTTTTCATGTTGAGTATATATCAAGAAATCACCTAAATTACATGTCATTATAAAATCATATGTAAGCCATTTCCAATTCATTATTTTCAAAGGTTATTTAACCGAACAGGTATCCAAAAGCCAAGAAATATTGTCAATTGAATCCAAAGGGATGAAATAAAGAATATAACATAGGATTATCATCCTTAAATTCAATTAATTAATTTTTTAAAACATTCATTAGTGAAATAACAATATTACATATACCTAGAAATTGAAAATCCAACCATAGGGTTAAGATTTAGACCCCCTACCTTTAACCGACAACCAAACAACGCTTCCAATGATAAATTCACATGAGGAAGAAGGAAACGACGATCAAAAGAAGGATCCTAGATTAAAACTAATCATGATCAAGATCACAACCAAAAACTATTATTATTAATATAATTATACCTCAATGGCCAGAGAATAATGGAAGATAAGGGAAAACAAATCATAACCACTTACCTTGGGATTGATCGCACAAATAGGACGTCTGAAAGGGAGAGAGGTGATCCAAAATATCTTGGATGCTACCCTAGGGTTGAGAGGATAAAGATACATCAAATTAATGATAAAATTTTAAATTTATAACACACTTAAAACTATAGGTTTGGAAATTAAATGGCATGTAATATAGTTATACGTCATGTATATATTTTTAGAGGGATACACTGAAAAACCTATCGCCTCAGATTATTATTTATTCCGATAAAGTATTACATGATGTGTAATATAATTACACAAAATGTAATATATTCATATATTGAATTAGTTCACATCCTGTAACCATTCACGACATGTGTTTGGAAACAATTACATTACATGCATTACAATTACATTGGGTGTAACTATTCTGCAGGTAGTTTTTAGACTAATTTCCTTATAAAAACCTGAGCCTCCTTTAATGATTCTCAACTTACCAATAACCCATGGTAACAATTGACCCATTTATACCCATACACTATTAATTCAAATGAAATCTCAAACCATTCCCCGCATGGATCCTTTAAGGTTTTATTAAGTTTCCTTGCAACCTAAGTCTGTATTTATTCAAACTACCATACATCCCATAAATTTAAGTAATTTTCCCCAAAATGATCTTTGTCTTTGAATAAGACTCAACCACCAAGGATAAAAAAACTCAAAGAGAGACATACCTAAAAAAAGATGAGATCTTACAACCTCCCCACCATATAACAGCTCATCCCTGAGATGCTCCCAGTATCATTGTGGGGCCTTAACAAACAAGTCTAGCTATTATGCTTGCATATTTGGCTCCCTCTCCCAGGTCTCTTTTTGAACTCAACCATACTACCACTACACTCAAAATAATGGTATAATCCTACCCTGGATATAATTCTCACTATGGTCTATAATCTATATTAGATTATCCTCAAAGGAAGCATCTATATCACGCTCGACATTTGCCACGTCTACCACATCTACCACGTGAGAATGATCTAGATGATATCTTCAAATTTGTGACACGTGAACCACATCATGCATGGAATTGTAGATCTGTGGAAGGGATAAAAGGTACACCACTGGAATGAACTTTTCTACTATCTCAAATGGACTAACAAACCCAGGTGCTAGATTTCCTTAATTCCTAATACGACGATGTCCCAATCTAGGTGACACTCGAAGGAAAATGTGATGACCAATATAAAACTCCAAAGGTCATATCTAATGGTCAGCATAAGATTTATACCTATTCTACTTGGAAACTAACCACTGTCTAATCAACTGAACCTACTCAAATGTCTCCTCCATGAGACTAGGTCCAACAAGTGCTAACTCTCCAACCTCCAACCAACAAAGAGGCAAATGACAGGACCTTCCATAAAAATCCTTGAAAGGTTCCATTTGGATAAATGATTTGAAGCTGTCATTATATGCAAACCCCATGAGTGCCATATGTTTCCACCTTGAACCACCAAAATCCAAAATACAGGCTCCTAACATATCCTCTAGAACTTGAATCGTCTGCTAAGATTGACCATAAGGATGATAGGATGTTATCAAAAGAACCCACAGTCCTAAATCCTTCTGAATACCCTATCAAAACCATGATTTGAAATGAGGATCTCTATAAAAAATGATATTCCTCAAAAAACTATGCTACTGAATTATCTCACGCACATAAAGACTATGCAGATCATCAACCGTGAAAGTCTCCCTGATAGAAAAAAAGTGGTCCACCTTTGTCAGTCATTCCAAAATCACCCATAATTATTTGTTCTTATAGGTTTTCCTAGGTAATCCTATCACAAAATCTATAGTGACATCATACTATTTCCACTCAGAATAGGAAAAGGATGAAAAATCCCAGCTGACCTCTAATGCTTGGCGTTCTCCTACTGACAAGTGGAATATAGCACCACAAATCCTACTTCATCCTTATTCATTTCTAACCACCAGTACTGACTGTAGAGATCATGATACATATTCATCAAACTAGGATATACCTCCCATCTAGAATCATGAAATTCCCTCATCATATCCTTACATAAGCTCGTAGGAACCCATACTCATCCATGAAAAAGAAGAGATCTTCCACTACCAAGAGACCATCCCAATGGTGTCTCACCACCATATAAGATATCTCTCAGAACTAATACCTCTAGATAAAATAACTACTCGATATTGATCCAATCAAAAAGAAAGGGTATAATAGATATTGATGTTAGATCTACTCATCCCTGATACTCCTGAACATCTAGATGCATGTATGCAAAGAGGTCCATTATCCCCCATTCATCACAAGACTCATGTACTGCCTCTATCTGCATCTTTTGGTTCAATTAATTGGAAATGATGTTTCCATTTACTGGTGTATAATCCAAATGAAGTTGAAAGACTACAGATACTTGACCCACCACTTCTTCCAAAGGTTGAAGTACCGCTGGGAAAATATGTACCTGAGGCTCTAATGGTCTGGGTACACCAAAAACCTCTCACCCAAAAGATATAATTTCAAACATCTCAGGGCATGTACCACTACTACTAACTCTAGGTCGTGAGTAGAGTAATTCCTCTTGTGTGGTATCAACTTCCTAGATCTATAAGTAACCACTCGATCCTCTTGCATTAAAACTAATCCGAGTCAAACTACGGATGCATCATAGTATACTGTATATGATTTAACTGAAAAAGGTAAAGTGAGTATAGGTGATGAGGTCATCCTTCCTTTTAGATCATGAAAATATCTCTCATAAGAATCAGTCCAAACAAAATTCACCCCCTTCTTGGTCATCCCTGACATCAGTGCTTCTAAATGGGAAAATTCATGGATAAAGCACCAATAATAATCTACTAAAACCATAAATTTCTAAATCTCAAAAAAATTATTGGGATTCTACCAAGATACCACTGCTTCTACCTTCTCTGGTTCCACTGAAACTCCTACCTATATGATGACATGGTCTAATAAGTTCACTTTATCAAACCAAAAAACACATTTGGTTAGCTTGGCATAAAGCCAATGCTCTCTCAATCTACTCAGGATGATGTCAAGATGTTGGGAATGATCATTTAATGACTGGTAGTGCACTAAGATTTCGTTGATAAAAACCACCCCAAACCATTCTAGAAAAGTATGAAATATTATATTCATCAAGTCCATGAATACTACTGGTGCATTGAACAAACCAAACAACATCACTACCAGCTCATACAATCCATACCTACTTATGAAAATAGTCCAAGGCATCTATGATCATATTACCCTTAACTGATGGTACCCCGATTTCAAATTGATCTTGGAGAATGTCCTAGCACCTCTCAACTAACCAAAGAGATCATATATGCATGGAAGGGGATACCGATTCTTGACCGTCATCTAGTTCAATCTTTGATAATCTACATATTAGTGAAAGGTACTATCATCCTTATTGGTGAAGAGAACTGGAGAAACCCAAGGTGATGTACTAGGACATATGAAACCTTTAGCTTCCAAATATTTCAATTGTAATTTCAACTCCCGAGGCTCTATTGGTGCTATTTTGTAAGGTGGAATAAAAACTAGCTTTTCTCCCGACACCAAATCGATCATGAACTTGATCTCTCTATCCGGCAGTGATCTATAGAACTTGTCAGAAAATACATCCTAAAAATGATATAACATTGGAGGAAAATAATACTACTAAATTTCACCATTTTCTAGAGCAAGACTGAAGATTAAAGCTATGAGACAATATAATCTTCTTTGAATTTGTCCTGAATGACCAACCTAAAGATCCCACTCACCTGATGAGAATATCTACTTACTTTCAGAGATATAAAGTTAAATATCCTCCTATAACAGTTAATATAAGACCGATATAGAACTAATCAATCCATACTAAGAATCAAGTCTAAGTCTATCATTTACAACATCAACGATTTAAAAATTAAACGGTAACCACCAATCTCTAAAGAACACATCTTGAAATGATTAACATCCTATGACCAAAATCCCAATGGTGTATCGATGGTAAAGGCACCATATATGATTTCCACAACCAAGACCAAACCATTTTCAAAAAGATCAGATAAAAAGGAATGTGATGCTACTGTATCAAATAAAATGCAATCTAAAGTTGATGATACAAGAATCATACCTATGACAGTAGACGGTCCTGCATCCACAATAGCTGGAGTAGAATGAATAACATGTAACAAACCAACATCTATGCCTTAGGATCCATTATGAATCCCTTGTGATGTTCCCTCTGAGTGGTATTTCTACTTCAGCACTAGGGTACCAAATCCCATGCCTTAGCCTGAATGACTAGTATAACTACAACTACCATCCTACTAAGGGTTATCTATGCCCATTCTAGATTCAGGTGTTTTTTTGATCCCCTACCACTACTATACTATGGAAAGTTCTCAAAAAACTTCTGAATATGGCCCATTATGCTATAGATAAGATACTCAAATGTGAGGTAAGGACACTATAGGTGCTTATAGAAAAAATTTTCACATTGATAACACTGTAACAAAACATGGTCCTAAGATGGATGCCCACTGTCTTGACTAATCTTCCCATTACTACCTTGGTGAAATCTATTTTAGTGGAACTTCTTTCTACTTGAAAAAGAGATCCCAATTTTCCCTGCTGAAATAGCCTAGACACTACTTGGGGCCTCTCTCAGGTTCTATTATATGATGAGTGCCTGAATCATCATGTCCTCAAAAATACTCAAAAAAAATATATTCACCTATGACCTGATCTCATAGTGAATCCCATCCATAAAATGTCTCACCTTAGAGATCTCACCTGCTTACAAAGATGGAGAAAAGCATTATAGGTCACTAAAACATTTATCATAGTCCAACACTAACATGATCTCCCATGTCAGATGTATGAAATCATGAGACTTATCATCCCTCAACATATCTTGATAGAAGTGGATTAGGAACTTCATCTAAAATTCCTTCCAAGATAAATCCTCTTGCTACCCAGATTTCTCTAGAATGTCCCACAAATTCTTGGCTGGTCTACGGAGAATATATGCATCAAGCTTCTCCCTTCTACCTGTGGGTGTCTCAAGGTGCTGGATGATCGTATGGATTGAATTGATCCAGAACTCGGCTGCCTGGGGGCCTCCCTCCCCAGTGAACATAGTTGAATTATATAGCTAAAAATCTCTTTTAATCTCAGACATAAAAGGCATGGAACGAATAGTCTCTCTTTCCATGGATCACATGACCCTCAGGAAGCTGTCATGAAGCTAAACATCCATATGATCCCTCATAAAGTACAGGAAGCTCTGGTTCAATTGTGTTAGGAGTGTGATGGTTTCCAGTATACTAATTCTCAATCTGAAGATAAAGAGGATTCATTTCATCTAATAAGGAAAATGCACACCTTAGAGCATTGGGTAACAATAAGGTCAACCTCAATAGGTGAATACAACAGAGAATCACTGACTCGTGTTAGTTCTAAAAATGGATTAATATGTGAGTTATCATGACATAATAGTTCTTTAATTTCATTTGTTAGGTATAAAAGATATCACATATCATAGTCTACATAGACAATGTATCACATGCATATAAATATGTCCCTATCATGAACCATGAATGTCGGTATATATCACTATGTGACTATCATGATGCATGCATAAACATCTCACACCATACCAGGCCAAAAATACAAATATCAAAAAAACCAATCGCATTAATAAATATTAACCTTACACAACATGTGAATCACCCAAGGTGAAATAACATCAAACTGTAACAAGAAAACCCCATGAACAACAATCCCATCCATGGGCACTTAAATTTCCCCCATACATGGGTTAGCTACGCCCATACACAATCTCATTACCAAGTTCCAATACATCCTCGTCTCCTTTATACCTTTATCAAATAGTAAAGTAATAGAAAAGAAAACCTTCTCTTTTGATACCACTTTATAACATCCCCCGATCCGGCACTCTCCCACATGGAAAAAATGGGTTGGTTATGAGACCTCAATCATGCCTCCCTAAATGCTATAGGCTACCAATTAACAGTAGGGGTGTGATATGAATAGTGGGGAGACTATACCCCCTAGTGTGATAGGTCATAGTAGTGTAAATAAACCACAGAAACAAAATAAATTAGAGTAATACACATAGTGGAAACTATATAACAGAACAGGGAAATAAAGGAGAAACCAATATACCAAAAAAGGCGAGTCACGTAATGAAAAGATGATATGTATCTAAATTTCAAGCTGAAAAAAATACAATAAAAGAGTCATCATATACAAGATAAACAAAAAATACTCCACTCCCAAACCCCATGTTAGACCCATATCCTAACTCTATCGCATTCAGTAAGCAAAAAGGTTAGCAAAAAGGTCTATTTCGTATATCCAAACCTTCATCCATGAAATCTCATTGGGTACCAAATGACAAAACTAATAGGGTGTAAGTAAAAATTAGTAGCTAGACACAAAAATGTATAAAATAACAAGTCATATAAGAAGTGTATACAATAATGTGATAAATATGTGTATTAATTAATTCAATAATTAATAAAATACAACAACAACCTACTTCAGCACCATGCTGAAATATCTCTGAGCATGTCTCACAACCATGCCAACCATAACCATATAACCATGGTAAAGCATAACCTTCCATGACACCATGTTAGAATGTCTCTAAAAATGTCTCACAACCATGACAAACATCACCATAAAACCATGGTAAAACAAAAAACTAGACCAAGCCTGCTATATAAGTATCAAAACATGTGTCATGGCATAGCCCGATATATAAGCATCTCAACATGTGCTAGTGAAAATCTTGATATATAAGAATATCAACATGTTTTAGGGAATATCTCAGTCTATAATCATATCATAATATTCCAGGGAAAAACTTGATATATAAGTATATTAGCATGTTTTAGTGCATAGCCCGATATATAAGCATCTCAACATGTGCCAGGGAAAAGCCCGATATATAAGTATCTTAGAATGTGTCAGGTCATAACCTGATATATAAGAATCTCAACATGTTCCAAGAAAAATCCCAATATATAAGCATCTCAGCATGTGTTAGGGCATAGCCTAGTATATAATCATCTCATCATGTTCCAGGGAAAATCCTGGTATATAAGCATCTTAGTATGTTCCACAAGTGCATATCACAACAACAAGCATATCACAACATGACCACATAAAACCAAATGGCTAATTATGTTAATTACCATTTGTATTTCAATTTATCCATTACTTTAATTAATCAATTTATCCATTTTAATGCTGAATCTATATCAATCAATCACCTAAATCACATTTCATGCTAAAATCATATGAAATCCATTTCCAATTCATTTTTTTCAAAGGTTTTATCACCCAATAGGTAGCTATAAGCCAGGCCACATCATCAATTAAATCTAAAGGGATCCAAAGAATAATCCAACATAGGATTATCATCATTCAATTAAATTAATTAATTATTGTGAACATGTGTTAATGCGATCACAATATTTCATATACCCAAAAATTGAAAATCTGACCATATGGTTAAGATTTTGACCCCTACCTTTAATTGATGATAAAATAATGATTCTAATGGAAACCGACCATGATAAATAAGGTTTAGATGATAAAAAAAGGATCCTAGATCCAAACCAATAAAAATAAAAATAAAAAATGATTATGGTCAAGATAATTACACCACAATTTCCAAAGAAAAACAAAAGATAAGGGAAAACAAATAAGAACCACTTACCCAGAGATTGATCACACAAACGAGATGTACGGAAGGGAGAGAGCCACTCCAAAATCGTCTCGACACTACCATAGGTTCAAGGGGAGAAATCCTTACTAAATTAATGAGGAAATATAAAAATCACGATAGACTTAAAATTATAGGTTGGTAAATTACATGAAGTGCAATATAGTTACATGCTGTGTATTTATTTTTAGATGGATATACCGAAAAACCCATCACCTCATATTATTAATTATTTCGATCAAATATTAAACAACATGTAATATAATTACATGATTTTTACTCTCTTAATGTAATAAATTAGTTCACGACCTATAACCATTCATGACATGTTTTTGGAAACAATTACATGGTGTGTATTATAGTAACATGGCATGTAACTGTCTTGAAAATAGTTTTTCATCCCAGTTTCTTGTAAAAAATATAACACCCCAAAACTTTTATGGTATGTTTCTCTTAAATATATTTTATTAATTAGATAGCCTATATTTCATAAAGCACTAAGTGTTTTTTGAAACAACACTTGGTTATTTAAGATATAGTCATAACCTATCCTTTAAACTTAAATTTTCCATTTTTGTGTTTTGAATTTTGAAAAACGGACATTCACAGTTGTGATCAGGATGATATTTAGAGTCTGATAGAATTAACTTAATTTTCAGTGAATATTAACCTACCCTTATTAATAGAAACTTACCCTTATGAATAGTAATATTAATCATATGAATAGTATCCATACCCATGAATGTGTAAATAAATTTAGGCACCTTAAAAATGAAGATGAATATTTTAGGTGTTTATATTTTTTGATTAAATAATGATTTTAATTAAAAATAAAATTTATCATATGTAGAAATATAATTTGTTAAAAATGGAGTTCATTTTTGGATTCTACATCTCGAAAAATGGTTAGGGTGAATTTTTGGTATTTTTCTGAAATACTTGAATTTTTTATAAATAGTAAAATACAATAAATTACAATAAATGCTTAATAATTGATTTACTACATCATAGGTGATTCAAGGATGATGTAAGACCACTTGTTTCGAACATACATGCCATTATTACTATTTTGTATTACATTAATCAATACTATTCATAGTCTTGAGAAAAAATATTAAAATAATAATTAAAATAATGTAAAATCCCTCCTCCCCTCCACTATATAAACCACCCCTCAGCTCTTCTTCCTCCCACACCAATAAACCTTCAAGACTAGCCTAAATTATGCTAAAATATCTCTCTAAGATTCTTCCCCATGTCCAATACCTTCTGGTCTCATCAAAAGTCCAAAAATAAAGGCCTTAAAAATATTCTCAAGGAGGAGTACTCAAGAGGTGAACTTCTCTTCTATTTTCCTTCAATTTCTTTTACAAGTTTTATTCTTTTGTTGCTCTATCCTCACCTACCCAAAATTAAATGCTATGAAAATTATATTAACTTAAGTGGACTTGAATTTTATTATGCTAATGGAATATCTCACCATCATCTCTCTTTTTCCTCACCTCTTACACTAAAAATGAAAATACCGTTCGAGAAGTGTTAATTTATCACATTCAAGGACGACGAGTTTTCAATTTATATTACTATCTTCAAGACTGGTCATGAAAAATTTTTATTGGTTGAAAAATATTATAATATATGTATTTTACCTTATTAGATGTTTTTAATCATTACACACTCATAATAAAAAATAATAATACAAAACAAGTTCATTATGCACAAAACCACCAAGTTAATCCAAGCATTTATCAATAAATTTTAACTAATGATTTATCCTCAAGTATATAACCCAAAATAATTATAAGATCATTTATAATTTCAATAATAATATATATTTACAATTCTGGATGTTTAAACACATTTCAAATGAACTTCCATCCATGAATGCAAGTAAACCGGTCATGAAAACCAAGGAAGAAAATGCTTCCAAAATAATAAAATTGAATCTATTAAACCCCTAAAAAAGGGCATGAATGAACCTAATAAGGTTATAACATATCAATTACATGTTTTTTAGGTTCTGTAAATATTAATTAATGAAGCTAAATTTTATTATTCAGGTCATTAAGATCAATCAAGAACACCTTTGGGCATAAGGTAAGGGATCCTGTCTCTCACTTTTGTTCAAGAATTCCCCTATGTTGTTTTTTTTAATTCCTAATAATGTGTTATATTTTCACACCACACCCATACTACCCTTATGATATATAAATGATTTTATTCCCATTTAACACTCTTTAATCCCTCACAAGAACATCTGTTACCATGCCGAAATGTTGGTAACGAGTTTCTCATCTCACTTTCAATTCCGTGGGATTTCCATTGTTTGCCTCTTATTTCTTATATGTGGTATATGTGTACTTAAAATTGATATAAAATATCATGATTATCTATATATTAGTGGTATTTTGTGATTCATTCAGTGATTAATTTTTTTTGGTCATACGATTCAATTGATTACAATGTGGTAAGTGACTTCG
The DNA here is from genome assembly GCA_963277665.1 of Viscum album. Lineage (NCBI taxonomy): Eukaryota > Viridiplantae > Streptophyta > Magnoliopsida > Santalales > Viscaceae > Viscum > Viscum album. The sequence goes on along the minus strand of OY728146.1, from coordinate 886,015,879 downwards.
TCTCAATTTCTATTTCCTTGAGATCTACTTGGTACCGTGCACCCAATATTTCTTACGTGGTGTATTTAATACCCATTTGAGATATTTTTTTCCTTTTAAATTATAATTCTGATAAATATACATTTTCTTGTAGCATGATATGATTATTTCCTTAAGCCGTATACCATTTCACATACGATGTTAATTTGGAAAGTTGTTTTAACTATGGAAATATTGATGAATCAGTATTCTCTACTCTATACGAATATTGATAAGGAATATTATAATTGTATTAAATATATGTATAAAGAATTATTTGGGCTTGAAGTGATGGGCGGGGCTCTCTATAGCCCCTTAATGCATCGATAGGTCTCATGTGACAAATCAGTTGGCGACAAACCCTTTGAGTTTGTTTCCAAAAATCAGATGGGTTTCTACCCACAGAAGAAAACTGTTTTAACTGTATTATGGTATCATGTGATAGATACATGACGTCCAATTAATAAGAATTCTATTTATTCATTTTTAGTTATTACTATCTATGAGGTTTTCACTATGACAAAATATATGGATGTAGTTTCATTATCAGTTTATTAATGGCATGTGTTTTTCATTTATTCACCATGCCATATCAACATGCCAATTTGTTTATGTTTTATTTATTCAGTCATGATTCCACTATTTTTAACCCTTACTGAGCATTTGATCTCACCCCTTTCATTTGTTTACATTCAACAAGTTATGAAGAAGAGATCATTTATTGAGTTTCCGTGGATGAAGTCTATTAATTTTTGTTATGTATTGTATTTTGTTACCTTTCCTAATGTAATTTGAGTTACATCTATGTATCTAGTTTCTTCAAGACTAAAAAACTGATTGTTACTTTATGATTTCATTCCTCTTAATCATGCAAATGTAATAAGTAATGCACCAACTCTTATATTTTAGGGTCGTGGTGTTACAGTTGGTATCAGAGAAAGTTTAGTAGCAAACTTGGGAAGTAGATTTAGAAAACTTAGATTAGGGAACAAACCCCTAAGATAGTATTTGAGGATAAACATACCAGATCATCCTGGTATTTTGGTAAGGAATAGATTATGTGGATATTTCTAGAAAATATATCCCTGTCTAGATACAAACAAGTAGAGGTGGCTCTGGAACATATGTACCTAGGAGTGAAAACTCCAAAAAGGAGTTTTAGGCTTGACTCAGGGTATCCTAGTACACGACAACAGGTCTTTCTGCACTCTTGGTTTGAAAATCTTAGGGGATATGCTTAGGATAATTCACATTTTCTTTACAAGCTATTATGAAGGATTTTGATGTAAAATTTTCCTCAGAGAAACCATGTCTATGATATTATCTATTCATAGAATTTCAATTTATGCTAAGTAATTTTCTAGTCAAGCTTATAAATTATGATTCATAACCTAATCTAGTGTAAGCCATTATTTAGAAATAGAACCTAATGGAATAAGGGGAATCAATACTCATGGCCACTATAGGGATTTCCCCACTGAGCAAGTCAATATAGTCAATGTTATATCAGATCATATCATGAACATATTGGGACAACTTACTCAGGTTGTGATGAATAACAATGCTACACTTGTGTTGGATCATTTCATGTGGTAGAATCCCTAATCTTTTAGTGGGACTACTAATCTAGTGGAAGATGAGCAGTGGACCAATTCCCTTGAAAAGATATTCATGGCATTAAGATGTAATGAAAGTGAAAAGGTAGTGTTGGCAGTGTATTTTGTCAAGGGTGATGTTGATCAATGGTGGTCCTTCATCCAAAATACCATAGTGGAAGAAGAGATAGAAGATAAGGAATGAAGCAATTTTAAGGGAATATTATTTTACAAATATTTCCCTCATAAGCAACAAACCAAAATGAAGAGGAAATTCCTTGGCTTGATGCAAAGGGAAGAAGATAGTGTTGCAGAGTATGAGGATACCTTCACAAGATTAGCCATATACACTATAGATTATGTACATGACTCAGAATACAAGATTGATCATTTATTTGAAGGTATTAATCCAAGTATTTTAAGGGAACTGGCTTCTCAAATATTTTCATCATATGATAAAATTTTATTAAGTGATATCAAAACAGAGAGGGAGTTTTCTATATCACATCTGTTCAAGTGAAACTAAGATAAGAAGAGGTACTATGATAACCAAGGAAAAGGTGAATCACTAAAGAAGAACAAGGGAGAAAAGAAATTCTCATTATGCGAGAACTTTGGAAAGAATCATCATGGGAAATGATTGAAAGGCATGGGACTCTGCTATAAGTGTGGATGAAAGGGTCATCGATCCAATGAATTCAAGGGGGAGAAACAAGTCAATGATATGCAATGAAAAAATTGTATAGAGACAGGACACTATGAAAATGAGTGTCCTAAGCACCAAAGGAGCTTGCCTCAGAAAAGGACATGAGAGTAAGGGAAAGCTTATGCGATTACGACAATGGAGGTTGAAGTTCCTACTGATGTGGTGGTTGGTACTTTAATTGTTTACTCAAACTTAGATAATGAATTATTTGATTATAGATCATCACATTCATTTATATCTTCCTAGTTTTCCAAGAAAATTAGACACGTCCAATTTGATTTAACAAAGGAGTTGTCAGTCAAAACTCCTAAGGGATGTATCATTTCAATAAAGGCATGTCGATCAGTCCCCCTTATGACACATAAACATGCTTTTGTTTCTAACCTTATCATCATACCAATGACTGAGTTTGATATAATTATCAGTATGAATTGGCTGTCAAATTATGATGCGAATATCTATTTTAAGAAGAAATAAGTTACAGTCTTTGAAAATGGTGTAGAATCCCTTATTTTTAGACCAGAAACATCGTTATCTAATTATTATCTATATCCACCCCCATTAGCTATATCGAATGAAATTATTGGAGAGGAAGAGAAACCAATATCTATGGTTGAGGAAAGAAATCTTCAAATTGAATATGTGCATATAGTGTAGGAATACATTGATGTATTTCTAGAGGATTTACCTGGACATCCTCCAGAGAAGGAAGTTGAGTCCTCTATTGATTTAATTCATGGTGCAAGACCTATATAAAAGGCACCCTATAGAATGGCCACTGTGGAATTATTGGAGCTAAAGAAAAAACTAGAGGAATTTGAGTGAAAAAGGATTTATTCGACCTAGTGTTTCCCCATGGGGATCTCATCTCCTCTTTGTCAATAAAAAAGATGGATCCATGAAGCTATGCATTGATTACAGTGAAATAAATGCTATTACAATAAATATTAAGTATCCTATACATCAAATTTATGATTTATTTGATCAACTTAATTAAGTACAATATTTTTCAATGATTGACCTTTGATTTGGATATCATTAGCTATGTGTGAGGAAGGAAGATTTTCCAAAGACAACATTTCAAACTCGGTATGAGCATTATAAGTTTATAGTGATGCCTTTTGGAATGACTAATTCACCCTCTATTTTCATGGATTTAATGAATATATTTTTAAGGAATATCTTGATAAATTTGTTGTGGTATTTATCGATGATATCCTGGTATACTCTAAAAGCAATGAAGACCATGAGAATCACTTACAAATTATTCTGAAAACTTTTAGAAGAAATGAATTGTATGGGAAGTTTAGAAAGTGTGAATTTTTTCTTCAATCAGTTTCTTTTCTAGTCCATATTTTCTCTATGGATGGAATCCTATTTGATCCTATGAAGACAAAGTCAATCCAAGAATGTCCCATTCCAAAAAACATAACTGAGGTATGTAGTTTTATTGGATTAGCAGGTTACTATCGGCGTTTCATTCAGAATTTTTTCTGACTGGCTAACCTGCTAACCAAGATCACATGTAAAGGGGTTAAGTTTGTATGGACGAAATAATTCATAGAATTCTTTCAAGAATTGAAAATAATATTGGTCAATGCTCCAATTTTGACCTTTCCATATAGAAATGATGGATTTGTGATATACAGGGATGCGTCAAAGAATGGACTGGGTTGCATCCTTATGAAAAATGATAAATTTATAGATTATGCATCAAGGCAGTTGAAGAATCATGAGAAAAATTACCCAACTCATGATCTTGTGTTAGGATCCATAATCTTTTCTCTGAAAATATAGAGACATTATCTCTATGATGAAATATGTGAAATATATACGGATCAAAAGAGTTTAAAATACATTTTCACACAGAAAGAACTCAACATGAGGCAAAGGAGATGGCTCGAGTTACTCAAAGATTATGATTGTTCAATACAATACCACCCAAGAAAGGAAAATAAGGTGGAAGATGCATTAAGAAGGAAAGATCATGGACTTCTAACACAAATGAGGATTTAGAGAGATCCTATATTCATGGATCTACTAAAGATGGATATGGGAATTTTTAAAGAAGGGGGAACATATTTTCTCTTTAAAATGATTGCTAAAACATCTTTACTAGAGAAGGTAAAAAGGTCTCAATCTGATGATGATAATCTATACAAGAAAATTAATGTTGTTAAGGATGATAGATTGGAAGACTTCATGTATGAGTAAGGAGTTATGAAATTTGGGAAGAGGTTATGCATTTAATCATTACCTGAGCTAAAAAGGGAACTATTAGATGATGATAATAACTCAAATTTCTCTATAAAACCTAGTAGCACAAAGATGTATAGAGATCTGAAGGAACATTTTTGTTGGGATAATGTGAAGCGGGAAATTGCTGACTACGTGTCAAGGTTCCTAGTTTGTCAACAAGTGAAGGCAGATAGGTAACATCTTAGAGGGGTGATGAAACCTCTAACTATTACTATGTGGAAGTGGGATGAAATTATGATGGATTTTTTCACTCGAATACCAAGGAAACCTAGAAGGAATTATGAAATATGGTTAATTATTGATCATCTCACAAAATCAGCACATTTATTTTCTATAAGAGAGGATTTAACACTTGAGCGCCTAACAAGACTTTATATTAATGAATTTGTAAGACTTAATAGTGAACCTCTATTGATTGTGTCCAATCTAGATCCCCTGTTTACATAAAAATTATGGAAAAGTGTTCAAAAGTCTTTGGATACTGAGCTTCATACGAGTACTGCTTATCACCCCCAAACTGACGGACAATTTGAAATAACCATTCAAACCCTGGAAGACATGTTGAGATCATGATCTCTTGACTTTCAAGGTATGTGGGTTCAATACTTTAATTTGGTAGAATTTTCTTACAATAATAGTTTCCATTATAGCTTTCAAATGGTGCCATATGGAGCATTATATGGTAAGAGGTGTCGAACTCCAACTTGTTGGGATGAAGTTGGTGAGAGGAAACTTTTAGGCCTTGAACTTATCGAAGAGACAACATCAAAGGTAAGGAAAATTCAGGCCCATATTAAAGTAGCCCAAAGTAGGAAAAATAGTTATGCTGACAACTGGAGAAAGGATTTGGAATTTCAAGTAGGAGATCATGTTTTTATAAAAGTATCTTCATGGAAGGGTGTCTTAAGGTTCGATAAGAAATGGAAACAAATCCCCAGGTACATCGAACCGTTTGAAATTCTAGAAAGGATCGGAGTTATAGCTTACGATTTAGCAATGCCACAAAGTCTCTCCAAAGTTCATAACATGTTCCATGTGTCTTTGTTGAAGAAATACATGCCAGACCCAATGCATGTACTCACCTATGAATAAATAGAATAGAAACCTGATTTGTCATACTATGAAGAGCCTATCGGGATTCTTGATACGAGTAAGAAGGTATTGAGAAATCATACAAATCATCTATTAAAGGTTATTTAAAGAAACCATAATATTTAGGAAGCAATGTGGGAACCTGAGGATGTTATGAAGAAGAACCACACACATATTTTTGAAGGGATTTATAAATGAAAAATTTCAAGGCTGAAATTTCTAAAGGAGGAAATAATATAACTCCCCAAAAATTTTATGTTACATTTCTTTTAAATACATTATATTAATTAGATAGAATATATTTAATAAATTACTAATTTTATTTTAAACAACACTTGGTTATTTAAGAGATAGTCATAACCTAGACTTTAAACTTAAATTTTCCACTTTTGTGTTTGGAATTTTGAAAAATGGACATTCACAGTTGCGATCAGGATGATATTTAGAGTCTGATAGAATTAACTTAATTTTCTGTGAATAGTAACCTACCCTTATGATTAGTAACTTACCCTTATGAATAGTAATTTGAATCTTATGAATTTTATCCATACCCTTGAATGTATAAATAAATTTAGGCACCTTAAAAATGAAGATGAATATTTTAGGTGTTTGTATTTTTTGATTAAATAATGATTTTAATTAAAAATTAAATTTATCATATGTAGAAAATTATTTTTATAAAATGGAGTTCATTTTTGATTCTACATGTTGAAAAATGGTTAGGATGAATTTTTGGGTTTTTTCTAAAATACTTGAATTTTTTATGAATAGTAAAATACAATAAATTACTATAAATGCTAAATACTTGATTTACTACTTCATAGGTGATGAAAGTATAATGTAATAACACTTGGTTTGAACTCACATTCCATTATTAATATTTGGTATCACATGAATCAATACTGTTTATAGTCTTGAGAAAAAAATATTAAAATAATAATTAAAATAATTTAAAATCCCTCCTCCCGTCCACTATATAAACCACCCCTCACCCCCTCTTCCTCCCACACTAATAAAGCTTCAAGACTTGACTAAATTCTTCTCAAATATCTCCCTAAGATCCTTACTCATGTCGAAGACCTGATGGTCTCACCAAAAGTCCAAAAACAAAGGCCTTAAGGAGATTCTCAAGGAGTACTCAAGAGGTGAACTTCTCTTCTCTTTTCCTTCAATTTCTTTTACAGGATTTATTCTTTTATTTATTTATCCTCACCTCTCCATATCCAAATTATATGAAAATTCTAGTAAATTAAATTTATTGGAATTTTATTTTTCTAATGGAATATTTCATCATCATCTCTCTTTTTCCCCACCTCTTATACTAAAAATGAAAATACCGTCTGAGATGTGTTAATTTATCACATTCAAGGATGACGAGTTTTCAATTTATATTACTATATTGAAGACTGGTCATGACACCTTTTTAATGGTTAAACCAGATCATAATATATGTATTTTACCTTATGCAATGTTCTGGAATCCTTACACACATAATACAAAATAATAATACAAAACAAGTTCATTATGTACAAAACTGCCAAGTTAATCCAAGCGTTTATCAATAACTTTTTACTAACGAGTCATCCTAAAGTATATAACCCAGAATCATTATAATATCATTTATAATTAAACTAATAATATATATTTATAATTATGGATCTTTAACCACATTTTAAACGAACTTCCATTAATGAATAGAAGTAAACCGATCATGAAAACCAAGGAAAAAAATGCTTCCAAAATAATAAAATTGAATCTCTTAATCCCATAAAAAAGGGAATGAATGAACCTAATAATGTTATACCATATAAATTACATGATGGTATTCCCATTTACCACTCTTTAATACCTCACAATAACACCTGTTACTATACCAAAATTTTTGTAAGGGGTTTCTCATCTCACTTTCAATTCCGTGGTATTTCCACTGTTCGCATATTATTTCTTACTTGTGGTATATGTGTACTAACAATTGATATAAAATAAAATTATTCTATTTATATTCATTGAATTATATTATTAATTCTATTATAAATGATTTTTGGTCAGATGATTCAATTTTTTACAACGTGGTAAGTGACTTTGTCTCAATTTCTATTTCATTGAGAACTACTTGGTATTGTGCACCTAATATTTCTTATGTGGTGTATCTACTGCCCATTTGAGTTCATTTTTTCATTTGAAATTATAATTCTAGTAAATATCCATTTTCTTGTTGCATGGATATGATTATTTCCTTAAGTCGTATACCATTTCACATACGGTGTTAATTTGGAATATTGTTTTAACTGTGGAAATATTGATGAATCTGTATTCTCTACTCTATACAGATATTGAGAAGGCATATTGTAATTGTATTAATTCTATGTAAAAAATAATTATTTGTACTTGTAGTTATGGGAGGGGCTCACTATATCCCCTCAATGCATCGACAGGTCTCATGATACAAATCAGTTGGTGACAAACCCTTTGAGTTTGTTTCTAAATATTAGATATATTTTTACCCATAGAACTAAATAGTTTTAATGGTATTATGGTATCCTATTCCAGATACATGACGTCCTATTAATAATAATTCTATTTATTCATTTTCAGTTATTACTATCCATGAGGTTTTCACTCTGAAAATATCTATAGATGCATTTTCATTCTCAGTTTATTAATGGAGTGTGTTTTTCATTTATTCACCATGCCATATTGACCATGCCAATCTATTTATGTTTCAGTTATTCACTCATTATTTCACTATTTGTAACCCTTACTAAGATTTTGAGATCACCCCTTTAATTTGTTTAAATTCAATAGGTTATGAAGAGGAGATCATTTATTGAGTTTCTGTGGATGATATCTATTATTTTTTGTTATGTATTGTATTTTGTTACCCTTCCCAATGTAATTTGAGTTACATCTATGTATCTAGTTTCTTCAAGACTAATAAATGGATCATTCCTTTGGGATTTTATTCCTCTTAATCATGCCAATGTAATTAGTAATGCACCAGATCCGGGCTTTTGGGGTCGGGGTGTTACAAAAACTTGAGCCCCCTTAAGGATTCTAAAACTTTCCAATAACCCTTATAAACACTTGATACATTTATACCCATACTCTAATAATTTAAACAAAATCCTGAACCAGTCCCCACATGGATCCTTTCTGGTTTTTTTCATGTTTCCTAACAACCTAAGGCTCTTCTTATTCAAACAAATAGAACTCCCTAAACTTTAAGTCATTTTCCCTAAAATGATCTACATATTTGAACAAGACTTGTCCACCAAGGATCAAATGAAAAAATCAAATAGGGGCATACCTAAAAAAAGACATGATCTTACAACATTAATGATGTGGATTTTTTGATTTTTTTTCATTCTAGGTAGTCACTAATTTTATTTTTATGGAAGTATTAGAGACTGTCTATTGTAAAGACCCAACCCCAGTTACCCAGAGTCGGTGCATTATTACATAGCATTGGCATGATCACAAGGAAATCATGTCCCGAAAGACTAATCAGTTTAGTATTATTAGAAACAAGATTCATACATAAGTTTAACTTTACAACTTGAAAAGAAATACAACACTAATTTATTCCATTAGAAACATCCAAGACTCCTAGATTATGCATGCAAGTCACTCATAACTAACTTATTCATATCCTAGGAAAATGAAACATAAGAAAGGGGTGAGCTCAAACACTCAGTTAGGGTAAACAATACAGTGGAAGATAACATAAATATTAAGCATGGTGAATAATTTAAAACACATGCCTTTACAAATAATAAACATGAACACTTTTATGGCATGAATATGAGTTGAGTAAATAATGCCATAATAAAACATAATCATGGGTATTATACTAGTCTAATGACCCCATGAACCATCAATATTATTTTCATAATTATGGAATGTATAATGCCAAACATTCTGAAACATTTTTTCAAGGCCTCGTCCATGACGTCTAAAAATGATTAAGGCCTCGAACAAAACTATATATCAAATTGGGAAAGGCCTCGGACAATTCCATGTCTAGTTGTCTCATGAGACCTACTAATGCATCGAGGAGCTATAATAAGATCCACCCGTCACTTACTAAGTCTAATGTATTCCTCATATGAAAAGGTTGAAATATAACATAAACAATCGTATGAAAACTAGCATACGAAATGTCAATACTTTAACCATAAACCATGAATGGTATAAAAATAACACATCCACAGACAAAAATATCACAAAACCTTAAATATTATATAGAATATTTGTATCATAATGAATCGACTTCAAACAAGTATAAAATCTATCAAAGGATGTTGACATAGATGAAATCAAAAATATTTGAGAGAAATATCTCTTTCTTTTTTTGAAATCATTTAAAGTTACATAATTATAAAAGAAAACATTTATTTTGAAAATATTCTTATAATATTTTAAGGGAAGCTTTGACGATGTTATAACAGTGGAAAATAGCTGCACCCGCTGTATAAGTTAAAAAAAACATTCTTACCTTAATTTTGTCGAAAAGGTCATAAGGTACCTTGTTTGGAAAATGACGAAAAGATTCTTTTCAAAAAAATTTATAAAAAATAAAACAAGGGTATAAATGACTTTAACCCATAGTCTAGTAAATAGTAAAAATGTTTTGGAATATATTTTCAAGAAACATGTATGTGGATGATAAAGAGGTCCCAGTAGATACTTACGTAAAAACAACCTCAAATAATAAAGAGATTGTGAAATTAACCCTTACCTTGTACTTTTACTTGGTAAAGGGTATGTTAAACTCATATATAATATTTAAATAATTGTTATTAAATTATAAAGTAACCATATACATATTTATGATATCATATATGATCTTCTAATAATGATTTGTTAATAATATTTTAGTATTATCATCGTTTCGAGTGTTAACTGATTCATTTTCCTTTATATTATTTGTTACATGAGTCATGTTTTTCATGAATGGGATGTATCTTATTCATATCCATTATGATATCTATTATTTAAACATTATTTTTAATCATGAAATGAAAATTAGTCTTGAATGGTTACGATGGGGAATGAATCTCATCTTGTTCGTGGAGACGGTAATCCGTACATACGCACGAGCAAAAATATCATAATATATAAATAGATGGTATATAATATATACATAATCATTAAAGTGTTATATTTATTATTTAAATCAATTATACATCATTATTATACCCATCTAAAAATAATGTATTGAATAACAACTACACCACGACGTGGAGACGGTAAGTTGTACATACGCATGTATGTTGAATTTTTCATTCATATGATGGATAGAATAATGAATATTGTTGTAAAATTTTTATAATAACATAAAAATATATAGAATATACTGGAGTTATTATTTTATAATGCAAACAACAAAGAAATAGGAAGTGGAAGAAGAAAATAACTTGAAAGAGGTGATGAAATATTTACCTCTTCTTTAGGTTCTTCCTTTTGATTTGATCAAGAGGGCTCCTTAGGTTGGATTTATGACTAAATAAAGGCCTTTAGGAAGAAGGTAGGACAGTTGGTAGGATATTTGGTCAGGGTTTGGCTGAGCCAAATGGCTTTGAAGGTGTGAATTTGAGAGAAGGGGAAGTGCCCTTTTATAAGAGGGGTGAGGGGAACCTTAGGAAAAGATTGAAATATTATTTTATAATAAAATAATTTTAGGTTTCTAATGGCTCAAAAATAAATTATTTATAGGATAAGGTGTTTTTGTGTCTAAAACCTCTCAACCAATAGGCTTTAGATAGGTATGGGTCACTACATTAACCTTATGTTTTAGATTTAACTCTTAGTTAAATAGTTTGACAATTACCATGTCTCTTCGTAATTTTATATTATATGGTTAATAAACTTACTATAAACTTCCAAGAGAACCCCAAGTGGTTCATTAATGGTACATATATCATTATATAAGTCTTTTGGATGAACATTAGATTTTTATAATTATTATATCAACCAATAATATTATATTTGTTTTAAAAACTCATTTATGTCAATTTTGACGTTATTTAATAATTGATTTTTTTAAATTTCTAAAAACTTTATTAATTCAAAATAAATACATTTAATCAACCATAACATGTCATATTAACCTATAAAATTAGTTTAATTAACTAAAAGTCTCAAATTAGATTTATTTAGTTATTTATAATATCAATTATTTTAATCTTTCATTAATATGGTAATTACTTCATCATCATTGTGTCATAAATAAATTTAATTATTTAATGTATAAATTTTTTAAATAAAATATAATTATGTAGGAAATATTTTTATCTTTATAATGAATATTTATAGTCTAATTTATATTGTGTGTAAACCTATATTAAAAATGGTTTAGTTATTAAACTTTGAATTTAACTCTTTTAAATCTTCTTTAAATAAAATAATAATAAATGTCCTAATCTAATCCAAGTGGACCAAAGGGGTTCATATTTTATTCCCAAGGTTATTTTTGGTCGAATTATACTTATCCAATAGAATTAGGACATGTGTTATGGTAATAATAATATCATTTTTACCCTTAATTACCCTATTTACTTTTAACCGTGGTAAATAAAAGTAAAAAGTTACTATTACAAAAAAATTATTTTTATCTTATTGAACCAAATTTTACTTACTGATATCAACCGTGAATCTTGGATTTTTTAAATTAAACTCATAGAAGTGGTAAAATTAAGTTTTATACAAATTTGGAAATACTCCTAGGAGGTGGGTAAAAGACGGTAAAAAGTTCGATAAAATTTTATATATCTAAACTCATTATAAAATGACTCCAATGAATTAAATTGAACTTATATAGGTATTATGTATCTATTTTTACCAAAAATAAATTTAAATAAAATAAATAATTATTTAAATAAAAAATCGATTTTAAACAATAACTAAGTGTTTTTCACTATTAATCAAAAATTGAAAGTTTTCAGAAAAATACCAAAAATTCACCCTAAGATAATTTCAATATTCCAAATCAAAAACTGAAGTCCATTTTAAAAGTTAAAATTTATAAAATTTTAAAAATTGGGTATTACTATTCATAACGGCTAGTTAGATTGGTTGTGGTGTGTTTGAACTCGAAGTTGCGTACAACACAAGCTATTGTATTATTCAAAGGGAAACGTACCGTGGAAGCTTGGGGTGTTACATTCTCCCCTCCTTCAAATAATTTCATCCTCAAAATTTCTAGAATATTACCGCATAAAACTATTTGGGTGGTTCTTCATCATAAGTTCCTTAGGTTCCCACGTTGCCTCTTCCATTTTATGGTTTTTCCATAGAACTTTTACTAGACGATTCGTCCGGTTTCTCAGCACTTGTTCTCTGGTATCAAGAATCTTGACAGGATATTCGCAATAAGATAGATCGGGTTCCTATTATAATTCCACATAGGTGAGTACATGCATTGAGTCATGCATGTATTTTCTCAATAGTGATACGTGGAACACATCATGAACTTTAGAGAGACTTGGCGGCATTACCAAACAGTAAGCTACAACCCCAATTCGTTCTAGAATTTTGAAAGGTCCGATGTACCTGAGACTCAATTTACCCTTCTTGTCAAATCATATAATTCCCTTCCATGGAGATACCTTCAAGAAAACATGATCTTCTACCTAAAATTCCAAATCCTTCCTTCAGTTATCAACATAGATCTTCTGCCTACTTTGAGCTGCTTTGATGTGGGTATGGATTACCTCCACCTTTTCCATCGTTTCCTCAACTAGTTCTGGGTCTACGAGTTTTCTTTCACCAATATCATCCCAACAGGTTGGTGTGCAACATCTCTTTCCATATAACGCTTCATATGGTTCCACCTGAATACTTTAATGGAATCTATTGTTATAGGAAAATTATACCAGAGGTAAATATTGATCCCACATACCTTGAAAGTCAAGTGAGTATGATCTCAACATGTCTTATAAGGTTTTAATAGTCCGTTCTGATTGTCCATCAGTTTGAGGGTGGTAGGTAATGCTTAAATGATGTTCAGTATCCATGGATTTCTGAAGACTTTCCTAGAATCTTGATTTAAAATGGGGATCATGATCAAAAAGAATCGATTAGGGTGCTCCATAAAGTCTTACAACTTCATTAATATATAGTCTTGATAGACATTCAAGTGGTATATCTTCTATTATAGCAAGAAAATGTGATGACTTGGTAAAACGATCAACAATTAATCATATTGCATCATTCCTTCTAGGAGTCTTTGATAGTTCCATGACAAAGTCCATCGTAATATTATCCCATTTCCACTCAGGTATGGGAAGAGGTTGCATGACTCCTCCAGGCTGTTGCCTTCCAGCTTTCACTTGTTAACAAACCAAACATCTTGACACAAAATCAGCAATCTTCCTATTCATGTGGTCCCACAAAAAATGCTCCTTCGAATCTCTATACATCTCAGTGCTACCAAGGTGTATAGAGAAATTGGAGCTATGAGCATCATCTAACAATTCCCTTTTCAGATCAGGTATATCGAGAACGAAAAGTCTCTTCCCAAATTTCAAAATCCCATCTTCATATATGAAGTCACTCAATCTCCCATCATTCATATCTTTAATCTTATTTTGAAACTCCTCATCATCAGTTTGAGAACTCTTTATACTTTCTAGTAAAGATGGTTTGGAAACCATTTGAAAAAGCATTGATGTTTCAACTTCCATGGTTATTCCCATATCCATCTTTACTAGATCCAATTATATAGGATCCTTTTTAACTCTCATCTTGTTCAAAACTCGATGATCCTTTCTACTCAAAGCATCTGCAACCTTATTTTCCTTCCCCGAGTGGTAGTGTATAGTTCAATCATAATCCTTGAGTAGTTCAAGACATATCCTTTGCCTCATGCTAAGTTCTTTTTGTGAGAAAATATACTTCAAACTCTTGTGATCGGTATATATCTCACATTTTCACCATAGAGATAATGTCTCTATATCTTCAAAGCCAAGATTACAGCTGCTAACTCAAGATCATGAGTAGGATAGTTTTCTCATGAATTTTTAGCTGCCGCGATTCATAGGCAATAAATATATCATTATATATAAGGACACAACCAAATCCTTTCTTTGAAGCATAATTATAAATAACAAACATATAATTCCCCGATGGTAGAGTCAAGATAGGAGCATTGACTAATATTCTCTTCAGTTCTTCAAAACATTCTTCTCACTGTTTTTTACAAACAAATTTAACCCCTTTACGTGTGAGATTTGTTAATGGATTAGCCAACCGGGAAACATTCTGGACAAAACATCGATAATAACCTGCTAAACCAATAAAACTGCATACCTCAGTTATAATCATTGGTGCTGACCATTCTTGGATTGTCTTGGTATTTGAAGGATCAATAGAGATTCCATCCTTAGAGATAATATGAACAAGAAAATAAATCTCCTAAATCCAGAATTCACACTTTCTAAATTTTCCATATAATTCATTTCTTCTAAGAGTCTTTAGAATAATGCACAAGTGATTTTCATGATATTCATAGCTTTTAGATTATACCAAGATATCATCAATAAATACCACTAAAAAGTCATCAAGATATTCCTTGAAAACTCTATTCATTAGATCCATGAAGATAGAGGGTGAATTAGTCATCCCAAAAGGCATTACTATAAACTCGTAATGCCCATACCTGGTTCGAAATGCTATTTTTGGAATGTCTTCCTTCTTCACACACAACCAATGGTATCCATATTGAAGTTCAATCTTTGAAAAATATTGATCTCTATAATTTTTTTGAATAAATCATCAATGCAAGGTAGGGTATACTTGTTATTTATCGTTATAGCATTGATCTCCCTGTAGTCAATGCACAACCTCATAGATCCATCTTTCTTCTTTACAAAAAGGATAGGGGATCCCAATGGAGAAATATTAGGGAGAATAAATCCCTTATTAATCAATTCCTATAGTTGTTTCTTTAGTTCCACTAATTCCACAGTGTCCATTCTTTAAGGGGTCTTCGATATGGGCATTGAACCAGGAATTAAATCAATGGAAAACTCAATATCTTATTCTGGAGGATGTCCAGGTAAATCTTCTGGAAACACATCAACATATTCTTGCACAATAGGTATGTCCTCTAATTGAATATTCCTTTCCTCACCCACAATTATTTCATCATCTTCCTCCCAAATAATTGAATTTAGTTGAGCTACTGGGGGTGGATCTAGATAAGAATCAGGTGGTGACGTTTTTGATCTAAAGATAAGGTACTCCTTATCATCATTGAAAATTATATCCTCATTCTTATTATAATAAATTTTCACATCATGGTCCTAAATCCAATCAATTCCGAGGATTATATCAAATTCAATAATGGGTATGACGATGAGATTAGCGGATAAAGAACATTTATATGCCCTAATGAGAACTGATTCACAAAACTTTGTTGAAATGATACTCCCCTTAGGTGTTTTGACTGACAAATCCCTTGTTAAATAAAATTGGAAATATCTAATTCTTAGAAAACTAGGAAGATATGAAATAATGCGATGATCCAGAATCAAATAAAGCATTGGCTAAACTTGAGGAAACTATTAAATCACCTACCACCACGTCTTTTGGAGCTTCAAACTCTATAGTAGTGATCGCATAAGCTTGGACTTGATCCCTTGGCCATTTATGAGGTAAGTTTCCCTGACGCTTCAGAAATTCATTTTCATAATGTCCCATCTCCCTGAAATTGTATCATTGAACATTGGTAGCTTCTTTATTTCCCTTACAATCACTAGCAAGATGGCCTTTCTGTCTAAATTTATAGTATACTCCTTTTCATTTTAGACAGGCACTAGGGTGATTCCTTCCATAATTATCACAGGGTGGAAATTCAATTCTTCCCTTCTTCCCGGTTTCCTTATTTTCTTTCCTAGAGTGTTAAACATATCTCTTATTCTCTTGCTTTTCTTTAAAGTCATAAGACTTAGAGAATTCCTTTTTTGTCTTGATAGCACATGAGACAATATCTTCGTACGATGAGAAGGATTGCGATAGTAATTCTCGATGGAGAAATGGTTTTAACCCATCAATGAAATGGTCAATCCTACTTCTTGGATTACGTATATAATATGCAACATGAATTGATAATCTTGTAAAGTTATCCTCATACTTTGCAACATTCTCATCCTCCTTTTGCCTCAGACTCATAATTTTCCTTTCCATATCTGCTCGATGGTCATGAGAAAAGTATTTTTCTAAGAAAAGTTATTTAAACTCCCTCCATTCTATACTAGACACTTCTTCATCTTCCTTTGTGTTTTGAATCAATGACCACCATTGATCAGCATCTCCAGTGAGGCGATAAACTTCCATGAAAACTTTTTCCTTTTCGCTACTCCCCAAAGCGTGAAATATTTTCTATAAGGAATTTATCCATTACTCAGCCACTAATGGATTTTTACTCCCATTGAATGTTGGTGGTTGTTGCCTCATGAAGTGGTCTAACATTGATCCTCTGCATTGTGGATCAGGGTGCTCAATACGGGTAAGGTTATTATTCATAACCTGTGTGAGTTGTCCCAGTATAGTGATAAGCTAACAAACACCAGTTTCATCACCATCTCTGCTATAATTATATTGAGTAGGAGGGCAATACCTACATGGATTATGTGCATTGATACAGTTTCCATTCCTTCCACTAGGCGCCATTTCTAAATAATGGCATAAACTAGATTAGTTTATGAATCGAAATACATAATTCCATACTTGTAAAAAACATAACATAAAATGAATATTTTATGGATATAATCCATAATCATAAATATGTTTTCTTTGAGGAAGTATATACTCATAAACCCTTCATAATGGTTTTTAAATAAAATGAGAATTATCCTAAGAATATTACCCAAGAGTGTCATAACCATGAGTGCAGCAAAGCCCGTTGTCGTGCACCAGTTCCCGTTCGAGTCTATCTCAAAGCGGTGTTTTCAAGTTTTACCCCTAGGTACATCTGTGACAGAGCCGCCTCTACCTTCTTGTATCCAGATAGGGATATATTGCTTGAAAAACTCAAAAAATCTCTACAATACCAAAATTCTAGGAAGTTATTCTATATTAATCCTCAAAGTCTATCTTAGGATAATGTGCTCTAATCAAAGTTTATCTAAATCTAGTTTCCAAGGTTTGTACTAAACTTCCTATGATACCAACTATAATGACCCAACCCCAGTTACCCAGAGTTGGTGCATTATTACATAACATTGGCATGATCACAAGGAAATCATGTCCCTAAAGTCCGATCATTTTAGTATTATTGAAAACAAGATTCATACATAAGTTCAAATTTACAACTTGAAAAGAAATACGACACTAATTTATTCCATTAGAAACATCCAAGCCTCCTAGATTATGCCAGAAAGTCACTCATAACTAACTTCTTCATATACTGGGAAAATGAAATATAAGAAAGGGGTGAGCTCAAATGCTCAGTAAGGGTAAGCAATACAACGAAAGATAACATAAATATTAAGAATGATGAATAATTGAGAACACATGCCTTTAAAAATAATAAACATGAACACTTTTATGGAAGGAATATGAGATGAGTAAATAATGCCATAATAAAACATAATAATGTGTATTCTTCTAGTCTAATGACCACATGAACCATCAATATTATTTTTATAATGATGGAATGTATAATGCCGAACATTATGAAACATTTTTTCAAGGCCTTGGCCAAGACGTCTAAAAATGATTAAGGCCTCGGACAAAACCATATATCAAATTGGGAAAGGCCTCAGCCAATTCCATGTCTAGTTGTCTCATGAGACCTATTGATGTATCGAGGATCTATAGAGGGCTCCACCTGTCACTTATTAAGTCCAATACATTCCTCATATGAAAAGGTTGAAATATAACATAAGCATTTGTATTAAAACTAGCATATGGAATGTCAATACTTTAACCATAAAGCATGAATGGTATAAAAACAACACATCCACAGTCAAACATATCACAAAATCTTCAATACAATATGGAAGATTTGTATCATAATGAATTGAATTCAAACAAGTATAAAATCCATCAAAGGATGTTGACATAGATGAAATCAAAACTATTTGAGAGAAATATCTCTTTCTTTTTTTAAAATCATTTAAAGTTACATAATTATAAAAGAAAAAATTTTATTTTTAAAATATTCTTATAAGCTTGTAAGTGAATCTTTGACAATGTTATAACAGTGTAAAATAGCTTCTCCTGCCGTATAAGTTAAAAAAAACATTCTTACCATAATTTTTTCGAAAAGGTCATAAGGTACCTTGTTTGGAAAATAATGGAAATATTCCTTTCAAAACATTTTATAAAAAGTAAAAAAAGTGTATAAATGACTTTAACTCATAGTTTAGTAAATAATAAAAATGTTTTGGAATACATTTTTAAGAAACATGGATGTGGATGATAAAGAGGTCCCACTAGAAACTTACGTAAAAACAACCTCAGATAATAAAGAGATGATGAAATTAACCCTTACCTTGTAATTTTCCTTGGTCAAGGGTACATTTACCTCCTTTATAATAGTTAAATCATTGTTATTAAATTATACAAGAACCATATACATAATTATGATATAATATACGATCTTCTAATAATTCTTTGTTAATAATATTTTAGTATTATCGTCATTTCGGGTGGTAACTGATTCGTTTTCCTTTATATTATTTGTTACGTGAGTCATGTTTGTCATGGATGGGTGTATCATATTAATATCCAGTATTATATAAAGTCTTTAAACATTATTTTTAATCATTAAACAAAAATTAGTCTTGAATGGTTACAATGGGGAATGAATCTCATCGCATTCGTGGAGAAGGTAATCCGTACGTACGCACGAGCGACAATATCATAGTATGTAAATAGATGGTATATCATATATAAATAATAATTAACATGTTATATTTATTATTTACATAAATTATACATCAGTATTATACCCATCTAAAAATAATTTATTGAATAACAACTACACCACGACGTGGAGACGGTAAGCCGTACGCACATACATATGGTGACTTTGTCATTCATATGATGGATAGAATAATGAATATGGTTGTACCATTTTTATAATAACATAAAATTATATAGAATATACTGGAGTTATTATTTTATAATGGAAACAACAAAGAAAGAATAAGTGGAAGAAGAAAAGAACTAAAAAGAGGTGACAAAATATTTACCTCTTCTTTGGGTTTTTCTTTTGATTTGATCAAAAGGGATCCTTAGGTTGGATTTATAACTAAAGAATTACTCTAGGATTAAGTGAGTATAGTTGGGAGGATATTTTGTGGGTTGGACAAGACAAATGGCTTTGAAGGTGTGAATTTGAGAGAAGGGGAAGTCCCCTTTTATAAGAGGGGTGAGGGGCACCTTTGGAAAAGATTGAAATATTATTTTATAATAAAATAATTTTCGGTTTATAATGGATCCAAAATAAATTATTTAAAGGCTAAGGTGGGTATGGGTAGAAAAAATCTCAAACAATAGGTTTTAGACAAGTTTGGGTCACTATATTAACCTTATCTTTTAGATTTTTCTCTTAGTTAAATAGTTTTACATTTACCATGTCTCTTAGTATTTTTTATATTATATGGTTAATAAACTTACTATAAACTTCCAATAGAACCCAAAGTGGTTCATTAATGATAAAAATATCATTATATAAGACTTTTGGCTGAACCATACATTTTTAAGATTATTATTTCAACCAATAATATTGTATTTGTTTTAAAAACTCATTTATGTCAATTTTGACATTATTTAATAATTGTTTTTTGTTAAAGTCCTAACAACTTTATTACTTATAAATAAATACATTTAATCAACCCCAACATGTCATATTAACCTAGAAAATTATTTTAATTCATTAAAAGTCTCAAATTAGATTTATTTGGATATTTATAATATCAATTTTTTTTAATCTTTCATTAATATGGTAATTACTGCATCATCATTGTGTCGTAAATAAATTTAATTATTTAATGTCTAAAAATTATAAATAAAATACCATTATTTAGGAAATATTTTTATATTTCTAATGAATATTTATAGTTTAATTTATATTGTGTGTAACCCTATATTAAAAATGGTTTAGTTATTAAACTTTGAATTTAACCCTTTTAACTATTCTTTAAATAAAATAATAATAAATGTCCTAATCTAATACAAGTGGATCAAATAGGTTCATATTTTATTTATAAGGTTGTTTTTGGTCTAATTATACTTATCCAATAGAATTAGGACATGTGTTAGGGTAATTATAATATCATTTTTACCCTTAATTACCCTATTTACTTTTAACCATGGTAAATAAAAGTAAAAAGTTACTATTCACCAAAAATTATTTTCATCTTATTGAACCACATTTTAATTACTGATATCATCTCATATTTTTTAAATTCAACTCATATAAGCGGTAAAATTAAGTTTTATACAAATTTGGAAATACTCCTAGGAGGTGGGTAAAAGATGGTAAAAAGTTTGATAAAATTTTATATTTCTAAACTCATTATAAAATTACTCCAATGAATTAAATTGAACTTATATAGGTATTATGTATCTATTTTTACCTAAAATAAATTTAAATAAAATAAATAATTATTTAAATAAAAAGTCAGTTTTAAACAATAACTCATTGTTTTTCACTATTCATCAAAAATTGAAAGTTTTTAGAAAAATACCAAAAATTCACCCTAAGATAATTTCAATATTCCATATCCAAAAATGAAGTCCATTTTGAAAGATAAAATTTATAAAATTTCAAAAAGTGGGTATTACTATTCATAACAGCTAGTTTGATTAGTTGTGGTGTGTTTGAACTTGAAGTTTCTTACAACACAAGATACTATATTATTCAAAGGGAAACGTACCATAGAAGCTTGGGGTGTTACACCCATGGAGGTTGCTAAATCCTTTCCCAACTAACACCAACATAATCAATTTTTGGACCCCTACAACGGCTGCTTTTCATGGTCGCTACTTTCCTTTAGCAACGTGGAAACTGTGATTGCCAAAAGTGGTCACTAAAGGTTATTTTTGTAGAAGTGTGTTGTTTATTCATCATTGTTATACTACCACCACATTCCCTTTTGTGATAGAGAATTTCCACATTTATTTCTTTTCATCTTTGACTATGATGAATAATCAATTTTCCATTATCATATGATGTTTAAATTTATAACAATCACTCTTCATGTCTAAGATACCCTAAATCATATTAATAGGTTAGTAAAAATATATATATATGTAAAAAAGTGCAATTGAAAAGATACGTAAGTGGTCTAATTTCATTGAGATATAAATTTCAAGACTCCCTCGTTATAGTTTGATTGATGAAAAAATATTCCACTTTGCATATAATCCATATGTTAACCAAGACAATACTTTATTTATTCAAATTCCACCCTCTAAGTATTTTTTTTATTTAAGAATATCTTCCTGATTCTCAATTATGTTTAAATAATTAGCACAAAGAGTAATGGTTTCATATTCAAAAATTATAGGTATATTGGATCATTCAGATTCTTTTATTCAATAAAATATTCATTTAAGTGATTATAACACATGAGTCCATATTGTTTTATACTACACAAGGATCCCTAAAGCCTAATTTAATATAGATTTTTGGTATTTGAATTTAATTATTCATACATTTTGAATCCTTTAAGAATTATAATGTAAACACTACTGGAAATAAGACCATATAAATAATTTGTAAAAACATGTACAAAAAACTTCAAACCTATTCGAATAATGAAATACTGATAAAATATCTAAAGTTAATTGTTTCAATAATTAAATAATATATACATTTCTTAATAATTTTAGAATATTTTATTTTTATTTGTTAAGAGTTTCTATAATTATAGATGTGTTTTGATCATTTTGTACATTGTTACACCCCGAACTTTATTTTCATATATGTTTTGATTTTCCTTGGTTTCTCTCTCATGTCGGGTGGATTTTCTTTACATTTTAAAGCTTTTGGGATGCACATTAAATGTCACATGATTTAGATGCATGATTAGTGCTAACCATTATGAACTTGTGCAACATACCTATAGTTTTTAGCAGAGCTGATCACATGGTTGGCATAAGATTAGTCCAACTATGTATCCTATCTGTGTGATATGATCCAAACCCCCATGGTTAGCACATAATTTGACTAACCATGCTTCCAAACTACGTGATTCACTCAAGACCTTAAAAATTAGTTTTTTTCTGAAAATTTCCTTAATTAAATAAAACATATTTGGGTATATCTTTCCTTGATTCGGCTATAGCCATCAACACCCCCTATAAATAGACCCCTTGTGTGACACCTCTCCTTATCCCCCTATGGATCATGGCTCTATCTCCCCCTAATTTCTTGTGTGATCTATTCAGGTAAGGATTTTTTATCTTTATATCCCTCTCCTATTCTTGTTCCACTTGGTTTTATTCCTCCCTTTCTATGCATCGATCTTGGCCAAACCCTAGGTAGGGGTTTTCTTTTAAATTTTTATCGTCCTTGATGTTAGGGCGTGTGATGGATTCTTCAAGACTTCTTCCTTATATCTTTGAAAGATTCACATCACCCACACTCGATTTGTGGTAGGCTTCCCCTCATATTTATCTTTAAATTCAAGAACCCTAATTTATTGTGTTTTAAATTAATGTTTTAGATACCTAATAATAGTATTGAATATATCTAAGTATTATTTTATAGGAAAATAAAGTTTCAATTAATTTTCATTTCAATGTAAAGAATATTCTAAATTTGGAAACATGGTAAAAACATGTTTTAGTTTATCACACACACTGGATTTTTGATAAGATTCATGAATGAACTTTATAAATAAATTCTAAGGTTTTAAAAGGAATTTTGGTCTTAGAAGTTGTTTCTAAATATCTTTTTGGGTTTTAAAGGGGTGTTCTTGGTCTTAGAAAGATAAATTTAAAAATACCAAAATGTTTAAAACATTTTATAAATATTTGTAATTAGTGTTCAATCTAATTTTATAATTTGATGATAAGGCCCAGTTGAAATCTTTAAATGTTTTTCATTGAAAATGAAAACCCATGGAACATTCCCCTTTCTTGGTATAGAAGCAATGAGAATTTTAATATTATGCAATGAATGTTCCATCTAATGGAAGTTAAGTCGTTTTAATAATTTTTGATGAAAATGGTATATTTCTATGTGTGTGTGGGGGGGGGGGGGTAGAGGTGAGGAATAACAATTATTTTCCATCTGATATTAATATCATATGTATATTTATATATATTTGAAATTATAAAATTCATTTATATATCATGGGAATCCCATGTGATTAGGAAGGAAAACCTAGTTCGGTATGAGTTCCCTTTCCACTAGCTATTTCTAATAAAGTAAATTAAATTCTCCCACTGGGCAATGGAATGATTTTGTTTTCACTAATTGAGTAAATGACCCTAATTAATGACATAAGTTCTAGTTTCTCGTATCCTTATTGACCCTAGGATGTTTTCCTATGATGCTTATTTTAGATTATTAAATGTATAGATTTTTATTACTCTCAAATTAATTTATACTTTCAATGATTTATAGCCTTCTATTTTCTATTAAAATTTAAATTATATTTTATAAAATGGTTATCTAAAAGTGTATTAAAAGCATCTATTTACAACATGTTTTAATAGTAGTTTTCATATGGGTGTTTTTAGTAAAGGAGGCTTAGACTTAGAAATTATTTTAACATGAATGTTTTTATTTAAATAAAATAAAAAGAATGTTTATAAAATGATTATGGAAAAGATATTGGATTTTATGTGATTATGAATGAAAAACCTATTCATAGTAATGTATTTTAGACTGACATAAACTAGATATTTTATTCAAATACTATTCTTAGTCGGTGGGTTACTTTGGACTTCTTATCAGGCCTTCATGATCACACCTATTAGCATTTCAGGGTCTGGTTTATCTTATAATTGATCATAGATCATGTTTAGTTTGAGGTTGGATAATGAATTCTAAAGTCACACAGTGGTATTTTGGTTATTTTTGTCTTATCTAGTTTACTTTTTACATCGTCCAAATGACCTTTTTCTCACTTTCCTTTTCCTTAAGGGTGATTCAATATATATGTTGAGTTATGGAAGAAAATACATGGGATTATTTGTGCGAGGGAGTTAAAAGTGAGTTTAAGGATTGTATTTAATTTAAATTTTTTATATCCACTTTCTTGTTTCTGTTTATTTGATTTGGCATTGATGTTCAACTTATAGATGAGTCATGCCAAAATTTTTGTTGAAGTTTTTCTACTAATTTAATTTATTTTATTTGAAAAAACATCTTCTAAATGGTGAATCCTATATGTCTATACACTTTTTCTAGATCATGTGGATTGGGAACACCCTTCGAGTTTATCACGAGTCGACCCGGGTGCTTAGTTCATGGGTGACCCAGAGATGGTTTGTAAAATACATTGAGGGAGAAACTATTGAAGTTGGTGTTCTAGAAATAAATATTTTCACATTATATTACATGTATATTAAAATATTTGAATATTAATAAAACGTATCAATATATATTGTTCATTGTTCTGCATGTCTTTAATGTAATAATGTCATAGAGTATCTATCTTATTGATAAGACCATGACACTTCCCCGCTATGATGAGAACCTTAAAATTCTATCACAATATTATTAAATATAATTCCACGATCAGATAACATAATATTACGGGACACATAAAAACTTTACTATCTAGTGTGAGTACTCATAAGAAGATTCAAATTCTTCTCATGAAGTTTTTACTTGGTAATATTTAAGATAGAATATTATGAAAACAGAATTTCTAGTAGGAATTCTACATATTTATGTGTCATAATATATTCCTATCTATGAGCATGTGTAATAGTCCTTAGAATTTAATATTTTTATTAATTCTTGTCGTGACTCCCATACTTTTATAGAATAACCAAAACCCTGATGCCATATGTTCATGGGAGGTAGGGTATGCTAGGTGCATCATGAATTACAAGTTACTAATTAATAAGCTGGGGAAGGATTTCTCCCTTCCATATTAATAGAAGTTGATATCTTGAACCATTAATTGAAATGAAGCTGTCACATTAAATTCAGTGAATATAGTAAGCGTTCATGTGCGGTTGTCGAAATTGTGATATTAAATTATTTATCTGGGGTGACTTAACCCATTGCTAGACAATAATATTTGATTTTAGGTAATCCCACCTAATGCCAATGATAAAGAATCCTAGAGGGTCAGACACTAAGTGTTTCCATTAATCTCAACTAAACTATATTTAAATTTAGTTATTGGAATAAATATTATTCTCAAGACCAATGAATAATTTAATTCAAGATTTATTGATCGCAAATATTCACAATGTAATAAATAAATATTTATTAATTAATAAATAATTTATTTATTTACATGAATATTTAATAAATATTTATTCACCATACCATGAATAAAATTTTATTTTATTTATTTAATATTTAATAAATATATATTCTCTAGAATATGAATAAATATTTATTTATGAATAAATATTTAATAAATATTTATTTGGGTATTCAATAAATTATAAGGATGAGCGGGCCGAGACCGTGTCTGGTGATAAATATTAAATTACAAGCTGGTAAAATAATATTTATCATTGTGCCAGATAATGTATGCCCTAAAATAATAATAACAATAATATTATTATTATATGAAATGAGGTTAGATATGGTTTATTATATATTATATGAGGTTAGATAAGGTTTATTTTATTATTTAAGGGCCATTGTACAATTAAATAATATTTTAATATAAACCATAACTCTATAAATAGATTTTTATGTTTATTGTGTAGGGTTCAATTGAGAATTGAGAATCATTTCACACAACATATTTCTCTCTAGATTCCTCCTTCTCTCATCCTCCCAAGAATTCAAAGACAAAAGGGAATCCTTCAAGATTTAAGGAACTTAAAGAGATCAAGACGAAAAACTCAAGATGATAGATCCGCCACACTATAATTCGACAATCAATAAATTTTATTCAGAGATCAAAGGTCCATGTGTGGATCACCGATAGAGGGGATCTACTTTAGGTCATCCCTATGCAATGACAATAATCCAAAAAGGTTTTCAGACGATCAACATTTTCAAAAAATAAATATCCAAAGATGATGTAATCTCTCTTATGATATAATATAAATTAATTACAAATTTAATATGAAAAATGATCCTATCCAGGTTCTGGGATTTATATGAAAAAATTCTATGGCAAAATTTCATTGGTCATGAAGTTTATGTCTTGCGCAATTGGTGAATGATCCATAAAATATGACAAAAAACTTAATGGTTATTCATCTATTAGGAACTTTTGTTGCATTTAGAACCTTCAAAAAATAGTTTTTACCAACCAAATGGCCTCAAATTAGAAAAATTATCACTCCACTACTATTAAAATAGGGAGTTTACTCTAAATTGCATGTCTAATTCCATTTTTAAATAATTGATTTTCTATGTTATTTTATCGGGTGATTTAATTACAGAAAATGGATTTAAATAGAGTATACAACTACAATTTATCCCATTCATATCCATTAATATGTACATATCTTTGGGTAGGGGTGTGTATTTGAACGTTTTAATTATTTTGGTTTGATTTTTTTTAAAACTGAAATAATCATCATACATATTCAAAATAGCTAAACCGAACCTACCCAAATGTAAAACTAAAAAATGAAATAACCGACTCTGCATAAAATGAATCAGTTAAACTAAAATAACAGAATTAATTTTTAAAAAATTATAAATATAATAAATAAAATATTTTTTTGTGTCAAAAATTTGTTTTTATATGTTAATTTTACAAAATTATTCAAACTAACATTTAAAATGATTATTTAAAGGCTAAACTTCATTTTAGTTTCTTCAATAAAATCAAAATTTTCAAAAATATATTATTTAAAAAATATAGTTGGTTAACTCAAATAAATTGATTTTATATATTCAAAATTGAAAACTAACCGACTTAACTAATTTGACCAATAGAAAAATCAAAATAATTGAATTGAAGAAAAAAACCAAACCAAATTATCCAATTTTCTTTTGGTTTCATCTATTAATTCGATTAATCGATCGAATTATCAAACAAATTTTTAGGATCCATTTAGAGATGTTGTTATTCCTTATAGAAGTGATGAAAAATCCATGGGATCAAGTTTGAGTAACATGACCTTCACTCTCTTCATATTTCACAATCAAATATTCAATATATTTTTTTTCTTAACATTAATGATCAATTACTTTTTTAGGGTTATGTTGGAATTCCTGTATCTTATTATGATATTGTTAATTATTTTTTTCTTGATAATTATATTAAATTTTAATGAATTAATTATATATTTTTTCATATTAAAATCATTCTCTCAAAAATCTATATTTTTTTGGATAAAACTACTATTTAATCATCATTATTCTTAATATATCAATGAAAAAGAATGTGAAAATTTGTTTTTTGATATATGAAATTTATTTTATCATTTTTATATAGTTTTATCATGAAAAAATCATAGATTTATCTATTATTTAATCTTTCATTATAATTTAATGTTCTTTGTTAAATCTTGGATATCTTAATTTAATTATTTGAATTTTATGTGTTTCATTAATATTTTTTGTGTGGTTGATTAGAATTAGTAATATCCTTTCGATGCATATAAACATGGTTAATGATTTTTAATAAAATAATTTATGTCTAATGGATAAATGGATTGAGAAAGTAATAATTCATGAAATATATTTTTTATGGACCTATAACTCCCCAATATTTTAGGAAATATATTAATTCAATTAAATTTAATTTCATCGATAGGTTGCCTTACATGCAACAATGAGTTTAGAAGAACCATTATACAAAATTAAAATGTTATTATAAAATAGTTGTTGGATTAATAGGTATGAATTTTACTAAATAAATTATGA
This sequence comes from Viscum album, assembly GCA_963277665.1. Lineage (NCBI taxonomy): Eukaryota > Viridiplantae > Streptophyta > Magnoliopsida > Santalales > Viscaceae > Viscum > Viscum album. The sequence continues at coordinate 885,987,222 of OY728146.1, read as the reverse complement.
AAATTTATGGTTTACACATGCATAAAATGAATTCATTAGTTATCAATTAATTATAAATGAAAATAAAAATCATTTGAAAATGAAGGAGTTATTTTTCTGAAAACCCATTTTCATGTGCTAGTGTATTTTTATCCTAATAAATTAAATTTATTACTATTGATGAATTATTTTAATGAAATTTATATATTCAATCAAATGTTTTAACATTCTTCTAATATTTTTTACTATGCATTGGATAATAATAAATCTAGTTTTATTCATAAAAATGTATTTTTTCTAAAAAACGGGTTTTGTCCGATTTTGCACACTTACTTTAAAATTAATTTTTTGAAATTTATATGTATTGAATTAGATAAAATAGATTACATATTTGGAATCATATGGTTTAAATTTGGTAAATAGGGCCCTATTATTTTTGGTCAATAATAATTGTAACTATGGTAAAATTTATCTCCTCAATAAAGGGTAAATCGGGTTAGTCTAGATTAAAACTAAGTGCAAGGACATAATTTTTCATTATAATTATCATTTTGTAGATGAAACTATACATTTATCAGCTTAGGATCTAAATTTATTAATTTAATGGATACTTTTCCATGTAAATTACCTATATAATATTTAAATCAATGAAAGTTACAAAATGCCACTCTATTTGTGTTTAACATCACTTATGTGCCCACATATGGAAAAAAGAAAGTTATGAAAGAATATAAGTGTCTACTTTGAGATTAATGATTTTTTCCTAGTTTAAATTTATTTTTTTATTTTTAGTAATTATATAATGGCCTTAATTTCTTATGCAACAATGATGCAATATTTCTCCATTTAATAAAAAATATAATAAATGATTTTAAAAATATTAAAAGTGATATAATTTGAATGATTTAACATGTTTTATGAATTTTATAGAGATATATGACATATTAGGGAGGTTTTAATGAATTAAATTCTAATTTACCCTTTTTATGATGTATTTAAAGTTAAATTAAATTATTATTATTAAAAATGACATCAATTATATTTTATAACAAAAATTTTTTTATTAAATGTTATAAAATTTATAAAAATGTTAGATTTAGAAAAATGAATGTGATATGGTTCTAAACATCAATTATGGACCATTTATGGGAATGTTTTTATTTTTTAGAAACATTATTAACCCTTAAATAGTATAAAAATTTAATATTATGGTAATTTCCAAAAGGATTAATGGGGGGTTAAAACACAAAGATAAGTGTAAAAATGTGATCCAAACTTGTCCAAATTTTATTGGATGATAGTATTTAGACTCATAATCATATTATATTTTGATAAATATCAATGTTTCTTGATTTTTACATAAAAAATAATTTATATTAATTTAATATTTTAAGAAATTCCAAGAGTGCTCCTCCCCTCAATTATAAAAGGGCACCCTCATTTCTCTAATTCACACCACTTTAAGCATTATTGATTGAAAAAAATCCCCCAATTTCTCTTTTCTACTTTCATATTAATATAATATAGGTTTTTTTATTCCTAAAATACTAACCTTGGATCCCCTTAGAAGATATCTAAATGTGTCATTTCAAATAATAAGTAATCACCTTAATTGATCACTTTCATTTAAATTTTTCTTTTACCACCTCTAAATCTATTATATTCTTAATAAAATAATAAATTTAGTATCCTAAATATACTAAAATTTTATTATGATTATTAAAACACCATTATATATATCCTTTTTCCCATCAAATGGGAAGTGAAACTATCACTTGTGCATACGTACGATTTACCATCTCCACGTAGCGATACAATTCATTTTTCATCATCATATTTTATGGATGAGTGTTATGTCTAGTTTACAATATATATACTATATTTATGACACATTTTTACTTCTATAATGGTAATATAATTTATATCTTCTTACCATACAATCATTTGGGAAATGATAACATTGCTCGTGCGTACGTGTGGACTACCATCTCTATAAAGCGATGTGATTCATTTTTCATTTATATTTTACTTGGATAGTAATAAATATTATGAATATATATGATATAATAATTATATTTTAAGGGTTAATTAATATTTTACTTTATTTTGTATCATCTGTTGATAGATGAAAACATCGTTCAAGCATTTGTACGACCTACCGTATCTATGAATGGTTCAATTCATTTTTTCTATCCCTAAATTTATAGATGAGTATATATATATAATGAATATATATTATATTTATTTCATTTTTAATTTTTTTGATATAATGTAACTATGATCAAAGTATAAGGACTGAAACTACCAAACCAAAGCTTACAGAAAAAACGAAGCAATTATCACCCTAAATTGTCACGACCTGTCCTCGTGGTCCGTGCCGTGACTACCCCAAGCCTGCCTTCCATAGGCTAGGGGCTGGCGACTAGAACCAAAAGTGTAAATCCCCATACTGGGAAGGCATTGTCTTTATAAAAGTAAACAAACAAAATAGAGTATGCAACTGAAGCAAGCACTAAGTAATACTGTAGACAAAAGTAAGTGCTGAAAGGAAATGGGTCGGAAATATAAGCCCAACAGTAAGTACAATACAACTAAAAAGCTAGTACAACTACAGTAAAGTAAAACAACAACCACTGAATCATCCTCCGAAAATCCCACCTGAAGGGTGGGTAAAGATAGCCTCCTCAGCACCCCGGTCCGTCCGACTACTCCGTGTACGTCTCACCAAGTGGTCAACCTCCGGGTACCATCCAGCTCCACAAGTCTCTACCTCGATCAGTGATGTCCGTTGTCTGAATCCAACACAACATATTGTGGGAATAGACCATGCAGAGGTGAGTATACGATACTCAGTAGGGACCCCGAGATCCCCGAAGGTCTCCTAGAATCCATGAAGGATAACCACATAAAAAAGATACAATCACAAAGTATCAACCAACTCTACTTAGGTATATTACCATACATATACCTAAGTTATCAATCACAGTTCGGTTCCAACTCTCAATCCCAAGCACAACCCAGTCCACATAGGAAAGCAAGTCAATCACATCGATGATTATGATTGAAGTCAAGACTCAGATCACATAGGTATACATATTTCGTATAACGATAGATATGATCAGATGTAGTCACAGATTTATCTAAGCTGTCGGATCCACATAGGATTCTAGACCAGCTAAGCTGTCAGATCCACATAGGATACTAGACTAGCTACTCTATCGGACCCACGTAGGATATTAGTACAGAAGTCAAACTGTCGGACCCACATAGGATACAAGAACAATAGTCATCGTTGTAGAACCCATAGAGGATTCCAGTATAGATGTCATCGTCTTCAAACCCACATAGGATTCCAGTACGATTGTCGTCATCATCGAACCCATGGAGGATTCCAGTATAATAGTCGTTGTAGTCGCAGCCATCTCTAGGGTTCCCGCACACAGCACGCTCAATTCCGGGAGGGTTCGCTCCTTGAGCAAAGGGGTCATTACATCAACTATCATGAAGTCCAGATTTGATATACCTCAAATTTCCTTCTCATCAAAAGGAACCCAACACGATAGACGACGCGTCAATCAGACACCCGGTATATGAGTAATTGGCTTTTCCGTTCCAGGGGCCTGGTTGGAAATACGCTTGTTCCAAACCCGACCATTTTCCAAAGTTGTCCAAAACTCACTTAGATTATTGAAAAAGGACCACCTCATCATGAGGATCCCAGTGCCACAGACAGCGCGTCAATTGGATGCATGGTCGTAAAGTTATTCGCATTTAAGAGTAATGGACCCGGCCCGTTAAGCTCAGTGGGATGGCGGGTCAGGTCGACCCGGTTTTGCCTGGTCCGACCCGGATGGTGTCAGACTGACCCGATGAAGCGCGCGGACCAGCCTAGCAGGGCGCGACCCAACCCGGTGTGGCGCGGCGTGGCCGAGCGGCTCGGCCCGGGCGGCCGAGCGATGCGGGGGGGGGGGGGGGGGGGGACTTCCCGAATAGGCGGCACCGAGCGGCGCCACCCTCATGTCCGTCCAGCTGAATCCGGCCGGTCTTCCCAGCCCGAGTGGCCCACATGGGTGAGTCGCGGTCCTCCTGCGCGGCACCTGCGGGTGCCGCAACCTTCATCAACCCGGCTGGCCAACGAGTCGGCCTGTTCGCCCGCCAAAGCGGCCCGCAGAGCGCGATCCGTGGTCCTCTGCAGTGCGACACCATGGGGCGCCATGGTTCCACCAGCCCGGCCGACCAGTTCTTCTTCGGGTGAGCAGCCCGCGAATGTGGGCCCCTTTTCTTCTCCACACAGACGACACATGGCCGCCGCTTCCTCCGGTCACCGCCACCTCTTCCATCAAAATAAAACAGGGGTCAATGGAGGATCGTCGATCCGTATTCGTTCGGCCCGCGCCCTCCGCGTTAGGCGGTATCATAAGGCCGAAGATAAAACAAGGTTTAAACGAGTGAATAAAAACAATTTTATTCAATTAAAATTGAAACAATCCCCCTACCTCGAATAAGGTTCATTCGTAGACGGAGTCGCGGGGAGGTGGCGTCAACTCATTGACGTCGGGGAAGAAGGGGCCGAGGATGGCGCGTCGTCAGCGTTCCTTGCGGGTGACTCCTTCTCCTTTGTCTTGGCCGAAGATCAAAGGAGATGATCATCGTTCTTTGGTGGTTCTTCATCAAAAGAAAAACTCTATTCTTCTATTTTTCAAGAGCTCTCCCAAAATTCTCTCAACACAACGAGTGCCAAACTAAAATAATAGCTAAGGCTATTATTTTATTCACACATGAATTTTAAAAATTCAAACACTTTAATTAATTAATTGTAGGGTTTAATTGATTAATGAAAAGTGTTGGAAAAAATTAATGGGAGAGAGAGAGGTGAAGAGATCACATTAATTAAGGGGAGAGTTTTCAAATTAATTAAGGGGGGATTAATGGAGAGTTTAAGGGAGTTGAAAGGTTAGGGGTTCGTGTGGGCCCTAACTCACATTATCCTCTCATGGGAGGTTATGTGGGTGTGGGCCCCACCTAAAAATTCCCCTTGTAGGATATAACTAACATATTTAAATAAAATTGTGTACTACAATTTTATTTATTTTATTCTAAATCCCCAAAAATTAACTCTCAACCCGCGTAAAACACAACTGTGGTAAAGGTTCCCTTAAGAGAATAACGGCACTGTGAGTTAATAGGTGTCCTCATATTTCAATTCTGAGCACTGGTTCAAAAGACAGAAAAACCCACACGTACGTTTACTGAACGTTCCTGAACAAAAGTTCAGAAATTGATTCCGGGCACACCAGGCCTCGGAATCAAGTGCCGTCAGAAACCGCATACACATAAAATTCCAAAGTATTTAAGAAAAAATGTTTTACTTGAAATTTATAGGTCTTTACATTACTCCCACCTTAGGGATTTATATCCCCATAAAGCTACAACACACACTAGGGAAACAAATGTGGATACTGTACACGCATCCGAGCCTCCCGCTCCCATGTGCACTCCTAGAGGTTCTCGTGCTGCCAGCAAACACGCACCAGAGGAATTGACCGTCCACACAGGACCCGCTCCTGTAGATCCTCGATCTACATCGAGACCTCTGTGAATGTCTCCCTATCATCAATGTCTATCTCTCCATGGTCGATGATGTGGGATGGGTCATGCACGTATCTCCTCAACTGAGATATGTGGAAGACTTCATGCACCCAGTGCAACTGAGGTGGAAGGGCTAGGCGGTAAGCCACCTCGCCTACTCTGCTGAGGACCTGGAAAGGTCCGATGAAGCACAAAGATAACTTTCTGGCCTAACTAAATCTCCGTAGTCCTCATTGAGGTGAGACCCGTAGGAAAACGTGGTCTCTATCCTTGAACTCTAGTGGTATTCGTCTCCTATCAGCATAGGACTTCTATCTTCTCTGTGCAGTCTTCATCCACTCCTGGGTGATCTGCACATTCTCTGTCGTAGCCTAAACCATCTCTAGTCCTACAAATGCTGACTCCCCAGGGTCAATCCAGCATAGAGGTGATCTGGAAGGTTGGTTGTACAGTTCCCTGTAAGGGCCCATCCCGATGGTGGATTGGTAACTGTTGTTGTACGCAAACTCCACCAAGGGTAAGTGATCCTCCTAGCTGCAACCAAAGTCGAGGACACATGCACAGAGAATGTCCTTGAGAGTCTGAATGGTCCTCTCTGTTTGGCTGTCTATCTGAGGATGAAAGACGGTGCTCAGACGTAGCTACGTCCCAAAAGCCTCCTCTAACCCCTTCCATAGCTGGGAAGTGAATCAAGCATCTCGATCAGAGACGATAGATGATGGTACACCATGAAACCATACAATCTCCCGAATGTAGAGGCATCCCAAGCTCTCCACTAAGCCCTGCTCTCTGATCGGTAGGAAGTGGGCCGACTTGGTGAGTCAGTCTATGATCACCCAGATAGAGTCATGTCCTCTAGATGTACATGGATTCCCCATCAAAAAATCCATGGATATTATGTCCCACTTCCACTTCAGAACCTCTAAGGGCTGTACCAAGCCTGCTGGTACCTAGTGCTCCGCCTTCACTTGATGACAAGTGAGGCATTGTGAAACAAACTCTACTACAACCTTCTTCATACCCAGACACCAGTGCTGTCGTCTGAGGTCCTGATACATCTTCGCCACTCCTGGATGTACTGCTAGAGGGGAAGTGTGGAAATACCTAGGCACCTCCTCCTGTAGTGAAACTAGTACCATGGTACATCCCCTGAAAGGGATGATGTGCTCCCCTCCTTCAGAAAATCCATCGGGTGCCTGTCCTGAGGATATCTGATCACATCATGTCTCACAGTCAACGTCCCCATGTTGTGCCTCCCTGACTCACTGAAGAAGTAGAGAAGTGACTGTGAGAGACTGAAGAAAGGCTGATCCATCTATATCCACAAAGGATATCTGCAACATGGCCAGATACTCTGTCACTTCTCCTAGCAGCTGAATGTCTGATCTCCTACTAAGAGCATCTCCTACAACGTTTCCATTTCCAAGAGTATAGACTATCTCAAAGTCATAGTCCTAGATGAACTCGAGCCATCACCGCTGTCTCAGGTTCATGTCCTTCTGGGAGAAGATATACCTGAGACTCTGGTGGTCAGAGTAGACTGTAAAGCACTTTCCCATTAGATAGTGCCGCCACATCTTCAAGGAGAAGACCCCTACTGCTAACTCCAGGTCATGGGTAGCATAGTTCTGCTCGTGAAACCTCAACTACCGTGAACCATACACGATCACTGATCAATCCTACATCAGGACACACCCAAGTTCGGTCCCTGATGCATCGCAGTAAACTACGTACCCTACGCCCTCCTCTGGTAGCCTCAAGATGGGTGCACTGGTCAATTTCTGTCTCAGCTCCTGGAAGCTCTGCTGACATCTATCTGACCACACAAAGGGTTTCCCCTTATTTTTCAAGGCTGAAAGCAGTGATGTAACTCTAGAGAAGTTTGGCACAAATCTCCGATAGTACCCAGCCAGACCCAGGAAACTCCACACCTTCGTCACGCTCCTGGGTGGCTCCTAAGCAAGTACTGCCTTGATCTTCGCTGGGTCCACTGCAAATACAGCCTCCGAGATGACGTGTCCCAAGAAGTGAACCTCTCAAATCCAAAAATGACACTTCGAGAGCTTAACATAAAGCTAGTGCTCTTAGAGTGTTCTCAATACTACCCGCAAATGGTAGGTGTGCTCCTACTCAGTAGTTGAGTAAATCGGTATGTCATCGATGAAGACTACGACAAAGAGATCGAGGTACGACTGGAAGATCCTGTTCATGAGACTCATGAACACAGATGGTGCGTTGGTTAGACCGAAGGGCATAACCAAGAACTCGTAGTGGACATATTGACACCTGAAGGTCGTCTTCTGCACATCCTTGTCTCAAACTCTGAGCTGGTGATAGCCTGACCTGAGTTCTATCTTAGAGAACCATCGTGCTCCCTTGAGTTGATCAAAGAGGTCATCAATCCTCGGGAATGGGTACTTGTTCTTAAAGATCACCTGATTCAGGCGACGATAGTTGACACACAGTTATAAGCTCCCATCTGCCTTCTTGGTGAACAAAATCGGAGATGCCCAGGGTGAAACACTGGGTCAGATGAATCCCTTCCCCTGCAAGTCCTCTAGCTGTACCCGCAGCTTACGAATTTTGGATGGAGTCATCCAATATGCTAGAGTAGATATCAGTGCTGTCTCAGGGTATAGGTCTATGTAGAAGTCTACCTCTCTATAAGGAGGTAGTCCTAGAACGTCGTCAGAAAAAACGTCCACATAATGATCCACCACGACAGGAAAACTCGGAATTCTCAAATCAACTACTCTGAGAATGAGACTAGCCAACTGATGTGTGATCGGATTCCCTCTCCTTTTCATAAGTCCATCCTGCTCTACAAAGGCTCCCTTCTCACTAGTGAAGGTGAACCTGGTCCCATCCATACAGACACACCACACTTTGCGCCTAATGCAGTCAATCTGAACATGGACTGTAGACAACCAGTCCATACCCAAGATGATGTCGTAAGGCCTCGACGCCGCTATAAAAAGATCTCAGCCGAATCTCTCACCTCCTAGAGTAAGCTCACACTGCTGGAACTAGTGCGTAATCATCGAGTCTGCTCCCGTAGTAGTCTCTAGCTGTAAGGATTGAGCCAACGACTTCATCAGAATCTCCGAGTTCCGAAAAAGGGCAGCGGAAATAAAATAATGACTCGCATCTGTGTCTATAAGTACTGTAGCAAGGGTGGAGTAGACACAGATAGTACCTCGAATCATCTCAGGTGCACCGTGGTCATAGGCCTCACCTGCTTGGAGCTGAGCCTGCCTCTACCCTCTATCTCCCTGTGGTCGGGGTGGACCTCCTAGTGGTGGTGGTGGTAGAGCCTCGAAACGTCGTCCACCACCCGTTGCTCGGCCAACTCCTCTGCCTCCTCTGCCTTCTCCTGACGGACCACCACAGTCGAACCTCTGCCACTAAATGGGACGTCCCTCTACTATCTGATGCTCTTCCTCATGGCGGGTTGGGCAGTCCCGAGCCATGTGACCCTGCCCGCCACATGCATAGAACTGCCTGCTCCTCGTATAGCTGGCTCAGTTTTGTGTTCCCCGCACAACTGAACCTGTATCCTGAGGTCGCCTACCTGATGGCCTGGTCCTCTTGGACCTCTGTGTCAACTGTCTACTTTCGGCTATAGAAGACTCCGCTATATGTCTTCCTACGGTGGGTCTCGCAGCTGGTGTCAGCTCAGCAAGAAAGCTCTCCACAAGAAGGGCTCGCTCTAGTACTCCCGCCAGCATCGGAATACTGAGGGAGATCATCGAAGCCCTAATCTCATGTATGAGTCCCTTATCAAAGGTCTGGGACCTAAATAATGGGTCCCGTACCATGTCCGTGGAGTAGCGTGAGAGGTCAGTGAACCTCACTGAGTACTGAGCTACTATCATGCTGCCCTACCGCAGATGTAGTAACTCCTGAATTTTCACTGCATGAAGGGTGGCTAGAATAAACTCCGAGTGGAAAAGACTCTCGAAGTTTGTCCAAAGTAAAGATGCCTCGTCATGCACCTGGAGCATCAGACTCCACCATCTATCTACTTCTGTGTTCATGAGACTCACGGCAAGGATCACCATAAGGTCGTCTGATGTCCCTACCAATCTGAAAACTCTGACTACAGCCTCCAGCTAGTCCTCATCTGCCTGTGGGTCCATCTCTCTGTGGAACCGGGAAGCCTCTATTGCTGGAACTCGTGCAATGAACTCAGGCAGCATGCACTCTCTTCTGCTAGAGCTGGTGGTATCGATGGCCCATTAGGTAGTGTTACCGCTGGTGCCTTCACTGTGATGGGGCCCTGCACCGAGGCCTCGTCGCTCGGTGGGCTGCCATCTCGTAAGTAACTCGGAACCCTAGATGGCTGCCTTCGTGGGGCCATCCTGAAAAGAAACAGGTGCGCCATGGTCAAATAGTATACCTGGTGATCTGACACAAAGTAATCATAAAGAAAAAATTTCAAAGGAAACACACACGCAATCAGTGTTTTTGTGCACTGAGTCAGAAATCAGAGGTCAGGGCCCTGGTGTATGGATACGTCGGCCGCTGCACCAACACTGGACTCCCTGGACTGAAAAGCACACTCAATACTCTTAACACTATTGATTGATAGAAAAGAATGATTAGAGTCCTGAGTTCTACGGTAGAACCGACTCCTCTGATACCAATTTGTCATGACCCGTCCTCGGGGCCCGTGCCGTGACTACGCCAAACTCACCATCCATAGTCCAGGGGTTGACGACTAGCACCAAAGGCGTAAATCCCCATAGTGGGAAGGCATTACCTTTATAAAAGTAAGAAAATACAATAGAGTACACAACTGAAGTAAGCACTAAGTAATACTATAGACAAAAGTAAGTGTTGAAAGGAAAGGGGCTGGAAATACAAGCCCAACAGTAAGTACAGTACAATTGAAAAGCTAGTACAACTATAGTAAAGTAAAACAGAAACCACTGAATCATCCTATGGAAATCCCACCTGAAGAGTGGGTACATATGGCCTCTTCAGCACCCCGGTCCGTCCATCTGATCCGTGTAAGTCTCGCCAAGTGGTCAACCTCTGGGTACCGTCCAACTATACAAGTCTCCACCTCGATCAGTGCTATCCGTCGTCTGCATCCAACATAACGTAGTGTGGGCATAGTTCGTGCAGGGGTGAGTTTACGATACTCATTAGGGACCCTGAGACCCCCGAAGGTCTCCCAGAATCCACGAAGGGTAACCAAAGAAGAAAGATACAATCACAAAGTATCAACCAACTTTACTTAGGTATATACCCATACATATACCTAAGTTATCAATCACAGTTCGGCTCCAACTCTTGAGCCCAAGCACGACCCAGTCCACACAGGAAAGCAAGTCAATCACATCGATGATTATGATTGAAGTCAAGACTCAACTGACACAGGTATAAATCTTTTGTGTAGCGATAGAGATGATCATATGTAGTCACTGATTCATCTAAGGTGTCGGACCCACGTAGGATACTAGACCAGTTACTCTGTCGGACCCACGTAGGATACTTGTATAGAAGTCAAACTGTCGGACCCACGTAGGATACAAGAACAGTAGTCATCACTGTCGAACCCACGGAGGAATCCAGTATAGATGTCGTCGTAATCGAACCCACAGATGATTCCAGTACGATTTTTGTCATCGTCGAACCCACATAGGATTTCAGTACGGTAGTGGTTATAGACGCAGCCAGCTCTAGGGTTCCCGTACACAGCACGCTTGATTCCGGGAGGGTCCGCTCCTCGAGCAAAGGGTTCATTACATAAACTATCATGAATTCTAGAGTTGATGTACCCCGAAGTTCCGTCTCGTCCAAAGGAACACAACGTGACAGACAACACGTCAATCAGACGCCCGGTCTGTGAGTTATTGGCTTTTCCATTCTAGGGGCCCGGTTGGAAATACTCTCGTTCAAAACCCATCCATTTTCCAAAGTCGTGAAAAACTCACTTAGAGTATAGAAAAAGGACCACCTCATCATGAGGATCTCAGTACTACAGACAACACGTTGATCAGACACACGGTCGTGAAGTTATTAACATTTAAGCGTAACGGGCCCGACCCGTTAAGCCTAGTGGGAAGGTGGGTCGGGTCGACCCAGTTTCGGCGAGTCTGACCTGGCTGGTGTTGGACCGGCTCGGTGGGGCACGGCCCGGCCCGGCGCGGTGTGGCTCGGCGGTGCGCGGCCCGGCCCTGCGCGGTGCGGCCAGGCCCGGCGGGGCGCGGCTTGGAGGGGCGCCGTGCAACCCGGTCCTGCGGGGCCTGGCCTGGCCGGCCGAGCGATGCGGGGGGGGGACTTCTTGAACTGGCAGTGCTGAGCGGCGCCGCCCTCCTGTCCGGCCGGCCGAAGCTGGCCGGTCTTCCCAGCGCGAGCGGCCCGCATGGGCGGGCCGTGGTCCTCCTACGCGGCACCTACATGTGCCGCGACCTTCATCAACCTGGCTGGCTGACGAGCTGGCCGGTTCACTCGTCGAAGCGGCCCACGGAGCGCGGGCTACGGTCCTCCACAACGCGGCGCCGTGGGGCGCCATGGTTCCACCAGTCCAGCCGGCTACGGCCTACCGGTTCTTCTTCGGCCGAGCGGCCCGTGGATGCGGGCTGCGGTTCTTCTCCACACAGCCAGCACACGACCACCACTTCCTCTAGTCACCGCCACCTCTTCCATCAAAATAAAATAGGGGTGAATAGAGGGTCATCGGGCCATGTTTGTTCGGACCGCGCCCTCCGCGTTAGGCGGTATCATAAGACCGAAGATAAAATATGGTTTCAACGAGGGACAAAGAACAATTTTATTCAATTAAAATCAAAACAAACCTCCTACCTTGAAAAAAGGTTCATTCGTAGACAGAGTCGCGGGGAGGCGGCATCAAATCGTTGGCATCGGGGAAGAAGGGGCCGAGGATGGCGTGTCTTCAGTGTTCCTTGCCGGTGGCTCCTTCTCCTTTGGCTTGGCCGAAGATCGAAGGAGATGATCATCGTTCTTCGGCGGTTCTTCACTGAAAGAAGAAATCTATTCATCTATTTCTCAAGAGCTCTCCCAAAATTCTCTCAACACAACGAGTGCCAAACTAAAATAATAGCTAAGACTATTATTTTATTCACACATGAATTTTAAAAATTCAAACACTTTAATTAATTAATTGTAGGGTTCAATTGATTAATAAAAAGTGTTGGCAAAAATTAATGAGAGAGAGGGAGGTGAAGATATCACATTAATTAAGGGGAGAGTTTTCAAATTAATTAAGGGGGTATTAATGGGGAGTTTAAGGGAGTTGAAAGGTTAGGGGTTCGTGTGGTCCCTACCTTACATTATCTTCTCATGGGAGGTTATGTGGGTGTGGGCCCACCTATAACTTCCCCTTGTAGGATATAACTAACATCTTTAAATAAAATTGTGTACTATAATTTTATTTATTTTATTCTAAATCCCCAAAAATTAACTCTCAACCCACTTAAAATGCAACTGTGGTAAATGTTCCCTTAAGTAAATATCAGTGTTGTGAGTTAATCGGTGTCCTCATATTTTAATTCCGAGCACTAATTCAAAAGATAGAAAAACCCGTATGTATGTTTACTGAACGTACCTGAACAAAACTTCAGAAATTGATTATGGGCACACCGGGCCTCAGAATCAAGTGCCTTCAGAAACCGCAGAATCGTAAAATTCCAAAGTATTTGAGAAAAAAAAATTCCCTTGAAATTTCCGGGTCTTTACATAAATAGTGATTTTAATAAATAATTTTTAATAAAAAAGTGATAAAAGGTTAAAATTAAATCATATATGGTTTGATATATATATTTTTATGGTTCTATAATAATATTTTTAATAAACCTATAATTATTATATATGAGTTTCATAAATGTACAAAGGAAGATGGACTTGAGGTAAGGGGTTTTATTTTACAATATCATTGTTTATCAGGATTGTTTTTGAAGTTTCCAATGATGAAATATTATGATCTATATCTCAAGAAACTCATTAATTTTCTTCTACTCTACTAATTTGTTGAAAATAAATGTTTTTCTTTAATTTTACTCACCTCAAGTACTGCAGATACCAAGATTATGTTTTTAAGGAAAATCGACTTTATTTTTCTCTTCAGTTGAAAAAACTTTTTATTTCATATCCATGTTTTAAAAATATGTTTTAAAGAAGGGTTTTACTATTCCCCTATGATTGTTTAAATTCATTTTTACTATTTTTTATTATTATTTTTCAAAATGTTTTAAAATTAATCTTTGTATCATTTTCCAAATGAGATAATTTTTTACTTTTTAAAAAAAATGTGAAAGGAATGTGTTTTACCTTATATAACATGAACATAATTTCCTTCCATCATGACCAATCAATCCTTTTAATATTTATCTAAATTTTTCCAAAGTTATTTTCAAAGAAAAAATTTTCCATAAATTTTTTTTAATTTTTTGTATTTTAATGAAGTGATTTCAAAATAGAAATGTCATTTTCCTCAAGAATGTTTTAATGTTATTTTAATGGTATTTCTATTCATTAAAGATAATAAACTTTTATTTCACTTATTATTTACTGGGGATATGATCCAAGGATACCATCCATAATCTTTCTCTGGATGGTTTATGTTTATGATGAAAAGATATTTATTAAACCCATTTTGTTTCCATGAGTTATGCTATTGTGAAATTTTTATGAAGCCTATTTCTTTTCCTTGGGTCATTCTATGATGAAATGTTTATGAAACCAAATTATTTTCATGGTTTCTGATATGATAAATGTTTTATCATGATTTGGAACACATATATATTAGTTTTATTATGTGATGGGTGGGACCTATATCTCCCTTAAATGCATTGGTTAAATATTGATATCTCATGAGATAAACAAGACTGAAATGAAGAGTGAATCTAGTCCAGTAAGGGAATTTGTGCACTTTGATAGTCTTGAGAGAGAACCTTGACTACTATGATGGTTTTAGGAATGAACCCATCAAAATATAATAGTCTTTTCATATATCCTTGACCAATAAGGAAATTATTTTCTATGCTTATGTGTATGAAAAAATTCCATGTGTTATACCCATATTATGTTCTCATGGATCATGTTATTTGATTACATTATGATTTATGTCTTATAAAATATAATAATTCATTACATGACTCAATATTATGATATATGATATTAAGGGTATGGGTTTTAAATGTTAAGATCTTGTTCTCATACCACTTTTCTCATGTTATGCTTATATGATCATTGATATCTACCTTATTTACCCTTATTGAGCATTAAAGCTCACCCTTTTTTTTATATTTTCTTTCCCTGGTTATGAAGAAAGGTTTTTTGCATGATATGTATAATAAGTGTAATAATTATGAAGATATAAGTGGGATATTATATATAACTATTATTAAATAGTTTTTTATATTTCCAAGTTTCCAAAGATAATAGATCTATATGATTCTGGTGTGGATCATTACGTTATATAAATAATATTCATCAAATTAGATGTTATATATATATATGAAAAGTTTTGGTTGATATAGTTGGTCTTAGAGAAAGGTTTAATTAATATTTGGAAACTATGATGAGAAAACTTTAGTGAGAACCTCAAGGATAAGTATAATTATATGATAAAATTATAAAGTTTTAGTAATGATCATAAATTAAATAAGTTAAACCTAAGTTGTCATTGTAAAATGTGTCATGATTTATACATATTATAATTTAGTTTTCATGATTATGTGGTTTACAGCTATGATTATTATTTCTCACACTATGATTTTGGTTTTAGTCAATGACTGGAACCTGAAGGAATAATGTTAATGTTGAATGTGATAGAAAATGAAATGATTTTACTCCTAATAAAATGAATGTTATGGAATATATAATGAAAAATGTTGTTGATATTCTCACAAATATTTCTTAATCTATTATTCATGCTGATCTTACCAATGGTAAAATGAGGGAACAATGATTTGCTGAGTCCTTCATGAGGCAATATCCACCTTTTTTTAGTGGGTCCATTGACCCACTAGTCATTGATCAATGGATCCATACTACTGAAAATATTTTTTAAATTCTCTAGTGTTTGAAAAATGAAAATGTTATTCTTACTATTTATTATTTGGAAGGAGAAGCAGATTAATTGTGGAATCATACCAACAACACAAAGAAATAAGTATAAATTGACTCAATGGAGTGGGATGAGTTCAAGAGATTATTTACCAATAAGTATTTTCCTTGTATTATTCATATGAAAATGGAGAAAGAATTAACTTATTTGAAACATAATTATGATGAATCCATTGGTACCTATGAGGTAAATTTTACAATAATTTCAAGGTACACTTCAGGTATTATCCTCTGACCTAAAAGTAAGGTTGATTAATTATTCAGTGGTTTAAAATTAAGTCTCTAAAGGGTGTCATCCATAATGGAATTTAGATGCTATGAATAAATCATTCTATGTGTTATCAAGGTCTAGATTAATATTTGAGTTACCCATCAATCTCATGGTTTTTATAAGAAAAGAAAAATGGAATTTAAAGGAAAATATAAAAACCATGGAGAGAAGAATATGAGCTTTCCTTTATGCTCAAAATATTGAAGGAAACATGGGGGAAATTGTCTTAAGTGAAATGTTAAATGTTTCAAGTGTGGAAAGAAAGGTCATTGTGAACTCAAATACCAAATTGATGGAAGAATTTAGCTAAGTATTTGAATAAAGATAAATCACCACAGGATGCTTCACATACGCTATAGTGTTTTAAATTTAAAGAGTATGGGTATTATTATAACCAGTTCCCAAATCTGAAGGTTAATGATGGTGACAGACATGAAAAACCTCTTAATCCAAGATACAAAGAGAAATCTCATGTGATCACTATTTTTTATGAGGGGTATGATAATGATATGGTGAAAGTAATACTTACCATCTACTCTAAAACTGCTAATGTTTTATTTGATTATGGATCTACCCACACTTTTTTATCTAAATAATTTTCTAAGGGTATCACACTACCATCTCAAAAATTAAATGTTGAGTTAGGATTAAAAACACCTAATGTTACTATGATCACATCCCAAGTTTAAGATTATTCTATGGTTGGATTTTATAGGAATATGTTTCCTAAAAATCTTTTCATTATTCCACTAGTTGATTCAATTTTATTTTTGTCACATATTGAATTTCTTTAAATAAACACCACATCCACTGATGAGGAAGGGAAGTTACATTGGATATTATGAACCAACCTATGATCTCCTATTAGTGTGATAATAAGAATTAATTTCTGAGGGAAATTACATCCATCATATGGGTTATGATTAATATTCAAAAGGGGTGTTAATCTCAGATGGTTGGGGAGAAACTCAACATTTAATATATACCTATTGTGTGGGATTTTATTGATGTTATTCCAAAAAAATTTATTGGACTTACAATAAATCATGATTTTGAGTCTTCAACATAACTCAAACCTGTCGCTACACCTATTTCCAAGACTCCATATAAAATAGGACCGTTTGAGTTGTAAGAATGAAAGAAGAAACTCCAGGAGACTCTTGACTTGATATTCATTCTGCAAAGTGCATCACCTTGGGGTGCACCTACTTTTTTGTTAAGAAGAAATATGGATCAATGATACTCACATTGATTATCGAAAACTTTACAATATAAATATCATGAAAAAGTATTATATATCCCATATTGATTACTTTTTTGATCAATTATATAGAGTTCAATGATTTTTTTAAATATTTATCCTCATTTTAGATATCATCAATTGAGGTTCAAGAAGGAGGATATAACCAAGAAAATATTCTGTACAACACAAGGTATGTACACTATGAATTTATAGTGATGACATTTGGTCTTACTAATTCCCCTACTATATTCATAAATTTAATGAATAGAGTCTTTAGAGAATACTTTGATCACTTTGTGGTAGTATTTATAGATTACATTATTATATATTAAAAGATAAAATAAGTGCATGAAGATCACTTAATAATTGTTCTTAAGACCACGAGGAAGGATAATATTTATGAAAAATTTACCAAGTGTGAATTTTGGCTTTGAAAAGTTTCATTCTTGGGTCGTATAATCTCATGTGAGGGTATATCAGTAGACCCTTCAAAGATATAAGTTATTGAACATTCTCCCACATTAGCCACTGTGATTTAGATTTGTAGTTTTCTTGGTTTGTATGGTGCTTCATGGAGATTTTTTCATGGCTATAGAATCCACTCACCAAGTTAACTCAGAAGAGAGCCAAGTTACTTTGGACAGATGAATGTAAGGAATGTTTTAAGGAATAAAAGATAAGGCTAGTCAGGGAACCTATGCTTACATTACCCTGCATTAGAGAAGGGTTTGTAATCTATAGTGATTCATCAAAGAAGAGAATAGGATTCATCCTCATCCAGAATGATATGTTTATAGCTTATGCCTCATGAAAATTTAAGGTCGATGAAAAAAATTACCCAACTCATGATTTTGTGTTAGTTGCGATAGAATTTTTATTAAATATTTGGATAAATTATATCTATTAATAAATGAGTGGCATATATACTGATCAAAAAGTTTAAAGTATATCTTCACTAAAAAATATTTGAACATGTTCTAAAGAAGATGTTTTGAGATGATTAAAGACCATGAATTCTCAATACATTACCACCCTGGGAAAGAAAAAAAGACGACAGATTCTCTAAGCTGAAATGATCACACTAGCTTATCTGTTATGAGGATCACAAAATATCTAATATTTATAGACTTATAAAGGATGGATATTGAAACCTTTAAGGAAGGGGAGAGATATTATCTTTCTCAAATAAGTGTTCAACCATATATCCAAGTGAAGATTAAAGAGGTGAAGAAGGAATACGTAGAGTTGCAAAAGAAGTTAAGAAATGTTCTTGAGTTAAAACTTGATTGTGATGGAACAATATGGTTTAAGAATAGTGTATGTGTCTCTTAAGTACGAGATTTTAAGAAGGAACTATTTGGTGAAGATCATATTTCTCTATTCTTTATTCATCCTAGAAGTACAGATATGTATAAATATTTTAAATATTATTTTTGGTGGGATGGAATGAAGAGAGATATTTCAGAGTATGTTTCTGAGTGTTTGGTATGTTAATAGGTTAAGAATGAGTGACAAAAGTATAAGGGTATGTTATATCCATTGACCATACCAAAATGGAAATGGGAAAACATCACCATGGATTTCTTCATCATACTCCCCAAAACATCTAAAGGGTATAATGTTATGTGGGCTATAGTCAATCACCTTATGAATTCATCACACTTTACTTCCATTACATAAGATTTCTAAATTTATCAAATTACTCGGTTATACATTAAAGAATTGGTAATATTTCTTGGTATACCACTATAAATTGTATCTGATCAGGATCTGAGGTTTACCTCAAGGTTTTGAAGAAGTATTATATTGGATTTGGATACAGAGTTAAGTGCTTATCATCCTCAGATAGATGTTCAATCTGATTTGACCATTCAAAATCAAGAATACTTGTTGAGAGCTTTATTTATGTATTTTAAAGGTGGTTGGGATCAACAAATTCCTTTGGTGTAATTTTCTTATAAAAAATTATTTCACTCTATCATTCAGATGGATCCTTATGAATACCTATATGGTTAGAAGTGAAGAACTCCATAGTGTTAGAATAATGTTGGAGAAATAAATTTATAAAGACCTGGTTTAGCAGAAGAAATGGAAAATAAGGATAGATCCATTCAATAGCACATATGTTCTGCTTAGAGTCAATAAAAAATTTATTCTGACAATCATTAGAAAGATATAGAGTTTGAAGTTGGTGATAGGGTATTCCTATGAATATCTACCTAGAAGAGGATGATGAGATTTGGAAATAAGGTAAAGATAATCCCTAGGTATATCATTCCTTATAAAATTATTTATCATATCAGGATGGTATATTATCGATTGATACTCCCACCAAATCTTCCTCAAGTTCATGATATGTTCTATGTACCCCTACCAAGGAAGTAAATACCTGATCCATCACATGTACTGACTTAAAAGTTCATTCAAATGGAGTGATATATTTATTATAAGTAACAAAAAGTTTATATTCTAGATCATAGAGAGAAATTTCTATGAAACAAAACCACTTTGCTGGTCAAAGTTTTGTGGTGAAACCACCAATTTGAGGAAGCTATATGGGAATATGGGGATATGATGAGGAAGAAGTATCCTCAGTTTTCTGTAGAAGAGAAATGGAATTTAGAGGGAAATGTTATTTTAAGGGGGTATAATGCAACACCCATATATTTTAAGAAATATTTTTTAAATAAATTTAATTTCATCGATAACTTGCGTTAAATGCATTAATGGGTTTAGATGAAATATGTTATACTATTAAAATATTATTATCACAAACCTATTAGAATGGAGGGTATGAATAGAACTAACTAAATTATTAAAATTTATGATTTTCATATTCATAAAATTAATTTATTAGTTATCAATTAATTAAGAATGAAAATAAAAATCATTTAAAAATAAAAGAGATGTTTTTTTGAAAAACTGTTTTTATGTGAACAATGTATTTTTATCCTAATAAATTAAATTGATCACTACTGGTGAATTATTTTTATGAAATTTATATATTAAATAATTTTTTTTAACATTCATCTAATATTTTTCAAATTCATTGGATAATAATAAATCTATTCTTATGCTTAAAAATATATAGTTTCTCTAAAAAATGGTTTTCATCACATTTTGTGCCCTTAATTTAAAATTAATTTATTCCATTTGGGTATTGAATTAGATAAATTAAAATAAATATTTATAATAAGGAGGTTTAAATTTATCAAATATTCCCCTTTTTTGGTTAATATGAATAACAGTCATGGTAAAATTTATCACCTCGATAAATGGTAAATCAGGTTAATATAGGTTAAAAATAAGTGGTAAGGCCATAATTTTTCATAAATTTTTTTATTATATGAATTTAATTACAACCTTATCACCTTAGTCTCAAAATTTATTAGTTTAATGGAAACTTATCCATGAAAATGACCTATATAATACTTAGATCAAAGAAAGTTAGAAAATGTCACTCCCTTTGTTTTTAATATCTTCTATGTGTCCACATAGAGGAAAAATAAAGTTACAAAAAATATATAAATGTATATTTTGAGATAAATGAAATTATTTTCCTGATATAAATTTATTTTTAATTTTTAGTAATTATATAATGACCATAATTTTCTATGAAGCATCGATACTGTATTTCTCCATTTAATAAAAAATTAATAAATGACATTAAAAATATTGAAAGTTATATAATTTGAATTATTTAATACATCCCCTGAATTATATATATATATATTACATATTAGGGAGGTGAAAAAATATATATTTAAATTCCTCCTTTGCCTTAATGTATTTAAAGTTAAATTGAATGAATAATGTTAAAAGTGACATTAATGATATTTTATAATTAATAATATTTTATTAAATGATATAAAATTCAAAAAAATATATTATATTCATACTAATGAATGGGATTTGGTTTTAAATATCAACCAGATACCATTTATGGGTCTTTATTTTATTTTATAGTAACATTATTTACCGTTAAATAGTTGAAAACACTAATATTATGATAATTGTCAAAAGGGTTAACAGGGGGTTAAAACTAAAAGATAAGGGTAAAAATGAGATCTAAACTTATTAAAATTTTATTTTATGAGATTATTTAGTATAATAACCATCTTATATTATAATTTTATCAATTTGGATCTATTTAGATGTCGAAATTATTTTTTATTAATTTAATATTTTAAGAAATTCCAAGAGTTCCCCTTCCCTCAATTATAAAAGGGCACCCTCTTTTCTCTTATTCACACCACTTTGAGCCTTATATATTGATAAAAATATACAAATTTATCTTTTAAATTTCCCTAGACACATTATTTAAGTTTTCTTCTTCCCAAAAGACCAAACATAGATCCCTTTGATGAGATCAAAATGATCTGTTTCAAAGAAGCGGTAATCATCTTAACCAACCACTTTCATTTAAAATTTTCTTTTACCTTCTCTAATTATGTTATATTATTGATAAAATAATAACTTTAGTTTAATAAATACATTGAAACTTTATTAAGATTATGAAAACACCATTATACACCCTCTTTCCCATCAAATGAGAAGCGGAAGTATCACTCATGCGTACGTACGACTTATCGTCTCCATGAACGGTGTAATTAATTTTTCTATCCCTAAGTTTTATGGATGAATATATATATATATATATATAAAATATATATGATATTTATATCATGATTTTTATTCAGTAGATTATGGAACTATGATCAAAGTACAAGGATTGAAACTACCAAACCAAAATTTACATGAAAAATGAAGCAATTATCACCCAAAATAGTGATTTTAATGAATAATTGTTAATAAATGGGTGATAAAAGGTTAAAAGTAAATAATATATGGGATATATATATATATATATTATTATGGTTATGTAATAAGTTTTATAATAAAACTATATTTATTATACAGGTGTTTCAAAAACACAAGAAGGAATTCAGGCCTGAGGTAAGGGGTTTTATATTAAAATCTCATTGTTTGTTGGGATTATTTATGATTAAGTTTTAAATGATGATATATTATTATATATCTCTCAAGAAACTCATGAGTTTTATTATTCTATAGTTATTTCTTGAAAATCAATGTTTCCCTTTAATTTTCCCCACCTTTAGTACTCTAGAGACCAAAAATATGTTTTAAGGAAAATCGACTTCATTTCTTATCTCTTTAATTGAATTTTTTTTCTTCCAAATCCATTTTTTCAAAAAATATTTTAAAGAAGGTTTTTAATATTCACCTATGAGTTTTTAAATTATTTTTTATCCCTGTTTTATTTTTTTACAAGATGGTTTATGAGAAATCTTCATGTCACTTTCTGAACGATGTACTTTTTGACTTTTTACCAAAAATATGAAAGGAATGTTTTCCTTTTAACTTATATGACATGAATGGAATTTATCACCATTATGACCTCTCAATATTTTGAAGTTTCATATATATGTTTCCATGGTTATTTTCAAATAAAAAATTTTCTATAATATTTTGTAAAATTTTATATTTTAAAGACGTGAATTAAAAATGGAAATGTTATTTTTTCTCAAGAATTTTTTAATGGGTTTTTAATGGAATTTATTTTTACCAATGAAAAAGACCCTTGATTTGTTACACCTAGATTTTTAATTCCATTCCTTGATTAAAATACTCTTTTGGTTCTTATCATTCTCTCGGTTTCTAGGTGTTTCAGGTTTAATTTTTTTGCATCTCTTGTGGTTTTGATCTATGAACTTAGTATTGGGGGTATTTTATGGTACTTGGAAACCTATTTTTTAAAAGTGATGGTATGATGTTGAGGTGGTTTGGAGTTGGATCTGTGACACTCATTGTTGCACCTCTTGTGGGGTAAGTTGTTGTGGTGGTTTGTACCCTTGAGTTTGATGAGTCTTGGGGTAAAAGGTGGTCTTCTTTTGGGTATTATTTACCCTATAATTGGCCTATATTTCCACTAGGTTTCACCCTTGGACCACCCCTGAATTTGAAGGTGTCTGGAAAATTTTTTATTGGACATACAAGGGAGCATGGTTTAGTCTCACAATTTTCTAAACCGTGCAAGAAAATTTTGCGTCCTTGTCCAGGTCACTAAAAATGTTTTTAATTTCCAACTTTTCCCTCCCAGAATTTATCCAAACTCACCCATTTCTTCTCCCATTCGACCATTTCATCCATGTAAGCCTCCCAATCTCCCCAAACCTCCCTTCTAACTCATTTTTAGTGGGTTTTTGATGGGGAAACTTCAAGTTCTCTTCAAGTAAGTGCTTCCATCTTTGATTTCTCTCCATTATTTAGGGTTTATTTCTTCTTTATTGAAGTTACTTGTGTTTATAAGGTAGGGTTTAAAACCCAGGGTTTGATCCTTGATTTCTTGGTCTTTTCTTCTAGTTTTAGGCTTGATTTATCCTCCTTGTGGTGCGGCAGTGGTGCGGTTGAAGTTTCACACCAAGATTCAAGGGTTTTAACAAATTTGGTAGGTGATTCCATTTTTTATAAAATCATATTGACTTAGATTGCCGTGTTTGTGATACTTTTATGTTTATTTAATTTGATTATTGGTGAGAATTTTTTTTAGTGGTATTTTTAGGTTCTGGGCTTAGCAGAAGTGCATTGGTGGGTGTACCCAACTTTAATTTTTTCCGTTAACGATGATCAATACGAGATCCATCACGATAATAAAATGCCAAATATTCTTAATAGAACAAATAATGAAAGAAAAAGGGGAGTCTCGGAACCATATATAGGATCATCATATGTTGGTTATAGTTAATTTAATTAAAATACAAGAATTACCTTGATGGAATTCTCTCTCCGTTGATATTTCTGGTCATGATCCGATGTGATATGTCATTGAATCGTAGAATCTAAGTGTAGTATTTCTATAGAGGGGATCCACACGTGATCCATGTATCTCTAGACATCGTTGAAGGGATCTCTGGGTTCTTGCACAGAAGAGCCTTCGCTTGCGATGTCTGCCTTCGATCGCCTTGAGAGCCTTTTGCAAAGTGCTCTCCATGATCCGATGGAGGAGGATCTCTATCATCCCTTGAGAGAATTATTAGAAGAAAATAATTCTCTCTTAGCTTGAGAGATTTCTCTAGATCTATTCCACACACCCCAAAAATGGTTAGGCAAACTAGAATTATATAATTTTTATTTTAATTACATAGAATAATAAAATGAATTAATTACCCAAAATCACTTATTCATTTCATTTAATTCTTAGTAAGAACTCGTGTATAATAATAACATTTGACTATTATTATTACTTGACATGCACCCAAAAAATTATAACTAATATTATTTAATTAAATAAATAATATTATTTCTCAAAAATTCCCAGAAAAACTACACGGTGTGTATATTAATATACACAACGTGTACTTTTGTTTTTTCATTTTAGTTATTTCCTCCACCACATTTATTGAAACTTGAATAATAAGTATTTATTTATCAAATAAATTTCACTATATTACTCACTAATAAATATATTATTTCTTCCACAATATATTCTCTCAAATAACTAGTGTTGAAATAAATGTGATCATGCATACTTTAATAATTATTAAACCACAATCAGGAATAATCTTTATTCAACTTGTTAAATTAATATTTAATCGAGATATTTAGAAACACTTAGTGTGTGACCCTCTAGGCCTCTTTCTTAGTGGAATTATGCGAATCATGCCTAAAGTCCATGGTTAGCATCTAACAATATGGCAAGGCACCCATAAAGAAATAATTTAATGCCGCAATGACTTGTCACCTCCTACTAATGCTTACCGTGTAATATAATTCCTTTATCTCGATATCTCAAATCAAGTGGGTTGCATAATAGTGACACCAACCCCTGTGCTCAATTATTCTTTATTTGACTTTCTAGAATTGAACTCGCCCATTCCTTATCATGGACTTGGATTTATTTAGGCTATATCAATTCCATCAAAGGGCCAAAGGTATCTACTTCCATTATAAAACAGAAGGAAAAATCCTTTCTCTCATTATCTATTAATTTGCTATTAATCATGATGCACCCAATGTATCTTACCTCACTAAAAATAGTGTGTTTTCACAATTTTTGTAAACACATCTAAGTGAACGAGTTGTAATACCCATTAATAATAATATTAAAGTCTAATGACCAATGCACACATCTGTAGATAGGAACATCCAATGACACTATTAAATGTGGATTTCCTACTGGCAGGTCTCGTTATCATAATATCCTCATGGATATTACCAAGGATGCATACCATGAGAAGGTGCCTCAAAGTTTTATGAGTCCTCAAACCTAATGGACTGTCTTATTTGTGTCCTTCAAATAACAACATCCATCCATAGAACATAGATTCAAGAACAATGTTATGGAACTTCCGTGTTCTCATAATAACATGGATCCGCTATGACCTTTTAGTGAAACACCTATCCTTTGGACATTATCACATGAATTTTTACGCAGAAGAACAATTAAGATGTGATAAAGTATTTATTAATGAATAAAGTACAAATTAGTTGGTTCTAGGCCACCAACTCCAACAGACTCCCACTTGGACTAGAGAAAACTGCTAACAACCTTTAACCTGATAGCTCTCACATGATATTCATGCTTATATTGAGATAGAACTTTAGTCATGGGTTCTGCCACATTATCTTCCATGGACACTCTACTCACTGCAACTTCAAACCCTTTGATATAAATATCTCAAGAGGTGATACTTTCAGAGTATCTGCTCTGTCTATTGATGTGACCTTGGTTCTTTTGAAAGAGCCACCGCCGAAGTATTATCACAATACAATGTGATAGGATATTTATTGCTAGGCACCAAATTAAGCTCATAGACAAAGTTCCAAATCCAGACAGATTCCTTGGCTACATCATAAGCCGCTATATATTTGGACTTTACTGTAGAATCAATGACAACTGGTTTCTTTGAACTCTTCCAACTCACAACTCCTCCATTGAGACAGAAAGCATATCCATATTGTGAATTCAAATCATTCTGATCTGTCTGAAAACCACCACCATCATACCCTCTGATGAAAAGCATCTCGTCTCCTCCATACACCAGGAACATATTCTTAGTTATTCTTAGATACTTAAGGATAGTCTTAACAGCAGTCCAATGTTGTTCTCCTAGATCTGTTTGATATCTTCCTAACATGATCAGTTCATAGGAAACATCAATCCCAATACATAACATGTTATACATGATGGATCCTATAGTCAAATCATATGGGATCTTACACATTCTATATTTCTCCTATTGTGTTTGAGGACACATTTTCTTAGAAAGATGTAGTCCATGTGACACTGGAACCAATCCCCTCTTGGATTGTTCCATACTAAATATCCTTAGTATCTGGTCAATATATGTACCCTGACTTTGTCCAAGAGGCCTCTTGGATCTATCACGAATGATCTTGATCCCTAGAATGCAGGCTGTTTCATCCAAGTACTTCATGGAGAAACACTTGTTCAACCAGTCCTTAACCGACTGTAATACTGGTACATCATTTCCAAAAAGTAACATGTCATCAAAATATACTACTAGGATAATGACCGCATTCCCATTAAACCACTTATAAACACATGGCTCACATTTATTCTTAATGAAAAAAATTCTTTTATGGCTTTATCAAATCGAATGTTCCATGACCTGGATGCTTGCTTTAATCCATAAATGGATTTCTACAACTTGAAAACCTGTTTGGATTTAGCTGGTGTCAAAAAACCTTCTGGTTGTGTCATATAGACATCTTCTTGAAGGTTCCTATTAAGGAATTTTTTTTGACATCCATTTTCCAAATCTCATAGTCATGGTAAGATGCTATGGAAAATATGATTCTTATGGATTTAAAAATGAAAACTGGCAAGAAGGTTTTATCTTAGTCAATTCCTTGACACTGTCTAAATCCTTTAGCCACTAGACTTGCTTTATAGGTTCTAACTTGACCTTCCATGTCTAGTTTTCTCTTGAATACCCATTTTTATCCAACAGGCTTTACATCAACTAGCTCATCGACCAGAACCCAGACTTGGTTCTAATACATGGAATACATCTCATAATTCATAGATTATATCTATCTTGTAGCTTCTAATCTTTCTACTTCTTCCTTGTAGGATAGACGTTCATAATTTTACAATAACAATGATTCACCATCCTCGGTGACTAGTAAACCAAATTTCTCTGGTTCCCTTTCCTCTCATGAGCTCCTACATAGTACTTGTGTTTCTAGAACCTCTTATATGGGGACCTGTGGAATTTGTTCCTATACCAAATCCTGTGTATCTTGAGCATCAACTTTGTCTAAGTTAATCTTGCTCCCACTATCCTTTTTGAGTATGTGCTCCCTCTCAAGAAAGACAGCTTGTATGGAAATAGTCACTTTCTTGTATGAAGGGTTATATAGGTAATAACTTTTCATTTCTTTTGGATATCTTATAAAGATACACCTCGGGCCCTGAGGTGCTAGTTTGTTGCTTGAGAATTCCTTAACAAACACCTCACATCCCAATACATGTGTGTGCGGAAAAATGGATTTCTTTTCATTCCATAACTCGGAGGGAATTCCATTTTCCTCCTTAGTTGGTACTCAGTTTAATTTTTATGCTTCAGTTTGTAATGAATATCCCCAAAAGGATAATGGAAGATCTTAAAGACTCATCATTGACCTCACCATGTTCAAAAAGGTGTAGTTACTCCTTTCACTAACACCATTCCACTGTGGTGTATAAGTAGGAGTGAGTTGAGATAGAATTCCGGACTCTCATAGAAGATCGATGAACTCTTGGTTTAGATATTCTCTACCTCGATCTGATCGAAGTTTATTTATCTTCTTACCAAGTTGATTCTCTACTTCATTCTTGAATTCCTTAAATTTATCTAAGGCTTCTTAATTATACCTCATTAAGTAGATATATCCATATCTACTCAAATCATCAGTAAAAGTAATGAAGTAAGAATATCCACCTCTAGCTTCTACCAGAAATGGTCCACACACATCCATGTGCACCAATCTTAGAAACTCTATGGGCCTTTCACCCTATCCACTGAAAGTCATCTCGGTCATTTTACCTTGTAAACAAGCATGACATCTATCAAGTGGTTTTAGATCAGTAGAGTCTAAATAACTATCCTGGTAGAGCTTTGTCTATCACTTCTTGTTTACATAACCAAGACGGTGATGCCACAACTTGGTGTTTTATGATTCATGTGATTTTTTTTGTTATCAATTTCCAACACTTGGTTTTCATAATTTAATACATAAAAACTGTTATTCAAATGTGCCATACCATAACATATGTTTCTCTTATAAAAGAAACAACCCTTGTTTCCAAAATCGAAAATAAGTCCATCCATATCCAAACAATATACAACAATTATGTTCTTAGTAACACTAGGAACATCATAACAGTTATATAAAACCAAAAGCATTCCAGTTGGCAATGAGAGATGGTAATCACCAATGGCCAATGCATCCAGATGAACGCCATTGGCAGCTCAAAGATCCACCTCTCCTATGGAAATATTTCTAAATCTACTTGGTTCCTACATTTTAATACAAATGAGAGCCCCACAAGCTGTATCTAATACCCAATGTGTATAAATGGAAAGATTGCACTCGATAAAGAATTCACATTTAGCATCCCCACACTTCTGGGTGTAGTTCCTCTTCTAGTGGCCTTGCTTTCCACATGAAAAACATACAGCCTCCTATTCCTTTCCCTGCCTCTGGATATTCCCCTTATTTGAGGGATGATGCTCAGGGGCTTCATACTGTTTATGAATCCTTGGCCCCTTTTCCTTGTCCTTCCTTTTCTTATTCACTATAAGGATTGTGGGTTTGTTATGCCCCATATCCTTATCTACCTAGAAAATTAAGGTTAGAAGTTCCGATAGACTCTTCTCATTGTTTCTCATGTTATAGTTGACAATAAAGGTAGTTAAGGTCTTGGGTAGTGATGATAGGATGAGATCTGTATGCAACTCATCTAGGAACTTAATCCCTAAGATGTCCAGGCACTCAGTGTTGCTAATAAGCTTGACTACATGATGCCCAGCTGGCACAGACTCTCCAAGCTTAGTTGTGAACAAATAATTGGAGATCTCATATCTCTCCTGTCTCACCTTCTCTTGATAGAGATCCTTAAGGTGAGACATCATGCTATATGCATCCATGTTTTCATGTTGCTTCTAGAGCTCATTAGAGCTCATTAGACATGACCGATAGTGTAAAACATTGGACATCTGTGGCATCATCCAAATGTTTCATGTAGAGAGATAGTTCCTCATCACTAGCCTCTTTTCCAGACACAACTAGAATAGTCTTCTCTAGCACATACAATTTACTCTCTTGGAAAAGGATGACATGTAAACGCCTATGCCACTCTTGGAAATTGGTGCCAGTGAGAAGGTTTTTCTTCTCAAGTATGGTTCACAATGATATGTTTGAAGTCATTTTTCTTTCCATTTCTGCAAATTAAGATGAGCAAAGTTTTATTACTTTATCATGATAAAATTGAGACAAATACATAATTTAATACTTATTAGTCTCCCACAATTTTATTCAAATCCAATAGCCCTCACTATTGACTTTGGAATATTATATTACCTAAATATTCTAGTGGAAAGGATCCATATTGCCATTCGCATTACCCCAATTGGGATTGGTCAATCAACTTGAAGGGTTTTAGGTAGGCAATCAAAATTCTAACTGCATTAACTTGCATCTCCTTGATCCGTAGAGTGGACTCCCTAATCCTGAAATCCTTTTATTTTGGATTTCCTCAACCTTTACCACTTGGTCACACCAAGTCCTGCTGTGGAAGTCAACCCTTGATATTAACCAAGTCAATTCAACCCAAAACCTTGAATTATAATTCCCTGATAATTGAAAGCACCCCAAGTAGGGTTGGTCAATAACTTTGAACTATGGTTCGATTCTAACCAAGATTATGGAAGACTATACTGGCTTAATATTTTGTTTGAGGGATTTTATCCTTATACATAAATTTCCGTTTTATTATCTTTGATTACATGATTTTTAATATTAAGTGGGAAATAATTAAGTGATTAACCGTGTCTAAGATGATATTTACGCATAAATCGGTCTTATTTGAGTTCCATCTTGCATGCTTATTTAATTAATTAATTGTGTGATCATGATAACACACCCACAATAAATAAACCATGAAACTAAATGAAATAAAACAAATGGAATGATCATGAACTTTTTGTATTGGTTAGTTTATCTAGTGGTTGACAAACTAACCCAAGACTTAGGGGAAAAACACCTTGATCCTTTTGGGTATGTGTTTACAGCTTTCCACCTATCCACTTTTGTATCTCCTTGGATTGGTTTGACCTTAGATCCTAACTTGATATGCCTCCACAAGCATGGGAGATCCATCCATTAAATATGCTTTTATCTCACTCACGGGTTTGGGGTAAAATGGGGTTTTACATAAAAGAAACCTTGGGCATGCAGACCCTACATATTAATGAGGAGAAGGCTCACAGGCCAAAAAATTTAATTTAAATAAATTAATTAAAAAGAAACCATTCACATACAAAGGTCTTGGTCTAGCTCATGATAATCCATACATGAAACTATATTACACATAAATAAAACTAGCATTCAATTATTTAATTGTTCTTTTTTAAGATAAATCACGCTCAAATCAATTAATTATATTTAATTAATCAATCCTTTTATCTTGAACCCTTTTTATGAATTTCCTTGAGATTCTAATCCATCATAATTTTAAACAAATAAATTCATTTAAAATTTCTTTATGTGTAACTTAACCTTGGAGGAAACCTAGTGAATTCCCGTTCATAACTACCCAATGAGTAGAAATGAACATTATGTTGATGTTAAATTAAACACACATATATAAAACACCTATCACATGTTGTGACTCAGCTTTATGCCCATAGTATGGTACACGTATCAAGGGTTTGTATAATATAATAATAAATTTTAATAAATCTATGTAATTTGTATGAGTATATGGTGTGTAGTTCTGACTATACGGCGTTTACTTTTGTTCACCATCCATCCATAGTACACGCCCATAGACATGGCGTATATATGTACTTCATAAATATTTAGAGTACACAACATGTTCAGTGGAATACATGCTATGTAGTATCCGTGTTACATGGTTTCCATCTAGGCAAGCCACGTACAGGGTACACAGTCTAACCTTAACCTGAATGGACTGCATGTGGTGTCCAGTGGACCACATGGCGTGAAATTCAGAAATCGTGTGCCATATGTTTTTGGTCAACACATGGAGTCATTAAAGACTTATAAATACTCCAACACATGACCTGATTTGGTGGACTGGTCCGATGCATTAAATCTTGACTACACGACATGTACTTACAAATACACACCATGTGTTCTGGTGTTATACACCTGGGATTGTTTGGCACCTCTGGATGAGATCATATGTTTTATTTTAATCAAAATTAAAAGAAAAGGTCATTTCTGTAAGGTGAACGAGAAACGAGAGAGGAGTAATTGATCTCGAGATTCATATTTTCATAATGATTAACTTGAATTGAAACAAGTAAATCATTAAATGAGTAAATCATCAATGAAAAAACTAAATAATTATAATCCATGATATGACCACTATGATACCACTTGTAGGTTCTGGGCGTAGTGGAAGTGCATTGGTGGGTGTACCCAACTTTTATTTTTTCCATTAATGACGATCAATCTGAGATCCGTCATGATAATAAAACATTGGATCTTCGGAATAGAATGAAGAAAGAAAGAAAAGAGCGGAGTCCCAGAACCATAGAAAGGATCATCATATGTTGGTTATAATTAATTTAATTAAAAGACAAGAATTACCTCGATGTAATTCTCTCTCCATTGATGTTTCCAGTCATGATCCGATGTGATCCGTCATTACATCATATAATCCAAGTGTAGGATTCCTCTAGAAGTGATCCACACGTGCTCCACATATCTCTATATGTCGTCGAAGGGATCTCTAGGTGCTAGCACGAAAGAGCCTTCACTTGCGATGTTTTCCTTCAAATTCCTTGAGAGCCGCTTGCAAAGTGACCTCCTTGATCCGGTGGAGGAGGATCTCTATCTTACCAGAAAGCTTCGTTGGAGGATATCCACCTTAAAATTTATTATATTAAAGGAAAAGGACAATAAACAAGCACCATAATCCAAAACAAACAACTACATATCATAAAAATCGTACTCGCCGCCACATCCCTGGTAAAAAGCTTCCTCCGCAGTCATTGATTCCCATTCCAAGATTTCATAATGCTTCAGAACCTTTGTATACTTCCTTCTCAGATTCATCCGCTCCAAGGATAGAAACTCTGTGTTGCTAGCAGAAGACCTGGTGGACACCGGTTTTGGCAGATAGGAGTAGCCCTTTCTAAGCCTTCGTCTTGGAAGAACAGTCATAACACCCTTATTCTCGCTCATTTTCGTTCTCCCACTCTGCACAATGTCACTGTATGAAGGCCTCATCAGGCTACCATGATTCTCCTTATCACTATCAGAGTAATCCCCCCCATTTTCCTGGGATATACACTTCATGATTTCCATCCTTCTCTCCCCATCCCGTCTAAATTTTACTATTATTGTTAATAATTTCTAAACACTTTGGTTGTTCCACAACATCATGATCATCCAGTATCCCCTACTGCAGAGCTTATATTCTAGTTCCATCCTCCAGAGAGGTAGGCCCATTCTTCTCCTGCATTTTAATTACTAAAACAAGCTTCAAATTATTTCCATTCTCCATATGAGAACTCTCCTCCTCATGAGTAATATCATCAATCTCCAACTCTTGGAAATAGTTGCAAGTAGCAACTGCAGCCTTCAAACCATTATCAAGTTGCAGCTACATAGTAGGCACCTTAACAGCTAGTCAAAGACCATTTTCAACAGTGAAAAGACCAACACAGTCTGGATTCAGCTACATCTCACCTTCATTATGCCCAGCAACAACCCTTGGTACTAGTCCAATGTCCTCCCTGCTAGCAAAACCCTGCACAACTCCACTTTACCCATATCTCAGTGGTTCATCTATAGGACCTTTCACCCCATAACTACCACTATGGCCAGTACTGCCTCCAAGATAATCTTTTTCCATAGCAGCATGACTCACAATAGCTCCCAAGATAAGGTCTTGCTTCAATCTATCTGGAACCTCAATAGCTATCAAAATAGAAGATATTGACGTCTGTCTACCCATGGCCAAATCACCCAATCCAGAACCAGACTTTGCAACATCATTACATTCCTATTCCCCGATATAGACCATACCCTTCCTCCTTGTCAGAGCAGAGGTCATGGATCCACTGTGACACTAATCATCTTGATGACCTAGATGATGGCAGGTGGAGCAGTGATCAACCCATGACTCAAATACAACTGATTTCCTCCATCAAAATTCCTCACCAACCGTAATCCATATCCATTTAACTGGAGGCTTCAAAGCATTCACCTCAACCAGAGGATCTCTCTCTTACCTTGAGAGTGTTCTTAGAAGAAAATAATTCTCTCTTGGCTTGAGAGATTTCTCTAGATCTATTGTGAACACCCTAAAAATGGATAGGATAATGAGAATTATATAATTGGGATTTTAAATACATTGAATAATAAAATGAATTAATTACCTGAAAACATTTATTAATTTCATTTAATTCTTAGTAAGACCCCATGTCTAATTATAATAGTTGACTATTATTATTACTTTACATGCACCCAATGAATTATACCTAATATTATTTAATTAAATAAATAATATTATTTCTTACAAATTCCCAAAAAAAAACTACACGGCATGTATATTAATGTACACGGTGCGCACTTTTGTTTTTCTATTTTCTTTATTTCCTCCAACATATTTATTAGACCTTGAATAATGACTATTTATTTCTCAAATAAATGTCACTACATTACTTGTTAATAAATATATTATTTTGAAAACAACATATTCTCTTGAATAACTAGTGTCGAAATAAATGCGATCAAGCATCCTTGAATAATTATTAAACCACAATCGGGATTAATCTTTATTCAACTTGTAAAATTAGTATTTAACTGAGATACCTGGACACACTTAGTGTGTGACCCTATAGGACTCTTTCTCAGTGGAATTAGGTGAAGCCTCCCTAAAGTCCAAGGTTAGCATATAGAAACATTCCAAGGCACCCATAGAGAAATAAGTTAACTCCTCAATGACGCCTCATCTCCTACGAACACTTACCATGTAATGTAATACCTTTGTCTCGATATCTCGAATCAAACGAGTTGTATGCTAGTACCATCAACCCATGTGATCGATTATTATTTCTTTGAATTTACAGAATTGAACTCACACATTCCTTAATAAGGCCATGGATTTATTTAGGCTATATTAATTCCATCAAAGGGCCTGAGATATCTACTTCCATTATGGAACAGAAGGTACAAATCCTTTCTCACATTATCTATTAATGTAGTATTACTCATGACACACCCAACGTATCCTACCTCATTGGGAACAATGTGTCATCATAGTTTTCATCAATACATATAAGTGCATGAGTTGAAATACCCATTAATAATAATCTTAAAGTCTAAGGACCAATACACATGTTTGTAGATAGGAACATCCAATCACACTATGAAATGTGGATTTCCTACTGGTGGGTCTCGTTCTCATAATATCCTCCTGGATATTAACGAGGGTGCACACCATGAGAAGGTGCCTTAAAGTTTTATGAGTCCTCACCCCTAATGGTCTATATTATTTATGTCCCTCAAATAAAATATTCCCACCATAGAACATAGATTCAAGGACAGTGTAATGAAACTTATAGGTTCTCATCATAGCAGGGATCCGCTATGACATTTTAGTGCAATAACTATCCTTAGGAAACTATCACATGAATTTTCACGTAGAAGAAAAATCAATATATGATAAGGTATTTGTTAATGAATAAAGTACAAAGTAGTTGGTTCTAGGCTACCAACTCCAATAGTATTTGTAGAGCAAATGAATTTTAAGTGACATTTTTATGTGAAATTGGGGGTTTTTCATAGAAATATTTTATTGGTTCATTTAGGGATTCCCTATAACTACTTATTTGATTTTATTGAAATTTATTAGGGATGAAAATCATGTTCTGGATGTTTCTCTCCTTTGGTTGTTTCTGATGAAATTTTTTTAATGGGGTTTTTGAAGTACATGAATTTTAAGTCCCATGTTTGTGTGAAAATGGAGGTTTTACAAAGATACCACTTCTTGATTTATATGGGGATGCCCTATAACTAATTTTTTTGGTTTCATTGAAAGGTATTGGGCTGAAATTTTTGTTTGGGATATTTATAAGTGTTCTCATAGTGTTCAAAGTGGCATTTTAAAGGGATTTTGGTAAATTGGGCACCAATTTTGTGTTAAATCGGGTGTTTTACATGTTTGTTTTATGTTATGCCAATGGGGTTGTTTTATAAATCATGTAATGTGTTTATATAAATTCTTTGGGTACTGAAAATTCTGTTTTGATGAATATGGGTATGCACATGGTGTTCAAAGTGGGGTTTCTCAGGGATTTTGTGTGCAAAACATTGTTATGTTTTGTGAAGTGATTTTATTGAAATTCTATTGGTTTTATTGAGTGGTGCAAGTGGTGAAAAAAATGCGTTGATACTGTTTTAATTGATTATTACTAGAACTGATGTGTTTATGTGATAATGTCTTTTTTCATTAGGAGATAATTGTTTGAGCACAAAGGGCGAAGCCCGGGTACCTAGGTGGGCGGATGTGTACTAGTACGCTAGTGATCCAGATAATTTTTGTCGTTGTTTTACATAGAATTTTGGATAACGAAAACTCTAAATAAATGATATGGATGATGTTTGAGGAACACTAGGTTATGGGTATGTTACCTAATAGTGGCTCATGCATGGGAAAGATTGTGACATAGATATTTTTACACTGAGGTACGAGGTACATAGGGCCCGATACTATCTAGTGCCTAGGGGTGTTCCCGGTTTTAGTGTTCATTGGATTTGTGGTATTTACCCTTATCTTTGGGTGTTTTGGGCTATAAATTATATTTTCTAACATGTCTTATTAAAATTGTTTAATATTTTGAATGCTTTATTTTGAAAACTGTTTACAATTGAAAGTTGCATTTCTTGGAATTTATCGCTCCTTTTCCTTACATATTAAAACTGAATGATTTTCCCCATGTATTGCATAATCTTTGGAATATTTTGGTGGTATCCTGTTGGGATTAGGCTCACACCATACTTACACCCCTTGGGTGTCAGTAGACTCAGTTATATTTGACACTGGTAAAGGAAATTCTTTGGGTGATGACGATTCTAGTTGTTAGTCCCCTTCCTTGGTGCTGTGTTGTGGAGACAGCTTGTGGGTGATGACCCCTTGTCATGTGGAGTCCTTGGGAATATTTTTATGAAATATATTTGTGTCTTTGTACCTCTTGTATTATGTTTGAACTTATTTATTCAGTTCTGGATTTTGTATAAACCCCGTTTGGTATGGATTTTTTAGATTTGATTTATCAATTGTTTTTATGTTTTATGTAACTGTAATCAAGTAAATCATTCCCAAACCAAAATATTTGATACCCATTCACTTGTTATAGCCCGTGGGGATAGGTAATACCCTTCATTAATTTTCATGGGTAGGTTTTGGAATCGGTTTTGATGGATACTAGATTTTATTCATGACAAAATGGTATCAGAGGAGGTTCACTCTTTGGGTCATGTTATTTGGGGAAGAGTCGGGATAGACTGGAGTTAGGACTATCAGGACTTGAAATTTTAGTCCTGGTTAGTGTGCCTATCCAACACACCTCATTATGGGATTCAAGTCACGAGGGAAAGTTTGTATTTATCTAAGACCTTTGGTTTTCTTGGTTTGATGATGATTAAGGGAAATGAAAAGAGAGTTGGGATAATGGTCTCAATGAGCTCGTAGGGCCTGGAAAGCCATGGGGAGCTAGGGATTATTCCCTATAACAATATATGTGATGGTGAAGTGATTGGTTTTTGGCCTCTAACAATATGTCCAAGTCACCCACTGAAACTAGTTTCCTCTCACATTATCTTCTGTCTCTTTGTTTTGGAATCTTGGAAACTTGGTTTTTAAAGCAAAAAATGACTTGATTTTTAGGAGTGTGAATTTTTGTGAAGTGATTTTATAGTAAATGGAAAATGGTTATATATCTTAAAGTATAGAAATGAAAATTTAATAATTATTTTGAAAGGTTAAATTACGTGTTTACACCTCTTTTGAAAGTATGAATTAAGTTAAAGGGGGTTTTAAAACTATGTTTCCAGTAGAATTTTCTAAACCATGGAATAAAATTTTGAATTGAATTAAGTGTTCTATAATTTATGTGTGGGAGTTGAAGATGGATTTTTATTTGGTAAATACTAATCATTTGAAAAGTTTTATGAAATTTTAGAACCTTTTTCTAAAATGAGAAGAGTTGAGTTTTTAATTAAATAGAGATTTATGAAATGGTGTTTTTCATGATATTATAAGTGTTTTGAAATGGGTTGAAATGTTTTGAAACGGTTGTTAAAGGCATTAAAGTGAGTTTTTATTGAATTATGGGTGATTTTATCAATTGGTTTGTAATATTTAAATTGGGTTTTTATTTCATAGTTAGCAGTTTTGAGAAAGGGAAAGTGTGCTTAAAAAGGTTTTGATTTTGAAAAGAGGAAAGGTTTAGTTTCAGTCTTTAGTGTTCTCAAGGGAGACCACATGCATGGGTTTATATGGGAATATGGATGGTTAATGACACTAATGGATGAGTTTCATGATGTATATTAGGTGGATGTTTGGTGTGGCATGTGAACATGCATGTGTGAGGCTCATGAGATACCATTGGTAAATGCACAACCCACCAAAAATGTTTTTCTAAGAATGCTTTTGAAGGAAATTTTTGTGTTTTATTAATGTGTGGCTAGGAGGTGTGGCTTATGTGTTTTCAGAATTTTTATTGTGGGATGTTTCAATTTCAAAAACCACTCTTGTTTAAACTATGTTTTGGGTTGGCGTTTCATCGATAAGTTGGAATGAAGTGTTGGTCAATAGTCTATTTTGAGGAAAAGTTTTGGGGCTCAATGTGATGTCTCCCCTCATGTATTCGGTTCATGTTTGTAGTATGTTGTGACCAAATGATCAGATTGGTTGGGTCCTTTGGTTTTCTTGTTGGCCAGGGTACACCCCCATAAAGAGTTAATGTCTGATTCATGTGTGGCCCATAGTGAATCACCATTGGATGATCCTCTAGTTTATCAACATAAGGACTTTATTCTTGAGATTTGGAGATTGAATTTACCCCTATTCTTTTTATATTATGTGGATACCCTTGTAAAGGGAGAGTGGTTGTGGGAGGTTGAAATAAACCTTATTTTCTTATGTCTCCTAAGTCATCGAATGCAGTTCAAGGTTGTCAATGTAGAATGATGTCTTAAAGGGACTTGGCTTTTGTCAGTCTCATTGAAGCAAGAGTTCATGTTAGGCCACCAGTGCGGAAAAGACTATCTAGCAGTGGCTGTTGTGTCCACTTTCTAGAATTTTGTAATGTTTGGGGACATTGCATAAGGTCCCTTTCCATGTATTGTTTCTATCAGTCGCACT
Organism: Viscum album; assembly: GCA_963277665.1. NCBI lineage: Eukaryota > Viridiplantae > Streptophyta > Magnoliopsida > Santalales > Viscaceae > Viscum > Viscum album. The sequence continues at coordinate 885,948,390 of OY728146.1, read as the reverse complement.
GGTTATGTTCAGTGACACTTTGTGATATCGTGTACTCATTTCACTACAAAGGTGAAGGTCATGAAATTTTCTGAGAGTTTCTGTTATGTTAGAAGTATGTCTCCCTTGGAAGAAATTCAAAATCCTCTATTTTATAGGAGGGTGTTGTTCTGTGTCCTTTAATTCTGTTGTTTCTCAATTGAAAAAACAAGGTGTGATGTGTGTCCATCTTCTAAAACCTTATTTCAGTGAAATGTCGAGTTAGGGTAAAGTGAGTTTAGAATGTGTTATGTCTTGGTTAACCCATCTGAGATCATAGTGTAATTGTTTTTGGCACTAAAAGAAGAACTTCCGTTCAGGGGGTTTGTAAAGCCTAACTATGTGGCCGAAGATGCTTCAATCATTTAAGCTCCAACCATAGGTCTTAGAGTGAAGTTGGCGCATAGTCATGGGGAATCCTAGGGTTTTTTAAACCCATGTACAAAGTAATATCCTTAGTATGAATTATGGAGATCTTATAAACCTCTGGTGTTGTCACCTATCTTGTGTTTTTTCCTATTCGATGGAAATAGGTGGGAGGACCTCGTGTCCATGCTATCACCCAATGTCATTCCTTTCCCCTTTAATTTCCATTGGGTTTTTGGAGAAAGGTTTGATATTTAGATATAAAAGTTGATTATATGGTTTCTGTATGATTAGTAGTGACCGTGTGACAAGAATTCATGCAGATAGAATGATCCACGTGGTTAGCACACGACTTCCCGAACTGTGTGGACTAACCGTTCAGTCATGGAAACTCTTTAATTTTAGGGTCATTTCATGTCGTCCCATGATGGTCAGTTAAGGTGGTTGGTTATTATAGTGGGGAGACCCACTATGGGTCTCACATAAGTTATCTTGAAGATGTTTAATGTTAGTTTACCCCTTATGCTAGGGTGACCGTTCGAGCCTTCCCTAATTGGTGTCCTGATTCTGTCTCAGAAATTAAGTTGTCCCTTATGGTGGGAAGTCCATTTGGGTCACAGCGTATCAGTAAATCAGTTCTCTCCTTGGTTTTTTCTTGGTTAGAGGTAGTCTCAATCAAAACTATCTAGCCACCATTTTTTACTTGGATAAATGTGGGATTGGAGCATTCCCAATGGTTTTGTTTAAGTAAGGTTGTAGTAGCGTCATTTGGGTTTGGTGTTCATTTCAGGTGGATTGCTTGAGCATCGTCTGAGAGTGTTTGATGTGTTTTGTTTTAGGATTTAGTTTGAATATGTTTTATCATTTCAGGTAAGTGGGGTAAATTTTGGTTAGTGAGAGTATTCTCTTCCTTTGTTTGATCAATTATATGTGTTTGGCCTTTTGGAGGTGGGTAAAAATTTAGCAAGGGAGTCCATATTGGTCTATAGTTTGGGATTTGTTTTTAAATCTAGTGTTTTTGTGTATTTCTAGGGGTGGAAAGCTTTATAGTGGGGAGAATTATCACACTCATATTTTCAATTTCATGCTTTGATTAAAATCCACATTTGGTTATTAGATTTCTTTCGGATTTCGAGTGTTCCAGGTTTAAATTTTTGGTGTCTCTTGTGGTTTTGATCTATAAAATTAGTGTTGGTGGTATTTTAGGTTAATAAGACTTCCATTGTTTCAAATTTATGGTATGATGTTGAGTTGGTTTGGAGTTGGATTTGTGACACTCCAAGTGGCACCCCTTGTGGGGTAAGTTGTTGGGGTGGTTTGTACCCTTGAGTTTGATGAGTCATGGGGTAAAAATTTGGTCTTATTTTGGATATTATTTCCCATATACTTGGAATATATTTCCCCTAGGATCCCCCCTTATACCCCCCTAAATTTTAAGGAGTTTCGACACCTTTTTAGTGGATAGAAGTGGGTGCACGATTTGGGAGCACATTTTTCTAAACCGTGTAAGTAAACTGTGCAGCCCTGTCCAGGTCATTAAAAAGGTTTTTAATTTCCAAGTTTTCCCTCCTTTGATTTATCCAAACTAACCACTTTCTTCCCCTATTATACCATTTCATATATGGAAGCCTATAAATCTCCCCAAAACTCCCTTGGAACTCATTTTTTGAGTGGGTTTTTGATGGGGAAACTTCAATTTCTCTTCAAGTAAGTGCTTCCATCTTTGATTTCTCTCCATTATTTAGGGTTTATTTCTTCTTTCTTAAAGTTACTTGTTTCTAATAGGTAGAATTTTGAACCTAGGGTTTTATCCTTGGTTTCTAGGTCTTTTCTTCTAGTTTTAGGATTGATTTATCCTCCTTGTGGTGCGACAGTGGTGCGGTTGCTGTTTCACACCAAGATTCAAGGGTTTTAACAATTTTGGTAGGTTATTTCATTGTTTATGCCATCCTTATGACTTATCTTTCTATTTTTATGATATTTTCATGTTTATTTCATTTTATTATTGGTTCAAAAATTGGTTTTAGTGGTATTTGTAGAGAAAATCAATTTTAAGTGCCATTTTTATGTGAAATTGGGGTTTTTCATAGAAATATTTTATTGGTTCATTTGGGGATGCCCTATAAATACTTAGTTGATTTTATTAAAATGTATTAGAGATTAAAATAAAGTTTGTGATGTTTATATCCTCTGATTTTTTCTTCAGAAATTTGTTTTAATGGTATTTGTGAAGCATATGAATTTTAAGTCGCATGTTTGTGTGAAAATGGAGGTTTTACAAAGGTACCACTTCTTGGTTTATATGGGGATACCATATAACTAATTTTTTTTCATTGAAAGGTATTAGGCTTCCATTTTTAGTTGTGTGACTTATAAGTGTGCTCATTGTGTTCAAATTTTTATTTTAAAGGGATTTTAGTAAATTGGGCACCAATTTTGTGTTAAATTGGGTGTTTTACTTGTCTATTTTATGTTATGCCAAAGGGGTTGTTTTATAAATCATGTAATGGATTTATATAAATCCTTTGGGTGCTGAAAATTCTGTTTTTAGGAATATGGGTATGCACATGGTGTTCAAAGTGAGGTTTCTAAGGGATTTTGTGTGCAAAACATTGTTAAGTTTTGTGATGTGATTTTATTTTAATTCTATTGGTTTTATTGAGTGGTGCAAGTGGTGAAAAAACATGTGTAGATACTGTTTGAATTTATTATTACCAGAAATTATGTGTTTATGTGATAATGTATTTTGTTATCATGATATAATTGTTTGATCGCAAAGGGTGAAGCCTGGGTACCTAGGTGGACAGATGTGTACTGGTACGCTAGTGATCCAGATGGGTTTTGTCCCTGTTTCACTTAGCATTTTGGATAACAAAAACTCTAACTAAATGATATGGATGATTTTTTGGGACCAGTAGGTTATGTTTATATTCCCTACTAGTGGATCGTTCATGGGAAATGATTGTGACATGAATATTTTTACACCGAGGTACGAGGTACATGGGGCCCGATACTATCTAGTGCCTAGGGGTGTTCCCAGTTTTGGTGCTCATTGGATTTGTGGTATTTAACCTTGTATTAGGGTTTTTTGGGATTTAAATTACAATGGATAACATCTATTATTCAAATGTGTTAATATTCTGAAAGTTTTATTTTGAAAACTATTTACAATTGAAAGTTTCATTTCTTGGAATTTATCGCTGCTTTTCCTTAAATATTAAAACTGCATGCTTTTCACCATGTATTGAATACTATTTAAAATATTTTGGCGGTATCCTATTGGTATTAGGTTCATAGCCTACTGACACACCTTGGGTTTAATTATACTTCGTTATGTTCGACACAAGTAATGGAAAGGATTTGGGTGATCACGGTTCATGTTGTTAGTCCCCTTCCTTGGTGAGGCGTTGTGGAGATAGCTTGTGGGTGATGAACCATTATCATGTGGTGTCCTTAGGATTGTTTTTCTGCTATATATTTGTGTCTTTGGAACACCGGTATTATGTTTTAACTTATGTATTCAGTTCCAGATTCTGTATAAACCCTATTTGGTATGGTTTTTTCCGATTTGGTTTATTAGTTGTTTTTGATGTTTTATATAATCATAATCGGGTAAATCATTCCCAAACCCAAATATATGATACCCAGGTACTTGTGTTAGCTGGTGGGGATATGGAACTCCCTTCAGGTCTTGTCACATGCCAGGTTTGGCGCCGGTTTTGATGGCGACCAGATTTGGTTCGTGACATGATTTCACTTATGATTTACTGAGGATATGATCCAGGGATACCATCCTTATTCTTTCTCTGGATGGTTTATGTTTATGATGATAATATGTTTATAAAACTCATATCTTTTACATTAGTTATTCTATGATGAAATTTTTATGTAACCCATTTATTTTCCATGGGTTATGCTATGATAAAATGTTTATGAAACCCATTTCCTTTCAAGGGTTCTAATATGATGAATGTTTTAAACTACTATAAATTTATCCTATAGCCACAGTTTGAAACCATTGCTATAAGCCTAAAAACCATGGATATATGTTATATCCACTTTTTAAGGAATCGTGGTTGGTATTGGCGTGGCTATATGGCAAGGCCTATAGCCACAGATTGAAACTGTGGATAAATCCCTATACCCACTATTCAAACTGTGGTTAATGACCTTTATCAACGGTTCAAACAGTGTCTAAATATCTATAGCCACAGTTTGAAACTATGATATAAACTTAAGCCACACAAAATTTATATCCACATTTTGAAACCGTGGATATAGGCCTTACCATTTCATAAAAAAATACCCCACCCTCCCCCTACACATCCCCCCACTCCCCTTGTAGTAGCCCACCCCTGAAAATCCCCCCACTCCCCTAAATCCCCCCTATAAACCCCCCCTAAAATCCCCTAGAAAGTCCCCTCCCTGAACAAAACCCCCTGAGATAGATCCCCCCTTTCTGGATAGACCCACTCCCCTTCAAATCCCCCACTCCCCCTACAACCCCACTTCCCCCTACAAAGCCCCCCTCCACTCCCCCTGGACAACCCCCCTGGATAGACCCCCCAAATAGACTCCCTGAAAATCCCCCCCTCCCCACTCCCCCTAAACCCCCTTGCAATGTCCCTTCTTCTTTGAAACACCCCTTCCCCCTGTAAATCCCCCCCACCAATCCTCCTGCAGCCCCCCTTCCCCCTGCAAAACCCCCACTCCACTCCCCCCTGAACAACCCCCTTCTTGGACAGACCCCCTCCTTTTTTGATAGAACCCCTCCTTGAAAAAACCCATTCCCCTGAAAATCCCCCCCCCCCACTCCCCCTGCAGCCCCTACCCCCTATAAAGACCCCCCTTCACTCCCCCTGGACAACCCCCCCTACCTGGACAGACCCCCCTCCTTTCTAGACAGACCCCCTTCCTAGATAGACCCCCACCTCCTTGGACAGACCCCCTCCCTAGACAGACACCACCCCCTCCCTAGACAGACCCCCTACACAACCCACACACCCTACACACCTCATTTAAACCCCCTTATAGTCCCCCATTGCACCCCTCCCCCTGAAGATCCCCCTTTCACCCCCTCCACACCCACCCCTCTATCATGGACAAACCCCCGTCCTTCCTAGACAGACCCCCCCCTTCCTGGAAAGACCCCCCTCTTTCTTGGGAGAACAATGATTCATTTTTATTGGTATATATGATACATAAAGATTACAATAACTATAAATAATCACATATGTATATCACTAATCTTAATTAATTATGAAACACTTATGAAACTATTCCCATGCCTCTATTATTCTATAGTTAATCCAGTCACCTAATTTCACAAACCACCAACTTCTTCCAGGGTTCATATGTTGTTTTTCAGTGACACCAATATTATGTAGAATTCCATGGATTAAACCAACCTCAGGTGAATTTAACCCTTTAAGGAAATGTTTTCCATCATCTCACAAGACCATAAAACCCAAATCAAACACTATTAACCATATTCCTACTACATGAGACCCTAATACGATCAACATCTATGAAAGTTATTCCATTATCTTAAACTCTTCTGCTTCCCTAGTAATCCCTTATTGATTCTATTTGCTTTGGAATGTGGTTTTGACGAATCAATGTGCATTGGATATAAAAAATAGATGGAAAGCCCTTTTTATCACATGTTCTCTCTACATCTAATCATATCATATCTCACCGAGACAATGATATCATCTTTAATAGTACATGGAGTGTTGAGGAATCATGATGGGGAAATGGATTATTCTATAAGGTATAGGTTAGAGGAGACTTCAGGTAGTGACTCTAATAATGAGTGATGAGTGGAGAATGGTATTAATGGGAAGTGACTGGGATGGGTTTTGAAGGCCTTTTGGACACATTGATGGGTAATATGAGACATGTTGTGAAAAGAGGTAGGTCTCGAGTGACAAGTACTATGGGATCATTTTGAGAGATGTGTGGAAGGTTGTGGACCTGTGTTATTAATGTGAATTATCGAGAGCCTATGGGGATTATTTGGTGTACTGGTGACCTCCCTAGAGTCTGTGGGGATGGGTTAGTGTGTTGGTGACCTCCCTAGAGTCTGTAGAGATGGACCAGTATCCCTTGAGTTACAAGGATGGTTCAGTGAGATTGGTGGAACTTTACTTATATAGGATTGGTTAAAGGCCTTCCCAAGGGGTTGAGTCTTGGTATAATGTCAGATGAGACCAATGGACCCCATCTTGAGAGACAAGGCAGTAAATCGAGATTTGGATGAATGACCATTGCTGGTTACTTTGGGTAATGGGTCAAGGTTTGGATGCCACCCTACCCTGAGTATTTTATAATGATATTAGAATAAGTGAAATGGAACAAGATGAGGCCACAAGGTGAAATTTTGGAATGGCACTAAAGTAAGAATGATTGGATGTCGTGGTATCCTGGCTAACAGGGTCCTCTCAATCTAAACACTCAAGGAAAGTATTTACACTATGAAAATACATTCCATCCAAATAATTCTATTTAAATCACCAAAACAAATCAATTGTATTAAAAGTGGCAATACAACATTTAGAATGTGAAATGGTCAATAGGGAAATTAACTACTTGGGTAATCACTTATACAAAGAAAGTCAAACTCTCAGGAGGTGTTTGGTTATAATTGGACATTTACCACTTTCCCTTAAGACATTTCAAAAGTGGAGTTCAAGTCACCATGAATAAGTCACTCTATTTATTTCATTCCATCCAATTAAACTTTAGAAAGGAGGCATAACCGTTACATAATTTACTACATGCGACATTACCTATCATGTGGAAAGTTAACTATATTTGGTCCCATTTAACTCATTAAATTCTTTAAAACTTGGAAATTCTATTTATAAGATCAAAGGGGGGTCACTTAGTAGTGATTTGTTCGTTACAACACTTTCCTACTTGGGCAATTCCATCTTAAAAGTCTAACATCACTTAAGGGGTGTTTTGGTTCAAATGATCATTTTAATAAAAAGAGGGAAACCACCTTTAGGGATATAAAAAGGTCCAAGTACAATGTGTGCTTTATGACTAACAATTACATCAAGTATAAGGAAAACATCAATATAATAATGTCAAGAAAACTATATAAGCATAAACTACCACTGTGAGTTTTCATAGACACTGCACCTCTATTGGAGGGGTTTTATTACAAAAACATGACTCGTTTATCAAACAAAACAATTATATTAACTAACACTTGATCAAGAATTTAAATTTAATATAAACAAGAATAATTAAGAAGGTAGATAAATGAAATTTAAAAAATTCTTGAATTAAAGAGGCTAGGAGAGGGACCCTACCTCAAAGGAGTCAAGCCACACTCGACACTTGACACTTTTATCAATGACAACTCTAAGATGATCCATCCATCCTTCAAATGTATACACCTTTGCATATACATAAGTATTCCCTAACCCCTATGTACGTGTCCTTATGGAATTGAACAAGCACACGAGAATCCATATATATATTCTCACATGCATAATCCAGTTATCACCCACACACATATGCATTTTTCATATATATACATAAGAACACTATGACCCTTATATGTAATCGTGCTACCATGGGAATATATACATATAATGGTAGAACTTATTATATATATGCTTACCTATGCATATGTGGTGAGCTTCCTTTGACTTTGGTGCTCAAAACCTCCTCAAGGATGATCAACACACTATAATAAAATTACAAAGGGCTCTAAAATTACAAAACCCCCAATTATAAACTAAGAGGAATCAAATAACGAAGGAAAAAATCACCTTAAACCATTAGAAACAAACCAAATCGGGCTGAACCTCTTTGCCTTCGGCAACGGTTGCCGCAACACACATGAACGTGTCCCGAGAGACTCCAAAAAAATTCCAGTGATATGAATCATCATCATTAATTGAACCTAAAAATTGAAGTGGGAGGAACATGATTAGTGAGAAAAGAAATAATAGAACATGTGATGATGAATAGTTTTTTAAGTAAATTAATGAACTATAAATACCAAGTGCATACCATAGGGGTTTCATTCAGTCTAGATAACTGAACTCATGAATTCTGCAACTTCACTATTGTAACATGATGTTCCAATACCGGCGTGAACTTGGTAAGAATTAAAAGATACCATAAAACTAATTAGTATGGTTAGATATATGAAAAATATATAATCAAAATAGCATTATCAAATTGGGTGAATCATACATGAATCAAGATGTAGTACTATAAGGATTATGTGGTTGGATAAACTATTATAATGATCCTATAATCTATCTTCCATACTAGTTTTGAAATGAATACTAATGAAATATTGTCCCTAATGTAAAAACCTTTCATGTTGTATGGGAATCAAAATATGAATAATATCTTCAATTTTTTATCTCATCACATGAGAATAGACATAAGCATAATCATATGCTAATATGTGAGAAAAACATAACAAAATGAATATGTGAGAAAATGTATACACAAAACACAGTTGGAAGGGGATCTTGAACAAATATAAATCAAAAATATATTCCATATAATAATTCATGTGGATATTGAATAAATTCTAATCATAAATAACTGCTATATAATAATGGAATACAAGTTTAGAAATAATTGGTATATTATAAATAAATATGAATTGAAGTGGCATCCTCTATAAGCCCTAGAAACTCAATACCCCATGGTTAAGCCACCTGAAACATGAAATACAACCCTAGAATCCCCAAGGGTTCATGGGAGAGGAAGAAACCAACGGATAAATGGAGATGGGGAAGAATGGGATGAAAATAATGAGGAAATAGGGTCTTGCTATGAGAAATTTTTATGGGATTGGAATAGAGAAGATTAAAAATAAGAAAATAAGGTGAGAAAGACACCCTTAGATGAACCCAATCCCTAATTGAATGAGAAGAAGGAAAAATGGGGTCTCAACCCTTTAAAATCATTAAGGGTATAAGTGAAAATTCAAGTTTTACCAAGTCAAACCATATTGAGATGTTTGATTCTCATTCATAAATGACCCCATGTATTTACCACCACACCATGTTCACTGAACACATCTTCAAGATGAGAATCATCATCATACCTATGAAAATTTCCAAGAGAGACGTTGTGACATGAATTAAATGCATAGGGAGAGGATTCTAGTTTGTCAACACCTCTTAGAGAAGTCATGTTTACTATATACTAACAATTAGTGTGATCTAATATCCTAATTTTTATCAATATAGGAGTTCAATAAGATGTTATATTGAATATACTATTGTTTTTCATAAAAATAACTCATGATTTTCTTAGACCGGACAAGTTGCATCACCAAAATGTTGATTTTTTGTGATTCGTTTTCTAGTAATGTAATCAACTAGTCAAAATATTTACACAATATCTTAAATTAGAAACAAAATGTTGGCCTTGTGATTAGAACCGGATGAACAAACTAAGACAAAATTACAAAAGTGGCCAAATACGTTTGTCAGACCAAAATAAGTTTTATGGATTAATTGACAATAATCCTTTGAAGTCACTAAATCTCCTATCTAGGAAAATCTATCCATCCTGATATTTATAGATGGTTTTTGAAATAAATAAATGAAAAACATGAGACCAACTATATTGTAAACAAGTTTTGATTCTACTTTAAACACCACTACCCCCTACACACTACACCCATTCCCCCTACACCCCCACCCTTCACCCCCACTTCCCCCAATCTTCACCCCCATTTCCCCTACCCCCTTCACCCCCACCCTTCCCCCAATATGTCCCCACAACATTAACCCCAAATTTCCCCCACCTGTCCCCCCACCTGAACCCCCACCTATACCCCCACTGGCCCCTACCCCGCCTGCACCCCCACTTCCCCCACCTACACCTCACTTCCCCTTCCCCCAACCTTCCCCCCACTACCCCCTCCCCCCACCTTCACCCCCACTTCCCCCACCCACCATTCACCCCCATTTTCACCCCCACTTCCCCCCACCCTTCACCCCAACTCATTTGAACCCCTCCACACCCCTTCCCCCCTCCCCGCCCCCTACACACTACCCCCTAGCCCCCTTCACCCCCACTGCCCCCTACACACTACGCCGACCCCCTTCACCCCCATCCTTCACCCCACTACCCCCAACCTTCACCTTCACCGCCAACCTTCATCCCCATTTCCCCAACCTTCACCCCCAATTCCCCCACCCCACTTTCACCCCCACTTCCTCCCCCACTTTCACACCCACTGTCCCCACCTAAAACTCTTCATTCATATATCCTTCTTGGTTTTCTAGATTGAAACATTATTTTTAGCTTGTTCTTCTTCTAGAATTCACCTTTATTCTTAGTTTATATAGGTTTATCAATTTTATAAAGTATATAATTTTCTTTATTTTATTCTTAATCGATCCACTTGTATTTTTCAAACTATTTTGATAATAAGATTAGACAGTCTTTTGGTGCATGATCTTCCTTATTCTTGATTGTGCATTCCTTATTTGTAGAAACTATTTCTGAACATGTGATAATTGGTTATTTCCTTTTATCTTTAAACAATTATTATTATCATGGAATCTATGTCATATATTCTTAATAATTTATACTACCTGGTTTCCCTTCTACACACACTTTCAATAGCTTTTTGAGTACCCCTTTTTAGGCCCCCAACCCCCCTGCACCAGCCCCCCTCCCAACACCTTCCCCTTTGTGCCGCCCCCCCCCCCATAGCCCCCTGCATCATTCCCCCCTGCCCCCTGCACAAGTCCCCCCAGTCCCATACACCTTTTGAGATCAATAAATTATGTAGGACTCCCTTCGATATAACAACCCTAATTTTTCTCAAAATTACAATACTGTCATCTCTAAAGTGAAGGAAATTTCATTTTTAACTATTGAGTTGGTTTAAATTTTATACTAGTACACGTTGAAGTCTTAGTGAAATCATGTAAAACTGGTGAAAATTTCATTTCAATGACACAAACCAATTTTTATAGTATATACACATTATATAATAATTAAAACAAGTTTTTAAAATACTCAAGAAATTATGGAATTCAAATTAAAGGGTTTGGAATAGGGAACCTACCTCAACCTAAAGGGGAAATGATTTTGATGATGATAACTCGAATCTTCCTTTTTTTCTGCTCACACACATATGAACCTTCTCACACATATATAAAATCACTAACAAAACATTCTAAAAAAATACGTGTTTCGAAGAAAAGATTAAGATATTAGATACTATAATAGGAAAAGAAAATCATTGAATATTGACATTGACAGAGGAGGCCCAACACTGATATATTCTCAAAGAAGTATTTTTTGTCATAGCTAAAGATGAGGGAGATCTAATTCAATTTTCTTTTCAATAAAGAAGAAGACAAGGGAAGAAGTTTAGGCATATAAAGTTCAATTTATGTTATAGATGTAAAATGTATTTCTGTTAAGTTATACTTCACTTAGACTCTATTCTGTGAAGTGTAATAAGGTTTTGTGTGTGTAAATTTTTACATACAAAGGAAGAGAAGAATCAATAATCAAACTTCATATATTAAAATTCACTAAATTAAAGAATAATCAAGAATAAAGATTCGTTTTTGTTGCTGACCGACATAACTAGGAATAAGTTTCAGTTTCACCAAAATAAAACACTACCCATATAACCATTCACACTTGATCGGGCTTATACTATCCCTAGGACACTCATCATGGTCCCCTGGAAAAAATCCTAGTGTAAACAACCTAAATGGTTTCCTTGGTCATAATTCTATATCCTAGTCTTATCCAAACTTTTTAGTGATAACACCACTATATAACCCAAGATTTGATATAAAAAAACATCATCTAACACAAACAACATGAATCATCATGCAGTAATAAGTACATTGAGTAACCATAAAAAAGTTGCACATACAAAACACTCAAGCATTGTAAAATAGGGAATCTCCCATATAAATCCAAAAAAGAAAAAACAACTCAAGATAATACCTTAATTATTCATTTTAAATTAAGAATACAAAATTATTTTCAAAATCATTTAAAATGGAATTACATACCATTTACTCAAACTACACCCATTCCCAAATATCAAATTAAAACATTATTTAATGATAATATTTATGTTTTGAAATTTATTTCCAGAATCAATTTCTCAATTTATTTTTTGTTCTTGTAGAATTTCCATTTAAATCCTCCCCCTTTTTTATTTTTTTAAATAGGAAAAAAAGCTCATTAAAAATCAATGAATTAAACCAAATGTACCATAAAGTGGCCCACTGACACTCATTTATCCATGATTCCTTGATTTAACTATTTATAATTCTATAGAGTTCATATTTTCTATTAGGTTAACGTGTTCCCATACCATTATAGGGACATATCAAATAAGAAAAATTCATTTTTAGGTAGATAAAATAATGAAGGAAAATTAAAATAAAATCACAAAAATGAATAAGATACATAAGGATACTTTCCTCAAACAAGCCATTTCATTTCAATTCCCCACCCATAATTCTCTTCTAAAGCCCTTCCAAGACCAAACAACTATCACTCATCATCATAAGGCCCTATCTATAGCTGATACACCAAATATTAAATTTAAACAAAGTATAATTAATTATTCAACTTATTTTCAACAATTTTTAAAAATTGAATTTAAAATATTTAGGAAAAATTTCCTAAATCTTATAGAGAACCTATCTCAACCCAAAAAAACAATTAATTATAAAAATTGATAAATATTTTTTCAAACTATATTTTAACAATTTTAAAATTAATTTACTATTTAATTAATTAGGCATTGATCTAAAAATCTCACTAGGTGATGCTCACTCATTGGAACCTCATGAAACAGGGTGAGGACCACTCCTTAGATACCCCCTGACATCATTATAGGAAAAATCACTTTGATGTGACAAAAATAAAAATATTAATTTCAGTTATTTTAATCCAAAAAAATCATATATATTCAATATTAAACAAACCTTTTAGTGAATGATGAATGTGAGATGAAATATGTCGGAACCCTTATATGAGCCAGATATGGAGCCTTAGAGAAGTGGGATGATATCCTCAATACTCTAATGTAAATCATTATAAACTACAGACCCGAAGAAACCAATATCATCCAAAATCAAGTATGATAGGAACAAAGGAAAAAAGATGAAGGAAAACACCTCAAAATGACAGAAAACATGACAAAACCCACCCCTAAATGAAGAGAACACATGAATAATAAGGGTGGAATGTGTCTCCCAGGTTCGAACACATGAGGGGAAGGAGTAAATCGGAGAGGGGTTGAATCCTATAATTAAAAATAGTCATTTAAAACATGTTAATGAAATATGAGTAAGATATATGGTTTGGCCATATAGTTTTTGATAACTGTCACCAACTGTGCACCAACTATAAAGATGGAACTATCTAAACAAAAAAACTTACCTTGATTGGTCAAAAATTTTACCAAATCATTTATCGACCATGTAAAATAGTGCTAGAAATCATATGAAACACATCACATGGGTTTTATCAAATGGTGTGACAACTGCATGCATCACCATTGATCGAAATGGACCCCATATTATTACCCCCAAAATCCCCATGATTATGCCTTAACCAAGCACTAACCATGTAAACAAATTTCTTATGAAGAAAACGAATTTGAAACACATTAATACTTAGTGTGCTACACATTTTCCTAAGAACCATACACCCCAACCATGGAGAGGAGACCTCGTGCGGGTAATGGATACCCACGGTAGAGGTGTGATGTTGGAGGAGGTGGGGAGGCCATCATGAACAACGTCATCTTGGAAGAGGAATGGCGGCGTTGATTAAAAGTGTTGGGGAGGAGGGCGCTGCCAAGAGAGAGTTCGAGGGTTCAAAGGAGGGTCGTGGATTGAGGGAGGAGGAGGATCCCGATGCATATCAAAAAAAGAGAGAGGAATGATAGCGTTGATTATAAGCATCGGGGAGGAGGGATCTGCTGAGAGATAGATCGAGGGTTTGGAGGAGGGTCATGGATCGGGGGTGGAGGAGGATCCCGACACATATCGAAAAAAAGAGAGGTCCATGATAGTCTAATTGAATCATGGCTATAAACAAGATATATCCACAAACCAATAAAACAATGGCTATAGGTCCATGATTATAAATTAAATTTCTAGTAGTGTTATGATCATGTGTCATACATATTTGTTTTTTATTATATGATATGTGGGACCTATATCTCCTTCCAATGTATTGGGTAAAAATTGATATCACATGAGATAAAGTGGAATGAAATGGAGAGTAAACCTAGTTCTATAAGGGACTTATACACTAGGATTGTCTTGGGAGTGAACCTTGATTACTTTGATAGTTTGGGTAATGAACCCATTCCACTATGATAGTCTTGGAAAAGAGCCTTGACTACTAAGGAAATGATTTTCTATGCTTATGTGTATGCCACAATTCCATGTCTTATGCCTATATTATGATCTCATGGATCATTTTATTTGATTTCTTTATAGTTAATGCTTTATAAAGTGACAATATTTATTCCATGACTCAATATTATGATCTATGATATGTATTTTATGGTTTTAGATGTTAATATCGTGTTCTCATACCCGTTTTTTCATGTTATGATTATATGATCATTGATATCTCCCTTGTTTACCCTTACTGAGGATCAAAGCTTACCCTTTTCTTATGTTTCCTTTAACAAGTTTTTAATAAAGGTTTTATTTATGATATGTATAAAAGGGGTGATAATTATGAAATCTAAGCGGGAGACAATGTAGATCTATTATGAACCAGTTTCTTATGTTTCCAAGTTTCCAAAGATAATAGAACTATATGATTATAGTGTGAATTATTATGTTATATAAAAAATATTCATCGAATTAGATTTAATATCTATATATGAAAAGTATGGATTTATATAGGATCTGAAATCATATAGATTTCATAGAAGCTTCTATAGCCCCACTGGAAAATTGGTGGTGTTCCAGGAGCACAATTTTCTCATGTTCTTCATGTTTTTTTATTTCTTATATTATTCCACTCTTTTAAGTTTATTTGGGACACTAGTATAAAATTATTTTATCATGTTGGGATTTTGAGATTGGTTATTTAATAACACATTTTTTAATATTAGTTATTAAATAACCAATGTTATTTTTTTCATGTCATTTTTTAAAAACTAATTATAAAATGTAATTTATAAAATTGGGTTTTTAAAAAATAATCATGATAAATTTATTTATAACATCAGTTTTTAAAATACCAAAGTGAAAAGACAGATATGATTTTTTCATGGCACACATAAGTGATTTTAATTTTTTTACATAATTCACTTCCATAATTTTTTCTTCCCACCAAAAAATAAATCTCATCGGACAATATTATTCATTTAACTTAAAACTTTCATTTATTTATCTTCATAATTTCTTGATATGCACCAACTTCACCTTTTGACTGATTTTAAGTGGTAAAATATCTTTATTTTAGTTATTTTGATGATTTTTTTCATCGAATAC
Organism: Viscum album; assembly: GCA_963277665.1. Lineage (NCBI taxonomy): Eukaryota > Viridiplantae > Streptophyta > Magnoliopsida > Santalales > Viscaceae > Viscum > Viscum album. The sequence continues at coordinate 885,932,500 of OY728146.1, read as the reverse complement.
ATTTTTTTGAATATTTTCCTTTTTTTTGATGATGATGATTCTTTCAAAGAGTAGAAACGATTAAGTTTCCACATGAGATCTACCAGCTAAAGTTCAAAATGACACATGATTTTTTCACTAAAAATAATATAAAGTTCAAAATGACTCATGGGATTTTCATTTCAGAAAAAATGAATATAAAGTACCCTTCTATAAAGTCATAGGACATAACTACAAGAAGAAGAATAAAAAACATCAACTCTTGTTTTTTTCATTTTGATGATACAATTTTATGGTTTTTATCTTTTTTTATCAAAGTTATGTTATGTGTTTTGAAACATTATTTTCAAAAATATTCTATAACATACCACTTAATTTAATTTAATAACATATCTGGAAAGACACTTATAACATCAACTATTTTAATAACCAATATGGTTTATTACCTACCATGTTAGTTATTTTAAAAACACACATGGTATTTTTTCTATATAAATTTTATCTAATTGAAATTAAAAGGTATTTACAACATTAGTGATATTAATGTTGGTTAAAATATGACATTAAAATAAAAAAATTATATGTTAAAATAGTCTGTTCCCACTAATGAGAAGATAAATTATGGTATTTGTGATATATTTTAGAAATTTTTTTTGTAATGTTTTTTGGTTGATTATGGTAATGAGATTATTCATTAAAATTTATAATTCTTAGTTATTATCTTTGAATTTTTAGAATTATAGTCTATTGTGTAGGGTTAAGGTTAAGTGGATATATGGGTTATTGGGTGATGTTGTTTCATATGATTTGTTTTCTTTTTATGGATTTAGAGTGTTCCATCCATTGATTTTGATGTTTTAGTTATGTCCATGGCTTGATCCTTTATTGAATTTCCTAGTTTCTTATGGTTAATTCGACATTAAATATTTTTATATAGAAAATTATTATTTACGATTGATTTTTGAATGGGTGTTTTGGATTATTGGATGAAATTTCCCTTAATGAATTTTGATATTTTTTATTTAATTTAAGCGATGTATTATTTATCTTTCTAGAGTGATCTGTGTAGATTATTATCTTATTCCAAGATATCGACAATTACATTTGGGTTTGTAACTTTGATTTGAATTCTCATCAACTTGAGAGTGGGTAATGTTGATTCATTATAGTGACTAAATTTTTATTTAATAATCCCTTCATTACATGGTACAACATTTAAAAATACACAGGATCAATTAGGGTTTAGTGGCTTGTAAATAGGTACAAAATACAAAAAAAAAGATAAATATTCTTCTAATACACTTTAAATATTTCTTCATAGGTTCATCCTAAGTTACTATTACTGCATCAAATATTATGGGTACATACATCAAATAAAGGTGTGAGCATAAATCCCAACAAGGGAATAATAAATGGAGATAGTTAGAATGTGATAACGAGTAAAAATAATAATGCATGATCATATGAAAATGGGTAATATCAAAATATAAATAATATTAATTATAACATGAAAGTGGGGATACAACATAAAAATGAGACATTCATAAGTATATCATGTAGGTTTAACATGAGGATGTCATAAATCATAATTACAAAGGTTATTCACCAAGGTATTGTAAAACATGTCATCACTAAAGATTAATCATTTACCCATTTCATTGGAGAACTATCAGGATTCACCCTTCATATGTATTAATTCACATGATCCACATTGATCATAATAAATAATTTCACCAATAACCCTTGAAAAAAATGGGTTTCATATCAAAATCATTACATATAAAGTTTTTAAAAACTAGAACATAACATCATTTTAACCCATGAATTAGGAAAATGGGTTTCATATATTTAAAATAGACTCACAAAAATCCAAATAGAATTCCAAAGTGACGGATCATAATCATCATAGCGAATTCCCTACCTAGTTCCCTTAGTTTGTAGATTACTTGTTCTTATCATCTTTATTGTCCATTGGATTAGGGCATTGACTTAGATAATTCCCAAGCTTCCCACATCTATGAAATCTAACTATTAGTGGTGCCTTAGGTTGAACCCTTCCCCCCTTAATTGAGTTAAATAAAATCTTTATTTTTCTATGAAAATTATCTAATTTTCCCCCTTTTACAAACATAAATCATATTCTAGTTTCTTTAAGACATTACCCTTGTCACATTTTCCCACATTTTTTACATGTTAGAAATTGAATCTTCTTTTATTTATTATACTTATATATTAAACTTATATGAGACACTGTCCTCATATTATTTTCTATATTTGGAAACTCATATATATTCCATTTTTTAATCATAATACATGATAACTTGTTTGGCACAAACACGATATGCCTTACTCCAGCTCCCCCTATATTGGGAAGAACATCATCACATTGTCTATTAAATATATAATTTGAATGATTCCTTATATTTCTTGATATTTATTTTTCTATAAATAGAAAACCTAGGTGATAAATTTTTTACTATTATGAATCTTATAATAACAATTCCAAAGGAAATGTTAATCTTAAAATTTTCATATATATTTCTTCTAGGATGATATATTTCAATCTTAACAAATGTTTTTAATTATCTTTAAATCCATCATAATGGTTTTTACAAGAATGTTATTAACCAAATAATATCCCAAGGGATTTAAAAACTAGGTGTTCAATAATTATTGTTTTTATTCACTAGTTATTGATTGAGTCTGGCTCAATACGGTGTTTTTGGGGTTGCTACCACTAGGTACATATGTACCAAAGGCACATCCACTTGTAGTTTTCAGATGTGGATATATTTTCTTGGAAACCACTTACTCTATACTTACCAAGATTTTTTCATATATTTAGGCCAATACATATGGTTTTTAATAATTTTTTCTAATCCCAATTTCTATAAATAACTAAAACATCCTTTTATACCTACTATAGTGACCCACATTTTTTATTTTATAAACTCTTAATTACATGGTACAACATTTAAAAATACATAGAATATTTTTGGGTTTAGTGACATGGAAATAGGAACATAATACATAAAAAACAAAAAAAATTATAATCCACTTTAAATACATCTTCATAGGTTTTTCCTATGTTATTTTTACTATATCTCATATTCTGGGGACATATATCAAATAAATGGGGTGACAATAAAGTTCAATAAGGTAATTATAAAAGGAGATAATTGGCATATGAAAAAGAGTCATAAAAATAAATAATGATTATAAAAACATGAGTCATATCATAATAGAAATAATATGAATCATAACATTGAAAAGTGGTTATAATATAAAAATTAAACATTCATAAGCATATCACCAAGGTTTAACACCAGGTTGTCATTAATGATAATTACCAAGGTTATTCACCAAGGTATCGTAAAACATACCATATTTAGATATTAATTATTTACCCAATTAATTGGATAACTATCAGGGTGTACCCTTCATATATATTAATTTATTTGATCCACATTTATCATGACAAATCATTTCATAAATAACACATGGAAAATAAAGAACGAGTTTCATATCAAAATAATCATGTAAAAAGTTCTTAAAGAATTAAACATAATTTCATTTTCATCCCATTAAAAGGGAATACAAGTTTAACATATGTAAATACATGAATAAATAATACATGTTTACATCTAGGTGAATACCTATGAAAATAGAAGAGATTTGGGTATTCATAATATGAGAATTTATCATGTAGAAAAGATAAATTCAATAAAAAATTCAACAATATAGTGATATACATTGTGGATTATTAAAAGTTAATAATGGGAGAGAAAAAAGGTCTAAAATTGATAAAACTTAATTTCTTATGTAAGGGTGATATCAAAAGTGTAATTGAATAAATTGGATTAACATTTAGAAGGTATACACAAAAGGGGTACTTGGATGAAAAAGGAGAAGAGGATAATTCCCTTACCTTGAAGATTTGCTTCCTAAAACATGAATACGGAACCTTGTATAGACTCTTTTTGAGGTTAAATTACCATTAATTTGTTCCTAATTTATTTTTATCAGATATTGGCGGTGGGGAGGGGGTATTTAAACTTTAGGTGGGGTGGTTTTAAGTGATTAAATAATTATTTTTTAATATTTAAGGATTACTAATATTGGGTGGCATTAATTTTTATGATTTTGGTTGAAAATTAACATTATAATGGATGGTTAAGGTATTATAATACATAAAACACCCATTTAGTGTTGTATTTTTTTTAATATTTTAATATTTTACTATTTAACTTTAATCTATTACATTATTTTACTAATATCACTATAACTCTTTTTTTACCATGATAACTTTTTTATGTCTTAAAATGAAATTAAAATTATTACTTAATTTAAAACTTCAAATTATAAATATATTAATCAATTTTACTAGATTCAATTTATGAAATTGATAAAAATTAATTCTTATATGATACTTGTATAGCTTCTAAAAACATTTTTATAGAAAGGATAAAATCATTGTTTTCAAAATGCTAAGCATGTGTTTCTAAGGGTAAAACCTTATGTATTATGTAATTACTTAATAAAATATTGATAAATAATATGTTTTAATAAATTTTAAATAATTATTATTCCATAAGATTTATGGTGTTTCATAAGAATGGTATTTTCACTTTTTACACCCAAAATCATTTTTCTATAAAATTATCATAAATTGACTCTAATATAATTCCAATGTATTGAATCCAATAATGAAATTTAATTTATCAAAACAATACTATAAATATAATAATATTTTATTTAAAATATAAATCCTTTTTTATTTAATATTAACATTTTTAGGACATAATTAACATTTTAACCATTATAAAAATTACTTAGGACTTGACTAATTTAAATTATCATTTAAAAGCATTTTATAAGATAATTTCATGAAAATAAAATTTATTTAAAACATATTAATTTATCATAAAACATACTTTTAATTACATATTTATATAGTTTCTAAACATAAATTTATAAAATAATCCCAACAATCACTTTATTATGACAACAACAGTAATAATGACCAATCATTTTATTGGTTAATAGTCATAATTACCATCAGTCATATTGGCCAAAATTCCTCTTGATAAATGATAATATTTCCCTATAAATACACTATAATTCTCTCTCCACCCCTCACTACATCACTTAAAAAGGTTATTACACATCCTTTGATAATTTCTATCATTTTACTAACAATTATTTTTCTTTTTTATGATCTTTATAGTAGTGAATATCTTCTTGGGGGATTTCAATCATATAGAGTTTGTTTTAATGAATGTATTATTCATCCATATGTATATCCAATTACCATTACTCATTGTATTATAATATATCTATGCATGATGTGTAAATTTATTATGAAATGCAAAATTATTTCTATGCGCACTTAATAAAACATTTATTGTAAAATAAGAGCTATATTAATAACACAAATAAATTTTTGATGCATTACATTCATTTTATAATGAATCTAGATATATCATAGTTAATTATGAAATAATTTTATATCTTTATTTAAGTAATTCATAACTATATGCATATTATGGTTACTGTGGAGATGGTGAACTTGTATTGACGTGATGATACAATACCAATTCTTAGGAAATGATCATGCAATGATGATGAAGTTTAGATTCATGCTGATTATCCAAAAATATATTTTTTATTTAATTTATACATATTGATATTTATGGAAGAGGGTATAATTTTATAGTTGGGAATAATTGAGGTGATTCCACTTAGGCTAGTGACTGCATGATTCATTCAATGAGATAGTTATTATTTTTAAGAAAATGAGGTTGGAGATGCAACCACCACCCATGATTATGGTCAGGTGTGACCCAATATATAGTGGGTGATTGATCACTTATGAGGGATATATGAGTATTATTTATCCCCTCCCCATATTATATGAGTATCGATGGAGGGAGGTCTGAAATGATTATATTTAGTGATTTTTTATAGGAATGGGTTTGTGAGAGTATAATTTAAAACTTAGTAGGTGATTATTTCCTCCCCACAGAGTTACTCTTAGTCACGAGGAGGGGGATGGACTTGGTAATTTATGGATCATTAATATCGTTTTATCATGTTATATATGATTATTGATAGATGAAGGTTTTTATGCATTATGAACTGTGGATGGGTGATTACATTTTGTGAGCTATGAGAAAATCTAGGATATGGACCTTACCCTTATGATTGGGTGAGTTTGTATTTATTTGGAAGTATTTCATTATTTTTTATGTACAAAGTTTGTTTCATTGATGTTATTATATTAAAATATATTGGTTTCAAATGATTATACTGAGTACATTTTATTCAGTCTCCCATGGGTACACTTACATGCCACTATTTTAGTTTTTCTTGTACATTACATTGGTAGAAGTGTAAATTTTGTTTCTCAAGTGGTTTATGGGAGTTTTCAATGGTGTAAACCTTTGGTATTGGTAGTTAGGTTCACAAAAGATTTATTTTTTCCTACTCCTTTATTTTTATTATAAATGTACTAGGGTTATTGATGGAATTTTAATTTTTTATTATTACCAGATTCCTGGAATTCATGCATTTTAATTTGATATATGTTTGATTATTTAAGGATTTTATTAATTAACATGGATATTTTGATTGTTTTCTATTAGTGTTTGATTCTATAGGTTAATTAAAGGGTAATTTTTCTCATAATAGTTATTTATACCCCCAGTGATAGTCATCAACTCCTTGGGTCTCATTTTAAAGTACTATTTCTGTAAATGAATGAGGTACCAAAGAATCAAACATTTCTCAAATTATTAGTAGAATAAATAAAATACATTAAAACTTTTATAATTTACTATTAAACAATATATAAATGATAAAACTCATAGTAACATTTATTATGACATGTTAAAGTCCTTTTTAATACATCATGGAAAAATATAATGTGTGGACAGAATTATATATTATGTGTAAAAAGAAAAAATTATGCATTATCCAAGTTATATATTATATTTCAACATAACCCTTTAATAATTATAAATATTTCATGAAGTGATATTTACCATATCACACTATAGGATTTAGTGCATATTTTCCATTAATATCCTACTTCAAATAAAAAATTATTTACTTTATGTATACCTTATATTATATTAAAAAATATGTGTTGGAAAACTATTAAAAATGTGAGTGAATGTTGGAATTACAAAATTACCCAAAGGATGAGTTTATTCGTGTTGTGTTCATCATAAATTCTTGTCCATGTGTGAAAATTTTATATAAATGAAGATGCTTAGAAGCAGAAGGAATTTTTTTGAATATTGGTCAAACCATGATGTAGTGGTGACCACTTTATAAGATATGGTATAATAAGATTTTTTTTTATAAAAAGTGTAATAAACTATACAGAATGACTTGGTAAACTAAATGATAATCGAACTAACCATGATTTAGTGAGTAGAAACTTTTTTGTTGAATAGGTTGTGTCAAAGGAAGATTTTTATAGACCTATTATCCAAAACAACATGCATTGAATACTATGCCATAAAACATTGGAATTTTGATATAAAATATCTTGAGAATCCATGGGAATCTAACTAGTCACCTGGAGTAAATCACTCAATAAGAAGGTCAAGAGAACCATGTTGCATCCACCCAAACAAGGTCATGGTGGAGTTGATGTAAACAATATCATGATATATAAATAATTGAGATTTTTTGAGAAGAATATATTTTCACTATGGATTTAGGATTCAACACATTTATTGAAGAAACTAAACTAATGGGTAAGTGAAACCACACCATAGTTTTGGATATATTGACTAAAATTAGATATTTATATTTCCTTCAATTTTTAAAATGTTTCTAGATTGTTTTTGGGAGATATTACTTGATCAATTTAGATACTTATTACTTACCTTTAATGGATAATGATTATGGATATAATATAGTGAGAATATTGGATGAATTTAACAATATTAAGTGTTGTTAAAGATATAATTATGATGAAATTGACAACATTAAAAAAATAAAAATCATAGTTGTGAAATATACAAAGAAGATGAAAGAGAGAGAATAAAGTTCTTATTGTGAAACATCTTACTACACTATGCTAAGTTAAAGATATGAAAACCATGAGGGTATAAAAAAGTTGTGCATATCAATATGCTTCTAAAAATCATAATCTTGTTTTATAGTGAGTTTTAAAATTAATCTTTAATTTTAACGATCTTCAATCCAAATTATTTTGTAATCTCTTTCTAAAAAAAATGTGTGTGGATATATTAAAAGAGGGAGTGTCCCTATGACTCAATAATGAATCATTCCTAAACCTTATAATCATAAACAACAAGTTTGGTAATATTTTTTACACCCTACCACATATATGATCTTTAGATATATCCCATTTGGTGATCCAAGTAAAAATCCTCATGTATTTTTTCTTCAATTATTTTTACATGATTGATATGATTGCGTGGATTGATCAAATATTCATCTTCCCTTATAACATGTGAAAAAAATACATATTAAAGGCATTTGATGAAAATTATTCAAACCCTAATTTAACCCATCATAGGGTGTTTTGGAACCTTGGTTTCAATAATTGGTATCATATCCAAAAGGTTTATTCTTGGTGAATCTGTCTTGACTTGGATAATGATATGAATAGAAAAATAGTATGAATATTTGATTGGTTAAATTATTAAATATATAAGAACTGAATGAGATTATTTCTATGATCTTTTATACTTGGAATATTATCTTTAGAAATATAGAGAATCCAAATCAAATACCCCATAAATATACCATTGAAATAACTACGAAAAAAGTCGTTGAATGCAGACGTAAAGATGCAAAACTATTTATCTAAATCCCTACCAAATTGTATTTATATGAAGTTGATTTACTTAACTTCCACTTAGATATATGGGGTAAACTATTTAATATCTATGAAGGTGATAAAAAGTTGAAGGAGGAAAAACTTTAATTATTACACAATAGATCTAAATACTTGAGGATATACATAATAAATAATGAAGACGACATGGTTATCATTGGATAAGATAAAGAATTAAAATTTAAAGGGATTGGAAAAGTGAGGATAACCTGAAAAGAGTTGAAAATTTTGAATGCATGCTTCATGAATTGGCCTATTTATAATATCATAAGTATGATTCACACTAGTAAAAAAATGCCTTTATTATCGATTATTTTTAATTTTAACATTAATTTTAGAGGTAAAAACTTTACAAGCAATGTTGTAAATATATTTTAAATGTCAATTATATAAACCAATGTTAAAAATCATATACAACATTAGTTTTTGTTGAAAATTAAATTTTCACATTGGTTATTCAAATAACTAATGTTAAAACTTATATTTCTTATTGGTTTTTTGAACAACTCATGTCAAACATCACTTTTCACATCAATTATTTAAATAAAAGACATTAAAATTATATATTTTTTAAAATAGTAATATTGTTATAAAAATAATATGTTAGGGGATATTTTAAAGAAACAACTACTATATTAATTATATTTTAATAACACATGTAAATTTTATTACTGAATTAAATAATCACCTAAAAAACTAAATAACTTACCATTATATGATTGAAAAAGTAAAGATCATCCATGAAACCATGATACTAATAAATGGATATTATAAATAATGAATGAAAACAAAATTAGATGAGAACATAAAAGAAAATATGACATATTTTACCTCTTTGAAAAAAAATATTGATAAAATAATATTTTTTGAACATATATCTTCATAAACAAACCATTTACTACTATCATAACCACCATTTCTCTGGTCAAAAAAATCCATCATCTAATTTATTTATTTAAATGTTAAAAGTAAATATTCACAATGTTGGAATGTGATGGAACATGATTTGGAACCTAGGAATGGTTAATACGAAAATTTTGAAGAGGGAATATATCAATAATGAAGGATGATGTGAAATTTTTAGAGCGAGACTGAAACAATTATAGGCATAATGATAGATTTATAGTTCGGAAAGTAGATCATGTGGTGACAGGTAGCAGTGTAATGAGAAAATGTGAATGGTTCGTTTAAGGGTTAGATTTTTTAAAAGTTTTTAACATCAATTTTTAAATAATCAATATTAAAAATGAACTTTTAACATTTTTTTATAACTGATTTTAAAATTAATTTTTAACATGAGTTTTTAAAATATTTATGTTAAAATTACTTTTAACACCAAATGTTAAAAAATAAACGTTAAAAATATGATGTTAAATGTAATTTTTCAACTTGTGTCAATCCTATGACTTTATACTTGAAATTTTATTCCATAAGAGAAATTTATTAATCAAAGTCAAGAATAGTGATGCTTTGACTCAGGGAAGATATTCCAAAAAATCATTATAAAGTGGATAATAAAGAAAACACAAGTTTCCTCACCGTTGAATGGAAAATTAGTTTATGTCACCGATGGACCGGGTTTTTAGATCAACACAGTATGAAGAATCACTCAGTGATTAGATATGTGATTAGAATACCTAGTCTAAAAAATAAATGGGAGAAGACATGTAATGATTATATGAAATCGAATATGGTTCATAATCCCTAAAACCCAAATAGAAAGAGAGATTCATACTTACTTAACCTGTTACACTTTGATATTTGCGGTTCAATGACAAAAAATGGACTAAAGGTGAAAGGTATTACATTTATTTTTTTAATGATTATAGTATTATGAAATGTAACATGTTCATGTACACAAATAAAGAGTGAATGGAATATATTTAGAGATATCATATGATTGATGGAAATAAATATGTGTAGAATCCTTGGATTATTAAACCCAAAACAATTTTGAGCTAGAGATCCAAATGACCTTAAGAGTTCCTCCCTATATTTCAAAGGTTAGCAACTAGTGGTGAGAGTTTATCAATATCTTTGGGATATTTTACCCTCTATCAAATAAGTATAAATAATAGATTAATAATAATAAACTACCATCTACATTTTTATTAAAAAATAAATACATTACAATGATATGAAAACAGTAACAAACTATCACATCTTGTAACATAATAGAAACCCACTGTAATCTCATAAAATTCATATATTCAATGTATGAACACCTGATGTTTGATTTTATATAAAACATAATCTAAAATTTAAAAAATAATGGAGATATAAAAAAACTAGGTCTGAGGCTCCACCTAATACCATCTCTCAATCCTATCAATATTAGCTCAACCATCAATCAATGGGATATTTACCTTACTTTCAACCCTTACCATGAAGTTTTAATGACCACCATGGTGTACATGTTTGGTATGAGAAAGATAACCAGTAGGAAACCGCAACATAATGGCTCTGATATCTATCCACTATACCTAAATTGACATACCATAAAGCCTAAAATTAATTCTTGATTTCCATGGTCCAAAAAAAAATTCCAAGGGTACCACACATAAAAATAGGAATGATTTATTCTTTATTATATAGTAAGGAGTAAATTAAACAATAACAAGACCAACCAAATCAAAATAATAATAAAACATGTCATAATAACATACAATTACAAAGTAAACAAGATCTATATAAACAAGACAGAAAACATGAAATAAAATACACAACTAACTATGAATGTCATGTTACTAACCCCATATACCACCTCCTCCACAACTCCAAACCCAATATGTGGTCCTTTCCTAGGAAACAGAAGCATCAAACATGACTGCAAAATAGACAAAGAAGTAGCAAGACAGCATACACCCCAAGGTGTGTATATAGGGTGTGAGTGAAAGACCAGTAGGATACCAATATGAATATATACTTTCACTTTATTTTGGAAAAATATAAAATCTACTTTGAACTATAACTATAAAAACAACTTTTACATTTTATCCAAAATTTAAGGTTATAATTACTAAAGCCTTCCTGAATGTAATGATTCTAGGATATATTTTATGAAATGATATTAGTATTTCATAATTAATGTTATAAGATAACATGACCTTTCCTTTATCCAATCCTAGTGTAATATTGAGGAATTTCATGGGCTATGATATATCACAAAAATGGATTTTCATGGAAGGTGTTTGTGTGGTAGTCAAATATTAATAGGTTAACATTAAAATATACTTCTTGTCGGCTATCGTTTATTGAATGTTTTAGAAGATGAAACACATGGGAGATGTATTCATGTAATTAATCTTGAATAGACCAATGCCATTTACTCAAGAGTTATAATTCATGAGTAAATACATGGTGCTCAAGGAGTTTCCTTAAGGCTAATATAAGGAATCCGCTACCATGAGATGGTGGTGTTATAGAATTTGTGTTCATTCTTGTAAAATACTCCCACGGTCCCAAATCTCAATTCATATTTATCCTTTGTTACAAGAAGCACTAGCATGATGTGAGTTTTGGTAATCTCACCCAAGCATCAAGCAATTTAGCATTAAACCATGGATACAACATAGAAGAGGGATGAAATTTGGCCACCTATTTTGTAATCTTCCTCGAGCATATTTTGAAGATGGACCATCAATAACATCGATGTGAGGTACACATCACATATAGTTTCTTCATGTTATACTGTACATAGTTTCCGGTTTTGATGCATGGTGATCTTGGTTTATGGTTTCTTATTGCTTATGATGATTAGATTAAGTGTTAATATATCATAATAAACTTTATAGTGGTATCCAAATAAACATTAAAGTGTTAACTGATTCCTAGAAACTCCCATGTATTAATGTTAGAAAAGTGAATCTCTATTCCAAGGATAATCGTTGTAGATGAAAAGAGTTTCATAACCCAAGAGTTAGGACAATACAGTGATTTTATAGGCTCATATGGATGTCACATTGGACATGTTAATATGAGGGAAGGTGTTCCCACACCCATAAGTGGTATCAAATAATTACCATGATCCTTGATTCAAGAAATCATGTTGCTCGTATAAAAAATAGAGTATCATTGTGTATTTAAGACATAGGAGTTATCATAAAATCTAAAGGATTTAATGCTACACCAAACCAATTGTAATCCTTTATGTATTAATCCCACATAGATATAGACATCACAAGTTTAATCTCATGTAAACGCTAGATTAATCTTACATAAGACATTATATTTTGTGTTTAATCCCACATAGGCCAACATAATGTTAATCCTATATAACCATTTCTTTCTCACACACCTTATGGAGGCCACCGTAGTGCTTATTTAATCTAATGCAAGACAACATGAGAAATTACAACATAGGTTGTGGAGTGCATAATTAATCCTACGTGATTCCTTCTGCATGGGGTTTAATATCATGCACCAACATATCATATACTGTGATAGATGAGGCATGCATATCAATCCTTACACATGTCATCATACATTATTTCATCTTTTGTGAGTCAATAGTATACAAACAATAACTGCATATGATTAATAATACATGGTCATGCTAAGTTAATCTCAAGCAGAGGCTTGTCCCATCCTATGGATGCTAATCTGTTGAGTTATTTTTACACGGTTACCCACTCCAAGTTTAGTCTAACACATGTGGTTATGAATTGTCTATTGAGATATATGGGCTATTTTTGAATATTATTTATGGAGAAAACACTTTTTTCTTCAATTTAAATTATTAATTCATTGAAATTATTTATAAATTGTTTATAAATTATGATAAAAGGAATTTTGGATATTCATTTAATTTATAAGGGTGTTTATAAATTAAATAATTATAAATTATTTATAATTAATTAATTAAATCTTTATAAAAAAATTACTAAATAAATATTCATAATATCAATTTTTTATATTAAAATACCTTTTTCAAATTATATGGTATAAATTAAAGTTTAGGCATAAATTGTTTATACTAAAATTAAAATTATAATTTTTAAAGGGTTTTGAAATTAAAAAATAAGGCCTAAATATAAAAGTGTTTATATTTTAATTACAATCTATTCCTAATTATTAATTTGAAGTGTTCAAATTAACATCCATAATAAAAATGTATTTAAATCATATGAAAATGAGATTTGATAATTGATTTGATCAAGGTTTAAATAAACATTAAATTACAATATGTGGATTGTGTAAATTGTTTTAATAATATATTTGGAATAAAAAATGTTTATATTTCATTTCATATTATATATTTTAAGTAAATTTCCTTATATCAAATAATATGAAAGAGTTTATATTGGATATAAAAATAAAGTGTTTATATTTATGAATTATAGAATGTCCATAATTTTTGTTTTAATTATAAAGTGTTTATAATTGGATTTATTTATAAATTTTCCTTAGATTTTTTATCTCATGTGTTACACCCCATTTCATTGTAGATATATTTATTTTGCATTATTTTATTTAATTTTGGGGCAATTTAAATTTTTATAAGTTTTTGGCTTAAATATCTTGTTTTCTAGAATTTTTTTCCTTATTCATGGTTGGGCCACACAATTTAGGAGAAACCATCTAGGTACCCTTACCTTTGGAAATTTTTAGCTCATTTTTAATGTCTATGATTTTACCTATATAGGTAATGCAAAGTTTGGATGGCTTTAAGTAAAAACCGTGTGACTTCAAATTTCCACAAGAGTTTCATGGTGCACAGCTTGCGCAAAATTGGGAAAACCAAATGAAAAACATGTGATATAGATATACAATTTAACAAAGATATTTTTCATGGCTGAAACAAGGTTATTATATCATACAACCATGCCATGTGGAGTTATTTTATCTATCTAGTGAAGACCACATGACTGGCAAAAAATTTACCAAACTGAGTGGCCCAACCATTTAGATTATCCAGGTGTTTATTTTTTAGGTTTTCCATTTTTCACCTATTTTTTTGGGGATTTCAGCCTACCCTTTCCCTTTGATGTTTTACAAACCATAAGTAACATGCAGATCTCCCCCCTCCCTCTGATGATTCCAATCCCTCCTCCTTTGGATTCCTTACGATTCTTCAAGGTAAAACCCTATATTCCTCTTGTTCTTCCTTCTCCTTCCCTTTTTCTATAATTTTAATTTGTTTTAACTTTCTCCTGAAACACTAGGGGATTTTAGGGTTTATATTTTCAGTTCTAGGTGGGCAATTCATGGGGTTTTTTATCTAGTTCTTACAAAGGACCCCTTGATGCTTGTTGGAGAATCCTTAATCACAGGTGATGAATTTTGACTTAATTTCCATGTAACTGAGGTAGGTTATTTCATGAATTTACTTAAATCATAATGGAATTATATTCTTGGTGCCTAAAAATAATTTATTTAATAGATTAAATAATATGTAAAGTTTTAATTAAGCTTCAATTTTTTTGAAGGAGTTTTTCTCTTGGTATAAAGGTTTTACTTAGAATTTCAAGTTTTATTTGAAATTATATGTATTAATAAATAATTTAATGTTTTTTTAAGTTAAAATGTAATTTTTGAAATCACTTTTTCCCTATTTGGGTCATGATTTCAATTTAAAATTGTTTTTTATTCTTTTATAAATTTTTAATGAAAATGGGTGATTTGATACAAATGGTTTTCAAATGGATTTAGTGATTTATTTTATAAAATTATTTTCCAATGAATTTAATTGGTTTTATTTTAAATAATGGTTTTAAATGGAATTTAAAACCATTGATAAAAGGCATGGAATCCTGAGTCTATCTTAGGAAATTCCAATTTAGCACTTTTGAATGGATTTTAAATGGAATGGGTGTTTGAGACTCTATTAATCTCCTAGATTGATTGGTATAAATGAAACTATGATTTCTTCTTACTCTTCCCTTATGACATAGTTTTATGGTTCTTTGTTTTTTTATTCATATTTTATATATTTTTAGTAAAATATTTCTAAATAATTTGAGAAAAGGCATATTTATAAACCGATTTTCAAAACCGGATTTAAAATGGTTGTGTTGATAAAAAGGGTTCAAGGATTAGGAAATAGTCTTCAGATGATTTTTTTCATTTATGATAAAGAAAAGGGAATTTATAAAAATGGGTTGTACACAATATTGAATTTTTTAGACTTTTGGGAGAAAAACTATTTTCTTGTTGTAATCTTAACCAATATAAATTTAATTTCATTTGCCCAGAAATTGCATGAACTCTATAGTGATTATATATCAGGATCGATTTCACTCACACCATGTATATACCATTCCGTTCATGTGTCTATCATAATTTTATTTTAGGTGCCCTGACTTTGGTCTTCTAATTTGAGATCAGGTTTTGTTGGTGGTGGTTACCTTGGGATGTGGAGAGTGACCGAGGGTCACATGAATATTGATGTTAGTGGATTGATTTGGGGTTTAATTTGTTTCTTGTTGGGTTGTATAATTATAAGACTTCAATAAAAATCTCATTTTTTGGGTATCATGTTACATATTCCTTTATTGTATACCTTATGTGATGTTGTTTATTTATTTAATGTTCAGTTTCTTATATATCTCCTTTTTATTTAGTCTACTTATTCTGATTGGATATTAAATTTTTGATTAACGTTTTGTTACACGAGGGTAAAATAAATAACACCCCAAGATTTTATGATACATTTATATTTAAATAAATTTAATTTCTTTGACACATTACTATACACACAACCCCGAGTTTAAATGAACCATGATATACTATTAAAATATTATTTTTTAATGTGAAAGTTATCACCTAGATATTATATTGAGAGTTATGAATAAGACTAAAAAAATTATGAAAAATTATTATTTAAACATATTTTAAATTAATTGATTGGTTATCAATTGGGCAGAAATAAAAATAAATTCATTTGAAGGTCAATAGAGATGTTTTTTTTGAAAAAACTATTTTTAAGTGCACAATCTATTTTTATCTTAATAAATTAAATAAATATATATTGATTAATTAATTTTAATTATTTTTTTATAATATGTTAAATAAAATATTTTAACATTCATAAAATAGTTTTTACATGTTAAGGAATGATGGTAAACTCAATTATATGCTTAAAAATGCATTTTCCTAAAAATAGTTTTGTAGAATTTTTCCTGTATATTTTAAAATGGGTTTTTTCCACTTAAAGAAGTTTGATCTTGAAAAATGTATTTCATATTTGGAATCAAAGTTTAAAATTTTTGAAAAAATTTCAACTTTATTTTTGGTCATTAGGAATAGTAATAGTGGTAAATATTTTTCACCTCAAAAAGGATAAATCAGGTAATTTAGGTAAACATAATGTGATATAGCTTTAAAAATATATATAAAACCTAAATTATTTCTATTTTATGAGTTTATTTTGACCATACTCATCCAATATTAGAATATGTGAAAACTTGGTTCCATTTTTCTTTGATAACGACCTTAATGTTATTTTAAGTAAATAATAAATCCAAAATATCTCTCCTTTTGTTTTAATAATTAAAATATTTTTTCATAGGGATAAAAGGATTTTATGTTTGGGTCTAAATATATATTTGAAATATTAATGAATTTTTTAACATGTTAATTTATTTTAAATTTTTAGTGATGGAATAATTACCATAAATGCTTATACAATGCTGATACATTACTTGTTCAAGTAATAAAAAAATAAAATAAATAATTTTAAAAATATAAAAATTAAAAAAATTTGGATGAAATATTATTTTATAATATTTTTAGATAAATAAAACATATTATAGATATTTTAAATGTTTTTATTCTAATTCCATTTCTATCTTGTTTCCTTTAAAGTCAAACTATGTGTATTGTTCCAAAAATAACATTAATGGTATCTTATATTAAATAATATTTTATTATAGGGTTTAAAATTCATAAAAATATTATCTTTGTCCAATTGAAAGATATATGGTTGATCATATCAACCATTATCCACTTATGGGTTACTTTTATTTTTATAGTAACTTTCATGACCACTAAAGAGTAAAAAACTTTGATATAGCGGTAATCATCGAAAGGGTTAATGGGGGTTAAAACTGAGATATAAGGATTAAAAAAACAACTAAAATTGTATAAATTTTATTGTATGAGCATATTTCAACTCATAATATTCCTATATTTAAAATATATCAATTTTGGGCCACTTGAACATAAAAATTAATTCATATTAATTTAATACTTTTGGTAATTCCAAAGGTTCCATCCCCTTACTTATAAAAGGGAACATCTTATTTGTCCTTATTCAAAAAGTTTGATCCTTCTATATCTGACAAGCCCTACACTAATACCATACTAACATCCCTTCCTACATTTTATAGGTTTTGGTTTGATTATAATAACATCATTTGAAGGCTTAATGTGTTAGGAAAAAGTGGGTTCTTAGTGAAGAGGTATAACTTTTAACAAAGTACTTTCAATTTTATTTCTTCTTTCATATTATCTAAATGAATTTTATCAATCATTACATATTGAATCTCAAATAATAAATATACTCAGATTTTATTATGATGATGGCACAACCTTTTTTTCACCTTATTTCCATCAAATGGGAAATGAATGTATCACTCATGTGTATGTGTAGGCTACCTTCTCCAAGTAGCAATTTGATTCTTTTTTCCATCATCAGTTTTCATGTTGATACAAATTATCATAGAAAATCATTTCATTAGTTAATACTCGCTGTCAAGGATATCATAGTGGATTGGTTTCACTCCCCATTTTATCATTTAATTATTCAAGGTTCACTCCCAATACTATCATAATGGATAGATCCATTATCAAATAAAGTTCACTCACCATTATGGTCCTTATTATCTCATGATATATCCATTATTATCCAATGAATTGGAGGGATATATAATTCTAGAACCATTAGTATCATAATGAAAATCATACATAGATGTGCCATAAGGTCATAAAACATTCATCATATAATCATATCATAACCCATTAAAAGAAAATATATTTCATAAACATTTCATCATTTCATCATAGTATAACCCATGGAAAAGAAATAGGTCTCATAGAGGTTTTATCATAACTTAATTGACCCAAGGGAAAAAAAATAGGTTTCATAGAATCATCCTTAAGTTTTGATAATTATAATACATCCATAGAAATAAAGTGGATGGTATAATAGGGTCATATCCCCAGTGAATCATAAAAATCCATAAAGTATGTTTACATAGATGAAAAATACCTTTAAAAGATCATTCTAACCTTTCTTTAAAAACATGACAAAATATGCTTTTCTTTTGATAAAATTTTAACTGAAAATTCCCAAAATATTTATAAAATACCTTTATTTTAAAATAACCATGGAATGTTTTAAAGGAAGTTTCAATGTAAATAATGGCCATAATGGTACGCAAATTCATTCATGATGTATATGTTAAAAGAAAACATTCATTTCACACCGTTGTAAAAATTAAAAAATGACTTGTTTAGAAAAAAATATATTTAAAAATATTCCATTTTAAAACATTGTAAATAATGTCAAAGGTCATTAAAACGATATTTTTTAATCATTTAAAGTATAGATTGTTGAAATAGTGGGTTCCCTAGACCCAACTATTATGTGATTTTTATTACCATATCGTGTATAGAGTTAACTGTGCATGATTTCATCTTACCATTATAGTGTAGAAGTTTCTGCGTCCACTATTGAAATGGTAATGTCCAAAGATTTATTGTCATATCGAAAGGTTATAGCAGTTCCCAGGCTATAATGAGGACCTCTAAATACTATGACATTAATCTTAAATATATTGTCTATGGTCTAGATACATCTTACTAATTGGAAATAGTAGATGTCTGACCATCAGGTGTTGGGGGCTCATAATCATTGACACTTCTTCTCATGAAGTTCGCACTTGGTGATCTCTAGTAGGGAGATCATGAGAACTGACCCGCCAATAGGAACACCACATGTTTCAGGTGTCATTGGATGTTCCTATCTAAGATCATGTGTAATGTTCTCCTGACTTGAGATCATTACTAATGTATGTCATTTGATCGCGTACTTTGATGCAAGACTAAAACCATGGAAATGAAGTCGTGGCGAGGTAGTTTGTGTCGGGTGTGTCATTGGTGGCATGTCATTGGTTTAATGGTCAAGAAAGGATTTGTCGCTTCCGGGTTATAGAAGTAATATATCTCAGGCCATGTTGATATGGATGGTAGTACCTTTATAAGACCATGGCCATGGCATTCGAGGGTAAATTCATCCAGTTACATCAACAAAAAATAAAGCAAGAAAAGGGCGATGACATGAGAGTGCGTCCTGCTTTATAAGATATTATACACAAAGAGATTATATTACACAGTGCGTGTCCATAGGTTGGTTGTCGTTGTTGTGACAATCCTTATTTCTTTAGGGGCCATGATGGGTTTCTAGATCCTGCTCTTGGTCTGTTAATACTATTCACGACTGTCGAAATAAGGGCCTAGAGGGTCACACACAATAGCGTATTCAAGAATCTTCCCTATTCAGTTGAATAGGATAATTGGACATAGTGGGCCCCTCCACAGGGGTCTGAGAATTGTCCAAAGTTAAACGATCACCAATGCGATAAATAAATTCATATTATTCGAGTTTAGAATAATGAGTATTGAATTTATTTGTTAAATGTATTTACGAGTTTTAAGTAAATACATGAAAAAATATTAATTGACGAATATTAAATTATTCAAGGTTCAATTAATATTTATGGGAGCGACGAGTCAGGTTAATGACTTAATTATTATCATGTAATATATTTTAATATATTACAAGTAAATGATAATAATATTTATGGCTCAGTTTAGTAGTCATAAAATGTCATTGAAATAATTAATATTCACTAAATTTATCCTTTTTACTAGTTATGTAAATCATAAATGAAAAATGAATCACATCACTTCATAGAGGCGGTAGTGCACATGTACACACGGGCGGCATTATCATTTTACAAGGGATAGAAAGGTAATAAGTTAGATAAGATATTATAATTAAAAATAATAATTATTCAATAATTATAATATATAAAAATTAAATACATATAATAACCAACCATGATTTATGGTGATTTAAAATGAATACATGGAGGTAATAGTCCACATGTACACATGAGTGATACTTTCATTTACCATTTTGATGGAAATGAGGTGGAAAATGGGTGATCCATAATCATAATATCAATTAATAATATTTAATGCACTAAATTAATTATTTTATAATTGATACCAAATATTTATAGGAGGTATATGAATAAATAAAATTGAAAGTACTCAGTTAAGAGTTATACCTCTTCATCGGGAAACCACCTTCGGATTACACCTTAAGCCTTAAATGTATAGTATTATGATCCAATAAGGAAATATAGAATGTGGGGATGGATTTTATAAAGGGATTATAGTTGGTATCGTTTGATATATAATTCTAAATAAGTATGATTAAGAGAGGGAAGTGGTATCCTTTTATAAGGGTGGGAGAGGATATACTTGGATTTTATCAAAAGATTAATGTATATTAACACTTTACTCTAGTCGAGTGGATCAAAAATAAAAAATATTATAATTTAGGAAGTATAATTATTAAATCACATCAACCTATAAGATTAAATAAAGTTTTTTTTTATATTATAAAACTTATCTCTTATGTTACCCATGATAAAACCCTTTTAACCATAACTATGGTAACAAAATTTTATTGTTTGTACTATTCATTACGACTAAAAAATAAGTTGAGATTATTAAGTTATGTTAATTATGTTTTTTTGAAATATATAATCCATTTTAAAATATTATTTTCTATAAATGTTATGAATTCATTTTAAAATAATCATGCAAAATTTCATGAAAACTTTTTTCATCAAAATTCATTTTTAAGCATAAAATCGAGTTTACCTTCATTATTTTAAATGTAAAAACTATTAGATGAATGATAAAATATTTTATTGAATATAATATATTAAAATATCATTAAAATAATTTATCAATATATATTAATTTAATTTATTAAGAAGAAAAACCTTATACTCATAAGATAGTTTTTTAGAATAGCATATCTTTTAACCGTCAAGTGATTTTATTTTCATTTATAACAAATTTATAAATAATGAATTAATTTTATATATATGTAAAAATTAATTTTTTATAATTTAGTTAGTACTAATAATACTATCAAATCCAAAAAATATTCAATAATTTTTACATTAAATAATAATATTTTAATAGTATATAACATTTTGTTTAACTCGATGTTGCGTGTAAGGAAAATTATCAAAGAAACAGAATTTATTTAAATTGAAATATATCATAAAATATCAGAGTATTTCACTATTATTAATTCTTGAAATATCATTTTGTAATATCATTTGATAAACATGTCTAGAAGGACAATCAATATACTCATGGTATCTTGAAGGCTTGGTTTCTTCATGCATTAACTTGGAGGCTCATCCCTCCTTTCGGTAGGCCGAGAACACTCATGATAGGTCAAAATACTATTTTTTTTAAAAATATTGGTTGACCATGATTTTATGATAATTATTTTAGTAACTTAGGCTTTATCTTAGTTGATCCAAGTCATATCATGCGGTTAGTTGAAACAATCATGATCAATCTAATTGATCTCAATAGGTCATCATTTATACCTTCTCACAGTCGATCATAATCTTATTTCAGTCAGTCAGAACACTCATAGTAGGTCCACATTTTTTAATGTGATAACACCTTCCTCATGTAGTAGCACCCATACATTCACATGATAGGTCTTTGTGGTAGATTAAACACTATTCATGCATCCAGTTTATTCTTCAAGGTCAATCTATAAACCATGATGTCCGTGTGGTCAATCCTATATACGATTAGTTTAAAGTTCACACTTGGACACATGCTCAATATAATGGTGATATTTTTTTGAACTCAAATTGATCATGAAGTTCACATAATGGGGATGACCTGACATTTGAATGTCAAATCCCAACACATAATAAAACCAAGCATAAGGAGTAAGACGATACACAACCCTCGATCAAATGAAATGAGTCAATTAAATCGGACAATTAGTGTTAAATGTGTATAATTTAAAGTAGATCAATAATATCATGACCTTATTAGATCCCAAATTATTCCAAAATTCAAAATTACTTTTCTAAATAAGCTAGTAATCCAATACCACCCCTCATCCATATATCCAAGTTCGGATCCCAACACACTCAAAGACCTTCTTCTATAGTGCACACAACCCCATTTCATGCACCCTAGTCATCATCTGTACGATCATGATCACATCTGCATGAAACCATGAACTATATGACCCCACTATGAAACCTATTTCCTCAATTCTCCTTCAATTATAGTTATGATAACTTTGGGTGACCAGAAACCCACCTTATCAGAGGTTGAAACATGCACTTTGGCCATCCTTAGGATGCCTAGTTGTTTTTTCATAAATCACATATAAAATACTTATCTATTTCACATCATAGAATTTCTAAGACATATAATACTCCAAATCCTTCTCAATTATTCATATCAAATATTTTAAACTTATAATTCCTTCACAACATCATATATCTAATAAGGAAAACATATCTATGTTGAAAAAATAGTTACATCTCTAATTAAATTTAACAAATGTGTTATGTATTGAATATTGGTTATGTAAACATAAAAAGTTACATGATGCTATTTCTTATACATCCATAATTATTTCCAAGTAATATATTGTAGACTTAATTTTTTCCTTTTCCATTTATGATGGAAACACCTTCAAACACTTCTTCACCATGACAATAAATATCTAAACCTTTGATTTTTGATAACAAATGCAATATTTTATCAAACCCTTCATAATATTTAGAATATATTAGTATAATATATAAATATTTTGATGAAAATATAAATTATGATAAAAAATCAATAATTTAAAATATTAACATTTGAAGTTCATGAATAGATAGACTCATGGTATACTACATCTCTCAACCCATTCATCCTAATAAAACTATCTTGGGTCACATTAATTTTTTTGGATATTTAAAACTCTTATGCTCAGTGAAACAACTATTAATGTTTCTTCGTTTCTAGATATAATTAACCTGAAATATCCTTTCTTAAAATAATTTTAACTTTTATCTTATTCACCTGATCCATGAAGATTAACTCCTGTATTTAATTCTTATTATACCACATTTAATTTGTGATAATTTGATTGATGAAACTTAATACAAGCTTCTTCATATTCAATTCCAATTATGAATATTTTTTTAAATCATTATATTTTAGTTTAAAATGTTCTCAAATTTCACTAATAATTAATGGTTACACCGACTAAGATCTATAAATGATTCTTACTTTTAGGTCTAAATGGGGCTTAAATACCCTAAGGGGGGTGGGGGGGGGGGTAAATCAGGGTATGTATATTATTTTTAAAACTCTTCCTGCCCCACTAGACATCAAGATCTTTATTATATGGGTAACTTTGTTTTCTCTTTAGTTTTTATATTGATATTATCCTTTCTAATTTTATCTAATTATAATGCATAGAAAGTAAAGTAGGAAAGAAAGAATAAGGATACATTGATTTTTACTTGGTTCTCCCTCACTGGGATACATACAAGGAGCATACAACTGAAATGTACTGATGTACCAAATCCAATAAAGCTAACTACCAATACAATGTGCATGATAGATCACTTATATACCCCACATCACTACCTTATAATATTTTGGGATAGTTAATTACCTCCCAAAGGTCACTCCCTCAATCTTTACTTCGATGGATCACTTCGGGTGGAAATTATCACCTTCTTCCTCTTCCATTTCTCACTACTTTGGAAAGGGTTGACACATAGTTTATGGACAAATAGGTTTCTTAAATAGTAATATTGAATGGATCCAAAATTGTATATAGATTCTCTATTAAATATCATTATGGGATGATCCTTAACTTATTTGAAAACACCTTGATAAAGAACATTCACTTCTCAAACACTTAGAACAAAATTCTATTTATTGTAGACATAACTATTACAAACTCTTTCTTTAGAAGGATCTCCAACAGATGCCAATTTTTATTTTCACTGGCTTGGATGTAGCATTGAATAAACTCCTTCTATAAGTATTGTTGAATTGTGAAGATACTTTATCTTCTTCTTCTTATTCTTATTCTTAATTCAGATATAATAATGATATTTTTCACTACGTAATCCTAACATGCATCTCCTTGTGTGAGACACTCAGAATATTTTCACACATAGGTGTTCTGTGAAGCTCCATTTTCACCTGATAGAGGAAGTACAATTCACCATGTGGAATTTTCCTTATGGAGATACCTTTCATAAACTATTTTTGATCCTTTATGAACTACCTTAATACCTTCATGGAAAACTATGCACCATATAGTGTGAGTGCTTCATAGACCACCTTTACTTTGCAGACTGCGTTCACTTCGCAATTGACCTTTACATCATGAATTGCCTCTCCTTCATAGATGAACTTTACATCAAATAAAATTTTCTTTTTGGAGATAAAATTTCCCTCAAACCCCTTTGAATGACTGTCTTCTTGATCTACCACCTTCATGAAATTGTTCCGTCATGAACCACTTTCTTCATGGAATTTTTCGCACATGAACCACTTCTGAGTTAGAAGAATTCTTCTAGATACGATCTTCTATAGTAAAATTAACTCTGTGTTGTGATGTGATTAGGTTCATTTATATAGAAAAATATATCCAAATTTTTTTTAATAATAATCACTAAAAAAATCCTCTGCAAATTATCCATCACCACCTACCGACCTTTCTTTACGGTTCGCGTAACACCTGATTCCTTTACGACACCCTTAATTCATCATCCTCATTTGAAAACAGTGATCCTCACATGAAATTATATTTTTTATGTAGTTCACATAGTTCATAAACCATTTTGATGACTTAAATTCTCACTTTTATCCATAAATGACAAGACTCCCATGAACTCATTTTTCTATGTTGTTCACGTAGCACGTAACCCTTTGTAGTAGCCTAAATTCACCACTATCATTCACAAATGATATCTTCCTTTGCCATTTCTCATACCTCCTTTGCAGTCTACATTTAAAATCAAATATTTGGTACATAAAATGATGATATATATTAGTCTCTTTGTGGTACACCCATTTTCTATGTGGGAATCCTTCCTTTTCCATAAAAACAACTCCCGATTTTGAGGACCAAAAATTTGGAAAAACACCAAGAAACAACACCGCCTTTCATATGCACTTTTATATACCACCTCCTAAGAATCGATTACTTTTTCTTGGACTATTTTAAACATAAATTATAAACAATAACTCTATAAATCGACAACTGAACTTGGAAACCTCCCTTGTCAATAGACATAATCAACCTCAAAACACTGAAAAGTAACCATGAGGGATTTTCTCCAAAACTCACAAAAGATGATCCTTTCTAAGATGATGCTTACATATATTTGAAAATAATTTCTATATAGAGAGGATTTATTCTTATATAGGAGTGATTCATTCTTATAAAGTGCATCATACTTGAGAAATTTTGTGTCTCATGCTTACACAAAGGTGTTCATGGTTACACATATCAATATAAAGGGTACACAAGGCAGGGTGATGTGTACCTAGACACAGGATGATTCTTATGCACTACTCTGTTTGGATTAGATGATGGTTACATAATTCTATATCATCGATACATAGATCTTTGGTCTTTGAGATGATGCTTATATAGAATTCCAGACATAGCTAAATTTATGATTTAAATCTAAGGCTCCATATAAGAATCTATGACCATATTAATCACTTAAAGCTAAAAATAAATTGATTCAAATGGATTTGGAAATTATGAGAATATTTACAAATCACTTTCATTAAAATCATGAGCCTTACAACACTTAATATACTTAAGGTAGAGTATTTTCAAAAGCTTCACTACACTTTAAATTTCAAAAACACTTTATTATTTATGAACCATTATCCAAATGATATGTTTCATTATATTCTACAAACTTTAAATATTATCATACTAGGATGGATTCTCCAACACCTTGGGTTTTCAAACTCCCCATTTAGCTATAATTTAACTCCCTTAATAACATACCTTAAATATGTTTATAGTAGGAAACAATTCACACTTATAAACTATAGTTGAAAACCCTTTCAAACTCATAGAACATGTTTTTAACTTGAGGAACAACATGTTTGATCATATAATATATGGGGATTCTCATTCAACATAAAACTCTTCCAACCTTTATTTCCAATATATTCACCTTTGATACTATGCATGTGCAATGGAATCCAACTTCAAACTCTTTTACCCATGGGGAATGGATAAATTTTAGGTTTTCCTTTAGTTGGGTAGACACATATCCCATCACCCAATATTCCATTATCATTGAAAACATACATATTGACATGATATATTGACAAAAAACACAATCACAAGCCAAATTACACTTCAATCCCCATTGTCTTAGAACATTTCTATTCAATATTTTCTTTGAGATAATTTGGTAGAAAATTTTAAATGCAACTCTTTTTATTAAGAACATTATTTACCAATATAACCTAAACTTATTTATGATATAAAGTGAAATTAAATTTTAATTTAACTAGTATAATCATTAATTTTATATAGTATGTGTTTACATTATGTCCATTAAATTAAATTATATATATAAATATTATATAAGTAAATAGTAGAATCCCTGTACATTGAAGGAGACACGTGATTTATGATTAATTTTATGTAGATTTTGTATGACCATAAAATAATTTATATCTACCACACAATCTATGGTATGTAATTCCACATGACATAATCTTTTGCACATGCATAATATACTGACCATATTCCCAAAAAGTTCCTATATTCACCTTAATTTTTTTTCATTAAACTACTCTATAATGATTGATAAATCTCACACCCCTCATGTTACATCTGTCACGACCCGACCCTACCCGGGCTCGAGCCGCAACTACCCCAGGCCCGCCTCTATAGGCCAGGGGCTGGCGACCAGCGCCGAAGGCACAACAACTCGGGGAGGCCTTTGCCTAAGTACCTGTACACACGCACGCAGCAAACTCAATGAAAAAGTGCAGAGTAAAAAGGAAGAGCAAAGGGAAACTGCTATAAATAAACCACAGAGTGCATCGACCTCTACAAGATACAAGTAAAGTGCTGAAAAGGAAAAAGGGGCAAAACACGCGCCCATCCAAAAAGTTCCACAACCTAACAACAGGTAAACGAAAAGAAACAGCTGACGGGTCTGCCACCTGGAACCCGGCCACGACCACCGCACGCGGTCTAAGCTCCCAAGCTCCTACGCTCCCCGGAAGTCATGCTCCACCTGTCTGTAGTCTACAAGGGCACACCAAGTGAGGGAAAAGCCCAAGCAGGGGTGAGTATAAAAATACTCAGTAGGATACCCCGAAGGCTTGAGGGAGCAACAAAGGAGGTACCGAAGGGTGAGCGGTAGAGCGAACAGAAAAGTAGAGGAGTACAACTGAAAGTGCAGTAAGAGTCCAGCTCAACCCAACAAGAGAAAGAAGAAGACTCGTCCTAACACAAGGAGCTAGGAACGGTGAGAAGGTACACTTCACGTCGAGCTTTCGCTGCCTGTAGCAGGAGAGTAGACTCATCCAACTACGAGAAGCTAGACACGGAAAGCACATGGCATACCCCGCGCGTCTTCGCCTCTCCTGGAAGGAGAGTAGCCAAAACCCAAGGAGTGGGTACTCATACGAGGTATATACACATATATGCTCTACCAAGAAGCCCGAACAAGCTCGTAAGGGGATCTCCGTCCCATAGCTCAGCCCAAGAAAGAGTCGCCAACAGTCCCAGACATAACCCATCATCGTCGCCCAGCAACCCGTATGTCTGCCCTGAACCGCAAGCCAAGGGGCTCAATCACCACACCTCGATACTATCCGCTTTGGGCGGCACTGACTCGCCCGCACGGTTTTAGATCGTGTCACAAGAACGCGTCTCGGTGGGGAAAGCGCCCCTCGAACTTGAGAGTTCTAGGGAAAGTCAAACCACACCTCATCACTGCCCTACAATCGAGAGGTATCCTCAAAGCCAAAGTCGTTCCATCACCGAACCGTACAACCAAGGGTCCCGCTTCGGTAAACACTGAAAAAAAGCCACAGACTAGCCTAGTAGAAAGGACTGAGTCTGGAATGCTAACAGGTGTCCCACTGCCCAGCCCTGCTGGAGGGCAATTCATAACCAAACATCGGGTGACCCAGTGCCCAGCCCTGTTGGAGGGTAAACCTTAATACATCGTCAGGAGACCCACTACCCAGCCCCGCTGGAGGGTAAACCATAATACATCGTTAGGCAACCCACTGCCCAGCCCTGCTAGAGGGTAAACCATAATCGGATATCGGGTGACCCACTACCCAGACCTGATGGAGGGTAAACCCTAACACATCATCAGGCGACCCACTGCCCAGCCCTGCTGGAGGGTAAACCAAATTACATCATCAGGCGACCCACTACCCAACCCCGCTGGAGGGTAGACCTGGAATAAGTCGACAGGCGACCCACTGCCCAGCCTTGCTGGAGGGTAGACCTGGAACTAGACGACGGACGACCCACTGCCCAGCCCTGCTGGAGGGTAGGCCCTAAGAGGTCGTCGGGTGACCCACTGCCCAGTCTCTGCTGGAAGGTAGACCCTAATAGCGTCGGGTGACCCACTGCCCAGTCTCTGTTGGAGGGTAAACCCTAATAGTTAGTGAGCGACCCACTGCCCAGCCCTGCTGGAGGGTAAGCCCAAAGAAGCCAATGAGTAACCCACTGCCCAGCCCTGCTGGAGGGTAAAACTCAGAACTGCTCTGGCCATCTCTATAGGAGGGTACAACACTGGCCAACCGAAAATGGAGTGGGTGTCGTGCAACCACCCAACTCCAGAACAACTCTCCCAAAAGAGGTGCAGTGTCTGCTCCAGCACTGGGTGCCACTAGCACCACTACCGGCCAATCCATCGCGAGCGAAACCAGGGGGAGACCACTCAACCCTGCTGGTCCAACAACAGAGCACAAAGCCAGGGGAAATAAACTCCACCCTGCTATCCAAACAAAAGAGCACAAAGGGACCCCCTACGACGTGAGAGATCCAAGTACGCCAAGCAGAACACGATACGCACGTGGGGCCCACACGACGTGTGGTCCCAAGTCAACACCAACCAAGTGCACGAAAGTATCAGGTACAAACCACATGTACCTCCAAGCGCTCTCGTATACTCCCAGAGTATACCTCATTCCAGCCCATAGGCTATCGTGCACACAACACCCAACGTCAGCGCGAAGGCGTGACGTAACAACTCCAACCTGCCACCTCAAAGGCCCAGGCACGACCAACCACATCTCATGGACCAATTACATCACTCTCCCAAGAGTGCGCGATCACACTCCAAGGGTCCGCCATAAACAAGGTAGGGCGAACCACCACTGGAGCACCTTTCGTGCTTCGACATTTAACAATATCGCGCAAGAGGCTCCGTACAGCCAAACAGATAACACCATTGTAATCCTTGTGGAAAAACACGCGAGTTAGACTACTCACTCGCCTGAAACGGTCAACAGGTGGAAAAGGTACTATTCACTGTAGCCCGGTCGAGTGGGACCCACAACACATCTCTGAAAGAGGTCGGGCGGACTGCGCCATCGCGATGCTCTCGAAAAAACACGTCGAAAGCACTACTCACTTGAGTAGAATGGGTATCCGGAGAAAAAGATGCGTCCCGGCGTACCGCACACGAGCGGCACCACGTGGGACCCGCAACCCGGTCCCGAAACTCCACGAACGGATCGCACCGTTGCGATCCTCTCGAAAAATCACAGAAGATGGACTACTCATTTGTCCAAAACGGTCGCCCGGTGATGAAGATGGAAAACCACCATCGACGCCCAAACGGCCCTCGCGGGGCCCGCACCATCGTGCGGAATTACAGCGGGAAGACTGCGCCAACGCATTGCCCTCGGAAAAACACCCGACATCGACTGCTCGCATGCCCCGAACGGACGTCCGGTGAAAAAGCCGCTAAAAGCTGGACGCAGCTCAAAAGACGGGCCGTGGGGCCCACGCCTCAACTCCAGCTTCAATGCCCGGAACCGCCCTGGAAACCTCCGCCTCAGTGCCAGGGTCACAACGCCGCTGACGGCGCTCAAAACGGATGTTGGACGCGTCTGCGCCATCCAAAACAAGAATCCCGGAAGAAAACCCTCGTCTAATTAAAGACACGTCGCGCCTCCGCGGCCCCTCGTTTCGGGAATTAAAAATTCCCAAAACCACGTCAAAACATTCCCCTCGACGCAAGCTCCGCGCTGCCGCAGAGGGCGCGCAAAACGGACGCCCGTAGCCCGAAATACGGGCGTCCGAAATCTGAGAGGCAAAGCCCATTGGGCCGGACCGGCCCGGTCTGGCCGGTCCGCCCTGCCTGGGCCGGCCCGCGCCGGCCGACCCGGTCCAGCCGAGCCGCGGGCCGCCGCTCCGCGGCCCACTCCCCCTTCACACCCGCGCGCCCGCCGCGCGGGGTTCTCCACCGACCGGCCAACTGGCTGGTCGTGATTTACAACAGCGACCCGCTTATCGCGGGTCGCGGTCTGCCGCACGGGGCCGCGAGCCGCGCGGCCCCCTCCGCCTGGTGCCCTACGCCGGCACCGCGGCCGGATGCCGACAGCCAGCTCACGAAACCGCCGCCGCCGCCCTCCTCCGAATCCCACGGCTGCCGCCTCGCCTGGCGCCGGCGCCACCGTCCGCCTTCCCGGACCGCCGCTGGGAAGTCGCCGCCGCCGCGGGTTCTCACCCGAAAACACCAAAACCTCCCGAATTCTCGCAAACTTCGGCGAGCGATTGCGGATGCCTCCGACCTCCGATTTCAATTCCGAAACAAGCCACGGAAAGAGGAAAAACTATACTACGCAAATATGTGGTTTGTTCGAAGATCCAACAACAATTCGACACTAAAATTCAAATTCAAAGAGGGGTTCGGGATTTAAAACGAAAACGAACACCGCCTACATCACTGGGCTTCGCCCGGAGCTTCGCGTCGATCCGCCAGCACCACCGCACCTTGCCGGAGTCGCCTTGCCGGAGCTCGCCTCGCCGGAGCTCGCCTCTCCGGAGGTGAAGGAGGGGGGGAGGGTTTGAGGAAGAAGAGGAAGAAGAAGAAGGGGGTGTTTAAGTACAAATCACTTAAACGCCCACCCGGCAGCCCCGAACCCGAACTCCCGACGGGGTTGGGATTTAGCCTCCCCTAGGCTAAGAACCATGCTCTAAGAGCAAAGAAGGTCTCAGAATTTTATTCCGAGACCCCGTTCAAAAGTTACTAAACTTAGCGCCCGAGGCCACCAAATTACGAAAACGCCCCTGGGACCATTTTTCGCAAACGGCCCGCGCCCGTGAAAATTATACCCCTCCTAGGGTAAACTGCACGCTCCAAACTCAACGGTGCCCACAGTTTTCCAATCTGAGCTACCTTTTAAGAGATACTTGTGTTTCGCAAATAAACGAATTAATTAATTAATTAATTAATCCGTTTAACGTTCCAGAAGCGGGCGAGGGGTCCAAACGTCCCGCGCTGACAAGTTTTATGTCGTTACTAGGGTAAACACCCCATTTCGGACTCATCCGTACACTTGGATCCTTGATCCGGAAATCTGTTTAGGATTTATCCCATTTATTTAGAATTTCCAGTGTGAACACACTGAAAATTTAATTCCGGCCACTCCGGGGCTCAGAATCGCACGCCGTCTGAAGGCGCTGCTCTGGAATATCATCTAGAATATTCCAAAGTCTTTCGTAGCAAAACCCAGGTTCTTACATCATTCCCTCATTCAATCTTTTCGTCCTCGAAAAGCAAAACTAGGGAGTAATACAGGTTATGAAGCCCACACCTGGCTTTCCCATACC
The DNA here is from genome assembly GCA_963277665.1 of Viscum album. Taxonomy (NCBI): domain Eukaryota; kingdom Viridiplantae; phylum Streptophyta; class Magnoliopsida; order Santalales; family Viscaceae; genus Viscum; species Viscum album. Next base: position 885,899,708 of record OY728146.1, on the reverse strand, counting down.
CAGAAGAACCCACGCACAACTCTGCGTCACTGCACACAGACCAAAGGATTGATCCGTTCACGCGAGGTCGGCCCTTGCCGATGTCGTGCACCCACTCCAGACCTTGGGGTTAGGGCAAGGCGGTAGAGAGCCTCGCCATCCCTCTGCACGGTCTCAAATGGCCCGAAGGCCCTCAGGGGTAGCTCACCTCCCCGGTCAAACCTCTACGTCGCACGTCGCGACTGGAATCACCGCCCGCACCTGGAACAAGGCTCGGTGATTCCCTCCTTCAAAATACCCATATGGTGAAACACCAAAGGATATCTGGTCACGCTAGAGGCTCCACAGTCGATGCTCTCTTACAAGCTCAAAAGGCGAAGGAGTCAACACCATCGACTAAAGGAAAAGGTCTCGCACCTTTCTCCTTACCACCACAGGGTTACACCCGACGCCCTGCGTCACCCTGGTAACACCTCGAACAAGGAGTCGGGAGAGAAGCATTTCACACGCAGAGCCTAACAATTCTACTGCAAGCAGTAGAAGGGTCGCAAGGGGTACCTCTCACCATCCCGTGCTTTGCAGGATCGTAGACAGCCAAAGCTCGCGGCTACCCGCGGTCCCAACTATCAGCTCCCGGAGCCTAACGTGGACCACCTAGTGGTGATGGGGAGATCTTGTAACATCGTCCCCCACCTCCATCTCCTATCGCTCCTCTGCTAGCACCACCTCTCTGCGTACCACTCCGATCACTGTGCTGCCTCTACCGTGGTGGTGCGCCTGCGGCCTGCCCGAAGCTCTCAGCAACTCAGGTCGGGCAGTTTCATGCCAAGTGACCTCTCTCGTCACAAGCATAGCACCAGCGCTCTCTGGGCTGCCCTGGTGCCCTCCGGAGCCACTTTGGTATACGACCACGGCCCAGGATCCACTCACGGAAGGGCATCCTCAACTGAGGCCCTGCGCCCTTTTCGCCGTGGTGGTATACGACCACGTCTCCGAAACCGGTAGTGGGAAGGCTACCTGTATCGAGATCCGTACCTCCGGCGCCTGCTAGCTATGGCAGACGTCCCGGTTCCATCGCGCCCACTACCGCTACCAACCGCAAAACATGACAGGAAGCCCTCTGTCACCAGCGCCTGCTCTAGCACCCCAACACATGTGGAAATGCCAAGGGTACTCTGATAGCACGAATCTCTCGGTGGAGACCCTGCTCAAACTTCTGCGCTCGGAAGTTGTCATCACGGACCAGGTCCGGGTAAAAGTGTGCACGGTCTGCAAAACTAGCCGCGTACTCGGCCACCGTCATCCCTCCCTGCTGAAACTGCAGGAGCTCCTGAATCCGAACGGAGCACAAGCAGGAGGGACAAAACTCCTCACAGAGCAACAACTGAAAGTTGTCCAACGAAAATGACGACTCGTCAAGAAACTGAGTCTCCAGACTCCACCAACGCCAAGCTGATCCACGGAAAGGGGTGGCTGCCAAAGCCGCTCTCTGATCTGTCGGCGTCTGCACAAGCCTGAAAAGGAGAACCACTGCCTCGATCCAAACCTCTGCTTCCTGAGGCTCTGGCTCACCACTGAACCTTAGCGGTCTCTGCCGCTGGAACTCACGGAGCGCTCTCAACCAGCGCTCAAGCTCAGCCTGCTCTGATGAAACTGCATGCTGCTCAACAGGTGGGGGTGATGCTACCGGCCCACCCATAGAAAGGGGATCGCATGATGGGTCCTGGACTGTGGCCTCGTAGCTCATAGGGTCGTCGTCACGAACCAAAGCTAGTATCCTGGATGGCTGTCCTCGCGGAGACATCCTGAATATTATCAAGGAGTGTCGCGGTCAGATGAGCATATATGTATATACCAATAACAACAACGATGGGGAGGTGACTCAAGAAGGATAGTCAAAGACTCGGTCCTATGTGATGCACAAACCAATTTTCCCTGCAACCGGTGTCCCAGCATGCCGAGTCGACAAGCGGGTTATCAAGGTCCTGGTGAATGGATACGTCGGCCGCCGCACCATCACTGGACTCCCTGGCCTGAGAGCCGCTCTTGAGACACGTTAACACTATTGCCCTATATCCCAACCAAATTCCTATTTTAGGGACGTCCGAACAGCGTCCCAAGGAATGAACCACCTCTGATACCACTTTTTCACGATCCGACCCTACCCGGGCTCGGGCCGCAACTTCCCCAGGCCCGCCTTCATAGGCCAGGGGCTGGCGACCAGCGCTGAAGGCACAACAACTCGGGGAGGCCTTTTCCTAAGTACCTGTACACACGCACGCAGAAAACTCCATGCAAAAGTGCAGAGTAAAAAAGGAAGAGCAAAGGGAAACTTCTATAAATAAACCACAGAGTGCATCGACCTCTACAAGATACAAGTAAAGTGCTGAAAAGGAAAAAGGGGCAAAACACGCGCCCAACCAAAAAGTGCCACAACCCGGCAACAGGTAAACGAAGAGAAACAGATGACGGGTCTGCCACATAGAACCCGACCATGACCACCGCACGCAGTCCAAGCTCCCAATCTCCTACGCTCCCCGGAAGTCACGCTCCACCTGTCCGTCGTCTGCAAGGGCACACCAAGTGCGGGCAAAGCCCAAGCAGGGGTGAGTATAAAAATACTCAGTAAGATACCCCGAAGGCTCGAGGGAGCAACAAAGGAGGTACCGAAGGGTGAGCGGTAGAGCGAACAGAAAAGTAGAGGAGTACAACTGAAAGTGCAGTAAGAGTCCAGCTCAACCCAACAAGAGAAAGAAGAAGACTCGTCCTAACACAAGGAGCTAGGAACGGTGAGAAGGTACACTTCTCATCGAGTTTTCGATGCCTGTAGGAGGAGAGTAGACTCATCCAACCACGAGAAGCTAGACACGGAAAGCACGTGGCATACCCCGCGCGTCTTCGCCTCTCCTGGAAGGAGAGTAGCAAAAACCCAAGGAGTGGGTACTCGTACGAGGTATATACACATATATGCTCTGCCAAGAAGCCCGAACAAGCTCATAAGGGGATCTCCGTCCCGTAGCTCAGCCCAAGAAAGAGTCGCCAACAGTCCCACACATAACCCATCATTGTCGCCCAGCAACCCGCATGTCTGCCCTGAACCGCAAGCCAAGGGTCTCAATCACCGCACCTCGATACTATCCACTTTGGGCGGAACTGACTCGCCCGCACGGTTTTAGATCGTGTCACAAGAATGTGTCTCGGTGGGGAAAGCGCCCCTCGAACTTGAGAGTTCTAGGGAAAGTCAAACCACACCTCATCACTGCCCTGCAGTCGAGAGGTCTCCTCAAATCCAAAGTCGTTCCATCACCGACCCGTACAACCAAGGGTCCCGCTCCGGTAAACACTGAGGAAAAGCCACAGACTAGCCTGGTAGAAAGGACTGAGTCTGGAATGCTAACAGGTGTCCCATTGCCCAGCCCTGTTGGAGGGTAATTCATAACCAAACATCGGGTGACCCACTGCCCAGCCCTGCTGGAGGGTAAACCTTAATACATCGTCAGGCGACCCACTACCCAGCCCCGCTGGAGGGTAAACCATAATACATCATCAGGCAACCCTCTGCCCAGCCCCGCTAGAGGGTAAACCATAATCGGATATCGGGTGACCCACTGCCCAGCCCTGCTGGAGGGTAAACCCTAACACATCATCAGGCGACCCACTGCCCAACCCTACTGGAGGGTAAACCAAATTACATAATCAGGCGACCCACTACCCAGCCCCGCTGGAGGGTAGACCTGGAATAAGTCGACATGCGACCCACTGCCCAGCCTTGCTGGAGGGTAGACCGGGAACTAGACGACAGGCGACCCACTGCCCAGCCCTGCTGGAGGGTAGGCCCTAAGAGGTCATCGGGTGACCCACTGCCTAGTCTCTGCTAGAGGGTAGACCCTAATAGCGTCGGGTGACTCACTGCCCAGTCTCTGCTGGAGGGTAAACCCTGATAGTTAGTGAGCGACCCACTGCCCAGCCCTGCTGGAGGGTAAGCCCGAAGAAGCCGATGAGTAACCCACTACCCAGCCCCGCTAGAGGGTAAAACTCAGAACTGCTCTGGCCATCTCTACAGGAGGGTACAACAATGGCCAACCGAACATGGAGTGGGTGTCGCGCAACCACCCAACTCGAGAACAACTCTCCCAAAAGAGGTGCAGCGTCTGCTCCAGCACTGGGTGCCACTAGCACCACTACCGGCCAATCCATCACGAGCGAAACCAGGGGGAGACCACTCAACCCTGCTGGTCCAACAACAGAGCACAAATCCAGGGGAAATAAACTCCACCCTGCTAGCCAAACAAAAGAGCACAAAGGGACCCTCTACGCCGCGAGAGATCTAAGTACGCCAAGCAGAACACGACACGCACGTGGGGCCCACACGACATGTGGCCCCAAGTCAACCCCAACCAACCACACGAACGTCTCAGGTACAAACCACACGTACCTCCAAGCGCTCTCGTATACTCCCAGAGTATACCTCGTTCCAGCCCATAGGCTATCGTGCACACGACACCCAATGTCAGCGCGATGGGGTGACGTAACAACTCCAACCTGCCACCTCAAAGGCCCAGGCACAGCCAACCACATCTCATGGACCAATTACATCACTCTCCCAAGAGTGCGCGATCACACGCCAAGGGTACGCCATAAACAAGGTAGGGCGAGCCACCACTGGAGCACCTTTCGTGCTTCCACATTTAACAATATCGCGCAAGAGGCTCCGTACAGCCAAACAGATCATACCTTTGTAATCCTTTCGGAAAAACACGCGAGTTAGACTACTCACTCGCCCGAAACAGTCAATAGGTGGAAAAGGTACTATTCACCGTAGCCCGGTCGGGTGGGACCCACAACACATCTCCGAAAGAGGTTGGGCGGACTGCGCCATCGCGATACTCTTGGAAAAACACGTCGAAAGCACTACTCGCTTGAGTAGAACGGGTATCCGAAGAAAAATATGCGTTCCGGCGCACCGCACACGAGCGGCGCCACGTGGAACCCGCAACCCGGTCCCGAAACTCCACGAACGGATTGCACCTTTGCGATCCTCTCGAAAAAGAACACAAGATGGACTACTCATTTGTCCAAACGGTCGCCCGGTGATGAAGATGGAAAATCACCATCGACGCCCAAACGGCCCTCGCGGGGCCCGCACCATCATGCCTAATTACAGCGGGCAGACTGCGCCAACATGTTGCCCTCAGAAAAACACCCGACATCGACTGCTCGCACGCCCCGAACGGACGTCCAGTGAAAAAGCCGGTAAAAGCTGCACGCAGCTCAAAAGACGGGTCGTGGGGCCCACGCCTCAACTCCGGCTTCAACGCCCGGAACCGCCCTGGAAACCTCCGCCTCAGTCCCAGGGTCACAACGCCGCTAACGGCGCGCAAAACGGACGCCCGTAGCCCGAAATACGGGCGTCCGAAATCTGAGGGGCAAAGCCCCTTGGGCCGGACCGGCACGGTCCGCCCTGCCTGGGTCGGCCCGCGCCGGCCGGCCCGGTCCAGCCGAGCTGCGGGCCGCCGCTCTGCGGCCCGCTCCCCCTTCACACCCGCGCGCCCGCCGCGCGGGGTTCTCCACCGACCGGCCAACTGGCCGGTCGTGATTTACAACAGCGACCCGCTTATCGCGGGTCGCGGTCTACCGCACGGGGCCGCGAGCCGCGCGGCCCCCTCCGCCTGGTTCCCTACGCCGGACCCGTGGCCGGATGCCGATAGCCGGCTCACGAAACCGCCGCCGCTACCCTCCTCCGAATCCCATGGCCGCCGCCTCGCCTCACGCCGGTGCCACCGTCCGCCTTCCCGGACCGCCGCTAGGAAGCCACCGCCGCCGCGGGTTCTCGCCGGAAAACACCAAAACCTCCTGAATTCTCGCAAACTTCGGCGAGCGATTGCGGATGCCTCCGATCTCCGATTGCAATTAAGAAACAAGCCTCGGAAAGAGGAAAAACTATACTACGCAAATATGTGGTTCGTTTGAAGATCCAACAAAAATTCAACGTTAAAATTCAAATTCAAAGAGGGGTTCGGGATTCAAAACGAAAACGAACACCGCCTACCTCGTTGGGCTTCGCCCGGAGCTTCGCGTCGATCCGCCGGCACCACCGCACCTTGCCGGAGTCGCCTCGCTGGACCTCTCCTCGCTGGAGGTGAGGGAGGGGGGGGGGGAGGGTTTGAGGAAGAAGAGGAAGAAGAAGAAGGGGGGTGTTTAAGTACAAATCACTTAAACGCCCGTCCGGCAGCCCCGAACCCGAACTCCCGACGAGGTCAGGATTTAGCCTCCCCTAGGCTAAGAACCACGTTCTCAGCGCAACGGCGGTCTTGGAATTTTATTCTGAGACCCCATTTAAATGTTACTAAACTTAGCGCCCGAGGCCGCCAAATTACGAAAACGCCCCTGGGACCATTTTTCGCAAACGGCCCGCGCCCGCGAAACTTATACAACTCCTAGGGTAAACGGCCCGCTTCGAAGTCAACGGTGCCCTCAGTTTTTCAATCCGAGCTACCGTTTAAAAGATACTTGCATTTCACGAATAAACGAATTAATTAATTAATTAATTAATCCGTTTAATGTTCCAGAAGCGGGCGAGGGGTCCAAACGCCCCGCGCCGACAAGATTTATGTAGTTCCTAGGGTAAACACCCCATTCCGGACTCATCCGTACACTCAGATCCCTGATCCGGAACTCCATTTAGGATTTATCCCATTTATTTAGCATTTCCAGTGTGAACGCACTGAAAATTTAATTCCGGCCACTCTGGGGCTCGGAATCGCACGCCGTCTGAAGGCGCTGCTCTGGAATATCATCTAGAATATTCCAAAGTCTTTTTTAGCAAAACCCAGGTTCTTACAACATCATCCTGCTTCTCTGTGCTCAATGAATACCTCACCTTATAACCCACCATTTTATTGTTCATATGTCCCACCTTTTCATCCATGAATAGCTTAAATTTCATATAAAACCACAAACCCAAAAAAAGGGATAAATTTTTAACTAGTGGGGGTTTGAACCCATAATTTGGGGATTCATAATAATTCCCTATATCAAGAAGTTTGTATGATAATTTTTATAATATAATCATTTAATTATTAAACTTTCAACTTCTCAAACTTCAAACATAATATCACTATCCTCTTAGAATCTATATTCTTTTTATCAAATTTATTTTTAAGATATATACTTATTTAAGTTAAAAATAACACTTATTTAATTATTAGGAATATTTAACAAATAAATTACCAAAATCCAAAACTTATATGGTTTTTCTATGTGTTCAGATCATTAATATATAAACAATATTTCATTCTTTAAAACATGATACTGAAGGGTGGTGTGATCATATCCCTTATATTTTAAAAAATATTCGATAAACTCTTTTATGCATTATACAACATTTTTTGATCAGCCTCGAAGTGACCTCAATTTAACTTCTCTCATCAGCTAGGGTTCCTTCATTAGTGATTTGTATGGAGGAGGCCTCCGTGCCACCTCTCCATCATTGTCTCACCCTCCCCTTATTCCTTCCTTCCTTTCTTCCTCCCCTTCCCCCTTTTGTTATTCCACATTGATCCTTCTGTCTTGTTTTTTTGTTGTTCCTTTCATCCCCTGATGTTCCACTCTTCTGTATGAATTCTTGTCTCCCTATTAAAGCCCCATAAGTTATTCATATGATATTTCCTTCCTATTACCACATTTCCAAACACATTCTAGTTTGGTAAGCTGGTTTTCTTAGGGAGGTTTGGGATGTGTAGGTCGAATCGTGTTGGTGTCCCCAGAGATCGACTTGTGTTTGCTCTCATTTTTTTATAGTTTCCTCTTTAATGGTGGTTGATTATTATTCATTGTTTTGATGGTGTGATATTTTCTATCAGTGGTTTTGGTGGTTCGGGTTAGTGGTTTCGGGTGAGGAAGTTCTTCTTCTTAGAGACCATACCACTTCAAACTCTTTTCCAAATTCTTATTTCTTCATCGCTCTACCATTAGGTCTAATACAGTGGTCTCATGGGGCTTTGGTAGGTGATGTTTTTTTCGGTCTATAGTGTTTCAAGAGGCATGTCCTTCATTGACTTAGATTTATGTTGTGGTTGTGTCAGATATTCATTTTTATTTAATCAATGAAGAGGGTTTGTTTAGTGCTGGTTTTATTTATATTTGATTCATGAATGGATGGTGGATCTAGAAAAGGTCATGGATCAATCTGGTGAAGGAGGCATATTTTTTAGCATTTAATAAGTCGATGATGTTTGAAGATGATACATGGAGGTTCTTGTTAAGGATTTCAGTTTGATTTGAAGTCCCCCTTCCATTTTAAAGGTTTTCAGTTCTCGACAATAGTGATGAAGTTTTGTTCCAATGGATGATGATTTCTGGTGATGTGATGACGATGATGGATTGATTAGAAATTAGGGGGCATGGCTCTAGGTGGATCGTGACCCAAGTTGATTCCTTGTGTGATTTTTTGAATGATGTGCCCTATTTTTTAAATTTGAAAATTGCATTTTAATTTTGATGTTTTTGGGTGAATTTGAAGCCTGTATGATTTTAGTGTTTATAGTGTTTGAAATGTGTTATCCATTATTATGATGTTCTCACTAAACCATAAAGCGGTTTATTCAGAAAATGAGATAAAAAATTATTTGAGGACCATTATAAAAGAATTTTTTCCTTATCTCTTTTTGAATGTATTATATAGAATTGGTTGAATCATAAACTTATCTCTCAAAAACTATCCTATCATTTGTTTTATAATAAACATTGTTTACAATAAATCGTATTTTCACATAAGAGGAAAAAAGTTGAAAAATAAATATCAGTTATAATTTCTAAATCCACCCAAGATTTGATGTAGAGTAATGCATTGACCTCTTTGATGTTAAAACACTTTTCTATATCATATTGATGTATACTTAAAGTTCTATTCATTAATCCTTATTCAATTTTTAACTCCTATATATATCTAAAACATTTTCATAATGTTTTTCAATATCATATAACCTTCATAAAAGAATAATTTAATTCTCTTAAACTAATAATTGATGTGGAATCTCTATAGTTCTTATTCCCACCCTCCAGGTATTTCAAAAAATTCCTCCCTTTGGTTTTAATAACTGAGGATGACTATTAGACCCTATAATATTCTTCCTATGGATTAACACTTTACCCTTCTATTCTATTAACACAAAAAATAGAGCCTTTAGAACCCATCCCTGATCATCTATCCTTGAAATATTGAGGATATTGGGTAAAACTTTATTTAACTCATTCATATTATAGTTTAAAATAAAATTTCATAACCTTTTCAAAAGTGATTTGAGAATCAATTCCATATTCCGATCAAGCATTAAATGATACCCCAACCACTCTAATATATTGAAATACCCAATCATATTGAGTATATTAGTGGATACTAAAACTCTTTTGGTCATATTGCATATAAATAATTCCTTTGAAACCAATTATCTCTCATGAATAATCAGTTCTTGATAATAATTTTTAGGTAATTTATCAACTTGTATACATCCATTGTAATATAATAAACTCCATATACTCATATACAATGGTAATTAATTACATTAGAAACATCAAAATATAAATATTTTAGTAGTCTGGAGGGAGTAAAAACATACATGATCATTAAATTATATTGAAACATAAAGTACAACCTAAAAACACATAAATCCTTATTATTCCTTAATTGCATATCACTAGATCACATGTATCCTTCTTCATTATTTCTTAGGTAAATGGGAAAAAAATAAGATGCAAGCATAGATTCTAAGTATGAAGTAGAATATATTTTAAGTAATCTATAGAATACAAAATATGAATATATATATATATATATATAATCTATATAATTGAATACAAAACATACCATATCAATTACAAATGGAAAAAATAATCACTTGGATAATAATAAAATATTTCATAATTATGGAATGAATAATGTTGGATATCATAAATGTGCCATAATTTTATCATTCCAAGACATCATACAAAAAGGGGTAGGCATAAACCAAATAACCAATCTAGTTTATATCATGAGACTTACCGATGCACTGAGGGAATATACAACTCTTAGCCTAACTCAAAACTCACTAAGTCCAATATATTCATTATATTAAAATTATAAATGGATAAATAATAAAATATAAAATGTTCTCTAATGAACCAATTTCATCAATAAATATATATAGTTAATAATTATATATATTGAAATGAAAATTATATGGATTGTTAATATTTACCCTATCAAATAGAGTGAATAACTTTTAAGGTAAATACCCTTTAATTTGGACTATAAAATATAGGGTGTTCACATCATATAGATTAATTATTATATAGACAATTAAATATTATAAAAATAATAAAAAAGTGTAAAATTTATATAATATATCCACGAGATAAAAAAAATAAATATGGAGGATAAATATAAAGTCATGAGTGAGAAATAAAGTGTTATAAAAAACATAATCACATGAAAGAAAAATGGAGTGGGAGTATAGTAACCCAAATATTTCATACATAAATATTACATATCATTAGATTAATATTAATTATATATCATTATGATCCACACCATAACCATAAAATTTTAGTGTCTTTGGAAACATGGATCTATAAAAAACTAGTAAATAAAATATCTACATTATCTCTCACTTTGTTCTTCAAAACTAGCACCCATCTTAGGCATATCAAAATTAAAACCTTTATTTATATATTGGGTAAAATTAAACATAATAAAGGGTGATATCAGATGCTCAATAAATTTAAAAAAGGATATATCAATAATAATTTAATAATAATGTGTGCATAAGGGTATAAGAACATTATATTAACATCTAAAAACCATACCTAACAAATAATAGATCATAATCAAAAGTCATGATATACATTTTTACATATCATAAGACATAAATAATAAGAGAATAAAAGAAAATAATCTATGAGGCCATAACATTGGTATACGATCAGGTCATAAAAGAGTGGCATACATTTTGAAATAAACATAATTGTAGAATTATTATGTCAAGGACACCCACCAAGACATTCATCACATGTTAGGCTTGGTCTAACCACTTTTGTACCTACTTAGGGATTGGGGAAACCTCCCATGTACCTTATTTTGTGCTTGGGATAACCTCCTATGTACCCATTGATCACATAAAACATTAAAATTCACCCAATTAATTTGAGGGATATAACAAAACCACCTATCACATAATTATAACCCATTCATATATATACTATAAGATCATGAAAATATTTATCATTTCATCATAACTTCACCTATGGAGAGGATAACGAGTTTCATCAATATTTCATCACCATAACCCTAAACCAAATAGAAAAATAATAAGGAAGGTATCATTGAATCATATCCCCAATTAAGCATAATTAACATCAAGGGATGTTATCATAGATGAAAAATTCCTTTTAAATTTCATTGGAACAATTCTAGAGTAAAATAGCATTTTTATTTTAAAATCACATATTTTAAATATAAAAATTTCCAAAATATTTAGGAAAAAATTACTTGAAAAGAACCATGTAAAATTAAAAAGGAATATTTTAAGTCATGATTTTTCATGACTACAGGAAATTATATTCATGTTGTGTATGTTGAAACAAAGATTCCTTTCATATTTTCTGTAAAAATACAAAATGACGTCGCTCGGAAAATAACAATAAGATTCCTTTTAATTTTTTATAGAAAATGAAAAATGGGTAAAAATGGATTTAAAAAACATAGGATAATAGTAAAAATATTTTTAAAAACATTTTGAAGAAAATATGTACATGTAATGAAAATATTCTCAACCGAAGTGAGTAATGCAGTTGGTTTTTTTAAAAACATACTTTCAGAATTTTGAGTGATTTGAGAGAGAAAAATGAATATAAATTTTTTTTATATATAAATAACTATAGGATAAGTAAATAAATTATATTTAATATAGATATATAACATAATTTTATCATTATAAATTTAAGTATAAATAATCCTCATAAAAATGATATTTTAACATAAAACCTTTACTGCTTTGGAAAATTTTGAATCATGACCCCTATAAAAGAAATAACTTAAAATGAAACTTTAAATACCATGAATATAAATATATTTATAATATAACTTATCAAAGGGGTATTATATACACCACATTAAATAAATAAGTATTGAATATGTTATATGTCTCACCGAAACAAAAAATAGATTAAAAAACACTTACCTAAAGTATAAATTTATTTGTAAGAAATTTTAACCTACTATATAATAAATATAATTTTTTTATAATTTTATAAAAAAACCATAATTATACTTATAATATAATACATGGTTTAGTTATAAAATATTACCACCCATTCATTAACAATCTTTCATTATCAACATCATTTCGGGTGCTAATTGCTTCATTTTTTATGTATGTTTTGACTCAAAAGTTACAATCCTTTAACTTTGATCATGGTTACATTATATATAGTGTAACATACCTGACTTGGAAGACACTAAACCGGTGCTCTGAGCCGGGTGGTTACATGACCTTAATCGCGCCTCCCTGTACGCCAAAGGCTGCCGACTAGCAGCGGGGGTCTATGTGGTCAAGTGGGAAGACTATACCCCCTTTTATCAGAGTAAGCCAAAAAAGAAATAAACAAATAGCAGAAAAAATAATAAACAAACAAGGAACATGTATAACAACCATTTCCAACGATCAAATATGTCATGTCATACTGCAAGTGAAAAAGTGGACAAAACCCCAAAATAAAGACAACAGCCAAAATCCCCAAAGTGGTCCTGACTCCAAGTTTGGATCCTCCACCAAGTGCTACCCATGTCCACTCAACTATCTTGAAAGGACCCTTGCCCTTCTCCTGACCTGCAAACATGAAGTCTGCTCGGGTACCCAACAGCGGCCCGAGCAGGGTGTGAGTACAACTCAGTAGGCCACCACCAATGGTGTATACAAAATATCCAGTATAAATAGATATTGCATTCAAAGGAATATGAATGATAATTTCCAATTAATTATTTAAGGTCCCATTATACAGTTTAGAGCCAAGCCATTTCCACTTCCATTACCATTCATTACACACCCATTATCTCCATTTACCATTTAATCACATTTTCATGGGTTAATCACATACACTATGTTACATGGGTCTAAGGCCAAAAATCACATGCAAGAGGGTAAACAAATCGTTATCCTATATCACTAGGACTAACCCCTCATAGCAACTATAACCTCACCTCGAAGCCTCAGTCCGGGTGGATGCAACCATTAGGAGAATAGACCCTCAGTCCCCTTTTCTAACCCGTGCATTTAGGGTGGAGTTTAGAACCTCAGTCTTCACTCGACCCGTGGGCGTAGATCCTCAAGTCATACCACACTCTACGAAGCCATGTTCACATGCTTATATATAAGTAACCATCAACCATCCAAACCATTGCCCTTCGGCAAACACTATTCACAACAACCCACATGGGAAACCACATCATGCCTTAACCCATTAACACATTACCATTTCACATCATTTAACCATTAACCCAATTCCCATGTGTTATTCCTATCTCACTAATCATTCAACATTAAACCCATAATCTATCCCATTATGGTCTTTAATCCGTTTATGCATTAACCCATTTAACCCGTTCATCATTCCCATGAATCAATCATTCAACCCATTCCACTTTAATCTATAGGTTATTACCAAGTCTAGGTGCATCACCTAACTTCTATTCCAAGTTCAACCAATCATGCCAACACATTTATCAAGGGCTCTACAATTCATTACAACAAGGTCACTTGTTTAATATCAATCCCTAAATCTGGGAAATGCCGACACATCCCCTAGATGGCCCCAATTAGGTCAAGTCTATCCCAACACATCCCACAGGGATCGTGAAGGTTCCCATTTTCCATTTTAAACACCATTATTACCAAACATTCCAAGGTTATCCAAAACATAACCAAAGGAAAGCAAAAACACAACTAAACATGCCCAAATACCCAAATAACTATGGGATATCACTTGTAGAACACCTACCTCAAAACCGAAGTTGAACACACTCTCAATCAAGTCCTTAGACCTCGATCTGATCAACCTTTTGAGCTTCAACCTAAAACTCACCCAAAAGTTAGGGTTTTAGAGCTTCGGAACGAGAGGGAGAGAAGATACAAACCCTAAACCAAAAAGAGAATAAAGGATGGGATTATCCTTACCCGGAGCTTCTATCCGCAAATAATGGAACCCAAAACGCCTTAGAATCGAAGTATATCGGTATCTTGGAGCCTTTGGGCGTTTTGGTTCATGCCTAGGGTGGAGAGGGAGGAAAATAGAGGAAATCCCGAGTGGGGTTTTAAAGCTCGGAGTGGAAAACTTGTAATTTTTCCCAACTTTAAGTGGCCGCACGGTTTGTCCACACAGTTTGGAAAACCGTGCGCAAACCGTGCTCATGCCACTGTCTGGAGGAGGATGGGTCACACGATTTAGCCGTATGGTTTGGAAAACCATGCGCAAACCATGCGCGTGCTTCTGCCCGGAGGAGGAAGGGTCGCACGGTTTATCCTGGGCAGGCCGCACGGTTTTCTTGACCGTGCGCAGGCCGTGCGCCCTGGCTTGTCTTGCCCAGATTTCCTTTATTCCATCCCCTGAGCCCCCGGAATATCCCCAAGGGCTCTCACACATTCAGGAAACATCCCTTGAAGCCCGAAACAAGAGATCCCACTAAAACATAACGAAAACATACCTTTCCAAAAACTGGGATCTTACAACCTACCCACCTTATAACAGCTCATCCTCGAGCCGAGTTTCCAAGACTTATTGATCCACCGAAGAGAAGTGTTCAGGACATTGAGCCCGCATATCCAATTCCCGCTCCCAAGTTTCTTCCTGAAATTTCCCATGCTTCCATAGTACTCGCACTAATGGAAAAACCTTGCCTCGCAATGCCTTTTCACTACGATCCACCACATGAACCGGATTCTCCTCAAAGGACGCATCAGCCTCAAGCTCCACATCCTCAATATCAACCACGTGAGATGGGTTAGGGTGATACCATCGAAGCTGCGACATATAAAACACATCATACATCCTACCATATCGCTATGGAAGATCCAGTCAGTATGCCCCTGGTCTGATCCTCTCCGTAATCTCAAAAGGTCCCACATACCTGGGCGCCAACTTACCCTACTTTAGAATCCGTCGGTGACCCAACCTTGGCGACACCCGAAGGAACACTTTATCACCCACCTCAAACTCAAGAGGTCTACGCCTCCGATATGCATGTGACTTTTGTCTACTCTGAGCCATATCCATCTGCTTCCTGATCAACTTAAATCTCTCGGAAGTCTCCTGCACACGACTTGGCCTCAACAACTCAGATTCACCTGCCTCTAGCCAACACAATGGAGATCTACGTGGTCTCCCATAAAGCACCTCAAATGGTTCCATATGAATCGTATCTTGAAAATTTTTGTTGTAGGAAAACTCAACTAATGATAGGTGTCTCTCCCAATAACCACCAAAGTCCAAGACACAAGCTCTTAACATGTCTTAGAACACTTGGATCATACGCTATGACTGCCTGTCCGTCTGTCGGTGGAAAGTCATACCCAAAAACACCTACGTACCAAGCATCTTTTGCAACCCTTGCCAGAAACATGATGTGAAATGCGGATCTCGGTCCGAAACTATGGTTCGCGGAACACCATGAAACCGCATTATTTCCTAAACATACAGCTCTCCCAACTGGTCGACTGTAAGGGTCTCCTAAATCGGTAAGAAATGAGCCACTTTCTCTAACTGATCCACAACCACCCATATTTCATCATTATTCTGTGGAGTCCTCAGAATAACCATGAAAAAATCCATTGTCACATCATCCCACTTCCATTCTGGAATGGTCAATGGATGCAACAAACCACCTGGGCGTTGATTCTTGGCTTTTACCTGCTGACAGGTAAGGCACCGTGCCACAAATCCCGCAACTTCCTTCTTTATCCCAGGCCACCAAAACTACCTTTGGAGATCATGGTACATCTTGGTCAAACCAGGATGCACTTCTCACTTTGATGCATGGAACTCTTGCATCAATTCTCCCCGCATACACTCTGGCACAACCACACGATCATGAACACAAACAACTCCGTCCACACCGACGGCCCAACCAGAAGGTAGCTCCCCACCTTTAAGATTTTCCTTCATGATCAAACACTCAAGATCATCAAGATGACCTTCCCTAACATGACTTAAAAGCATCGAATCCATCGTTAAGGAAGCAAGAGTGACCTGAACATTATCCTCCTGCACCTCCAGGTGCATCTCTGCAAACAAAGCCATCACCTTCCACTCAGTACTGGATTCCTGAGCCACCTGATTCTGAACTTTCCTGCTCAGAGCATCAGCAACATTGTTTCCCTTTCCCGGTGTGTACACCAACTCAAAGTCAAAATACTAGAGGTATTCAACCCATCTTCGCGGAGGAAGATTCAGATCCCATTGTGAGAAGATGTACTTTAAACTCTTATGGTCGGTAAACACGGTACATCATTCTCCCAACAGATAGTGCCTCCAGAACTTCAAGGCGTACACTAATACAGCCAACTCAAGGTCATGAGTGGGATAATTCCACTCATGGGGTCTCAACTGCCTTGACCCGTAATCCACCACCCACTCATCTTGCATCAACATAGCCCCAAGTCCGATTCCGGACGCATCACAGAACACGATGTACTTCTTACCCAGCTTAGGTAAGATCAAGATAGGTGCGGTCGTCAGCCACTTATTCAACTCTTGGAAGGCATTATCATAAGAATCAGACCATTAAAACCTGATTCCCTTCTTGGTCAGGCTCGAAAGTGGTGCTTCCAAGTGAGACAAATCCTGAATGAACCTTCGTTAATACCCATCCAGACCCAGAAAACTCCGAACATCAAAAACACTCTTGGGCTGCTCCCAAGATACAAATACCTGAACCTTCTCTGGATCCACTGACACACCTGCCTCCGAGATGATGTGACCCAAAAAATGTACTTCACCTATCCATAATTGGAACTTGGATAGCTTGGCATATAACCGGTGCACTCTTAGCGTACCCAAGACAATGTCAAGATGTTGGGCATTATCGTCATGAGTTTTCGAGTACACTAAGATATCATCTACAAAGACAAACACAAACCGATATAGAGAGGGATAAAAGATCCAGTTCATCAAATCCATAAACACTGCTAGTGCATTGGTCAAGCCGAAAGGTATTCCACAAACTCAAACAACCCGTACCGACTCCGGAAAGCTGTCCGCAGTATGTCGGAAGACCTCAGCATAAACTGGTGATAACCCGACCTCAGATCAATCTTAGAAAACACCGATCCACCCCTCAACTGATCAAATAGGTCATCAATTTTAGGAAGAGGGTACCGATTTTTCACCATCATCTGATTCAACTTTCGATAGTCAATACACATCCATAACGACCCATCGGCCTTCTTTGAAAAAAGAATAGGAGATCCCCAAGGAGACATACTAGGACGGATAAACACATTACGCTACAAATCCTCAAGATGAACCTTCAGTTCTTGGAGTTCTGTCGGTTTCATTCGGTATGGCGGAATAGAAACTAGCTCCGCTCCCGGCAGCAACTCGATCGTGAACTCAACATCCCTCTCAGGGGGTAACCCCAAGAAATCCCCAGGAAACACATCCTGAAATCGATCCACCACAGGAGGGAAATTAGTTTTTTCCTCTTCCTCCTTATCATCAAGCATGAGACATGCCACTTGAGCTGCAAGTCCACTCATCTGTTGACAAAACGTCCCTGCACGCCCTGCTCGAATATCCCATTCGCCACGGTGGGAATAAGCATCACCCATAAGAGACCTGAATGATACTCTACGACGATAAAAGTCTATGTGCACCCGATACAACACCAACCAATCCATTCCCAAGATTAGGTCAGACCTTGGAATCTCAAGAATGAACAAGTCCCACTTAAAATGATACCCACCCACTTCCAAGGCACATCCCTTGCACTGCTTGATATCCTCAACCCGCACCCCCAACAGAGTGTCAATTGAAATCACCCAGCACACCCCTTACACAGGTAAACCCAGTGGTACCACAAGTTGAGCAGAGATAAAAGAGTGTGTGGCACTTGTGTCAAACAACACACTAGAAAAAGTAGAAGATACAAGGATCATACCTCGAACAGTCGACAGTCCAACCTTGCCATCACCAGGTGCAAACTGAACTGCCTGAAGCTGAATTGCCCCTCTACCCTGGGCTCCAGCCTGAACGCCCTGTGCTACACTGCCCTACTGGCGTGAGTGATCCTGCCCTGGAGTTCCACGTCCACCAACTCTACCAGTATGTCCCGTGGAGCTCCAACTTCCTGCCTGATACGGGGAAACTAATCCCCTTCCCATATCTGGTACCTGCCTTCCACCATCATACTAGCCCATCTGCTGAGGTTTCCTGTAGAACTTCTGCACATGTCCCATATGGCCGCATGAACGGCACTCGACTGGAGGTCGAGGACACTGACCACACATATGCCCCGACCTACCACATTAATAGCAGAACATCTGATTTCCACTCTGAGAGGCTGAACCTCTCTTCCAGTCAGTTTGCACACTTCCGCCATTCTGTGAGCTCTCATGGAATCGCATCCGACCTTCGGTAGCTGCACCGCTCGTCTGCCCCACTGGCACCACAAGCCCACTACCTGAATCTCCCTTTAGGTTTCCTTCTGAGATCAGTTCCTGATCTACTACCTCTGCGAACCTCTTCAAGAGGAAGATGTTTACTTGAGACCTGATCTCATGTCTCAACCCATCCTAGAAACGCCTTGCTACTGTTGCCTCATCCTCTGCTAACACTGGGACGAAGCATCTCAAATCAGTGAAGGGACTAGCATAGTCCATCACCGATAGCGATCCCTGAGTTAGGCTCATAAACTCTGCAGCTCGCTCCTATCTCAAGGTCTCTGGGTAGAAATACTCTAGAAAATTTTCCTGAAAAACCTTCCATGACATTCCCTTAGCCTACTCAATTTGAGCCGGAATGTCCCACCAACACCTATCCTGGCCCCGCAACATATAAGCGGCCATCTTTACCCGCTTTTCAATGAGGTTCTCTAGGTGATCCAGTATCGTCTGGACATACTCTAACCAGAACTCCAATGCCTCTGGCCCACCCTCTACGGTGAAGTCAGAGGGTTCTGTAGCTGGAACTCCCTGGTTAACTCAAACATACCCGGTACAACCTGCCTTGCGTCCCAATCCATCATCTACATAAGGCGAGTCAAGTTCTCTCAGAACTGGTCTTCTCTACCTTCACTGATCGCCCCATTTTCTTGCTCCTCTACTGGAGGAGTGTTCTCAGCAACACCCTCCCTTTTCCCAACTGGTAACCGACGTCGTGGTGGAATTTCTCTACAATTTCAAGCATGAGATTTAGCACGCATACCATAAACTTTCATGACTCCATCAAAATATCTTTACTAGCTACAACAACCCACTTTTCATATGCCAACCCAACAACATTTTCCAACTTTTTTCAAATCCAATTACTCCATTAAACATCATTTACCCACTTGTTTTATTTCATTCTTCTCATTATTTCTTGGTTTCATGAAATGCATGATGCACCCTACTTTCCTGCCTCACATCCCCACCCCGTGCGTGTGCATAACACAATGCATGTCACCTATATCTCTAGGTTCTTACAATGATGCTGAATGAAAATCCTCTTTCCGTTAAGGCCATGAGCCAAACGTCATAAAATAATCACATCAAACCACGTGTGCATCACCCAACAGTGAAATATCATCAACTGTAACATCACACAACAAAGAACATCATTTCCCACCAAGGGTGACTTGGGTTTCCCCCGTACCTGGGTTAGCTACTCCCATGCACGAGCTCATTACCATGGCCCGATGCATCTTAACCATTGGATACCAATCCCAAATAACAAGACTTCAGATAATGATAAGAAAGACCTCCTCTGATACCACTTTGTAACATCCCCGACCCGGAAGCCACTAAACCGGTGCTCCGAGATGGGTGGTTACATGACCTTAAGCGCCTCTCCCCATATGCCAAAGGCTGCCGAAAAGCAGCGGGGGTCTATGTGGTCAAGTGGGGAGACTATACCCACTTTTTATCAGAGTAAGCCACAACAGAAATAAACAAATAGCGGAAATAATAATCAACAAACAAGGAACATGTATAACAACCATTTCCAAAGATCAAATATGGCATGTCATACTACAAGTGCAAAAGAGGACAAAACCCCAAAATAAAGACAATGGCCAAAATCCCCAAAATGGTCTTGAATCCAAGTATGGATCCTCCACCAAGTGCTACCCATGTCCACTCAACTATCTAGCAAGGACCCTTTCCCTTTTCCTGACCTGCAAACATGAAGTCTGCTCGGGTACCCAACGGCGGCCCGAGTAGGGTGTGAGTACAACTCAGTAGGCCACCACCAACGATGTCTATAAAATATCCAGTCTAAATAGATAGTGCATGAAAAGGAATATTAATGATAATTTCCAAGTAATGATTTAAGGTCCCATGATCCAGTTTAGAGCCAATCCATTTTCACTTTCATTACCATTCATTACACACCCATTATCACCATTTACCATTTCATCACATTTTCATGGGTTAATCACATACACTCTGTTACATGGGTCTAAGGCCAACAATCACATGCAAGAGGGTAAACACATCGTTATAACATCTCACTAAGACTAACCCCTCATAGCAACCATAACCTCACCTCGAAGCCTCAGTCCGGGTGGATGCAACCATTAGAAGAATAGACCCTCAGTCCTCTTTCCTAACCTGTGAATTTAGGGTGGATTTTAGAGCCTCAGTGTTCACTTGACACATGGGCGTAGATCCTCAAGTCATACCCCACTCTATGAATCCATGTGCACATGCTTATATATAAGTAACCATCAACCATCCAAACTATTGCCCTTCGGCAAACACTATTCACAACAACCCACATAGAAAACCACATCATGCCTTAACCCATTAACACATTACCATTTCACATCATTTAACCATTTACCCAATTCCCATGTGTTATGCCTATCTCACTAAGGATTCAACATTAAACCCATAATCTATCCCATTATGGTCTTTAATCCGTTTACGCATGAACCCATTTAACCCGTTCATCATTCCCATGAATCAATCATTGAACCCATTCCACTTTAATACATAGGTTATTACCAAGTCTAGGTGCATCACCTAACTTCTATTACAAGGTCAACCAATCATGCCAACACATTTATCAAGGGCTCTACAATTCATTACAACAAGGTCACTTGTTTAATATCAATCCCTAAATTCGGGAAATGCCGACACATCCCATGGATGGCCCCAATTAGTGCAAGTCTATCCCAACACATCCCATAGGGATTGTGAGGGTTCCCATTTTCCATTTTAAACACCATTATTACCAAACATTCCAAGTTTATCGAAAACATAACCAAAGGAAAGCAAGAACACAACTAAACATGCAGAAATACCCAAATAACTATGGGATATCACTTGTAGACCACCTACCTCGAAACCATAGTTGAACGCACTCTCAATCGAGTCCTTAGGCCTCGATCCGACCAACCTTTGGAGCTTCAACCTAAAACTCACCCAAAAGTTAGGGTTTTAGAGCTTTAGAATGAGAGGGAGAGAAGATAAAAACCCTAAACCAAAAAGTGAAGCAAAAATGGGATTAGCCTTACCCGGAGCTTCGATCCTCAACTAACAACACCAAAAATTCCTTATAATCGAAGGAGATCGGTCTCTTGGAGCCTTTGGGTGTTTTGGTTCATGCCTAGGGTGGATAGGGAGGAAAAGATAGGAAATCCTGAGTGGGGTTTTAAAGCCCGGAGTGGTAAACTTGTAATTTTTCCCAACTTTAAGTGGTCGCACGGTTTGTCCGCATGGTTTGGAAAACCGTGCGCAAACCGTGCGCATGCCACTGTCTAGAGGAGGAGGTGTCACATGATTTAGCCGCATGGTTTGGAAAACCGTGCGCAAACCGTGTGCATGCTTCTGTCCAGAGGAGGAAGGGTCGCACGGTTTATCCTGGGCAGGACACACGGTTTGCTTGACCGTGCATAGGCCGTGCGCCCTGGACTGTCTTGCCCAGATTTCCTTTCTTCCATTCCCCAATCCCCCAAAACATCTCCAATTCCTCTCACACATTCAGGAAATATCCCTTGAAGCCCGAAACAAGGGATTCAACCAAAACATAATGAAAACATACCTTTCCATAAACCAGGATCTTACATATAGAATTTTAATCATGATATAAATTTCATATATATTCATTATATTCAAATTTATAACCATTCTTATAAATCAGTGATGAAAAATGAAACACATCACTCTGTAGAGGCAGTAGTCCATACGTACATACACATGAGTGATATTTTCACCTTTTGATGGATGGAATAAAAGAAAGGTAAATAATAATTCATATCTATAGGACCATTATTATATCATAAATATCATATATATTTATTAAATACATCATTATGACCATTAATATGAAGTATTCAGGGAAAATGAATTGCAACACCATGCGGTGGTAGTAATTCACACATATGCACAAGTGATACTTTGATTTTCCATTCGATATATAGGAGGTGGAAAATGTTTGTACCATAATCATAATAACATCTAAGTATATTTATAATATTGTATTCATCTTGTTTTTATAGATAAAATATTTTTATAGAAAGTATAAGAAGAAATTAAATTTAAATAGCCCAGTTAAGATGATCAACTCCTCTTTGAATAAACTCATTTGGATATATTATTAAAGATGATAGGGATGGATCTTTTTAGACTAATGAATATTGAGTTGCATTTGTTTTCAATAAGGTGTGACATTGGTGATTGAATAAGGATATAAATTTCATTTTTTTTAAATAAGGTATGACATTAGTGGTTGAAGAATAATGTTTATATGGGTAGCTCTAAAATGTGATGATGGATGAACATATATTTAATGTAAAAGTCATGTGAAAAAGAAATTTTAAGAAGAAAAAATTGTTTACAATAATGTCTATAAAAGATGAAGAATTAAAATAAGTCCACGTAAAATGTATTTGAATTTTACATGGATAATATTTGAGAAAGTTTTGGAATTAAAATAAATTTAAGATATACCTTACACAAAAAATATTGATAACCATAGGACAAACAAGGACCACCACAATCACACTTGTTGAACCCTAGGGGTCAACCACTTGGGAGGTAGTTTACATGTCCAACCCAGAGTGTCAAGTGAGGTGAGCACCTACATGGAACATGCATGTGTACATACAGATGCACATGGGAGAGTGACCGAATGCATAGCACTTGTAGGGTGAGAATAGTGGTGCACATAGGGGAGAGAAGGTCAGGCTTCCCCATGTAATGTGTGAATAGGTTTCTCAGTGCCAAACCTAATGCCCTGGATTGATGGTGAAGCAAGAATGGAATCATTTATTAAGTACGTATCTACTAAGTGCTACTACAATATGGGACGTAGACGCACTATAATATTCACCCCCTAAAAAAGATATAAACATATACACAACTACCCAATATCATTAATCTTAGACATCTGATTGAATTATCCATCATATTCAACCTTGAGTTAGCCTACCATCTATTTCCACTGTTATGATATGCTGTAGGTAAGGTTTCTTTTCCGTAATTCCAATGAAGTTGAGTTTCCCATGCCACAGATCCAATATGAATTTTGGAGGGTTTGAAGTCAATAGAGGCAATTATTTTGAGCTACATGGATATATACTATAATCTATGAGATTTCACCAAAAGAATATATTCAGTTTTATGCGGTTATAGAGAATAAAAGCTTGTTGCACAGTTGAATAAGACCTACGATGCAAGGTTTTCCTTACTATACATTGGAACATTTTATACACTATAGAATATTTCATTTCACCGTAATGAACTGAGGGAGAAATTATTTGTTCCATAGAAGAGTAATCCATGAAACAACTAGTTGGGAGGTGATTATATGAGTGTTTTTTCTCATGTCACAGAGGAATTATTTTCACCATATATTTTATATTCATGCATGATGGAAACTAAAAAGACCCCATGATTATCAATTTCATCAAAATAAGATATAAAATGCATGGAGTTTAAATTAACTAAAGCTTTAGTAATATTATTATTTGAAGCATGACTCAACATATTTTATGGATGTTTTAAATGATTGAACGTTATGTATGAATTTTGGGTCATAAAAGGGAAGTGGCAGTTACAGACTATTTTGAAATATGGTGATTTATGTGGATTATAATATCAAGGGAAATATTTACTTTGATATTTTTAAGAACAATATTCTCACATAGTGAATATAAATAAGAGGATAATGAGTGATAAATGAGACTTCAAAACTATGATAAAAGAGTGAAAAACATATTATATCAAGAAGAAGATCCAATATACAACATCTACTTCATATTCTGATATATCGAAGAAATAGAGTTATTGAATCCATGTATTTATCAATTAGAATAATGAATTCTTGCATAATAATTTCACTAGACTGAGGAAGCTGATTATATACTATGATTTGTTTTTTTAGAAAGACCAACTTCTATGAAAAAGTACTTTAATTATACACGTGAAAGTGTGATCCAGTAATCTTATGAAGGAGGATCATAAAAAAGATATTTATATAGTTGATTAATATATCTGAATAGAAAGGCTAAAAATAGGGGGTATAACTAGTTTTTGGAATATTTTGATTGGAGATTATAAATAATCACTGGAGAAGAAGGGGTAGTTTTGGTGTATAACCAATTATTGAGGGTAGATTGGATATAGTGGGTATAACCAGCTTGCAATTTGGAAGAATAACCAATTACTTTTTGTAATAAACTTTTGATATAGTTTAGAATTCATGTTGGTGGAAAATCTCACATATAATGAAGTAGGTATTTGTATCAAACGTTATAAATCCTTGTTTTTCATGCCTTTATTTTAAAAAAATTATTCTTGGAGAGGTTAAGAGACATCAGAAGAGTGTACTGAGGATTTAACTATCCAAAAAGTTTGAATTTAAAAGAAGCAATTTTTAAAAAGAAAAAGGGATCACTAACTCACTCACTCCCCCTATTAGTGTTCTCAAACTTATCCATACTTTACAAGTGGTATAAAAGTGAAGGATACCTCTGGAAGATCCAACCTCTATCTATAAGGTAGTATAAAACTTTTGATTTAGTGAAAACGATTAGAACATATAAAGTAAAAATTTAAAGAGTTTCTAGAAGAACCTAATATGGAAGATTTAGTATATATTCTTTTTATAAATGATAATAATGTCTCAGTAAAGACCCTGAATAATAGAAATAAAAGAGTGACAAATAAGATGAAAAATAATCCATTAAAGAAAGTTGAATTTTCTGATGAATCATTCTACGATAAAAAAATTCCTAAAGAAACATTTTATGATTTAGTCATAGAAATAAAAAATTATATAAATAAATTTATTACTAAATCATTTGCACATATATTTCAATATATTAAGAGAATTTATAAAGAAAAATCATAGATAGAACAAGAAACAGATACAATGGAGGAAGCACTATCAAAGAATTTACAAAAAATATAATACTCTTATAAAAATTAAAAAAACCAAGGATGAAATATAAATTATTTATAATTATAGATTTATTTTTTGGACTAAGAATCAAATAAAAAACCTATGAATATTTTCAACAAGATTTTTTTACTAGTTGATGAATAATTGAAAACAAGTTTATGTGAGAAGTATGTGATATAAACAATTATTTTGGAAGTTATCCATTCAAGAGTGATATATTATTCACCCGTAATGAATTTTGAAGAAGCTAAGATATAGACTAAAGTATAGAAGATTGAGGAGTTTGATACTTCTCAACAAAAGAAAAGTATAAACCATGAAGATAAGATCAGGAATATGAAGAATGATTGGGAGGATAGTTTTAGATCATAAGAAATAGATAGAAATTATTTCAACATGAAATAACTTAAACTAGATTCAATATTGAATGATTTGGAAACAATATTTGATGTTACTTCCCAAATAGTTGAAAAAATGATGCTTCTACATAAATCATTAATGTATTTCATGATTCTAAAAACACTATAAAGCTTGGAAAATGAAGTTTAAGATCATGTGATGAAGCATCCACCTAAAGATCATGAAAAGAGGTAACAAATTTTCCATCTAAATATGTTTGGGCTAATATAGTTTTATCTTCTAGTGAAGGTTATAGATTGAAAACTGGACATGTTTGGGAGAAAAATCATATAGAAAACCTACCATATCATAAAAGGTGGATGTAAGGAAATTTAAAAACACTTTCTCCCCATAGAAATATTAAAAGAAGAACAATTCTATCTAAAAGTACCAAGATTTAAAATATATCCAGAATGTTGCAAAGAAAAGGAAGCTAAGATTTTTTGGATATTGTTAGTTCTATGTAAAATTTGGACATCAAGAAATTAATTAACAAAAAAAATTTAGGGGACGATGAATGCAGAATACTTTAATCAAGGGGGATTAGATCATTCCAAAAAAAAATAATATAGGTGGAAGTAAAGTTACCCTTAGGTTGTAAAAAAATAAGAAAAATATATTATTACATCACTCTCAAAAAGTTCATAAACAATGAAGAAAGTGATATCACACATACTATGATAATATTATTCTATTTTGGAAGGAAAAAACATATCATGGATCACTGAAAAAATTCCATGGGAATTAATATTAATAGAGGCATAATAAAATCAAAGAAAGAATCAATTCATGATGGAATTAATAAGATTGGATTGATTAAGGAGACCTTGGATAAAGCTACCAAGAAGTTTTCTAAAAGTGACTTTAATGAGGTTGGATAGAAATATTATGTAAACTCAAAGAATATTTAGCATGTTATTAAGGAATGTTAAACTATTAAGTAAGATCAATCAAATTTGTCTAGGAAAATAGAAAAGGTTTGAAGAAATTAAGAAAAATGAAATGATGATGTTTTTTCAATCGATGGAAAGAAAACAATCACACATTTTGAGAAAAATGAGGAAAATGACTCATCAAATAATGAGTCTCAAAGGAAGAAGAATGGAATGATGAGAGGAAAATATAATCCTTAGCATGTTCAATATAAATTTTTTGTACCTCCTTATTCCCTTATTATTTTATATGAACTAATATATAGATAATTAAAGAAGAAAAATTGTTCATCCTTGGGAATAACTATTTCCTTGATGATGAATGAAATGTATCCCTTCAGGGGTAGAAATACTGAATGTAAGGTATGATCATAACATTTTAATATCTTCTTTGATTATGTAAAACTACTTCTCAAGGGGAGTGATGGATCATGAGAAAAATGAGTTGCTGGAAGATTAATATTTTATACACTTGAAATGATTTGATGTTCTTTCTAAGATGTGTGCATGAAATATATTGAAAAAAATTCTCAAATATCCCCTTAAATGAAAAATATGAATGAGATCGAGGATGGTACCAGATATCAATATTCATCCTGGATAGATTTAATTCCTTGGTAACATCACTATTTTTTTCTACATCGAGTTATCCCACATAGACTTAGAGTTTACTTACTAAAATCTCATTTCTTAGATAAAGAGAGTGGTTCTATTGTTTGAGTTGAGATGGGTACCCCTAAAAAATCATTTTATTTTTTTCCAATAAAGGGGAGAATAATATTGAGGATAATATTCACTTTGATATTTTTGAGAACAATATCCGCATACAATGAATATACGAAAAAATTAGAATGAGAATGAGAAATAAGAGTAATAAATTCTGATAAAAGATAGATAAATTTATTATTTTAAGAAGGATATATGATATAATACATATAATGTATATTCTGATATATTGAACAAATAAGGATATTGAGATTGGATCTCTATCAATCAAAATAAAGAATTATTGCTCAAGAATTTGACAGTATCGAGGAAGCTGATTATATAGTGTGATCAGAAATTGTTTGAGAAATATCAGTATATATGAAAGGGTACTTGAATTGTACATGATAAAATTTGATATAGATTTATTATGGAGTGGGATCATCAAAATCATCTTTCTATAGTGGATCATGGCATTTGAAGGGAAATGATGTAATTGGGGGTATAAACAGTTGCTGAAATATTGTGATTGGAGAGTATCACCAATCACTATAGAGGAAGGTGCAGTTGGGGGTGTATAATAAACTGATAAAGGTAGATTAGAGATGGGGGGGGTATAACCATCTTGTAATTGGGGGGGTATAATCAATTACTATTTATAATTACATTATGGTATAGTGGAGAATATGTGTTGGGAGGAATAACCAACATGAAAAGAAGTAGGTATTTACACCAAACCTACTATATCCTTATGTTTTTTCCTTTTTATAGAATTATTCCAGGAGATGCTAAGAGACCCAAGAAGAGTGGACTGAGGCTTTAACTAACCATAGAGGTTCAATTGAAAAAAACAATTTGTAAAAATAAAAAGGGGTCAATGGTTCACCCCTTCCCCTCTTAGTGATCTCAAACTAATCCAAGATATACAAATTTAAGAATACAAGAACCTATAGAATGTATATAATGAATTTAAGAAGTGGTTTTTTTTTCATGGTTTATTTTTAACCCCTCATCAAGCCTTTTGATGATTTTCATGATACCAATGTTCTTTACTCTCTAGTGGCCATGAAAGTTACTATAAAAGGACATGTGACCCATAAGTATAAAATAGTTTATATTCTCAATCATATCCTAATAAATTTTTCATAGATAATTTTTTTATTAATTTTAAATCATTTAATAAAATATTATTTAATATAAGATACCATTAAATTCATGTTTGGGACTATCTAAATAGTTTGTCTTTAAAGACAACACGATAGAAATGGAATTTGAATCCAAACTTTTAAAACACCACTAATACATTATATTTTCTAAAAAATTCATGTAATATAATAATTCATCAAAACTTTATTACTTTTAATATTTTAAAAAGTATATAGTTGATTTTTCTATTACTTGAACAAATACTATGTTGACATTGCGTAAGAATTTAAGGTAATTATTTAATTATTAAACAATAAAAATAAATCACCATGATTAAAAAAATCATTCATATTTCATATAAAAACATATAAATGAATATAAATCCCTTTATCCATATGAAAAATATCAAAGTTATTAAAACGAAGAGAGTGACTTTGGATTTTTTTTCTTTACTTAAAATAATATTAAGGTCGTTATCATATAAAAATGACCCCAAGTTTCCATATCTTAAAATATTGGATGATTATGGTCTAATAAAAAATCATTAAATAGACATAATTTAGTTTTTATATAGATTTTAAAACATTTAACATTATTTATAACCATAATTACCCGATTTACCCTAACCGAGGTGACAAAACATTACCACTTTTACAATTCACTAACAAAAAATAATGTTCACCTATTTAAAAAATTTATACATACTGAGTCAAAATATCTAATCTGTTTATCAATATTAAATTTCAATAATTGGTCTGGTTTAAAATAAGCGCACAAAATGAAATGAAAATAATTTTTAAAAAAATGATTTTTCAGCATAAAACTAGATATATTCTTATCCCATGTTTAGTAAAAAGTATTAGTTGAATGTTAAAATATTTAATTGAATATATAATCTATAAATTTAATTAAAATTATTCATAAATAGTGATTAATTAAATTTTTTAATATAAAAATACATTTCATGCATAAAATAGATTTTTTTCAGAAAAAAACATATCTTTTTTACTTTCAAATTCTTTAATCGTTTAATAAAGAATTAATTTTCTCTATAAATGTGTAATTTCTTTTATAATTTAGTTAGTTGTATTCATACCCTCTAATCCACAAACTAGGTGATAAGTTTCACATTGAATAATAATAAATCAATAGTATAACACATATCATTTAAACTTTATTTTTCATGTAAAGAAATCTATTAAATACTTCAAGTTTATTTTAAAGGAAATACATATAAAATATCAGGATTTTACAGGGAGTGATCCCTTGTGAAAATGTAAGGTATGTGATATAAATCAATAATAAAGGTGCTGATAAAATAATACCTCAAAAATAAAGGGATAATCGGTAGGGTCTCTATACTAAAACCCTTTTTATTTTTGACATATAAAAGGATATAAATAATAGAGAAAATATTTATAAAAACTGAGGAGATTTAGAAGAGAAACACTTACCAATAGTCTTGAATTTTTTAAATGATCTTATAACCTCTTAAATAATAAAAATATATTTTAATTACTTTATTTAGAACCTTTTTAATGTTTATTTAATTTTTTATTATCCCATTTAATCAATTATTATCTTGTATTATTCATTTAATGGGTTGCGTTTTCTTTTGTTAATAGTTTTGAGGTTGTTCAATTCATATTTTCATAACTACTTTGATGTAGTGGTAGTAGTCAATGGTTTCTATCTAATGGTTTTATAAGATCCAGAAGTTTCACGATATAGTTATTATGTCATTTCTTAAGTGAGGAAGTTCAATATATAGTTACAATTTTCGAACCCGACCTGGAAAACCCATCAAAATAGGCTCTAAACTTGACCAAGAAAAGACCCAAATGGAATTCCTAATCCCTATGGGCTAGCAACTAGCACCCAAGAATCCAACAATAACCAGAGGTAATTATTTTCCCAACCT
Source organism: Viscum album (assembly GCA_963277665.1). NCBI lineage: Eukaryota > Viridiplantae > Streptophyta > Magnoliopsida > Santalales > Viscaceae > Viscum > Viscum album. The sequence goes on along the minus strand of OY728146.1, from coordinate 885,868,991 downwards.
AAAAAACCTCCATTGCATACATGTAGAGAAAGGTAATAAGGAAAAAAACATGACATAACTAAAAAAATAGTGTTAGCAATATAACTAAGGTAAAAAGACAAAACCAAGATAAAATCCTAAGAACAAAACAAAAGTCAACCCAAAAAACCAACAAATACTTTGTGTGATACATGGGAAACATCCCACCATCTACCCATTACTAGCTGGCATGAAACATCACCAACTCAATATGATGCCTTTCCCTTTCCTTTATCAGAAAAAACATGGACTACACACACCTGAGGGAGTGTGTAGAGTGTGATAGAAACAAAACTAGTAGGATCCCACCAAATATTTATATAGAAATTCCATGTTAAACATCCCAAATATGATTAATATATGAAAATCATGAAATGATAAAATAATTTTTACATTTATATCAAAAGCATGGTAAAATAATTTCCATTTTTTCACTTTTAAATCATATGTAACATAACACAGGTCAAAGCACATTTTTAAATAAACTATTTATCAAATAATGCATCATTTTTCAATATCAAGGCTATAACAAAAGAAAATACAAACCAAGAAGAGAACAATAGATATCACCCCCAGGATAACATAAGTCTAGGCTAGATAGGTCTCTTGTACCCCAATAATCAAGTCAGGAATCAGTGCATACTAAATGAGTCCCTAGAACAACATGACCTAGGGAACAGAGGATCACCCCATGGATGAACCCCTAAAGTGTCATAGAATGAAACCCCTATAATAATAGGGCCAAGGGAATAAAGGAACATTCAATGGATGAACACACTATAGTGTTTTGGAATCGAGTTCGTAGAATAAAAGGTCCTATAAAATAGAGGAAAACCCCACATATGAACCCCCTATGGTGTCAGAGAATCATATCCCTAGAAAAATAGGGATTGGGAGTAGAGAAACACCCAATGACCCCCCCTAAAAAAATGACAACACCAGATACTATAAACCCCTCCTAAGTACCCAAGGATCCCATGTTCTATGTATGTCAAAATGTTGTAAAGTTATTATAAAATTTAATATAATAGTTTCTAAAAAACCATATTCATTAAAATCATGCTCTAAAAACCAATTCTATACAACATTTTATGGTGCTTTAAAACCCACTTTCTTTTAAAAAATCAAGGGTAAAACCATATTTTATTAAAAACCATTCACACATTCATATAAAAACGATTAAGAATCATGAAAATCCTTATTTAGAAAACAAGTTAGAAAACCAGATCATATGTAGTTCATTGAAAAAAGACTAAAGAAATAACCACCCACCTCACACTTAGCTCTGCACGATAACAACAATGGGATCTATGCATTAGAAGGAAAGGGAACACATAAAAAAGTGAGGGGAGGCCCTATTCATCGATCTCTATATCCAATACAGGAAAAATGGGTATTTGCGACGGGTTATTTGCGACGAGATTTATTCCCGTCGCAAATAGCCCTGTTAAAAACCTATTTGCGACGGGGGTATTTGCCCGTCGTAAATAAGTAGCCTTTTGCGACGGGATAGCTTTCCCCGTCGCAAAAGGACTGGCGCCCTTTGCGCGCCAAATCGCGGGAAACATATTTGCAATGGGGGAATATTCCCGTCGCAAATAACCGGCGGCGGTAAAAGGTATTTGCGACGGGAATATTCCCCCGTCGCAAATAGTATGTCGGCAGGTGGTTATTTGCGACGGGACCCGTCGCAAAAAACTATTTAACCGTTGACCGTAATAAATGATGGATAAGGTATTTGCGACGGGATACCCGTCGCAAATGGGCCCGTCGCAAATAATCTAACATATAAATACCCCCATCCGTTTTTTTCAAATCATTCTCAAACTCCATCTTCTTCTTCTCTCAAAATTTTATTTCTAAAGTTCAGTTTTTCTCAAGTTTAATTCTTTTTCTCCGGAGTTGATATTGAAGTTTTGAAGAACAATCAGAGATCAACCTCAGATCAATTTTCAAGGTATTTATATTCATTTTAATTTAATATTTATTTTTAATGTTTTATTAGTTTCAATTATTCTTAATTAGTTGTAATTTAATTATGTTTACATTGTTTTATTACTTAATAATTAGTAATAAATACCAATAATTAGGAATAATAACATTATTACATTATTAGTATATTTTATTATTAATATTAAAATAATATAATTTTTTATATATATACAATTCTCTTTTCATCTGTGTGTTTGCTGTCTCCACATGTATTATTTGTATATGGAGATAGAAAACACACAGATGAAAGGAGAATTGTATATAAATTAGAAAATTATATTATTTTAATATTAATAATAAAATATACTAATAATGTTATTATTCCTAATTATTGGTAATTATTCCTAATTATTGGTAATTATTCATTTAATTACTCATAATTAGGAACAATTACCAATAATTATCAATAACTAGGAATAATTATTAATAATTATTAATAATTAGTAATAATTACCAATAATTAGTAATAATTACCAATAATTAGTAATAATTACCAATATTTAGTAATACTTACCAATAATTAGTAATACTTACCAATAATTAGTAATAATTACCAATAATTCGTAATAATTATTAATAATTATCAATAATTAGTTCTAATTAGTAATAATTACTAATAATTACCACTAATTAGTAATAATTAGGAATAATTACCAATAATTACCAATAATTACCAATAATTAGGAATAATTAGTAATAATTAGTAATAATTAGTAATAATTAGTAATAATTAGTAATAATTAGCAATAATTAGTAATGATTTGTAATAATTAGTAATAATTAGTAATAATTAGTAATAATTAGTAATAATTAACAATAATTAGTAATAATTACCAATAATTAGTAATAATTAAGAATAATTATCAATAATTACCGGTAAATATTAATAATTAGTAATAATTAGAAATAATTACCAATAATTAGTAATAATTACCAATAATTAGTAATAATTACCAATAATTAGTAATAATTACCAATAATTAGTCATAATTACCAATAATTACCAATAATTACCAATAATTACCAATAATTACCAATAATTACCAATAATTAGTAATAATTAGTAATAATTAGTAATAATTACCAATAATTAGTAATAATTAGTAATAATTAGTAATAATTAGTAATAATTAGTAATAATTACCAATAATTAGTAATAATTACCAATAATTAGTAATAATTAACAATAATTAGTAATAATTATCAATAATTAGTAATAATTACCAATAATTACCAATAATTAGTAATAATTACCAATAATTACCAATAATTAGTAATAATTAGTAATAATTACCAATAATTAGTAATAATTTGTAATAATTACCAATAATTAGTAATAATTAGTAATAATTAGTAATAATTAGTAATAATTACCAATAATTAGTAATAATTACCAATAATTAGTAATAATTAACAATAATTAGTAATAATTAGTAATAATTAGAAATAATTATCAATAATTAGTAATAATTACCAATAATTAGTAATACTTAACAATAATTAGTAATACTTACCAATAATTAGTAATAATTACCAATAATTAGTAATAATTACCAATAATTACCAATAATTAGTAATAATTACCAATAATTAGTAATAATTACCAATAATTACCAATAATTAGTAATAATTAGTAATAATTAGTAATAATTACCAATAATTACCAATAATTAGTAATAATTAGTAATAATTAGTAATAATTAGTAATAATTACAAATAATTACCAATAATTAGTAATAATTAGTAATAATTAGTAATAATTACCAATAATTAGTAATAATTACCAATAATTAGTAATAATTAACAATAATTAGTAATAATTACCAATAATTAGTAATAATTATTAATAATTACCAATAATTAGTAATAATTACCAATAATTAGTAATAATTACCAATAATTACCAATAATTAGTAATAATTAGTAATAATTAGTAATAATTACCAATAATTAGTAATAATTAATAATAATTAGTAATAATTAGTAATAATTAGTAATAATTACCAATAATTAGTAATAATTACCAATAATTAGTAATACTTAACAATAATTAGTAATACTTACCAATAATTAGGAATAATTACCGGTAAATAGTAATAATTAGTAATAATTAGAAATAATTACCAATAATTAGTAATAATTAGTAATAATTAGTAATAATTACCAATAATTAGTAATAATTAGTAATAATTACCAATAATTAGTAATAATTAGTAATAATTAGTAATAATTAGTAATAATTAATAATAATTACCAATAATTAGTAATAATTACCAATAATTACCAATAATTAGTATTAATTAGTAATAATTAGTAATAATTACCAATAATTACAAATAATTAGTAATAATTAGTAATAATTAGTAATAATTATCAATAATTAGTAATAATTAGTAATAATTAGTAATAATTACCAATAATTAGTAATAATTACCAATAATTAGTAATAATTACCAATAATTAATAATAATTACCAATAATTAGTAATAATTATCAATAATTAGTAATAATTACCGATAATTACCAATAATTACTAATAATTACCAATAATTAGTAATAATTGCCAATAATTAGTATTAATTAGTAATAATTACCAATAATTTGTAATAATTTGTAATAATTACCAATAATTAGTAATAATTAGTAATAATTAGTAATAATTACCAATAATATTAGTACTATGAAAATAATAAAAAATTTATATAATATTAAAATTATCAATATTTGTAACATGTTTTTCTTTATTCTCAACATATTTAATTCTTAAAGGGTCAATTTTTAGGTCTATCTCAATAAAAAGATTGCGTCAGTCGTGTATGATCTAAACTCTATAATTATCCTAGCTTGAGTGTTTTTTCTAACAAATTATTCAAAACCAGAAATGCTTTTATATTTTATAGAGAAATATGGAACAACGAGGTCGTCAACAATCATTATTAGGTGACCGCGTATGGATAAATCAACGTAGAAATCCAAACGGTTCTGGTTTAAATCCAGTATATGTAGAGGGTGTGGAGACTTTTTTATCATTTACGGTATCAAATCCAGAATTTGTTTCAGAAGGAAAAATAAAATGCCCTTGCAGAAAATGTGCATTGAGAACGTTTGAAACGTTTGACAAAGTGGGAGAACATCTCTTGCATTTTGGTTTTCAACCAGATTATGTTTTTTTGGTATTAACACGGTGAACGCAGTTCCAGGGAAGGTGATACCAACTTAATTCCAGATCCATCCCGGTTTCAAGATTTAGTACATGATATTGCAGGTTCATCTGTTCAACATACAGAAACTCCGGCTGATATAGCTTCAAATCCTGAGTTGGCACCGTCTGAATTTTATGAGTTGTTGAAGTTTGCTGAGGATGCATTATATCCTGGCTGCAAGATGAACAAATTAGAAGCAGTTGCAAAATTTATGGCTATCAAATCAGATAACGGAATGTCAAACACCTGTTTTGACCAGATATTTTCTTTGCTTAAAACACTGTTACCCGAAGGAAATGTTTTACCTGCAAATTACTATGAGAGTAAGAGGCTGGTTGGAAATTTGGGACTTACTTGTCAGAAGATTCATGCATGTTCAAATGACTGCATTTTATATTCTGGGGAAAATGAGTCGTTGGATAGTTGTCCCACATGTGGGAAACTGAGATATAAAGAAGGACAACACGGGAAGTCTGGTTTGATTCCTGTAAAACAGTTGAGATATTTTCCGCTTACATCCAGACTCCAGCGTTTATTCAGCTCTAAGAATACAGCGACGATGATGTCATGGCATAAAGAGAATATTTCAACCGATAAAATCTTGAATCATCCAGCCGATGGTGATTCATGGAAACATTTTGATAGAGTGCATCCATCCTTTGCTTTAGAAGCTAGAAATGTTCGACTGGGCCTTTCCACAGATGGTTTCTGTCCGTTTGGATCTTATGGTAGTCAATATTCATGTTGGCCTATTTTTTTAACTCCGTACAATTTACCTCCATGGATGTTGATAAAGGAGTCATATATCTTTTTGACTTTACTAATTCCAGGACATCCGAAGAAAAATATTGATGTTTATTTGAAACCATTGATTGATGAATTAAATTTATTGTGGAGTACTGGTGTCAGTACATATGATGTTGCAACGAAACAGAATTTCATACTGAGAGCAGCATTGATGTGGACAATAAGTGACTTCCCGGCTTATGGGATGTTATCTGGCTGGAGTACACATGGTCAGAAATTATTTCCTTACTGTATGGGAGAGAACAAATCATTTATGCTCATTCATGGAAAGAAACCTTGTTATTTTGACTGTCATCGCATATTTCTTCCAGCTGATCATCCTTTTCGCAGAAACAGATCTCATTTCAAAAAAGGAATAGTTGAAAGGGATGGACCTCCAAAAATGCTATTAGGTTCGGAGTTAAAATAAGTTGTATTTTCATTACCTCCCATCACTTTTGGTCCCACAATAAACCAAAAGAAAATTTCTGGTTTGGGGAAAGAACACAATTGGATTAAACGTAGCATATTTTGGGATTTTCTATATTGGTCTGATTTGTTGGTCCGACACATGTTAGATATCATGCATATTGAGAAGAACTGTTTTGATAATTTGTTTCATACAGTTTTGGATACGCCAGGAAAGAGCAAAGACAATGTAAATGCACGTTTAGATCTTGCCCAAATTTGCAGGCGTCCAGAATTGGAACTGTTTGAGAATGTCAGAACAGAAAGGTTACTGAAACTAAAATCAGCTTATACACTGTCTAAAGAAAACTGTTTATTATTTTGTCAGTGGATTGCAGATTTGAGACTTCTAGATGGTTGTGCTTCTAATTTGGGTAGATGTGTAAAGAATGGTCATATTACTGGATTAAAAATTCATGATTGTCATGTTATAATGGAAAGACTTCTACCCATTGGATTAAGAGTTTTGTTGAATTCTGTGATTTGGGATTCCATAACAGACATGTCTCATTTTTTTCGGGAAATTTGTGCGGCTACAGCAGATTATGATGCTCTAGGAAAACTTGAAAAAGATGTTGTTGTAATTATATGTAAACTGGAAAAAATATTTCCGCCGTCTTTCTTCGACTCAATGGAACATTTGATGTTACATTTTCCATATGAAGCCAAATATGGAGGTCCAGTACAGTTTCGATGGATGTACCCATTTGAAAGATGCATTCAAAAATTGAAAAGAAAAGTACGTAACAAAGCATCTGTTGAAGGATCTATTGCAGAATCTTATTTTCAAGAGGAAATATCTTTTTTCTGCTCCCATTATTTTGAATCTGAGTATCCTTCAAAACACAACCGAATGGGACGAAACGAGAGGAATATTGATGAAATCGACAATCAATTATCTCTTTTCAACCAGTCAGAGCTTGGTTTTGGTGGAGTTTATGAATGCTGGCTTTCAGATGATGAACATCATAGAGCTCGTACATATGTTCTGCTCAACTGTGAAGAGATGACATCAGTTGTACTTTAAGTGTTTATATCACTTATTCTATCATTTATGTTACAGTAAATAACTTTGGTTTTTATAGGTTGTATGATAATCATATCAAGAAACAAATTCCACAAATTACAGCAGCTGCTCTCGAAGAACGCCGACTGAAAAATTTCTCTCAGTGGTTTCAAAAACTGGTAACATAAATTCTTTATCTTTTAGCAACTCATTCAATGTATAGTTTACTATATTGATAATTATTTCACAAATTTTCAGGTGTCTCGACATGCTGATAAAATTGACAAACGGTTGTGTGTATTGAGTAACCCACCTTACAAACTTGTTAAAACTTATAATGCATATGTGGTGAATGGATTTCGATTCCACACACATGCATATGGAGAATGGAAAAAAACAATGAACAGTGGAGTTAGCTTGAGAGGATCTCATCATCGAGAAAATGAAGTTGACTTTTATGGCATAATTGATGAAATCATTGAACTCTGTTATCTTGGACAACATTACATAACCATGTTCAAATGTCAGTGGTTGGATACAGAGAGAGGCGTGTGTGTTCATCCGACTCATGGAATCATCGATATTAAATGTAAGAGTGTTCTGGAAGTAAATGAACCATTCTTATTGGCTCAACAGGCACATCAAGTTTATTACGCAAAGTACTGTGCTACATCAAGAGACTTGACTGATTGGTGGAGTGTAATAAAAATCAAAATTCGAGACAATCAGTTTAGTCAAAGTGAATGTTCTTTCACTGATGTGCAAAGAATTGAAGTTTTTCAAGAGAGTACTCAAAATCAATCTTGTTTACAAAGAGACATGAGTATCGATGACGACACCCCACATTTAAGAGTCGGTGATGACAATGATGTTAATGATGTCACATATGAATTTGAAATGGTAAGAGATGAAGCAACTGTAACTCGAATGGATATCGATGATGTTGAGGAGGAATATGAAGATGACATTGACATATATGAAGATGATGATGAAGATGAATACTGATAGAATTCCATGGTATTTATATACAATCATAATATGTATATATGTATATATAATAGTAATTATCAATTATTTGCTAACAACATTAACATTTTCTGTTTCAGATGGACGACACCACATTTCGTGAGTTGGCGGATGTTGATCTGCCTTTCGATGCGGATGAGTTGCTGGTAGATGACCCTCAGCCTGCAGGCGCTCTAGGGAGTACGCGGAGGGGGCGCGGTCTTGCACGATTGATGATTCCTGACCCCGTCCCCGAGCGACGTCCACGTCTTGGGTTTGATCCACGCATACGGAGGTGTGATAACCTGTGTGATAACCTGTGGATTTGACTAAGATTTCATTAATCTATTCACATAATAAATGTTTATTATTTTTACAATTTTCCGCATATAGTAGTCGGATAGGGCAGCGCTATTTTGCGCAACTATTTCTCTCAGCGGTGGACCACATGGGAGCATATTCCCATTGATGTGCAGCAGGCCATGTTCGGCCATTGGTTGGTACGTACGTAAATAAATAATTTTTATTTTGAAAATTATTTCATTTCTAACTTGATATTTTGATTTATTTGTAGGGTTTATGGTATCCGATCGAGGATACCATGCGTGACGCCATCCACGAGGCATGGGAGGTGGCCATGCATAATCGCCTTCGTCAGTTTTTTCATAATTTAAGAAAATCCGCGATGAAGAAAGCAGGAGTGTCAGATTTTGACGAGTCATGTAGAGCACACCGACCAAAGTACATTTCATCCCATGTATGGGATGGATTATGTACGAACTGGTTGAGTGGTGCCTTTTAGAGGAGATCATCGGTGGGGAGGCGGAATCGGGGGAGACATGAGGTGACTCATCGAGCTGGGAGTCGTTCTTTCAGTACTCATAGACAGCATCTGGTACGTACATTATTTATAAATATTTTATATAACTATAAATATTAACAGTTTATTTTTTATTCTTATAGGCTGTCGAGCACCCCGATATTACGGAGTACGACATATATCGGAGGATGTATAGTGATCCTGCTATTGGGGAGCTCAGAGGTGATCGTCAGCATCACATCGTGGTTAATATAATTTGTTTTCAAGTTTAAAAATTAACTGTATATAATATATTCACAATTTTAATTTTAAATTGCAACTACAGGAGTCATATGAGGCTGCAGCATCACAGGCCCGGCCTGAGAGTCAAGCCGAGTCATCAGATCAGACCACTGGCCGTCAGTTTGATGAGGCGGCATGGATGCAGGCCACCCAGTATGCCTTCGAGAAGGGTCGGGTAGTTGGTATCAGCTCTCGACTGACTCCCGGAGATTATTATGGCAGTGCTACGATGTCGGCATCCAGCTCGAGAGGAGCTCGTGCATCTTCTTCTGCTACACAGTATGAGGATCAGTTGCGATCTCAGACTGCACTGATAGAGAGTATCCGACAGGAGCAGGAGCAGATGCGTCAGCAGCCTGAGGAGGAGCGTCGACGCCAGCAGCAGCTGTACGAGGAGCAGACGAGTCGGTGACAGCAGCAGCATCAGGAGCAGATGGAGTACATGCGCCGACTCACTCATTCTTTAGGGATGGAGTTTCCTCCACCACCATCTGCAGATCCCCCCCTCCCCCCTCCTTTATATTAGAGTTTGTATTTATGTTATAAAATTTGTGAAATCAAAATATGATTTTTTTTCTATTCGTAGTTTCTGTCTCATTATAAAATATTTACTAATATTATATTATTTTTTATTTTTGAATTATAATTCTATTATTGTTATATTAATTAAAATAATTTATTATTTTTATTTGTGAATTATAATTCTATTATTATATTAATTAAAATCATTTATTAATATTTTATTATTTTTTATTTTTGAATTATAATTGGATTATTATTATATTAATTAAAATAATTTATTAACAATTTATTTTTTTTATTTTTTTTATAATATTTGCGACGGGATACTATTCCCGTCGCAAATAGTATTATTATTTTTTTATTTTTTTAAAAATAGTTGTTGCGACGGGTCCTGTCGCAACAACTATTTGCGACGGGCCCCATCGCAAATAGTTTTTTACAAATATACGGAGTACTAGTTGCGACGGGGATTCTCCCCGTCGCGGAAAAAGGCTTTAGCGACGGGCCAGTCGCAAAAAATTGTTATTGCAACACCGTTTTTAGCGACGGGTCATTTGCGACGGGATCCCGTCGTAAATACCTTTTTTTCTAGTAGTGATCTTAGAATATAGTTTCCATAAGTAAAATTCTATAGGAGTAGATAGGCGATCAAATACCTTGTAGAATAGGATATTTTTACCCAACCAAACAAGATCTAGCCTCCAAGAACATAATAGAAACAAGAACAAAAAGAATATAAAGGGAGCCATATCACCCAAGGCAGTTACTTAAATATAGAATAGATGCCCAAATATCTTCCCAAACTCATTTGATTCAAAACTCATTAATGGGAATGAATATGGAATAATTAATAGAGGAGAAAACCAAGTCAAATATATATTGAAAACCTCTTTATAATGATCCTACTTGTTTCCATAAACTATCATAATACCTTCCTAAAAAATAGGCATACAAATTGGCCATTTGAATTCATAAAATAGATGATACCATGATGTGGTGGATACTCACTCTGCCTGTGGTGGTCTCGATCACCCCGCATCATGAATCCTGAAACTCCCACCAAACAAAACTTATCTCAGAAACCTAGTCTGTTTGGGACCATCCACAACCTCAACCCTAACCACGGTGAGGTATTATTGGTCTTGGTGTATAGGGAGACCATTAATGAGCCACACCTAGGGCCATGCACTATATTGGGAATGGTGGATATGATCTTGACATACAAGTGCTACCCAAGAGAAAAATTTCTTGGACCATTGTGTGGTCTAACCCATTTTTTATTGATAAATTACAAAAACCATTTAATAAGCCACTAAAACTATCCAAAACACCTCAAACCCATAATTAACCATCCCGAAACTCAAAAATAAAATATACCTCAAGCTGAGATATGAAAAACTCCCCACCATAGCACTTTATATCCCAATAAAGTTACATAGAATAAGTAATATGCATAAAGATATGAGTCTAATGCTACCTCATAAATAATTCCCAAACCTAAGTATCATGAGAATCTGATATATTCTACCATAACACTTGACCAACCAAATTTCCATTTATAAATTTAACCTAAGAGTCAATGATCTCCACTAGATGGTCCAAAAATGATACGTCTATCTCCAACTAAACTTCCTCACAATTTAAACATGGGAAGGTTTAGGAAGATACTTCTTTAGTTGACAAATGTGGAAAAAATCATGAATAAGTTTCAATTGGTATGGTAACACCAATCGATAAGATAATTTTCTGGTTCGCTTAGTGATATTGAATGGTCTAATATATCTTAATTCCAACATTGCCACCCCCTAGCCGATGGTGACCAAATTATGGGTAAACTTTCAAGAAGACCCGATCAATGATAGAACATTCCAAAGGATTTTATTGATGATCTGCATAATATTTTAGCTAAATATCAGCCATAATCAATCATCTACATATATCTTGAATCCTTGATGACATCTTCATGATGATACTTGGTCCCAAGAGAGAGGCCTCACCTACCTCTGACCAACAAAGAGGTGACCTGCACATATGACTATATAAATCCTTGAAAGGATCTATTCTGATAGATTACTTATAAATGTTATTTTAAACAAACTCAACCAATCTGTGATGCCTACCCCAAGATCTTTCTTAATCCAGAAAACATGCTTAGAGAATATCCTATAAAATCTAAATAGAATTTTTTTCTAACATTCCTTATATGGATGATAACTTGTACTCAACCCAAATTGAGTCCTAATCACCTCTTAGAGGAATTTCTAGAATTGAGAAGTGAACATGGGACCCCTATCAGAGACAGTGGTGAGGGAACCCCATGCAACCTCACAATTTCCTACACATAGATCTTACCAAAATATCCAACCTTGGTGGTGTCCCTAACCAGAAGGCTTTATGTACCCTACTTTAATCTACTGATAGATTTAACAACGTGAAACATAATTAGAAATGGTGTACTTCATACCTGACCATTAAAAATGATTTCTCATGTTATATTAAATCTTTATAATTATAGGATGAATGTATCAGAAGTAACTTTAAAAATCATGCATCAGTGAATTTTTGATAGATAAAGGGATGAAAAAAGGATTACCAAATAGAAAAATACCATCATAGGGGAGTGAACAACTAAGAAAACTATCCACACCATATTAGTATTCCCTGATTCCTTTGAACTCATCATCCTACTATTGTTTCTATAGAATTTACTCAAGGAGAGACGATGACAATTGAACACTGGATAGAACAATACCTAAATTATCCCCTAGTGAATCCATATGTGACTGAGTGAAAATCTACAAAAACTTCACCTATAGGATCCAGAGATTTCATTTCAATAACTTTACATAAAGGTAGTAACTACTCAAGATTCCAAAAAAAGAATTTAGATGGTACTCATGCTCTTCATAATTTCTTTAATTGATTAGGATACCATCCATAAATACCACATCACAGGCCTCAAGATACTAGTGGAATATTGAGATAATCAAATCTATATACACTACAGGATCATTATTTTGGAAAAATAACATCATGAGATATTCATAGGGTCTATACCTTCTCCTTAAAGTGGTCTTTAGGGTATCTAACTCCTTAACTTTGAGTTTATGATTTTCCAACCGAAGGTCAATTTTCAAAAACCAATTTTTCCACTTTAACTGATAAAACGGGTCATTCACATGGAAAAAAGGATACTTATTCATAACTATTACTTGATTCGTCTTTTGATAATATATACATAGATGAAGAGAACCATCATAATTTTTGGAAAATAGCATAGGGTCCATCCATTGTGAAACACTAGGATGAACAAATCCCTTATCTAATAGGTCATACAACTAGATCTTAATTTATTTCAAATTAGTAGGTAATATATGATAAAATGGTATTGAAATAAGTTACATACTAGGAACTAGATTTATGGAGAACTCTACCTTCCTTTATAGAGGAAAATTAGAGAAGTTTTCTGGGAAAACTTTGTGACAATACCGATAATCCAACAGAAGATCGGCATGGGAAGATACATTATCAGGATCAACAACATTAGTATAAAATTGAATACTAATATTTAAGAGAGAAGTTTTTATACTACTAGAACTCAGATCCCACTCTCCCTAAAACACCTGAGATCTCCCATTGACAATAAATATTAAAACACACTGATGATAACAATCAATCTCAGCTTGGTGAGAAACCAATCAATCAATATTCATGATAACATCGAAAAGATCTAGATAATAAACCATAAAGTACCATACTAACTCTATATTGTATATCAAAATAGAAAATAAAGAAAAATTAAACCCTTACAACTTCCTCTTTCTAAGAGGCATCTTTATCTCCACAACATAAGACATGGATTTTGTTGAAAGTTTCAAAACATCCAAAAAACAATTAGATATAAAAGGTGAGAAGAATTAATATGAAATAAATTAGTTTCTATAGAATATGTAATAAATATGAAACCTCTAAATATAGTTATACCAATATTAACTTCTTCCAGAATCTCATGTACTGTGTGAAACAAATTCACCTGAGAGGCCTATGGCTGGATCCCTATAGACTTAAAATTTTCTAAATACACCAAAGTACCATTTGGAACCAATGATCTATAATTATATCAAGGAGTATAGAGATCTCAGAAGAATATCAATAGATGATATCCATGATCACATGCACTGTAGGTATTAAGAGGTGCAGGGAAAGATCATCGCATGTTTACTATCTTGCCACACTAGTAGTAGGTTAAGGCAATATTGCTAGCCTCTACTGATGGAATAAAAAGCACCTACTACTAAGATCTACTTCCACTACCTCTGTGATTATCATGAAAATTATTCTTAATAGATTCAGGTTCCTATAATAAGTCAAATAACTGATAAATTTTTTCCAAACAGTCCTCCTCATCCTAAGGTTCAATAATACCCTTAAAATATAGGAGCTTCTGGTGTAGGAACTCAAGTTTTAGACATTGGTCTCCTTTAACTCATGGTTTCCCCTATTTATCTTGGTTCTGAATAGCCATCATATTCTCATCCACGATATGTATTGCCCACATAGTAACCTCGATGAGATTCTGATCAATAGTAGGATTACATCAAAGATAATTTCCCACTACACCCTCCCAAGGAATTCCTATAAGACATATCAAAGGAATGATTTTATATACCAAAAATAGAAGGATACAATCAGATAATGAAACGATATCAACTTATACAAAAATAATATTATAAGAAGCTAAGGTCTATATTGAAATCCAACACATGAGACACACAACCCAACATCTCATGGTGACTTAAGACTCATTATGATGTGAACTGACTAATCACTAACTTAAAACATACACCTTAAGTCTTAAAAAATTCTATCTCCTACTTACCAAACATCTCAAGGCACTAATAATTGAGGGGAAAACTCATTTGATACCAAATTTTCGTGACCTAAACTGGAAAACCCATCAAAATAGGATTCAAACCAGACCACTGTAAGACCCTAAGGTCATTATTGATCCCCAAGGGTAGGTGATTATAACCCAATAATCCAATAAAAACTATAGGGAATTATTTTCCCAGCAAGAAAAAGTAACATAGAAAACATATAGAAAAACATAACAAGAAATAAAAAAATTACGTAACTAAAAATCAATAGTGCTAGTGATAAAACTAAGTCAAGAAGAAAAAACCAAGGTATGATCCCACTAACAAAACCAAAGGCAACCCAAACTAGTGATTGATAATCTATGTGATATGTGGGAAGCA
The DNA here is from genome assembly GCA_963277665.1 of Viscum album. Taxonomy (NCBI): domain Eukaryota; kingdom Viridiplantae; phylum Streptophyta; class Magnoliopsida; order Santalales; family Viscaceae; genus Viscum; species Viscum album. Next base: position 885,853,631 of record OY728146.1, on the reverse strand, counting down.
TACCACAATATCACTATTAGTTTCCCATGCCTAGTTGAAATGAAACCCCATTACCTCACTATGATGACTTTCCCTTTCTTGTATTATAAAAAACACGGTATATAAACCCATGAGGTAGTGTACAAGGTGTGACTCAAATAGGACCATGAGGATCCCAACCATGAATTCTATAGAAATTCCATGTCAAAGAATCCTGATATGCCCAATATATTAAAAACATGGCATGATGAAATATTTTACACATTTATATCAAAATAATGGTAAAATAATTTACCCTTTTATAGTTATAAATAACAGGACATATAAAACATGTCAAAGAAAATTTTCAAATAAACTATTTATCAAATCATGCGTCATTTATCAATATCATGTCTATAAAAAAACTAAATCAAACTAAGTATAACACAATTTAGATCATCCCTAGGATGAAATAGTTCTGGGATAACGAGGTCTCTCATACTTCATTTTTCAAGTCAATAATTAGTGTGCACTAAATAATTCCCTAGAACAACAGGGCTTAAAGAAGAGAATAAAAACCCCATGGATGAACCCCATATGGTGTTAAAGAATCAATCCCATAAAAAAATAATTCCAAAGGAATAAATAAACACCCATGGATGAACCCCCTATGGTGTTAGAGAATCAAATCCATAGAACAATATGCCTAGAGAGAAAAGGAACACCCCAAGTGTGAACCCCCTACAAAAAAAAAAGGGAAAGGCCCAATACTGTAATTATATCCTAAGAACCCCAGTCTCTCATGTGCTATGTATTTTAAAACATTTCAAAGGTCTTATGGAATTTCATAAAATAGTTTCCATACAACCCTTTTCATTAAAACAATTATTTGAAAACCAATTCCATAAACAAATTCATGATTCTTGGAAAACCTATTTCTTTTTACAAAATAAGAGGGAAAATAATATTTTTTTCAAAAACCATTGAGGAATTCATATCAAGAAGATCAAGGATCTTGAAAATAATCATTTGGAAATCAAGTTAGAAAACCATAGAATGTGCGATTCACCAAACAAATAATAGAGATGAAACTACCTACCTCACGCTTGGGTTTGTACAACAATAACAATGGGATCAATACACCAAAATGAAAGAGAACACATAAGAAAGATATAGAATTCCCTAGACATCGATTCCCATATCTTAGAATTGAGTTTCCATAATCATAAGGTTAGAAGAGAATATATGAGATCACATACCTTATAGAGCATGTGATCTAAACCCAACCAAAATAAGATCCAACCTCTGAGAACCAAATGCACAACCAAAACAATAGGAACAGAAAAAGGGAACTAGATCACCCAAGGTAGTCACTGAAATACAAAAAAAGATGCCCAAAGCGCTTCCCAAAATCATTTAATTCAAAACCCTAGAATGGGAAGGAATAAACAAGGCTTAATAGAGGCAGAAACCAATTCAAATATTCATTAAAAACCTCCTTATAGTGATCCTAAGCATTTCCATAAACTGGCATAACATAATCCTCAAAAACTAGAAACCAAATTGGCCATCTGAATTCCCAAAATAGATGACACCACAACATGGTGGATGTTCTCCATGTACATGGTGGTCTTGATCACACCACACCATGAGGCCCGACACGCCCAACATAGTATAGCCTCGAAACCTAGGCCGTTTGGGACCATCCATATCTTATACCATGACCATGGAGAGGCCTTATTGGCTATAGTTTACTAGGATACCACAAATAAGCCACACTTGGGACCATGCCTTACACTGGGCATTGTGGCTCCACCCCTGGTGTACAGGCACTACCTATGAGAGAATTGAATTAGATCATGGTGTCGTCTAGCTCATTTTGCATAAATAAATGAAAAACACCCTTTAATAATCCTAAGCACCATCCAATACACCCAAAATCCAGAGAGAACCATCCCAAAGCTGAAAAATAGAAGATACCTTAGTTTGGTGTGTGATATACAATTCCTATAATCTTCCTTGGTAAGTTTGTTTTAAACGACTATGATTTATTACTTTCAATATCATTAATAATATGGTTATTTTATCACCAGTTTATTTTATTTTATTAAAGTTATAGCACAAGATATAGAGAAAGTAACAAGATCAGGGAGGCCAAAATTGATGTCACCCAAGTGCATCACCCATATAGTTATCTTTATGCCAAGTCATTTGGATTGAGTCTAAGTCCTTTAGAGGAGGGTATTTTGTATAGACTAGAGCCTTAGGGATGTGAATAAGGGAGTGTATGGAGGTATTTGGGAATATATTTGTAAAAGGAAAGTGTTTTGGTAGTGAGTAGAAAGAGGTGGAGGAGGGGTGTTTATATAGCCCAGGGGTGGGGTATTTTACACTACGGGAAAAGGAATTTTTGCGACGGGAATAAATCCCATCGCAAAAAGCCCGTCCAAGAGGTTATTTGCGACGGGTTGTTACCCCCATCGCAAATAACCGATTATTTGCGACGAGATTTCGTGTCCCGTCGCAAAAGGTTTGTCGCGGGTAGCACGCCAAACCGCTCGAAGGTTATTTGCGATGGGGGGATCCCCCTGTCACAAATAGTGAAGTATTTGCGACGGGGCCCGTCGTAAATAATCGGCGGCGGTTAATAACCTTTTGCGACGGGATGTCCTCCCGTCGCAAAAAAGTGTGTCGACAGGGACTATTTGCGACGAGACCCATCACAAATAACTTTTTAACCGCTGACAGTAATAATGCGGGTGTAGGTATTTGTGACGGGTCCCGTCACAAAAGAGGTCACAAAAGATACTATTTTTGATGGGTAACCCGTCACAAATAGTCCCGTCGCAAATAATCTAACCTATATATACCCTCATCCGTTTTTCGTCTCATTCCTCTCAATTTCTAGATCTTGTTTCTCTCTAAACTCTGATTTCAGAGGGAAAATTTTTCTAAGTTGATTTTTTTGGTCCCGAAGAAGTTGTGAAGCCGTCTACATCAATAGCAAATCAAGTTTAAAGGTATTTATGTTTTATTTAATTTATTATTTATTTCAAAAAAATTATGTTAATTTTTATTATTGTTGATTAGTTGTAATTAAATTAAATTGAATTTAAATTGTTTTGGCATGACTATTTATTTGTACTAATAAATTGAAATTTTTAGTATTAATTTTTAATAATTAGTAGCAATTAGTAATTATTAATGATAATTAGTAATGTATATATTTAATTTGTAGTAATTAAAAATAATTGGTAATAAATACTAATAAATATTAATAATTAGTAATAAATATTAATAATTGTTAATAAATAGTAATAAATAGTAATAATGAGTAATAAATAGTAATAAATTATAATAATTAGAAATAAATTATAATAATTAGTAATAAATTGTAATAACTAGTAATAAATTGTAATAATTAGTAATAAATTGTAATAATTGGTAATAAATTGCAATAATTAGTAATAAATTGCAATAATTAGTAATAAATTGTAATAATTAGTAATAAATTGTAGTAATTATTAATAAATTGTAGTAATTAGTAATAAATTGTAATAAATTGTAATAATTAGTAATAAATTGTAATAAATTGTAATAATTAGTAATAAATTGTAATAATTAGTAATAAATTGTAATAATTAATAATAAATTGTATTAATTAGTAATAAATTGTAATAATTAGTAAGAAATTGTAAAAATTAGTAATAAATTGTTGTAATTAGTAATAAATTGTATTAATTAGTAATAAATTGTAGTAAATTGTAATAATTATTAATAAATTGTACTAATTAGTAATAAATTGTAATAATTAGTAATAAAGTGTACTAATTAGTAATAAAATGTAGTAATTAGTAATAAAGTGTAATAATTAGTAATAAAGTGTAATAATTAGTAATAAAGTGTAATAATTGGTAATAATTGTAATAATTAGTAATAAATTGTAATAATTAGTAATAAATTGTAATAATTAGTAATAAATTGTAATAATTAGTAATACATTGTAATAATTAGTAATAAATTGTAATTATTAGTAATAAAGTGTAATAATTAGTAATAAAGTGTAATAATTAGTAATAAAGTGTAATAATTAGTAATAAAGTGTAATAATTAGTAATAAAGTGTAATAATTAGTAATAAAGTGTAATAATTAGTAATAATTGTAATAATTAGTAATAAATTGTAATAATTAGTAATAAATTGTAATAATTAGTAATAAATTGTAATAATTAGTAATAAATTGTAATAATTAGTAATAAATTGTAATAATTATTAATAAATTGTAATAATTAGTAATAAATTGTAATAATTAGTAATAAATTGTAATAATTAGTAATAAATTGTAGTAATTAGTAATAAATTTTAATAATTAGTAATAAATTTTAATAATTAGTAATAAATTGTAATAATTAGTAATAAATTGTAATAATTAGTAATAAATTGTCATAATTAGTAATAAAGTGTAATAATTAGTAATAAAGTGTAATAATTAGTAATAAACATTAATAATTAGTAATAAACATCAATAATTAATAATAAACATTAATAACTACTAATAAACATAAATAATTAGTAATAAACATTAATAATTAGTAATAATGAGTAATAATGAGTAATAATTAGTAATAATTAGTAATAATTGGTAATAATTAGCAATAATTAGTAATAATTAGTAATAATTAGTAATAATTAGTAATTAATACTAATAATTAGTAATAAATACTAATAATTAGTAACAAATTCTAATAATTAGTAATAATTAGTAATAATTATTAATAATTAATAATAATAAGCAATAATTAGTAATAATTAGTAATAATTAGTAATAATTAGTAATAATTAGTAAGCGTCAGCCATGTCCAATGTAAACTCTATAATTGTCATTGCTTAGTTAATCACCTTGCAAGTAGCATTGCAATAGTACAACCCAAGTCATGCCCTTCTCATCTATAATAATTAACTCACATGACCCATTACATAGACCATTCTTCCTTGAAAATTTAAGGGAAAGATACTGATTTCCCCTTAAATTTTTAAGGAAGAATGATCTATATAAAGGGAGCGAGATGATTCTTAGAGACGATAACGCCATTGCTTTGGTCGTCCTATTGCAACACTACTTGCGAGGTGATCAACACTACTACTACGATGTTAGCGTCCAACTCGAGAGCATCTCATGGAGAGGCATCATCTTCTGCCTCACAATATCCAGAGCAGTGCCGAGCTCAGAATGACGTTATAAATAGTTTGCAAAAGCAGCAAGAAGAGATGCGTCAGCAGCAGCAGTAGCAGCAGAAGTAGCAGCACGAGGTGGAGATGCATTGATGGCAGCAGTAACATCAAGAGCAGATGGAGTACATGCACTGTCTGACTCATAGTTTGGGGATGGAGTTTCCTCCACCATCTACTTCAGCTCCTCCACCTCCTCCAGAAGACAACCCCAGCCCCCAGTGATTTTTTTTATGTTAAAAACATTTGAATTTAACATTTGTTGTAATATGAACTATTTACAATTTCTGTCTTTTATATTGGTGTGAATATTAGATAATTTAATTTTGAATATTTTATGATTTTTTTTATAAATATTGAGAATTTTAATATTTTTTATTTTTTTATTATTTTAATAATATTAATATTATTATTTCATTAATAATAACTTTATTAAATATATTTTTTCAGTATTATAATTTTTAATGTTTTTCTATTTTACTAATAATAATAATAATAATTTATGATTTTTTTATATTTTTTGTGAATATTGAGAATTTTAATATATTTTTATTTTAATTATTTATATAATATTAAAATTAATTTTTCAATAATCAAAATTTTATTAAATTTATTTTTTTAAATTTATTTATTATTTGCGACGGGATCTGTTGCGATGGGTTCCCATCACAAATAATCGAAATATTTTTTTTAAAATATTTGGTACGGGATTAGGGACCCATCGCAAAAAGTATTTACGAAGGGCCCATCAGAAATAGTCCAAATATATATTTTTAAAACGTATTTACGACGGGACGACGGGCCTGTCTCAAATACTTTTTGTGTCGGGCCCATCACAAAGATCTTATATATATATATAAAGTATATTATCAGAGACTTATTTGCGATGGGTCCGTCACAAATAATATTTTTTGCGACAATGTTTTCTACAATGGGCTTTTTGCAACGGGGCCCAGTCACTAAAGCTTATTTGCGACGGGATCCCTTCCAAAATAACCTGTCACAAATACCTTGAATTCTAGTAGTGTTAGAATAAGGTATTGATTACTTTTTATTAAGTCCAAAAACTATGAATAATGTTGATTCTTTTGATTTTTATTTGTCTAGGATTAAAAAATATAGGTTTATTTGATATCTTGACAGTCCAAAAATTGAAATTCATCGTAGAAATATTTTATTCAAAGTAAAAAAATCCAAAAATTATCATCAAAATATTTTATTCAATGTAAAAATTCTAATTTTTTTATTAGAATAAAATATAACCAAGGTTTCAAAATTTGATATATAGGTTTTAAAATTATGTATATTATTTTTAAATGAATTATTTAACCCATTAGATAAATTTTAATTCATTAATTTTTTTTAATTTTCAAGTTATAGTTATATCTTGATGATGTAATAAAACTTACAATATGCGTAAAAACTATATTTTTTACTACTTGTCAAAAAATTTACGTGTTCAGAAAAATATCAAAAATTACCCTTAAGCTAATTTAGACATATTAACTTAAAAATAAAATTCATTTTATCAAATTTAAATTATAAATAATATAAATTTAACTTTTAAATAAAATTATATAATACATAGGAAAACAATTTTATCTAGAAAACAATTTTATCTAGAATAAAAAATATTTACCTTTCTATGATTGATTAAATTTCTATTTTTCATTATTATTTAATTAATATATGATTTATAAGTAATTATTTTTAAGCTATTATCATATTATTTCTAATATAAAATGTATTTTTTAATTAAAATAAAATTTTATTGGTAATTCTATTATTTAAATTTTAATATAAAAATTATTGTTTTACTAAATATGTTAGAAATACTTTACTAAAAATTTAAACTTATACATTAATTATATATATTGATAAATAATTTTATGATATTCTAATAATTATATTTCCTTATTTTATTCATGGAAATTATTTTTTATTTGATATTTTACAATTCTCAATGATTAGTTACTATTAAAATGGTCAAATAATCTTCCAATGATAAGATTATACTTATAATTCCTATAGATACCTATTATTTTATACAAATATCATTCAATTATTTTTAACTCAAGATTTTATATAAAAAATAACAATCATATTTCTATTATTTTGGTTTCTTTTTACAGCATTGTTTGTAGTTTTGATAATTCTTAGAGATCACAACACACAAAAATTTTGAATTATAGTAATGATATTTACATGTGTTAACTATCCCATTTTACTATTTTCAATTTTCTCATATGTATTTTTCTTTTTTATATAATTTTTATAATGAATAAATAAAATAATTATTGTTTCTTTATGTGTTGTATTCCATTTATTTATAGTACTCCATTACACATGAATTAATATATTATAGAAACACATCTATTTAGTAATGAAAACTAATTAATTGATATATATGTATAATTTCTAGGTTCATATAATCACAAAAAAATAAAATAAATGAATTTGAAAATTAAATCTACAATATAAGGTAAAATTTTAGGAAAGTATACATTAAATTTCAAGATGTTACATTATTCACCTTAAATAAATTTCATCCTTGCAATTTTTATTTATTCTCACCAATGAAAAAAGGGTGAGGGCATCATTAAAATTATAATTAATCCATATATTTTTTCCATTAGGAACTTAGAATTTTATTTTAATGTAAAATTTTGGAACATAAAATATGCATTTTGTGAGTTTTTCATTTGTCTCCACTAATTTTTTCAAACTTTATTTATTAGTATGAGCCATGTGTTTTTAAGGATATTTCTTTTATTTCTTAATTTTTATAACCCCACTATAACATAATTTGGGTCTTCAAATTCAACTATATTAATTGCATAAGCCTGAACATTATCTATTCGTTCCTTCTATGGTAGATTCTCTAGATTCTTGGGGTACTAATTAGAATAGCATTCCATCTCCCAGAAATTGAATCATTTCATATTAATAAAATCTCTCTTTCATTTTCAATTGTGAGATGGATGGAATTTATGTTCACACTTGAAACAAATTCTAATTTACTTCAAGAAATATCCAAGGTGATTCTTCCCATAATTATTTCATATTGGGAATCACAACTTTACATTATTTTTTCAAACTCATTTGGGATATATTTTATTTTTTTAAAAAGCTTGATATGAATATGTGTTGATAAGAGAAGATTGGAAGGATAAAGAAGTATCCAAGCATATGTTTCAAGATGATGAAGAGAAAAGTACCCAAGAAAGGTTTTCTAAAACTATCATGGTGAGTAACTTAAAAAACACCTTTTAGCCCCTAGAGTTTGAAGTCCCCCTTGGCTAATTTCACTTGAGTAGATTTTTAATAAGGGGTAATATGTAAATGAGGTAATTCCAAGAATGACAAGAAATTAAGATGTTGAGAATGATTTTTCTTGGAGTATTAAGATATTATGTATGATAATAGTGCAGAATTAATATACAAGGTTGTTGCATTCATTTTTTTAGAAGATTACAAGATGATAATATTTCCATGGAGTATGGTGGTTGATTGATACTATATCTCCACTATGAAGTTTATAAAGATAACTGTGGAAATCCATAACTCTAACTACCACTAATAAAGAATACTATTTTTATATAAATACATTTGGATGAGGTTGTAGAAATTGAGTTGAAGCTAAAGTAGGTGTTGATTTAAATAGAAAATAGAAATAGAACCATAATTAAATCCTTGGTTTAGTTTAAAAAATATTTGATTCCATTAATTATGTAAAGTTCCTTAGTACCATATTGAATAATTTTTCAAAATACCTGGAATATATTAGATTTATTTAAATAAATTTTTAAAAGAATTAAAGTCATTATGAATTATTTGAGGGAATTTGTAACACTATGATATTTTGGAATATATATTTTCTCTGTATTAATAATTGTTTGATAGATTGTCTTACATGAAACACCAAACTAAAATAAAATCCATAATATTTTAATTAAATAAAATTATTACAAATGAATAATATATTAATTACTTTTAATTGGTGGGTATCAGTAGAAGTAACCACAATACACTACTAAAAACTTGACTTATCCCAACAGTTTCAAACCATTGGGATATGATATCTCAATGGTTCCAAGAACCATTGGTATGTGAGGTATTGAGATTGCTCTATACCAAGGGTATCCATAGAACCATTGGTATAGGGTGGTTAACACTACATGTTTCCAACAGTTCAAGATGAACGGTTTTTATAGGATTTTCCTAAAGGTTAAAAACTATTGGAATAGTCTTATCCTAACAATTATAACCATTGGTATAGGGATATACCAATAGTTTGTACCATTGGGAAAGGCCTATTCAAATGGTTCATCTTGTACCTTTGAGATTGATGTATACTAATGGTTGTAAAACCATTGGTATAGACCCCACCCCACCCCCTGAATTCCACAACTACGCAACACCTACAATGATCCTCCTACAATGCACCTACACCTGCAAAATAGACCTATAGTAACCCATCACCTGCAATAAAACTACACATTCAAAAATGACTACAATAATTCAACACATGTAATGAACCTCCTACAATTCACCTAAACCTCCAAAATAGACCAAAACCCACAAAACAAAACTTTAGAACTAACACCTACAATATATAACAACTACCTGTAATGCAATGCACTTGCAATCAAAACATCAAAACATAATACTCCTGAAAATAAAAATAGAACACCAACTAATGAAAATATAATAAAATATTCAGTAATTGATAATAGAAAAAATCAATTGATGCATTTAACCAATGATAACAAATATACAAAATATCACACATATATTTAGTCACACCAAATCATTAAACATCATGTGTCAAAAATGTAACTAATTAATCAACCCCTCATAAACATCACTATCATCACCATAATCATCAACCACATCCTCATCCTCATCCCCATCCCCATCCTCGTCATCAACCTCATCCTCACCCTCATCCTTCGCCTCAGTTGTGGCCTCGTCCTTGTCCTCGACCTTGATATCACCATCACCAGGAAAAATATCATCTTGACCACCACTATGAATACCACCCATCGCACTATATAATGAATGTAATGATTTCATAAATATATTACAAGCTATGGTGGTATCTAGTAGAAGTGATGGAAATAAAACTTTCATCAGTTTCATAAATTCAGTATTTTCCCTTTAAGCCTGTTATTCCACCTATGGACCATTTTTCGGCCTTTTCTACCTTAGTATCAGCCTTTTTTGCCCATTAATTATAATTTTCCAGATTTATGTTACTAAAAATGGTACCTAAAGTGGGATAATATCTTATCGGGACTATAATATTCCCATGTCGGCAGTGTACACTGCCATGGTGTTCATCTCCCAAAACTGGATGCAAGTTATTATTCGGCCAAAAATTTCCAGGTTCCTGGGAGTCAAGGGCCTCAAAGTAGTATTTTACAAATATAAATAGACTATTAAGTTACAAAATAGATATTAAAATTTGAAATCAACAAATTAAAACTTACAATCTTCTATTGTATCTATTCGTTAACTGCACTTATATCTTTTTTCTTTCTAAGAAAAATAGTTTTGCTCGAGGCACACGTCCTTCAATATTCAATACCCCCCTCTATAATGACATTGAATATAGGAAACTATATTTGAAATTAGGTTATTAATAATTAATTTCATAACTAAAATCAAACTGATATTAATTTTAAATCAATCTGAGAAGAAAAAAATATGGTAGATGAATTCATGTTGGTCCAATTCAACTTGGTTTTGTTATGATTGGTTTTCTTTATTGTTTTTTAACTCAGTTTAGTTTAATATTTTTCTATTTGGTTCAGATCTGGTTAAGTCTATTTAGGAGAAATTAGTTCTATTTGATTCAATTAAATTCATATTTATTCAGTTAGATTTTAGTTGTTCCAATTGTATTCTCTAAAATCCAAATTTATTTATTTATTTTTCACAAGTTTGATTCAATTATATATAATTCCATTCAGTGTGTCTACTTTCAATAATATTTGGTTCTATTGGGTTTATGTTGGTTTTAGTCATTTTAATTCAAATATATTCCTTTATAGTCAATTTCATTTGGTTTACCTCTACTTGAATTAGTGTATGCATGTTTTTTTGGTTTACTTATGTTTAGGTATTCTTGGGCTAGTTTAGTTTAGTTCGGTTCTATTTGATTCAGTTTGATTTAATTAAATATTATTTAGGTTTGGTTGATTTGGTTTGATTCCTTTTGGTGTCATTAAATTTTATTTATGTCAATTAATGTCGAATAAATTTGGTTCAAATCTATTTGATTTATTTAAGTTTGATTCAATTCTGTTTTGTTCAGTTTATTTTAGTTTAGTGTGGTTGGGGTTTATATTCAATCTCCACTGAATGAAATATGGATAAAACAATAGAAAGTAAAAATCCTGAAGAAAAATTATAAATTAATTTCATACCTGCTTCCTCTCATGGTCTAAAATTTTAGTTCGACCCAAATTGTGGAGGTATTTCTTAGCATCAATGTTTTTTTAATTTTTCATGATGATTCTTAAAAAAAATCAATAATAAAAAAGAAATTATTAATAGAAAACATGAGTATTTTCATTTTAAAACCAAAAATTTAATTAATACCATGAATGTGGTGCTAGCCCAAAGATTAATAATTTGCGGATAATGTTCTATTAGACAATTATCCATAACAGGTATGGCCTCTTAATCTATTCCAACTCTAATATGCCATCCAATATACAACTCATGCATATAGACTCACCATATCTCACCTAATTCCATTAGTCATGATAGCCTTTCACCATCACTATTAGGAAAGTTAAAATGAATATGGCACCAAAACATTAATTTAAATAAATACAATAATAATATAACATTAAATCCAACATAATTTTTTTTACCCATATTTGTGACCGAACATTATCTTGTACTTTTTTTGGTAGGTGTCTCTAAGAGAGTGGACTAATGGGAATAATGTTGGAGTATTTGGAAAGCGGATCCAAAAAACTCCTGTATTTCACCCTGTTTTCTCAATATTTTGGTTGTCTTCATTGTAGTCCACCATCAATTGTGTTCAATGGTTACACACTCCACACACACATGTACGTGCACACCACCTATCAGTAGATCTAGATGTTGTATAAGAAAAATAAAATATTATATCAATAAATATTATAATGAAAATAAATTATAGTAAAAAAAATATTAGGGTTCTATAAATATTTCTATGGCAGTCTGATAAATGGGCACTGGTGGATCTAGAGGCATTGAAGGAACATCACCTTGTATAGATAGAGTGGGTCCAAGTATATACTCCACAGACTTAGAATGTGTTGGGGTAGGAGACAAGGAATAAGGAATATAGAATCTCGAAGACAAGGAACTAGAAGGAAAATAATATGGAATATATGGCTATCCAAATTCATGATATGGATGATAGTAGGAATCATCATCGTATATGAGAAAGATGGGGGAGGAGGCTCAGATGTAAATACTGGTGAAAACATGGGTGGCCTAAATATTCTGTGTGCCCCTAAGGACACTATCGGGTTTGAATGTGTGGTAGATGGTATGTCTGTGTGAGAGACATGGTCTAATTGGGTACGTTGACTCGAGCGCCTAGCTCTTGTACCTCCCCCCCCCCACTCATTCCGTCAGCCTAAGTACTGGGACAACTAGGCTGCTCAAAGAATAATTGGTGCCTAAGTGGTGGATCCTTCATAATTTAAGAAAAAATGAATCGCATGAAATTGTATGTTACTGATATATATATATGAAATAAAATACTCACAATATGAACTATTGGAGTAACTCCTATCTCAAACATTCAGCGATTGTTGTCTGTCATCCTTTTTTTTTTGCATCTCCTCAATAGATTTTATTTCCTATATTTGAAAAAAGAAGTGGAATTAATTAGAAATTGATAACTAATGTGTAACCCAAATAATAAAAAATATGATACACAACTTAATTAAGGAATACCACTTGTGAAACCAAATACAGGATACATTGTGATATAACAAAAATAATTAAATTTAGTGGGAAGAATATAAAAATATAATACATTTCATAAAATAAATAATAAATTCAAAATTTCATGTTTTTCATAGGTATGATACAGTTTTATTCTATTTTCAATTCTATCCAATTCAATTTTGGTATGTCATTTGTCCATTTTTATTTCACTTTGGTCACTTGGTTCAATTTTTTTAATTGATTATGTCATTTATTCATTTGTATTTGTCTTTGGACTTTTGGTTCATATTTTGGGTTTGGTAATTTTTCTCTTTTTTGGTTAGGTCATTATTTTCGTTTGTTTTTATTTTCTTATAAATAAGTTTAATATGTCCAATTCAATTCCTCTGGTTTTTTTCTAATTTAATTTTTTCATTTTTGTTTGGTTTCATAAGTTTGAATAATGATAAATTCAATATTATAAAATTAAACTCAAATAAAACTACAACCAATCAATTTTAAAAATGCACATATAGGTCAAGTTAGATACAAAATATTTTTAATCAATAGTAAATCAATTTGAATATTACCAACCTTAACAAACCAATTAGAGATAAACCAAAAGAACTAAGAACACGGATGTATGATTCTATATATTTCCCACTATAACTTCAGGTTCACAATAAACTCTAAAAATTGAGCTATTGGAGTCATCATAAGTAAAAAATGGATCGAGGAAAATGGGAGTGGTGATGGTGTCAATTCCATCATCACCATCATCAAAAATATCTCTTTGAATTACTTCAATAATGACACCAAAATAATATCTAAGATGATATTTGACATAAAAAAATTATTTCTAAATTGATGCCAATACATATGGTTCATCGGTAGTAAGAGTGTTAGTCATGTCAATAACTCGAAATCCACAATCATCAATAAATATTCCCTGCCTCATCATCGAATAAAACCACTAACATTTCATCATAGTGACTTGACCATGAGAGTAATAATCCAATATTATTAGTATTACAATGACTCTATAATAAAATATATTTTCAAATTGAATTCTACTATCTAATGCACTGACATAACATCATATTGTCATAGTCACCATAACACCATCATGTTGTGTTCTCGTGTTCTTTTCTCATTCAATGATAATAAATTTTTACCCATTGATCACAATTGATTTACAGTCACGAACCACGATATTATGACCAAATTCCAAAGTTCTTATTTCCTCAAGGACAGAGTCAATAGGAAAACTCAATACCTGAAATATAAATGAATATTAAAATTAATTAAATATTTATTTTATTAATTTATTGTAGCTACAATTCTACCTTTAATTTCAACCAAGCAGAAAACTCTTTGCTATGAAAAGTCTATCTCCTTATCAAAGATTAAGAACTATGATTTCTATTTATCATTTATTTATGTTCCTTATAGATAAAAATAGAAATAGTTTAATAGATATATAAAATTACATGAGATGAGATGAGATATACATGATGAATTCTTACTTGATATAGTCATCGAACAAATCATAGTTGAACAAAATTATGTGATGTTCCATCTCTTGCTCTTCAAGGATTAATGTTGTCAATGTATATGATCTGGGAATTCCCTCTATTTGAGGAAGTTCTATAAAATTGGGTTCAATTTTCTCATAATTTTATTCTTCAATTCTCATTGGACTTTTCATTCTCTTAGTAAAATCATACAAATACATTGAGCATAAATTCATGCATTCTTGATCCAAGCACTACTAGAAAAACAGGTATTTGCGAGGGGATCCCGTCGCAAATAGCCATTTGCGACGGGGTCCCGTCGCAAATAGCCCGTTGCTGAAAACGCCGTCGCAACTACACTTATTTGCGACGGGCCCGTCGCTAAAGCCTTTTTTTGCGACGGACATTCTCCCCGTCGCAAATAGTATTCCGTATTTTTGTAAAAAACTTTTAAAATAGTTTTTTCGACGGGACCCGTCGCAAATACCTTTTGCGACGGGACCCGTCGCAATCGCTTTTGCGACGGGACCCGTCGCAATCGCTTTTGCGACGGTTCCGTCGCAAAAACTATTTTTTAAAAAAATAAAAAAAATTAATTATACTAGTATTTGCGACGAGAGTAGTATCCCGTCGCAAATACTATTTTTTTAAAAAAATAAAAAACTATTAATAAGACTAGTATTTGCGACGGGCATAGTATCCCGTCGCAAATACTATAAAAAAAATAAAAAAAATAAATTATTAATAAATTATTTTAATTAATATAATAATAGAATTATAATTTAGAAATGGAAATAATAAATTATTTTAATTACTATAATAATAGTAGAATTATAATTCAAAAATAAAAAATAATAGAATATTAATAAATGATTTAATTAATATAATAATATTAAAATTATAATTTATAAATAAAAAAATATTAATAAGTTATTTTAATTAATATAAAAATAATAGAATTATTTTACATTCAAATATTAAAATAATTCAAGTATTACAAAAAAAATAATTAAATTTTAATATTATAAAATTTTAATATATATATATAATTTTAATATATATATAAAATTTAATATTATTAAATATAAATAATATTATTATTCATATTAATATTGTTATTTAAAAATATAATATTATTAATATTTTATAATGAGACAGAAACTACGAATAGAAAAAAAAATATTTTGATTTCACAAATTTTATAACAGAAATACAAACTCTAATCTGAAGGAGGGGGGGGAGGGGGGGAGGTGCGGGATCTGCAGATGGTGGTGGAGGAAACTCCATCCCTAAAGCATGAGTGAGTCGGCGCATGTACTCCATCTGCTCCTGATGCTGCTGCTACCACCGACTCGTCTGCTCCTCGTACAGCTGCTACTGGCGTCGACGCTCCTCCTCATGCTGCTGACGCATCTGCTCCTGCTCCTGTCAGAGACTCTCTATCTGTGCAGTCTGAGATCGCAATTGATCCTCATACTGTGTAGAAGAAGATGCACGAGCTCCTCTCGAGCTGGACGCCGACATCGCAGCACCGCCATAATAATCTCCGGGAGTCAGTCGAGAGCCGATACCTACTACCCGACCCTTCTCGAAGGCATACTGGGTGGCCTGCATCCATGCCGCCTCATCAAACTGACGGGCAGTGGTCTGATCTGATGACTCGGCCTGACTCTCAGGCCGGGCCTGTGCCGCTGCGGCCTCATATGACTCCTATAGTTGCAATTTAAAATTAAAATTGTGAATATATTATATGCAGTTAATTTTTAAACTTGAAAACAAATAATACTGACCACGATGTGATGCTGGCGATCATCTCTGAGCTCCCCAGTAGCAGGATCACTATACATCCTCCGATATACGTCGTACTCTGTAATATCGGGGTGCTCGACAGCCTATAAGAATAAAAAATAAACTGTTAATATTTATAGTTATATAAAATATTTATAAATAATGTACGTACCAGATGTTGTCTATGAGTACTGAAAGAACGACTCCCAGCTCGATGAGTCACCTCCTGTCTCCCCCGATTCTGCCTCCCCACCGATGATCTCCTCTGAAAGACACCACTCAACCAGTGCGCACATAATCCATCCCATACATGGGATGAAATATACTCTGGTCGGTGTGCTCTACATGACTCTTCAAAATCTGACACTCCTGCTTTCTTCATCGCAACTTTTCTTAAATTGTGCAAAAACTGACGAAGACGATCACGCATGGCCACCTCCCATGCCTCGTGGATGGCGTCACGCATGGTATCCTCCATCGGATACCATAAACCCTACAAATAAATCAAAATATCAAGTTAGAAATGAAATAATTTTCAAAATAAAAATTATTTATTTACGTACGTACCAACCAATGGCCGAACATGGCCTGCTGCACATCAATGGGAATCTGCTCCCATGTGGTCCACGGCTGAGAGAAATAGTTGCGCAAAATAGCGCTGCCCTGTCCGACTGCTATATGCGGAAAACTGAAAAAATAATAAACATTTATTATGTGAATAGATTAATGAAATCTTAGTCAAATCCACATGTTATCACACAGGTTATCACACCTCCGTGTGCGTGGATCAAACCCAAGACGTGGACGTCGCTCGGGGACAGGGTCAGGAATCATCAATCGTGCAAGACCGCGCCCCCTCCGCGTACTCCCTGGAGCGCCTGCAGGCTGAGGGTCATCTGTCAGCAACTCATCCGCATCAAAAGTCAGGTCAGCATCCGCCAACGCACGAAATGTGGCGTCGTCCATCTGAAACAGAAAATGTTAATGTTAGCAAATAATTGATAATTACTATTATATATACATATATACATATTATGATTGTATATAAATACCATGAAATGCTATCAGTGTTCATCTTCATCATCATCTTCATATATGTCAATGTCATCTTCATATTCCTCCTCAACATCATCGATATCCATTCGGGTTACAGTTGCTTCATCTCTTACCGTTTCAAATTCATATGTGACATCATTAACATCATCGTCATCACCGACTCTTAAATGGTGGGTGTCGTCATCGATACTCATGTCTCTTTGTAAAAAAGATTGATTTTGAGTACTCTCTTGAAAAACTTCAATTCTTTGTACATCAGTGAAAGCACATTCACTTTGACTAAACTGATTGTCTCGAATTTTGATTTTTATTACACTCCACCAATCAGTCAAGTCTCTTGATGTTGCACAGTACTTTGCATAATAAACTTGATATGCCTGTTGAGCCAATAAGAATGGTTCATTTACTGCGAGAACACTTTTACATTTAATATCGATGATTCCATGAGTCGGATGAACACGCACGCCTCTCTCTGTATCCAACCACCGACATTTGAAAATGGTTATGTAATGTTGTCCAAGATAACAGAGTTCAATGATTTCATCAAGTATGCCATAAAAGTCAACTTCATTTTCTCGATGATGAGATCCTCTCAAGCTAACTCCACTGTTCATTGTTTTTTTCGATTCCCCATATGCATGTGTGTGGAATCGAAATCCATTCACCACATATGCATTATAAGTTTTAACAAGTTTGGAAGGTGGGTTACTCAATACACACAACCGTTTTTCAATTTTATCAGCATGTCGAGACACCTGAAAATTTGTGAAATAATTATAAATATAGTAAACTATACATTGAATGAGTTTCTAGAAGATAAAGAATTTATGTTACCAGTTTTTGAAACCACTGAGAGAAATTTTTCAGTCGACGTTCTTCGAGAGCAGCTACTGTAATTTGTGGAATTTGTTTCTTGATATGATTATCATACAACCTATAAAAACCAAAGTTATTTACTATAACATAAATGATAGAATAAGTGATATAAACACTTACAGTATAACTAATGTCATCTCTTCACAGTTGAGCAGAACATACGTATGAGCTCTATGATGTTCATCATCTGAAAGCCAGCGTTCAGAAACTCCACCAAAACCAAGCTCTGACTGGTTGAAAACAGATAATTGATTGTCGATTTCATCAATATTCCTCTCATTCCGTCCCATTCGGTTGTGTTTTGAAGGATACTCAGATTCAAAATAATGGGAGCAGAAAAAAGATATTTCCTCTTGCAAATAAGCTTCTGCAATAGATCCTTCAACAGATGCTTTGTTGTGTACTTTTCTTTTCAATTTTTGCATTCATCTTTCAAATGGGTACATCCATCGAAACTGTACCGGACCTCCACATTTGGCTTCATATGGTAAATGTAACATCAAATGTTCTATTGAGTCGAAGAAAGACGGCGGAAATATTTTTTCTAGTTTACATATAATTACAACAACATCTTTCTCAAGTTTTCCTAGAACATCATAATCTGCCGTAGCCGCACAAATTTCCCGAAAAAAATGAGACATGTCTGTTATGGAATCCCAAATCACAGAAGTCAAGAGACCTCTTAATCCAATGGGTAGAAGTCTCTCCATTATAACATGACAATCATGACTTTTTAATCCAGTAATATGACCATTCTTTACACATCTACCCAAATTGGAAGCACAGCCATCTGGAAGTCTCAAATCTGCAATCCACTGACAAAATAATAAATGGTTTTCTTTAAACAGTGTATAAGCTGCTTTTGGTTTCAGTTGCCCACATGTGGGACAACTATCCAACGACTCATTTTCCCCAGAATATAAAATGCATTCATTTGAACATGCATGAATCTTCTGACAAGTAAGTCCCAAATTTCGAACCAACCTCTTACTTTCATAGTAATTTACAGGTAAAACATTTCCTTCGGGTAACAGTGTTTTTAGCAAAGAAAATATCTGGTCAAAACAGGTGTTTGACATTCCGTTATCTGATTTGATAGCCATAAATTTTGCAACTGCTTCTAATTTTCTCATCTTGCAGCCAGGATATAATGCATCCTCAGCAGACTTCAACAACTCATAAAATTCAGACGGTCCCAACTCAGGATTTGAAGCTATATCAGCTGGAGTTTCTGTATGTTGAACAGATGAACCTGCAACATCATGTACTAAATCTTGAAACTGGGATGGATCCGGAATCAAGTTGGTATCACCTGCTCTGGAACTGCGTTCACCGTGTTGATACCAAAAAACATAATCTGCTTGAAAACCAAAACGCAAGAGATGTTCCCCCACTTTGTCAAACGTGTCAAATGTTCTCAATGCACATTTTCTATAAGGGAATTTTATCTTTCCTTCTGAAACAAATTCTGGATTTGATGCCGCAAATGATAAAAAAATCTCCACACCCTCTATATATACTGGATTTAAACCAGAACCATTTGGATTTCTACGTTGATTTATCCATATGCGGTCATCTAATAATGACTGTTGACGACCTCGTTGTTCCATATTTTTCTATAAAATATAAAAGCATTACTGGTTTTGAATAATTTGTTAGAAAAAACACAACCAAAGATTGAATATATTGAGAATAAAGCAAAACCTGTTACAAATATTGATAATTTTAATATTATATTGATTTTTTATTTTTTTTAATAATACTAATATAATTTTTTTCCTAAATATTAATTATATAATAATAACATCATTACATTATTAGTATATTTTATTATTAATATTAAAATAATATAATTTTCTATATTATATACAATTCTCCTTTCATCTGTGTGTTTCACATTCTGTCTCCACATGTAATATTGACATTCACTTTCACCTCTCCATTGGCGAGTAGGTTGATAATTTTGAAAAAGAATGCCAATATTACATGTGGAGACAGAAAAAACATAGAGGAAAAGAGAATTGTATGTAATATAGAAAATTATATTATTTTAATATTAATAATAAAATATACAAATAATGTAATAAGGTAATTATTCCTAATTATTGGTAATTATTTCAAATAATTGGTAATTATTCCAAATTATTGGTAATTATTCCAAATTATTGGTAATTATTCCAAATTATTGGTAGTTATTCATAATTTTTGGTAATTATTCCTAATTATTGGTAAATATTGGTAATTATTGGTAAATATTGGTAATTATTGGAAAATATTGGTAATTATTGGTAATTATTGGAAAATATTGGTAATTATTGGTAATTATTGGAAAATATTGGAAAATATTGGTAATTATTGGTAATTATTGGTGATTATTGGTAATTATTGGTGATTATTGGTAATTAATACTAATTATTGGTAATTAATACTAATTATTGGAAATTAATACTAATTATTGGTAATTAATAATAATTATTGGTAATTAATACTAATTATTGGTAATTAATACTAATTATTGGTAATTAATACTAATTATTGGTAATTAATACTAATTATTGGTAATTAATACTAATTATTGGTAATTAATACTAATTATTGGTAATTAATACTAATTATTGGTAATTAATACTAATTATTGGTAATTAATAATAATTATTACTAATTATTGGTAATTATTACTAATTATTCCTAATTAATACTAATTATTCCTAATTATTACTAATTATTACTAATTATTGCTAATTATTCCTAATTATTACTAATTATTCTTAATTATTACTAATTATTACTAATTATTACTAATTATTAGTAATTATTACTAATTATTAGTAATTATTGCTAATTATTAGTAATTATTGCTAATTATTAGTAATTATTACTAATTATTAGTAATTATTGATAATTATTAGTAGTTATTGATAATTATTAGTAATTATTGATAATTATTAGTAATTATTACTAATTATTGGTAATTATTACTAATTATTGGTAATTATTACTAATTATTCGTAATTATTACTAATTATTCATAATTATTACTAATTATTGGTAATTATTACTAATTATTGGTTTTTATTGGCAATTATTGGTAATTATTGGCAATTATTGGTAATTATTGGAAATTATTGTTAATTATTACTAAATATTGGTAATTATTGGTAATTATTAATAATTATTGTTAATTATTACTAATTATTGTTAATTATTGGTAATTATTACTAATTGTTGTTAATTATTCCTAATTAATACTAATTATTGGTAATTATTGCAAATTATTGGTAATTATTGGTAATTATTGGTAATTATTGTTAATTACTGTTAATTATTGCTAATTATTGGTAATTATTGCTAATTATTAGTAATTATTGGTAATTATTGGTAATTATTGGTAATTATTGGTAATTATTGGTAATTATTGGTAATTATTGGTAATTATTGGTAATTATTGGTAATTATTGGTAATTATTGGTAATTATTGGTAATTATTGGTAATTATTGGTAATTATAAATAATTATAAATAATTATAAATAATTATAAATAATTACTAATTATTACTAATTATTACTAATTATTACTAATTATTCCTAATTATTACTAATTATTCCTAATTATTCCTAATTATTCCTAATTATTACTAATTATTACTAATTATTAATAATTATTACTAATTATTCCTAATTATTACTAATTATTCCTAATTATTCCTAATTATTCCTAATTATTCCTAATTATTCCTAATTATTCCTAATTATTCCTAATTATTTGTAATTATTGGTAATTATTGACAATTATTACTAATTATTACAAATTATTCTTAATTATTGATAATTATTGATAATTATTCCTAATTATTACTAATTATTCTTAATTATTGATAATTATTGATAATTGTTCCTAATTATTTCTAATTCTTACTAATTATATCTAATTATTACTAATTATTGATAATTATTGATAATTATTCCCAATTATTCCTAATTATTCTTAATTATTGATAATTATTGATAATTGTTCCTAATTATTCCTAATTATTACTAATTATTACTAAATATTGACAATTATTGACAATTATTGACAATTATTGATAATTATTCCTAATTATTCCTAATTATTCCTAATTATTCCTAATTATTCCTAATTATTCCTAATTATTCCTAATTATTCCTAATTATTCCTAATTATTCCTAATTATTCCTAATTAGTACTAATTATTACTAATTATTACTAATTATTACTAATTATTACCAATTATTCCTAATTATTACTAATTATTGGTAATTATTGGTAATTATTGGTAATTATTACTAATTATTGTTAATTATTGGTAATTATTACTAATTATTGGTAATTATTACTAATTATTGGTAATTATTACTAATTATTGGTAATTATTACTACTTATTGGTAATTATTACTACTTATTGGTAATTATTACTAATTATTGATAATTATTACTAATTATTGATAATTATTACTAATTATTACTAATTATTCTTAATTATTGATAATTATTGATAATTGTTCCTAATTATTAGTAATTAAATGAATAATTATCAATAATTAGAAATAATTACCAATAATTACAAATAATAACATTATTAATATATTTTATTATTAATATTAAAATAATATAATTTTCTAATTTATATACAATTCTTCTTTCATCTGTGCGTTTTCTATCTCCACATACAAATAATACCTGTGGAGACAGCAAACACACAGATGAAAAAAGAATTGTATATATATAAAAAATTATATTATTTTAATATTTATAATAAAATAAACTAATAATGTAATAATGTTATTATTCCTAATTATTGGTATTTATTACTAATTATTAATATTTATTCTTAATTATTAAAAATTATTACTAATTATTCCTAATTACCATTAACTATAAACAATACTAATAATTTAAATTTATTAAGTAATAAAACAATGTAAACATAATTAAATTACAACTAATTAATAATATTTGAAACTAATAAAAAATTAAAAATAAATAAAAAATTAAAATGAACATAAATACCTTGAAAATTGATCTGCTCTGATCGTTCTTCAAAACTTTAATATCAGCTCCGGAGAAAAAAATTAAACTGGAAAAAACTGAACTCTAGAAATATAATTTTGAGAGAAGGAGAAGATAAGGAATGACAATGAAATGAAAAAAACGGATGGGGGTATTTATAGGTTAGATTATTTGTGACGGGCCCATTTGCGACGGGTATCCCGTCGCAAATAGTATTTTTTGCGACGGTGCTCGTCGCAAATACCTTAGCCAACATTTATTACGGTCAACCGGTAAATAGTTATTTGCGACGGGACCCGTCGCAAATAACCACCTGCCGACATACTTTTTGCGACGGGGGAATATTCCCGTCGCAAATACCTTTTACCGCCGCCGGTTATTTGCGACGGGGGGATATTCCCGTCGCAAATAGTTTTCCCGCCATTTGGCGCGCACCGCGGGAAAACTATTTGCGACGGGGAAAGTAATCCCGTCGCAAAAGCCTAATTATTTGCGACGGGTAAATACCCCTGTCGCAAATACCCATTTTTCCCGTAGTGAAGTAATTATTGATGATAGAACCTTTGGGGTGATTTCTATTCTAGACATAAGACTTCAATGTGTACATAATTCTTTAAGTTAGATACATTCAATGAAAATAAAGAGGTCCTTAAAAAAATTATTTTTTTGGAATATGGACAGTCAGATGCAGCATGAATGTGAAAAATAATGGAGGAAATATTTTCTCTAACTCACATAAAATTAATGGTGCCTTAACCAAAAATTTTTCCAAGAAATACTTGGAAAACTAATTAGCATATATATTTATAAAAAATGATAAAACTGAATTACTAAAACCCTTAGATTATTGGAAAAAATATTACAGATTTCTATTGGAATCAACTCATGTAGAAGAACGTGATAATCATGAGTCTTAAAAGATTTGAGCTTTAACTCTCTTCTATTGACCCATTTTTATATTTTTCTGTAATATCCATCATAAACTATTATAGTCTATAGTACTTCTAGAAATTGATTTTTTTTCTACAGGTTTCATCACATAATAAGAACATGGAACTTTCCATTAATTTTTACAAATACACAGGATACAATTCTAGTCTGATTCTTCAATCCATAAATTCATATAGAGATATTAAATCACCTTTTTTCTTTCCCTTTAAATTTAGAAGAATTGAAAGATACATTTCACATATATTCTTTTCAATGCGCATTAAGTCTAAGCAATGATGTAACAAATTGGTTGACCAATAAGGTAACTTAGAGAAGATACTTCTCTTCTTCCAATTGTAAATGGTTTCAATGGAAACAATCTTCCTCTTTTTAGATTTCATTCGACCCATCCAAAATGAAAAACTAAAATCTTGAAATTCATTAAGCACATCAGTTCCAGAAATATGCTGAGGTGGATCATCAGTCTCCATGGTATTGTCAAATCTTCGATGATTATTTCTATATGGATGGTCTATTGTTAAGAATAATTGATGTCCCATAAAACTGAAACTACGATGATATTTATGTCTCCTGGATCATGTATTATTCATAAAAACAAGACATGATAGTTTCTCATTTTTTATTCATCTAGAAATAATTGCATAAGCAAGAAAATAAATGATCTTCCACATAAGCACAACACGCATCTGAAATATGTCATTAGAAGATGCATTGTATGTACACTCACTCATATCCCAAAGAAGTTCCAACTCTTTTATTAATTTTTTCATGTATACTCTTATATCATTATTGGGATCATAAGGAAAAAATATGAGTACACTCATGAAAGTGAAAGGTTTCTTCTTACACAACCATGGGAGGAGGTTATAAATGTGTATGAAAATCGACCATGTGTTGTGCGAAGTAAGAATCTGGAAAAATAGATTAAAACCATCACATGAAAGACCCTACCTCAAATTACGCACATCTACTACAAAATCAAGATATTGAGCATAAATTATCTTCCAATAAAATCCATCTGCAGGGTGAACCAACACATTATTATTCTTCTTTCTCTTAATATCATGACATCACATTTTTAATGATATTTCATCATTCATGAAAATATTTTGGAGCATAGAGATCAATAAAAAGTGCCACATTACTTTATATGGCACACAAGATGGTGTTCCATTAAATTTTGTATTTCATTGGGATGTTCCACATTTTATACAACCATTTTTTTAGCAGTTACATCTCATAATAAGCTTAAATATTTTTGGCAAGAATAAATTCTGTTTTTTGAAAATCCAAGTTCCTCAACCAACTTCCATTCCATATAGTGGATTGATAGAATATTTTCATCATCTGGAAGTAAGTATTTCAAGAAGGTATTAATGTAATCGATGGAAGTATTAGAAATCCCATACATGGTTTTCCCATCAAACAATCGGGTTAAAAAATACAGCTTTTTAATTTTACCGCATTGCCGATACATGGGATTCATGGAAACATCATTCAATTTTTTCACCTTGTCAACATCATCATTTTCATTAGACGCATCATGTGTTCTCATATAGAATTATAATTTGGTTGGAATCATTTCATTCTCATGATGAAAAATAAACATAAAATGGCCATATAACAAATTCTCTAATCAAGTCCCCTCATTTGGATCATCATAATTTTGAGATTCTATTATCTCCCCTTTGTGATACCAAGCATATTAGTTTGTTTGAAACCCATATTTGGTAATATGGTAGATAAATTCTTCACGGATCAACCAAGGTCTTCCAACACAATTATAACATGGGCAGTATATGCGACCATTATCTGAAACATTTTCAAATAAAAAATCTCAAAATCTCTCCAAATTGTTTTGAAAATATCTTGAGATCTGATCGGTTTTATTCATCCAAATTCTATCCATTATGTAAAAAAATATTATAAGTCATTTCTTAAAAAAAATCAATAACATTAAAGATTAATAAAAAATATATTAAAGTAAATGATAATTTTTCACTTTATATAAAACCATAATTGACACCCTAAAAAAAGACAACAAAATTATATATATATAACAGAATACTATAAATATAAAACCATGATATTTAATTCAATTATAAATATAATACCACGATATTGGTTGGGTTTGGTTATTTTATTTGGATTGGTCTGGTACAAGATTATTAGGGTTTTCTTAAATATTGCTCAACTCGGTTCATTTTTATCATTACTATAGAATTTATTTTAGTTAAGTTCAATTTAGTTAACTTTTTATTTTAGTTCAGTTTGTTGTAGTTTATTATTGTTCAGGTATACTCAAGTCTACTAGGGTCAAATCAACTCATTTAAATTTAATTCATTTTATTTAGTCAAGTTGGTTCAGTTAATATAGATAATATTTTTTAGTTCAGTTGGGTTTCATAGTGTAAATGGTTGATAGGTTGAGTCCATTTATTTTCAAGACTAGTTAGGTTGTTTTGGTACAATTTATTTTTCTTTGGGTCTGATCAATTCATTTCATTTTAGTTTATTTAGTGGTTCATCATAATAAGAAATAAATTGGGATATTATGTGAAACATAGTGGAGGTGATAGAAAATCATTATATAAAGACCATATTGTTGGATGATGTCCTTATATACTAGCTATGAAACACCCCTATTAGCACTATATTTTCTCTCAATCATTTCATAGTAAAACCCAAAATATAATAACAGGTATAAAAAATATTATTATCATGATTTATCAAGTATAATATATCCAAACAAAATAAACATTTATTCAAATTATAATATAGCATATCTATATCATTAAATACATTTTCAATCATTACTGTATCAATCCAAAACATCTTCTACCAACTATTTCCACCAAAAACTAAAAATCACTACATAAAATAGACAAAAACAACCCATAAATAATCTCTTTAATTTATATATTCAACCAATTTATATATTTTCCAATTTATCAACCAAGATTCTTTTAGTATCCATTTAATTACATATTTATTGAAAAACCCCATTCATCATCACCCACATTTATTCCCTTTTATCAACATTTTCTTTATTAGTCAATTAACACATATTGTATTACATCCCATGCTTATTTAATTTTAGATAATGGAATTCCCATTTTATTTTTACTAATCATATTCCATAGCCACTAAGAAACTAAAAAAACACCACCACACAAAAACATATCAATATTGTAATAACTATTGAAAAATTCCACCACTAAGACAGCACCATAGTATAACCATCAAACAAAAACAAACATATACCATTCACCACTAACCATCCCTCAACACATCCCATGATAATACAACCACAACCTAACTTCTTCAACATAATTTCCACGAGAAATGTTCATCACCATCCCCATAATTTCTTAAAAATATCTAAAAATTATAATATAAAAATTGAACACACACTAAAATGAATAAAAATAGATTTCAACCACCATAATTACCAAAATTTCAATTCAAAGGGTGATTTCAATAATTTTCCTTGTCTCTTGCATCACTATTTTCATAAAATTTTCAGATTCACACACAACTTGTATATTTAAGTGTATAACCTTTTAGGAATGGTGAGTTCAAACAATAAATCACATAAGGGGATCATAATTCACAGTGGATAGAACAAATATAATAGAAAAGAAGATATAAACTGAAGAGATTACTATAGAAGATGAATGAAAAAAAGAGCCAAAATAAATCAAGGCATAAGATATATCTTACTTACAACTTACCGATTTGATGAGGAATGAAAAACATTACTTTAATAGGATGGATTTTTGGTTGGTAGGAAGTGTTTGTAGACTGAGAAGAAGAAAAGAGATATCAGTTAGGAAAAAATGCGGGCCAAACGATTCTGGAGTAAGGATTATTACTTCTGTGTATTTGAGGATGATATATCCCAACTATTTTTTAAAACCATTGGGATAAATGATCTATCCCAATGGTTTTTTAAAATTGTTGGGATACCCTTTATGAAATTCACTCAATCACAATGGTTTAATAAAACCATTGAGAAAACCTTATGTATAAAGCCATATCCCAACAGTTTTTTGAAATCGTTGGGATAGGGGAGTTGGTATAGATGGGATTTCCATTAGTAATATGAAAACTATGTAAAACAGTATATTAATATAAGAGTGATTTATATTGTTTAAAAAACAATTTGTTTTCCACATAATCATTTTTATATTAAAATGAATTCTTATCAGATCTAGATATTGAATTTGATAGTATTTACTTGATTTTTGAATTAAAAAAATCTAAATTATCCTTAAATTATTACTTTTTCTAATTTTTTCAAAAATAATTAATTTTTTGGTGAATTATAAGGAATACAGATTTTACCAAAACTGTAAGATTTATAGATTTATCAGCATATAATAATGAAATAGAAATTAATAAAACCATTTAATTTATCAAATATTTATTTTAGTAGTAAAATTATTATTTTTTAAATATTATATTGATCCTATAAAACCTTTTTCAAACATTTTAGATGTGGAGTAATATTTTTAGTCTAAAAAAATAGTTTTCTGTCTTCTCTTTTAATTAAGTACTCTCAGGATAAAGATCAATTTCGAATTTATTTGAAATAAAAAAAACTTTTATTTGTTTTAAAATAAAAAAATTACAAAATTAAATTCAATAACATTGATAACTTTATGTAACACATAAATTTTAAGCTTAAAAACAAACTTTAAAAAAAAAATACTTTCATGCATTATGTGTGCAAATATTCAAATTAACTTTTATAAAAAATAGAAATTGTATTTCATAAAATTTTTTATATTTCAAATAAAAATTTTAAAAATAGATAATAAGATCAATTTTAATTTTGTTTATTGATATTAATTTAGAAGTTTATAAAATTAGCTACCATATTAAAAGAAAAAAAACATAAAAAGAGTTTTACCAAGTTTAAAAGTCCTAAAAGACTTAAAAAAACATGAAAAAAAAAATTATGAGATTTTTCTATTAAAAAACTCTTCCCCTCCATTATTTTAAACTTTTGGATCCTTTAACCCTTTAATAGTTACATACTATTATTAGAATCTAATGAGTACTTCCAAAATTACTCTTCTCTTCACTTATGATAGGGGATCATTCCTACCACTATATTCTACACCTATAAATTCTAGTTGAATCCTAAAACTCTGACATTTTTTCTCCACATATAATCCTATATCAAGGTTATAATCTTATTGTCTAAATTAGTTTTCTTAATGCCTCTATTTATGAGGATATTTTCAAGATAAATATCAGGTTTTCAACGTGAGTATTCTTGCTCTTTAATATTTTTTTCTTAATATTACTCTTTTAAAATTTATATATAAACCTTAATATAATCAAACAAATATTAATAATATAATATAATTTAGTTATATTAATTTATCAACCATTATTCAATCCTTTCCATCCACTGATAAAAAAACATCGATTGTGCGTATGTGAGGACTACCGCCTCTAGGAAGCAATGTGGTTCGTTTTTCATCACTATCACTCATTATGTTAAAAAGGATGGATTTGATAAATAAATATGTTTAATATGTCACAATTGTTATTCCAAAATGATTTTTTTTATCATATAACTTCATTCCACCCCAATCATTAAGAAATGAAATCATTAATTGTGCGTACGTGTGGACTATCACCTCCATGAATGATGAATTTAATTTTTAATCACTACCCATCATGGATTATTCTAAGAATAAATTTAATGAATATATATATTATATTTTTTAAAATTTTAATATAATGAAAATTTTACATTATCATTACTCAAAAAACAATTCCTTACTCATTAAATCATTATAACATGCTCCTGTTTAGGCCAGTTTTATCACTTAAATGAAAGATGTTATAATATTTAAATCACGAATGATTAATAAATAATATAAATTAATAATATTTTATTTAAAAATTCTTAATGATCCTAGAATGGTTTTATTTATATTTAATATATTTTTTAATATATCATCATTTGATAGTTAAACACGTCCAAATAAGTTCTTCAAAATTTCCATTTTCACAAACCATACCTTTATCATTCACCAAATGAAAATGTGATATGATGAATCACTAAAAAATTATTATTATAGTATCTTGGAAAATCTTGAAATGATTAATCTTTTTAATAAACAAGAATAAACAATTCCATTATAAAATTAGTACGAAATAAACAATTAGAGTTTCTAGCACCCGATAAAAAATTAAACCATAACTGACTAATATATTTGTGGTAAATGGTTATAAATGAAGTGTATAAAGTGAAATATATATGAATAAGTTTACGAAATACATTATAAATATATTTATTCATGTAATATAAAAATTTATATCATGTTTGGATAAGAGGGATTAAAGTTAATATTGTTTCATCTTAATTTCCTTTCCCCAAGACATGTTTTATTTATACACCTAATATCATTTAAATGCTGTTTATACTAACTATTGGATATATTATATCATAAATAATATTTTATTCATGATATTTGAATTTCAATTTCAATCTATCACTTTCAAGATATTTTTATTAAATGTTTCTTAAGCTGTAAAAGACATTGATAACTCAAAACTTCTTTCTTTGCATTATGAAATTTATCATTAAATTATTTCTTACATTATTGGGTTATTACACCATAAAATTTTATTATCCTTTAATTTCTATTCCTATATAGGTAAATATTATTTTTTAATTCAAATCTTCTACCATGATTAATTTCTTTGCTAGAAAAGTAGTAAATTGTTAAGAATAATTCCCATTCTCTTTAATAATTAATTCTCTTCAATGTCTATATTTTCCCTTACCATTAATGTTATTATTTATATTTGATAACAAAATTATGTGTAATCTTATGTGATCTTAATATTTACCTTATCCTCTTTTAGAAATTATAAATTATTAACCCTTTATACAATATTGGTTTTCAATAAAGGTATTTCAAAATTTTAAAAAGGTTCTTCCAACCTTTCAAAATCAAAAGTCTTATCTTCCATTCCATAATTCTTATAGAAACCCTTAAATATGTTTCAAAGCTCCATTATTCAATATATTTTTTAAAAGTAAATGTTTTTGAAAAATTACTTCACCTTTGAATTTGACCTATAACTTCATCTTTTATGACTATGGTAAAAATATTTTCTAAAACCCATTTTAGGGTTTCTCTTTCCATATGAGAATTATTCATTAAAAAGATTATTTTCCAAGTTTTAAAATGGTTTTATAAATTATTTCAACTCTTGATGGTTTTGAAAAGGAAATTAAATATTCTAATATTTTTCAAAATTAAGAGATTGATTTTTAAAATAATTCATGATTCTAAAAAATGGATTATAAAGGATAATGTTTTTAAGAAATAATTATTTAGTGTTTTTTAAAGAGCCTTTATTTTATAAATTTTTTCTTCTAAAAGAGATTTTTTGTTTTAAATGGTAATATTTTAAAAAATATATCATTATTATATATTTATTTTTGAGGAAAACATTTTTAGAAGTTTTCTAGATTTTAAAAAAGTGATGACTCTTCATGTTTTTCAAAGGTATTTATCAAATAAGCACAAAAGGGTGTTTTTAGACAATATCAATATCCCTTAAAATTTCTTATTTTACACTTGGGGTGTGTTTTTATGCCACCATTTGTATTATTTCTCTTGATGTCTTTTGGAATGTTCTAGAAAAGTTTTTAATGAAACTTATCACTTTTTAAGGGTTAGTTAAGTGATGTTTGATGTATGAATGTTGGAATGTTCTAATGGAATGAAGTAGTTGGATTGGATCCTTGGATTAATTTTATTTATTTTTTTTGAAAAAAGTGAGCATAGAAGATCTTAGAATATATAAAAAGCGAAGGTTACAACTATCTGGAAAAAGAAACTTTACATTTTTTCCTTAGAAGAAAAGGAAAAAGATTACAAGGGAGAGTGTTAAAAGTAATACAAACCTTATCATCCACCACCTTTTTTGAAAGATCATCAGCAAAAAAATTTGATTCACAATAGACAAGCATGATGATGTTGTTTATTGAGGATAAATTCTCGAGGAATTTGGTCCATTTATTCTCCAGCTTCCAAGTAAGATGAATATGAGAAGATCTGATAGCCTGCACAATTGTAGTGGAGTCGCATTCAAACCAAATATTGTTCCAATTATTTTATTTATTCTTGCCAATAGCGGTGATAAATCCTTTCATTTCATCTTCTAGGGTAGTAGAAAAGCTTCAGGGCCCATGTTGGTGTTTCAGAACATCACCAAGATGATTTTGGAAGACCACTCCAAAACCAGCTTGGCCAGGATTCCCCTAAGAAGCCCCATACATATTACACTTGATCCAGTCAATGAAAGTAGGTATCCAAAAGACTTAGATGGTTCCAAGTAGTGGAGGTAGTTGTTAGTAATGTTGAGGCCCCTTAAGATGGTGAAGTCTTGAACTAAGTTGTTGTAGTGATCTGAAAGCAGTAGGTTGGCATTTCAAAAAGCAGCCACAATCTTTTCCTTGGAGGATTGACAAAGGGAAAAAGTTTTATCATGTATAACCTTGTTGAGACCTTTCTAGATGACATACATAAGTTCTTCACAAGTAACTTTAAACCAATTTATGATCTACTTGGAAATTTGAGTATTCAACAAAGGAGGCAAAAAAAATAGTGAGTGTATTTTCATATGGTGGGTGAGCCTCAAAGATATCCAAAAGAGAAATCGAAAGAGGAGAGGCAGTTTGGTAGAAAAAGAAAAGGTGATCAATTTCCTCATAGTGTAGATAGAAGAGGACACACTTGGATAAGAGAGAGATTCCTACACATTGTAGATTAATGTCAATAGGATATTTATTGAAAGAAAGAATCCAAATCAAAGAGAATCTTGAGAATGAGAGCCATTTTTTTTAAACTCAGTAGTCCATTTATGGGGGCCCTTTTTTAGAAATATTGGGATTCAAGAATCCCATTAGTGGTAATTTCCCAAATCAGTATGTCCTCATGGTCAAGAAAATCAAATCTTGAGTAAGATTGGTGGATGAACTCAAGTAAAGTAGAAAGGTAAGGCAATTGATCCTTTATAGAGATTTCAAAATCAAGGTCATGTTCAATAGGATCAATCATATCAATGAGATGAATTCTATACCATTCATCCTTCCAGAAGTTGAGAGAGGAATTGACACAAACAAGCTAGTGTGAGTACATAATGATTTTCTGAAAAATTGTTTTAATACCTGGCCATAATGAGGCTTCCATGTATTTGGGGTTTCCTGAAATCAATCTGGGAAGGAACCTGAATCTGAAAAATTCCAAGGATTATCTTTTTCTGTTTAAAAATATCCATATGAACTGATCTTGAAGGGACTGATTAAGAAGAGTGATATTTTTAATTCCAAAGACCCCAAGAACATAGGGTATACAACATTGTTTCCAAGGTACTGTAATGATTTTCTTATTTAGAATAATTACACTAAAAAAATGTTTCTCATCAGAGTGCTTATATTTTTCAAAATTGATGCTCTAGGATTATACCATAAAAGAGTGGACCACCTTTGAGACAGTCACATGTTTAATCAGGCAAGCACGTCCAGCTAAAGAGAGTGATTTTACTTTCCAAGAAGCAATGGTTATACAGACATGAATCAATGAATTAGTGAGTTATGCTACTCATGGACTTCCCTAGAACATGGTAACTCCAAGATAAATGAATCCAAATGATCCTTTCCTTATTCTCAGGTCATCCATCATCTTATTTTTTTTCTATAGGCTGAGATATTTTTCCTGAAATAAAAAAACGATTTTTTCCAACTAATTTCTTGGACTAAGACCCTTTCACAATGAAGAAGAGATTTATTAATGCATATGATGCTTCTCCTATCACTATGGGTGAAAATAATAATGTCATCATCAAAAAAGATATGAGAGAGAGCAGAGGTACCTCTGGTGGCCTTGACGGTTTTCAGTTAGCCGTTGTTCACCATATGTATTAAGAGTCTACTTAGGTAATATTCTATAATAGAAAAAATGATGGTAGAGAGGGGATCACATTGACTCACCCCTATTAAGAACATGAAAACCCTTTTGGAGATCCATTCACTAAAATATAGATGTGAGGATAGTCAAAAGGAGAATTTACCCAGGAAATAAATCTCGGGTTAAAGCCAAATCTTGAAAGAACATTGTTGATGAATCCCTAGTCCATTGTATCAAAGGACTTTTTAATGTCCAGTTTGAGAGCAATGTTGCCTCCCCTATTAGACTTCCTTATAAGATTCACACACTTTGAGGAAGTTAATAGAAAATTTCTTATGTTCCTTCCTTTAATGAAGCCAAACTGGTTCCAAGAGATGATTTCGTTTGAGATTAGATAAATACTGTTGTCTATAATTTTTGTGATGATTTCATAGATTGTGTTAACTAGGGAAATGTATCTGAACTGGATGATGTCACAAGAATTATCCACCTTTGGAATAAGGTTAATAAATTGGTCATTAAATATAGGATTGAAAGAGCTAACTTTGAAGAAGTGTTTGGTCGGTCAATAAACATCATCCTCAATGATACCCTAATAATGTTGGAAGAAATGGTTTGTGAAACCATCAGGCCGTAGTGAACTACCTTTATTGAGTCCAAAAACCACTTCCCTTACTTCTAAATTCAAAGGTTAATTGGTGAGAATCACATTTTCTTCTTCTGTAACCAACTTGGTAATAATATTT
Source organism: Viscum album (assembly GCA_963277665.1). Taxonomy (NCBI): domain Eukaryota; kingdom Viridiplantae; phylum Streptophyta; class Magnoliopsida; order Santalales; family Viscaceae; genus Viscum; species Viscum album. The sequence goes on along the minus strand of OY728146.1, from coordinate 885,818,598 downwards.
TACTTAAGAACCTCATTAATTGAAGGGCTATTGAAAAGTCTCTCATAAAAAGAAAAAATATGTGATGCAAGAGCATGTCTTTCATTCAGAATTTGAACATAATATTTGAGAAGAGAGAGGGGTTTATAGGCCTTTATAGACCTTTTAAGTGCATTGAAGAAATTGGTATTCCTATCTCCTCCATTGATTCATCTGATTTTGAAGATATCCTTTTGAATATTATCCTTGAGCTTAATAAGGTTTTAAAGTTTTGAAGACATCTATGTTTCCTGACTGATTCATCCATGGAAGTTATTCCTGGTGATGTCTTCATGGAGAGAGTGGAGTGAGATCTTGAGTGCATCAATTTCTTTATCAAGGTGACTAAATATATTTCTTCTCCAGTCCTTTATTTTGGCATTAGGAGATTTTAGTTTGAGGATACAAGCAAAAGGATTTTCATGACATAAAGTGGAGATCCAGGTGTCCTATACCATTTGGTTGCATTCATGGGTGGAATTACAAGCATTATTGAACTTGAAAAGGAGGGGATGACTCTTTTCATTTACAAGAAAATTAACCAGGATTGGGTGATGGTCTGAATTGCATTTTTCGAGAGTGACACAAGAGATGAGACTCGAATGTCCAAGCGATTCATTATTAATAAAATCTCTATCAATTTTTCTGGTTATTACCCCATCGTGATGCCTTATATACCATGTAAACTTGGCCCACAGTAGGTTTATTTTATTTAAGTTTATGTCTTCAATATAAGCACATAATTCATTGGTGGAGACCGAACTGAAGACAACGCCTATTTTCTCATCTGCATAAAGAATTGCATTAAAATCACCGATGATGTACCAAGGATCCTTGATCAGATTAGAGATATCCTTGAGTTATGACCAAAGAGACCTATTATCCATGTAACTATTCAATACATAGATAATAATATCGAAAATTTTCCTTCCAGTAATGTAGAAGCAACAAGTAATGAGATGGTTTCTTTCATGAACAATTGAGGGGTTTTCTAGGTTGTTTCGGGAAAACAATCATATCTTGTTAGATCAAGAAGAGTTATAAATTTTTTCTAAGAGCTAATAACCACTACAAATATTAGGAGAGTAAATCATGAGAATATATTTCTTTTTATTAGAAATTCCAATTAAGCTAGACATGTATTTTCTTACAAGAAGCCATAAGAAACTTTGAGTGCCAGAGTTGGCCATGCCCTGACAATTCCAGAAGAGATTTTTCATTTAGATTTCATGAATTAATTGTTTATAACATGATCTATAATTATTATTTTGAGTTTCTAGGCTAAAATTATTATTTAGATATGTAAATATCATTTTTATATGTTTTTATAGTATTATGTAAAGGTAACATGATGTTTATATAAGTTATGTAAGGGTAGAGTGTGTTTTATAGAGTTATGTAAAGGTAAATTAAAGTTTAAAAATGCTTTTGAAAGGTAAATTGAAGCTTATATATGTTTCTTAAAGGCAATTTCCATTTTCTATTATTTTTATAAGGGTATGTGACACTTTTTTAGGTTATTTAAGGGTAGAATTATTTTTCTGAAGTTACATAAGGGTAACAAGTGCTATGTAAGGGTAACCATAATTGTGTAAAGGTACTTTCATATATTTATAAATGTAGCCCACTTATTTTAAGTGTTTATTAATGGTAAACAATTAATTTCAATAGATTATTTATGGTACTTATATTATTGTGTAAGCTTAACCATTGTTTTATGATTATTGCATAAGGGAAAGTCACAATTTATTATTTTTGCATAAAGGTATCCTAAACCTCACATAATGGTAATTTAGGATCCTATAAATGTAAGTATTACTTACATAAGGGTAAATAATGAATTCTGAAGCTTGTGTATGGGTATTCTTCTATTTTTGTATGAGGAAAATTTTATTTCTTGTGAAAAGGTACTTAATACTTGCATAAGGGTATATAATACCTAAATAAGGGTACTGGAATGTTTTCAATACCCACATAAGTGTAACCATAGGGTTCATGTAAGGGTAATCCACATAAGGTTAATATTATGTTACCCTTATGCAGTGGTTACTTCTAAAAAAGGGTAAAAAAAATTAACCTATATGGTCCTACATAATGTTATAAACTTTAAATTATTCTTTGTTTCTCAAATCAATTCATATTTCAACTTGATGCAATTTTATTATTAATATAATTAATGCTTTTTTGTTATAAAATTACTTATTAATTGTTTATAATACCTATGAAAAAGTTTTAAACTATATTATGATAAATTAAATGTGATTCAAATGAGATTTATATATATTGATATTCATGCTGAAAATCATGGGAATTGTAATATTAAAATTTAAATTAGATGAAATATGAAGGTTCGGTCTTGATAGTTGTTAGGGAGTATTCCAAGGATGTTAATGTTTGTTATTTACTATTATATTAATTGACTTATCAAATTCCACTTTGTATTTGCTATTTATTTATAGTGGATATGGAGAAATACTTATAGTAATACTACTTTTCATTTATGAAATATTTATATATGGATTTTTATTTGAAAAATGAACATTGAAATATATGAAGTAGTATGTTGGAAAAATAATGATGTAATGAATTTCAAATTTGAAAATTTACTATGAAAAAAAACTTTATATACATAGAGTTGACAGAACCAGTATAGTAAGGGTGGTTGTGAGTTTTTTTAACTATAAAAAGTGCTACATATTTTGGAGATTATATATAGATCTCAAGTAAATTCCAACTATCATATCCTTTACTATTGTAGAGTTTTTTACTGCCTCAACACTTAGGATCTGAAGCTTTCTACTAGTTACATTGAATTAATTCATTTTTTTTCATTCTTTGTGCCTAATTGTAAAGGTTTATTCTACCCATTAAAAGGTAGTATTGTGGGATGTGATTCCATAACAAAATCCAGGTATTGTGTTGTGCCTCCAAATAGAAAAAGTAATGTTGTTCCTATTTTTTCTCTAGGTGAGAAAAAGGTAGGTATGTTTGGGTTTAATCCTCTAGGGGGAAATTCTTTGTAATTCCAATATGTCTCTTGGTGGGTAAAAGTCACTATAAGATTCCATTATAGTGGATATAGTGGGTTCCATATATCTCTATCCATGAGAGGTGTGAATACTGGATTGGGTTTATTTAGATATGAACCACTATAAAAATCATTGTGTCTATTTATTTTATTTTTTCATTTCATTAATATAATAACTCTGATCTACCCTTGAATAGTGTTTTTATTTATAAAGGGCCAATTCATCCTCGTCTTGGATAATATTTTATCTTCCCTTTGTGACCAACAATTGGTATCAAAGTTTGACCTAAATCTCAATATATATATTTATCTATGCTAACTATTTCTTGACTTAACCATAAAAGGGAAAAGATCTTGTTTGAGAATTCAAGAACTCATTTAAATGATGGATGGATACCACAAAACCACCATATTTTGATCTTACCGATTACGGATATTGGCAATCTTATATGGAATCTTCCTTAAAGTAAATTAGCATTGATCATTGGACAATCGTGATTAAACCTTACAATCTTTCAGAAGTTGAACCTGAATCATTAGTTTGAAATGATGTTGTAAAGTATATTCTAAATTAAAAGGTGATGAATATTTTATATTTTTCAATAAATATAAATGTTTATAGTAATGTATATTAATGTAAAACTACACATGATATCATGAAAAATTTCTATAAGTTATACATCTTATCTTGGATAAACTTATTATAACTAATTTGTGAATGTTAAGAGTTTAATATCAATAATTTAAAATGGGAGAAGATGAAAATTTTAACCAAATGTTCAATAGATTTACTATTATATTTAATGGTATGAGTTATTTGGGATAAATTCTTGAAAATCCTATTCTTATTGAAATATTTTTAGAGCACTCCTATTATGTGGCTTTCTAAAAATGTTTCTATAAATGAATGTAAGTCCTTTAAGGAATACACTCTTAATGAGATTATTAGATCACTATTATAATATTATTTACATATTAAAATTATTTCTAAAGAAGATAATTCAAATAAGAAGGGAATTACTTTTAATTAAAATATTTCCACTTACTCTTCTGGTTCTAATTTATAGAGTAGTGACATGAATGATACAACATATGTTAAAAACAGTGAATATAGAAGAAAGAAATGTTACCCAAGTAGTCCCTAAAACTATTATCCTAAAGATGATTTCAAGGAGAAGAATAATGGTAATTTAAATTCTAAATATTATCAAGATGTAATTTGTTATGAGTATAGGAAAAGGGAGAACATCAAGCTTGATTTCCCAATACTAAAGAAGGATTAAAAATAAAAGTAAGAAATAAAAGAAATAGAAGAGGTTTTTGGAAACCAGATGGAGTTGTAATGAGAATTAAAGTACTATTTAAGAATATATTTCTTGAAAGGATGGGAAAAATCTATACTTAATAGATTCATCAAATAAAGTAAGTGACTCTACTTATGAATATTCTTATGAATCTGAATATGAAAAATACACTATTAAGGAATTCATTAAAGAAGTTGAAATACTAGGTCATACATTTGAAAATATCACTAGTTTATACAAGAACCATAATATCCAACATAAGGTTGTTCTTAAGGATAATGAAAATATAAAGAAATTTGTCTAGAATGACAAAAATTATGCACATATAGATCTGGAAATTAAACAAGAAAATCTAAAAAATTGTCTTTCTAAAAATGAAAAATTGGAAAAAGAAATTGATTTCATTTGAAAGTGTTATGAAGATTAAATAAGGACTTCTGATAGCATTCTTAAAGATAATAAACATAAAAAAAATATTTTGAAAGTTTAAATTCAAATATTTTCATTTTTTCAAGGTATATAAAACTTTGATAAATTATTGAGTGTTAATAAAATGAAAAAAGAGACTAGATATTGGTTATAAGAATAGTTTACCTAAAATTTATATGATTTTATTTATTAAAAGTATTAATCGGTGTATATCTATTGCTACATGTTTTAGATTTCATATGAAAGGTCATTATGAAAATGATAATTCCGTGTGATTTACAAAATATCTTGGATATCCCAAGGTTTTTATTTCTAAATAATTAGCAGCTGGATTTAACATAAAGAAATGTTTGAAATTAGTTTGGATACCTAAGAATTCATATGATAATCTCATTGGACCCAAATTTCTATAGGTTACAAATATTTATTAAATATGTTTTATAGTGAAAGTTCCTTGGGAGCATAAAAAATTATGTTTGGTACATGGATAGTGGATGCTCAAGACATATTACCAGTGATGTATCAAACTTTCTATCATTAAATAAATGTGATGGGAGTAATGTTAATTTTAGTTATAATTATAAATGAATGTTAAAAGGTTTCACTGAGGTTGGGATTTCAAATTCTATTATTATTTCAAAAGTTTTATATATTAAAGGATTGAAATATTATTTAATAAGCATTTCCAAACTATGTGATGATGTAATTTTTGTTAAATTTCAAAATGATAAATGCATTATTTTCAAGGATAAATATGTTTAGTTTTATGAAAATATAAAATACAACATTTTCTCATTTAATTTTACTGAATTCACTGATCAAAATATAAAATTTTAAATGTTATAGAATCTGATAATATTTTAGGGTATATGAGGTAATGAGATGATAATTTCAAGTTAACTCACAATATTTCCATGAACTAAACAATTTAACAATTACCAGAACTCAAAGTGTACAATACCTTTTTGGTAAATATTTTATGAAAAGTAAACAACATATAATAAGTTTAAAGTAAATTAAAGAAATAAAAACTATTATTCCTCTTAATCGTATTCATTTAGATTTATTAGGTCCAACCAGAATTTCAAGTATGTGTGGTGAGATATATTGTGTTTTTATTGTTGTTCATTTTACTATATACAAATGAGTTTATTTCCTTATAGTTAAATATGAAACTTTACTTAATTTTATCACTTTTTTGTAAATTGGTTAAAAATGAGAAAGGAAAATTAAATAAATAAATTAGAAGTGATCATGGATGTGAATTATAGAATCTGTAATTTATCCAATTTTGTGAAGAAAATGCATATTTTCACAATTTGTAACCCCTAGAGCACCACAAAAAATGGAGCAGTTTCAAGAAAAAATAGAGTTCTTTAGGAAAAGGCCAGGACCATGTTATATTATTTCAATATACCTCAATATTTTTGATCATATGCTATTAAAAATTACTTTTATGTTACTAATAGAATTTTTTAGTACCATTATTAAAAAAGGCACCATATAAACTTTGGAAGGTGTGAAAACCGAAAATTGGTTGTTTTATAGTCTTTTTATGAATTTTTTTATTATTAATATGAAGTATACAATCAATAAATTTTATGAAAAATACGATGAAGGTATTTTCTTAGGATATTCAAATAATAATAGGCCATGTTTAGTATATAATAAAATAATCATGGTAGTTGAATAATCAATTCATGTAAAATTTTATGAAAATTATTTAAATATAAGAGATGATGATATTGATTTACTTGAAGATGAATTTAAATATTTTAATATTTAATACGAATAACCTCAATATAAATTTTCAAATATTAAGGGGGATAATATTTCCTCTCTAAATAAACCTATTCATGAAATATCATGGAAGACTCGTAGAGATCATCTTATAGATAATGTGATTGGTAATGTTGAACCGTTTTTTCAAACAAAAAAATATCTTATGAGTATTTTTTATTATCATTATTTTACAAGAAAAAATATATAGACTTTAGTTATTCCACTAAAATGATTCTCATGTTATTGGAATAAAATATATCTTTATAAACAAACAAGATGGATCTATAAATACAGTTAAGAATACATTTATATTAGTTTCTGAATAATATTCTAAAGAAGAAGGTACTGATTTTGAAGAATCTTTTTCACCTATTTCTACATTAGAATCCCTTAGGATATCATTATCCCATGATTCTTTCCATGGACTTAAATTATTTCCAACGGATGTATAAACCATTTTTCCTAAATGGTTATATTTTTGTAAAAATATGTTTTATACACCCCTAGTTTTGAAAATAAAAAGTATTATAATCAAATTTTTAAACTATTTTAAGGATTTATTTGGTTTGAAACATTCTCCTAGATTTTGGTAAGAAAGTTTGACTAATTTTCTTTTTTAAAACAATTATGAGAAGGGAAAGGTTGATCCAAATTTTTTTATTAGGAAATTTCATAATTATATCTAGATGGTACAAATTTATGTTAGTGATATTATTTTTGAATCTTCATGTGAAAATATTTATAACGAATTTTTAGATTTGATGACTTCTAAATTTGATATGAGAATGATGAGGGAATTTGTTTCCTTCCTTGGTTTTCAAGCATTTCAAATAAATGTTGGTATTTTTCTAAATTAGTCCAAGTATTCTATAGAGTTAGTTAAGAGTTTTGGTTTAGAATCTTCTAAAAGTGAAATTACTCACAAGATTACTTCTTAAAATTATATTTAGATGAATTTATAAAATTTGTTGATATTAAAAACAATAGACTAATGATTGGATTTTTTTTATAATTAACTTCTTCAAGGATTAATTTCATGTTTTCAATTTTCAAGTTTGGTATATTTCAAGGTGACCCAAAGTAAAGTCAAATTAAATCTTTTAGGAGTATTATTATATATATTAAAGGATCTTTGAATCTTGGTTCATTTTATCCTGCTAAAACTGATTTTTATTTAAAAATATATTCTAATTTTTATTTTAGTGGATACAAGATAGATAGAAAAGTCACATAAGGTATGTTTCATTTACTTAAAAAATATTTAGTTTCTTATTCTTCAATGAAACAAAATTCTATTTCTATTCCAACTTCTAAATATGAATATATAGGTGATTCATCATATTATGCTCAATTAATATTTATTAAGAAAACACTTTCTGATTTTTTTATTATGATAAAATTTTTATTTTCTATAATTATATTATTTATGTTTCTAAAAAACCCTTAAAATAGTCTTGGACTAAGAACATTGATGTTGAATTTCATTTTCTTAAATATCATGTACAAATGGGAAATATAAGTTTGGAATTTATTTCTAAATAAATTAAACTTGTTGATATACTTATAAAGCCTTTAGATTTTATTAATTTAAAAAAATCAAGTTTTTACTAGGTATGGTGGATATTTAAGTTTAAATATAACTGGAATAAATTTAGGGGGAGTTTGAGTGTATTTATATGGTGAAATTTTTATATTTACATCAAATCTAAAAAATATAGAATATGTTTTTAGTTTACTAATTTTAAATTCTATATACATTTTATTATTATATTTATGTTTTAAGTCTTCTCATAAAAAACAAGATGATGTTAACTTACTATTTAAGCTTTTAGTTTTCATAAGATAATGTTTTATGAATGGGATTTCATTATTTTTTTTAAAAATATTTAAAATTATACTCATAGTACAATTATTGAAGGTCTTAAAGTGGCTCTTTGACATATTTTTTATAAAATATGAATGTTTAGGAAATTTATGAAATATGATGTATAAATTTTTTATATTCATTTTTAATAACAAAAAATATATTCTTAATGTGTGTAAAATATAGTAAGAAAAACATTATTTCAAAGAGGGAATTTTTATACTACTAATTTATCTTTTTTATAATTTCAAAAATGGGGATAGTTTTTTAAATTATTATTTATTTTTAAATTATCAAAAAGGGGGAGAATATTTAAGTGGATAATTGATTAAATTTTATTTAATTTCTTTTTTATAGTTACAAAGTATCATGTCATGATAACTTACACTTTTTCATTATAAGTTCTCATAGATTTATTAAGTGTTATCTTTAAATTGTTATCTTTTATATTGATTAAGATATACATTAATTTTATTCTTATAATTTTTTGTTTCAAATATCTTTAGATATCATGTATTAATTGTTTATAACATGTTGTATAAGTTTACTGTTGAGTTACTAGGATAAAAAAATCATTTATATCTTTAAATGTCATTTTTACATGTTTTTACAGTGTTTTGTAAAGGTAACATGATGTTTATATAGGTTACATATGGGTAGAGTGTGTGTGTTTTATGAATTCATGTAAAAGTAACTTGAAATTTAAATATACTGCGTAAATGTAACCTAAAGTTTATATATGTTACATAAAGTTAACAAGCATTTGCTATTAGTTATATAAGGGTAAGTGACTGTTTTTATGGGGTATGTAAGGGTATAATTATTTTTTTGAAGTTTTGTAAGGGTAACCAGTGCTATATAAGGGTAACAAATGCTGCGTAAAGGTACATTCATATTTTTATAAAGGAAACCCACTTATTTTAAGTTCTTTATAAATGTAACCAAGGAATTTAAGTAGTTCTACAAGGGTACTTATATTATTGCATCAAGGTAACACACATTTTCTAAAAGTTGTGTAAGGGTAAGTCACAATTTCTTATAGTTTTGTAAAGGTATCCTAAACCTCATGTAATTGTACTTTAGGCTCCAATAAAAAAAATACTTACTTATGTAAGGGTAACTAGGGAATTATAAAGCTTGTGTAAGGGTATTCTCCTATTTTCATAAGCGTACCCATTTATTTCTTTTGAAACGGTACTTAATACTTGTATAAGGGTATATAATAGATGCATAAAGGCACCAAAAAAATTCAATATCCATTTAAGGGTGATTAGAGGATTCACATAAAGGTAATCATCTTAAGGCTAAAAGCATGTTACCCTTACGTAGAGGGTACTTCTCATGTTAGGGTAGAGAAAATTCACATATATGGTCCAAAAAAATATTCTTAACATGATTTTAAGAATCATTCCTCATATCACATCATATTTTCACTTGATGCAAGTATATTATGAATATAATTAATGTTTTTTTTCAAAAATTACTTATTAATTATTTAGAATCCATGTGAAAAAATTTTAAATTGTATTATGATAAATTAAATGTGATTCATGTGAGATTTATATATATTAATATTCACACTAAAAATTCTGAGAATTATAATATTTAGATTCAAATCAAATGAATTATGAAGGTACACTCTTGATTTTTGTCAGGGAATATTGCATTAATATTAATTATTTTTATTTACTAATATATTAATTGATTTAACAAGTTCTATTGTGTAGTTGTTATTTGTTTTTATAGGATATCGAGGAAGACCTGTAAGAATTCTTATTTTCCTTTATGAAATATTTACATGTGAATTTTTATTTGGGAAATGAACATGGATAACTCTGAAGTAGTTCTTTGAAAAAAAAAAATTAAATAGATTTCAAACTTGAGAAGTTGTGGTTCAAAAAGAAAACTCTATAGACATAGAGTTGAAAGAACTTATACAATAATATAAGTTGAGGATTTTTTCTTGAACTATAAAAAAATATAGCATATTTTGGTGATCATCTACTACTCTCAAATAAATTCCAACTATCTAATAGTTTTCAATTGGATATTTTCTTGTTTCCTTGATACTCAAACTTTGAATATTTATTCTAGTTCCATGAAATTACTTCTTTATATTTGTTTATATTCATCTAATTGTAAAGGGTTAAACTACCCATTAAAATGTGATATTTTGGGTTGTGACTCCCAAAATAAATCAGGAATTGGGTTATGCCTCCATGTAGAAAAGGAAGGTTTTTAGGGTAGTGCCTCCAATTAGGAATACAATAGGTCTATTTGGGTTTAAGTCTCCAAAGAAAAAAATGATTTTTAATTGGTTAATGATTCCAAGTAGGAAAAATAATTGTAAGATTCTATTATAGTGGATATAGTGGGTTCAATCTATCTCTGTTAAAGAGAGGGGTGAATATTGGACAAAGATAATTTAGATTCAAACCACTATAAAAATAATTGTGACTATTACTTGTATTTTTCCACTACATTAACATAATAACTCTGATATAACCTTGAATAGTTTATTTATTTAATTTATATAAAAAACGTCAAATTCACCCCCACTCTTGGATAATTTATTATTTTACCTTTGAGACTAATAGAATATGTGTGGATGATTATTATTATAAATTTTTGGGGACATATATAGCCTTATAATGTGTTGGTTATGTTTACATGTAATGAGCTCAAAAGTGTACACAAAAGGATTATCCTGTGATAAAGGGTACATGAGAGGATTATCCTAAGATAATGGGTATATGAGAGGATTATCCCAATCCCAAGGGTACATGGGGGTATTATCCTAATCCTTAGAAGGGTAAATTATAGGTAAACCCTAGCCCAATATGGGTACAAGTGTTGTAGGCCCAATCTCAGGAAGGGTAAACGAGTGGTGAGACCAAGCCTAATAAGTTACAAGGGTGGTTATCCCAAGACTACTACATGATTAATTTCATGGTTTAAATCCTTGAAATATGATTTCTATTCTCATTTTATGCCACACTCTTATGTAATAATCTTATTCCAATGTTATACTCTTTGGATCATGTTTATTATCTCATGATTACTTGCTATTTTTTCATGCTATATGTTTGTTCACTTTAGATTACATGTCCTTTTATCATGAGTTATAGAGAAATATTAATGTTCCATGTTATTTTTAATAATATATTTCTCTCATGATCATGCCTTCTCATCTGCTTATGATCTAACCCTTGATGATATATTGATAATTTTTACTTGACCGAGCGTTTGAGATCAAAATTTTCTTATGCTTCCATTCACCAAGTTATAAATGTGGTTACAATCTATATGTAGTCTAAAATGTAGTCTATTGTAGTTGAATTATGGAGAAATGTCTAAAGCTATTGAAAAATAAGTTACTTATGTAGCTGATCCCAAAAGACACTAAACCTTACATTATTGAGATTGTGTGAATATTATGAAATTTAATGTTTAACTTGTGGTAATTATTTAAAATGAAGATATTTTCATCTCATTATTATCAAATCCAATTTGAAATGAAAGTGTTTTTTACCACTAGACCTAGGAGTACAAGTTTGGGGTACCTCAAAATTTGAGAAGGCCATATATTAATTTTGTAAGTTTTGAGTTGTATATTTCAATAAAATTAGTAAATTAATTCATACATAATTTTTTTGAGTTTATAAAATATTATTAAGTGAATATAGAATATATTTGTTTAAATTAATAATATAACCCAATAAAGGCAATATCTCCACTACGATACGTATGATATTTGGAGTATACAAAAGTTATTAAGATCATACATAATATATCATAAATGGGATGTATAATTCTCCAAGAGTATAGTTTGGAAATGTACTTGATATTACTATCATGATACATAAGATAATTATTTATTATATAATGTTTTTTGGTTTGAAATAAATTTTTAATTATAATGTTTTAAAAGTTATGATGATGATTTTTTATTTAAATCTTAAATATCATGATGTTATTTATTGTCCATGATTCAAGTAGATCTTTTTGATAAATTAGAAGGAGAAAAACGTGGGTATTTTTTCATAGTAATTTCTAATAATAATGTTTGAATATTTGAAGACCATTTATAAAGATAAAAAATTTAAGTATTTATCAAGAGAAATATTTAACCAGTTTAAATGTGAATATGGATATTTGTGTAATATTATTTGAGATAATTTTTAGAAAGAAAAATAATATTTTGAGATCAGGGGGAGTGGACCCAAATTATTCTATAGATATGATAAAAGAGAATATTGAGAAGATCATGGTGTGGAATATATTAGAGTTTCCATATTTTAAATTTGGAAATAATATTCATGTGATTATATGAATATATAAGAAATGATTAAGAAATAAAGTGCGAGATAATAAAATATGGAAAAACTGACACTGATGCAATTCTAAGGATACCGTGTATCCAAAAAAATATAAACATATTTTGACCTGCTACTATTCAGATTATTCTATGAGCCTAAGAAAAAAATGAGATATCTAACATTGTGTGTGAGATTTGATTATTGAGAATTTAAGAAGTATAAAAGATCAAGATAATCCATTATTGTTTATATTATACATCTAAATCATCAATGAACATTGATAAGACCAATCTATGATGTCTTTTTATCATAAGGATAAACTGAGATACTGAGATAGTCATTCAAGATTATTATACTAGTGGAAACCTTTAATATTTCTATAAATCATATGAAGGAGAATAGTTATTTTGAATTCCAATGAATACTTTTTATTACCTGTTGATCACACTTCAAGTGGAGACAATTGAATCTAGTATTTCCGACAGACCTGGTAGGTTCAAGAGTCTAATGTTTGTAATTTGGTTTCATGAAAGTAACCTGATTGGTTCTAGGAATATAGGTTTAAGGATATAACCTTACCAAATATTAATCTTGATAATATAATAGAAATTGTGTGTGTGTGTGTGTGATAATAACCACCATACACTGGGCATGTAGAATTCCCCATTTGAGATGAACCTCATAAATAAATCCTAGTGTGATCATGTTTTTTTTCTTTCTTATTTTCGATAGAATGCATACTGGCTAAGGTGTGAGAAAATATTGAGATATCCATTTACCCTTACTATTGTAGTGGAAAACAGGGTAAAATATTTTAATTAGTAAAAAGTCACCAACACAGATTCACCCCCATATCAGTGTAGTTTTACTGATCCTAGTGTAAAAATAATTGGTATCAAATCTATGGTTTCACCGCTATTTAGATTCTCATAATTCTGATGATTATAATATTTTGAGCTTTTGAGTGCTCTTTCAAAATCCTCCTTAAGTTCATAATTGTAGATGATATTTCAACAATTAATTGGAATTTTATTTTTTCCAATACTTTAATGAATATAAATGAGAAATATATGATAAATCTAAAGAATATCTCTCTCTCACGGAAAGTGGAAGAAAAATAATTTTTCACATGTTAAAATCATAAAGAATTCTGACCTAGAATGGATGAAGATGATTTAGTGAAAAACCCCACAACTAAGAAGATATATTACACTTATAACTCAGGTGATTCATAATCTTTACATTAAGATGTAGTGACTATAATCTATTATCAAAATTTTCATTTTTATAAAATGAGTAAAATTGGTGAAGATCACATCTATAAAGAATTGCATGTGAAAATATTTGATAATTCATGTTATTATTTAATAGTGAACCTACAAAGAGTTCCTAAAGATATGGTTGTTTTTATTTGTGTTACTATGAGAAACATGCCTAAAGAGAGCACCCACCTTGAATAAGATAATAAACAGATGGATGAAATACTATATGAAAGGAATTGACATGTATAAAACTCTAAAATGTTGTGGTCAAAAGTGTTAGGAATGTGACACTTTAATATTTGAACTCAAGAACTAAGAATAATTTTCTAAAGACAACTCAAGAGAAATATTAAGCTCTAGAAATTATTGGGGAGAATTTCCATACATTAGGAAAGATAAGGCCAATCATTGATGTTAAGAATACTCAATTAGATATTAAAGAAAATAATACTAATAAACTGCCAATTTAATGTGAGGAAAGACTAAAATAAATGAATATTATGAGAATAATGATGATAAGATAAATAATAAATGAGAAAATAGAATAAATATATTTGAGTATGTGAACGATTTTTATAAATATAAAGTATTTTTAATTATAGGTTAAACATAAAAACCTAAAAGTGAAAAAATCCAAGTCTATACAATAATTAGAGAGAAGATATACTAAATTAGATACTTCTAATGAGGATCTTTATTCTAAAATGACTCTATCCTATAGTAATAATAGCTTTAAAACATCTAATGATAAATAAAATGACCCATGATAAAAATGATTTTATTTTACATATTTTACATGTTTTAAAACATTACATTTCATAAATTATAATATCCCAAGGACCAATAGGTTCAGTGTCTTTGGAGTCTAGATAAATAATTAGATTATTTTACAAAACTCAAGATAATTTATTTTTAAATGAACCATTCTAGACCATCTTATAGAAATCTCTTTAGTAAAACTCATCCTCATAGCCTGGGAAATGAAAACATAATACAGGGGTGAGATCATACTCTTAGTAAGTGGTGAATAAATATTTCATCAAAGATGATTTCATGAGAATAAGATAAAACCTAAACATAATAGAAATATCTCAACCTCATGAGTGATAATTATAAAACATAAGTGAGTATCAAATTACATGGAATAAGAAATTAAATCCAAAAAATATCAACATGGAAACATAATCGCTATAACCTGGCTTGAAATAATTTAACATAAAACTTTGAATCATGAGACCATAATAACTAAAATACATTAATGGTGGAACATATATTATTATAGAGAAACATTACTTCCATAATCCATGCCATCAATTACCATTCTTACAAGAAACTAAAATATACTTCCAAATACCTATAATATGCGATATAAACTCTTAACCACTGAATTGAAGGGTGATATAAAACAGAACCCATAATCTTCTATACATATGTTTTACACTTAATATAACTAATAATCATATATTAAATAATCCTTCTAAAATATAATGGTTTTCTAAAATATCCAAATGGAAATCATTCACTTTTCTTAAAAAAACCCATGGAAATAAAATGTGTTTCATAAAATATCCAAAGAGTATAAAATAACATCATGAATTAAATGATTTGATAATAAAAACTTGATGAAAAAAATAATTACATAAAAAAGGAAAATATATGGTGAAACAAGAAACTTAACTCCATTAGAGATATATCATTTTAATATCATGAAAACCAAATCAATAAAAGAGGTTTTCGAAACAAAAATATTCATCATTGTCAAATTCATAATTATGAATCTATTTTCAAAAAGTCTTCTTATTTTTTTAAACAAAGTAAGTTAAAATAAAATCTTTCATAGAAATTGACTTAGATAAAAAATCCTTTTCC
This sequence comes from Viscum album, assembly GCA_963277665.1. NCBI lineage: Eukaryota > Viridiplantae > Streptophyta > Magnoliopsida > Santalales > Viscaceae > Viscum > Viscum album. The sequence goes on along the minus strand of OY728146.1, from coordinate 885,802,723 downwards.
CCTAGAAATAAATAGAGAAAAAAATTCAAAAATGAAAAGTGCAGTGTACATAAGGGAAAAAACCAAGAAGAAGTTGTATAACTCAATAGAATAAATTTAAGTTACCAAGTCCCTTATCTTTACCCTTGATTTCCATGTAAGTGATTTAACCATTTTTATAATGAATATAAACATATTAATTACCTATTTCATAACCGTATTAATATATATTTACATTTATACTCAATTGATAAAAATTATCTTCATGTATTAGAGTTTTATAATCTTTTTTTAAAATTGAGTGTTAATAATCTTGACAGTTTTGAACTTCGTTCATAAAGGGAGCATCAATATTCCATTTTCTCCAAAATAGAAAAATTTAAAAACTATTAAAGGTTCTGATTTTTTAAATGACTTATAATGTTATAATTCCATTACATGGGATTTTTAGTATCAATTCATGAAGACTAAAAAATGTGATGGACTAATTTCGAGTTAAATACCAATATCGATAGATTACCTTATAAAAAATAATTATTTTTTATGTTTTACATAAATAACCACAATCAAGATATATAATAATTATATATATCATAAATAATATTCCAATATAAAATAAAACCATCCATTATGGTGGTACCGAGAAACAAAATGCATTGTTCCATGGAAGTGGTAGAATACAGATACATACGATTAATGATCCCATTTGTCAATGAATGGAACAAAAGATTTTATATGATAAATTATAATTTTATAGTTATAAATATAACATTAAAAACATTATAATTCATCAAATACATCCTTTTTATAACCTGTGAGAGGTGGTGATGAAAAATGAACATCATCACTTTGTGGAGGTGGTGGTTTAAACAAACACGTAATCAATGTTATTTTGTTTTCTTAGTAGATAGAAATGATTGAAAAAATATTTTAAAATTAATACAATTAAATTTAATCACACTAATTATACTTATTTATTATATTAATAATGTTATATATGGTTTATTAATTAATATATTAAAATAAAAGACTAAGATAAAGTAATACCCATGTTGGAAGCTTGGGTTTTCACTTAGAAAAATCCTTATAAATAAAGGAATTAAGAAAAATAAAGGTGACCAGAAGATTATGAACGTGAGATAGGGTTATATGAGGATAAAATTATCACATTTCTTACCATAATTTATAAAGATATGTGATTCTGAAAGTGGTATAATTGTTTCTTTTTTATAAGTGAATAAAAGGGTAATTTTGGGAGTAACCATTACATTTTCAATAATGTAAAATTACAATTCAAGGTTCAATGGAGAAAAATGGACAAACGATGAGTGTACAATAATTGTTGGTCTAAATTCACATCAAAAATAAATGTTGTATACAATCTTGAGTGCTTTAGGGCTTTATCAATAAACTTTTTAACTTTTACCCTAATTTACTTTTACCTTGGTAATTAATTTTTAATCTTAATAACTAATTTTAATTAAAAATTGATATTATACATTTTTAATAATTTTAACCTTAAAATTTCTATTTTTTTAAATCATTTTACCAAATAATTTTTTTAAGGTTTTAAATATTAATTTTAAAATAAACACATACAATGCATCAAAAATGTTTTTAGAGAAAGTGATTTTCTCAGTTTAAAAATTTATGTACAAGATAAGATTTTCATAGATACTAATTTTTATGACAAAAATGGTTATTTATAAAAAAACATTGGTGGATTTAAAAGCAATAAAAACCAAAATTTCACCATCAAAACATTTAATTAGAAGAAAAGATAGAAAATAGTTTCTATTAAATTAATATTTTAATTTAGGTCTAAAAAAGTTGGACATATGACTTATATTATAAAATAATATATTAAATTTCATAATTTAATTACTTAAATACATATTTAATAACTTAAACTATTTTTTACATCTTGTACACTCTTAGAGAATGATACAATCATAAAAATTAAAATTTTAACAAAAATCATATTTTTTTACTAAAAAAAATATTTTAAGAAAAAAAATAAAAAATTATACTAATAAAAAATTTATATGAGGAATTAAAAAATGAATTTTTTTTATCAAATTTATGTACTAAAATTTATAATTATAGTTTTTTTAAAGAAAATATATAATATAAAAAAAATGGATTTTATTTAAGATAACCTTTTTTGATATTTACTCATTTTAATTATTTATCTTCTAAAGGTAATAAATTTTAATGGTTTTTCATATTAATGTTCATTATATAATTATAAATAGTTTTTTCTAATATGTTGTGGTTATTTTACATTATTTGTTGCATGTAACACCTATTATCGAACATAACATCAGTTTTATAAGGTCAATAATTTCATGTCACTATAATAAAGTTATTGTAAGATTAAAGAAAAATGTTAACTTTGCTCTAAAAAACATTGTTTCTATGAATAAAATTTTCATGAATAGTGTGGTCCATAAAGAAAAATCTAGGAAAAAATGGATTGAGAAAAATCATGAGAAATCCACCACTACATAATTGATGGTGGTGATCATGTGTAAGAGAAGTTATTCCCCAAAAAATCCCAACTAGATGATAAGGTATCATAAAAACATTAAGGTATTCATATTTTCTAGATTATGCCAAAGAGAAAGAGATCAAGATTCATTTTCCATTTTTTGTGTTTTGGAACGTTTGGGCATAAAGTGCATGGTCTTTTGCATAACTTTTCAATCTCTGTAGGTCAAATAATATCTAAATCAAGGGAGAGAAAACCTATATTTATTAAAATCATATAGAGGAATGGAAATAATATATTCTTCTCTAATAGATTTAAAATATTATCAAATCCATGTGGTGTTTGAAATCCAAGTGGTCATAGTGTAGAAGCATGTTGGTTTAAATGAACCAAAAATGATACAAATAAAATTGGTTAGAGAAGACCATGAACTCTAGGGGAAAATATAAAAGATAATAAATGTGAGATTACATTTGGATATAATAAAAATAAAAAATCCAAAAAAAATTCTAAGAAGATAAATAAATAAGCTTCACCAAAATAAGAAGAAGTTTCATCTATTATGGTATAAAAGTACACACCATGAACCACTATCAATAGGCCCTGTAAATCTATTTTTATATAATAAATCTAAATAGAAATATAAAAGAATAAATTCATAAAAGAAATAAATGGATTATTTTGGTAGAATAAATCCATGAAGAATAATTTGAATCTCATAATAATTTTCCTAAAAATGGAAACTTTTATATTAATGGGAAAAAAATATGGAAGATCCAAGAAAGATAACCATTATTCTAAAGGACACATGATCATTTATCTATCTCAATTTAAAATAGAAAGAAAAAGGGAAAAAATAACAAAATTAAATTGATATAAGGAAAAAATAAATTCCATAATAATAAGAAATATTTTTTGATGGAAGTGTTTCATAAAGTGATAACCTAAGAGTTCTTGAGAAGCTATGTGAAAATTTAAAGAAGGATAGAGACAATTCCAAATATTATTTTATCATTCTGCAATCCTAAGTGGATATTCTCAAGAAGATGGAGCTATAACCCAGAAACTCATGTGACATTATGGATGTTATAAAGGATAAAATTCCACATAATGAGGTTTTTGAAAAAAGTAATAATTCCATGCTAACCAATATTTTTACTTGTAAGACTAAGGGGGAAAACATGAAAATTTCTCTAGAAATAGTGTTTGAAAAAATATAATTTATTGTTTGAGAAAAAAAAATCTTATCCTTAGGTCTCTCAATAATAATATTTATAAAATCCACTTTATTCACATATGCATTGTGCTGTTTATTTATTTATTTACAAGTAATTAAAGGTGATTCTTTTAATATATAGAAGTGAAAAATTAATTAAACATGAATAACTAATTCATATTTAATGAAAGTACCATCATGTGAAGGCCTATTTATTTATTCATAATAATTAGTTTCAATTCTTAGAGAAATTGTTTTTAATTATTAGATTTAATTTTAAAGTGGTCAACCTTACCGAATAATTTTCTTGTGTGTATCCATTGTGGGAGAGAAATATCTAAGAAATATGAAAAAATCATTTATCTTTAGTGAATATGGATTTTAGAGAAGGTTATCATAAATTTATGACTTTTGAGGCATGATTGAAATTATCCTAAATCTATTTTTATTTAAATATTTTCTAAAATTTTTGGGAAGTGTTGGTTGAGGTTTTTCAAGATGAAAAACGAAGATATTTTGAGAAATTTAAGGGGTTATTTATAAAACTAAACATACTAGTTATTTTGAATGTTTTTAATCTATTATTGAGATATGTTTAGAAATTTATGTTTAAAATATCAAGATAAAATATTCATCCATTGCTTTCATCTTGAAATTCTATTTGAACTTGCCCTGAGAAAAGAATTTTGAGTTTAAATAATATTATGGTTAGGTTATAGATAACTTTTTTCCAATGTTGGTCCATCTATTTTACACCAATAATTGATCAATAAGACTTTGAGTGGGATAATTTATGCCACATGGATTTAAGTTACATGATACCACCCTCTTTAATTTTCGTTATATTTATTATCAATAATGGGGAGGGATAATAAAATTATTGAGAACATATTGACATGCATTTTCTATATTATAATTGTAAACTAATATAAAGGGGGGATTATTGAACCCATTTGTGATATGTTTTATTTATTTTCAGTAATAAAGATAGTAATATATGTTTAGAAGATTATATATAAAAGAAAATTAAGTATCCAATCATAATTATTAAGATGATTAAGAGAAAAATACCCAATAAATGTTTTCTACATGTGTTTAGGTGAGATGTTTGGATAACACCTTGTAGTGGGGATTTGGAAGTTACCTCTTGTTTAATTCACTAGAAAAGATTTTCAATATTGGGGAGAAAAAATTAAGGTGTTTCTATGAATGATTGTAAAGGAAGATTATGAGGTTGTTGTTAATTGTAGTATGAAGATATTTTTCATGATCATAGTGCATCACTAATATGGAAGGTTGTTTCATTCATTGAGGTTGATAATATTGTAGGATAAGAAGTTTTCTATGAAGTATCATGATTATTGGAAACTATATCTCCCTGAGGAAGTTGATAAACATAGATATGAACATTTATCCTTGTGATTATCATTAATTAAGACTAATAGTTTTTTGTAAACACGCATTTGGGAAGTTAGAGAAATCTATTTGAAGTTGAAATAGGAATTGTGTTGATTGTAAAATAGTAAGAGCTCCATCATTAAATACTTGGTTTAGTTTGGACAATATTTGAGTTCATTCTTGCTACAAAGTTCCTTTTAATTCTGTAAAAAAACTTGTGAAGGCCTTGGAATTTATTTGAATTATTTAAACTAGTTTTGAAAATAATTAAAGTTGATGAGAACTATTGGAGTGAAGTTGACAAGGATGGAAGTTAATTCTAAATGTTTTGAGTTGTAGATTTATAAAAAAAATGGAAAAGTTCCTCATACATAATATCTTTGAGTTTGGAGAATCTTTTCATGAAAATATAGAATATATATATTTAATGTCATATAATAATACAATAATTTAAAGATTTCCACTGTTATACATAATATATTTAGACCATACAAAATTTTTTCGGAGAATTTGTAAATATATTAGATTGTGTGTATGATTTTTACATAGTATAATTTGTTAAATTAATTGAGATAGCCGTTGTGATATATAAGATAATGATTTATTAGGTATGTTTTTTTAGTTTAATATAATTTTGGAATCCTGGAGTTTAGAATGTGATGATGTTGTCTTTTTCTTAAAATCTTAAATATTATTATGTTGTTTATTTTTTGGGATTCGAGCATATCTTTTTGAAGAATTAAAAGTTGAAGAATATGCAGATATTCTAATGAAACTTTTGGATAATAATGTGTGAATATTTCAAGAACATTTATGTAGATAAAAAGTTAGATAATTTATTAATAGAAATAATTTTACTAGTTTAAATGAGAATATGTGTATTGGTGGAATATTAATTGAGGAAAGTTTTTATAAGAAAAAAATATTATACGATCATGGAGAGCTATCCCACTGGAATTTATTGAGATGATAAAAGAGAACATTGAAAATATTATGGTTCCTAATATCTTGGATTTTCTATATTTTAAACATGAAAATAATATTCACATGATTCTATTAATATATTATAAAAGTTAAAGCAAAAAAGCATAAGGTGATTGAAGAAGGAAAAAACCGGTACTTCTATAATTATGAGGATCCTCTGTATTGAAAAGATAGAAAGAAAATCCAACCTACTTCTATTATGATTATTCTATGGTTTGAAGGAAAAAATAATAGATCCAACACTTTTTTTTAGAGTTTATTCTTGAGAATTGAATAATAATATAAGATCAATAGATATCAATGAAGTTTTTACTAAACATCCCAATTAACAAAGAATTATGATAATACTAGCCTAACAAATATTTATATCTTAATGTTGAAAGAAGACATGGAGATAGTTTTTTGAGATTTATACACTGGATTCATCCTTGAAAATTTTTGTATATCTAAGAAAATATATAAGATCTATTTTGAAGTGAACTTAATTTTTTTTAACTATTGATAAAAATTCAAGGGGATCCATCCGAATTTGATATTTTAGTAAGACATGGTAGGTGACAAATCATGATGATTAAATTTTGATGATTTATTTTTCAGTTTTTTTAATGAATTTTACTTGGTTGGTTCTATTAATAGAGTTCCAAAGATATAGCCTTTCAAAATATTTATATTAAAAATAAAATAGAAGTTGGGTGTGTGTGGGATAACAACCACCATACACTAAAGATATTTCCATCCAAATTAGAGGAAAATATCATCAAAAAATTCCTATGTGATCTTGATGTTTGATTTCATATTAATTATTTCTTTTATATTGTCCAAGGTTTGAAAAAGGAGTGTGATTTCCAATCACCATAACTGATGTAGAGGTAATGCCAGAAAAAGATTTTAATTCATAAAAAGTCACCCACACTAATTCACAACCCTCTCAGTGTTGTTTCACCAATCATGGTGTAAAACAATTGGCATCAAAGTTACCATTCCACCTCAATTTGGATTCTTAAAAATTTGAATATCTGAACGTTTTAATGTCTTGATTTATTTTTTAAAAATTATCATCAAGTGGAAACTTAAGAAAGATGTTTCAATTTCTAATCATAATTTTATCTCTTATATGAATCTGAGGAATACAAAGAAGAAAGAGATGATAAAGTTAAATAAGGCATCCCTCTCAAGAAAAGAGGAAGAAAAAAATACTATCCATGTGTTTCATTCATGAATAATTTGGACCTATCAAAAATGGAAGGAATTTGGTGGAAAAATGAAAAAATGAGAAAATGGACCACACTTATGCCTTCAGTGATTCGCAATATTTAAATGAAGATACAATAACTATAATAACTTGTTGAAATTTTCTTTTCGATGAATCAAGTACTAATAAGGAATATCACATCACTAAATAATTATATAAGAAAGAATACGATAATTCATGAGTTTATTTAATGAAACATATATCAAATTTTCCCAAAGATATTGTTTTTTTATTTGTGGATCTTTAAGATACATTTTTTAAGATATATAATCCCTTGAAGAAGATGATAAATGAATGTATAAAGCACTAGATGAAAATGCATGGGCATGTATTAAACTCACCTAGAAATTTGAGGCCAAAAGTGCAACGAATGTGATAATTTCATATTTTTTATTTAAAAATGATAAGAATTTTCTCATAAAAACTCAAGATAAATATGAATACCTAAATAATATTGAGGAAAAATCCCATCAAATAGAAGAAAATAAATGGTGTATCATTGATATCAAGAATATTCAATGAGATTTCATGAAAAATAAGATCAAATATATATAATATTTAATGCAAGAAAAGACAAAAAAATCATAAATATTATGAGAAGAATGATGAGAATATCAAGAAGGATGATAAAAATTTATTCAGTATGAAGTTTCTTGAATTAAAGGTGAATATTGTAGATTTGGTTGTGACATGAGTTATGTCATCCCAAAATATTGGGAGAATAGTTTTTTCCTTGTATACTTATAAGGAATTTATTTATACTGATATAAACCTATATTATGGTAAGAAGATATTGAGAACATATAATGATGAACCTATTGTAATTTCAAAGAAAAAGGTATCCTTTTTTTTGGAAAACTTTATTTCTACTATTTTAGTTTTCATGAATAATATAAATACTAAAGAAAAATATAAGGAAATATCGAATAATAAAAATCCTGAAGAAACCACCACTATATCTATGGTGAATATGACCTTGTTTATAAGAATTATTTCCCAAAAGAATCCCAATTGGATGATAAATTATCCAAAAAATAACAAGTTATTCATGTTGGATAGATTGTGTCAAAGATCAAGAGATCAAGATTCATTGGCCATTGTTGGGGTTGTGGAATGTTTAGTCATAAGGAACTTATTTGTTGTGGTATATTTTCAATGTCTAGAAGAAAAATATTGTCTATATCAATGGGGAATGAACTTGAGTTGATGAAAACTACATAGAATAAATTTGATAGTTTATTTTTTCTAATAGATTTGAAAGATTTGAAAATATATATAGTATTTGGAATCAAAGTTGTCATAGTAGAGAAGTATATTGGTCTAAATCAACCAAGAATGATCCAAAAATGATAAGAGAATACTGAAAAAGCTTAGGGAAAATTGAGAAGACAATAAAGTTGTAATTTCCTTAGGATGTAATAAAAATAAAAATCTTGAAAAAATAATAATGAAAAAGATAAATAAATATTATTTACCAAAAAGAAGAATAAATTGCTTCTATTATAGAATAAACTGGCACACCATAAATTATTACAAATAGGTAATGGAAATTATATGTTAATGGAGGTAAGAAAAAATAATATAGAAGAGAATAAATTCATAAAATAAATAAAATTATTATTTTATTAAAATAAATTGATGATGAATAATCTGAGTCTCATAATAAGTTATGAAAAAGTGGAAAATTAAATATTCAGGAAAAAACATGTGGAACATAAAAGAAATATGACCACGTTTTCATAAAATGAATGTTCATTTGTGTAGCTCAAATGGGAATGGAAATAAAAATGGAAAAATCACAATAAAATACAAGTGATATAGGGAAACAAGAAACTCCATATGAATACGAAATCAAATTTCATGAGTGGTTGTTAAAATGACATGACCAAAGAGTTATTGGGAAGCTATATGGAAGGTGGAATCATGCCATACATAATTCCAAAGATTATTTAATCATGATACCATCCCAATTTGAGATGCTTAGAAAAATGATTCTAACAATAAGAGACTCATGTGCCTTAATTAATTATAAAAATGATAAAATACCACGTATAGATTTTTTTAAAAAAAATAAGAAGTCCATGTTGTCCAATATTTATACTTAAAAGTCTATAGAAGGAATCCAAAAGAGTTCACCCAAAAATTGAGTTGGAAATAATAGAATTTAAAGGTCAAGAAACAAATATCATCCATGTGGATCACACTATGGAACTTTGGACAGTCCACCTTATTCTCATATCCATTACGATTTATTTTTCTTTATTTAAAGATAATTAAACTCGATTATTTAAATTAGGGAACTAAAAAATTGACAAAATAGGATTAACTATTCAAAATTTAATGAGAGTCCCATTTTGGAAGGACCTATTGATTTTTAAATAATAATTGGTTTTAATTATTGAAGAAATTATTTTTTATTCTTGGAGTTCATTTTTAAGTTTCTAAGCTTAGTAAATAATTTGTTAGATTGTATCCATTGTGGGGGAGAAGTTTCTGAGAAAGTTTCCTGAATCATTTATCTTGAGTGAATATGAAATTTATGAAAAGTTCTTGAAATTTTTTAATTTTGAGGTATGATTTTAATTTTAACATATCTATTTTTTATAGATCTATGATATAATTAAATTTAATATCTGTTTATATTTTTTCAATATAAAAATAAAGTAATTTTGAGATATCCAAGGGTTTATTTCTAAAACTAAATTTTCTAGTTATTTTTAATGTTTTTAATATGTTGTTGAGATGAGTGTAGGAATTCAAATTAAAAGTATCATAAAATGATATTCAAAAAATTGGTATCAAATTTAAAATCTATTTTGACATTCTATAAGACAAAATTTTTGAGTTTGTGTCATATTTTCATTTGGGGATGTATAAATTTTTTGTCCATGTTAGTCCCTCTTTTTTTCTATAATGAGTATTTATCATATTGAATTAGAGTGTAATAATTGATGCCACATGAATTTAAGTTAAATTATATAACTTCCTTACAAAATACTTTTTATTTATTTTCAATAAGGGAGTGAGATAATAAAATTATATAGAACATACTGATAATCATTTTCTATATTGGTATTGAAAACAAATCCAAAGGGGGATTGTCAGACCTATTAGTGATATGTTGTATTTTTTTAATAATAATGATGTAAATATATTTTCAAAAGATAATCCTAGAATAATAATGTAGTATCCAATAATATGTGTTGAGATAATGAAGATAAAATTACTATTTCAAGGTTTTATACATTCGCTTAGGTGAGAAGTTTGGAGAACACCATGCAACATTATCATGACTCGTCCTAGTGGGGCCTGTGGCCCAACTCCCCAAGCCCACCTCTAATAGGATAGGGGATGGTGACTATCACCTATTAGGCATATCAATATCATGGGAGGAATTTCCTATATACTTTTACACATGCACACATCTCCAAGCCCATAAAATGATGAAATGTAAAAACTACTAAGTAAACAATGCATGCATACACTAAGATCTCACAATAGAGTACTATAGTAAAAGTAATAGAAAGTAAACATGTCCAAATATAAGTCCACCAAAAAGAGTCTATAACCAAAATTCCAACCTATAAGAAAACTAGTAATAGGACTATTGTATGAAGCTGTAAGAACACAAATCAGTCTTTCCGGTCTCTCTAAGCATATTTTGGTCCTATTCCGCCTTGAAATCCATCAAAAGGGTAAATCATCTTCATAAAAAACAACACATGTGGGCAAATCCCTTGTAGGGGTGAGTATAATAATAACCATTAGGACACCCCAAAACCACAAATAAAAACCAAAAAAAATACCACACAGTATTACCACAAAGGAATACTACACATGATTACCACAAAGGATTGCCACAAAGGAATACCATATAGGATTACCACAAAGGAATACCTCATAGTATTACCACAAAGGATTACCACAAAGGAATACCACACATGATTACCATAGAGGAATTCCACAAAGGAATACCACACAATATTACAACAAATTAATACCACATAGTATTACCATAAAGGAATACCACATAGGATTTCTACAAATAAATATCACACATCATTACCACAAAGAAATAACACACAAGATTACCCCAAAGGAATACCACACAGGATTACCAAAAAGGAATACCACACAATATTACCGAAAAGGAATACCACACATGATTACCACAAATGAATACCACACTTTATTACCACAAAGGAATACCACAATGGATTACCACAAAGGAATACCATGCAATATTACCATAAAGGAATACCATATAGGATTACCACAAAGGAATACCACATAGGATTACCAAAAAGTAATACCACATAGGATTACCACAAAATAAAGTATAGTCATCTTCAAATAGGTATATTTCTACAACATATGTAGTGAGAAAATCCAGATATACTCAATCCAAGACACACAGTCTCGAGGTAATCCACAACCAAATACTAGGCACAAGATTTTTCTTGAAGCATGGTCATTCTGAGAGAACTCACTCCTCAATCCATGATATCATCAGAGACACTCATGAAGAGATCTAGATCATTTTGGATCAGTCCAAATGAGAACATATTGGTCAAGGAATACTATTATACACAAAGAGGGGATCCTAACCAGACACATTGGGAAATACCACCAACCCTACCGATGCATCCCGGTTGATGGTGGAATATCTTTCTACTCTCATTGGTTACATCGATTCCACAAAAATCTACTAGGGGTGATGGAGTATCACACTTTAGTCCCACATAGGGGTACCATACACTATCTAGGACTCTACCTCTAGAGGAGATTACAATCCATAGATGTGGAAGTAATGTCGTACTAAAACCTCGGGGAAAAGACCAAGGGAATCCTCTCAACCTATACTAGTCCAAACTAAAAACTCAACACCAGTCTCGAAAAGATTGTCTCAATGTCAGGGTATCAACAATGCAGACATCGAACCAACAGATGAAATTTTTTATTATTATGGCAGTTAGAAATTTCATAGGGGGGTCATTGGTCCTACGGACCGACCGCACGGTCGATTGCCCAGACCGAATGCCCCTGGATTCCACAGTCGACTACCATGATAAACCACCCTAAATCTGTCACAGTCGCATGGAAGACGAATCTACCATAGCTCATGGTCAACCACCATGGTTGACTGTGGAATGGCTCCGGCTCGGTCACCCCGAGTCTGACTCAAGTCCGGTCTGCTTAGCTCATTCCACTCCTCCTAGCCTAACCTGTCTCCCATGGCCCATTCTGCTCGATCACGGGCTACCTGGGCCACCGCATGCGGCCCACCTAATTGTGTTCATGGCCTCTGATTCACACGTCTGCTACCACGGTCTTCTCCTGCCAACTCCTCTTTCTCCCACATGCCAGCCCTCTTTTCTCCACACCAGCGACAACACTGCCTCTGATCGTTACTACCTCTAATTGTTGTCACCTCTGATCACCGCTGAATGGGGCTGCTGACGCCACCACCTCACCTCACCGAACCGTCTCTCAGGTGATCCCTTTCACAAAACATTGATATGCATCTAATTTACAAATTCAAAATGGTCACATATATGTGCTCCTTGGGTCCTATTCTACATAGACTAACTCTCCTTTGTTGGTTTGCCTCCAATATGGGTGTCCGATTGCATTCAGAGCCACCCATAAAGTCGAGTTGTGACCACATGGGTCCAATGGTGAAGAAAGTGAAGAATAGAGGAAAGAAAAGCACAAATAAAACCCTAAGGAATTAATCTTGGACTTTTTTTTATTGGCCTCAATTAATTCTTGCTAGAACGAAGAATGAAGAACCAACTCAAGAAAGCTCCCGAAATAATTGCCACAATAATTTATAATCCCACACAATCAAACTACAGATCAATATGTTTGGGGATTGACCCACATTCATAATGAAAATAAAGAACATGGAAACCACAAAGAAATAACTACCCTACCTCAATTTGTATTGGTCGTTGATGAAGAACTATTGTCGCGTCATCTTCGGTCCTCAATTTATAGAACTTGAGGGGCATCATTTGATCGATCTGTCGTCATTCTCCAATGGTTTCTATAGAGGTTATTTCTCCACATCTCTAGATAAATTTTAGGGTTATGAGTATAATCATGAATTTCTGACAAAGAATTATTAAAAAGGAAAGTTTCTGCATCAAATAAATAATTTTTTAAAATTTATTTACTTTATAGTTACGCCCTCCTTGGATTTTTCTACAGACAACTCATGTTGAAAAAATTTATGGTGTGCCTAGGGAAAACACCACATTAAAAACTCAATGGTGTTATTATATTTCTGATCTGATTCACCATTCATGATTTATTAGAATTTCAAAATAAAATAATTTAATTTAATTATTTTATTTACAGTTACGTCCTTGTTGATTGTTTCTATAGGTGACCAGTGCCGAACAAAGTTAGGTTGAAACTAGGGTAAAGTTGCCATTATGATCTCAATGGTGCCTTTAGATTAATGATTCGGGAACCCATTTAATATTTATTTCACTTTTTCAAGAAAACTGTGTGCACTTACTATTAAAAAATTTAATATTTTTCAAATAATTGTTCCTATCACACCAGGCCTAAGAATCACACATTATCTCAGCTCCTAGTCTAGAAATCAATCCATATAATATCTAAAATTAGTGCATGGAAAATATAAGATGTTACATTATCCCCACCTTGGGGTTTTACATCCCTAAAATCTATAACAAGGTTTACTCAAATAGATGAGGGTACATAGCATTAATTTGGGCCTCCCTCTCCCATGTGCTCTCTTAGAGATTGATGTGCTACTATCAGACAGAGACCAAGGGAATCGATCTCCCTCAAAGGATCCTCTCATGACAATTTTAGATCTTCATCGGGTACTTAGAAAATGTTTCACTATCCTCGATGTCCATCTCTCCCCAGTCAATGACATGTGATGGGTCATGCACGTATCTCCTCAGCGGAGAAATGTGGAATATGTTTTGTACCCAATCTAGCTATGGTGGAAGATCCAAGTGGTACTCTACCTCTCTAAATCTACAAAAAGTCTAGAGAGGGTCGATGAATCTCAGAGATAGCTAGGAAGTTGGAAAACTTGGTGATTCAGACAATGATCACCCAGATGAAATTGTGTCCCATAGACATACATGGTAAACCTATCATGAAGTCCATCGATATCCCATCTCACCCCCATTTCATCACCTAAGGGGTTGAGCTAAACCTTCTGAAACCTCATGCTTAGCCTTCACCTTATGAAAAGTAAGGCATCAAGAGACAAACTTTGAAAATCCTTTCTTCATCCATGGCCACCAAAACTGATGTCAGAGGTCCTGGTATATCTTCACCACACCTGGATATACCACTAAAGGGAATGTATGAAACTCCCTAAGAACCTCCTCCCACAATGCCACTGGAACAACTCTGTGTCCTCTAAAAATAATGACATTCTCCCCACATTTCAAATGTCAATTAGGATCATTCCCTATGGATATTTGAGAATGTAGGGTCTCATAGTCAGCATCCCCAATTTGTGACTCCCTGACTAACTCTAAGAGTGGATGGGTGACAGTCATAAACTACAACTAAGCTACTCTATCTCCATACACAAAGGATGACTATAACAAGACAAACTAGTTTGATGCCTCATTTTGCAACTAAAAACAAGATCTCATACTGAGAGAATCTGCCACCACATTCCCCTTCCCAAGAGTATAGAAAATATCTAAGTCATATTCCTGGAAGAACTCTATCCAACACCTATATCTCAACCTTCGATGGATCCACTACAACTCTGTCACCACTATAGGAAACTGAGGACTCATAATATCTACTAAACCAAGGGTTAGGCTATCTAAATTATGATTAATCGGATGCACCCACCCCCCCCCCCCCCCATGTGTGAGTCTATCATATGCTTCCTGGGTTTCCTTTTTGCCAATAAAGAAAACCTAATTCCACCATTGTCGACACCCTGCACTCTTCACCTAAAACAGTCAATCTGTGTGTGAATTATGGATAACTCGTCCATACCAAGAATGAAGTTGTATGGCCTCAATGTCACTACCAAGAGATCTCAATCGAAACTCTCACCTACAAGTGTCAGGTCACACTATCGGCACCAGTGCATGATTGTTCATTCTCCTTTAGTAGGATTATCTAAGTGTGAGGGTTGAGTCAATGGTTCAACCAGAATCTCTGAGTCTCAAACAAGATCTATGGAAAGAAAAGAATGACTAGAACTTATGTCTATCAATACGGAAGCTAAAGTAGAGAAGACATATATCGTACCTCGAATCATTCTTAGAGCCATTGATTTATATACCTCGACCACATGCATTTGTCCCCTCCCTTATACTCTAGCTCCTGAGCTTGGTGTGGACCACCTGGGGGTGATGGTGGTATCATGTAGAAACATCGTCCATCTCTTGCTTCTATCCTAGATCCTCTACCACATTTTCCTCCTTGTGGATATGTTTGCTCCTAACATTGTCTCTACATTGGTGGTCCATATATAGTCTCCCTGTTAGTAGAACGATGGGTAGAAAAATCTTGGGTGATATTTCCCCTACCATCACATGAATATCACCACCTCTCTCTTGGCTGACTAGACCCACCCTGTGAGCCCTGAACTATATATCCTCTATCTTGGGACCTCCTCTTGAAATTTTCTGCACATCCAAGTCCCTAACACTGATGTAGGCTCCTTGCTTCCAAGGTCTCTACTCCTTCTCCTACACTACCGACAAACACTAGCTATATACACTTATCCAAGAAAATTTTGACCACAAAAGCTCTCTCAAGCACCCTGACATAACTATGAATGCTCAGAGGGATAACAAAGGCTTGGATGTCCCTATGTATACCTCACTCAAATTTCCAAGACCTGACGTATGAATCATGTTTCATATCCATCGTGTACCTGGAGAGGTTGGTATGACTCAATGAAAACTCATAAACCAACATTTCGTTCTTCCAGATCAATAGAAGGTCCCGGATATACATATCCTTTAGATTATAAGCTAATAATTCCTATTTGAAAAGGTTCTCAAACTCTATCCATGGAAGGGTTGCCTCATCAGAAGATTGGGTAACCAAACCCTGCCATCGCCCTGCTGAGCCATATAGAAGGCTCACTACTAGGACCACCATATGATCTCCCAGTGTCCTGAAAAGATGGAAAATTTGGGTTACCGCCTCAAGATAGTCCCCATCCACCTGTGTGTCAGGATCACCACAGAACCTGTGGGGTCTCTACTGCTAAAACTCATGAAGTGAAATCAGATTGTGCATCCCATCTGCAAGTATTGTGGGTACTGTGTGATTCTCTATAGGTGGTGGTATGGTTGGTGCACCACTTGGAGTTGCTATATTTAGTACAAATCCCTATATCGATGCCTCATCGACCAACAAATCATCCTTGTGATCACATGGTGGAATCTTAGCTAGTTGTCTATGTGGAGACATCCTGAAATAAAACAAGATGTACCACAGTTAATATAGTATATCTATAGAGTTGAATCAATAGGGACATGGAAAACACAACCATTCATATATGATGCATGTACCAATGTTTTTCCTTGTTACTATTTCATTCATATAACAAGTTGAAAAGTAGGTAATCAGATTCTTGGTGTATGGATATGTCGATCCCCACACCAACACTGGAGTCCCTATCCTGAAATATGAAATTAAAACACTTAACACTATTGCCACAAACCAACCTCATAGACTCCCAGTCCTAAAGTATAACCTACCTCCTTTGATACCACTCTGTCATGACCCATCCTAGTGGGGCCCATGCCATGACTCCCCAATCCCACCTCTAATAGTCCATGGGATAGTGACTAACATCGAGTAGGAATATCACTAACATGGGAGGCATTGCATGTATACCTATATGCATAAACACATCTCCAAGACCACAAAATACTGAAATTTAAAAACTAATAAGTAAATAATGCATGCATATACTAAATCTTGCAATAGAGTACGACAATAAAAGCACTAAATGGTAAGCATGGGCCAAATACAAGACCACCACAAAGTGTTTGTAACAACAAGTCCAAAGGGTCGATCATCTCCATAAGACATGACATGTGTGGGAAAATCCCATGCAGGGGTGAGTATAGAAATACCTAGTATGATAGCCTGAAATCAAAAAGGAAAACTAAAAAGGAATACCACATAGGATTTATACAAGGGAATACTACATAGGATTACCAAACATGATTACCATAAAGGAATACCACATAGGATTACCAAAATGGAATACCACATTGGATTACCATAAATTAATACCCCACATGATTACCATAAAGTAATACAACAAAGGAATACCAAATAGGATTACCACAATAGAATACCACATAGGATTACCCCAAAGGAATGTTGCATAGGATTACTACAAATTAATACCACACAAGATTACCAAAAAAGAATACCACACATGATTACCACAAAGGAATACCACACAGGATTATTGAAAAGAAATACCACATAGGATTACAATAAAGGATTTACACAAAGTAATATACATATGATTACCACAAAGGAATACCACATAGGATTACCAAAAAATAATACCACACATGATTACCCCAAAGGAATACCACACAGGATTACTATAATGGAATACTACACTAGATTACCACAAAGGAATAACACACTGGATTGCCACAAAGTAATACCACTCAGGATTACCATAAACGAATACCACATAGGATTACCATAAAGGAATACTACACAGGATTACCATACAAGAATACCACACTGTATTACCATAAAGGAAAGTATAGTTAGCTCTGCATAGGTATATGCCTACAACACATGTAGCAAGAAAATCCAGATATACTGTATCTAAAACACACAGTCTAGAGGTAATCCACAACCAATTACTAGCCATAGGATTATGTACAAAGCATGCTCATTCCAAGAGAACTCACTCCTTGATCCATGATATCATCATAGACATGCATGAAGAGGTCTAGCTCATTTGGGTCCTACCCAAATGAGAATGTATTGGTCAAGGAGAAATATGATACATAGAGAGGGGATCCTACCTAGAGACAATGGGGAATACTATTAACCAAATATGGATCAACTGAAAATGTAGAGGATCATGCCTAGACACACTAGGGAATACCAATAACCCTACTGATACGGCCTACTAGATAGAGGACCAACGCCCTACTCTCTGTGGTTATGTCAATTCCAAAAAAATACATTAGGGGTGATAGAGGATCACACTCCAATCCCATGGAAGGATACCATACTCTAACTCTGACTCATCCTCTAGAGGGGATTAAAATCTAGTGATGTGAACGTAATGTCGTACCAAACCCTCGAGGAAAGGACTAAGGTAATTCTCTCAACCTACACTAGTTCAAACTAAAAATTCACCACTTTTCTCAAAAGGACTCTCTCAACTTTAGGGTATCAACATCATAGAAATATCATCAAATAGACATATCCTTTGAATGTTATGGCAGTTTAAAATTTTAAAGGGGGTCATTGGGCCTATGGACTACCCACAAGGTCGGACCACATACCGTGGCGGTCGACCGTTGTGGTTGAATGCCTGGATTGGACACCTCATGTCTTCCACAGTCAACATCCCTGGTCGACCTCCCACTAGCTACCATAGTAGTTGGAGCTAACGTGGTTGACTATGGGCCGACTCCGGCTCGGTCACCCCAGGTCTGACCCGGGTCCAACCCACTCGAACCGGCCCATCTGGCCATGCTCGGTCATCCCAGCCCCCTTCTCTTGGCCAACTTTTCTCCCTTGGCCAGCCCGCTCACATGTGGGATGCTTGGGCCACCGAACATGGCATGCTTGGCTATGTCTACGGCCTACATGGATGCATCCGCGGCCTACATGGCTACGTCCGCAGCCTCCGATCCACACAACCATTGCCACTATCTTCTCCCTCCAGCTCTATCATCTCCCACGCGGCGACACGTCATGCTCCACACCACTAACACCACCACCTCTGATCACCACCACATATAGCCTCCAACACCTCTGATTGCCTCTACATGGGGCTACCGACTTCATTACCTCACCTCGTCGGACTGCCATAAAAAACCTGCACCGATGGTCCCTTCTGCGGACCACCGAGCCTTCTATGATGTTTGAAATTAAAAACAGTTGTAGATCCATGCTCCTTTGGTCCTGATATATATATAAATGGCCTCCATTTTCAACTTTCCTCTAATTTCGGGGTTTTGATCATGCTTGGAGCCACCCCACAAGTCAAGCCCTGGCCACAGGGATCCAATGGTGAAAAATGAGAAGAACAAGGAAGAGAAAACCAAAAATAACACCCTTAGGAATGAACCTCATCCTTTGTTCTTATTGGCCTCAATAAGTTCATGTTATAATTAATAACAAAGAACCAAATCATGAAAACTCCCAAAATAATCCCTGCAATTATAAACCATCCCACAATGATCGAACCGCAGATCAATCTATTTATGGATTAACCCGCATTCATCATGAAAATCAAGAATGGGGAAACTAAAAAGAAACAACTACCCTACCTCAATTTGGATCGATTGCTGATGAAGAATGGTCACCACATCATCATTGATCCTTGATTAATCTAATCCTAGGGGCATCATTCGGTCGATCCATCGTCATTTTCCAATAGTTTCTCTAAAGATTCTTTCTCCATATATCCAGATAAATTTTAGGGTTATGAGGCTAACACTGAATTTATGAAAAAAGCTCATTAAGATGGTAAGTCACTACATCAAATAAATAATTTTATAAAATAATTTTATTTATAGTTATGCCCTCCATGAATTTTTCTACAGACGACCCACCCAAAAAAAAGTTATGTTGTGCCTAGGGAAAACACTACATTACAGACCCAACGGTGGTATTAGATTTCCAATCTGATTCATCATTCATGAGTTATTAGGATTTAAAAATAAAATAATTTTATTTAATTATTTTATTTACTATTACATCCTTGGTGAAATTTTCTACAGATGACCTCCACCGACCAAAGTTAGGTCACACCTAGAGTAAATCCACCATTATAAGCTCAACGGTTCCCTCATATTTCTGATCTGAGTTCTAGTTTAAGATTTATTCCACTTTTTTATAAAAACAGTGCATGCGTGCTATTAAAAGGTTTAATATTTTCCAAAAAATAGTTCCAAGAACACCAGTCCTTGAAATCGCACGCCATATTAATGCTTGATCTCAAAACCAATCTATATAATATCTAAAAATAGTACATGAAAAATACGAGGCATTACAAGTATGGACTTGGAAGTTCCCTAATGTTTAATTCACTTGATAAGCTTCTCAATGAGGGGGATAAGTTACTCAGGTTATTCCCTGAATGATTTTCAAGGAAATTATGGGGATGTTTCTTCTTAGAGTATGAATATATTCTATATGCTTATAGTGCATAATTAATATGGAAGGTCATTTCATTCACTAAGGTTATGAAATAGGCACTATATTAATTAAAATAGGGTACGAGCACTATCATTGAAGCCATGGTTGTGTTAAAAGAATATTTAAGTTCATTCATGCTTCAAATTGGCTTAGAATATTATTGAATAATATTTTTAAGGCCTTTCAATTTATTAGAATTAATTGAAGTAGTTTTGAAAAGAATAAGAGTGGATGAGAATGATTGGAGTACCATTGGAAGGACTAGAAATTAATTCTACAACAAAAGCATGATCACCACTATGATATGTAAGATATTTGGAGAATATAGAAGTTTTTTAGAGAATATATAATATCTCACATATCGTAAATAAGATTATACTAGTTTTAAATTTGGAAACGTAAATTATCTTGAAGGTGTGTTATATAAGATGATGTTTTCTTATGTAAGGATTTCAAATTTTAAAGAATTAAATAATTTTGGAGTTTTAAATGTGATGTTGTTGGGTTGTTCTTTAAATATTAAATATCGCAATTTTATTTATTATCCATGATTCAAGTAAAAATTTATATATAATCAAGAGAGAAAATATGTGAGGATATTTGCACACTAAGTTTTGGAAGATCATGTTTGAATATTTTAAGACCATTTATAAAGATTAAAAGTTGGAGTATTTATTGGAAGAAATATTTTTTCTATTTTAAATGATAAGATGGGAATTTATGGATTATATTCTGAGATAAGTTTTTAAATGAAAAATAATATTATGATATCATGGGGAGAAGTCTCAGATGTTTTTGTTGAGGTGATAAAAGATAATATCAAAAGATCATGATTCCAAATATCTTTTATTTTTCATATTCAAAATAAGGAAAAAATATTCATGTGATTCTTTGATTATATAGTAAAAGATAAATAAAGAAAGCTTGAGGTATTAGAAGAAGTATAAACTGATACTACTATATTTCTAAGGCATCTTTTTATTGAAGAAAATACAAAGTATTATATTAGTCCAAAAACACCTTGTTTTAATGATCCCAAATTCTATTTCCTTTACTAACTATATATGTGTTGAATGATATAATATTAACAATTATAGAATTTTAAGGACTCTGCATAAGGGTAATCACAATATTTTATAAGATTCTTAAAGGCATCTCAAAAGTTATATGAGTTGTGTAAGGGTAAGTGAGTAGTTCATGGGTTGCATAAGGGTAGTACTCTACACGTGTAAGGGAAAAAGTATGTTTATAAAGATTACATAAGGGTAAGTATCTTACTTATAAGGTTGTGTAAAGGTATCATAATCATTGTGTAAAGATATCTGACTTATGCTACCATTAAAAGGATATTTCTACCACTAGTTGACATATATTACCATCAAGATAGATATCCTACCTCTAGTACACTTATGCTACATTGAGTTCAAAATTTTATACCAATAGTAAAGTCTGTTATCACCGTTACAGATTTTATATGGCTGGAATAGGTGTGTTATCATCAAATGAAGGTTTCTATTTCTATGATGATTTTGATAATACCAGTTGAAGTTTACAACCATAATTATAAACCTGCTACCACCAGTCTTATCCTACTACCATTAGTTGAAGCATGCTACTACCATATTATTTTTTCTATTGCTACTTCAATCTTATTACTGACAAATAGATCTGCTACATCTATATGAATCTTCTACCAACAGTTCTTTTCTATTACTGTTAGTCTAAACATGTTATTGGTATATGAAACTACTATCACTAGTTGAATTCATGATTTTGTATCTATTTGGAATTAAATTCAAATTAATTATTCTAATTCATATTTTATGGAATTTAATTCAATTCAAAGATACCAAGATGTAAGAATGATTATTCTTAAAATGGATACTCATATGCATTGATGAAAAAGTCAGACTTTCTAGATTTTCTACCATTATGAGGATTTATCTTATTTAATTATTATCATATAATGGATAACTGGATTTATGAAAAAGGTATAAATCCAAGGAAATCTGATTTCAAAAATGATAGTTGATTACTTGGTTCTAGTGATGGCAAGTTATGATTCAGTGTGATTTTTTAAAAGATATAGGATTATCAAGTATTGTAAATAACACTCTATTTTTCATGAAAAAAACCTTGTAAATTATTCTTTAAGTGTATTCAAGGAAGGATTTAAGTAAAATCCAAAATAATAAAAATATCATTCCTAGTTATCTATTTATTGATCAAAGAAATAATAACCACACAAATATTTTTTATTATTTATTTCTTATTCTCTATTTTATTTACATTAAAGTTTTTCATGCTTTATTTATTTATTCCTTAATCAAAATATCCTATATCATATTGGATAGTACACCGATACTCATTCATGTTTCTTTTATAACTTCTATCCTAGGAATAACTATGGAAGAGGTTTTGTGTCTCACGGACTACCTATGTGCCATTGTATGTAAAAAAACAATATGGGTTATTGATCAATTTTATGGTTTAATAAATGTTCTTGGAAGTGGGTGAATGTCAAGTGCATAATACTGGACCTTGCCTTGAGATTGAACTATTTTTATTTACTTGTTTATTTATTCTTTATTTTGTTTAATTTTTTTTTAAAAGAAATGATTTTTTAGTTTTAAAAAAATAGAAAAACAAAATCTCTATAGTTAAATTTAATCTATATCATATATATTGTTCCTCATATGATTAGATTTGTTTCAAAAGTTAAAGTGTTTTAAAACTTTTTTTAATTGGGTTTTGGTCAAACCTTTTTGAAACATTTTGAAAATATCAAATTATATATTTCAACTATTTTTTTAGTTAGCCTATTTTCAAAATTGGAGGAATTTTTTTTAAATAGTTTTTTAAAACAAATTATAGGATACTTAATTAACCCCCCTATTGGGTACACTAATCTAGAAAAAATTTGGTATAAAAGGAGTTTTTTATTTTTTATTTTTAACAATACTTAACTGTGATCAAGTTTTTACCCAAAATATATTAAAATACATATATTCTAAATTTATATCTTTATGGGTAATAATAGACTTGATTGGACTACTTCTAACAGAACACCTTATTTTAATGGTACTATTTATGCTCAATGAAAGATTAAAATGAAAATACATCTTGAGAGAATGGGTTTTGAAATTTGGATAGTAATAGAATATAAATATGAAAAACCAAAAGTTGCTAGAGCTAATTGGATTGATGCCACTAAGACTTATTATGAATGTAATTTCAAGGGTATGAATACATTATAATATAATTTTGGATAATATGAGTTTAATATAATTTATTCACATGCCACTACTTTTTGAAAGATCGGATACACTTGTTGTGTCTCATAAAGTCATATAAAATGTCAAATAAATGCACTGAAGTACTTATATTATTAAATATGATACACTTAAAAGGAATCCTAATGAATCAATTTTTTTAAATGCATCTCAGGTTTAATAAAATATTTAATATGATGAAATCTCTTGGAATGAAAATTAAAGATAATAATCAAGTGATATGAATCCTATTGTGCTTACCCAATCGATGGAGGGGAAATTCTATTACCTTTTGAGGAACCTGTGATATAAGGAAATTACCAGTGAATGAGTTGATTAACAAATTAATTATGAACAAGTATGAGTTGAAAGTGAATATATAGAATGAAAAACTAAAAAGAAAGATTTTATCTTTCAAAACAACTGAGTAAAATAAGAAAGATAAAATCAAAGAGAATAGGTCAAGTGAGGATGAGTCACATTCTCACAGTGATGAGGAGATGGATCGTCTATCCAGGGGATTTAATAAATTCTATAGGAAGAATAAATTCTTAAAAAAATTTAACTATAGTGGTAGATATGAAAAAAGAGGAGTTTAGAAAAAGGAAAGTCAACCAGTCTAAGTAACATGTTATGTGTGTGATAGAAAAGGGAATATTAAAGATGAATGTCCAAAATTAAAGTTTAATAAAAAGTATGATGACAAACACAAAAGAACTAAGAGGGATATAAAGGCAACCTAGAGGGCCTCTGAGGAAAATTCCAATGAATCCAATTTAATAAAGAAATATAATAATGGAAAGGATAATATGTGATTTATAGAAAACACATTTGAGGTAACAAATGTTATTCCTACCTCTTCTACTCACATTGGTGATATCTCTAAAAATTAAAATCATAATGAAAATTATATGTTCAATGAAGATATATTTTAATATTATATTATGTTGTAAGACAACTTTAATGACCATAAATATAAATATAATAATTTAAAGAAACAACATCCTTTATCAACTTTTATTAAATATGATCTTTTTGTTGAAAAATAAAAAAAATATTCATTTTTAAAGGAAAAAAATAAACTTAAAATCTCAACTTAAAAACTTAAAAAGGATCTGTAAATATTTAAAAATATAAGATAAACCAATTCCTAAATTCTTGGTAAGTAGACCACACCAAATTACACAATTGATATTGGGTACCCGCTAGGTCAAATGATAATTTATAAAAATAAGGTTATTTCTAGCTATATCTAGTCTAGTTTTATAAGTAGTTTATATTATTAGGGACCTAATAAGGTGTTTATTTCTAAAAAACCTTTATTTTTTATGTTAAAACTATTAAACAACTTTTGGATTCTAAAATTTCTTGTTTCTGACTTCTCTAGACCCAAGTAAGTGTATGTACCAAAATCATTACTTGTTTAAACATGTTATTTGAAACATGCTTGAAGAGTATCAGTAATAATTTATGGTATCTAGAAGTGGATTTCCCAAATGTTTGACTAGGTAAAATTCAATATTTAATAGCCTTATAAATGTGGATTGTTGACATGTTTAATTTAGTGATAATGATAAAGGAAAACATAATTAGACATCATCAAACTAATAATTCTAATTTTGTTTTAGTTTCTAAAGTATTATTTTTTCATCATTAAAATAATTATTTGTTTGGAATCTCATATTTGTGTGATGATTATTATCAGGTTAAGTTTCAAAATAATACCTAAAAAAATTATGATTCTAATAATTCTTTATTTTTTACAACTTTACACAATAATTTTGTTTATATAGTTGATTTATATTCATTATTTTCTCAAAAAAATATTGCTTAAGTACCTTTCATTAAAAATCTTGGATACGGAATAGGAGAATAGGACACTGCAAATTTCAATCTATTATAGAGATAATTAGTAAAGTTTATTTAAGGATCTTCCTAAACTAGATTTCCTAAAATACAAAGTATGTAACCCCTGTCAAAAAGGGAAATGAAATAAGATTTATTCTAAAATAAAAAAAGAAGTTTCAACATCTCAACCCTTATAGTTGGTTTAAAAGAATTGTTTAGACCTTATAGAGTTTCTACCCTAGGTGGTAAGAATTATTCCTATGTTTATATAGATGACTTTTCTAGATTTACTTGGGTATTATTTTTATCTCACAAAACTTAAGCTTGTTCCCATTTTGAAAATTTCTCAAAATCTATAGAGAACCTTAGTGGAAGTACTATTAAGACCTTAAGGTGTGATAATGGTCATGAGTTTGAAAATTAAGACTTTGAGACTTTATGCTCACAACATGGCTATAGTCACAACATTTATTCTCCTAGGAATCCTCAGTAGAATAGAGTAGTTGAAATAAGAAATAAGACTCTTCAATAAATTTCTTGGACCTTGCTAAATGAATATGACTTACCTATGTATTTTTGGGAATAATCCATTAATACATCCAACTATATCATCAATAGGGTCTTTATTGGACCACTTTTAATTAATAACCCACATGAGTTATGAAATTGAAGAAAACCAAAGGTTACTTATTTTAGAGTTTTTTGATTGTAAGGTCTTTATTCTCAACACAAAAGAGAGTTTAGATAAATTTACATCCAAAAGTGTTAAAGGAATTTTCCTTGGTTATTCAACCTCCAATAAATCATATAGGGTGTTTAATAAAAAAATAAAGTTGTGGAAGAAAATTTACATTTCAATTTTGATGAATCAAATCCACATAATCCCAAAAATTATTTAGAAAATCTTGAGGACGATTTTTCTAATTTGGATATCAATACCTCAACCAAGACTAGTGATCAACCTATAAACATGTTATAGAAAAATAACCTAGAACTATGGAAGTATTTTAACTAGACCCTAAAGAAGAAAATAAAGTACCGAGTACATTAATCCTAAAAGAAATTTTTAACCATAAACATGATCCTTTAGATTTTGTTATTGTAGATCAAGAGAGGGGGGGGATGTTTTCCAAGCATGTGGCTCAGTCAGATCTATCGTGATATAGAGGGGTGTGGTTTTCCATCTCAGATCCTATGAGTTTTGACATATTGTTTATTCGGTGATTCGGTGATCTTGTTTTCTGGATGATTCTGGTTTTCTAGATAGATCTGGTTTGTGGCGGTCCTGGTTCAACATCATTGGCACTTATCTACACTCCTTGTCATTGTGAGTCTTTTGCCGGAACCTGGTAAGGGTTCACCGTGGTTCTGATCAAATAATATCTATGCCTAGAGTGCAGTTTCTATTTTAGGAAGACCTTGATTCTCTTATTGGTGGCGTTCCCTTAGCACGAGGTTAGGTCATCCAGTCCTAGGTGATGATGGCTTGATCTCGTGGTGTTTGAACTATCTTCTGGTCTTCTGTGGCTGTAGTGGTGGGAGTGTTTTGAGTAGGATAGCGGGGTTGGCCCAGGATGGTTGACGTTCGGGGTTCAATGGTTTTGTCTTTTCAGAATGGGGGAAGGGTATGCGAGACCTGTAGGTTTGGTGTTGCACCCAGACTCAACCACATGGAGTAAGACCCAGAGGAGGTTCTAGAGGTTTTTGTTCATCGTTGCAGTGCTTTATGGATTTGGATGTTTGAGAGGGTATGGCGCAAGCCATCGGATCAGGCCTGTGCTTTGACACAGGACACTTGCTTGTCATTCAGCCTTGCACCGGTGGAGAGTTTTTCATGATCATTTTCTATATAAGGGTTGCTTCATGTAGTTAGTTTGGTTTATCTCACCCGACCTTCGGGTTGTGAATGTTTTATGTCGATGATATCTGTTCGGGTTCCCCCCCCCTTCTTCCCTTAAAAGGGGGCTGCTTTGCTTTAAAATAAAAATTGAAGGCCTTCGGGCCGTTAGATGAATGGATAGATGATCCAACCTTATTTATAAAAAGGTTTTCTAAATATGTTTTGGTAATCCAATTATATGTCGATGATAATATTTTTTGGATCATCCAAAAAATACTTGTGCATAGAATTTTCAAATATGATGCAAAATGAATTTGAAAATAGTTTAATGGTTTAGTTAAATTTATTCTTTGGTTTTAAGATTTATCAAAATAAGGAATATTTTTTAATTAATGAAAATAAACGAAGAATATTTTGAAACATTTTTAATGGATATCTCAAAAATAGTGAGTATCCAATGAGTACCACCTGTAAATTAGATCTTGATGAAATAGTAAAACCAGTTGACAAAACCATGTATAGAGGTATGATAGGTATTTTACTTTAATTAATATCTAATTGGCCTAATATTATGTTGAGTGTGTATATCTGTGCTCATTTTCAATAAAATACCATGAAATATCATTTGAACATTGTCAAAATGATTTTTAAATACCTCAAGAATACAAATAATTTTGGAATGTTTTACTCTATCAAAAAAACCCTTGAATTATTTAGTTATTCAGATAAAATTTTTGGTGGAAGTAAGTTAGATAGAATCCTGGGTGAGATCCTACTAGGAACATTTCAATCACACTCTATTTCAAACTAGTGTATGTGTGTGTTTGAGGTTTTATTATTTTCTTTAATATGCCCAGTTCTAGATTTTAGTTTGTTGTTTATATTGGTATATTGTTTTACATGTGGGTATGGTGAGTTACTGTGGGTCACATAAAGTTTTTTGGGGTTCTGTTTACTTTTTGGCATATTGTATCAACCATTTCAGCCTATTATATTTTATTTTATATTTTCATGTATCTTATTCTACTGTATTTTTATTTAGTGTATATTTTTTATGGATTATTATTTTATTTATTCCCTATTTGTCTTTTTTATATTTTATTTCTAATTATTTTATATGTATGTATGTCCAGTGTCTAGATAGAACATGTCAGATTCTTAGTTGATTATGCTACTTGTTTATTCAATTATATGATGGCAAAATCATTCAGAAGTTTATGTTCTTAATACCCAGGAACTAGTTTATAGAATGTTGAGATTGGGAATTCCCTATGTTCCAAGTAACAGAAAAGTTCATGTTATGTGTCTGGTCATCTTATGCTAGTTCGTTACAAATGGTATCAGTGTTTTAGTTCTAAAAAAATGGGGTAGTGTTTTTGAAGAAATATCTTGTTATTTCATTGTGACATGGTAGAATAAAGATTAGGGTTTTCATTATAACTTGAAAGGTATATCCCAAGTAGTTTCTTGATCACCACCTATTGTAATGATGCTTTCATTACCATGGGTAGTTGGGATTTGGAATCTATTTTGATTATTCTTATTGGATTGAGGTTTGAGATGGGGTTTTTTTTATCATCATTAAAATTGAATGATTTTACATGGGGATTGTTCTTGGTTATTTTGGATGAAAATAAAAAAAATAATGGTGGGTTTTATGTTGGCTTGAAAGGCTTATAAAACCATGAAATGACCAATCATTTGATTTTAGAAAATTTTCATGTACTGTTTATTGATTGACTCATAGTCCATCAAACCATGTGACCAATTTAATAATAGTTAGGCATACTTAGACCTCTTGATTATTTTTTTCATTTAGTGATTTTGGGTTTGTGGGAAAATAATTATGAATGATATTGTGATATATTGATTTGGGTGGGTGGGATTTTGGTTGATGGTTATGGAATTCCTTTACCTTTGTGATTTTTATGAAATTGGTTCTTATGTGAAAAATTGGATTGCATGGAAAATGATTTTATTTTTCGGAATGAGGCTTGTAGGATTGTTTGAAAAATGAATTTGGTATTCATGAAATTATTTTAGAAGTGGTTTTATTATCAATAAATCTAGAAGTTGTTTTGGTTTTAAAGTTAGTCGGTTATTTATTTATAAAGGATTTTAGTTCTCTTAGAAATTGTTTTCAAGATTGGGTGAAATTGAAATGGGAATTAGATTTTTTTTAAGAAGGTGGTGCCTTGGCCAAAGACCAAAGAACAAAATATATTATTAAAACAAGGAATTACATGAGTCTAAAAGATAGGATTCTTTTACAATCTCTATCATAAAGGGGTAGTAAATCCACAGGGAGTCCATCCAACCAAGTGGTGACATGGTTGACTCCCATATTTTCAAGACTATCTTCCACCATGTTTTCTTCACAAAATTAATGCTTAATAATGTAGTTTAAGTCCATGAGCTAATGAATACAGTCCATCCAGTGTTTTGTAAGAGGCCACGAAAGGTGCATCACACCAATACAAAGAGCTTAAATGATGACAGTCAAGTCACTTTCAATCCAGATTTTGTTCCAACCATGTTGCTTGGTGAAGGAGATATCATAGATCACGCTCATTATTTTAGCCTCCAGAGCCTAGGAGATGCCACAAGTTCCATAAAAACATCCAAGAATCTTCCTGGAGTTATTTCTAAAAATATCACTATAACACGAAGGGCCTGGGTTTCCTTTCGAAGCACTGTTGACATTCACTTTAATCCATATTGGGAGTAGAGCTTCCCAAAACACTTAAAAAGTTCATCTAGGATGAGGATAATTACCATTAACCCCAAGATGATGGAGAATCGTAAATTCATTCACTGTGTTGTTTTAAAATCATTTTTGAATCGAAGAAGCATCCCAAATGGCTATGAGAATCCACATACAACCTACATGTAAACTAAGTGAGTAGTTTTTATAAATAATAGCATTCTTATCATACCAGAGTATATGAATAAGTTTAGAAACAATAGTTAATTAAAAGTTCTTTTAAGGAATAGAGGTGTTTTGGAAATAAAAAATAACATTAAAAAGTTCTAATGGATTTCTTAATTTAAAATAAGATGGTATTTTTCAAAATAAAACTTTGTAGTTATTTGATTTTTGACCCTTGATCAATTTTTAACAGTGAATAACATTGAAATTTTTAAAAAAAATGGAGTTGGGATTTTAATCTATAATTGAATTTTTGAAAAAGATTTAGTATTTAGAAATAGTTGGAATGTTTAAAAGTTAACTTATTTTTTTAAATATGTGTTTTCCGTTAAAATGAAATTTGAAACTCCTTATAAGGGGTTTATATGTTAATATGATATGTTTTCAAAATATTTTTTCTTATTTTAGCAAGTCATCATTTTGGATTTATTCCCTAATTGAGATTGGGATTTTTTGAGGTGTTTTTGGATATATGATCGGGTTAAGTTCATGTTTCATATTATTAAAGTGTGTGTCCAAGGAAGTTCTTCGGTAAAATAATATTATTATACTTAGGGGTAGTCCATTTTTGGTCCTTGGTTCTTTATAGATTCTAAGTGGAGTAGCATATATTATTTTTCTTTTCTTGGTGAATTAGTGGGGTTTCATAGATTTAATCAAGATAGTGGTTTCCTAGATACCTTATTTGGGATTCAGGAAGATTTGGTTGTGTAGACTAAGTTTTGTTCCTTAGATGGTTAGTTGGATTTGTGAGGACCATTCTTCTTAGAGTCTCAGATTGTGAGTTCAGGTTTGGGTGATGATATATTATGGGATTTGGGCTCATTGAGTTTAGATCAGTTTTGGTACATATGTAGCTTTGTTTTAGTGCATTCTTTGGACACTCTTTTGGTTTTTATTTTATGATCAGTGGTTGTTTTAGGAATGTAAATCCCTTATTGTTCATTTTTTTTATTTTATGATACTTTCTATGCGGTGAGAGTTATGTATGAGTTTGGATTTGATGGATGGGAAAATGGGAATCATGGGGTACATTCATGGGAAACTAGGATGCCAAGCTTGTTTCTAGGTTTCCTTTGGGTTTAAATTCTTTATAAATATAACCTTGAGAATGTGCTCCATGATATTTGACCTAAGATACATTCTAATGTAATTCCATAGCATGCTATTAAAACTATATTATTTCTTATTGGGTAATGTTTTTGGTGGTTGTGTTTTGTGGTTATTTGGGGATGTGACAGTGCTGGTGATGGATTTTATTTGACTTCTTAGTGAATGATTATGGTTGGTGAGATTTTATGGTTCCTTTTATTCGTATATAGAATAATAGTTTTCATGGTGATGTTCTCCTTATATAAGAGGCCATTTTTTTGTTTCATCATTTTAAGGGAACCCTAAATAATAGGGAGGCATATATTGGATATTTGTTTCTCTATAACCTCTTGACGAATGGTTATGCTTTATATACTAATTAAGGTTATTTGATATAAATTGAGGATTTTGATTACACTTTAGGGGGATTGTATTTAGTTTTTCCTTTATTTTGGGATCTTTTTGATTTTTTCCCTAACCCTTACAACCACTTACATTAAGGTGTTGAGATATTAAAGTTTAATTTTATTTTTATTTTACTAAGGGAGTTATAGGGGAAGAAAGTGGCATGATGTGGATAATTATGATGCCACTGTGTCACCATAGTGTTTCATTTTATATAATCTTGGGATAATTTTAATTTTGGATAGTTTCAATTTAAAATATTGAATTTTACGTAATTTTTACTCTATTTAATAGTTTAGTGTGCATGATTAAGGAAAAACTATGTGATAAGTATTCATATGGGATTTTTTGTTCAGTTTTTTGTGCATAGTTATTCTATATGGATAGTTCATGGTTAAGTTTAAATTGTGTGAATCCCTATAGAATTTGTGTGAGTATTTTAATGTTTGGGGTGTTGGTGAACAACTTGGGAATAGTTAGGGAATACTATGTGGGTTTCTATGTAGAATTTATATAGTTTTTATCAGTGTAGTTTTTCATGGTTGGAACACAGTTTAGTAAACCATAAAGCCATGTTATATGAGTGTTTTTTCCAGGTCTAATTCCAGCTGCATGGTTTCTGAATAGTTTACTAAACTATGAAACTTAACCATGTGAGATTACCAATTTTTTAAAAACTTGAAATTAACAAATTTACCCTATTCAAATTTTATGTTTTTACCACTCTCTTTATCCCCCCATGTTTAATCATCTGTGGGGGGTGTGAAGGAATCTATTCCCCTCCCTTACCCAATGATTTCAAGCCTTCCTCTTCTGATTTCAACTAGGTCCTGAAGGCATTCTCCTCCTACCCCTTCCTCTCTTATTCCTTATTTATTTCGTATTGATTTTCATTTCTCCCATGAACCCTAAGGGCTATGGAACTCAAAAATTAGGATTATGCAGGATCTAATCTTTGGGGTTTTGATTTTTGGGGTTGATAAGGGTGTTTTCTTTCTGGGTTATGCATTCATCATCATAGGTGATGTGTCGTGAATGGTTTCTACTTGAGATGAGGAAGGTGTTTCTTTAAAACTTCCCTTATATTTCATGTCACATAATGGTTTAATATTATAAATGTTGTCTTATATAATCCAATTCATATGTGATGCATTTAATGGGTGGAAAAAGTTTTTAAAATGATTTTATGCACTTGGCTTGGTGGGGTTTTCTATGAATTTCTTATGTATCATTTTTCAGGGTTTCTATTCCATACTAAGTGTTTCATGAAAGTCTATAGGGCTCTTTAAAATGAATTAAAAGGTTTTAAAAGGGGTATTTCCCATTGGTTTCAAGGATTTAAAAGAGTGATGATAAAAATTTGGGGTTTTAGTAAATAGTTTATGTTTTATAAATATTTTTTTATAAATAGGGTGTGTCATCCCTTTTCAAAGTTTTATAAAATATTTTTGGCCATTGGTCATATGTAGAGTGGTTAAAAACAAATGTGTTAATTTCCATGGGTATTTCAAAGTTAGATTTAATAACTAAATTTCAAGGTATATTTGAGATGATATTTCAAATAGTGTGAAATGGATTGGTATCTTGAGGTTGTTTTTTAAGGCCTATTTAGAACTTTCAAACAATATTTTTCTAGAAGATGTCCAACCCACAACTGAGACCCTTGTAATTGATTTTCCTATTGTGGTTTTTGGAACCTTTGGGGATGTTTTATATTGTTCTAATATTATATGATGATTATTCTTGGATGGAATAAAAAGGGGATATTTTTTTAAAGGGTGATGGTGGTGTGAAGAGGTTTATTTAAAGGTGTTTTATTATTGACTCATGTGGTATTCTTGGTTTTTTTCTTACTTTACCTTGTTTGTGGTCATGGGATTATTAGGTAACTAAATAGGTATTTATTTGAGTGGAATACCTAGTGTAGATTGTGTGTTGAATATGGTATGTTTCCCGATTAGACAAGATGATTTCTAAAGGGATTGATTATAGGGTTCAAGCTAGCTTCAGTGATCCATTAAGAGATTGTATAGCCCAACTAATTCTGTAGGACTACCAAGATATTGAAAGGTTCTTTAAGTTCATCCAAGGGTTTAAGTTTCTAGTCCATGATTATGTTACTTTAGTCCTAGGTAGTTCCCATGATGCCACAATACTTTTTAGGATATTCTAGGGGATCTAGTTTCACATCATTTTTATAACCCCTAGTTTACATTTTATGATATAGAACCATACTTTAGGGTTTATTATTATATTAAAACTTATTGATATCTTAGTACCAGTGATATATTTATTTTATTCTAATTATTTTTTGGTTAACTTCCTAAATTTTTTATAAAATGGTTTTGAAAGTGTGGTTTATAAAGTGAAAGGGTGATTGTTTTATAAATGGGACTTGGGAAATGATTTTGAGAAAATAAAAAGAATAGGATTTTATTTAAAAAAAACTAAAATTCATATTTTCTTGGTTTGAAATTTATTTTAAAGTAAATTGTTATTTATTTCTTGGGTTTCAAATTAATGATTTTAAACTGGGTGTGCCTTATTTTTTATAAGGTCTTATTTTAACGGTTTAAAAAAGGAAAATGAAAAGGTATGTTTTTTGTTTTCTTTATGTATAATAATTTAAAAGTAAAAAAATTATATCTTATGTTCAATCTAGAATTAATAAATTGTTTTTTAAAATGGATTGCGTAGACTTCTTAGTGAGATCCTACCTAACACGTTTCGCTCACAACCTATATGAACAATAGTGCATGTGTGTGTATAGAGTTATATTACTTTCTTTTAGGTGATTTAGTGTTGATTTTAGTTGGATTTTCCTCTTGTTCCATTATTGGATATGTGGGTGTGGGGATTGAACATGGGACACATAGATATATTCAAGTTCTTTTTCATTTTTAGTGTGTTGTAATAACCATTTTGATATCATATATTTTATTTTATATCTTATGTATCTTATTCATATTTATTTTTATTCAGTGTATTTATTAGATGGATTTTTTTATTCTTATTCAAAATTTGAATTAATTATATTTCATTTCTTATTATTTTACATGAATCCATTTTCAATTCCTAGATAGGTCATTTCGGAATCTAGCTTGATTATTCTCCCTATTTATATTGTTGTATAAGATTGAAACTATTCCCATGTGTGTGTTCTTGATACCCAAGCACTGATTTATATCCCATGAGGATTGGAAACACCCTTTTTTACTAGTGATAGACTAATTTTATTGATGTTTTAGGTCATCCTAGGCTGGTTTTTTACATAACCTTCTCTCTTTCACTACAACCCAAATTGATAAATATCTTCATTGAAGATTTAATTCATTTCATAACCAACAATGGATTGGTGGTTATATTGAATGATGGAGGTTTCTACCACATGAAATGATCCTATTATATTACATAATATTGAGGGGTAATAAGTTTTTCAATATGGGAAACATTGTTTATCATAAACCAATTAAAATCCCCTAAAATAAAGATAATTTTCTCATCTCTGACACTAAGTTCATTAGTTTTATCAGTTGAAAAATCCCTACAATGACTATGGATTTGACACAATTTTCAATATTTTTGTTAGGTGTAATTTTTAAACAATAAAATATACTAAATATATTATGAATAAGAATTTTAATTATGAAACATATTATATAATTCCTATAAATTTATTATAAATTTATATTATATATTCTATCCATTCTAGAAAATTTTCTATAATTTCTTAGGTGTTTCTGATAAAGTTTACTTATCTAACTATTCTTATAGAAATCTAGTTTCTAAGGTTTTTAGCAGAATTTATTTTATACTAACCTTAATAACCCCAAATCCAGTTACCCATAGATAGTGGTCATTTATTAGATTGTTAACTTATTATAGTCAAATTTTTATTAGTCTCAAGAGACTTGATACATACTTGATCATTACATTACATTAAAATATAAAGTACAATATCAAAAAACATAAATCTTTATTATTACTTAATTTATATCCTTCAATAACATGCTTATTTCTTCATTATTTCATATGGAAAAAAATAAGATAATATCTAAGATTCTTGGTAAGGGGCATAGTTTAATGGAAGAAAACTATGAAATATATAATATGGAATAATAAACAATCAAAAAAATTCCATGTAATTAAATAAAAACTATACCATATCCGTTACAATGGAAATTTATAATCACATAGATAATAATATTATATTTTATAATGATAGAATGCATAATGTTGGACATCATAACTATACCATTAAGGAAGCATTTCAAGAAAAGATACATAAATGGGAAGGAGTACAAAAAATACCCAAGATATTCGTCTCATGTGACCTACCAATGTATGAAGGGTATATATAATTTCAATCCCCACCCACCACTTACTAATTAAAATACATTATTCATATGTAAATAATAAATAGATAAATAATAAAAAACATAATGTTTTATAAGGAACCACTTAAATCAAAGTGGATAACTGATCAATAATTATACATATTAAAATGACATTTATATCTTTTTTAATATCACCCATGTCAAATAGAAGTAATTAATTCATGTTAAACACCCTTAAATCTAAATTGTGAAATTTATGGTGTTCACACTATATAGAGTTATTGGTATATAGTCAAGTAAATATTATAAAAAGAATAGAAATATTATAAAATTTCTAAAATATGTCCCTTAGATAAAGAACATGGACTTGGAGGACAAATATAAAATCAAGTTTGATAAATAACAAGTGAAAGAGAATATGATCACAATAAAGAAAAAAAGGAGTGTGAGAGACCCTTTACAATAATATAAGGTACAAGATATAAATCAATAAGAGTGGAAATGAGAAAATAATACCTCAAATATAAAGGGAAAATAAGTAATTTATATATACCAAAAACCTTTTTATAATTTATGTAGAATGGTACATAGATAGTTGAGAAACAATTTATAAAAAGTGGGGAGATACGAAAGAGAAACCCTTATGTCGAGTCTCAAATCATTTTAGATGCTCTTATAACCACTTGAATAATAAAATTATATTTTTAAATTACATTATTAAAATATTTTTCATGTATATTTAATTATTATTATTCTTTTAATTCTTTTATCATCATGTATTATTTATTTAATGGATTAACTTTACTTATTTTTTTTGAGGTTGTTGATTCATAGTTTAAAACCAACTTAGATGTAATGGTAATGGTTGAAGGTCTCAATGAAATTTTTCTATAAACTATAAAAGTTCCAAGTTATAGTGTTCATTTCATTATAGAAGTAATGGATTTCAATAATTAATTAGATTTATAAAACTCAAATAATATTCCTCAGTAATGTTGTTTTAGATGACTTTGATTGATTACTTTAATATCATAGTTATTTTATAACTATAGAATGGTAAACTTCATATTATTTGATTATTAATGTTATACTAAATCCTGAAATCAGTTTTTAAGAATATATATAAATGAAATTAGTGTAAATAATTCCTCATAATTCACTTAGATAGTGTAAAACCACTATGGTGAACAATGTTTTTTAGGTCTTTTAAAGTAGAAAAAAATAATAAATATTTTATCTTTATAAAAACCGGATAGTATAATTAAAATAATATTTGAAGTTATGTTTAATGAATACTTATATTATATATTGGGTAGTATGTGGATCAATAGGATAAGATATATGTTTTAAAAAATGTATTTCGACACGAAAAACGACTAGCATAAAAGGGATATACTGGAGGTAGTAGGTGGAATCTCGTAAAAAATGAATCATAATATTGTTAATACCATGAGAATAAAATCATAGAATAAAGAAAATTAGAGTTGTGAGTGATTATCAAGGAAAAATAATTTCAAATAAAGATGTTAAAATATAGTTGGGATCCCTTACTATTATCATTACACCGCCTCATTTAGATTGAGTATAAGGTCTTTGGAGTAGTGTATTTTGTATAGAACAGATCCTTATTGACATATCTAGGGGATGGGAGAGTGAAATTTGTATAGATATTTAGTAATGTAAAGTGTGTTGTAAGTGAGTATAAAGGGGTAGAGGAGGGGTATTTATATGGCCATGGGGGGTATTTTAGAATAAATTATTGATTATTTTTTTATTTTAGATAAAGACTAGGAATAATGTTGATTATTAGGAATTTTATTGGTCTATGATTAATATATATAGTCTTATTTGAAATGTTAACACTCTAAAAACTAGAAGGAATCATAGAAATATTTTATTTAAAGTAATGAATCAAAATAGTTTTTTATTAGAGTAAAATGTAACTTGGGTTTTGAAAATTCAATTATGTTTTTTAAAGTTAGTTTTATTATTTTTAAATATATAATTTTACTCAATAAATACGCTTTTACAAATTCAAAAGTTTTTATAATTTTTTTAGGAAAATTTATATCAAGATGATGCTATAAAATCTACAGTATACAAAAATTTTTTTTACTATTTTTCAAAAATTTAACTTTTTTAAAAAATACCAAAAATTAATTCTAAGATAATTTTTATGTCTTGATTTAAAAAATTAATTCCATTTTATGAAACTCAATTTCTACATATTATAAATTTAACTCATAAATAAAATCATATAATACATAGATAACAATTTTATCTATAATAAATGTTATATCTTTTTGTATGATTGATTAAATTTCTATTTGTTGTAAATAATTAATTATTATATGATCTATAATTAATTATTTTTTATATTATAAAAAAATATTTCTAATATATACTAAATCTTTTAACTAAAATTATTTTCTAAATTAGGTAATTATAGTATTAATTTTTTCATATAAAAATTAATATTTACCTAAATATTTTAATAATACTTTATTGAAAATTAAGACATATATACTTGAGTTATAAAACTTTAGAAACCATTTTATAATATTCAAATAATTATGTTTACTTATGTTATTCTTCCTAAATATTACTTATTTGACATTTTTTATTCCCAATGTCACTTACTATTCTAACGGTCAGATAATACTTATAATTCCTATAAATACCTCTTATTTTAAACATGTATCATTATCTTATTTTTCTCTCAAGATTATCTATAAAAAATTCCAATCATATTTTTATTCTTTTCTTATCTTTTTATAGAATTTTTAATAGTTATAATAATTCTAGGAGACCGTAACACACCATAATTTCTAATTATAGTTATATTAATTAAATGTGTTTATCCCATTATAATATTTTCACTTTTATGGATTTTATTTATTTTTCATATGTGATGTTTATGATGATAAATAAAATAATATTTTTTTTTCTTTATCAATTTCTTCTATTTAATTATTATATTCAATTACAGAAGTATTAATATTTTATAGACACACATGAATTTTGTATTGAAACTAATTTAGTGATATATATATATATGTATAAATTATAGGTTAATATCATCATAAATAAAATAAAATAAATTTCATATGGATTTCAATAACTCTATTCCTCTGGTATTCTAAACATTAGCATTTCTGAGCTAAGTATAACCCAAATAATACACCAGATACACACACATAATCATTTTAGGTCCACTTGTAACTTTCCTTACCAACACTTGATAATATAAGGGCACCCTCCTTTGGTAGAACCACCCAAGTTAGATTACTAAGGCCTTGAAAAGTTTTTCTTTGGAAGGAATATATTACATAGTATTTTAAGATGATTTAAAAACTCACCATCCTATGTCATGTTTTCCAATTGTGTATACATGCTTCTAACTATTTAGCTTTAGTATCATATAATTTAAAGAAAATTAATATTTTCAAAAAATATTAACGTATAATTCCTTATTCTACTCATGATTTGTGTCACTTAAAAAAATACAATTATATTCAAACATATGAAAATGAAACCCATGTATAAGGTATATGAAACTCTTTCAAGTAAAGTCCTAGAACCATATGAAACCAAAAATACCCACAAGTGTAAGTATTGTGCAATAGGATTCCAACCCCCACGTTTATATATAGAGACTAGGCCCCCAATCTAAATATAAATACAACCCAAATACCCATTATTCATGGATAAATACTTAATTGATACCTCAACTATAATACAATATTAACTCTTAATATGTATAAATCATAACTAACCTTTTATTCCAAGATCATAACCTATAAAAATTTATAATCATGAATTAATATAACTAAATCCTATGTTGTACCTATCATTTAAATCCTTATATGGATGGTACAACATTTATAATAATCATTTTAACACTTTAAACTAAATCATACATCGATTCATAACATAAAAAATTTCATATTGATGAATAAAGCAAAGAATACAATAAATAAACAAATAATTCAAAATTTTAAACCTGATATGAACATTTATAAATATTTTATAAGTAAAAAATATATATACAAATACTTTGTAATTGACACATATGTCATTTAATTTTCATAATATAAATAACATTTTACATTTATTTCTCATATTCATAATTTATATGAAATTTAATATGAACTCCTTCATATTCAAAATATGTGATATTTATGAAAACTTTTATAATCATAGAAACATTTAATATTTTATGAAAAAAATTATATAAACTACACATCATATTATTTGATTTATTTAAACCATTATAAATTTTTTTTAATCCATTTTAGGAATAGTTTAACCAAATTTCTAAATATTTCCTTTAATATAAACATTTGATATTATTATTAATCATTATTTCATAAATTAATATAAACTCTTTTATATTATGCCTTATTTTATAATTCATAAACAATTAATAAATTTACCATGTAAATCCAACTTTAAACCTATATCAAATCCACTAAAGTATTTTTGGAACATTTTAAACCCCACTTTATATTTTTTAAAACCATGGAATGGTTTATCTCGATCAACAAATTTTTTCTAGGTTAAAAACATGGCCTTTTTCTTTGGGTGAGGTCATTTTCCGGTTGACCCGTTAAAATTCATTATTCTAAAGTATTGTTGTGTTTTAATCTTTTACATAATGGGAATCTCATTACTATACTAACCACAATCATTTTATCAGTAAACCATGATGTTATGATATCATTTATAATACTTTGTTTTAGTGAAACTTTTGATGCATATTTTTTACAAAACGTGACATGGTTTAATGAATTTAATAAAATCATGCATGATTTCATCTTAAAATAAATCATGGTTAAGAAAACATCAATAACCTTGGGTTTTTTCACAAAATATGTCAAGGTTCAAGAAAATCCTATTTATTTAGTTTTTCTATATATTTGAAATATTAATGAAAATAATATGAAAGTAGATATTATACCAAAGAAGGGATTTTTGAGGAAAACACTTTTACAAACATAATTCAAAAAAGAAATAAAAATTAATAATACCAAAGGATCAATCCATTCATTTGGACTCAATAAATTAAATAAATAGTGAAATACATTTTCTTTGATGATCTGGTCTATCAAAGGTTATCTGTATAATTTTGGCATGGATCACTCAGAATCATCCATCAAACTATTTGCTCCTAGGGTATCCTAAAGATATGATAACTCACAATGCTTCGTAGAGATCTTATCTAAGACATGTTTTTGTAGAAACATTGGTGAAAGGATTGAATCAATAAGAGTGAGATGAATCTCTTGTTCGGTGAGTTTTCTATGCATTTTGATGCACCTTATACAACAATTCAAAAAACATGAGTATGATTATATATATCTCCGATAATATTAAACTTTTATTAAATTTTAATCCCATTTAATGAAATATTTCATAAATATTTCATAAGTTGGAACACTTGTAACTGTTGGATCTTCATTAGGGATTATTTGTTTAATATT
This sequence comes from Viscum album, assembly GCA_963277665.1. Classification (NCBI taxonomy): domain Eukaryota; kingdom Viridiplantae; phylum Streptophyta; class Magnoliopsida; order Santalales; family Viscaceae; genus Viscum; species Viscum album. The sequence goes on along the minus strand of OY728146.1, from coordinate 885,760,802 downwards.
TAAATAATTAATTTGGGAATTGAAACTCATCTAATCATCATCATATGACTATATAACCAAATATGATATCTTATAGTAGGATAAACTTGAAATCTTCATTAATTACCACATAGTTCATAAACTTCCATGCACTAAACTGGATCATAGTGACCCTCACTATGTAATGGTTTAAACTTCCTTAAACTAAGGCATGATTTAGACCACCGCATCATACCTATGATCCACATGATAATCAATATAGAATATTCCCACAACAACTTTAGGGTGAATGGAGAAACAAGAATAGGTAAAGGGGTCCTATAGGATATATAGAAGGAAAAATAAGGATGAAGTGGGGAGGGGAAACTCAAAATAGGTATAGTTTTAAATTTATATGGTTTGTATGCACAATTAACTAGTTTTACATCAAATAATTGTTTTTTTTCCTTTGAGTATATTCCCATTTGTAGTATAGGATATCTATTTTTGATACCTATGGATGTTTGGGTTGTTTGTGAGTTAAATATGAAATTTTTAAAGTTTTTGGCAATTACATGGGTGATGTATGGCTATTGATATCATTCATGATTCTTAGGAGGTCTATGAAAGATTTTATAGTGGAGACAAAGTGGGTCACATGATTGATGTGTAGTCACATGATACTATGCAGTCACGTCATGAAGTCAAAATATTTTAAAGTTAGTAAGCTCTACATGGTCACTTCATGGTCACCCAGAACTATGTAATTGTAATGTGTAGCCACTTAATATATGTCCCAAACCCCTATTTTACATATATTTGGTTTATTTAGGCCCCACTATTCCCCCTATCATTTTTTTCTCTCAATTTTTAGGTTTATCATAAAATTCCCTCTTTCTATCTCATTTATCTTGGATTTTGGTGTGATTGATGTTTGAATATAATGTAAGGTGCTTAAGATCCTCTCTTCTTTCCTTAGTAGTTGGTTTTCTCTGAGTGTAACCCTAACTAAGTAGAGTTTTCTTAGTTTTTGATGTTGATTCTTAAAATAAATTATTGATTTTGTTTTTATGAATTTGAGAATCCTAAAATGATATAGGATCTAGAGTTGGCAGTTTGATTCCATACTTTTAATGATTGAGGTTAAGGGATTCTATTTTATGCTATGTTATGCCAAATTCTTATTACCATGGTTTAATTTTTTCTTAAGTTGTTTTTTAGTTAAAATATTTCAATGATGGGTGTGATTTTTTTAGGGGGAAACCAAGTATTTTTTTCATTTTTTCAAAATGAAATAGTGGTTTCGGATTATGTGGTTGTTTACTAGAAATTCGGGTTGATGGAATGGAATTATTTTGTTGTTTCTTGGTGGCATTAAGTTTACAATGTATGTGGTTTGATTTTTTGTTGATGTTAGACTGATGTAGTTGATTTTCTTAGATGAGGAAATAGACATGTGTCATGATTAACTCCCATATAGGTGTGGGTACCCTATTAGAAATGATAAGGCGTGGTAGGGGAAACTCCTAATTGGGGGTAGGGAATTATTGATAATGATAAGGTGATTCTTGAGGGTATTTTGTGCTATTATGAGTAGGTAATACATAATTCATTGATTGTTTCTCATGGTCTAGGAAAATCCCTCCAGTTTGGTTGTTAAACAAGTGAATATTTTTTGTTTTTGGTTTTTTTATTTGGATCAATATTGGTTACAATTTCTTGGAGGGACACTAGTTATTAAGGATTATATTTTATTTTATTGTTTTATAAAATTTCATGGGATGGGAATGTTTTAGAAAAATCATTGAAGCATGATGGTTTTGATATACATGGGATGTATGGGGTGTATTATGGGTGTAATTTTGGGTCTTTTACTCACCCCATATTTGACTACTCTAGTGGATAGGTATATTGTATTCATTGTGATACATGTCAGGTAATGGAATCCTACTTCACTAGTGGAGGTCCATATCCATAGAATGTGAGATGTGAGGGATGAAAATTTCTAATTGACATAATAACTCATAGAGTTTTTGGGATACTAGAGGATTCGATGGATCTCCATTTTTATTAAGTTGTATTATATGGTCCTATAGGATTTTCTAATGAGTTTTATACATTAATAACTTATTGGATTTTTATGTTTCTATTTAACTTATTTTCAAAATTGTTGTATTATGTATCATATGATCTTGGATGGTGTTATTTCTTCTATATTTTTTGTTATAATACAAATTTAATATGTCCTAGTTATGAACACCTCATTCTGAAATTTTAGTAAATATTAGCATGAGGGAGTTATATCATATGAGGGAAATTCCTCAACCGTTTGTATTGTCTAACACTTAGTATTTATTTAAAGATTTAGTGATTATAGAAACACAAGAGAGGCCAAGTGGAATTTTAACTTGACTTGGTTGAGGTCAAGGGGTGATGGGTCAAGCTAGGGTATTGAAAATGGAATCTTCTTTGTCCTTTTGGGTGGTAGGTTTAAAGATAGGTTGAGTTGGAACTCATGATGTAATTATAAAAAGGTGTATCAAACCTATTTTTAGAGAACCATGAGTCACTGGGATGTGTGGTCAGTCCAAGTGGTTAATAAATCACTTATATATTTTGTTTTAGTTCACGTGGTCTATTGTATTGTGTCAAGTACATAAGTGGTATTTGTGAATCATATAGGAATTCATGGATAGGAAATGCATCATGGATGGATAGTTTTAAGAAAATGATGTTTCTTATTCAAAACTGAATATTTAAATCGTTTGTTTATAAATATTTATTTTCAAAAAAAAATTTAAAATATTTTTCTTGAAAAAGGTTTGACATTATTGATTTTTTTTTTGTGATTAATAAAGGTAGTTTGATTGTAAATATTCCCTTGAGGGAGGGGAATATTGATAAATAATAGTTGGGTAATTGGATGGATCCTTCAGGGAGGGATGGTCTAGTGGAATTTGGTTGTGGTTAGTTTAGATGCACTTTTGAGTAAAGTGTTGAAATTATTAAGTGGATTTGGGGGTGACCTGGTAAGTTTTCATGGTGGTACTTAAAATGTAAATTCCCAATCGATTCAAGTTAAGTATTTTTTGTGGATTTTAGATATATGAATAGTTATTTTAGGATTGTTTTTATGGGTTTTTACTTAGGCATATAATAAATAATCCTCTAAGGAGACCTACTATTAATCATCATATAGAATCTATTGAGATTGTAATGCCTAATGATCTACTATTGTATTAGTTATTATTAAAAAATACTGTGTGATATTATTTAATTTTTTGAGAATAATACTATGATAAATTATTAAGGATGGAAAATTGATATGGCCTTAAGATATATGACATATTTAGGTGATATATTCTCTTTATACAAGGTAGGGGAGCCTATATATTAAATTATACGGCTCGGGATAGTGGTGAGATAAAATCATGATATAGGTAGTAAGGTTATTTAACCATTATTTCTTGGTACAAGATGTGATTTAGATAAATATATTATAAAAATTTATTACCTTTAAATATTAAAATTATGGGAAGATTCCATGAGATATAGAGATACTAAATGATTTTTAATTCATTTATTGATGAGTTTAGGCAGGTGGAATGCCTAATATAAATATAAATTTATGTTTCAAGTAGTGATTTGTGTGATATATGTAATCAAAATTCAAGGGATTAATGGTCATATGGTTAAGAATGTGAGCCTAGGGCCTTTGTAATGGACCACATGAAAGCCCAATTTAATCTGAATGGTAGAGTGATTTTAGGTCCTACACTACTTTTCAAATGAAAATAGGTAGATAATGGTGCTAACCATTTAAAATTACAATATTGGTTCTTGTATAATCTCTTACCAGTGACAAATAAGTTGGGTTTTGTATGACGTAAGTGGTAAATGAGATAAAATGACCTAAAGTTATCTATAAATAGTGATTTTATTTTGGTAAGAATAATTTGGGATAGTAATTGAGACATATTTATTGGATAATTCTAATTAATATCATGGGAAATGATATTTCTCTAGATTTAAGGATATTTTAAATTCTATAAATTTTTAGATTCATATTGGGGGTTCCACTGAAACCCAATGAGTGATCATTATGAGGTGGTGATAAGGGCATTCCATGACCTATGAAAAGGTTGTAGACATGTTTTTTTGGTTTATATAGTGATATGGGAGTAATCCATTATGACACTATTTCATGTGTACATAAAACCGGAACTTTCTATGTGAATGGTCAAACATGGGCTATCTAATGGGGAATCACACCCCAAGGCATGACTAGTATGAGTAGTGATATCTCTCAAAGATGTTATTTCTGGTGAAATGGGTCATGTATATATTTGAAAATATGGTATAATAATATTATGTGGCTAAAAATGGTTAACATCTTGTTAATTAAAACTAGTTGTTAGATAACCGATGAAGTATTTTGTTTTTGATGACTCAAGTGGCTCAATGTGAGTATCGAGGAATCAAGGGAGTGTCTTAATTATGGTGGGTTTGAAAATGTTAATATCTATGATATGGTTAGTTGGGAAACAAGAAATATGTATAAAATCAGAACATGAGTTTTTTTAGGTGTAAAGTGAGGTAACTTACCATGGAGCATATCAATTGGTGATAAGGTGTTGTGGTGATGAAGTGTTGATGTCACTATATAGTAGTAGTGTATAATACATCAATTTATGTAAATATTAGAGTGTGAATTATGGAATGGGTTTTTCAAGGTCTAATGATAGTTATTCATGACTAAAAAATCAAATGAATGTTAGAATATAGATATTTCAGTGATCATTAGATGTGGATAAGGGAAATCCAATGGTGGGGTGAGCCCCATTAAATGATTATGAGTACAACCTTTATTCATTTGTCCAAGTGGGTAATATTGGGAATTTTGTGGACGGTTGAACCAAACTAGTGGTGGTTGAGACATCTTATCAGTGATTTCAGGTAAGAATCCTATATTTTTTAATATGGGTGGGAATTCTCAATAATTACTAACCTTATATGAAAATCAGTTGTGGTTAGTATGCTCATTAACTTACTTTATAGGACCTTCTAGGAACAAAATGGTGAGACAATCATGTTTTAGGAATTATACTTGTAATACCATCCCTTAAGGATTAGGTAAGTGAGTATATGCTCCAAATTATTAACTATGAAGGATTCAGTGAATGGTTGTAAGACTTCAACTACTTTGTTATAAGTACCTGATATAGTATCTCATTTTTAAGAATCCTTGAACTATCCTGTCATAAATTGAATGGAAATTATTGAAACAGTTTCTCTATTTACATTGGGTATTTTAAGAAGAGTTTGAAAACATGTTTAGTCATGTGGAATGGTAATTTTGGTAGCCAAATATACTAAGGTAAGTATCTATTAAGGTTGTCCAAAATATTGTTTGTGAACATGTAAAGCTCGAATATAAAGGTCAGAGTATGTTATAATAATTTTATATTCCAGATAGTAGTTGGGGGAATATTTATATGGATTAAGTGAAAAATCATCAATGAACATGAAATGTGGTGAATCCATTTGGGTATTAGGGATATATGGTCCAAGTCAATTTATGTTGCATAGATTTTGGGGATGGATTCACTAACAAATTTTAGTGAGAGAAATTATTGATAAGGGATTAAAAATGGTATATTTCTACAAATTGATTGGGTTGAGAAGAAACCATAGGTTTACATTAAGGTTTACCAAGTGATGGGAATTATCTTTTCCTTTATCACTAATTACCATCCCTGGATATATGGGAAGTTTAAGTTGAATATGCATAAAGTATAGCACATACTTAGAGCATGGGGTATGGTTATTGGGGGGTCATGTAAAGACCGTATTCCTCTAATGGAATTTTCATATGAAAATATTCATCAAAACACTATAATAATGAAAGTGAGTAAAATATGGACATAAAATCTTTGATGGATTGTGAATCTCCATGGGGTATTGAGGCCTATTGTTTTAAATAGTAAACCTATTTCTGATTCTAGGTTATCTAAAATATTTAAATCACATGATGAGAACTTAGTAACTATTTAATATTGTCTACCATCCTCTTATATATGGAAACTTAAAGTAGGTTATTCATATATTTAATGGAATTCTTTGAGCACATGATATGTATTTTGAAGTTTATGTAACGAACATTTTTATAAGTGGTATTTTTTTCAATTAAAATCAATGGTGTGAAATGAGGATGGATCACTTGATTAGTTTTATAGAAGGTCAGATCATTATTTTCCATTCTAGGATAAGTAGGTGAAGCTTATTTGTCCATAACAAGAATACTACATAAGGTGATGACACAAATTTAATAAGTTAATGAGTATCTATCTAAAACATTGGATTAAAAAAACATCTTTTGACTATTTCTTAAGACCTTGAGATTCTCCATAGCTAACATGGAATTTTTAAGTTGTCTTCATGGTCAAGACAATGGTGGTTTCTTAAACAAGGGAAGTTAAGTCCTAGATATATTATATTAATTTATGTTAATTGTATATAAAGAGGATGATTCATATAAATTGGAATAACACTATTGATTATGATATTTAAATATCACAATCATGGATATATGTGTCAAAATCTTTGAACCTTATTAGTTGGGATCAATTGGAGTTAGAACTGAATATGAGTTTTTAAAATAACACATTCATATTTTGGTTGGTTAGTGAGATATTTCATGTGGTCGTAACATTTAATGGGAAAGCATGATTTTCTAACATGGTGTGGTTCTTGTGGAGGCTTTCCAGTGGAACATATGATGTGAAATAAATTGTTAGAGATTATTGTTAGAAACAATGCACTATAACTTCTCAAGTATGGTAATTCTAATGGTTAAGAGTAATATAGGTCCCTTTTGAAGTATGGGATGTTTATTTTTGATAAATATGGATGGTTAGTAGTGAAATGAGCCACTATTTGAATATTTTGGGTCTGTTTATGACTAATGAATAATCACTTAGACCATTTAAGTTTTATAGGATAACCATAAAATGTTCTCTTGGGGGTAGGGGGTTTCATGTTTGACACATGAACACCTCAAACCATGTTTTCTGGCCATGAAGACCTATTATTTTGGAGATAGTGTCCTCTACACGGTTTCTTCACAGTTACCTAATATCATGTAGTCGATCCATGAAGCCACATAAAATCAAACCTAAAACCTCTATTTTATATATATATATTGGTTATTCTATCCCAATGTTACCCCTTTCATCTAGTTCTAGAAATATATATAATATTTTTGGTGATTTCACCTTTATGATCACATTTCTCTTTAACCTTGGTGGGATTGATGTTTAGATATAAAGTAAGACAATCCAAATATTCTATTTTTTCCTTGGTTCTTGGTTTTCACTTAGTATAACCCTAACCGTGTAGGGTTTACTTAGTTTTTAAGGTTGATTCTTGAAATAAATTAGGGATTTTAGTTTAAGGAATATTAAAATCCTAAGAGAAGCTCAGATCTTGAGTTTGGTGTTGTGGCTCCATGATACCACCACTTGAGGTGGGTGGATACTCTTTTACATGATGTTATTCCAAATTCTAATTTATCTAGGGTGATTATTTATTAAGTTATTTTGCATTCTTAAAATATCTCAATGGGTGTGATTTTTTAGGAGGAGAACCAAGTTTTTTTGGTGTTTTTGTTTTGGGAAATTGAAATCATCATTTCCATGTGTGTTGGTGTTTTATAGAAATTAGGGTTATGGGTGAGGAATTGTTTTGTTATTTATTAGTGTCATTTAGTTTCTATTGGATGTGGAATGATTTTTGTTTTTTGATATTGGATTGATTTTCTTGAATATTTTTTGATGAGGTATTAGAAAAGAGGCAGGATAAACTCCCATCTAGGTGTGGGGAACTTGTTAGAAATTGCAATTTATAGTGGTAGAAACCCAAACTTGGGTGTGAGGTCCATATCAATAATTATAATGTTATGTTTAGAGGTATTTGGGACTCTTTTGAGTAGTTGATACCTAATTCTTGGATATTTTTGTTTTACCTATCTCTCTCATGGTGTTTTCATGATCACAAACACTCACATATGTTTCTAAATTTTTCATTTAAGTGAGTTTTATTATTTTAATTGAATTAAAATTGGTGAATTACATGGATTTATTAAGTCTATTTAAATCCTTGATGAAGGTTTAATCACATATCTTTCCATACATCAAAGCCTTGGAATCAACTTAGAAGAACCTTTGATGGAATTTTAGTGTAGTGGAGGTGGAAATTTTTGAAGATAAACCTATGTAGACTACACCAGATAGTTTGTGAGTGAACCGGCTACTTGTTTCCATTATGGAAGAACCACTAGTTCTCCAGAACTCCCACTGGCTAGCTGGTGGATCACCCAAAATTACTACTTGTTTCTCAAATTCCAATGTCCATCCTTTTTATAGTATCATATTTCCAGGGGGTTTTTTACAGATTTCCTTTACTCTAGGTAGTCCCATGGATACCCAGTGGATGCTACCAGGTATCCAGTGGAATCAAAACTACTTATTCTTGGGTGAATTTATTATATACATAAAGACTATAAATGTGGTATTCCTCAATTTTATTTTACCTGATGATTTCCAGAATATTCTTTCCCCTTTTAGAGCCTACAAAAGTCCTCCCTTGGCTCCTTATAAGACAACCTCATCATCCTTTCTCCCATTGAGGTTCTCTTAAGTTCCAATCAATGTTTAAATTATAATCTTCTCAATTATTCTCAAGATCCTTCACATTCTACATTTTTAAAAGGCTCTCCAACCTTCTCTCTCAAATATATTTATCTTTTATTATACACTAATCCATAAAAGATATTTTTAATTGGAATGTAATGGGTTTACCTATAGAAAACCTCTATCTTATCAACTTATATTCTCCAATGGTTCTCACTCTGAAAAAGTAAAGGATGGGTCACTTATCTACTGGTGAAGCTCAAGAGGTATCTCACAAACCAAAATTATAAGGGATGGGATCTTGGTTACTATTGAGACCAAGGAATTTATACTATTGACCTCTTAAGCCAAGGTGTGGATACATAGGGGATCACATCAATCTTTAGTTGAACTCTTTATTAATTATGTTTGTATTCTATTTAAATTTTCACATTCCATCATTTATAATTGACTCACATACTTGCATAAATTTGGTTTGATCATTTACACACTTAAATTTATTTTATATTATTATTATTAACTTCAATTTCATTTTTCAGATATCACATTTTTTATTTATAGATTTAAGGATTTTTTTTCACTTAAAATTTTATAAAAAGGGAAATCCCCCCCCCCCACTTTCCATAATCTTTGACCAACAATTAGTATCAAAGGGTGATTTTATTTCTTTTCAAAAAAAATTATTTTAGAATTGTTTAATTTTTCAATTATGTTTTTTGAATATTTAATTGATTTAAAAGTTAAATTTTTATTATGGCATATAATTCCAATTAATATACTCTTATTTTTTATTGGACTGATTACTATTATTATAATAATCAAATGTCAACATTATTTTGTAGTATTTATTATCCTATTTTTAAAATGGTATTGTATGAATATATTCCAACCAAAGAATCTGAAGAAAAATGTAATCTTGAAGAAATTAAGAATTTAGAATTGAATAACAAAGTTATGGATTCCTTACATTGTGGTATTGATATAAATTATTTTAATCATGTTTACACATGAAAAAATATTCATTAAATATAGAAATTATTATAAGTAATGCATGAAGGAAAAAATAAAATATATAATATTAGATATGTTTCATCAAGATTTGTAAAGTTTTACTATGAAGTTTAATAAATCTATTACTAGCATGTTTATGAGATTTAATGACATATATAATCGTAGAAAGTATATCTATGATGAATTTTCAATAGAAACACTCATAAATAAAGTCTTATGGGTGTTACCTAGATCTTGTATTCCTAAAGTAACAACTATCCAAGAAGTCGAAGATGTTAAAAAGAAGGTGGTATAAGAACTCATCATCTCCTTAATGACATATGAAATAACAATGAAATGCTAAGAAGAAAAGGAGGCCAATGAATCTAAAAAAGTCATGAAATCCATATCCTTCAGAGCTACCAATGATAAAAAATTTAGATGTGTGGTTCTATACTATGTTCTTCTTACTAGGAACATGTTAAATCAATTCCAATAGAATAACTTCAACAAGAGATCCGAAAAGTAAAATAAAAAAATAGAACTTTAGGGTACATTCTATGAATGTAGAAAAGAAATATCACATTAAACCAAAGCTACCCATCTATAAGAAAAAACCCAACTAAAATAAAAAAGGTAAAAGGGATCTAAGTCTATAGGTGGAGTTCTTTTGATGATTATACGGACGCTACTTCATTATCCATGTGAAGTGACTCCAAGTTGAAGTGCCTTATGGCACTTGCTGATGAAGACATCAAGGTTAGTACTCCATTTCCTATTTCATACTCTTCTTCTTCTTCTTCTCACTATTCTTAGTCCTCTTATTCTTTTTTCTCCTCTAATCACAACAATTATAAAGATTTAAAATATGCTTGAAATCAACTTAAATATGGATATCACAAGCTTGATTCTTTATACATATAACTCTAGAAGAAACATAATCAAGTTGTCCAAGAAAAAAAATATGCAGAAAAGAAAAATATATTCCCATCAAAGGAAAAGAATATATCATCAAAAAAATATTTTTTAATTCACCCAAGTTAAATAAAAATTAAACAAAAATTGGGGATCTCAAAAATGTAAAAAATAATGGATCAAATTTGGTTACTCTAATCTTACAAGCTCTTAAAAAAAATCCTAGAAACCTAATTTTTTTAAGGTGTTTCTAAATTTTTTTTTTTGATTATTGAAAAAATATTAGTCATTTAATAAATGAATGTTATTTGAAAAAAATGTGATATGGAATACCAAATTCAATCTATCTTTTTTCCAATATTTTCAAAAAAAAACTATCAAGAAAATATGGATTTTGAAATATTTATTGGCTAACAAAATTTGACCCAATTTTGTGTGGGTACCAAAATATTCAATTATTTAATTTTGTAAGAAAAGTTTCTCCTAAACAAAATCCAAGAAACTCTATGGTACCTCTATAGTTTCTACTTTACACACATGTCTACCAACCTTTTTTAATTCAATAAAATCAATAAACTTAAAGGAGGTCACATCACCTTTGGTGATAATTCTAAGGTTAAGATAATCGGTGAAGTTACCATTAGTTTTTCTAACTCTAACATTAATTGAAAATATTTTATTTTTAAAATAATTAAAACACAATTTACTAAGTATTGGTCAATTTTTTTATGGAAGTTTTAAAATATCCTTCGAAAATGATTTTTTGTGAAGTTTTTAATTAAAAAGTAAAACTTATTTTTAATATTTCAATATTTCAAAATGTTTATAAAATTAATTTAAAATCTATTGGTGGAAAAAAAAACTTAAAATGTTTCAATACACAAGTTAGTGATCCATGGATTTCACGCCAAAACCTTGGTTATTATATCACTCACTCTCTCATCAAACTCAACAGATACCAACTAGTATGAGATCTTATCAAATTTCATTTCAAAGATAAAAAATGTTTGTGAATCATTCCAACATGTAACGTAGTATAAATACACTTTTAAATATAAAAATTATATTTATTCTTAAAAATATATTGAAATGATCCATCTTGAGGTTTTCAATCCTAATAATATTCAAATTACAGGAGGAAAAATATATACTCTCATAATTTTTTATGGATTTATAATATTCACATGGGAATATTTATTATCTCATAAAAGTGAAACATTCAAATCCTTCGTCAAGTTTTCTAAAAACATTAAAAATGAAAAAGTTTTAAAAATTATTTCAATTAATAGTGATTATGGAGGATAATTTTATAATAACAAAATTTAATGATTTATATTCTTCAGAAGGTTATAATCATTCTTTTCCTTCTCGTTGAACCCCTTAATAAAACAGGGTAGTAAAGAGGTGAAATTGAACAATCTAAAAAATATTTTGAACTCTTTTAAATGAATTTTATCTTCCAAATTATTTTTGTCCAAAACCCCTAATAATATATGTTATATCATTAATCAAACTCTCATAATAAATTTTATTAAAAACCCTTACTAAATTTTGTTTAATAAAAAATATAAAGTGGGAAATTTCAAAAAATTTGGTTGAAAATATTTTATTTTTAACACCAAATTCTATCTTGGAAAATTTAATTCTAAATCAAATGAAGGTATATTTCATGTGTAATAAAACTCAATTAAATCTTACCATGACTTCATAAAAAAGAATAAAATGGTGGAAAAATCAATCTACATTTTTTTTATGAAAAAATTTCAAAACCTCTTCCACAAAATGTTTTTTAAAATGATGTTAAAAATAAAACTTTTTAAACTAAATAAATTAAATAAGAACTAGAATCTCTTTAAATTTAATTTCCTATAGTTTTTAAAACATATAAAAATAATCCTGTTGAAAATTTCATCGGTAATTTACAATTAGGAACTCATACTCATATATAAGTCTTAAATGAGGTTGAACATCTTGCCTTTGTCTCTCACCTTGTACCCCAAATCCTTAACAATGCCCTTAATGATGAAAATTGGGTACTTTTCACACAAGTGGAATTCAATGAATTCACTTGAAATTATTTATGGACTATCATGGAAAGTCCTAAAAATCATCAAGTTATTGGATCTAAATGGGTTTTTTAAATAAAATAGATGAATTTGGAAACATCACTAGAAACAAATATCATATGGTAGCAAAAGGTTATAACCAAGAAGAAGGAATTGAAAATGGTGGAAAAATTTCACCCAAAGTTCAATAAAAATACATAATAATATTTCTTGAATTTGATTCTCATATTAATTTTAAAATATTCAAAATAGATGTCAAAATAACTTTTCTAAATAGTTTAATTTTTGAAAATGTTTTTGTGGAACAACCACTTGGCTTGGAAAATCCTCTTTTTCAAAATTTTGTTTTCAGATTGATAAAATATATTTATGGTTTAAAATAATCGCCTCTATCTTGGTATAAAATTATTTCAAAATATATTCTTTAAAATGGTTTTAAAATGGGAAAATATGATGCAACCCTACTTTTAAAACACAACTAAAGTGATTTTTTATTTGTAGAAATTTTTTTTGATGATGTGATTTTCAGGTTTTCCAATGAAAAAAATTGTTTTGAATTTTCTAATTTAACAAAGAAATAATTTGAGATGAGTTTTATAGGAAAACTTAAATTCGTTCTTGGTTTTAAATTTTTCAAAATTATGATAGAATCTTTTTAATCCAAATAAAATACACCAATGAACTCTTAAAATGATTCTGAATGGATCATGGTAAGAAAATTAGAACTCCCAAAAGCATGACTTGTAATCTTACATTGGATGAAGCTAGAAAAACTGTCAACAATAATATTTATAGAAGTATTATTGGTAATATATTTTACCCTAATGCAACCCGGTATGATATCATGTTCAGTATTTTTCTTTGTGATCAATTTCAATAAAATCCAAAGGAATATCATTTCAAATCTATCAAAAGAATTTATCATTATTTAAAAGGTTCTAAAAATATCAGTTTATTTTATCTAAATAGAACCAATTTTGAATTAACTACTTTTTATGATATTGATTTTGTTGGATTCCAACTAGAAAGGAAAATTGGTAGAGGAAATTTCCATTTACTTGGAAAATCCATCATCCCTTGAAGCAGTAAAAAGTATAATATTATTTCTCTTTCTATATTTGAAGAAGAATACATAGCTTTTTGGAATTATTGTTATAAAATTATATGGATGAAACAGTATTTATTAGACTTTAGGCTAATATTTAATAATATACCTATCAAGAATGATAATACAAGTTCCATAAATATCTCTAAAAATACTATCAAACACTCATACAAAACACGTTGATCTAAGATATCATTTTCTAAGAGATCACTTCTAAAAAGGTGATATATTATTAGAATTTTTTCTAATAGAATATCAACTCATTAATATTTTCACCAAAACTCTGGCCCTTGATATTTTCAAATTTATTAAAAGTGAATTATGAATGTTTCTCATGTGAGATTATTCATTTTATCAATGGAGATATTGAGTTATATTTTAAAAAACTTGTTCTTAAATCTTGAATTTATTTATTTATTTTTTATTTATCTATCATGGATATGATCCATACTCTCTCATGTGTTATCATTTTTGGGGGAGGCTTATATTTATTTAATTCTGAATTTTTCCTTAAGATAGATGTTTTGGTTTCAAAATTAATTAATTGATACTTTTTAAATTATTTTATCTTGTTTTAAAATTTTCAAATTCATATTTTTGAAATAAAATACTTATTATTATTTTTAAAAACTATCTTCGATACCTTATATTTTTGTTAACTTTTATTTTCAAATCTTATAAAAAATTCCTTTTTAAAACTCATATATGTATTTATTATTTTTTATCTCTCTTAAATAAGATTAATGATGAGTAAAAATAGTTTTTATCTACTTTCCTATAACTTTTGTTTATAGTTATCTTTGATGTGATGATAAATTAGATACAAAATTTTAAATAATGGTCATACTTTAAAGGAATAACCTCTACAAGCTCTTTCAAAGAAGGTATCTTATAATGAAGGTGAATCCCTGTAAGATCCTTATTTTTTTCCCAAAGGTATGGATCCTTAAATTTAATTTTTATCATTTTGTAAGTTCCTAATGATATCATGGTGATATCAAGAGAATTCAGGGATTTTTTGGAGCCCGTAGCTCCAATTTTTAGAGAAACTGCCTATGGCATGTGATGGGTGCACAATTAATAGTAACAGTGCATCTCAACTACGTAGCCCTATAAGGGGAGGTGCATGGTTATTTTAACCATGAAAAATAGGCTAGAAAACTATGTGAACAATTTTAGACCTATTTTAGAGCTGAAACACATGGTTTATACATAGTTTTTCTAACCGTTTTCCTTACCATATGAGGGGTGATTTCATTGGATAGTGTTGGTACATGGTTGGTGAATAGTTTGACCAACCGTGCGGCCAAACTGTGCACCCCTTTAAATAATGGTAAAATTACCCTTTTTCTCTTAAACCCTTATAACTAGAACCCCTATTTTTATTTCTTCTCTATGCATAGTGACTCATACCCGCCATGAGTGCATCATCCTCCTTCAACCTAGACATTGAAGCCTCTCCTTCAATCGGACTCTGATCAGATCATCATTCATTATATTGGAAGTGTGTTAGTAATTTATTCATTCTATTAGCTTCCTTCCTCAATTTATCTCTCCATATTTGGTGTTATTTCCATACATACTAATATTCTCTAATTTATGGATTTTTTTATTTCTCTATTTCTCTCATTCTAGCCTAGATCTGAGGCCAATACTATATGATTGTTCCTCTACCACCATAAGGTAGGTGGTCTATAAATTTACATCAAGTATCATTATTTTTATTTGTCTTTGTTGTTCCGCATATCAGTTTTACCCATGATTTAAACCTAAAATCAATCTACATTAAATTATTTTCTTAGTTTTACACCAAAACACCCAAAAACCCCTTATTATCATTGTATGTTAATGACCTCAACATGAAACCCCACTTCAATGATTTTTTAATATGACTATATGAACTTTTTTGTAATATTAACCAAAATATCCTTAGGTGTGTTTGGTTTAAATTCTACTAAGGATTTAATTAATTTAATTGAATGAATAGTTTCATTAATATGGGGAAAGTATGTTTCACTTGTATCTTATTAATTTGAAATAAAATGTTAAATAGTATTACACCTCTTATAAACCTTTTTCATCTTTTAATGGAAATGAAATGACTAGAATTAAATAAAGTGAATGAAGTGGAATAGTTATTGCATGGCCCATGATTATTTATTAAATTTAATGTGCCTATTGCTATTATGGACCTTTTTCCTATTAAAGGAGTGGTCAAACTTGAGCTATCCATGGATTCCTAAGGGAATTACTTGATAACTTAGTGGATTCCACCTTGATTCATTAAACTAGTTTCCAAGGGAGATGCCCACCTTGAAATTTGTTCTTCATCTTATTAGTTAGGGAATGAATCTGAGTAATTTAGAAACTTTACTCGATTCATATATGAAAATGAGATTATATTGGATACACTCCTTGGATTCATCTTGACTTCCTCAGAGAAGAGGCACCTCAGATTATTCCCTTAAGCTCCTATCATGCTTAGCCCAGTATTTACTATAGTCATGATCTATGGACTCAGTTAGACACTTATTCAGGGGAATGTCTAGTTTTTACCACTTGTATTACACTTTGACCCCAATAGGTAGGCTTCATAGTTATTGGATGTGAGTTTGATTGAACTTCTAAGTTCAAGGATGCCTTGGTTTCACCATAGGTCGAACCATTATAATATCACAGTTGGACTCCTAGGTTACACCTTAGGTCAAAATTTATATACTGCTTCTACCTGGAAACCTTGTTTATATATTATTATTCCTCTATTTAATGATATATTTATACCATTAAGTTACACTATAATTTGAGGTAATAGTATCCCAATGGATACACCCTAGACCTTCGTTGCTAGTCGGAAGCCTCTAGAATATGGGGAGGCACGCTTAAGGACATGTGGCCAACAAGGTTTGGTTACTTATGAGTAAACTAGTTTTGGGATTTCACAAAGTGGTATAATAGCATCTATTTTCCCTGCCTTACTATTTGGGATGGTAGAAAGGATATTAAGAAATGTTGGAATTTGGTAATAAATCTGTTTTTTGGAGTATCTAATCCATATACAAGGAAAAATCCAAATTTCTTGGGATGGGATTTAATGTTTTGGATTAATCCTATTATGATTGTACTAATTTCACAGTTAGGTGACACACATGAATCTAGGATTTTATTTCTATTATGAACTTTATATTTACCCTTGGCCCAGCATAGCAAGGATGTAGTGTCTCATGCATCATTATAATAACCTGAGGATTGATAAGTCGTGCATTTTTTCATTTCATGTTTACTTACTATGTGAATTACTTATTTCATATTACCAGTGACTGGATTATTATATTTGGGTTGTGCTAATGTTTCTTGTGAGTATAAAATAATTATATTAATTAATGTGTTTTCATCGACCTAAATGGTGTTTTCCCAATAGTTTGATGGTGGCACCTTAATTAGTCAATTTTAGTGTGTTTAAGTCATTGACCATTGGTCACATGATCTGAAATGTTAGTTGGTTATAATTACATGGATGCTAATTGTACTTTAAAGAGTGTGTGTGCCTCTATAAATTGGGAATGGTGATCCATCTAATTGAACCATTTTAAAATCCTAGTTTTAGTTACATGTAGTACCATTTAAAAATTATAAAGTGTAGGACTTTATAACATGGGAATGATAGAACTATTTAACTTAGACTCAATATATATATATATATATATATATATATATATATATGGAAATATACATAGATTCAGTTATAAACTATTGCGTTCTAAATTTAAATGGAAATTTTTATCATTAAATAGGGATTCCAATTACAACTTAATGGGTGTTTTCCTCTATAACTTGTAATTGGCGATTCATATATCAAAACCCCTATAACTAAATCTTGAAATATAACCAATATCTTGACCATAGATCTTGGGTATTTGGGTTATTATGTTTTGGGTAGTGAAATTATATGCTTATCCTTATTCCATGAGAACTTATTTTCACTTCTTATCGAGTTTTGATGTGTGCTCTTGGAAATTGCAGAATTATGTATCCATGATATCCTTGAGGAAAGTTTCAGGAAGGTGGAGAAAACCATGCTCCTGAGATAGTGGGACCTAACCCACCATTAGTTCCAATTGTGTTTCTTCCTATTATGCCTAACATGGGTGTCAACTCCTAGTTTTGATAGGGTTTTCTATGGATTATGCAAACTGTTCTAGGATCCCGATGACCTACCGAAACTTTGGTAGAGTTCATGCAAGAGTTCCAATTAAATCATCCACCCATTTTCTTAGGGGATGATTTATCCTAGGCTATTGAGACATGGCTAGAGGTCATTTATCCATATTTGATCATCTAGAGAAGCCTCCATAGAGGAGGTTCAAGCCCACTGATTATATGATTCATGGTTCTACAAAGCCTTGGTGGGATGTTACTACTCATGAAGACCATCATCAAGATATGGTCTAAAGAGACTTTCAGGTTTCCTTCTATGACTATTTCTTCCCAGATATGATGATGGATGACTGTGCCAGGGAATTTATGAACTTGGAGGAGGGATCCTTTTTAGTTATGTATTATTCAACTCAATTTACTGAGCTTCATTTTTCATCCCCTTCCTTCACTGGTGATGAGATTTATAGAACAAGACACTTTTAGGATGGTCTTAGGTATATCATATATTCTCAGTTAAATTTATTATTTTTTACTATCATTTTAGGTATTGTAAATAAGGCCCTAATCAGTGAACATAATTTGAGGTAAGTTGATGGTACATTACAAAGTGGTTCAGCACCAAGGCAGGGTAGTGGTTCATCCAGCAATAGGAAATGACTTTTGGATTGTTATAAGTAGATCAGTGGAATCTATAGTATCTATGATGTTAGTTCTATAACATTCCATTAGTGTGGATGGTAAGGTAACTTAAAGACTTAATGCAACTAGTAGATGGTTGAGTGATAATCTTGTAGTAGAATGGGTCATATTCATAGTTTTTTTCACACATTTCCATCTGTTCCTAGTGGAAGAGGATCTGAAATAGCTTCACCTTGTAGAGCAGGATTGGTAGCTCCCTGCTAGGCTGGAAGTTGGACTACCACTAGTCATATAGGACATGGAGGTGGTTATGGTTGATGAGAAAAGACTCGTGATATGAAACGCAAACTGAATAGACCCACTGTAGGTAGTTAGGCTACATCTTAGGTCCATGGATTAGGCCCTATTTACATAGTAAAACCTATACTTGAGGATTATAGTGTTGAGATATCTATATTATGAGGTACAATATTTGAAGCTTCTACTTTAGTATCTTCCCATTTTGATAAAGACTCTTTGAAATATTTTATCTCTATAAATATCATGGAAATCATTGGGATTGAAATTCATTATTTTAGTGGAGTGATGACACTTCATACTCCATTGGTAGTACAATTAGAAAGTGTCTTCCAGTGAAAAGAATGCACCCTTGAGATAGGCAGTTGTCATTTATTATGTGATATATCCATCCTCAAGATGGTGGGATTCAATACCATTCTCAAAATGGACTAGTTAGTTCATTATATAGACCATAATGATTATTGTCATCGTAGGGTGTCCTTCTCATCACTTGGGGGTGGTAGCTATGAGTATAAGGGTCAATGGGATGTCCAAGTGATTCAAGATCAACTAGAGAATCATGGGATAGAAAGAGTGGTGGAACTTATTTCTAGTCTCTTTCTAAGAGATCAGGGAATGCGACACACAAACTTCCCTCCAATGGTGGAGTAATTCACAAAAATATTCCCCAATGAATTTTCTAAACTGCCTACTAAGAGAGACATAGATTTTACTATTGATATCATTCTAAGAGCGGCACTAGTATCTATTTCACCTTATAGGATGGCACCTACCAAGATTCAGGAGCTCAAGAAGTAGTTAGAGTACTTGGAAGCCAAGTGGTTTTTATAACCTAGTACTTCATTATGGGGTTAACATATGCTTTTCGCAAAAAAAGGAAGATGGGACCCTCATGATTTGCATGGATTACCCAAAATTGAATCATTTTATTATCAAAACTAGTAAACCTTACGTCTTATAGATGAATTCTTCAACCAATAGTAAGTAATGAGGGTTTTATTGAAGATCAATTTGAGTTCATTCTATCATTAAGTATAAGTTATGAATTCGAGAATAACCCATATAAAATTTTTAAGAAGGTATTAACTTTATGAGTATCTATTTATACTATTTGGTTTGATTAACGTGCTCTCCATTTTTATGGATTTAATGAATCTGGGTTTTCATCCGTATCAAGATTCTTTTGTATTAGTCTTTGTGGTTGACATATTGGTATACTCACATATTTGACACAAACATGTCAAACATATTGATATCATTTTAAATACACTAATAGAGAATAATATATATGATAAGATCTTCAAATGATGATTTGAAATCAATAAAGTTCACTTGCTGGGTCACAATATCTCAGAGGCAGGAATATTTTTTGACCCAAAGAAGGTGAGAGCTGTGGTTTATTGAGAGAATCCCAAGATTATTTTTGATATATAGGGTTTCTTAGGGAAATATGTCTATTACAGGAACATTATATAGGATTTATCACATATTTAATCACCACTTACAGGATTGAAAAATAAATTTTTCAAGTTTAAATGGTTTGAAGTATGCAAGAAATCCTATTAGGAGCTCAAAGGGAGACTGAGTCCAGTATCAATCTTGATTATAATAGATCTGGGAAGAAGTTATACCATTTATTATGATGCATCAAAAATTAGGCTAGGATGAATTCTAATACAGGTGTATTTATTTGTGTTGTATGTGTGTTTTCAGTTGATTCCGCACAAGAGGAATTACTTGATGCATGATCTCAAGATAGAATTTGAGGTTCATGAATTTCATTGTTGGAGGAATTACTTTCTTAAAGAGAGTTTTTTTGTGTTTATGGACCACAAGAGACATAAATATATATTCACGCTACATTATTTAAACCTCAGACAACAAAGGTGGGTTGAATAACTTAAGTCATTTGATTTTGAGTTTGCATATACAGATGGGAAAGGAAATGTAGTGGTCGGTTCTCTGAGCTATAAATCTCGAACACATACGGTATAGGTGTCCAGTTGTGAGTGGAAATTGATGGACCCACATTCTAAGATGCACTTAGAGGTATTAGAACATCATGGATGACCTATAATTATAACTTTAGCGGTAACCTATTTACTTATGGACATGGTGAAAATGAGATAGCTGTCAGACCATAAGGACTTAGTGTAACACCCCAAGCTTCCACGGTACACTTCTCTTTGAATAATACAGTAGCGTGTGTTGTACGCAACTTCGAGTTCTAACACACACCAAAACCAATCAAACTAGACGTTATGAATAGTATTAACTGAATTTTGAACTTTATATAATCCTTATAATTTTAGAATCCATATTATGAGTTTCTTAGACATAATGTAAGAACAAATACATTTTTTTCAGATGAAAGAAGTATTTTTCAAAAAATGCAATTTTACCGCCTTTTAATGGAGAAGCCTTTTTAAATCCAATATTTGAAACTTTTATATATTCAATTTGAAAAAATAAAATTCTTCTTTAGAATCGGGACATAAGAATTTAGTTTCAATAAAGTTTTGGTGTTTTTCTGATAACTTTCATATTTGGGTGAATAGTGAAAAATACTATATTTTAACTGAAAACAACTTTTTTTAATCAAAATAATTTATATTCTTAAATTATAAATTTTAATGGTATGGAAGTATAAATAGATTATATTTTTACCATTAATCCAATGATGGTCATTTTAAGTAATTTCACTTTGAAATTGGACATAAACAAGTGTCAAACTTTTGATAGTTATTAAAAATACGTCTTTTGGTTTTAATAGAGGAAATTAATTTTAAATTAATAAATAAAACTTTTATGTTTTTAATTTGGTAAAATAGACTTCATTTTTTGATTTGGAATATCTAAATTAGCTTAGGGTAAAATTTTGGAACTTTTCTGATAACTTTCATATTTTGATGAATAGCGAAAATTAATAAATTTTAATTAAAAACAACTTTTTTAATCGAAATAATTAATAGTGATAAATTATTCATTTAAGTAATTTTAAAGTATAATTAGATTATAATTTTACCATTTAATCCAATTTTCTTCATTGGACTTAATTTTATATTTAAACTGGACATAAGAAAGTGTCAATCTTTTGATAGTTATTATTTGTTAAAAACAAGCTTTTTGTTTCGACAATGGGAATTAATTTTAAATTAATTTCTGTCACTTCTGTGTTTTGAATTTAGAAAAATATATTCCATATTTATAATCAGTAGGTCCAAATTTTGTAAATAGGTAACTTTTATTTTTAGACATTTTGAATAATTACTTCAGTAAATATTTAATTTACCATGGTTAAAGGGTAAATCCGGTAAATAAGGGTAAAAAATAATATTATAATGATAATAAATAACTATAAAACATGTCCTAACCCTATTGGTTGATACATGTCCGACCATTTCCACCTTTGGTTTGATTTTGGGACCCCATGGAGCCACTTGTAAGTGATAATGACACTTTATATTAAGTTAAAGTAAATGTAAAAATGACATAAGCATATATCTTTTAGAAAAACAATTTTTACATAGGGTTATATATGTTATATTTTCGACTATAAATATTCGTTAGAAAGATAAAAATATTTCCTAAATGATGATATTTTATTTATAATTTTTATACATTGAATAATTAAATTTATTTATGACACAATAATGATGTTGTATTTTCCTTAATAATAAAAGAATCAAATAAATAGTATTATAAAAGTTAAAATAAATATAATTTGAACGTTTTTATGACATCCACGAATTTTATTGGTTAATATTACATATTAGGATTTATTAAATGACTTTTATTCGAATTAATAAAGTATTTAAGACTTTAAAAAAATCAATTATTAAATAGTGTCAAAATTGACATAAATGAGTTTTTAAAATAAATATTATATTATTAATTGATATTATATTCATAAAAATCTAATGTTCGGACAAAGGACTTATATCATGATAGGTGTATCATTAATGGACCACTTTGGGGTCTCTTGGATGTATATAGTATGTTTGTTAATTATATAATATAAAAATACAAAGTGACATGGTAAGTGTCAAACTAATTAACTAAGAGTTAAAACTAAAAGATAAGGTTAATAAAGTGACACAAACCTGTCTAAAACCTATTGGTTGAGTTTTTTTTGACCTATCCCCACCTTATACTTTTAATAATCCATTTTTGAGCCATTATAAACTGAATATGAATTTATTATAAAATAATACTTTAAGTTTTTTCTAAAGAGCCCCTCCTCCCCCTTATAAAAGGACACCACTTCTAACCAATTCCTCACACCTATCAAGCCTTTTGGATCGTCTAAAATCTGACCAATTAAGCTCTATATATCCCTCTACTCCTACTATAATACTTAACTTAGGTATAAGGCACTTCAAGAGTCCTTTATGGTTCAAACCAAAGGGAGTTACCCAAATTAAAGGTAACGATTTCTCTTAGCTTCCTTCCTTTTATTTTATGTCTCAAACCCCTAAAATCTTATTATTCTTTTCTTTTGTAACAACACCAGTATATTAAATATACTAGGATATTTGTAAGAGAAGTATTCTAACTACACTTACACACACATCCATATAATGGGTGAAGAATATAATGTTTTTTTGGATGGCAACCAAACGCCTCACGAAATGATGATTGTTCAATTATCTCCCGCCACCTCTCATGGTGGCCATTATGATGGAACTATAATTAAATAATATATTAATGATATTTATTTTATATATAATCTTCTATAATTCCATTTTATAGCATACCATTATTCGTTTCATTTTGTATATATATACAATAATTTCATTTGAGGAAGTGCGGACTACCGCCCCCTCAAAGTGATATGACTCGTTCATACCATAAATGGAACATATAAAGGAAGGTTTTAATGAACTTAAGTACCACATATAAGATATTATATTATAATGTAATAATAATATACCTATGTATCATTTGGTTTTGATTCCTTTTAAAATGAAAAATGAAATGGAAGTAGCGTTCGTGCGTACGTACGGACTACCGTCTCCACGAACGTGATGAGATTCATTCCCCATCATATCCATTAAAGTATAATTATCATTTGATGATTAAAAATAATGTTTAAGGACTTCATATCATTCTGTATATGAATAAGATACAACCTATCCATAACAAACACGTCTTATGTAACAAAACATATAAAAGAAAACGAGTAAGTTAACACTTGAAATGATGATAATACTAAAATATTATTAACAAGACAATATTAAAAGATCATATATGATATCATATTTATGTATATGATTCTTTTATAATTTATTAACAATGATTTAACTATTATACAGGAGGTTAAACGTACCCTCGACTAAAAGAAAGTGCAAGGTAATGGGTTTTCACCTCACTCCTTATTCTTGTGAGATTCGTGTCGTGTTGCCACTATTACCTTTTGTGTGGTTTATGTACTAGACATAACTGTATTCTTTGTGTAATACACTTTAATTTATGTGTATTTACATATTCATTGTATGATACCTCTTTCATGGGGTGTATGTTTCGTAAGTTACCAAATTGGTAAGGGTTTATTTCACAATCTATTCATTATTCGAGGTTGTTTTTACGTTTTTTTTAGAATAATGTTCTCGTAAAAGACCAAAACACAAAATTTATTATTAAAAAAAGGGTTTAAACAAGTCTAAAGGAAGGTAATTTGTTTACATCCTGCAAATAAAGAGGGATAATCTCAGGGGGGAGATCATCTCTCCAGGTAAAGTCCTTATCAACGCCCATGTTGGCAAGGGAATCCGCAACTCTATTTGCTTCCCGGTAAACGTGCGTAGAAATTAAGTTGAGGGTAGAGAGAAAGTGAAGACATTCAATCCAGCGGGAAGTGAGTTTCCAAGCCATGTGGGTGGTACCCTTCCAGATATCCTGGACGGTAGTGGAGGAGTCGCTTTCAATCCATATGTTGTTCCAGTTGTGCAGCTTGGAAAACAAGATCGCATGAATGACGCTGAGTATCTCGGCTTCTAAGGAGGTAGCCATGCCACATGATCCATAGAAGAAACTAATAACTTGATCCAGATGATTCCTGAAGATGACTCCACAACCCTCTAGGATAGAGTTTCCTTTAGAAGTGCCATCTACATTGATTTTGATCCAACCTATAGGGGGGCTGCCAAAAAACTTCAAGAATAAATTTAGGGTGAGGATAGTTACCTACAATCCCAAGACGTCGTAGGATCACAAAATTTATGAATGATTTGTTACATTGATCTTTTTGTATCGAGGCCGCCACACGGGTAGCGATAAGAATTCTCATTTTTCCTGCATTAAGATTGAAAGAACTGTTGCGAAAGGTGTATTCATTCCTGCCATAACAGATCACATACAAAAGCTCTGTAATTGCAGCAACAAAGATATTCTTGATTTGTTGAGAGTCGGATTTCTCAAGACATTTTTGAATCTGAGAGATTGGAGAACTACAAAACAACCAGTTTCATTCAAATATGTCAAAAATATAATGCCAAAGAGCAGTAGCCGTATCACAAGAAAGGAAGAGATGGTTAAGATCCTTACGATGTTGGTTAAACATACGACATTTAGAGAAAAGGTTGATTCCAAAAGTTTCTAAACAGGAGTAAATTGGAATTATATTATGATCAATACGCCAAACAACATTAAATCTTGAAGTTTTGATCCAGGCTTTATTGAAGTTGTTAAGCCAGCTAAAGTTGTTCATATCATTGGTGTATAAATGCTTGTAAAAGCTCTTTGAGTCAAGAATCCCATTATGGTAAGGTTCCCAAATCAGGAAATCCTCATTAACAGTGAAGTGGTAATTCTCGACAATAGTTTTAATCTCTTTAGGAATGGGAGTGTTTTTCATATTCATGATGTATTTAATGATGTCATTAGTGTGCATAGGGAGATGTGGGGTAGAAATTAAGAAAATCAAGGGCTTACCAGTCCAATTATCTAACCAAAAATTCAAATTCGAGTCTCTATTGTCCATACATCTAGAATTGGACATAATGGAGATAAAAGTACATTTTATGGATGGCTATATGGAAGACGTTAGATAAGTATGTGTGTTGCTTCGGAGTTTTCCAAGGAAACAAGCCCGGAGGAAGTCTGTGGAAGGCGATTTATTACAAATGAGATTCCACGTGAGATTCTCCTGGAGGTCCTTGTTAAAGTTTGTGAGGTTTTTATTCCAATACCACCCTTTTCAATAGGTTTACAGCACGTGGGACAAGGTATGGTAACTAATTTCCTTTCCAGATTGCTTCCTGTCCAGACAAAGTTTTTAATGTCAACGTTGATGTGATTTAAGAGACTAGCCATCCATTTATAGATCATCATTGAGTAGACCAGTTTAGAAACAATTGTGGATTTAATGAGGCAGATTCTCCCTGCCATTAAGAGATTTTTTCCTTTCCAAGAGGAAAGGTGTCGAAGAGTTTGATCAACAATGGTAGAGAAGTGAATTGCTTTGGGTCTACCCCAAAAAATGGGAACCCCAAGATAGTTGAAAGGTATAAATCCCTCCTTAATACCAAGAATATTTGTAATGCTAATTTTCCGACCATGGGGATAGTTTTTTCCAAAGAAAATAAAAGATTTCATCCAGTTGATATGTTGACCATAGACTTATTCATAGTGAGATATGATGGTTTTAAAGTAGCTTATATTTCTTTTGTCTCCTTTTAGGAAAAGGATTATGTCATCAACATATAGAAAATGGGAGGGGGAATTCACGCTTCTGGAAGTGGGAATAGTCTTAATATTACCATTTCCAATGGCTTGTGAGATGAGTCTACTAAGGTAGTCTTCAGTGATAGAGAAAAGGATAGCCGATAGGGGGTCTCCTTGCCTGACCCCTTTAGAACAGTTGAAGTAATTTCTAGGTGTACCATTTAGCAGAATAGATATACGAGCGGAATTAAAAAGAGTGGCAATTCTGTTGATAAAGTTCTCGTTGAAACCAAAATTTCTAAGCACTTTAAAAATAAAGTTCCAATCAATGGTATCAAAGGCTTTTGTAATATCAATTTTAATGGCCAAATTCCCACCTCTGGTTTTCCTGTTCAATAGGTTAGTGGATTCAGAGGCTAAAAAAATACAATCTTGTATAGATATGCCTTTAATGAAACCAAATTGATTCCATGAAATAATTCTATTGCTGATGTCAGTGATACGATTGGCAATCAATTTGGTGATAATTTTAAACAGCGATTTAATAAGGGCGAAGGGTCTGAAATGATTGATTTCATCAGCATTTTCAGATTTAGGAATGAGGATAAGGAATTGAGATTTTAGACCATGAGGAAGAATACCTTTAGAAAAGAAAGTTTTAACCATTCGACAGACATCATCCTAAATGATGTTCCAATGTTGCTGGTAGAACCCGTTATTAAAGCCATCCGGACCTGGGGCACTGTCTGTGTTAAGACTAAAAACAGCGTCTTTGATCTCATGATCTAGTGGGAAATTATTAAGTAGGATATTATCCTCATATGTGACCAATTGAGGAATAATTTCAGGCTGAAGATCTTTATCAATATTAGGGCCATTAAAGATATTTTGAAAGTGAGTGATGACATGATTGGAAATGCCTTCATTGGTGTCAAAAATTTGTTCCCCGTCCCTAATATAGGAGAGAGGTTTACAAGTTTTTTTAACTCTTTGAAGAGCATTGTAGAACTTTTTGTTTCTATCTCCATCATTTAAACATTTAGTTTTAAAGATTTTCTTTTTAAGGTTATCTTTAATGTTAAGGAGAGTAATCAGATTGGCAGAAATATTAATTTCGTGTTGGGGATTTTGGTCAAAATTAGACGAGGTGTTATGATTTTGAAGTTGATTAAGATCTTTTTCAAGGGTGAAAATTTTGTTATCTATTTCCTCTGATTTTGATTTACACCAGTTTTTGAGGATTTGTTTTAACATTTTAAGTTTCATCGGACAGGAAAAAGAATCATTATTAGTATTCATGTTAGTCCAAGACTTTTTAATAATATTCGCACAGTCTATGTCAGAAGACCAGGAAATATTATATCTAAAAGGATATCTAGGTTTTATGTGGTCGAAGGAGAAAATAACCAGTATTGGGTGGTGATCAGAAGCCACCTTGTTAAGTGTGATACTGGAAATGTTGTCCCATTTATCTAGAGCAAGATTGTTAGTGAAGGCTCTGTCTAGTTTGATGGCCACAGTTTTGTTATAAGGATGTCTATACCAAGTAAACTTAGCACCTCTTAGATTAATCTCAACAAGGTTACTATGTTCAATGCATTCTTTGAATTCTCTAGTAGATATTGAAGCATGCTGCGGGCCTATTTTTTCACTAGCATCTAGTATGGCATTGAAGTCCCCAAAAATAAACCAGGGTTTTTGAATCAAGATACTAAGCTGGGTGATTTCAGTCCAAAGAGACCTTCTTTCTTGATATCTATTATAAGCATAGACAAAATTAGTGAAAACATGTGTTTGTTCAAACATATAATCACAAGTGAAAGCTTGATTTGAAGTTCTAAAAATATTGACATTATGAAGAGAGGAGTGAGCAAAAATCCATAAGGATTCAATTGGGGTGTTATTAGAGAAAGGTCCTACTGAAGAGTACCCAGGGGGATAGGCATGCTGAAATCTAGAAGCAAAATTAATTTTGGGCTTAGAGATAGCAAATAGCTTCGGTGTGTGAGTAAAAATAAATCTTTTCAAAACATTGGCTATGTCAGTGTTTGCTATCCCTTGGCAATTCCAGAAAAGAACATTCATTTATACCTCTTTTTTGTGGGGTTGTCCCCTTTCTTTTTAGTGGTTGCGGCCTTTGCTCTGGTTGTAACTCCCGTGTTGTTGATCTTGTGATTATTACCATGTTCTATCTGTGTTGTCAGGGGAGGAGCCAAAGAGGTGTTATCAGAGACCGAATCAATTTCTGTCCTAGTCTCACCTTGTTTTTTCGCATCTAAAATAAGCGGGTTGCATGTCTCTGTAGCCTGTGCAGATGTTATAAACACAGTCTCTTGTGGTTCGGCTTGCTCATAAAGAGGTGAGGGTCTGTCCAGTCCAGCTTGTTCATCTTTGTCTTGAGATTTAGTGGGGGAGGATAGCAGCGCCATATTAGAACCTTGCATCACCATTTCAGACCTGCAGTCTTGCATAATTGGTGTTGATATACCAGTTTCAGCAGTGTTTTGTGAGTCCAGTGTGACAGAGTTCCTTAGGTTCATCAGGGGGTCTATTCAGCGATGGTCAGGTCAGTTTCTTTTAGGGGTGCTCCTAAAATAAGGGCAGTATCCTCTAAAGGGTAATCATCTTTTACATGGGTTTCTTGGGGATGTGAAACAATTTCAAATATATTAGCCTCAAGGTCATTGTGAAGGGTCTGTTCAAGATTTTCAGACTCTTTTTCATCCACCATATTAGCCCAGGATTCCTTTTTTCTAGGAATCAGATGCTCAAATGGGTTGCTTTTGACAACCCATTTCTCCTTTTTCTTTTTGGGAGATTCAGGTTTTTCTTGAACCTTTTATCATCCACATCCATGTTTCTTAAAAATTTATTTCAAAACATTCTTACTATTTTACAGAATATGGGTTAAAGTCATTTATAGCCTTGTTTGACTTTTTATAAGATGTTTATAAAGGAATCTTTCTGTCGTTTTCCAAACAAGGTCCTTTTTAACCTTTTCGACAGAATTAAGGTAAGAATGTATTTTTCTTAACTTATATAGTGGGTGAGGCTATTTTCCGCCGTTATAAAATTGTCGAAGCTTACCTTATAATCTTATAAGAATATTTAGAAAGTAAATGTTGTATTTTATAATTATGTTACTTTTAAATGATTTAAAAATGAATATTTTAAGAATTTGTGAAAGATACTCTTTATCAAGATCATAATTTTAAATGTTTTAAAGATTTATCTTTCTAAATATTTTTAATTAATGTCCATGTTTTCAAAATGATTTTAAGGATTCATTTATAGGGACGTGAATGTTTTGAAATGATATTTATTTTCAAAAGTTTCAAAGTGGTATGGGACACTTTGATTCAAAAATATCTTTCAAATTACTTCCTTAATAAATGTGTGACTTTTAAATGATTTCAAAAAAGAGATATTTCTCTCAAATAGTTTTGATTTCATCTATGTCAACATCTTTTGATGGATTTTAAGCTTATTTGAAGTTGATTTATTATGATACAAAACTTTCATATTGTATTAAAGGTTTTGTGATATGTTTGACTGTGGATGTGTTATTTTTATACCATTCAAAGTTTATGGAGAAAGTATTGACATTTCATATGATAGTTTTAATACAAATGTGTATGTTATGTTAAACCTGTTCATATGAGAAATTCATTGGACTTAGTAAGTGATGGGTGGAGCCCGCTATAGCTCCTCGATGCATCGGTAGGTCTCATGAGACAAAATAGTGTCTTGGCGTAAGGCCATGACAAAATCTTATTTGTAGTCTTGGCATAAGGCCTTGACTATGTGGTTATGATAGTATGGAATTATGCATTCCATCATTATGAAAGTAGTTATTGATATTGCATGTGATTATTTGAATAGTAGAATATCCATGTGAACAAGTAAATGGCATTACTTAATTTTATTTTTGCCATAATATTCTGAAGTTGAAGTTTAAAAGGATTTTGTTTTAGTTATACATTGTCTTAAATGTTTATGCTTATTTATGAAAGTTTCTGATGTATTGTTATCCTTACTGAGCATCTGATCTCACCCCTTTCTATGTTTTATTTTTCCCAGGATTCCAAGAAGTGTATTGTGATTGGTATGCAGGGTTAAGCCAAGGTATAATGGCGTTCGTGAAGGATTACTTGTGTTGTTTTGTATGTTAAGAAGTGTAACAAAACATTCATGTATGTAATATATTTTCCAAGACTGCTAAACTGATCGGTCCTTCGAGACTTTATTCCTTGTAATCATGCCAATGTATTAAAATAATGCACCGACTCTGGGTAACTGGGGTCGGGGCACTACAGTTGGTATCATAGGAATTTTAGCAATAACCTTGGAAGCTAGATTTAGATAAACTCTGATTAGAGCACATATACCTAAGATAGACTTTGAAGATTAGTATAGAACAAATTCCTATAATTTTGATAATGTATAGATTTTGTGAGTTCTCCAAGAAAATACATCCTTGTCTGGATACGAGCAGGTAGAGGTGGCTCTGGCACAGATGTACCTAGGGGTAAAACTCGAAAACACCGCTTTGATCTAGACTCGAACGAGAACTGGTGCATGATAACGGTCCTTGATGCACTCTTGGTTATGACACTCCCAGGGGATATTCTTAGGATAATTCTCATTTTCTTTACAAACCATTATGAAGGGTTTATGAGTATATACTTACTCAAAGAAAACATTTTTATGATTATGGAATATATCCATAAACTGTTCAATTTACATTAGGTATTTTACAAGTTTGGAATTATTCATTGCAATTCAAAAACTGACCTATTTTATGCTATTGTATAGAAATGGCACCTAGTAGAAGGAATGGGAACTCCAGCAGTACGTATGATCCAAAGGGTAAGAAGGATCATATCTTTCATAGTATAAAGCCAACATTTTGAAGGGAAATAGTCTCCCATGTATTCTCAATATATGAAGAAAACGTATCATGTGTTAATAAGATAATTAAAGAATTATCCGAGTCCTATGGCTTTGAAGGGAAGCAAGAGAAGAAAAGGATTGAAGAGAGAAGGATGGATAAAGGGAAGAGGGAAAAGAATAATTTTCCCATATGTGATAACTTTGGGAAGAAACACCCTAGAACATGCCTGAAAGTAATGGGAGTTTGTTATAAGTGTGGAGAAAAAAGGACATCATGTACGTGACTTTTAGGGTAAGAAAAAGGTTTCAAATGTACAATGCTTCATCTACAAGAATTTGGGACACTACGCAGACCAATGTCCAAATCATCATAGTATGCCCCAAATGATGCTATTGGATAATAATCTAGTAATGATACTACCACATATGAGAAGGAATGATTAGATTTCTTATTAGAGAATTATGTCATTTGAGTGTTGTATCAACAATGTACTGGTTATAATAATTATGGAGTATATAAGGATTGTACTGCAGTACTATTTCATTAAGGTCTTGAGATTGTGTGGAACAAAGAAAAGTGACTCAATAGCTGGTTAAATTTTTGGAAAATATATGGTTTAGAGGAAGATAAACCATATTATGGTTCTGATACTGAGGTAGTGATTTTGGAATAATACATGATTGATTTGGATATATTATATTGGATATTCTTGACTACCTTGAAACTAATTAATGATTTCTATATTCCATCATTGTTGGAGTTTACAACATTTTTGGATAGAAGGAGTATATCCAGTATTCTATAAGGAATAAAGAATCATGAATGTAATCAATAAGGTTTTATGGTATTTCAGGATGTTTTAGTGTTTTAAAAGAATACATGATGAAGGTGTTCACATGTTATTACACGACAAAGAGGATCTTCATTGTGTTTACCTTCCTTAAAAATTTTGTACTGTGAGTTTGGAAAAAATTATTTTGGATAATTCTAGTTTGAGATTATTTTTGGATTGCCATAAAAGGACAACCCGGAGGTCGGGCGGCAACCTGTCGCTTCCGGTAAGGCCACGAGACTTGAACCCGCAACCGAATGGCGACAAGGGCGTATCACCTACCACTATCCCATGTGATGTCCGAGATTTAATAATGTAGTTTTTTTAAGGTTTGGTAGATGAATTATAAATTCCTTTTTTTTGGAACACTATACTAATAGGATAAATAGAATATTTTTAAGTTCTATTATCTTTTAGAGTGAAATATGAGTTTGTGGTAGAAATTAATGAAAGGTTTGAACTCTACTTGTAAATTATATATATATATATATATTTCTCCTCTTATTATATGAAGAAATAAATTCTTAAACTTTAGGTAAGTCATATTAAAACAAAAAATGTGTTATCCTAATACCTTATGTTTTGTTGAACCGATGGTATTTTAAATCATCATAGATTGGTGGATTTAAGGCCCATAATTCTATAATTGCTTGTGATTGATGACCTCAATCACTCCCTATAAATATTTACGTTTTTCCTCCAATTATATGTCTCTAATTTCCACCAATGTTCTCCTAATCAAGATCATAATTTGGTGGTGACCCTTTCATTTCCATTTTCCTCTTATTAAGACTAAATTTTATTAACCTAATTTCTGATGTGGGTTTTCCCAAAGGTATTTTCTATTTTAAATATTTTATTTTTGAAAAATAATTTCAAATTGAGAGGATGAAATTTATTAAAGGAGGGGAGAATGTAACACCCCAAGCTTCCACGGTATGCTTCTCTTTGAATAATACAGTAGCGTGTGTTGTACGCAACTTCGAGTTCTAACACACACCACAACCAATCATACTAGGCGTTATGAATAGTATTAACTGAATTTTGAACTTTATATAATCATTAAAATTTTAGAATCCATATTATGAGTTTCTTAGACATAATGTAAGAACAAATACATTTTTTTCAGATAAAAGAAGTATTTTTCAAAAAATGCAATTTTACCGCCTTTTAATGGAGAATCCTTTTTAAATCCAATATTTGAAACTTTTATATATTCAATTTGAAAAAATAAACTTATTATTTAGAATCAGGACATAAGAATTTATTTTCAATAAAGTTTTGGTGTTTTTATGATAACTTTCATATTTGGGTGAATAGTGAAAAATACTATATTTTAACTGAAAACAACTTTTTTTAGTCAAAATAATTTATATTGTTAAATTATACATTTTAATGGTATGGAAGTATAAATAGATTATATTTTTACCATTTAATCCAATGATGTTCTTGTAAGTAATTTCACTTTGAAATTGGACATAAACAAGTGTCAAACTTTTGATAGTTATTAAAAATACATCTTTTGGTTTTAATAGCGGGAATTAATTTTAAATTAATAAATGAAACTTTTATTTTTTGAATTTTTTAAAATAGACTTAATTTTTGGATTCGGAATATTGAAATTATCTTAGGGTGAAATTTTGGTACTTTTCTGAAAACTTTCATATTTTGATGAATAGTGAAAATTACTAAATTTTAATTAAAAACAACTTTTTTAATCAAAATAATTAATAGTGATGAAGTATGTGTTTGAGTGATTTTAAAGTATATTTAGATTATAATTTTACCATTTAATCCAATTTTGGTCATTGGACATAATTTCATATTTAAACTGGACATAAGAAAGTGTCAATCTTTTGATAGTTATTATTTGTTAAAAACACGTTTTTCGTTTCGACAACGGGAATTAATTTTAAATTAATTTCTACCACTTATGTGTTTTGAATTTAGAAAAATTTATTCCATATTTAGAATCAGGAGGTCCAAATTTTTTAAATAGGTAACTTGTATTTTTAGACATTTTGAATAATTACTTCAGTAAATATTTTATTTACCATGGTTAAAGGGTAAATCCGGTAAATATGGGTAAAAAATAATATTATAATAATACTAAATTACCCTAAAACGTGTCCTAACCCTATTTTTTGAAACATATCCTACCATGTTCATCTTTGGGTCTATTTTGGAACCGCATGGAGCCACTTGTAAGTGATAATGACACTTTATATTAATTAAGTTAAAGTAAATGCAAAAATTAAATAAGCATATATCTTTTAGAAAAAAAAAATTACATAGGGTTATATATGTTGGATTTTAGACTACAAGTATTAATTAGAAAGATAAAAATATTTCCTACATAATGGTATTTTATTTATAATTTTTATACATTTAATAATTATATTTATTTATGACACAATAAAGATGCAGTATTTTCCTTAATAATAAAAGAATCAAATAAATGGTATTATAAAAGTTAAAATAAATATAATTTGAAAGTTTTTATGACATACACGAATTTTAATGGTTAATATTATATATTATTATTTCTTAAATGAATTTTATTCTAATTAATAAATTTTTTAAGACTTTAACAAAAATCAATTATTAAATAGTGTCAAAATTGACATAAATGAGTTTTTAAAAAACATATTATATTATTAATTGATATTATATTCCTAAAAATATAAATTTCGGCCAAAGGACTTATATCATGATATTTTTATCATTAATTGACCACTTGGGGGTCTCTTGGATGTATATAGTAATTTTATTAACTACATAATATAAAAATACAAAGTGACATGGTAAGTGTCAAACTAATTAACTAAGAGTTAAAACTAAAAGATAAGGTTAATAAAGTGACCCAAACCTAACTAAAACCTATTGGTTGACTTGTTTTAGATCTATACCCACCATATACTTTGAATAATCCACTTTTTTCCATTAGAACCCGAATATAAATTTATTATAAAATAATACTTTATGTTTTTCCTAAAGAGCCTCTCCTCCCCCTAATAAAAGGACAGCACTTATAACCAATTACTCACACCTCTCAAGCCTTTTGGATCATCCAACCTCTACCCAATTAATCTCCCCATATCCCTCTCCTCATACTAGAAGCCTTACCTTAGGAATAAGGCACTTCAAGAGTCATTTTTGGTTCAAACCAAAGGGAGTTACCCAAATTAAATGTAACGATTTCTCTTAGCTTCTTTCCTTTTATTTTACTTCTCCAACCCCTAAAATCTTCTTATTATTTTCTTTTGTAAAAAAACCAGTATACTAAAAATACTAGGATATTGTTATAAGAAGTATTTAAACTACACTTACACACACCTCCATCTAATGGGTGAAGAACATAATGTTTCTGTGGATGGCAACCAAACGCCTCACAAAATGATGACTGTTCAATTATCTCCTACCACCTCTCATGGTGGCCATTATGATGGAAATATAATTAAATATGATATTAATGATATTTATTTTATATATAATCTTCTTTAATTCCATTTTATAGCATACCATTATTCGTTTCATGTTGTACATATATACGATAATTTCATTTGAGGAAGTGCGGACTACCGCCCCCTCAAAGTGATATGACTCGTTCATACCACACATGGAACATATAAAGGAAGGTGTTAATGAAATTAAGTAACACGTATAAGATATTATATTATTCTTTAATAACAATATACCTACATATCATTTGGTTTTGATTCCTTTTAAAATGAAAAATGAAATGGAAGTAGCGTTCGTGCCTACGTACGGACTACCGTCTCCACGAACGTGATGAGATTTATTCCCCATCCTATCCATTCAAGTATAATTCTCATTTTATGATTATAAATAATTTTTAAGGACTTTATATCATTCTTGATATTAATAATATACAACCTATCCATAACAAACATGTCTTATGTAACAAAACATATAAAAGAAAACGAGTAAGTTGACACTCGAAACAATGATAATACTAAAATATTATTAACAAGGAAATATTAAAAGATCATATATGATATCATATTTATGGATTTTATTCTTGTATAATTTAATAACAATTATTTAACTATTATACAGGAGGTTAAATGTACCCTCTACTAAAAGAAAGTGCAAGGTAAGGGGTTTTCATCTCACTCCTTATTTCCATGACATTCATGTTGTGTTGCCACTATTACCTTTTGTGTGGTGTATGTACTGTCCATAATTGTATTCATTGTGAAATACACTTTAATTTATGCGTATTTACATATTAATTGTATGATACCTCTTTCATGGGTTGTATGTTTTGTAAGTTACCAAATTGGTAAGGGTTTATTTCACAATCTCTTCATTATCCGAGGTTGTTTTTACGTAATTATCTACTGGGTCCTCTTTATCATCCACATCCATGTTTCTTAAAAATGTATTTCAAAACATTCTTACTATTTTACAGAATATCGGTTAAAGTCATTTATACCCTTGTTAGACTTCTTATAAGATTTTTATAAAGGAATATTTCCGCCATTTTCCAAACAAGGTCCTTTTACCGCCTGGCTGGATCATTGATAGAGATGAGATATTTAATATTCTTTGGGGCATATTGGTTCCTAGAGACATATGAGAAGAATTTATGTGATACTATAATGAATCTAGTCAGACGATACAAACTATGATTACAAATATGTACCATGACTTATGTCACCAGTATTGGAAGATAGGGGTGAAAAGGGAGATATCTGGATTTTTTACTTTGTGTTCCACCTATCAATAGGTGAAGTCAGAACACTAGCGGTTATCAAGTTTTTTTTAGTCATTTCCCATTCCATAGTAGAAATGGGATGACTTCACCATGTAATTTTTGACTGGATTATTAAGATCCTCTCAAGGAAGTGTTGCAATATGGGTGATCATTGATATATTGACAAAGGTATCTCACTTTATACCTATCAGAGATACCTTTTCAGAAGATGAGCTTGGGAAGATTTATGTCTGAGAGATTATACAACTTCATGGAGTTCCATGGACTGTTATATCACAAAAATATTCTCATTTTACTTCTAATATCTAGAAAGG
This sequence comes from Viscum album, assembly GCA_963277665.1. Taxonomy (NCBI): domain Eukaryota; kingdom Viridiplantae; phylum Streptophyta; class Magnoliopsida; order Santalales; family Viscaceae; genus Viscum; species Viscum album. Next base: position 885,723,538 of record OY728146.1, on the reverse strand, counting down.
GTTACAAATGGAATTAGGTTCATAGGTAATTTTGAGTATAACTTACCACCCTCAGACCGATGGGTAGTCTAAGTGAAAAATATAGGTGTTATAGGAAATTCTTATAAAATGCATCCATGGTTTTATAGGTTCTTGGGGAAATTATATACCCCTAGTTGAGTTCTCTTAAAATAAAAAATTTCATGTTACAATATAGATGGATATTTATGAGGCCTTATATGGTATACTATGTTGTTCACCCCTGTGCTGGTTAGAGTAAAGAGAGGCATCACTACTAGGACCTCATCTTATTTAGGAGACATTAGAGCATTTATAACATATCATGAAGTACATTTAATCATCTCAATCTAGGAAGAAGTCTTATACTGATTGTCGATGATGAACTCTAGATTTATAGGTCATATATTGGTTCTTATTACGCGTTTCACCTAGGCTGGGGCATCGATGGATCAGTGACAAAGGAAGTTGGAACCTATATTTTTTAGTAATTTCAAGATATTTGGAATATTTAGGCTGATATCCTATCAGTTATAGTTACCTCATAGGTATCAATCCTTAATCTATGTATTCTGTGTATTCCATCTTTTTTAATATCATTCTAACCCATCTCACACTTTTAATCCTGAGGAAGGTGAACTGGAAACTGATACGTCCTTTGAGAAGAACCCTATTCGTATTGTAGATCAGAACACAAAGGTTCTCTAAGGTCGGTCAGTTCCTTTAGTATAGGTGTTATGGTAGCATGGCCATGTATATGATGAGACCTATGTGAGAGAGTGTGATGTATATTCTAAGTGTATGGAGTTATTCTTAGCTGATGCTTTACCACCCTTAGAAGAGTAACTTAGAGATAAGTTTCCTTAAGTGTGGGAGGTTGTAAGATCTCAGTTTTTCTAAGAGGAAATGATCCCATAAATTACAGATTTAATTTACATTTTTATCCTTGTAGAAGTTTCTAATGAGATCATGGTGGTTTAAAGAGAGTTTAGGGCTTGTTCGGAGCCTGGAGCTCAATTTTTTAGAGTAACTACCTAAGACGAATGGTGAGCGCATAGTTAGTAGTAACTATGAAGATCAATAATGTGACCCAATAAGAAGAGTTGTACAATTAGTTTAACCATGAACATGAGGAAACACAACTATGAAAATAAATAAATACTTATTCAAGAGATGAAATTCATGGTCAGCACATAGTCTGTCTAACCTTGTGCCAAACTGTAAGAGGGGGTAGTTCCCTTAGACAGTGTTGGCATATGGTTGGTGCATGGTTTGAATAACTGTGTGGCCAAAACATGTGCCTCTTTAAATAAGGGTAAAATTTCCCTTTTACCCTTCAACTTGTATAACTAAAACCCCTCTTTTTATTTCTTCTCCACGCACAGTATCTCCTCCCCAGCATGAGAGCTTCATCCTACATAAAACTAGGCATTGAAGCCACTCCTTCAATCGGGCTCTGATTAGACTACTAATCATCATGTTGGAAGTGTGGCGATGAGTTCATCATTCTATTACCTTCCTTACTCAATTTATCTCTCTATCTTTAGCATTATTTCTATGTAGGCTAATATGGCATATTTTCAAGTTTTTTTTTATTTATCCATTTTCTCTCATTCCATCCCATATCTGAGGCCAATAATGGATGTGTATTCCTCTACCACCAAAAGGTGGGTGGATCACTATCACAAAACTGGGTTTCCACAGTGCCACCCTTTAACAGAACTAAAAAAATGTTGATAAAGAGGGTGCCTTTATCATCCATAAAAAAGCTCTGATAAAGGGGACTTTTAACAATGCTAAAAAAACGCTGTTAAAAGTGTCCCTTTTTCAGTTCTTTTTTTAGTGCTGATAAAGGCACCCCCTTTATCAGCACTTTTTTTATTAGCACTGATAAAGGGGGGTCTTTATCAGCACTTGTTTTCCTAGCGCTGATAAAATGTATATTTCAAAAAAATAATAAAAAAATAATATATCTATATATAAGTATATTTATATTGACATAAATATAATATATATTTTTTAAATATGTTTCAGATCGATTTGATATGTGGTAAACGCAAAACAGACACCCAGAGTAGAAGTTATGGTCATTTAGAGGGATTAAGGACCTTTTAGGGCCGTGAAGAATATGAGAAGGTGTTCCAATGGTCACAAGAGTGTAGGTTTATATACCTATATAATGTGTACTTGTATATGTGTGTGTGTGTGTGTGCGTTTATATTGACAAAATTATATATATTATCAATATATTCTAAACATATGTATATGCATATTAATATATAATATTTTTAAATATATATAAATATATATAATTATACTTACAGATACACATATAATATATATATGTTTGTGTGTGTGTGTATGTTGTATATATGTATTTTTTTATTTATAAACACACACAAAAAAACATATTTTATAAATGTATTTAAAACTAATATTATAAATATATATTAATATATGAATAAATATATTAATATATAAATATAACTATATATATATATTAATATAAATATTTATTAATAAACAAGTAAATATAAATAAATGTATATATAAATAAATAGATATATTAATAAATGAAGAGCAAAGTAATATGGTGTAGTGGTAAAGGATTAGGTGCGAAGGCAACAGGTCCCGAGTTCGAATCCAGGGGAGGCAGGTCACGTGCGCGAGTGGAATAAGGTCTAGCATTGTTAAAGGATGGTCCAGCACTATTAAAGGGGGTGGTTAGGGCGTGCGGGCTAGGGTGGGGGCGTTGTTGAAGGGGGGGTTCAAGCGCTGTTAAAGCCCCTCACCAAATTGCAGAAATATTTTTTTTTATTTTCTTAATGTTTTTTAATTTTTATCAGCGCTTTTAAAAAAGATTTGATAAAACTATTATTTTATCAGTGCTAAAAAATGTGAATAAAGGACCCATTTATCAATGCTCTTTTAGAGTTGATAAAAGGGGTCTTTATCAGCGCTTTTTTTAGCACTGATAAAAGGGACCCCCTATCTTCACTGAGATTAATAGTGCTTTTTTAGCACTGTAAATAAAATTTTGTAGCACTGATAAAGGTCATGTTATAAGAAGACTAGGAAGGAAAAACCTCTAGTGTACCACTTGTTTGTATTTTACATATTGATTTTACCTATGTTTTGACCCTAAAATCAATCTTCCTTAAATTAGTTTCCTTTTTTGGAACCCAAACACACACACCCTCTTATCATTGGAGGTCAACAACCTTAATATGAGCTACCCCTTGGGTGATCCATCTATATTTATGCATTCCATTTTTCATAATATTAACCAAAACACCCTTAGGTGTGGTTGGTTTGAATTCCACTAAGGAATTTAATTAATTTAAATGAACGAACTAATTAAGTGAGATTAGGAAAATATGCTTCACATGGATCTTATTAATTTGAAATGAAATGTTAAATGGTATGAAAACTCCTATAAACCTCTTTAATTGTTCAATTAAAAGTAAACAACATGAATTAAATAAATTTAAGGAAATGGCATGGGGGTGCTTTGAGGTTCTTCTATATGCATTGTCCTCTTTTCCTTGAATAAAAATTTATATGATGATGATGAATGAAATGGAATGGTTATTACATATCCCATGATTATTTATTAAATTTAAGGTTCATATTGTTACTATAGACCTTTTCCTATTAAAGGAGTGTTCAAACTTAATCCATCAATGGATTTGTCATGGAATTCCTTGAGCACTCAGAGGACACTTCATCAATTAATTAAGCTGATTTCCAAGGGATCACTACTACAAAAGAGTCCTTTAACAGTACTATAATATGCCTTTATTAGCGCTAAAAAGGTGTTGATAATTGGGGCACAATTAAAAGCCCAAATTTTTTATCAGTTCTAAAAAAGTGTTGTTAAAGGCCCCCTTTAACAGTGCTAAAAAAAGAAATGTTAAAAGGGTCCTTTAACAATGCTTTTTTAGCGCTATTAAAGGGGGCCTTTAACAATGTTTTTTTAGCACTGATGAAGAGAATGCTATTAAAGGGGGTAAAATTATATTTTTTTTAGACACCTCTGAGCCTGACATTAGTGTTTCCATGGCCCCTTTAATGGCGCTCCACCCCACATAATCCTCACTTTTCACACCACTACCCCTTTTATCAATGCTTTGTGAATTTCCAACCTCATGCGTGACCACATGGATTTGAACCCTGCACCTCTCCTTTGAATATGGAACACCTTTACCACTACACCATATTGTTTTGATGTCTATTTAATGATATTTATGTTTATATATATATATATATACATATATATTTACATACATGCATATAATTTTTTTAAATTCATTTATACAATATATTTGTGTGTGATATATATATACTTATTTTTATTTAAATATATTATATATTATATTCATTTACATATACAAGAATATAATATAAATATATATCAGTTTATTAATACACACATATATGTATATAAAAACATTATAAATATATTTTTATAATGTAAAAAATGGTTACATGTTGTTTTAAATACATTTTTAGAATATGTATTTATTTATATATATTAAATATATATTTTTACATAAATATGTTAATATATTTATTTATGTGAGTGATTTAATATAAGTAAATATAAGAAAACATGCATATATTTAATTATAAATAAAATTATGTTATGAAAAATGATAAAATTTAAAAAACATAATATCAATATAATGTAATCCCTAGGAATAAATTCATTCCCCACTTAAAAAGTGTAAAAAGACCCCCTTAAATGAGGCTTAAAATCTATCAAATGTTAAAAAAATTGGGGTACTCTCACTAAAAGCTTAGTTTTTAAGGCCTTATAGTCCTTTTTTGGCCTCAAAAAATGTGATATAGGTTTACTTATATTACTAAGGGAATATATATCATCGCAAGATTCTATTTGATATATGGTAGAGCAAAAATGGACACCCGAATCAAAAGTTATGGTCGTTTGATGTTTTATTTATGTTTTCAACTTACTTAAGATCTTTTATTTTTATTTTTATTTTTTTTATCTTCAAATTGATATTAAATGACTATTACTCAGTAATAATAATCAAATTATTAATTAAAAATATTTTTTTGATGTTTTTATATTTCATTTTTACTAAATATCTTATATATTAAGTGTAAATTCCTATTTACCTTATCTAAAATGTATTTTAAAAAATATATATTATAGTTATATATTAATATAGTATTTTTAATGCAATATTTTTTTGAATTATACCATTATCAGTGCTACTAAAAAAGCACTGATAAAGGCCCCCCTTTAACAGTGCTTTTTTAGCACTATTAAAGGCCACCTTTAACAGTTCTAGAAAAGCATTGTTAAATACCCCCTTAATAGTTTTTTTAGCGCTGAAAAAGGGTGTCTTTAATAGCATATTTAGTTATCTTTGTTAAATTCCTAGTACTAGATAAACCATGATTTATAGTAGTGGAGATACCAACCCTGGAATTTAGACTTTGACTTATTAGTAAGTGAATGCCTTGGCAAAGTCCCAAAAATTCATTAAATTCATATCCATAAATTAGAATTCCTTGGATATAGTCCTTAGATATGGAATAATTTCCTTGTTCATGAGGTGCCTTGGATTCTTCCCTTAGGCTCCAGTCATGCTTAGACCAGGATTTACTGTAGATGTGATCCATGGTCTCAGTTGGACACTTTTCTAGTGTAATTTATCAGGTGTACCCCTTAAATTACACTTATACCCCTGTAATTAGGTTGTATAGTCATTTGTTAAGAGTTATCTTAACCTTATAGGGTTATGGATTCCTTAGTTTCACCCTAGGTCTTACCATTCTATTATCATAGTTGGACACCTTGGTTACACATTGGGTCCCACTTTATATATTACTTCTAATTGGACACCTTATTTATATATTATGCTTCCATTATTTAATGAAATTATTATACAACTATGTTACACTCTGATCAAAGAGAAAATTATCCCCACAGAAACACCCTAGGCCCATGCTGATAGTTGATAGTCTCTCGTATCCGGGGAGGCACGCTTGATTCCATGTGGCTAACCAAGTTCAGTTACTTATAAGTGAACTGGGTTTAGGATGTCACAATTCTTTATTTAAAAAAATATTCCATTTAAAAGGTGTATACTAGTTTTATTTATTTCATTTCTTCTTACTTTTCTTTTTTTTCTTTCTTTTCTCTTATTTCTATTATTTTTTTCTTTTTCTTCAATACTTTCTTTTTCTTCTTTTTTATTTTTTATCATTTTTTTCATTCTTTAACTTTAATTTAATCTCTCTATATCTATAATAATTATATTATTTGGGGAGTTATGGAAGTTAAAATGTGTTTTCAAATCCTTTATCTCATAAAATATTTTTTTCAAAAATATTTTTTTTCTTTTTCAAAATTTTCTCTTAAGTATTTATTCAAAATCCTACTTTTCCTTCTCCATGTTTTTATCTTTTTGATGTTTATCTCTTTTTGATAATCATAAAGGGGGATAAATTTCCTTAAATGGGGTATTAGTTTTAAAAAATATATATTCTTACTCTTCTCTACTGCTCAATTATTTTATAAAGGGGGGATTTTAAATTCTTCTTTATTATTGTTAATAATATACTTAGTATAGTTACTTATTTATATCAATGAATAACTTGTTGATATATTGAATTTACTTTGATATTATAAAACTATATTACTGTTGATTTACACTTAATTTATATTTTTAATTTAAGTTTTTTTTATCATCAAATAGGGGAATATTTTTCTACCTCTATCTCTCTCATGGTGTTTTAATGAACACAAACACTCATCTATGTTTCTTACTTTTTCATTTAAGTGAGTTTTTATATATTTATTATATTCAAAGTGGTGAAATACATGAATTCTTCAAGTCTCTTTAAATCCTTGATAAAGACTTATTCATGTATCTTTCCATCCTTTAAAGACTTGGAATAAACCTAGAAGAACGTTTAAAGGCATTGGAGTGAAGTGGAGGTAAAAAAAAATTATGAGGAAAATATACAGAGTACACTAGATATCTGGTGCCATTATGGCAGAACCACCAGTTCTTCAGAACTCACACTTCCCATCCAATGTCTCTCCCAAAAGTACTACTTGCTGCCTCAAGGCCATTGGCCAGCTATTGGAAAGTAGCGGCTCACCAGTGGTGTTTTCCCAGAATTCCCCTACTCTATATAGTCTACTATCTACCCAGTGAATGTTATCAGGTATCTGGTGGAATCACAATTCTTTCTCCTCTGGTGCATTATTATGGTCATAAAGATCATAAATATGTTATTCTTTGGATTCATATCACCTATTAATTTCTAGAATATTTATGATTATTTTAGAACCTATAAAAGGCCTCACTTGGCCCCTAAGAAGATAACCATATTATCCTTTCTCTCATCAACATAATCTCAAATTAAAATCATTGGTGAAGCTCTAATATTATCAACTAATCTAAAAAGACTTCAAGTTATAAATACTTAAAAGGATCTCCAACCTTCTCTCTCAAATATCTTTATCCTCCATTTTATATCCATCTATCAAGGAGATTTATGAGAAGAGTGTAATAGGTTTTCCTTAAGAAATTGTCTCTCTACTCAACCTCCATTATCTAATAGTTCTCACTCTAAAAAAGTGAGGGATGGGTCACCTGGATACTAGTGAAGCACAAGAGGGTTATCAAAAACCACAATTTTTCAGTATGGGTTCTTGGTCATTATTGAGATCAAGGTATTTATACTATTAACCTCTCAAGTTGAAGGGTGGTGATGTGGGGGATCACATCGAGCTTTAGATGAACTCTTTATCAATTGTTTTTTTCTTCTATTTAAATTTCTATATTGTATCATTTATTATTGACTCACATACTTATATAAATTTTGTTCAATCATTTATGTGCTTAAATTTCTTTGGTATTATTATTATTAACTTGAATCAAATTTACCAACTATCACATTTTCAATTTATCTCTTTAATTATTTTCTTGAAATTTAAATTTTTTAAAAAGGGAAATTCAGCTTCCCATCCTCTTTCTATAATATTTTACCAAAAAGTTTATCATGGTCTAGGAAAGTCCCTTAGGTTTTGTTATTAAACATGTTCATGGTATTGGATTTTGTTTTTTGTTATTTCTCGATGTTTTTTTAGATTTATTTGAGGCTCGCTTATTATTGTGGGTTACCTTACTTTTGTTTGTTGCAAATTTTTCATGGTATAGGAACGGTTTATAAAAATCATTTAATATTTATATTTTTTCACATATATGGGGTGGATAGGGAGTATTGGGGGTATCATGTTGTGTCTTGTACTCACCCCTTATTCAACCACTCTGGTGGGTGGTCATATTGTATAAAATTTGATACAGGTATGGAAAATTATTCCGACTTCACTAGTAGAGTTCCACAACCATATCATATAAGTTATGGGGGAGGAGGAGTTTTTACTAATAGGATAACTCATAGAGTTTTGGGGGGTGGTTTTAGGATTCAGTGGATGTCCATTTTTACAAAAAAAATAGGGTCTATTAGACCTAAATTTTTAGTTGTATAAATTGTTCACTTTTCATATTTTAGTGTATCTATTTAACTTTTTTTTTAAATTGTTTTATCACGCATCATATAATCATTGATAGTGTTATTTTTTATACATTGTTTAATTTTATAAAAGTTAGTAACATTCAAGTTATGGGAACCTTATGAGGAGGTTTTAGGAATTGTCGGAATGAGGGAGTTATTGAATATAAGGATAATCCATCCCCCAATAGTATTGTGTAACCCAATACATTTATTTCCATCCTTTAGTGTTAGGGGGGATGCACCTAAGACCCTATGGAATTCCAAATTGACTATAGAGAGTTAAATGAGTGGTGGGTTAGTTTTGGATATTATAGTTTATTCATTATTATAAATTAATTTAGGGTAACCATTCATCTTAATATTACATGATCCAAACTGCTAATTCCGTTCTCTCACACATTAAAAATCTATCATCCACAAATACACTTTATAATACATGATTTATTTTATATAATTAGAGGTTTTACAAACTCAATTTTCCATCCAAATGATGATTTATTCCAATATAAAACAAATTTTCAAGCTCTTCATCATTTTCACCATCTTTATTTCCCATTAAAAATCAAAAATAAAATTTATTTTTTTCTAAAAACATGGGGTATAAAAATTTTCCCACTGTAATGATTTTAAACCATAAAATTAAAGCCCAAAATAATATCTCTAATCACTCTAAACATTATTTGTCTTATTCCATTTCACAAATAGAACTTTCATCATCTAACTTCTCTTTCCAATCCACTTATTCTCCAAAAATCCAATTATCTCTTTTCTTAATCCATTCACTACGTCTTGTCATAGTACCATCAGCATAAAAACTAGCCTAATTCCCTAGGAACTATTTATCTTGAATCATCCCACCTTATGGTTCTCCCTTCCACATGGATTCAATCACCTTACTCCATATTTTCAGTATTATTCTATACTTTATAATATCCATATAATCTTTCACTAAACATTTACTACAGAAATTTAGTAAAATCTAGTTTCCCCTCTAACTTGACACCTAAGATTATATACCCACAAAAAAATAGATCCAAGATTAATAAATCAATTTATAACATCTATTTTACAATGCCAAAATAAAATAGTGATTTCAAATTCTAAAAGTTTATATTAAAATGATCCTTAAAATCAAGGGAAATGGTTTAACATTTAACATTCTAAAAATTTTAAAACCCAATTCTAAAAATATTTTACAAAAAAGAAAATCAATCTAATGGGTATTCCAAAATACCATTTTATCACATACTTTTTTAGAAAAATATACTCCCTTTAGTATTTTAAATAAACCTATATTAATTTTTTTGTTGAATTTTCAAAATTACAGGATGGAAATAATTTAAAAGGTTTGTGAAAAATATTAAAATTGAAAGTCCAATTATTTTTCTTCAAAAAATCAATGAAAAAAATTATTTTTAAATTTCAAAATCTAACTCACGTCAAAACATAAAATTCAATTTAAATAATAATTTTATAAATTACTTCAAATATTTACTCATGAAAAGATTTTAAATTCCCTTAAGTCATGTACTAAGATTCTTTAAGAAAAAGTTTGAAAATTTTTAACATAAATGAAAAGTGATTTCCTTATTCTATTAAAGGTAATAAAAAAAGTAAAAAAAATATACATGCTCTAAAACACCACTTAAAGATGTATAAACCATCCCAAACCATCCCAATTCATCCCTCTATCGAATGCCTAAGTTGAACCGTGACACACCCTAGGCATGTTCCCAGTCACCCGGTGTGGCAACAAGCACCATAGGCATCAAATTTAATAAGTGTGAATGATTTCACCCATGCAATAATCTAAACATGCAATAGAAACTCTACCAAAATTTCAGCATGACTCATCCATATGTCCAACTTACTCTACAAATCAAATAAGTAGATAAAACATATATAAAGTAATTTAAATAATTTAAATAATTTAATCCCTCACTCACCCTCCAACTCCTTCCATAGAAATAGACACCACCATAATCCTTAGTTTCTATATATATAATGTGATCCACTAATAAATATTATTGAAATTATTAAAAGTATTATTTGTGTGATGCGATAAAATAAACTAAAATAAAACAACACTGCTGACATACATCCATGTGACTCCTAGAGTCAACATCCAATCTTAGAACAACAAATTCTCTAAGAGAGATCTAGTACTAAATGAGAACCTATACTAAAATTATATATATATTCATGAGAATAAAGATAAATAGGCATTCAAAATAACCAAAACCCATGCATAGTCTTTAAATTAAAGATTCATTTTATACTAGTTTGAAAGTATATTATATAAATTAAAATTTTATCTTCCATGAACCATGGGTATCCCTATGTTGTCTAAGGTTAGGGTTATTCCTAGGATCCTTACACTCTTAGTAATCAAATTACACATACATGTTCCCATGCATGAGCCACTTGGGAGGACAAAGCTAAAGTCCCAATGGTAACTAATCCATGTCATCATATATTTTAGTTAGTGTTGTAGCATAGTCTGAATGCTAGGGAGGGAGGACCTTTCACTATCAAACATTTCCAAATCATCCCACCTAGGTACCCATGGTTCTCATGTGCTATACTCATTTCAAGAAAATCAAGTTAACAAAATCACACATGCGACATTAAAAAAAATTCTCATCAAAACAAAGGGAAAAAAATAAGAATAACCATGAAATACATAATTTATCATAAAAAACTATCGTATCATGGATATAATAAATCGAAACACTTTTTTTATAAATCATAGAAATACATGTAAAACTTACCAACTGAGCCTTTATTATTTATTTTAAAAATACACCAAAAACTCATTTAAAGACCACTTTCTGAATTAAATATAAATTCCTATGGATTTTCTTTCATTATAATCATATATAATTATTCACACATATAAATATATATTTTTTTCTTATAGAAAAAATTCACATATTCTCATGTGAATTTTTACACACACATGCATATATATACATGTATACCAATATATATGTATATAATCTCCAATAAAAAATATATTTAAAAACACCACACATTTATTAAAACCCAATATATTAATTATTTTATCCATACTTTTAATTTCCTATAATTACATAAAATTCAAAGAAAAACTAAATATCCCTTTGAGAATGTAGTTAAATTACCAAAAGACCTTTTAAAATGTCTAAAATCATTTACAAGGCCATTAAGGATTTTTATCAAAAAAATTTGTGCACTAATGGGTAAAAACCACTTAAATTATTGAAAAAAAATATTAAAATCATTTTTCCAATATATGAAATGCTAAAGAATTATATTTTTATGAATTATAGTTTCCATGTACTTCCAGATTGAGTAATACTATAGATTGAAATGAAAATCAAGTGAAACTTGATTATCTTTCCAAATAATCCCCAAACATATTTAATATCATCATTTGATATTAAAAAAATAATTTTAAAACTCAATCAATCATGGTTCTAGAATTTAAATATTAAACACAGGGGGTAACCTACCTTAAATCGAGTAAAACCTATTGCCTTCAACAAATGTCACTATAATGGGCTTCAAGGAAATTATTACAAACCCCAAACACCAAAAACTTGACCAAAGAAAACACCCAATTATATCTAAGGTTTGGACAAGTGTAGTGTGTAGCGAAGGGAGGAAGGGAAATTCAGAACACTGGAGGAGGAGGAGATGGCCTAACCTGAGGAGATTCTCTTGAGAATCAAAAGGAATATTTCCTTAGAATGGAGGATAGAAGGGAGGATGGACATGAAGCTGAGGTCCTTAGGATAGTGTGTGATGAGAGGGAGAGGCAAGCTGGGGGCTGGAATTTGTATAAAAGGGGATAAGTAAAAAATATAATTTCTATTTGTTAAGGTTTGGAAAATATTCATGGTTTGGATACATGGTTTTCCAAATTGTGCACCAACCATGCACCCTCTACTGGAGGTTCTAGAACACCCTTCACAGGCAGGACACATAGTCTAAGAAACCATACACCAACCATGAATTTTGTCTCTGTTAGATTACAGACACATTCACATATTTTTCATGTGGTTTATACTAAATGTGCATCAACCATACACCTTTTCTAAAATTCTAAATTTTAAAAATTTAAACTGGTTTGGACCAAAATTTGAGAACAATATCAAAAATTATTAAGTAAATAAAATAACAAAGAATAATATTGTCATGGTGTGATAATACCCCCCCCCCTCTATAATGCTTTATGCCCCCATAAATCCTGATACAGCTCAGTTTATCAAAATAAAGAAAAAGACTCAACCGACTCAAACACTACTCAATTATCTAAAACCAAGGAACACATAACAACCACTAAGATAAGAGAAATGAAATCAACTAAAATTCACTACACTCAACTCCTGAACTCAATATATCTCCCAAAGAACCTAAAATCCAATAACTCAAAGTCAGGAACTCTCTCACCAAAATGAGAATCAACATGGGCCGTAGACTAGTTCACCAAAATATCCAAAGCAGAACATACTACAGTGGTCTCCCAACTATATCTTACTTTCTCTAAAACATTAATCCCTACTATACCCAATGTTTGACACCCAAACTCTTTGAAACACATCTCCAAAATCAAGAACACCAAGAAATATTGAATCAAATTTAGAACCAACACCTAAATTCTAAAATTCTTAGGTGATAATCAAAATACAACTAAGACTAATACATGGTCTCCTAACTATAAATTTCCAATAATAATAAAGGTTAACAGGACTTGAAAACACTCCAAGGGAAACACCATGACTAAAAAGGGTTCAAAATCAAGTTATCTCAACCAAAACACTCAATTGAGGGTGCCTCTATAATTTTTCATTCACTAAATCATCAATTTATAAAAAAAAAATCAAACATATCTCCAAAACACAAAATAAAAATTATATATCATGAAAAGGGATATAATGGGTAGAGGGAACCACCGTGAATAGGGTCACTCAGACTATTATCTAACCTCTAACATGAAAATCTTAAAATAAAAGGGTCCTAAAATAATTCAACCATCGTTGGTGACAATATGATGTATAATAATATAAGAAAATAAATCAGACTATTTGATCCCAACACACCTATATATATATAAAGAATATTCTCCTCTAAATATATGGTACCTTCACCAAGATCGATAGAAAAAGGTTCTTAGACCATTTTTGGGTTGTCCCCTCTAAATAAATATCACTCCCACTGATCACATATTAAAATGGATCCAAGTTAGATGAGAAATATTCAAAATTTAGGTTTCAAATATGTTCTTTATCAAAAATTGAATATCTTATGAATCCTAAACCATTGAATCAAAAAGAATAATCCCCCTTAATAAAAGAAAAAATAAACCATCCATTGAATCTTGGGAAATACCATCAACTTAAGGGTCCCAATCGTGGGAGACATAACATAGGGATATCCTAAAATAAGAGATTCTTTTAACCCAAAAAAATTTTATCAAGGAAAGCTAATTAATAAAGTTACATGAAATTGAAAACAAAGTACACTGTATTATTATCTCATCTAAAAAAATTAAACCATAGGTAAAAAAGGAAAATCCAAATAAAAAATTCAAAAACACTAATACATTGATATTCAAATACCAAACCAAAATAAATACCCAATTAAATTCCCAAAAAAATTAAATACTCTTTTAAAAATCCTTCTAAAACCTTGATTTCTCCCTAAAAGGAAGTTTAAAATCCTTACGTTTCTTATTTGAAATCATCTTTTCCATTTTAAATTCCAAATTAGTTTGAACTTGTTTTGAGACTTAAAAATTCCATTCTAAAACTAATTCCAAAAGTCTTTTTTCAATGTTATTTTTTTGGAATTATACATACCAAGTTCATTTCAGTTTTATTTATAAATTTCGTTTATTATTTTAAAATACCATTTGAAAGTTTTTTTCAATTTCATAAATTCCTTATTGAAACCATTCAAAAATCCCAAATATTGCACTTAAAAATATATTTCCCATCATAAAATCCCTTTATTCATTTCCAAAACACAAATCACTTTTCTTTTAAAAAAACACATGCCAACTCAAAACCTAATCATTAATATTATGTAACACCAAAGCTTCCCTAATAGGGACTAGTGGTTATGTAGTAATTGGCCACATAGTGTAGAAAACTTTTTTTAAATTGTACCACCACCACTAGAAGTCATGCTGAACCATGAACTTAGGCTCCAAATGGGTTACTAAAACATGAGTGCTCACCACATGATAGTAGTTTACTCCCATTATCATCCCTAAAAAATATAAATCTTTTAAATAATTCATATGTCATAAATAAAATTTTTTAAAACATAAATACAAGGAAAACATAAAAAAAAATCTTAAAAACCAAGACTCTCCACCCAACATCTTCTAAAAACTCAAGGATTAAATTGAGTAAGAGCATGTGACACTCTTATGGCTCATACCACTTGAGTTCTGACCATCCTTTCTCCTTCTAATAGACACACCAAAATAAAAAAGGGTGACTTTGGATCCTAGTACCTTTAAATAATATAGGATCTGATACCATTCTTGTCACAAACTATCCTAGTTCATCCCTTCTTTAGATGCCTAATCCACCCCATGAAACACCTTGGATGATTTCCTGATCACCTCAGCATTGCGATAAGAACTAAAGTAATCAAATTTAACCAATGGGAATGATTTCACCCATGACATAATCTAAATAAGTACTATACATTCTAAAAAAATCAACATGAACTATCCATAACTCATACATCCATTCCAAATCAAATAAGATGAAAAAATATATAAAAAAATTAATAATTTAAAAAAATCCCTCACCAACCCTCTAAATCCATCTATAGAAATAGTTACCACTAGTATCCATGGTCTCCACATATATAGTATGATCCAATGATAACCATAATTTAAAGTAGGTAAATTCCTATTTATCTTATAAAATAAAGTAAACTAAAATAAAATAACACAACTGACATACCTCCATGTGACTCCTTGGGTCACCATAAAATCTCAGAACATCAAATGATCTAGGAGTTATCTAGTGCTTAATTAGAACCTATGTTAAAATGATATAGATAGGCATGGGCATAAAGATCAATAGGATTTCTAAGTAAATACACCCCATACATATTATTTAAATTAAATATCCATATCATACTGCTTCAAATATAGGTTATACATAAATTAATCTTTTAACTTTTAACAATTGGAAAGATAAAATACTTTAACATTCTAGTTAAAAACATTTTTAAAGGAAAACATTATTTTTAAAAATTATAATAAGTGAATAAATAAATAAAAGTAAGAAAGTAAAAACCAAGCACCATAAGTATCCCTAGGGTGTATAGGGTCAGGGTTAGTCCTAGGATCATCAAACTCTTAGTAATAAAACCACACAAAACTATTCTTGTTCACAATATACTTGGGAGGACAAAGCTAAATTCTTAGTGGTAACCAATATATGTCATCACATAGTTTAGTTAGTGTTGTAATGTAGTTCAAAACTATGGAGGTTAACCTTTTCCTAGAGTACTTATCCTAGTCATCCCACTTAGGTACATGAGGTTCCCATGTGCCATTATTATTTCAAACAAATCAAGTTAATAAAATTGCAAGTGCCACTTTAAACCATTTTCTAATTAAAACCAAGGGAACCATTTAAGAACAACTATGAAATACATATTTTTTCATCCAAAAGCATCATATAATGGTTTTAATTAATTTAATTTTTTTTTTAAATCATATCAATCCATGTAAAAATTCTCAAAAAAGACTATATTTTTTTTAGAAATCCACCCAAAAAGTCATTTGAAGACCACTTTCTGAACCAAAAATAAATTATTTATTTTTCTATCTCATTATACTCATATATGATCACACACATATATATTTATCTTATTACATAAATTCATATATTATCATATAAATCTATACCAATATATATGTATACCTATGTATATAAGTATTACCACAAACACTCACAAAAAAAGAAGAATTTAAAAACCTTACACTTTTATTAAAAACTATTTTTTTAATTTTTTTATCTATACATGGAATTTCAATTAATTACATGAAATTAAAAGAAAAATAAAATATCCATTTTATAATCTACTTTAAATATAAAAACACCTTTTTAAACCTCATAAATATTTTACAAGATTATTTAGGATTTTTATAAAATAATTTGTGAGTGTAGTTGGGTAAAACCCACTTAAATAATTCCAAACCCACTTTATTAAAATCATTTGGGAAATTTATGAAACACTAAAGGTGTTAATTTTTATAAATTAGGGTTTGTAAGAACTCGAATCTTCTTTTTAGGTATGTTTTCCTTTTCTAGTCATTTTTAAGAAAAAGAGGAGTTTGTGGGGGGAATTGAAGTACACGTTGTGTACTTTATGAGTACAGGTCGTGTACTCGGTTACCATGGGTAGCTGTGTGATGTCCATGTTGTGGTTGTGCACATGGCCATGTGGGTGAACTGGAGGCCGCCTAAAGCTAGGCTCAGTAACAGTAAGTAGATGTCGTGTACTTCAAAAGTACACACCGTGTACTTCCTTTTTTCATTAAACGTATCGGGGTCACGTCTGACAGATAGAACCTAC
Source organism: Viscum album (assembly GCA_963277665.1). Taxonomy (NCBI): domain Eukaryota; kingdom Viridiplantae; phylum Streptophyta; class Magnoliopsida; order Santalales; family Viscaceae; genus Viscum; species Viscum album. The sequence goes on along the minus strand of OY728146.1, from coordinate 885,706,387 downwards.
TTCTTCTAGGTCTGGTTCATTCGAGAGAACTCTTATGATGACTATCTTTCCCCGAGACCCCGATCGTGCACCTGTACTCCAAATCGACTACTGTCTATTGCGTTGGGACCGCAACGGTAAGCTCTTCCTTCTACTTGAGCTTCGTTTCCTGATTCCTCATCTTTCTCAAGTTATCCTCTATTGAAAGTTTTAGGCATTTTTGTAGATCTACCATGTTCTTGGGAGATTCAAGGCTTAAGGTTCACGTATAGCGATCTCCCAACACTGAGGTAAGTGGTTTGTGCCTTTCCATAGATAGTCTTTGAGTTTTATGTGAAAAATTTCCCAAAACCCTTGAATGGGGTTTTTCTTATTTGCGGTCTTAGCCATGTTAATTTCCTTATATGCTTGTATGCTTGAGTAGAGGTTGATTTCATAAGAATGGGGTTAATTTATATGCCTTTGAGTTTTTTCCCTCATTGATCATTTTGACCATTGCTCTAGTTCTGCCTTTTAGGCTGTTGTTTGTTTTCCACGCCTAGTATTGTAGGATGGATTGTTTTATCTTATCTGACATGCTGATATGTTGTAGATTGTAAGCTAAGTAGTCCTAGGTGTTCACTTTGGCTGTTATTCATCATTTGTGCATGTTTTCAATATAGGGGGTTGCGGGAACCTGTTGTAGTGGGACAATAGGGGAAATTGACATTGAGGGATTTCCTAGAGTGTCTGTTATAATTATCATGCTATGAGACCATAGAGGGGATTGATGTTGAGTGATCCCTCATAGGGTCTAAAGATATATTACGGGGCCATAGGAGGAATTGACGTTGAGTGCTTCCTTAGATCACCTGTAGTTACCACTGAAAGACTATAGGGGGAATTGATGGTGAGTGCTTCCTCAGAGAGTCTTTGAATCACACATGACTATAGGGGGAATTAATAATGAGTGCTTCCTTAGAGAGTCTTGGGAATATATATCTTTGTTTTGGTTGAACCAGAGGGGTTAGGCAGAGAGTACTACCCATAGGGTTACCTTCTTTGATTATCTGTTGTTTGATTTATAAAATTGAATGCATTGAAATTGTGGATTGTTTACAACTGAGTAATTCCTTGTTACTGCTTCCTTTTACTTGTTACCTGCCATGTATTCACTAACTATTAGGCATAGATCTTATGGTGGTTTCATACTTGGATTTAGTCTCACACCCTATTTGGTCCTTGCTTGTGGGCCCAAATAGATTATATTGTTTCAGGTATAGATAAGGGCAAGCACCCTTCTACTTCAGGTAATTGATTATTGTGGAGCTAGAGAGCATGGGCCCAAGCTTAGGCATGTGATGCTGAGGAGCTTTTTATCTGTTTTCTTTTGTACTTTGGTTTAGTACTATTTTTTATTCCAGCATTTTGATTTTTTTGGATTCTTTCCTAGATATATGTATCATGCATCATTCATATGTATGTGTGCTCCAGTTTATTATTTCCAGTCTTCCACTATTTACTTTTACATGGATTGTTATTTCTTCTTCTATTATCTTTTTGCTTACTTGCATTGTGTTACTCTACCAATGAGGGCATAGTTTCCCCATAATCACACCTAAGGCCCTCACTACTAGTAGGAATCCTCTAGCATTCGAGGAAATGTGTTTGAGTCCATGTGACCAACCGAGTACGGGGCACCTCTAGGCGGCTTCCGGAACCGGGATGTTACAAAGTGGTATCAGAGGAGTTATTTTCTTCTTAACTTACTTTTTGGAGCCTATAGTCAGGGATTGAACGAAATAGGTACTTGGTAATAATTTGTGCTCGGGAGTAGCTAACCCATGTATAGGGAAAATCCAATCTACCTAGTTTATTGAAATTTTTTTCTGGTTTTGCAATTTTACAGTTGATTTTATTTTTATCATTGGGTGATTCACATGTTTTTTGTTATTATTGTTGATGTTATTGAGGTTCTATTTCTGTTTCAACTCAATGAGATGAGGGTATGCAATCTCATGCATCATATAGTCACTTACTAGAAATCACATGTCATTCATTCTTGTCATGCCATTTAAGGTGTATTAGTGATTGCATGTTGTTGTGATAGATGTTGTGCTAGATATGCATGCTTTTGTGATAGATTACTTGATAGAATACTTTTTTTTTGTTAGCGAATTGATTGTATAAGGTTTTTTTAATGAAAATCAAACTTTGGTTTTTGAGGTGTTATGGGCCCTCATAGACCAGAATTTGGTGGATCATTGCACTGTTATCTTTGTTTATAACATGTATAATATGACAAGATTTGATTCCTGGGGATTGTGGGCCCTCACAGATTGGAATTTGGCACTTAAAGGTTTGTTTTAGTGTTTTCATGGGTTCTGGGGTAGTTTTGGAGGCTTACTGTCCGAAAAAAAACCAGAATACACGTCGTGCAGTTTTGAGTACATGCCATGTGTTCTTCTATTTGGGAAAATTTGTTTTTAAAATACACAATGTGTACCATATGTACACGCCATGTAGTCTCTAACTGTGTCACTGACTATGTGGGCAGAGACACAGGATGGGGAAATACTTAGGGGAACATGCCGTGTACCGGTTGTACACGCTGTGTTGTGTTGACCCTATGTCCACCCGTGTGACTAACGACACGGATGGATAAAATTTATGAGTTACACACCATGTCAATATTAAACATGCCATGTATTGTAACCCAGGTATCTGTCCGTGTAGCTAACAACACGGGTCGGTTGAATCTCTTCAAGTACACACTGTGTCCATTTGGAGCACGCCATGTAGTGTGAGCCATGCATCCAGCCGTGTCATTAAAAACACGGGTCGGTGAAGCTCGTCTAGTACACGTCGTGTCTGGCACAAACACTCCATGTAGTCTTATTCTAAGAGAATCTTTTGGATTACCCATGTAAGATAACTTGCGAAGGGAAAGAGGATTCAAGTACACGCTGTGTAGTGGACATACACGTCGTGTATCTGTGTTTCGTTAAACATGAAAGCTTTATTTCTCATGTTCCCTTTTTACACTTCTAGTTTTCAATCATTGATAATCTTGATCTAAGCTGTGAATTTGACCTTGCAGAGTCATTCCGCCAAGATTTCCTCTGATTGTATGCTAGTTTCAAGGTGGTGATCAGACATCGTACATGGCTAATCAGGGACTTCCAGCAGATCCTCTAGTCATGCCAGTCCTAGAACCAGCCGTTATACCTGATGAAGGTGCTGATGCACAGTTCAGAGAGGGATTTATAAGGATGATGCAGACCTTTCATGGAGCACTGCCTCCTGCCCCGACGATGGCAGAATTGACGTAGGTCTTTTATCAGCATCATCCTCCCACCTTCTCAGGGGATGGACGACCCCAGTCTGCAGATTCCTGGCTAGAAGTCATGCTGATGATCTTCGAGCTTCTGGAGACGCCTCTAGAGAGGAGAGTCAAGTTAGCTACTTATATGCTTCAGGATTCCACCAAGAGATGTTGGGATGTTATCTCACAGGCGGGGCGCCAACAGGTTACGTCATGGGATGAGTTTCAGCATACCTTTTATGATTACTTCTATTCGGAGACTTTGAGAGATGATTGATCTTGAGAGTTATGAGTCTGTAGTAGGGTACTCTTTCTGTTATGGATTATTCTACTCACTTCACTGATTTGCAGTGCTTTACACCCTTTCTAGGGGGATATGGGTTGTTTCTATCAAGGAAGTTTGAGGATGATCTCAGGAAGGACATTTGGGCTCAGGTGAACATCTTTAGGTTGACTTTGATATCATCTATCATCAACTAGGTGCTGATCACTGAATGTAATATGAGGGATTCTAGAGATGTGGTACAGGGCGGTTCAGCATCCATAGTTAGTGCTTCGCCTACTAATAGCAGGAAGTGTCGTAGGGAGACTACACATGGAGATCTGAGTAGGTGAGATGTACCTTAAAGTAGGAAGGTGGTATGCTACCATTGTGGGAAGGTTGGGAATACGAGGCCACGTTTCCCGAGAGACCCAGTGGAGTTCCGATCATATGGAAAGATGGGTCACCTTCAACGCTTTTGTCGGATCTTCTCACCAGCAGCTGGGGAAAGGGGTTCTTCTATGACTCCTAATTTAGGAGTAGCGCCACCAGTTTCTCATCAATCTGGGAACTGGAGTTCTTCCGGCCATTCAGTCCAAGGTGGAAGTCGTGGTTGTGGTATCCAATCGCTAGGATTTTAGTGATAGAAGGATGGATCAGATCAGAGTGGTCAGGCAGGGTCACCGGGTCATGGTATAGGTTAGACTTTTGCAGTAGAGTAGACCCAGTAGGAGCAGGATCCTAGACCCTCTACAATTTGAGGTATGATCTTAGTTTCCTCGGTTTTAGCTTATGCTCTTTTTGATATAGAGGTTTCCCATAGCTTTATATTTTTTGCTGTTGTGGAGAGCCTTGGGTTCTTAATCTTTTCTTCTATTGATACCTTGATGTTAGACACTCTATTGGGGACTAGAACGGCTAGTGTGTGACAGTGTAAGAATTGCCCTCTAGAAGTTGGTGGGTATCACTTTTTATGGGACCTATATGTCCTACAGATGATAGGCTATGATGTCATTCTTGGAATGGACTGGTTAGTTCCCTTCAAGATAGTCATCAACTGTTATCTCCGTAGGGTGAGTTTCACATCACCAGAAGGCGGATCATTTCTTCTTAAGGGAGAATGGGATGTCCAGGCGAGCAGAGAAAGACCCCAGCATCATGGGTTGGGAGGAGTTACAACCCAGATTGATATTCTATATCTGGATGACTAGGGGAATTCACAGTTAGAATTTCCTCTGATAGTGGGTCGTTTCAGGGACGTCTTTCCAGAGGAATTTTTCAGTTTGTCTCTAGAGTGAGAGGTGGAATTTTCTATTGATCTTGTGTCAGGAGTGGCACCGATGTCCATTCCTCCTTATAGGATAGCTACACCGGAGTTACAAGAGCTCAAGAAGTAGTTGGAGGAGTTGCAGGCCAAGGCTTTTATCTGACCCATTACTTCTCCTTGGGGTTCGCCTGTCCTATTTGCGAAGAAGGCAGACAGTACCCTCAGTCTATGTGCGGACTATCAGAAGTTGAACCAGTTGACAGTCAAGAACCGATATCCTTTGTCGAGGATTGATGATCTCTTGGATCAACTTCTAGGAGCCCGTGTGTTCTCAAAGATTGACTTGAGATCTGGTTACCATCAGTTGCACATTAGACCATCTGATATACCTCTCACATCCTTATGAAGCAGGTATGGTCTATAATAGTATATGGTTATGCCGTTCGGTCTCGCGAATGGGCCTGTAGTTTTCATGGCACTGATGAACCGAGTGTTCCATCTATACTTGGATTCTTTCATGGTTGACTTTGTAGATGATATCTTAGTGTACTATCACACTCAATGTGACTATTATACCCATCTTGAGATCATTCTAATTACACTAAGAGAGCATCAGTAATATGCTAAGCTCTCAAAATGACACTTTTGGATGGACCATATTCACCTCTTGGGTCATGTTATCTTAGATACAGGAGTATCAGTCGACCCAGAGAAAGTGATATCAGTGGTTTCCTAGGAGTATCCGAAGAATGTATTTGAGGTATGGAGTTTTCTAGGGCTGGATGGATACTACAGATGCTTCATACAGGACTTTTCATGCTTAGCAGCACCACTGACAGGTCAGACTAAGAAGGGTGCAAAGATCTTATGGTCAGATTCATGTGAGTCAGCCTTTCAGGAGATGAAAGGGAGGTTGACTTCAGCACCAATACTAGTTTTTCAAAACCGGGCAAGAGATATATAGTGTATTGGGATGTTTCAGGTATCGGGTTGGGAGCTGTGCTTATGCAGGGTGAAGGAGTCATTCCGTATGGGTCTCAGTAGTTGAGTCCACAAGAGAGGAATTACTCTATGCATGATCTATAGTTGGCGGAATTTGTTCATGCCTTACGTTTTTGGAGACATTATCTACTGGGAGATAATTTTGTGGTTTTCATCAACCACAAAAGTCCCAATTAGATCTTCACTCAGTGTGGCCTGAATTTGAGGCAGCGAAGGTGGGTAGAGTACCTTCAGTCTTTTGACTTTGAGATTGCCTATACGCCTGGGAAAGGCAAAGATGTGGTTGATGTGCTGAGTAGGAGGACTCAGATACAAGAAGTTCAGAAGGCTAGTAATCAGTGGAAGCTTATGGCTCTGTTATCTGAGATGCATTTAGAGGTGCACGATAGACAGGGGCAGATGTTTATTTCTTCTATATTTGTTACCTCTACTTTTCTTGATCGAGTGAGAATAAGGAAGCTATCATATTCTGAAGGCCTAATCCTACGGGAAGGTGTATCGGGAGAGGACCCTATTCCTAGATGGACCATAGGTGAGGATGAGATCTTGCGTTTCTAGGTGCGCATATGGGTATCGGCTGACATACACGAGGAGCTAATGTGGGACTTTCAATTATCAGTTTGGGTAGTTCATCGTGGTTTCACCAAGATGTATTGTGACCTACACCATCATTATTGGTGGCTAGGTATGAAGAGAGATGTTTCTGGTATCGTCATGAGGTATTCCACATGTAATCAGGTGAAGGTGGAGAATCAGCGACCATTAGGGCTTTTGAAGTAGTTACCCATTCCTGAGTGGAAGTGGAATGATGTCGTGATGGACTTTGTGACAGGTTTGTCGAGGTCACCTCGAGGGAATGATGCAGTATGGGTTGTCATTGATAGACACACAAAGGTTTCTCACTTCTTGTCGATCAAGGAGACCTTCAGTGTTGATGATCTAGGACGGTTGTACATCCATGAGATTGTATGTCTGCATGGAGTTCTTCACTCCATTGTTTTAGATAGGGACACACATTTTACTTCTCAGGTCTGACATGGGATTCAGAAGGCTTTGGGTACACAGGTACTTTTGAGTACAGCTTACCATTCCCAGATAGATGGCCAGTCTAAGCATACGATTCAAGTGCTTGATGACATTCTCCGAGCATAAATCCTAGATTTTGGGGGTTCTTGAAAGAAGCACATACCCCTTGTGGAGTTTTCATACAAGAATAGTTTTCAAGAAACTATTCAGATGGAACCTTATGAGGCTTTGTACGGTAGGCCATGTCGATCACCCTTATGTTGGCTAGAGGTAGGAGAGGCAGCTTTGCTGGGACCTCATCTTGTTCAGGAGACCACAGAGCAGATATAGTTGATTAGAAAGAGGATTTTTACTACACAGTCACAACAAAAGTCTTATGCTGATTAGCGGAGACGACCTCTAGAGTTCGAGGTCAGAGATCAGGTTTTCCTGCATGTCACACCGAGGTTGGGACATAGGAGGATTAGGAGAAAGGGTAAGCTTTCACTGAGGTATGTCGGGCCGTTTGAGGTGCTCGAGAGAGTTGGGTCGGTTTCCTATCAATTACAGTTAACTCAGAGGTACCAAGCTATGCACAAAATCTTCCATGTTTCTCAGCTTCGAATTTACTTCTCAGACCCATCTCATGTTCTTCAACTCGAGGAGATTGAGTTGGAGGTGGATGCCTCATTCAAGGAGAATTCTATATGGATTTTTTATTGAAGTACGAAGGTTCTCTATGGCCAGTATGTTCCTCTGGTACGAGTGCTATGGCAACATGGGTGAGTGTAGGATGAGACTTGGGAGAGGGAGGTCGATGTACGATCATAGTGGCCAGAGTTATTCAGCATTTCATCTTCTATGTTGCCTTACTTGGGAAATTCATGGATGAATTTATTTAAGGGGGGAATTTTGTAAGAACTCAGATCTTATTTTCAGGTATGTTTTCCTTTTCTGGTTGTTTTTGAGAAAAAGGGGAGTTTCTGGAAAAAAAATTGAAGTACACACCACATACTTTATGAATACAAACCATGTACTTTATGAGTACATGACATGTACTTGGTTATCATGGGTATCCATGTGTTGGCCGTGTAGCGGCCGTGCACACAACCATGTGGGTGACCTAGAGGCTGCTTAAAGTGTGGCTCTGTAATGGAAAGTACAAGCCGTGTACTTAAAAAGTACACGTCGTGTACTTTTTTTCATTAAACTTATAGGGGTCACGTCTGATGGACAGAACCTCCTTCTAGTTCTGGTTCATCTGAGAGAACTCGTACGATAACGATCTTTCCCCAAGCCCCCGGTTATGCACCTGTACTCCGAATCGACTGTCGTCGATTGCATTAGGACCGCAATGGTAATATCTTCTTTCTACTTGAGTTTCATTTCCTGATTCCTCCACTTTCTCATGTTATCTTCCATTGAACGTTTTAGTAATTTTTATAGATCTACCATGTTCTTGGGTGATTCAATGATTGAGGTTCACGTATAATGATCTCCCAAAACTAAGGTAGGTGGTTTGTGCCTTTCCATAGATAGTCTTTGAGTTTTATGTGAAACAATTCCCAAAACCCTTGAATGGGGTTTTGCATATCTACAATATTAGCCTTATTAACTGCCTACTATGCTTGTATTCTTGAGTAGAGGTTGATTTCATGTGAATGGGGTTAATTTCTATGCCTTAGAGGTTTTGACCTCGTTGCTCGTTTTGACCATTGGTCTAGTTCTTCCTTTTAGGCTGCTATTTGTTTTCCATGCCTAGTATTTTAGAATGGAGTGTTTTATCTTATCTAACATACTGATATGATATAGATTGTTATCCAAGTAGTCCTAGGGGTTCACTTTGTCTGATGTTCATCATTTGTGCATGTTTGGTTTACATAGGGTTGCGGGAACCTGTTATAGTGGGACCATAGGGGAAATTGACGCTGAGGGCTTTCCTAGAGTGTCCGTTATAATTATCATGCTACGAGACCATAGGGAGATTGACGTTGAGTGCTCCCTCATAGGATAGGTAGATACGTTACGAGGCCACAGGAGGAATTGACGTTGAATGCTTCCTCAGAGCGCCTATAGTTACCACTAAAAGACTATAGGGGGAATTGACGGTGAGTGCTTCCTCAGAGTCTTTGAATCACACATGACTATAGGGGGAATTGACGGTGAGTGCTTCCTCAGAGATTCTTGGGAATATCTATCCTTATTTTGGTTGAACCAGAGGGGTTAGGCTGAGAGTAATACCCAGAGGGTTACCTTCTTTTATTAGTTGTTGTTTGATATATGAAACTGAATGCATTGAAACTGTGGATTGTTTACTACTGAGTACTTCCTTGTTACTAAATCCTTTTACTTGTTACCTGCCATATATTCACTGACTGTTAGGCATAGGTCTTGTGGTGGTTTCCTACTGGGATTTAGTCTCATGCCCTATTTGGGTCATGCTTTTGAGCCCAAACAGATTATATTGTTACAGGTATAGATAAGGGCAAGCGCCCTTCTACTTCATGTACTTGATTGTTGTGGAGCTAGAGAGCATGGAGCCAAGCTTAGGCTTGCGATGTTGAGGAGCTGTTTATCTATTTTCTTTTGTACTTTGGTTTATTACTGTTTTGTATTCGAGCATTGTGATTTTTTTGGCTACTTTCTTAGACATATGTATCATGCATCATTCATATGTATGTGTGCTCCAGTTTATTATTTCCTATCTTCCATTGTTTACTTTTTCATGGATTATAACTGCTTCCGCTATTGTTTTTTTGCTTACTTCTGCTATGTTACTCTACCAATGAGGGCATAGTTTCCCCACAATCACACCCAAGGCCCTCGCTGCTAGTTGGCATCCTCTAGAATTCGAGGAAATGCGCTTAAGGCCATGTGACAAACCGGGTATGGGGCACCTTTGGGCAGCTTCCGGAACCGGGACGATACATGGTTTTCCTATACTTTCAATTTGATAAATACTATATACTGAAATGAAAATAAAGTGAAACTTGATTTTCTTTTCAAATTGTTCTCAAACATATTTAATGTCATCATTTTATATCAAAATAAGAATTTAAAAACATAAGAAATCATGGTTCCAAAATTTAAGGACCAAATATGTGAGGAAAACTACCTTCAATCAAGTAAAACTAGTCACATTAGATTATAATATTCTTAAAAAATATCATTATAAACCATAGACACCAAAAATAAACAAAATAAAACACCCTATACTAGTTAGGGTTCATATGATATTGGTTCAAAACAAATGGATAGAGGTAAAACTAGAAAAATAAATAATAACAAGGAGGAGGAGGAGGAGTAAAATAAGGAGGATACCTAACCTGAGGAGATCCATGTGAAAATCATAAATGAAATCACCTTGAAATGGAAGAGATAAGAGAGTATAGGTTAATATCTAGTATTCCTAGGCTGGTACATGACTATAAGGAGAGGTAGGGGCTTAGTAGAGGGTAAAAGGAGAGGAGGGAAAATGTAGTGTTTAATTTTTATAATTCTGGACACTGTGCACGGTTTGGCAGTATAGTTGACCAAACCATATACCAAATATAAACCTCCTACTAGAGGGTCTAGAAAATCCAACATGGGTAGGAATCTTGGTTTAAAAAACCATGGTCTAACCATGAATTTTGACTTTGTCTCATTACAAATGCATTCACATGGTTGTCACGCAGCTTATACTAATAGTGTGACTATGCTAAAATTCCAAAATTTTAAAAATTTAAACCAATTGAGCCTAAAATTTAATGAAAATTTCAGATATAATTAAATAAATACAATAATAAGGAATAATATAGTTAGGGTGTGACATAAACTCAATAAAAGACCTAAATAATCCTTGATACCAATAACTCAACCATTAACCCTTTTCATTCTCATATTAAAGACTTCTAAAATAATACCTATGTCATACCTTGAGCCTCTAATCCTAAAAATTAAAATTCCCTTGTTTATTTGATTTTCATTATACTTATTTTGCCCATACATACACAAAATATACTTTTAAATTCATGATATCATATCACCACCTCAAATTTAGATAAATCTCAAAAATTAAACTTGTTAATACCATATATACTATTGAGACCCAAGATACCTTAGATTCAAGTTAATACTCTCAAAAACCATAGGCGTGCCTCCCTTTATAATATTGGCTGATTCCTATAACTAAGGATTTAACTCTTAACTTTACAAATACATCACCCTCAACATCCCATTTTATCTATACGTGTCATATTTTGACATCCCCGCACATATTGAAGATTCCTATGGGTGGAGGTAATGATTTAAATATTTATTGTACTCATACCTAATACAAAAATACTAATATATTAATATAAAATAAGTATAAGTTTAATACATTGGGAACACTTATTGGCCTAAAGATATTTATTTCACCAATAATTAAACCAAATAAAACTTTTAAATATAAGATTTTAATTATAACTATTCAAATTAAAAAGGTTTTAAAACAATTTATAAAATGATAAGTATGAAATAAATTTAAAAAGGATAGATTTCATTAAAAAGTGTAATCACATTCATACATTAATTATATTGAATCAATTGGTTACAAGTTTATAAATTATAATTTATTTTAATATGGTAAAATTCATTAATAATAATTTAACAAATTCAATTATTATATTTAAATAACTGAATTAAATAAAATTTATTAATGTTTAAATATTTCATGTAAAATGAAAATACAAATTATTTTCATAATTAAATTTAATCTATCATCTTGGATTCCCACCCTTGATAAATTTTTTCAATTAATTACTAAAGAATAAAATATTATTTGATTCAAAAGATAATATTAAATGAAATAAATAATTCATGAATTAACTTCATTAAAAACTAGCTATACATTCTTTTACTTTTAACTACATACCTATTAAAAAACTTATCCACTAATGATTGAATATTCATCAATAATTAGTGGATAAATCATCTCAAGAAGTAAGATTTTTAGAAAGAAACTATTGAATGTGTTTAGCTAAAGAAACCAAAGAGTAAGTAAAAAATAAGAATATAAAAAAATAATAAATAAAATATTAGAAGGCATTTTACAGAATAGGAAACAATTTCATAAAAACTATTTAAAAATAAAAAAAACTACCTAAAAATAGAATAGAGCTAATAACCATGAAATGATGACTTTGTCAATATAGGAATATGTAATATCCCCTATTTGTGACCTAAAAAAACTAAGGATATCTAATGTTTGAATCCATATTTTCACACAATGAGGTCTCGCCATGACATGGTTTCATTTTATATTTATCTTTTTCTTTATATCTTCTAAATCATTGTCCATTTTAAATGGAAATTTGTAAATATAAATATTCTTTTATATTCTATCTACAAGGTAAAAAGCACAAAATCCATGACATAAATCATGATTTTGTGGTCTTACATCCATCCCATCATTGTTTTCTCCTTTTATCCTTTGAATTAAATTAATTTAAGTTATTATGGCCTTCGCTTTAACTTTAATATACTAACCATGGCATGGTTAGAGTCATGGTATAATATATTTTTTTAATCTGATCTTGAAAGTGCTCCAAACATATCCAGATCTTCTATTTGGTTCAAACTAACCTACAATCATCAAAAACACAAATAATTAGGTAGTATGGAGTTGTATTTACTCACTCTCAATTAGAATTTTTTATTCAAAATTGAGAAATCATCAAGAAAAATTATAACCAAAACATGGTATTTAACTTCCCCACACTTAAAATTTTTGTTATCCTTCAGAAAATTATCTCAATAATTTTCTAAAGAAAGTATATTTTGACTGGTATTTTTTTAATAAATCATGAAAATAAAAAAAATTAAATAGAAAACATTTTTTAAATAAAAACTTTTATACTCTCTCAAATCCTCAATTCCCAAATAACCATGATAGCTATGCAATATACTTAAATTTTATTTCATTCTTAAAATGATGCATGATAATAACAACCTCACTTTTTTATTTGAATTTAAAATTTTATAAATATATATTCTAATCAATAATTAGGAAAATAATTAAACTATTTTTTATTTTTATTTTTATTTTATTTTTAAATTTTTATAATCACTCATTTTTAAGGAAATTCAAGCTTGGATTAATTTTCTAATTAATGAATATTTATTTATTCATTCACTAATTAACACTAGTTATAATGGTAAGAACATTATGATAAGTAATGTGTAAATATTATTAAAACATCTAAAACATACTTTGAATTTAAAACAAATATAACACCTCTATCCCCACCATCAATCTCTTCCCAAAACTATTATGATGATTTTGAAAAAAAAATGAAAATTTTCTAGACTTAGGTCAACCTAATGTAATCCCATTGTTTTAAGTCCCATATTTTTTTGATTTTTTTCATCTATTTTTTATTTTTATTTTCATCCACTTATTTCAACTAAAATTCCCAAAAAAATATAATTCATGAAATCATTTAATCCATATTTAAATGACTCCAATAAAATTTTATTTATTATGCCTCAATTTTCAAATTTAAATCAAAGTTTTTCCGCAACACAATCCTTTAATCACCTATATTTTTTTATCCTATAAAATAAGTTTATTATTATTTAAATATCACAATAGCATACATTATTTTATCATTATGGTTTTTGAAAAAATTCAAAAGGTAAAATATTTTTTTTATGAAAATATTCTTTCTAGTAAAATGATTACATTAAAAATTCGAGATTAATTTCATAGTACCCTACCCTACACTTAAAATAAAACATTGTCCCTATTTTTTGAATAAAATTGAGTGATAAAATAAAATAAAATTGTTAAATTTAATAAGTAAAGGTTAAAAATATTTGACATTTGAATAATATACCTTATTTTTTATGACTTTTTCCCCTTGATCCATTATTCAATCTGGGTCCTTCAATTCTAAAAATTCCACACACCTTGTATTTTTCTATTTTTTTCTAAAATAAAGAAATTAAAAATAAATTTCATAAAGTATATATTAATAAATAATCAAATAGTTCCAGGATTAATATTATAATCTATGTATTTTTTTAATTAATCTCAAAATAAATGATTCAGTGGTTTTCCAAATGAAAACAAAAAATAAAAATATTCTAAAAAGTATCAAAATATTAAAAAACAACCTAGTTATACTTAGGTTCTCCCCCAGTATACTCATATAACTTCTCCTCACCCAAATCCTTAGGTGAGGTGGGTGGTTTATCCCATAAAATACATTTGGTAAATTCGTTCACATTCTTATATATTTTCATATAAAACTCTACATACGGATGAGTGATCGATAGTGGGAATGGTTGATTCTTAGTAGGTTGTAGGGAAAGGGGTAAATAGGGAACCAACGCTACCTAAGGGGATATAAAATGAAAAAAAATCTCTAAAAATATGGGAATAAACAAATTCAACTCTTGAATCATATCCTTATACAACCTCTTAACCCTGTATTACTAAAGACACATCCCTTCTTCAAATTCTTTACCAAAATAAAATTTTATTACCCTTTAAATTTCAATTATCCTTTTATTTTTCTTTCTTTTCCTCCTCTACATTTTATTTTCTTCCTTATTTTCATCTTTAATTTACTTCATTTCCTCTAAATAATAATAATTTTATTTGAATAGTTATTTCAATATTTTTATCTCTAAAATGGATACAACATTTGAGGTAGGAGGTGGAGGAACCATAATATACTCAATGGGATGTGTTACTTTCATTAGAGGAGGTGATAATGATTTATCAATTTTTTCCATATTTTCTTATCCAAAAAATTCCTTTAGGGAAACCATATCATTGTTTACCTTTTAAATGGGTGGCGTCTCCTCTTTTAGTAGTCGAGATGGCATTGACTGAAATATATAGCCACTCTATTATGAAACTCATAATATAAATCATATACTACCATGTATATTAGTTAAATAAGATACATTTGGAAATCATGTCCAAGGTGGGAGAAGAAAATAATGTCGGGGTTAGCCTCGATGGTGGAGTATTTCATCAACTATGAGATTAAGAATGTCTGCCAATTGTTATCTTAGGAGACTGCTCCTCCTACTCATATTAGGATCCAACTATTTTTTTCATTCAAATAATATCTCTTTCTAAGATTTAAAACCATCCCCGTATTTTTAAATGACATAAAATCAATGAACATATATTTATATGTGATGTGATATTTTGATCCTTCTAGAATAAATTTATCCTTGATATCTCCATTTTATATCAATATATTCACATGTTTTTATATCAATTTTATTTTAATAATAATGGATTAAATGTGATATTATTCCTGATATGAATGTTTTATGTATTCTTATGGTAGCACCTAAATTTGGAACAATATAAAAAAATATTCACTTTATTCCTGGCCTCAAAGTGTTATGTCTTGACAACAGAAATATGATGAAGCTATCATTGAAGATTAAATCCAAATGGATCAATATTCCCATTGAAAGAATTATTTCTATGATGTTGTATTATCAAGGTATTCTTAAGGCTCAAAATTAAAGAACTGGAGAAAATTGAGGATTTAAGAACTGGAGATACATGTTTCACATCATGTATCTTTTACATGCCATGTGCATGATACACGATGTGAATGAAGGACATGGAGGTTCTGTAATTTTGATGGTGTGAAACCAACTTTCACATCATGAAACTTTCTAGACCTACCCAGTAAATTATGATGACGCATATCATTCAATGGAGGATTTATGGTCTTGACCTGGGATGACCTTTTAATGTCTAGTTTGACTTGGGGGAACCCAATAAGACTTCTAGGGTTATAAATAAGGGGTTTTTACAAAGAAAAATGATCCATTTGAGGTGTAGGGGTTTGAAAAGTAGGAGGTTTCCACAAGATTCTGACCCAAAGATTATTCTTCATAGTGGGGCCTTTCTTTATGATTTCTTTTTATATTTCTTTATTTTATGTAACGGTTAATGGTATTTAGTTTAATTCACATATTTATCTATTCTTTATTCCCTTATCATTATTTCTTTCCTTATCTCTTCACTATGGGTATTGGTTTTTTCATCATTGTTGATCACCCGACGATGATTGGATCAACCCCATATGGGAGAGTGGAATCATTCAAATGGTTTTCATACCAATAAATCATATTTTTCCTTCACTCAAAAGATTTTTTTATTTAATAGTATCAAATTGTTCCAGGGAATTTATTTTATTCATCATTGATTCATGGAACAAATTCTTTCAATAATGAATGAACACCAACATGGTTAAGATAATTTATTCATGATCATTGAATCAAATTATTCTTCTATTTTGGAAAATATGACCTTAATGAACTTTAGATGTTTTAGTTCATCAGGTCATGATGAATTAAGATTCTAGGGAATATTTATTTTCATTGATCATTTATCATGTCAAAAAAATTTAATGGTTTCACATCTATTTGATATGATTGTTTTAAAAGTAAATTTATTTAATTTATTTAGCAATACCACCCCTAGAAACTGGTTCCCCTCTCTTCTACCTTTCTTATTTTTATGTATTCATTTTAATTATATAATTTTAATAATTTAAATAGTTAAATTAAATCAAACTAAAATTTGGGTAACCCAGACTTGGGTTGAAATTCTTCTGATGTGTTACCCTCTCTCTATGGGATCAACCTTGTACTGCTACTTTACTATTTCTTTGTAGTTAGTAAAATTCAGCTTTCATATAAATTTCTAATTTTATTATTTTATATTATTTAATAATTTCCTTTAGACACATAAAATTTTGGCATCATTTTTAGGGAGTAGTAGAGCGTAGAAAATGACTCAAGACCGACTTCTTAGGTTAAAGACTTTTCATATCCCATTTATATTTAAATATTTTAGTTTAGATATTTTTTTAAAATTTTATTATTATTACTTTTGGTAGTTTCTTGTGGTGTGTAGGATTGGTTTTCAGAAGAACCAATATTACTCCCTTCAACTATAGTACAATGCATTCCATGAGTATCCAATCACGTGGGCAGCACTAAATTTATAAGGTTGACTACATCAAGAAACTAGCTCGAATGATTCACATTTTCATTAATATGATGAATCAAAACATAAAAAATGGAGTGACACCTGATATCAACCTTACATAGAAGACACCAATTTTAAAAACTACCAAGACATATCTGTGGATGATCAATAATCAGAAAACAAACTTATCATATTTATCATGCAGTACATTGAGTTTGTGGGTAAAATGATGAATTATAATGAGACTGAGCTTAGTGAAGAGGTAGAATTGACAGATCATATTTCTTATATCATTTCAAATTTAAATTAACTTATTAACAATATACCAATAGTTTTTAATATACATATAGGTTGGTGTAAAGAAGAAGAATATTAGGTGTAGGAAGTCAATGTTGTTGATATAAATAAACCTCAAGAGAAATATATTCAAGAAGACCATTCCTTCCAATAATATGATAATAATAACTTAAAAGACATACTTACCCTATTTCTCACAAATTACAATCTAGTATTTGAAAATAATATGGATGAAAATGAGGCAAAAATAGGAGAATAGTGAGAATTGCTACACACTTTGATCAAATTATTTAAAATTTTAATTCCCTTGTGAATAATATACAATTAATTTATAATTTATAGATGGAATGTTTTAAGGATTAATAAAATAAAGAAGTGGAGGGTATTAATCAATTAAAGAAAAAAATATAGTAAAGATGAATGAGGATATTAAAGAATAATTATTGGAGCATGTTGAGTTCTATCATAGTGATAAATCTATAACTTATGATAAAAAAGAAGAACTAGAGGCATAACTTCTATGAATACAAAAAATATCAAGAATAAAAAATAAAATACCATTTTTTATTTTTAGAAAAAGAAGAAATAAACATGATATAATATTTTTATTGGATGTTCAAAGAGGGAGAGGAGCGGGATAATGAAGTGGTACAAGTCATAGAATCAAAGGAAGAATAAAAATTGAAGAAATAGGATACTGATCAGACATGCATTGACCTCACAGGTATTTTAGTGACTGAAGAAGAATGGGAATCCCTCCTATAATTTTAGGATGAAGAGGAGAAAAAGGAGGAACCAACTCAAGAAGTTATTCTAAAATTTGAACCAATTGAAGAAGTAGTGTTAGAGCAAGAAAAATAAAAAATATTTCCACATTTTGATTTCCTTTTATTTTCATTAAACTTATCCACAAATTTTAGCCCACTATAAGCACTATCAACAAACAACTAATAAGGGAGGAAGATAAGAGAGCTATCCTAGATGAAAAACGTAGTCATAAGTGTATAAATCCAAGATAGTTAGCTTTATGCCATGTTCCAATTAGCTAACAAAGGCAAAGGTTGAGCTAAAAAACTATAAAATAGATCATCTAATGGGAGACCACCCAGATTTTAAAACTAATTTATTGGAATTGTATTTCTTTTGTAATAACTCTATCCTTGTTCAATATATTTATCTATTTGGGTGAAATATTTAAAATTTTAAAAGGGCCTATACTATCACTTTTTACCTTTATTTTTTAGGCCAATAGAAGCAATAAGTAGGCAGAACAAAGATGTTGTATGAATATTTCATTAAACTCATTCATGTCATGAAAATAATTAAATACACATTGTGAAAGTAGTTCAAATTGTGAACCTGGGTCAGATAGAACATGAGAAACTCATTCAAAATTTTCAATGGAAGGGAAGTACTGTTTCACTTAATTATATTTTTATATCCCTAGCTTTTGCTGCCATATGATTTTTTGAATAAAAAATGAATTGAATTTTTTCATAAACTTAATGAATTAGATTCTCCCATAAATTCTTGAATTCTATGTCTTCTACTCACTGATCTAGGAGACATAAGTTCTTAAGATAAGTATACTGACATGTTGGAAAATTTTAAATAACATTCCCAAAATTGAAAAAGATATAAATGGAAATTTTAATAGTCACTTTTATGATTCAATTTTTATTTTCTTTAAAATGATTGATGACATGATTTTTTTTCATGATATTGATTCCTAAAAGTTGTACTGAATAAATTTATTATTGATGTCCATGTCAGGACCTTATTTTCTATTGTTATGTTCCCATTCCTTAGAGGATTATAGTCTAAATATTTCCTATCTTTCTATACATATTTCATGAGTGATAATTAGGGCATGTAAAGATAATAGAACTTGCATTGATATCATGTCAAATCTATGACTGAACAAATTCACTTTTGAAATGATTAATGCATTTTACTGACAAGATCATTTATCTTGAGACCCACATGTACATTTATCCTTCTCATACCATAGAATACATGGATGAAATTTTTAGTATTGAGCCACATTACAAGCCATTATTTTCCTTTCCTACCTAACTCTTTTTATTTTTCATTATATTCAATTGAATGAGTGTGGTGAATGGGTTATTCATGGTAGAGATGGGATGTTGTATCTTGATATGAGATTGTACGGTGTTTCCATGGGGTTTTTGGGGAAGGTTTATATTTAAATTAATTATAATTCATTGTTTATACCTACTGTTGTAAAAATAAAAAAAATAAAAAATGGGTCGTGACTTGAGATAATCAAAAATCACCATTACCAAACTAATGATTTTTTATCATATCTAGTTTAGTGGTGTTTGTGAGGTTCATTCTAATCATGGATTTATAAAAAAATAAGAACAAAATGGGTTGTTTTTTAGGTAGGTAAAAATAATTTGTGCTTAGGTGGTGGATGTGAGACTTATCCTAGGTATAGCTTTCGAAAAAAAATAAAGAGAAAAAAGGAACAACAAGAGGGGAATTTATTCATTTTGATTATATTTTCCATGATCCTTTACATTGTGCTTTGGGGGGTAAAATATGGAATTATATTTTTGTAAGGATAATTTTATTGAGATTGTATTTTGAATATCATGTATTACACATTATATTTTAGCCTTATTTTTTATCCTTACATGTTTTAATCATCAATACCTACCAACCCTCAACCTCATACACATTTGATCCTAATTGAAAACCCTCATGAATAATTGTGGTATTTGTCTTTATAGGGTTGAGAAAGTATATTTAATGTGATACTATGGATAGTGACATGTACTTTAGGTTTGAGAATAACTATATTAAATCATTAACTTGAGTAATGATAGGAAAAATCCTGGTGAGGTAAATCATAAATGGCATGGGTATTGATGAAAAATTGAAATTTGTTAGTAAAAAGTGGAGATGTATTGAATTTAAAATTATAAATTAAGTATGGTTTTTGAATTCCTTATTGGGTATGTTTTGTTATTTTATAATATTTATTTATAAATTTTTTTATGAGCATCATAATTTGAAAAATACCTTGTTACTGTTTAGAGCCTTTATGTTTTTGTGTTGATATTTTTCTCGAGGATAAGAAAAGATTTGAGTGTGGGATATTTGATGTCTATATTCTATATAAATATATTAATGTGTCTTTATATTCATTTTACTTTAATATTTATTTAATTAATGTGATATCATTCCTAAAATAAATGTTTTGTGTATTATTATGGAAAGATCAACATTTGAAACAATATATAGGAAATCACCACTTCATGTCGGGACATAAAGCGATGTGGCACAACAATGGAAATATAATGAATATGTGATTGAATATTGAATCCAAATGGATAAATATTCCTATTTAAATAAGGTTTCCTATGATTTTGTATGATCAATTGATATTTTAGAGGCTCATAATTGAAGAACCAGAGAAAAATGAGGATTTTGTCGTAAGAAATACATGTTTCACATTGCGTATCTTTTACGCATCCTGTACATGATACATGACATGAATACAGGATGTAAAATGAAGACATTCATAGGAGGTCCCATAATTTTCACGATGTGAATCCAAATTTCATGCCATGAAATCATTCAGACCTGCCCTATAAATTATGATGTTGTGTATCTTTCAATATAGAATTTATGGGATTGACCCGTGATGACCTTTTAACGCTGGGTTTGGACCGATGGAACCCTATGATGACTTATAGGATTATAAATAAGGGGGTTTTTCCAAAGAAAAAGGATCTATTCAATGAATGTGGATTTTTCCATTAAGGAGATTCTACAGGGTTCCAACCGAGATTGTTCTTCATATTTAGGACTTTCTTTATGATTTCCTTTTCTATTTCTTTATTTTATGTAACAGTGAATGCTATTTAGTTTAATTTCTATCTTTATCTTTTCTTTATCCCCTTATCATTATTTCCTTCCTGATCTCTCTGTTATGGGTATTGGTTTGTCTATCATTGCATATCACCTGATAATGATTGTACGAACCCCATAGGGGAGAGAGAAATCAGTTAAAATGTTTGTGCACCAACAAATAATGTTTTTCCTTCACTCGTTAGATTGTTTTACTCAATAGTATCATGTTGTACCTGTACGTTTATTTTATTCATCATTTATTCATGGAACAAATTATTTCAATAATATATGAACACCAACATGATTAAGATAATTTATTAAATAGCGTTTAATTGAATTATTATTCTGTTATGGGCAATCTGACCTTAATGTGGTTTAGCTATTTTTGTTCATCACGTCGGGATGGATTAAGATTCTAGGTCAGATTGATTATGATTTTCCATTACTCATATTAATAAAATTTAATGTTTTCATATCTATTTGATAATATTGTTTTGGAAGTGAATTTGGATTAATTTATTTGGAAAAAAACCCTAGAAACTCGCTCAACTCTCTTCTGCATTTCCTTTTTTTCTATATTTTGATTATTTAATTTACATCATTAAAATATTTAAATTAAATCAAACTAAAATTAGGAAGACCCAAACCTTGGTTCAAAGTCTTCTGCTATATTCCCCTCCCTCCATGGGATCGACCTTGCACTACCACTTTACTATGCCTTTGTAGTTATTATAGTGTGGGTTTCATATAAATTTCTAATTTGATTTTGCCAAAGGATTTAACAATGTCCTTTGGATGCATCAATACTATTTTACAATTTAGTGATAAATGTCTTCCTAGTAAGGAAAAATATTGATTTCAATAGGAAACTTCAAGTGGGGGAGGGGTTAATTTAAATTCTTATATAAAATCCCCTTAATTAAAATTCATAATTAAATAAATAAATTAGATTAAAACATTAAAACATGTTGTGGAGGGAGTAATGTATGAAAGCATAAATGAATAAAATTACTCTTAAAATAGATAGGATAGTGAGTGTTTAGAAAAGGACATCCAAGATAAGTGATTTTATGCCTTATGATTCATTATTATCCATTTAATTTGAATATCTAAAGAAAGTTAAGGTAAGAAGGTAAATGGATATTCAAAAGAAACTCTAAAGGATGATGAGTGAATAATTTAGTATTACTCTCTATATTTTTCCATACTCTAGAAATAATATCAAACTTAAGTAAATAAAATGATTTGAAAATGTAAAAATAATAAATAATTTAAAAAAAATTAGATAAAAAGGACGCATAAAATTTTTAAAGAGGTTTAGGATAATAAATCACTATTCATTTATTATATATAAAAACTAGTTATTATCCTTGAATGCCCCTTAACTTTTAACCCTAAGTAATAAGAGGATATTATTACCAACTCTGTAAAACACTAAGTATAATAAGTTCCCAAATTCTAATAAACAAATAAATACATATCCCTTGACTTCTTTGATAAGATGATTAGTAGAGGTCAAGTACTCAGGTTTGTGACTTCTTAAATTAGATTCTCATAATAATAAATATCTTTATGCCTATGTATTCTTTGTTCATATATAATGGAGTGTGGAGTGATAAATTAAAATATGGGGTTCTTATAATATTTTGAAATGAATACAAACAATAATAAAGACAGGGCATATAGAATTAAATTATAACCAAATAAATCACAAAATAAATGTCTTGTTCTTTGAAAGAATATGATTAATAAGATTAGAAAAGGGATGTGTCAAAATAAATGAGATCTATGTGATACCCATTTTTAATTTTAATTGATTCTCCAATAATTAATTGTTTAAATGATCTTTACTAGGTACCTTATATAAGGTTTTGAATTTTTATATTTTGGAAATAAACCATTGGAGATGATGTGTATTTACTTATGATCATTTCCCATTTTACCATTATTACTGATATGTATTAATTTATAACTATTTCTCATTAATAATTTTGATCTAATGTAAATATTATTTTATTAATTCTCAATATGTGAAAATATGAATTTCAAGAGTTGGTACTGAGATGGAAAAAATATACTCATTATATTTCAATGTCTGGTTATCAAATTCTAGTCATCATCCAATCTAAAATTTCTGATAAAAGTAATACAATTGATATAAGTTACAAATTTTCTTTATGATTTTATTATATGTTCTAATATTTTTCAATTCTACTTCATCCTTTTTTCTTATATTCTATAAAATAAATTTTGGTTGATAATATTGATTTTGGAAAATTCACCACTCCAGTTTACTTTATTTATTTATCACATCACCTATCATCCATGATGTTGCACTGATAAGCTAACTAATTTTAGTAAGTTATATTATTTTTTCTTTGTCCATTATTCCATGCATCTTACTCTTGATAATTATTTCTCTAAAATCACTTAGTTTGATATATCATATAAACTATGTGTAATATGGTCATTAAAAAAATCACTCTAAAGGATTATAATTTTGGTATTTGGTGGATGGAAAAAAGATCTAACCATTTTTTATAAATATAATACAATCATATGAAAGTGTAATTCAAACTCATAAAAGGATCATAGATTTTTATTGGAAAATTTATGTGGCATTTAAAACAAAAAATATTGGGAAACTTAAACTCTCTATTTATTTTTGGACTTTAGTTTCTACAAAACTCCCCAATTTTTATTATAAAAAAGAAAGGGGTAAGGTATACACTCTCCCCCTTTAAACATATTGTCCCCCATTATGAAGAAAATAATGGATTTAAATAACTCTAATCCTATGAAAAATATATGGTGTAATTAAAAATGATAATATTTTAAAACTTCATCATTATAAAACAACTTAAGCATTAAAAAGAAAATAATAACGTTTGATCATACTATAGAGAGTCTTACTTTAAGGAAAGTAAGAAGATAAAAAATTAATAATACAGATGACCACAACTTGAATATTTTATTAATTCAAATATGTTTATAGTTATATTTTTATAAAACCAAAAAAATATATATACCCATTTAAAAAAATGATTTTCAAGAAATTAAAAAACATTAAAGAAAACTTAAAATTTGATAGTATTTAATATCTTTATCGGTATATGAAATTAATAACTTTGATAAAAAAAGGAATCAATTGATTTTATAATAGATATTAGATATTAAAGAAATTTCCAAGGGATGAACTTTTACAAAGGTGATTACTAAGTTCTAGTATATTTTTATTCCACTTTACAATGAAACTATAAATTTTTTGACACGATCGATTCATTTATGTGTCAATATTTTATTCTTATAAGATTTGAATTTTATGGTCCCCAATATCATGAGTCCAATATGATTTTAAATTAATATAAATGATCTAAAACATCATATTTTGAAATATATTTTTCTATTAAATATTAAAATTTAATGGTGTTAGAATATATGGATACAATTTAAATATAAAAATAAAAGAAAAAATAATCATAACTAAAATGGATCATATATTTCATTTCACATCCATGCACTTATCTTTTAATATGATTTTAATTTTACATATCTATTTATTTTTCTATATTTTTACAATCATAAAGGTACTTATCTACATTTAATGAGATTGCAGAAATTTGGAGCTGATATATAAGAAGATTTCTAGTTTTCTCAAGGAATCAGCTTCTCCAAAAGAGAAAAATAGTGTATAACCTTTCTCCTAGATTTCATCATGGAGACAACTGATTAACACTAATAAAATTAAAATATCAATTCTACCCATTCTATATTTTTTTATTGAAAAATCATGAAAATAACAATAAGGTTAAGAAATGAAAACTAAAAATGAACAATAAGAAATCTTATTTTATAATAGAAGAAATTTGAGTAGAGGGATTTCTTGAGTGAGAAAGTAGATAGGAGTTAGAAACTCTCAAGAGTGGATTCCTAATAAATGAGCTGAATAAAATTTTAAATGCTTAAAATTTTATCTCAATATATTTAATGAAACAAATGAATATATTGAAAAATAAAATTACATACTAGATCCTTCTATTATATCTGATCATTATTGTTTTGACTGTGAATCTGAATAGTCACCTTGAGATTCAGTATCTGAAAATATAAACCAAATATGTATTTAAAACATAAGATATTAAAATTTTTCATCTTTTTTTACCTCATTGATTGGAGTTTCAAGAAAATTATAAATAGTTTACCTAATATTATGTGATTTTTCATTGTTGATTGATGTTTCTAGAAGAAGATATTTATATTGAGTGTTATAATGGATGAACTTTAGATCATAGACCTTAATTTTAGAATGTATTTTACACAATTCCATAATTATTATTATTTTATTTTATATCTTATGTTTTTATTTTTTTTCTAATTTTCTATTAGTTCTTTATAGAGGAAGGCTCGATTAATACCAAAAATTAAATTTGTCTACATCAATAAGTTCTAAGAATTGTGTATAGAGATATATTAATATCAATATACCATTTTTTATTTCTTTCTCAAAATAATTTTTCCTAGTATAAATTTCTTTAATTTTCTTTAGAGTATTTCATTCCATATTTTTACTTTATAGGTTTATAAAGTTCAAGGAGTTTATTTTCATTTTGGTTTTCTTCCCTGGATACAGCTAAAACTTTCTTTGGATATTAAATTTCTGAATTTTTTCCGTTTACTTTTTTTTAGTATTCAGAGTAATATTGTGTAGAGGTTGTAGATTTGATAAATTTTTATTTTTTATATGTTAAAGGTTTATTGGAATAGGTGGTTCTTATTTGAGTAGATAGTACCTTGATTTTATCATGTGATGATTCTAATTCCTTTATAATCTTAAGATATTTTTCCTTAAAATTTTCAAGATTGAAATCCATTTCATGGGTATATATATTTTATTTGAGATAATATATTTGGATTCATGAAGAGTATATAATCCTTGGTATTTAAATATTTAGAGTAAATGATCTCATTAGATATTTTAATAAATTTTTCTAAGTCCTAATTATTTGAGGTGAGATATTCCAAAAGGTATTCTTATTTATTATTTGATAATGAACTTGATACTAAGATAAATGAGTCATATAGTATATTATATACATTTTAATTAAACTTACAAGAATATTAAAGAGTATATGATGATTATAATTTTTGAAATAGAAACATTCAATTCACATATTACTTGGATTGTTTTACCAATGAGATACTATTCAATGAGATTTTACATTCTTTATATTTTTTCATTATTGGGTATTTAAATATTTTATCGAATTGAGTTTAGTCATCTGAATATTTAGTGGATTGTTTCATATGGTGTCCAACATTTAAATTAGTATTGATTTCTGATTTATCTCTAATAGGGGGTAGCTCAAAGAATTTATAGATATAATAAGGAGTGTAAGGTGATGAAGCAAGTTTCTTTACATCACTACTCATGTTGGTTGTTAAAATGTTATAGATGAAAATATTTAAATAAAAAATTGAAATTTTAGTAGGAGTAAAAGAGTTTAAATCCTTCATAAAAATATAATAAGTTTTTAAAATTATAAGTTAATGAGAGTATTTACATGTATAATAAAAAAATTCATCCAACCTTTCTAAAAATAAAAAATAATTCTTTTAAATATAGTATGGAAATCAAAAAATTATACTTAGAAGATATTTTTTTTAAAAAGGAATGGAAACAAAGGTTGTTTATTTTAGATCAATAATGATATGATTTAAGAGATAGCTTGGATACCACATATTGGTATATATAATAAAAATAAATTCACTCAGTGTATCTTTACTCTCTAAATGGTTATAGAAAAAAGATATATTTTTTTAAGAGTAGTCTATAATACAATGTGTTATCCCAGAAAGACATAAGATTAACTTTGGTAGGAAACTTTAAGAGGAAGAGTGAATTGAAATAAAAGTTTAAAATCCCATAAATTAAACTTCACTCTTAAATAAATAAATCAAAGTAAAATTAAATATAATATAGTGAAAAAATTAAAGTTTAAAAATATAAACAGATAAAATTAAGTGTAGTAAATTAAAGAATAATGAGTTCCTATAAAAAGACTTCTTGAATAAATTATTACATATAATTAGATTATCTATGATCTGTTTAAGTTAAATTTATAAAATTAGATAAAGTGATAAAGTAAATAGATATTTAAAAGGAAACTCAAAAGTATGACGAGTAAATACTTCAGTATAACACTCTGGACTCAGTCATGCAGCCACATGTCATCCTTGGAAAGTTACCCCCAGTTACGACCTGTAATCCCATGCATCCCAACCAGTTAGAGATAGGGTTTTATGGTAAGAAACCAAGGTATGTATCACCCAATTCACCCAAACAGTGCAATAAACCTCCTCAGGACCTGGATCAAACTGCTCCACAAGCCGTATAGCCAGCTTATCGGTCGATGAGCCTTTCAATGAATTAGTATTTATGAATACTCATCAAGATAGGAATCCCTACCAAGATGACCTAATAGCTACTTTTACTACTCATCTTAAACCCCTTGAGATGCGACAAGTGACAATCCCACCCAATGGCAATCTATATCCGGCATGGGTGAATGATATGCGAGCACACCCAGATTTAGGGAATTATTCCTTTACCCCCTTAAATGGTATGGGTGACCCGTTACAGAATTTGGTTCACTTCATCTCTAGGTGTGGACCCATGTTGGGGACCCTAGAGAAGTAAAAAGCAGCTAAACTCCAATGTTTTTTTTCAAACATTGGAGGGTCCTATGTTTGTCTAGTACAACCAGTTATCAATAGGGTCCATCACTAGTTGGGAAGACCTCTGTAGTCATTTTCTCTACCAATTCAACTCCAGTACATGAAATAAAAGTATTGATGACCACTTCAAGTATAAAAAAATTCCATATGAGCACATCACAGACTTCATTTCCAGATGGAAGGTACTCATGAATTCACTCAATATGTCACTGACCCAAGAGAAGATGCTAACGATGTGTGTGGGGAATGTCAATATTGAATTGGTCCCTACCATCATCACTTAGAAATTCCTAGGTGGATTCTAGGATTTTTCTGACAAAGTCATTGTTCCTATTGGAATCCTTGTAGCAAGCCAATAAGGCATGCTTGTTGCCTGTTCCATTTCCTCCAAGAAGAACCGTCAAGGTAGAGATTGTCACCACAGTATGGGTAGAGGATCTAAAACTACTATATCTTTTACCAGTAGAACCTTTTCAAGCATATCCTTGTTGAGGACAAAAACCTTATCAAGATCTATCTTTCTCAATATAGAATCGGTAGGCTCATCCTCAGAAAGCACCACCGCCTAGATGAGATAATGTGGCTCTAGCCCCTTGTTAGGCTCTATCCCATCATCAGGATCTAGCCCCTCGTTAGGGACAACCTCCCAGATCTCTATTTCTAGATAGGAGAAGCCATACCTACTCTTTTTAGGAATCCAAGGTTCCCAGTTATTTCTTTAGTTCCTTAGAACAAGGGATTATGAAGCTTCAAGAGTGTACGAAGCCCCATGAGGCCGACCTCATTGACCTTCCTAGCCACTTCCCCTACCATAGAATCATTGAACATAAAATAAAGCAATACTATGTGTTCAAGGACTGGATTTAGGATCAGGTGATTAACGGTGTGGTTAGGTTGGGCGAGGTCTCGACATAGGTGACACACATCTCTGACAAGCCCGATGGTGGTAGTAAAGGTTATGGTGAATAGAATAAAGTCTCTAAAAATGGGACTAATAAGTAAGATGATTGGTTGGAATAAAAAGAATTTTATCACATCCATTAGTGATAAAAAGTGGGCCATCAGCCCGCAATCTTCTCGGGTTTGGGGTGGATGTGGGGTGGGACAGGCCAAAAAAACTGATTGTTTAGAGCACGGGCTAATGTGGGTTGAGCCTACGTGGGTGCAGGCCAAGGAGGGTTGATCCCATTCAGGTATGGGCTTACCCATAGGCCTAATTAAAAAAATATTTTTTACAATATATTATTTTTTAATATTTTAGTTTTTTTAATAAAAAATTATGATTAAACCATGACATAGGATTTATCACCATAATTATCATACTAATTCACTATTCATTCACATGTGACTTTTAAATAGTTTAATATTTATTGTTTTAATATGATATTGTAATATTTATATTTCAATTATTCACCATATTCACATGATGTGTCATCCCACCTCTTGAAAAATGGAACTCATCTCTTTTGCACATTGTTTCAATTCTAAAAGAGTTTTTATAATCATAATATTTTTTAGGTCCATTTAATTTTTTTATTATTTAATTTTATTTTTTTATTAATAAAATAGGAAAGGACCTCAGGGGAACCCTAATAGCCTCCTTTGAAACCAATTGTTGTTTGGAAAGTCATCGTTCATTCTAGCTATTCACACCAGCACACAACCAACATTATCATTCTTCATGTCTCACCGATCATTCACATACTTTGTATAGAAACAGTTCTCCCCCACATTGTTTTTATTATATGCCACCATTAACCCATATAAAAATGTTCCATCACTTCCCTTAAAACTCTAGGTATTTTTAATCTATAATTCTCCCAACAACAAACATTACGAAAGAGAAAAAAAATACAATATTTAAATGATTATAAATAGTATATATTTTTTAAAATGTGGGCAGCCCACGGGAAACCCACGGGCTTATGCGAGGTGGGGTGGGTTTGAATTTTTTTGTTCGCATTATATGCAGGATTTTGCGGACAAACCCGCGTGGGCTTGGCCCGCCCTTCCCCGACCCACCCGTTTCACATTACTAGCATCCATGGCATCATATGTGCCCTATTAGGATGGACCGAGCCCCCTAAAGTCACTACAACTTCTTCGAAGACCACTTCTGCATCTACCTCACAGGATTATATATCTCAGAAGAGTAGGTTCTAATGGTGTAAGGGAATGAAAATTCCCCCTCAAATGTCAAAGTTATATCATACCCTCAGAAACGTCATGCCTCCAGAGATGGGAGTCACACCCAAAGTCAATCCAGTATTGGGAGACTCTTCTGAGGATTATCAATATTATGCCTCTGTGAATACTGTAAAATTTTTGGACCCCTAAATGGTCCCTGATGATGAAGAATATCAGGCGATCCCTCCAAATGTCTTTGGCAGATGCCATCGAAGAAGGATTCGAGGATAGGTAAACTGCCAAAATGCTCAGTCCACTGATTCAAGATAGATCGATCATGCCACCGAAACTAGATATAAAGTTTTGTGTACGGATCAGTAGGTATAGTCCTTATACCCCACTCCACCATATTCATATCCATAGTTGATTGTGTTAATTGATTAGGAAGAACAACTACAGTCACACCATGATTGGCCGCATCCATCTAGAACAATGCCTTAGTTAGATAATAGTAATCCGGTGGTATTTCTGCACAGTTTATCTGATGAGCAATAGGATGTTTCTAGAACTAACTAGAATCTAGTGGTTCATCTAATAGTTCCCATCATTCTTCCCACCATAGAGTATCTCCCTATAGATAGGAATATTCACCTAGGATGGAAGTACGACATGCTAAAGTATCTCACTAGCATTCCTGCAAAATTATAGATTCTTGAGGCCCTCCATCTATCTAAATAGATGTGAGAGGCCCTTGAAGAAGCTAAGAAAATCCATCTCTAGTTTGAGATAGAGGTAGTGGCCGTAGATACTTTCTATACTGAGGAGGTAGAGCAGTCAAAATGCCAAGTCATCGTCTCTTTCTCTAGAGAAGATGAGGGCTCCCTCGTGTAGGGGAACATACTCCCATTGTACATCACCAACTAGTTTAATGTCATGGAGGTTTTTTATTTTCTAGTTGACATGGGTTCTGGGATCAATCTCATCCCGACCCAAACGCTCTATAGGCCGGGGTTGACTAAAGCATATTTGAGCCCCTTTGACATGAAGATTTAGGGTTATGAGAGGACCAAACAGAGGTCATGGGGAAGGATCCGTTTGAAGACCCAATTCATCATTTTGGTAGAAAATGTAAAATTTATGGTTGTCTTGAAAGAAACCACTTACAATGAATTTATGGGTAATCCCTGGCTCCATCTTCATGAAACAGTCCCCTCCTCGTATCACCAATGCCTCAAGTATTCCCTCAATGGTTGAGTAGGAATACTCCAAGGTGATGAATCTCCATTAAACTCTTGTGAAGACCATTATATGGATGCAGACTATTACTAGAGAAAGGATAAGCAGGTTCAAACCAATGAGGTTGATCACACCTCCATCGTAGCCATCTTGTGGACATATTTGGATGACACATTCATCCTCACGATTCATCGGCTGGAGGCTACGATGCCAGACTTGGGGAATTGTTTCGTCATTTCTGGGTGTAAAGTTCAATGCTTCCCTAAGTACAAATAACATCATAATATTACCTCATAATCCTACATGGGTTAAGTTTGGGTGATACTAGAACCCCCTACTCTAGTTAGGTATTGAGATGCTCTCCCCATGACCATAGTTGTACGTCAGATGCATTTGTTTCACCGAGCTGGGTTGAACTATCACAAACTAACCCATCACTATTGCTCTAACATCAAGAATGGACCTTGTGGTACAAGTCCTGATGGAATTGTTATGGCAACCTTTGTCTCTATGGTTTCAGCAGAGTAGGAATTCCCTAGTGTGGATTTCACCTCTACCCAAGCAGGCACTAGTGTTCCCCCAAAATTAGTCGGTCTGGGAGAACTCTCTCCTCCTAGTGATTCCTTTTCCTCATATGATGAATATGATGTTGAATAAAATCCTCCTGCATTTGAGGAAGTCATCTCCACCACCGTCGATGAGCTGATTCATGTGAACCTTGGTATCAAAATAGATCTGAGGTCAATGCTGATTAGTACAACCATGACTATATAAGAACACCCATAGTATGTATATTTCCTGAATCAATACCATGATTTTTTTCCTAGATCTATGATGAGATAACATTACTATGCCCTAAAATAATTTTCCACCATCTCAGTCTCCCAATGAGTCATCACGGGTTCAAGAAGCCTCCTAGGAAAATTAACCCTTCTCATGGTGCCATGGTCAAGGATGAAGTTGATAAGATTATAAAATCCAAATTTATCAAGGAGGTTTGGTACCCTAAGTGTCTAGCCAACATTATCCCCATAAATAAGAAGAATGGATAGATCATATTTTTTTCTCAAATTTTGAGACCTCAATAGCCATTGTTCGAATGATGGTTTTCCCCTCTCAGTGACAGAGCTGTTGATCAACACCATAGTTGGGTTTCAGGCTCTCTTATTAATGGATGGATATCTCAGGTACAATAATATCTAGATAGACCTTTAATATGAGGAGTCTACCACCTTTATAGATCCTCAAGGGACCTTATTCTATCAAGTAATGCCTTTAGATTTGAGTAATTCAGGAGCCACTTATCAGTGAGCCATATACCACATCTTAAAATCGGTCCTAGGGATGCTAGTGGAATTATACATGGATAATTTTGTGTTCAAATACCACCAGTGGCAGGAGCATCTCATAGATCTTGAGAAAGTTTTGGGATACCTCCATTCCTAGAATTTGAAGATGAACCCCTTGAAGTGTGTCTTTGGGGTTACCTATGAGAAGTTTCTCGACCTCATCATCAGATATAGAGGTATTGAGATTGACTTAGAGAAGATTAAGTCTATTAGATATATACCTCCTCCAAGAAACATATGGGATATATAAGGCCTTTAAGGATACTTAGCCTACATACACTAATTCATTGATAATTTGGATGACAAGTGTAAGACCTTCTCTAGGATCAGGAATAAAGGTATTGTCTACCAGTGGGATGAAGAGTTCCAGACCACATTTGTGGTGATCAAGCGATATCTGCTAAAAGATAAAGTCCTGATGCCACACATCTCAGGGAAGCCTCTGGTCCTCTATGTGATCACCCTAGAATGATTCCTTGGTACCCTACTTGCACAGAAGAATAATGAAGGGATAAAGAATAGTTTATACTATCGATAAGAGCTATCTGGTGATAATTTTTTGTAGTACAGGAGTTTCAGAATTATTTGCAGTATCACGAGATATAGTTGGTTTTCTGTGTAGAACCACTAAAGTTTATTCTAAATCACATGATGTTGAAAATTCGTTTGGTACTTTGGGTAGTGATCCTTCAGCAGTTCCACATCAAGTTTTTTCCACATAAATTTGTCAAGGTTCAAGCGCTAATAGAATTCCTAGCCACCCATCCATCCCCTAAAGAGAAGCCCTTGGATCTCTATTTCCTAGATGAGGCCATCCTATCAGTGGATCAATCTGCACTGTGATGGAAGATTCATTTTGATGGTGCCTCCTTGAGCCCAACCGATTGAAGTCTCATTGATACCAAGCACAATTGATTGGGCTTGGGGATCATCTTCATCACCCCAATCCAGGATTTCCTGAAATACTTGTTCCTACTATCAAAAAGATGCACCAACAATGAGGAATAGTATCACCTCTCATTATTAGTCTCGAGATGGCCCTTTATATTGATGTTCCCCACTTTCATGTGAAGGGATAATCTGAGTTATTCATCAAGAAAATCAATGATGATTATATCTCCTAGAATTCAGATCTCATGACCTTGCTTAAGAATTCTCTCTAGCTGATATCTCAGTTCCCTTATAGTCCATAGGTGACTCATGTTACCTTGTCGTAGAATGGTCAATTCGATGCTTTGGATAGTCTAGACACTTCTCTTGAAGAGCCTTACTAGGATGATATGTTCATTCATGTGGTGAATCAAAGGGTCATCACTCATGTCATTTCATATTATAATTATAGTCGGTAAGTAAACCACCTGACTATCGGTTCTTCCACATCAGGACCTTCAGATCCCCCCGTAGCTAAAGAATCCTCTGATTAGACAACTCCTTTTATAGAATATCTCCAGAATGGCACTCTCCTGCCTGAAAGATTTGAGTGTGAGAAAATATTTCGGTGTGTCATAAATTTCACCATCCAAAGTGGG
Organism: Viscum album; assembly: GCA_963277665.1. Taxonomy (NCBI): domain Eukaryota; kingdom Viridiplantae; phylum Streptophyta; class Magnoliopsida; order Santalales; family Viscaceae; genus Viscum; species Viscum album. The sequence goes on along the minus strand of OY728146.1, from coordinate 885,672,416 downwards.
CCCAACCTCAAACAGACTCTTTACAGATGTGGTTTTGATGGAATTATCCTTCATTGCATTCAAGAAGGATAGATTTCCCAATTTATACAGGAATTTCATGTTGGGTCCTATAGTACCCATCAGGCAGGGTTGAAGCTCCCCGACTAAATTTGATGGTTGGGATACTTCTGGCCCACCATGGTCCATAACTATATTGAGTTTTCCAAGAAGTTCCACATGTGTCATATCCATTCAAACTTTACGAATAGACCATTGACACCCCTCCATACTACCAAGTATTATTTTCCCTTTATATTATGGGGACTCGATTTCATGGGACCGTACCCACCAACGACAACTCGCCAATACAGGTTCATTCTAACCGTGAAGGATTTCTTTTCTAAGTGGGAAGAATAAATTCCTATCAAGGAAGTCAATGCCTGATAAATTGTTGAATTCATGATCTCTAATATCATTCATCGCTTCAAAGTTCCTCATGCTATTCTCACAGACAATAGAAAAAACTTTTAGGAGGTCGAGTTGAAGAGGTTGTATGCCAAGTACATCATCTAGTCCAACCATACTTCCCACTATTATGATTAGGTAAATAGAAATATTGAGACATTCAACAAGACCCTCTCCAACATTCTGTAGAAGATAGTGGGCTAGAATAAGAAACATTGGTCAAAAAATATCCCTAAAACTCTCTGGGATTATTGGATGATGACTTGTAATTCCACCCAGGTGACTCCATACTCCCTGGTGTATGGAACAGAGGTAGTCCTTCCCATCGAGATCCAATTTACATCGCTCTAAACAGTTGTCTATGATCATAATACATTATATAGGATTCCATAATTTATTCTATCTAAGATGGAATCTCTTGAATAAAATAGGCTTTAGGCTTTTCATAATCATGAGAGGCACTAGAGAAAAATAGAAAGGGAGTTCAACAAGAAGGTTCACCTCCATTATTTCCTCCAAGGTGATACATTATTGGATCTATGAACACCAATAATACCCAGTAGGAAGCCACTAAAGTTGTATCCCAAATGGGAAGGATCGTATATCATTCATAAGGTTTATCCCAATGGTGTGTACTCTTTGATCACTATAGATGGAGAGCATATCACTCCTCCAACCAATGCCAAGTTACTCAAGAAATACTGTTCATAGAGAGTTATCCTCATCCCCATAACATGATGTTAAACTATGTGCATGCCACCTTGGGAATGTGTTGTGATTCATGGGCCTCTTAGGCCCTCTTTCATGTTGGTTTATCCCTATCGTGCCCCACATATCCATGTTGGTTGAGTTTCTTCCTTTATTTTCTGAGCTTTAAGACCTTAAACTAATAGTCACCTTATGTTCCAAACTTCACGACCCTAAACTAAGAATTTGGGATGTTATCCCTTCATCCTAGATATAAGAAACCATGACATTATCACCTGAGAGGACAGCACATTTGGAATTGGTCATCTACCATGTCATCTCCAAGAACTATGTATGGATTGATTCTCATATTTATGGGATATGTAGTGATGAACATGTTTCTATTCTCAGGCCCAGATGCAAAATTTCACTTCTGTCATAATGGTTCACCCTTATCCTTTCCATATGACATTAAACTGCATTAGATTCCAAGAACTTTGTGTGGATTAATTCTCTTCATCATGAGATACACAGTGATGTCAATACATTTCATCTTCGGAGCCAGCCATAAATTCACTTAATATTTTAGCCTCTTGAACTAAGTTTCCTTTAGGAATGTGTGGTGTGGCATGGGGTCTCCTAAGTCCTAATTCATGTAGAGTCATAATGGTTGTTCCATACATCTCCCCCTTGGAACACTACTTCCCCATCGTCCTCGCAACATGATCTTAAACTGTGCTACCAATATCACAGTTGTATGATGATAAACTACATAGCACTATCATCCTATTTGCATGATGTTAAACTGCATAAAAACCATCATCCTAGTCACATGATGATAAAATTCATATCAATGTTACATTCTCACCTGATAGGATGTTACCCTTGGTATCGGTTATTTACCATTCCATGTTTAATAACTATGTATGGATCGATTCCCATCCTTATGCAATACATAGTAACACACAAATATTTTGTCTTTAGTCCCAACCATAAATTATCTGAACCTTCATCCCCTTGAAATTATCTTGGTCAAAACTCTATGACCTTAAACTAAGAGCAGATGGTCCAAGTAATGTGACCTTAAACTATTCACACCATAGTACAAGAATCACAACATTAAATAGTACGCGGGTTCCTTTGGGGTGTGTTGTGTGGTATCAGGCCTCCTAGGTACTCATTCACGTTGGGTCTTCTAGGATTCCACGCAACACATACCCACTTGGGATTCCTTCTCCTCACTAGAGAGTATTTCCCCCCACCAGTGTTGGTCTTCTACCACACTGTGTTCAATAACTATGTGTGGCTTGATTCCCATTCTTATGGGATACATAGAAACACCTGAACATTTTTTTCTTAGGCCCAGCCACATATTTATCCAATCCTTGGCCCCTTGGCCTCTGATATGGTCCAGGAACATCACCTTAAACTATATGTAGCCTATTTCGAAGTGTATGGGTGGCACATGGGACTCCTTGGCTCCTCCATATCGGGTTATGCCTATCCCATTCTATTTAGACACCTTAGATTTTATCCTTTTCTCATTCCACACGTCATGAATATAAATCGATCACACTTTTGGTCTAGGAAGTATGACCTTAAACTATTTCCAATAGATCCAAACATTTTGACCTTAAAGTGTTTACAGCTCCAATAGTCTGAGTTGTATGACTTTTAAACTTTATATCCTAACATCATCAATGCAAGACATTAAACTACAAACTTACTCCATATAAAATCACGATGCCTCGTATGATAAGTATGGGATGACAAGGAATGTTACCCCACACGTTGAATGTGGGATGCCTTGCAGTAATTTTGGGATGCCTCACTTCCCTTGTATGAAGGTGTGTGTGTGGAACACGAGCCTTTTTAGTCTCATTCACAATAGTTTTTACCTCCCGCATTCCATATATACACACCAAGACTAAATATTGACCTCAATAATCCAAGAAACACAAATCAAAATTGTTTTTCATAGTCCATGTGTCGTGACTTTAAATTGTTGGTCGAGGTCCAAGTGGTGTGACTTAAATTGTGCACAACATCTTGATTATATGATGTTAAATCATACAATGATTTTTTCTTACCGTATGAAATTAAATTACACATCCAATTCCTTTATCATATGACATAAAACTTTGTTTCTATCATCCACATTGCATGACGTGAAACTGCAAGAGAATGTTAGGTCGCCTAAGAGGTCCTCTCCCCTAATGATGGTTATCTACCACATTGTTAATATTTTTTTTTGTCACTCAGCATCCAAGATAACACTCCCCTAGAAGATGGTTTTGGTCTTTTTTTATACCAATACGATTACAATAACATGCTCTAATTCATGGTGGAATAATTATGAGAGTGTTGGAATCCATTTAAACATTCCATCAATCCATTTCCAAGATTTTCATGCCCCTTATTTGGATCCTCATCCTCCTCCACATCTGAAGTGACCCCCTGATGGCCTGGTCTCATGCCACTTTGGCCACCTACCGTCTTAGGCCAACGTCCCGAAATATTTTGAATGATATTCTGAGACAAGTTACGTGTTTCAAACATGTTCATCGGTCGAACCTCATTTATTTATACCCATTAAAGGATAATGGTACAAGTGTTTGATTTAGAATAGGGTTTTCAGTTATCTTGTATCTCCATTCCACTCTCCTTGTGTTACATGTATTGGGTATTGTGATTTAAAATCCCCATTTCCCTTTTTATGAGTCGAATCCAACACCGTCGGTGTTATCCCATTCATGCACTACCATACATCGGGGAAGCAAGTTGGATGTTCTCATATCCATGTTCTCTAGACACATCCTCTCTTATCCCAAACACTTTTGACGATTAGTCAACTATAATAAACCTCGAGTATTTGATGGTTATCTGAAACAATCATACAAAGTGAACAATTATGTGGCCGTCCCTTGTTTCTCATACCAAGAACAACCCACATGAGATTAGGTATTGGTAATTAGTAATTTCAAAATTATGATTGAATTTTAGTAATTAAAGCAAGAAAAAAATGTTTCTATGTAGACAGTGAGTTTCAAAAACAAACAAGAAAGTCAAATCATGGCAGGTAAATTCACAAGATAGAGCCTCTCATGAGTCCTAGCACAATTTCCCCTATATCTCAATTTTGGTAATTGAATCCTTCAACCCCACCAACCAATAGCACATGGCCTCCAAGATTTGTTAATTATTCCAAAAATATACTTCCTCATCATTGGTATTTGGAAGAAGTTCATCAGATCTTGTCTACACTCAGCCCCACTCAGCCTGGAGATCGACAATTTGAGCATTTTCTTGATTCGTTTGGTTCTCGGCCTCTTCCAGTTGAGCTATCAGCTTACTGATGATCTCCATTTAAGTCCTAAGGAAGGTAGCATGAATTTATTCTCACTCCTCCATGTTTTGGATCTCCTAGTTGACCTCTTGAATTTTTTTTATGTTGTGAGACTAATTCTAACACCAAGAAACTTCCAGGTGTTGACTACCCTCCCTCATCTTTTTAGAAAGGTAATAATAGACTAGCATGTGAAGGCCTCGAGAATATTCAGTGCACAGATTATGTAGATAATGGTGAAGGTATCCAATATGACCCACCAACTGTGGCTCTGGGGTCTGATCAATGAAGTGCTGGATGCACCTTCATTCCCTACGCCAGATGATATGATTTTCTTCGGCCGCATCAGGATCAAAGTCATCCATATCTTCAGGATACACGAGCTCATATTCTGGGAAAGCATCAAGGATTTTAGTAGCAGGGTATTCCTATGATATCCTCTCTAAGGGAAAAGGATCCATATCATGGGGGTGTCCATCTTCACTTGATTCTTCTTCCTCAACAACATTTCTCCTACCATCCTCAAGTTCTACCCCATCAGTGGAATCAATCAAAGTTGTAGTTGTCTATTTTTCTAGAACCACTAAGGTTGTATCATCTTGAATGATGGGATACTCATGAATAGGTGCATCCATCAAAAGAGATCCCATGGATGCCCTAGAATTTCTTGTCATCAGGTTTGCAGCCTTCCGAGCACTGCGTGGGATGAAGGCACCTCATTCAATCTTCTCAAAAAATGATAGATACGACTATTTGAAATTATGGAATTATAGGAGATGAGAACTATTGGGTTAAGATCTTGAGTCCCACAAGGATTTACACTATAGGAGACCCTTCATCACTAGTTATTTTTATGATTGGCACTGGTTCCCCTCACATCGTTTGGGAAGAATCTGTATGGAAGGGGGGGAAATGTTGATGCTAAAGCTTTGTGAAATCCTGATTATGTGACCTAATTCACAACATGATCTTAACTTGATGGTGAGGGATTTTGATGATAATTTGACTCAGTTGAGACGACCCCCTCATAGTGAATGTTGTTGTGGGAATACCGGGACATGGACCCCATAGATGACAAGAGGGGCTTGGAATCTAAGGATTCCACCTCGACCTCTTCATTTGGCCCACCACTAGCCACTTTAGGCTTGGTCACAGGCCCCATAGCATGCTCTACTTAACCAACTGGCACATCTTTACCTATTGAATTAGGGATATCTTTTTCACTATCAAAATTCTATTATACGAGATAGGTTTCAATTAGTGGGCATGTGTAATGAAATGGGGTGACTATAGAAATATTTAAGTTAAGGATTATTGAGAGATACTCGGAGAACCCTTCTTCAGAGCCTAGGATCGTTCTGATTTCCTAGGGACTGGCCTGATGAGAAGACATCCCCTCAGATTCCTCATCACCATCCTCCTCTTCTTCTTCTTCTTCATCACCATCTTACTCGAGTGACATCTCCTCCTAATATGACTCTTGTCCAAGCATTAAATTTACTAGGGTGGGGGTGCCTCATTTTACCCCCGTTGGTATGCATAAATATCCATGTCCATTCGGTATGCATGTATCTGATGTAATTTGATAATGTCTATAACTTGAATGTGCCTGGAATCCATTAACTCAATCCTGTCACACTTCAGCTTCCCCATAGGTCTTATGATAACATGGATTGTCGCTGTGTTCTCCAAGAAGACCATAAAAAAAGGAAGACAGCATCAGTGACTTCTTGTAAAAGATACCTAAATTTCTTCTCAGGATACTCTTTTTTGGACCTCAAGGCAGATTTCAGGACCATTCCCCTCCATAAGGTGGGAGTATGGCCACACCCTATGACTTCACTACCACTATGGTTCCAAATTAGACCACCCTAATTGCCTGACTTGCCTATTGGGGATCATTTTGTCTTCCTCCCCACTGCTCTGGCTTTGTTCTTGCAGGTTCAATCACCCAAATATGATTTTGTGGGATTGAATCTGGATATGAAACCACTCAGCTATTAGTATAGTTCGTTGATAGACCATCATCCATGTTGGTCGGTGGTAGAATGATGGTTTTATCGGATCCAATAGTTGTCATCATGCACCACATATGACTAAGGATACATGGGTTCCTATCTTCACAAAAACCCATGTATACTTTCTTCACCACCCATTGAAGGCACCCAAACTGCCTAAATAAATAGGATAGTGTGTACGACTCACATAAAAAAATTTCTTCAATCTTTTCAACAAACACCCCACACCTAAAACTTTGTAAGTACTCCCTTTTCTCCCATGAACCTTGTATTTTTTCCACCATTGGACCAATCGAAGTCACGAAGGGGTGGAATTTTAAGTTTTCAAGGTTTACAATATGAATTTTAACCTTAGGATCATTGAGTGTCATCAGATGGGTCCCATCTATGTCTATAAATGATAGTTGTAGACCGAAATCTAGAGGATGGATAGCATTCAGGAATTAGTAACCCCTAAGATTTGTTGTGATCCAACCATGCAGAAACTGAAATGGTCTATCAATATTCTTGGGAATGTTTACCCTTGCAACACAACTTGATATTTTATAGATTCTAACTAGTATAGAAGCTCCCAAGTTGACCTTATTTATAGATTCTAGGATTTACTCCATCATTAACATCCTCGAATGCACCCCCATCTCTATACCTATCACTAGAATCAGCCACCCAATCAGAAAGGTGGAAAGGAATTTAGTGATGAATACCAATGATTCCTAGCCCCCCACCATGTTATACCCCACTTTGGGTACTATCCTTCCCCCAGGAAGAACCATTATGAGCCATTCTACCCTCTCTAAGATGTGATTGGACACTGCTTTCCCCAGCCCAACATGCTCACCTTATCGTCCTTCTTAAGGAATAGGTCAAACCATGCTTGGAATGGGATGTCCTTTTGGATGAATTTTATCTTGATCTTCTCCTTCAATACCTCCAGAAGGTGATGCACCAAGATCATAGTTTGTTCATTTTTTTCATAATTATTCTATGGTGGGAGGAACTCTTCGTATTGAAATCCCTCCAGTGGGATTCCCTCTATATAATGAATTTCACACATACTAATGCCAACTTCCCCATGGTGGAGATGGAATGTGTTCTTATATGGATACCATCGGCTGAGGAGCTCTAAAACTAGCTCCTACTAGGGATGAAAGTGGAATTATGATGTCTAAACTACTTTGTACATGCCAATGTTGCGCAAGTATTCCCCATACTTCTGGAACATGTAGCACACCCAGTACACCCATGCCCACTCACTAGTGAAGTTACCCATATATCTTAAGTCCTAATCCTTCTTCCAACCCTTATTGTCATATCTTATGCTACTTTGAAAGTTAATGGCGTAATGGGATGAGAACTCCTCTACTACTGACTTATCACCATGAATGTCTTATTCCTCCCATTCAATACATAGATGGAAAGGTCCCTATGATAACTAGAAACATGTCCATGTACATTGATTTTTTGGAGAGGGAGATGATATTACCGTGTGAACCATGATCGTGGTGGGTCAAACATAGGGCCATGAATGGTCACTTCATTCAACAGCCCTAAGTTCCATAGAGGAAGGTAGTCACTTAGTGGGTAGTCCTTATGTGATTGTGTCAGCATGCCCAATAGTATCTGGTTATCTGATAAAACCCTCCGAGCCTAAAGGACCTGAGGATATCTTCTCATCTCATCCCGTTGAGCAGAAATAGCAGCCTCGATCCGAGAATCTTCCTGTGGGTTAGCCATTTTGGATGGATTAGAAAACTCTAAGGATGGATCACATAAGATTTGAAGATTATAATGAAATAAGTGATGTTTCATACAAGATCATGCAATGTATGTTCAAAATTCTAACAATTTGGAAAATTCAATTGTGCGGAAGAAGTGAGTGCTATGTGAAAGAAGTGTTCAAAACTCATTTTTTCACATAGAAGGATTGATCTTACATGTGTAAGAGTAAATTTTCTATCACATGGAAAGTGAAGGTATCATATGTAGGGCCTCCATTTCATATTTATAGGCGTGGAACCAGCCTTCCATGCATTTTCAAGCCCTCTTATATTCTCTATGAGGGGCTTCACGAAGCTAGGTTTCCCCCACTGTCGTCTTCTCATTCGTCGTCTCAGGTCAGCTGTGGTTCTCCTCTCAGCACTTCAACTTGATAAGTTAGTAGAGTTTAGTTTCTCCCAGTGTCGGTGATGTGCGGGCTCATCCCTCCTTTAAATCCCCATAGTTTGATGGCCCCTTCATTCCCTAACCTTCAAGATGTCTAGGGTTTCATTGGTGGCGCAGTGCTGGTCCAGGTTTTGGGTTTCTATTGCTATGATCTGGGGTTCTCAACTTCGATTGGTGTCAGTTGTGGGTGTGTTGGGAGGATCCTTCCTTTGTGTGTGACTTTTAAGGTTGCGATGGAATATGAGGTTGGCTTACGGAAAGGATTTCTTCTCGTGGATTCTGGAGGTCGTCATTTCGGTGAAGGTTTTCTGCTTTATTTTTGATCTTTTGTTAGTGATTTTGGATGCACTCTTGATCGTGATTCAGTTTTGGGGGTTATGCATTTATTGGATTTGTATTTTCTTCTTGTGATTGATTTTGGCATTAGGGTGTTGTTAGATTTTGATTTTTCTTGAAGTCAGTGGTTCTGTGGCGGCTATTTTTTTCTCAGAGCTTAGTTTTTATGAAAGGTCATGTTTGGTTTTCATTTATTTATTTTTGATATGCTAGTGTTCACTGAAAGGGTGATGGTGGAGCAGTGAAAGTTTTGATGGTGGTGGGCTTGTTACTTCTGGTGATTTTGTTTTTTGTGCGGATGAATCCTGCTGCGTCTTACTTGCAGATTGGGGTCAAGCTTCAGCGGATGATGTTCTGGGAAGTGGTATGTTATGACAAGGCAACAGAGGTATTTGTGTTTCCTTTATGTTTTCTTTGTTATGGTTGTTATTTTCTTTAAATCCAGATGATGATTTTGGATTGCTGTTTTTTTTTTAGAATATTTGGCAATGAGTTTGAGAGCTGTAGGTTGGTTCTTCGGGTTTTTTTAGAGCAGGACAGATCTGGGTTTTTGGTTTTAGGGTTGGAGTCTTTTAGACAGTGTTGGAAAGATGGAATGTTTTCATACTGGAATGGAATTTTGATGAAACCATTGGAAATGACTAGATTTTTTATTTTTCATTTTAGCATTTGAAGGTTTGTATTTTGGTTGACGGCTTCATCCAGAATTTCTACTAGGAAATTCTTTATATGTGGATTCAGAGCAGGTAGATTTCACTATGCATGACTATTTGGATTTGGAAGATTGAGAGGGAATGGATTAGCCATCAGTTCTAGGCCCATGCATTTTTTTTCATGGGACAACTTGCTAAGTAGCCATGCTTTGGTGGAGGCTTTCCATAATGATGTTGATGTTGGGGAGGGGCACTTTTAGTAGTCTTGTTTTTTTGATCGGGTTATGTTTATGTTTGTATGTCTTTGAAGTCATGTGAGGTTTCCCCCTTTCTCCTTAAAAGGGGGTTTATCCAAAAATAAATAAAAATTAAGGCCTTCAGGCCATTCAGTTATAGCCAAGAATAGACCCCTCTCTTTGGAGTTTTCCTAAAAACCTAACCTTCTGGCCCCTTTCAGTTCAGATTATGAGGGGGTTTGTTGGTTCCAAAATCCACTTTAGGCTACAAATTTCCATGTTTGAACAATTAAAATCCACATTCTGACTCAGTGAAGAGTTATAAACATGCTAAGGAAGGTTCATGAAAGTTTCAAGGTGCATGTGCAAGATAAAAATCCACACGGAAGAATCTTATGTGCCCAATGTGATGTATGTTTGATCGTACCATGATTCGTTGTTTTATTTCACCCTTATACCAAAGTATTAAACTGGTTTTGTATTAAAAATTAAAAGTATAATAACAAATTTCACTCCATTTTTTATTCAATTATTTTGTGTTTAACATTGTTAAAAAGTTCAATTTTACTTGTTTTGATAATTATATTATAGGTGGAGGTGATTTGGAGGACCCATTATGAAGTCCAAGAAAAATGGGCCAATCTGTACATGATCCAAGCATACCAGTGTACTAAAATGCATGATTATACTAAACTATGCATGAAAATGTTCTGAACCTTTTTGTTCTAGTCATAATTTAATGAGCTTAATTTCATCTGAAGGAACCTAAGCCCAATTAGTCTATTAAGAGGACCATAAAAATTGATCTGTCCAATAAAGTGGATCTGCAAGGGGTCAAAACCTTTCTTCTGTATTTTGGAAATATATATTATTATATTCCATATCTGGCCGCAACATTTGACATGGATATAGAAAATGTTTCTACCAACAACTATTTAGTTTTGTCCAAAGTTATTTAATACTTTCCAACTGGCCAAAACTATGGACCAAGCGGATTCAAAAAATAAGGGTTCCCAAAACCACTTCCCACTTTGCCTATAAATTGGCACCTTGGGAACCCCATTTTGGAGTTCGACTAAGAGACAAGGTGCTTCCATTTTGGAGTCCCAAATGTGTATCCCCATCATTCCTAGAAGTTCTTGAGGCTATGGTAAGTTCTAATTCAACATCTTCCTCTTCCTCCCCTCCCATGGGTTTCAAACCCCTTGTGATCACCCAGGGAGGAATGTGATGTAATCCTGAGCTTCATACTTGTATTATTTTGAATGATCCTTTTAATTCCAGGTTTTATATTGTTTTTATTCATCCCCTCTTTTTATTTAATTTATTTATATACTGGTATGTTATACTCAAACTCAAATTATCATGTTTGGGGGTACCCTTTCATGTGATGTTTCACACACCGTTCATCCTTTTTTCCTCCCTCATTCAATTGCGGTGTTTGTGTGGTTCATATTGGTCAATTGAACCCACATATTCACTATCAAGGCCATGTAAATTAATTTCATGGTATCACAAAGAAATAACATACAATCCTAGATATCACATCAAGTTCTTCGTCTGTTTCCTTGGTGAGTTTCGGGTATGAAGTCGAACACAAATCACCCAATCATCGACAGTGTTCGATGAATCATTGTGTGTTTTAAACTGAAACCTAGTAGGTATCCTAGTATAAACTCAGTAAAATTATGGTAATAGGTGTTACAAACCATGGATTAAAAGATATATACCCTTTCTCTTGAAGCGATGAAGGATGGGAATCACGATACTCCCCTGGGTTGATCACGTTTAATTAATCTTGTTCATTTCTACTTTGTTTTACTCCTTTCATTTTCTATTGTCATCTTTAAAAATCAAAACCAAGTATTATAAAACCCCATTTAAATATTTACTTTCATAATCACAACCAATTTTTTGAATTAATGATCTAAGGCTTCGTCGAGAGATGACCTAGGGTTGCTGTTATACTGCAAAAATTCATGTTAAAAATAAACAACTAATTTGATGTGCTCGACAACACGATCAAATTTTGGCACCATTTCTAGGGATCCAATATCATTTTTTTATTTAATTTTATTTATTTATTTATTTTAATTATTAATTAGTACTCCTTTCAATAACCCACCCCCATTTGATTATTTTAGTTTTCGTTTTTTTGTTTCTATTTTTGGTTGTTTTTGTGTGTTCTTCCTCTCTATCTCTCTTTCTTTTTATTCTCCATATCTCTCTAATTTTTCAGTATAACATTCTATTTTCTTTCCTCCTTTAATTTATTAAGTATTTTTATTTCATTCATCTTCCATAAAAAAATTTAAAAAAAACAACCATCAATCGATCAATCAAACTGGGCATCATTGTTACATGACAAGATCTAGTAAAGAAACACTACTTGAATTTGACCCTAAAATTGAAAAATCACTCCATTCACAAATCAAGTCACCTAGAGAAGGTAAATCAAGTAAAATTAAGTAACCCATTGTGTAACCTCAATTGGTCATAAACCAAACAAAAATTGAACCCAATCAAATCCAATAAAACATGGCTGCAAATAATCGAACCTTAAAATAACTGACCACCCCGGATGTGGAGTACCAACCTACATACATACAATATCCAAAGGAAACAGCCAAATTTGAGCTGAGATCAGGCCACATTCACCTAATTCCCAAATTCCATGGTCTTGCTAGTGAGGACCCTCACAAACATCTCAAATATTTTCATATAGTCTGCTCCACCATGAAACCCCAAAATGTGTTTGAGGACCTAATTAAATTTAGGGCCTTACCTTTGTCCCTTGATGGTGTAGCCAAAGACTGGATATACTATATGCCTACCACAATTGGGGTCTGGAATGACCTAAATATACTCTATTTAGAGAATTTCTTCCCTGCCTCCCAAATTGCATCAATTAGCAAATAAATTTTTGGCATTAGGCAATCACAAGGAGATACCCTTCATGAATACTGGGAGAGATTCAAAAGACTTTGCTCAAGCTTCCCCCACCACAAAATTAGTGAAAAAATATTAATCCAATACTTCTATGAGGTAATTTTCCCCATGGATCGTGGAATGATAGATGCTACAGCTGGTGGTGCCCTTGTTGATAAAACTCCTTCTGCCTCTCGTGACTTAATAGCCAACATGGCTCAAAATGCACAACAATTTGGTGCATGAGCAATTGCACCAACCCTAGGAGTTCATGAGGTAAGTCATTCATCCCTTGAAAAAAAGTTATATAATAAACTTGATGTGATTAATACCATTCTAATGCAATAATCTCAAGCACAAGGTAACTCACACTCTACTTCTATTCCATTACATTGTGGTATTTGTTCTGATAACACTCATTTTTCTGACCAATTCCCAAAACTTCAGGATACATCTATGACTTGTGCAGTATTTTTTCCAGGGCGCCCATTCCAACAAGAACCACCCTTCAAGCAAGAACAATTCAGTCCAAATCCAAATCCCAAGTGGCAAGCACAACCCCAGTACCGACAAGGAGAAAACTCAAGATACCCCAAGAAGAATTGGTATCAACAAGGCCAAGGTATGCAACCTTCTTATCCTCTAACTTCTCAAAATAATCATCCTCCTCCTCCCAAATATGAACCAAGCATCGAGGAAATGGTGAAGAAAATGGAAACCCGAAACCTCCAGTTCCAACAGACCACACAATCGGAAATTCAAGACCTACGAACTCAAGTGGGACAATTGGAGAACACCATCGGTGAGCTTAAGATGCATGGTTATGGAAAAATACCATACCAACCCATTTCCAATCTGAAGGACAAAGGTAATGTATGTTTTGTTTCAATTCGTAGTGGTAAAGAAGTTTCTCCATCTAAGGATTCTTCCCAAAAGGTATGTCCCCCTAATGAAAACACTCTTTATCCAAACATAAAAGATTCTAATGAAGAAAAACAAAATAAAAAGAGTAATAAAATTTTAATTGATGATTTAAATTAACAATAAATTCCTCTTCCTTTCCACCAAAGACTCTCTAAATCTAAGAATAATTTTGATAATGATATTGATAAAGAAATAATGGATACATTTAGAAAAGTTCAAGTTAATATTCCTTTATTGTATGTAGTTAATAAAATTCCTCATTATGCCAAATTTCTCAAAGAACTCTACACCCATAGATTTAGGCTGAAGGGGAATGAAAGATTCAACCTAGGAAGAAATGTTTCAGCCTTGATTCAACCAGAAATTCCAACTAAGTTCAAGGATCCAAGCACATTCACGATACCTTTTACCATAGGGGATACATTATTTTCTGATGCTATGCTAGATTTAGGAGCTTCCATTAATGTAATGCATCACTTTGTGTATACTTATCTATAGGTTGGAGAGCTTCAACCAACAATAATTTTCGTACAACTTGCTAACCGGAGTACAATGCATTCAACAGGAGTGATTGAGTATGTCCTTGTAAGAGTGAAGAATCTCATATTCCCCGCTGATTTCTACATTCTTGAGATGAAAGATACCCAAACCCAATGACATGCTCCTCTCATAATTGGGAGTTCATTCCTCAAAATAGAAAATACAATCATAAATGTTCACAATGGTATGATATCCATGGTGTTAGGAGGAGAAAAGGTAATTTTTAACATCCTTGAGGCTATGAAACACCTTGTTGAAGAGCACTACACTCTTCCTATCTATTCGATGGAAGTGCTCTCAAACAATGCACACACACACAATTCTATCCTTAACCCATACTCTGATTCATTTTCCACTTCTTCACCCTTGGATGATTTGAGTTTTGAGTCATGTTTTGAGTGTTGTGTGGGTTCTAAAAAGTGTAATTTTTTGCTTTAATTGATGTGTGTGTTCATTCTGAGACACCCATGACCGTCGATGATTCTAAAAATCTCATTTCAATAGATTATCTATCCTTTGAGAATAAACATTAGTAGATAGACAGTTTTATGGACCTCACTCCCCCTAAACCCCCTCCCTCATTTCAAAAACCCTTAGTGTTGGAATTAAAACCACTTTCATCTAATTTAAAATATTCCTATCTTGAGGTTATTGACCAATTGCCCGTCATTATTGCCAATAACCTCTCTCAACAGCAAGAATCAAAATTGCTTGATCTTTTGAGAGAGTATAAAAAGGAAATAGGATGGACATTGGATAATATTCCTAGTATTAGTCCATCTATTTGCATGCACCATATAATTTTGGATGATGAGGCGAAGCCCGTGAGATAAGCTCAATGCCAGTTGAATCCCACTCTCCTTGAAGTGGTAAAATTGGAAGTCAGTAAATTACTTGTTGTGGGGATCATTTATCCTATATCTGATAGTGAATGGGTTAGCCCAGTGAAAATTGTGCCTAAAAAAATAGGAATAACAGTTGTGTCAAATTAAAGGAATGAATTGGTTCCAACACGTGTGAAAAATAGTTGGTGAGTTTGTATTGACTACCATCGACTGAATCAAGCCACGTGGAAGGATCACTTTCCTCTACCTTTCATTGACCAAATATTAGAAAGATTGGATGGTAAGTCCCATTATTGTTTCCTTTATGGATATTTGGGTTATTTTCAAATCTATATAGCCCTTGAGGATTAAGAAAAGACAACATTTACCTATCCATTTGGAACATTTTCATACAGAAGGTTTCCATTCGGTCTATGTAATGATCCTGGTACTTTTTAGCGATGTATGTTGAGTATTTTTTATGAGTACCTTGAGAGTTTTATGGAATTATTTATGGATGATTTCACAGTTTATGGTGCTTCCTTTGATGATTTTTTGGATCACCTAGGTTCTATCCTTCATCATTGCATAGAAAAAGATCTTGTATTAAATAACGAGAAATTCCATTTCATGGTTGAACGGGAGATATTTCTTGGGCATGTTATTTCAAAAGAGATAATTCAAGGGGATAAATCAAAAATTGAATTAATTTCAACCCTTCCATATCTAAAATGTGTTCGTGAGGTGAGATCTCTCTTGGGTAATGCTGGTTTTTACCGCCAATTCATTAAAGACTTTAGTAAGATCTCACTTCCCTTATCTTGGTTATTACAAAAGGATTCTGAGATTGTGTTTGATAAAAAATATGAGGATGATTTCAATTTTATAAAAAGGAGTCTCACGTCACCTCCCATCATCCAACCACCAAGGTGGGATCTCCCCTTTGAGCTTAAGTGTGATGCCTCTAACTTTGCAATTGGGGCAGTTTTATCACAAAGGGTTGAGAAATCTCTTCATGTCATTGTGTATGCCTCTCGTACCCTTGACCCTTCCTAGGAAAAATACACAGCCACTGGAAAAGAAATTATTTCTATTGTGTTTGCCTTGGAAAAATTTTGTTCATATTTTATCGGGTCAAAAATCATCATCTTCTCTGATCATGCTGCCCTTTGTTTCCTCCTAAAGAAACCTAAAGCCAAGCCCTGCCTAATTCGGTGGATGATCCTCCTCCAAGAGTTTGAACTTGAGATTTGTGATAAGAGAGGAGTGGAAAATGTGGTATCTGACCACATTAGTAGGATTTCCCCACCATTGGACCATCATGTTTACTCAACCCTCCCCATTGGAGAATTCTTCCCTTATGAGAACATTTGTGGTATTATGGACCTTACCCCCTAGTATGCAGACATTGTGAATTTTCTAGCAACATCTAGGGTCCCCATTGATTTCATAACTTCACAATCCCAGAGACTTAATCATGATTCTCGATGGTACATTTGGGATGACCCATACTTGTGGAGAATCTGTAGTGACTAAGTAGTTCATCAGTGTATCCCTGACCATGAGTTTACCTCTATTTTGACGTTATGCTAAACCTTGGATTGTGGGGTCCACTTTGGCTCTCAACGTACAGCTCGAAAGGTCCTTGACTCAAGACTTTATTGGACAACTTTTTATAGGGATGCCCATAGATTTTGCAATTCATGTAGTCGTTGTCAATTCACAGGGAATATCTCCAAGAGGAATGAAATTCCCCAACAACCCATGTTATTTTGTGAGATATTTGATGCATGGGGTATTGAATTCATGGGTCCTTTTCCAAATTCATTTGGATTTTTGTATATATTATTAAATATTGACTATGTATCTAAATGGGTGAAAGCAAAGGCCACTAGGACCGATGACTCTTGAGTGGTTGTTGATTTTAAGAGGTCCCAAATTTTCAGTAGGTTTGGTTTACCTCGATTCATCATTAGTGATCATGGTTCACATTTTTGTAACCACTACATGACAAATTTTCTTCGTAAGTATGGGGTTGTTCATAAAGTCTCTACAACATATCACCCCCAAACTAATGGACAAGCAGAAATATCAAATCAGGAAGTTAAACAAATCTTGGAAAAAATGGTACAACCCAATAGGAAAGATTAGATTTTGCGCTTGGATGATTCTATTTGGGTGTACTGTACAACTTTTAAAACCCCAATTGGAATTTCACCATACAAGATTGTGTTTGGAAAGGCTTTTCGCCTCTCGGTGGAGGTAGAACACCATACATATTGGGTTGTTAAACAATGTAATATGAATCTTTCAGATACAAGTGAGCATAAGAAGCTACAGATTCAAGAGTTGGAATAAATTTGACATAATTCATATGAGAACTCCCAAATATATAAAGAGAATACAAAGGCTATCCATGATAGAATGATTCATTAGTAGAAGTTCCATATGGGTGAGAAGGTCCTCATGTACAATTCCAGGCTAAAGCTCCACCCAGGTAAGCTTCATTCCCAATGGATCAGTCCTTATACCATTACTGATGTTTAACCTTTTGGTTATATACAGCTTTTTCATGAGAATAGTGGAAAAAGGATTACTGTTAATGGGAAGAGGCTCAAACGCTTCTATGAGGATTTTCTAAAGCATCTCGTGGAGGAAATCCAACTGATAGATGCCACATATGACACCACTTAGCAGGCTATCCCTTCTTCCTACCTTTATTTACTTGTATATTTATTTAAAATACTTTCATTGAGGAAAATGTAACTTTTAGGTGTGGAGCAGGGTTACATGTCATAGTTAGGATTAAACAAAATAAAAGAAAAAAACAAAAAAAACAAAAAATTAAAAAAAAATGTGTTTTCATTTTTGATTTCTTTTTCCTTATTTTGTGTTTTTAGATAAAAATTGATCTTAAAAAGAATATCCAAAATCATTTTTCATGCTTGAGTAGATTGTGTGGAAAATTCCATTGTTTTTAGAAAAATGTTTTTCAAATGAATTTTGATATGGAATATTTTTCTAGAGTTTGAATTTTAAAATCATTCTTAAGTGTTTAATGGATTTTTTTGAATCCCATTCCTCGTTAGCACTAACCAATATTTTATTCCCTTACTCGAGAGACATTATAATCCCTTTATTGAATATTCTTCCTTTTAATCACTTTATTGAGAGTCTTGGTTCATGTAGAGAAACTAGAACTTGCCTTGGTTCTGTTTAAAGCCATAAGATTCAAGTATGATACATTCATGATATAGGCAATCGTTCATTGAAAATCCCTTTGTACAATTATCCTCTATTTTTTCCACCTTTACATTTCATCCTTCTTAAGCCTTAGAGAGCATGAAATTCCTATTAGGTAGCCACATTACAAGATAATTTATCCCTACCTACCCATATCTTGTGTATATTCTTGTTTATTTTAAGCAAGTGTGGGTGAGAGGGTGTTTCCATGGGAATTCTGAGGAGAGAATCATTGTTATGGGTTGATATAAAGGGTGCCTACATTTTCCTTGGGCAATGGGTTCACAATCCATATTACATCATTGTTTTACACATGTTTCCCTCTTTATCTTAAAAAAACTATACAAAAAATAGTTTTATACATTGAAAAAAAAGAACAAAAGGAAAAAATGGAGAAAAGAGGATGTTTACTCCTTATTATTCACTACTTGGTTGTGACCCACAAAAATGGACAATGGGGAGAGTGAGTTGGATGTGATTCACTTTATGAGGGGTTGAGTGTGTACATTAATTGTGAACACTTGCTGAATTTTGACATGTTTTGTACATAAGAGATTAAACATTCCTCTTCTACCTCATATTTTTAAACATTAAATCCTACCAACCCTTGAACCTCAGAACAACCTGTTGGAATTCCTCTTGAGTAGCACACTAGTTTCTACTGGTAGATAAATGAGAATCTTTGCAAGCATATGGTAAGATCACATGAAGTTTGGTAAAGAGAATAAATACACATTCATATATTCCTTGAGTGAAGAGGGAAAATTTATAGGTGAGGTAGGTTGCGACATGTTTCATGGGTGAATAAATGAAGTTGAACAAATTTTAATGTGAGAAAATAAAAATGATAGAAAATTTGATTTCATAAATGAGACATGATGAATTTAATTTCAAAAGAATATTGGATGTTTTCACACATTTTATTTAGGAATGATACATGATTAGGATATTATACTTTTCCTAGGAGTGAAAATGTTTAGGTGTGGGGGTGTGATCGTACCACGATTCACTTTTTTATTTCACCCTTATACCAATGTATTAAACTGGTTTTGTATTGAAAATTACAAGTATAATAAAAAATTTCACTCCATGTTTGATTCAATTATTTTTTTTAACACTATTAAAAAGGGAAATGTTACTTGTTTTGATAATTATATTGTGGGTGGAGGTGATTTGGAGGACCCATTATGATGTCCAAGAAAATGGGTCAATCTGCACATAATCTAAGCACACCAGTGGAATAAAATGCATGTTGATACTAAAATGTGCATTAAAATGGGTTTAAACTTTGTGAGATAGTCATAAATTTAATTATATTCATTTCATATGAAGGAACCGAATCCCAATTCATTCATTAAGAGGCCCATACAAAATGATATGTCCAATAAAGTGGATCTGCATGGGGTCAAAACTTTACTTCAGTATTTTCAAAATATCTCTTATTATATTTCATATTTGGACTCAAAATTTGACATGGAGGTATAAAAGGTGTCTTCCAACAACTATTTAGTTTTGTTAAAAGTAATTTAAGACTTTATGACCGGCCAAAACCATGGACTAAGAGTATTTTCGAAATCAGGGTGCCCAAAAGCACTTCCCACTTTGCCTATAAATTTGCACCTTGGGCACCCCATTTTGAAGTTCGACCAAGAGGAAAGGTGATACCATTTTGGAGTCCCAAATTTGTCTCCCCGTAATTCCTATAAGTTCTGGAGGCTATGCTAAGTGCTACTTCAACATCTTCTTCTTCCTCCCCTCTCATGGGTTTCTAAACCCCTTGTGATCACCCGGGGAGGAACGCGATGTAATCCCAAGCTTCATACTTGTATTATTTTGAATGATCTTTTTAATTATAGGTTGTATGTTGTTTTTATTCATCCTCTATTTTTATTTAATTGAGTTATATACTGTTATGTTATACTCAAACTCAAATGATCATGTTTGGGGATACCCTTTCATGTGATGTTTCACACACCGTTCATCCCTTTTTCCTCCGTCATTCAATTACAGTGTT
The DNA here is from genome assembly GCA_963277665.1 of Viscum album. NCBI lineage: Eukaryota > Viridiplantae > Streptophyta > Magnoliopsida > Santalales > Viscaceae > Viscum > Viscum album. Next base: position 885,652,060 of record OY728146.1, on the reverse strand, counting down.
TGTGCGGTTCATATTGGTCAATTGAACTCACATATGCACTGTCAATTCCATGTACATTCATGTCATGGTATCACAAAGAAATAACATACAATCCTGGACAGCACATTTACTTCTTCATGTGTTTCCTTGGTGCGTTTCGGTTATAAAGTCGAACACAAATCACCCAATCATCGGCAGTGTTCGATGAATAATTGTGTGTTTTTGACTGAACCCTTGAATTTATCCTAGTATAAACTCAGTAAAATTATTTTAATAGGTGTTAAAAACTAGGTATTAAAATATCTATACCCTTTCTCTTGAAGCGATGAAGGATGAGAATCACGATACTCCCCTGGGTTGATCATGTTTACTTAATCTTGTTTATTTCTAATTTGTTTTACTGCTTTCATTTTCTATTTTCATCTTTAAAAATCAAACCCAAGTATTATAAAACCCCATTTACATTTTTACTTTCATTATAAAAATCACTTTTTGGAATTAATGATCTAATGTTCCATCGAGAGATGACCTAGGGTTGCTGCTATACTGCAGAAATTATAGTTAAAAATAAACAACTAATTTGAAGCGCTAAAAACGTGATCAATGTTCTTTTCTTTATATGGAGGAAATAAAAAATGTCTAAGGTATATGTAATAAATAGGCAAAAACTACATGCAAGACATCCCAACTGCATGCAAGACTCTTACGTGATCAATGTTCTTTGCGCACTCACTCGTTATGGATCAAGGAATGGTTGTGTGGAAGTCCTCTTTCATGCCTAGAATCTTGTGTGATGTAACTCAAGGCCTTATCTATATATTTAATTACACCCCCCCCCTTTGGGGTGATTTTTCAAAATTTAAACCACTGCTCTACTGCATGTAAGAACGATATTTTTTGACATCACAAAATCCATGGAAACCTCAAGGTATAGATCTTACATGATAAGTTCTCTATGGGTCCTCCCTTGATTGGACCTATAGTTGGGTAATACTCACTCAACTTATTTCAACCTAATTCAAGTGTTCACAAAATACCCTTCTTGTGTGCATCCCTAGTCTTGATCACAACCCAAAATTCTGATCAACCCTGATTTTTGCATGCAATCACCCTATCTTCCATGCGCCCTCTACTTGAATCTTAGTGGGTTTCCTTTACACCAAAGAACCATGTATGATCCCTTATTGCATGAAAACCTCACACCTTTCATGCACCCCTTTCATTCATCTCTCTAGGATTTCATGTAGTGATTTACTGGTCCCTCACGAGATGTCCCCTATTCCCCTAGTGCATGCATTGTCTTACTTATTTCTTTTCAGCATAGGGACACTAATGTGGACCTCATGAGTGATCGCTCCTCCACATCATTCCAAACTGGAATTACTGAAGTGATCCCCCTCCCAAGGGTTGATGAGTGATACTTATGTAAGCCCGAGGGGTGATGAGTGAGTCCCCCATATCCAATTTTCATGACATAAAACTACCTAGCACCAATGTCCTCAACACATAACATTAAACTGTGATCTCACCCTATGTGGAAAATAAAATACATTCCCATCTATGAGTGACATATAATGAGATCCTCCTCACATGGAATGGAATCCTCCACATAAGGAATGACATCCTCCTTGGAATCCCTCCTGGAGTAAGCTCTTATCCTATCTTGTAGGAGGCGGTACCTTTGCTCCTATTTGCCTCCCCTGATATGAGGCTTGGGGAGGGGACATGCACTCTCAATACCCCATCCCTATCCCTTTGGGATTTTTCACCATGGGCCACTTCCACATGTAATCCCTCCTCATATGTAATGAGATCTTACTTTCATGGAATAAGATCCTCCTCATGAAGCTTCCATGCATAAGCCCCACATCATCTCTCATTGACGCGCCTTTCACGACACGAGCATCGATTCTACTACTTTCTCTTGTTTCTCACACTGAGCATGAATCACATGGTCTTAGAGGTTAGTAGCGACCATGAAACCCATCCACCCTCAATGGGAATCCCTCCTAGATTAATCCCCAACCATATGATCCATTTTTGTGGGCCTCCTTCTTAGGTGTAATCCCCAACACCCATTCTCGAAATACATGGGATTTTATTCCCAACTAACCGGGATATGTAGGAATCCTATATGAGGTCTAAACCCAACATTTTATCCACTCCATCCACTCCATCCAATCTGTCAATAATCCATCCCGATTTTACCTAGGCCACCACATCTCAGTGAAATAATTCCACCCATCTGAGTCTTATGTGTAAGCCTCATCCACTTTATCATTGATCCTAGAAGTACCTAGGAAACTCCCATGTGTAATCCCCACACAATCCAACTAATAGAAATACTCTTTAAAAGGGAATCTCCCTTGTGTAAGACCCACACCATCAATCAAACTGCATGGGTTTTGATCTATGTCTCCTAAACAAGGTACAAAGGATGTCTCCCTGAGGTTCAATCCTAATCAATGATAAACCTTGGTGTCACCCTTATAGGTTTTAATCTCTCTAATCCACCCATATCATTATCTAGACCAACCTCCCTGGATCTTCCTACATGAGATGTTTTGATTTTTCCATCGATAAACCTTCTAGGTGCTCCCTTCTAGGTACATATCTCCTCAACCCGCCTCCATGGGGAATTATGATAAATCTTCTTATGTCTTCACAAGAAGTTAAACTCATGACCTGGATCATAATTCTACCTCATGTTAAACATGTGATTCCTGAGGTTAAAGATTTGGAAGATATTTCTTTGGAATCAGATACCACGTGATCGATATGGGATGCCTTAGGTTTTGCGCCCAAGATGCCTCCATGAGATGCCCTCCTTTGAGGAAGAACACAAGTGACCAATGTTCAATTTTCCAGACATTCCATCAATGCCCAATATTACTACTCCTCTAACCAAATTTTTTTACCCTATCAAGACCCCTTTTAATGTCCATACATAATTAGTGTAATTAACCAGCATCCATAAAGAGATAGCACCAGGAATGAGTTTCACAAACACATCTTAATCTATGAGGGAGATTCAAACTAGGTGATGAATTTTAAGGAGGAATCATTAGAAGAAGGAAATAACATACCATCATCCTATTTCGATCAAGGATTAGACATAGATGATGAAATTGATGAAAGTTACCTGCCTTTGGAAATCAGAAATGTAGGGAAACAATGCATGTTAACGTCTCACCATAACACGTGCGGCGGGAGCCCCAGTGAAAGTGTTGGAAACATCATCATAGGATTATTTTTTAGTTTTAATTTTATGTTGTAGTCCCCCTTTCACTACTTATTTTTGGTTTTATTATCATTTTACATTGACATTGATGTTTGATCCCGGTTTTATTTCCCATTGTTTATATTCTTGGTTTGGTTATAATTTCCAATGATATTTTAGGGTTTTTTAATTATGGGTAGTGATATAACTGATGAGTTATGTGGGGTCATGATGATATGGTCTTAGGGATATAGTAAGATATTAGGGTGATTAAGTTAGATGTCATGAGAGAGGTGTGTGGTGTGCATCATTTGGTTAAGATGGAATTTGAGATAATGATAAAAGATAGGAAGGAATTATCCTAAGTTGGTTAGTAAAAATATGAGTCATCAAGGTGTGTTTTTCCTTTAACTATGTGGGAATATGTATGGATTTTATTTTCATCTTGAGTTATGTTTCTAGGTGAGTGAGTTGCATTGGGAATCAACTTGAACTCTATCTCAATATTTTCATGCACATTCACTTGATCACTAGCACTCAGTGTGCCAAGAAAAGAAGGTTAATCCTACTACGTCTCCATAATCAATTCCTACCCATGTACATATAATGGGTTTTGATGTATGTGGGTTGATATTCCTATTTTATTTTGGACACGTGTCTCAACTCAGATATTTACTCTTGACTTAGGATGATCATGGAATTGGAGGTTGAGTATTTGATATTTGATGGTCATGTGAGTTAGATTAGAGGGAATTATATATTTATTTTTTAGATGAACTATATATATACTAGCCTAAGGGGCCTTTTCATTATTTTATATATCTTCTATTTTTTATGTGTATATCTATTATTGATGTTTCCTTGTTATATTTTGATGCATCATGTAGACTATTTATTGTTTTATATTATGGATTGTGGGGGCTCTTTTGGAACATTATTTTATATCTACTAGTATTTGGGATGCCCGTTATATGTATGATTTATACAAAAAGAATTGGTATATTCAAGCATAAACCTTGTGTTTTCTCTTTGATGGAATAGTCTCCCCACATTTGTTTTAGTTCCTTTTCACTAATTAATTGCCTTTGGTGTATGGGGAGGTGCACATGAGGTCTAGTGTCATCTCTGGGTTGGTTTCTATATGGTTGGGCCTGAAATGGAAATTATAAAGTTTTATTAGAATAGTTTTTGGTTAGGGAAATGTATGTTAGAGGTGGATATAGTACATCAAGACTTCAGAGGTAGATTGGGAGTATGCTTTGACGGTATGGGTTTAGATGAAACCAAGGTTACCATGGGATATTAAATGGTTGGTATTAGGAACTCTAGGTTGAGTTAGGTGTTGGGATAAGAATATTAATATGTGATGTATGATACTTGAGTTGACTTATAGGGATTATCCCGGAGCTAATATTGTTTATTCATCATAGTAGAAGCATTCTTAGAACATGATACATGCTTTTATGGGTGGTGTTGTTTGGTGTATTGCCTCATTGAGATGCACTGTTAATTAATTTAAATTATAATATATTCAATGTTTATTGAATACATTATAATGTGTGATTATATTGATATAGATATGAGAGGCTTGTTTGATTGATTATTGATTGTGCTTGCTTATACAGCATAGGGAAATGGATTTTGGGGCTTTTTAAATTTTGATAAAAAACTGTTTTAAAAAAGAAAACTCATGTGGTAGAACAAGCCATGCGTAAAATGGTTTTAGATTTATAAGTTTTAAGAAATCATAGAAAATTGGGTTTTTAAATGGATTTTAAAATAAGTTTTTAAATTAAATATATTTTGAGGGAAATATAAGTAAGGCTGTATATTTTGATTATTTTTAGTTTTAGTGGAAATATCTTGTATTATAATGGGTGTTTTCAAAACCACACATGAGTTTTAGTGTGAGTAAAGTTGGCTAAGGTAGTTTTTGAATAATAAATCAGCACCTATGTAAATTGGGTTTTCATGGTTTTTTAGAGTTTAGACCAGGTGTGACGTAGTTTTTGTTTCACATGTTTGAATTAGCATACCATCAATGTTTTAAGAGGCCCATGTAATCTATGGTTTTAGTTCAGGTTATTGGTGTAAAGTTTGAGAATTTGGACGTGTTATTCAAGGATCTCTATGGTTTAGACCACCTATGTTTTTATTTTTTAGGTTATTCCTATAGTGGGGAGAACCATTAGATGGAATTAGTTGGTAGTAGTGGGTTCTTATAGTGAGGATAATTATAAACCAAAATATTGGTTGATTATCTGTGTTTTGGGACCATAGATTGTGTTTTGGTTCCATCTCAGTGTTTTTATATTGGTTACAAGTAGGTTTCTGAGGGGATCACTTTTGGGACATGAGAGTGTTTATATATATATTGGTGTAAAATGATGTCATTGGGGTGATGATGATAATGAAGGATCTGATGGAAATCTCAGTGATCAAGTAATATGGATCTCAAAAAATAGTGCACTTGGATTTAGATATGTGAATTGGATGTTAGATATGTGTTCTGAAACATGACATTGTGAGTTTATGGTGAATTAATAACTGGTTTAGGTTAAGATTTATGGTAGAGGTACTGTCACAACTTCTTGAGGATGTGAAGAATTGTGGGGGTTATAATTACCCATAGATTTATGTATCGATAAACCAGTGGTAGGGTCAAATTCCTATAAATTTAGTGAATGAATGAATTTTAATTTTGGATTCTAGATGATAGGAAGGGTGTTTTGAATCAATTTATGATATTTAAATAAATTTTCTAGTGGTGTAAATTGGATAGAAGAGTACCTAATAGGGGTTATTGAGTGTTTGGTGAAGTAAAAGTGTAGGGTGGTTCCATCTTTATGCCACTTAGTACTTGGTCTAGGTTCATCGTGTACCTGATGGAGTTTCTAGTGGGGTGGTCCCACTGTACCAAACCCCCAAGTGGATGGTGGTATTCTACTAGGTACCTAGTAGGTCCCAAGTTGGTTTTTTGAATAGGGGAAATATGTAATTTTTATAGGGGGTTTATTTTAACCCCCCCCCCCCATTTGATGTTCCCCTTCTCAAACAACCAGAGGATGGGGTAGGTTATCTCCCCTACCTAGTTCCTCTTCCTCTTATCTCTGTGATCAAAGTGGTTTAGGTAAAGTCGGTCACATCAATTAGTGGTAATATATTCCTCTTTCTTCTCCTCTTTTATTCTCCATCCTCTCCTCTAATTTTTTTGACCCCCTATGGGTTTTTATAAATATTACATCTAAGCATGGTAAAATCAATCCATATGATGGGGATTTATTATTTGGTATGTAGAGGAGGCTTAGGAGGCTTGTATTATGGTTGTTTCATGTCGTTAATCTTGAAGTATGTTTCTAGATAGATTTATTTAGGTATTATGGTGATTTTGGGTTAAATTCATTATGTAATTGAGTTTTGGATTTGGGGTTTTGTGTATCTTAGTCTTAGGTCTGTGTTAAGAGTGGACTAAAACCATTCTCTCAATATTTTAGTGATGTGGATCCATTCAGTGAGTGTGAAGCCTCTAATTCCTAATGGGAAAATGGATTTATAGGATTAATTAATTGATATATGAGTCTTTATGATTGATATAGGTAGTAATAGGCTTGAAAGATATTGCTATGATATTGGGATTGATTTTGTATTTTGTGATTAAGGTAGGTGGATTTTACATTACCGAGTCTCTTGATTATTTATATCATTTTTATGATCGTTATCATTATTTTCATAATATTTTATGATATTATTTTATATCACCTCATAAAGTGGGTTGAGTTCGCATTTGAAAAATATTTGACCAGTATTGTGTATCTTATTAAATGTTTCTCTATTAGTAGCTTGGTAAAATGAGTTTCGGTGGCCTATTTTATGGTTTAATTTGGTGTCGTGAGTTTGACTATGAAATGTAACCATTTTTTTATTTTAAAATGTGATTTTAAAAAGTATTTTTGGTTTAAAATGTAAATTAAAAGGAAAATGGTGATTTAAAGAAATAATTTTAAAATGTTATTTCAAAATAAAAGGAGGGGTTCTTCAGGAAGATTTTCATGGGTTTTTTATGGGTCCTAATGTGGTTAGAGGTGACAGGTAGTTCCTTTTTCAATGGTTCGTAAAGAAGACTTTGAATTTTATTTTAAAAGAAATTCTTGAGGGCTTGTTTTGGTTCATTTGATCTTGTATGGGTGACACCCTATTTTCCCAAGTGTGTATGATTATGTATATACTTTTTGATTTTGGTTTCCTGGTATGTTATCTATTATTACATGATAACATAGAAACCATAAGGGAAACCTTATCTTGGGTGTTGTATCAGTTAGAGCTAATTGAGATGATGGTAAGGTTTCCTTTTGGCATAGGACCATATGAACTTTGAAATACATTTGGTATGGTCATGGGACATTGATATTAATTTAGTGATAGTAAGTTATTCAAAATCAAAATTGAGTAGTTTTTGATACACAGGAAGATTTTTGGACATACTTAGTTCCTTATAGTATATCCTCATGCTTAACCTCAGTAGTTGATATGTGATTTATTACCCATGTTCTTTAATTGATAAATTATGTTGGATCCATGATTAGTGGTCTTGGTGACACAATGATCCTTGGTATAGATTTAGAGATGGGTTGAGAGGATGTGAGGTACCTCTTCTATGTAATTGATAAAATTATATGGGTTTCCTCCTGATTGATGTTAGCATAAAACATATGAGATAAAGTGACTGGGAACCTATCCTGAGAGGTAATGAGACTCATGTGATAGGCCTCTTGATAAAGTATCAATACCTATGTTATGTTTTGTCTAAGGAATCCTTGGGGTTCTATGTTTATCTTGGGGATAATGTGTACCTTATTGTGAGGTTGTATTTTTTTTTTTTGACCATATAGGATGTAAAATTTATCTAGGTTTGATCTTTCACATTGGTATCCATACATGGAGTTGCAATTGATGAGTTTGTAGGTAGGATAGTGGTTGTCCTATGGGATTTTTTGGTGGACTGCATGAAATAGAGATGACCTACACCATTCCAATGACCTTCCAGTGGTAATATCATGACCATATAACTCTTTATTTACTATTTATGATGTATTTAAGGTTGTATGATCTGATTTATCAAGGTGTATCCTGATATTTATCCCATCATATAATGGGATCCAACCCCTGTGATGATGTGTAACTTATGGGATCAATCCAGTGGTTCTTAGTGGGTATTCTAGAATAAGATTGATCTAGGGAGGTCAAATGAGATGAGATGGGTTAGAGCATGAGAGCTAAGATTTTGATTTTCTATGTTTGGGTCCTATACTTTAATTTTACCATTTCGTTTATCATGGGATTATTGTTCAGTTTTTATTAGATTTTTTGTCCCTCTTTGATGACCTATTTTGGTTGAATTTTCTTTTAAAATTAACATTCATAGTTGGACACTCTTTGATTTTACATTATTGAGATTCTTGGTTTGATCATTATTTTCCATGGCATTTCTTATTTTGTTTACTTATAGGAAATGAGATTACTAGTGGGTCATGTGGGACTCAAATTAGTGGTTATTGTGGATATAGTGAGACCTCATGGTGATTGTGTCTGATAAGATGAGAGAGGTGTTTGGTGTGCCTTATTAAGTAATGATAGCATGAAAGTTACCAATCATATGCTAGAGGGACTTATCCTATGTTGGGTATTGTTAGTAAAATTCATTGAGGTATGTGTGTCTTTTGGGTGCATGAGAATATGTTTAAATTTTATATGAATCATGTGTTATGTTTATGGGTGGTTGATTTTGATTGGGTATCTCCTTTAACTCTTTCCCATGATTTTCATGAACATCCAATTGATCAATAACACTCCATGTGTCGAGGTGAACTGGGGAATCCTATTGTTTCATTGCAATCATCCCTATCTACATACACAACATGGGTTTTGATGTACATGAGTAGATATTCCTATTTTATTTCAATCATAGGAATAAGCTTAGATTCATATGCTTGTATTGGGACAAGTATGATATCTAAGACTGAGGATATGACAGGTGATGATCATTTGAGTTGGGTTAGAGGCCATTGTATATTTATTTTTTAGTTTTATATCATTTGTAATATTATAAGGGCCTTTTACATTATTTTATTTGACTAATGTTTGTTATGGGTATATCTATTAGTATTACTATATTATATATTGATATATAAGGTATAATGTTTATTATTTTTATATCCTAGACTACTGGGGCCCTCTTGGATCTTTATTTTATGTTTATAGGTATTTGGGATGTTTGTTATAAAAATAGGTCATTCCAAATTTTTAGTGGAGTCAAGCATGATTCTTGTGTATTTTATTCAGTGGAATAGTATTCCCATGGTTATTTCATGACCTCACCACTCTTAGGTAGACTATGGTATATGGTAAGTCATATATAAGGTATAATGGTGCTCCTGGAAAGGTTACCATTTAGTTGGGATGTATTAGGGAGTTAAATTTACTCTCCTACTTATATAGTTATAATGTTGTGATGTATTGGTTTATAATATATTATGTGAGGTCCTTGAGGGTGTATCTTTTGGAATTGGTAGGATTGTACCTATAAAAAGGATCTCTCACAAAAAAAATCCATTTCTAAAAGGTCACTTTATTAAGAGGATCCAAAACCAAGGTATCATATATGTTCAATCATAATTTTTTAAAAATAAATACCATTAAACACAAAAAAACTTTTATAAGATTACCTTTCATGTTAAACCTCCCAAACAAAACTCTATCATGTTGTGGTAGAACATAATTGTATTGTGGTATTATAATGGTAGTTCCCTATGAGTCTCCATCCACAATAAGATGATGTTCACTGGGTTAATTTTCTTTAAGTTATCCCTCTTTGCATATTATAAACCTAATGAAGAAAATTATTAGGATCTAATGTTTTCTTTATCCCTATTTTATGGGATTCCTAGACATCAAAATACTTATTCTTATCGAGAATCTTAATTTTAAGCATGAGTGAATTTTTTAGGGGCTAGTTTCATTAAAATCTTATGAGTATGAAACTCTAGTATGTGGGGTTTTTAGTATTTTCTGGTAGAGGCCTTCTTAGAGATTTTGGATATTTTCAAAAAAAATGGACATGTTGTTAGGATTGAGATATCCATGTGGGCACCCTAAACCTTATATCTTATTTTGTTCATTATAATTTCTATGAAAGTTTTATTTAGTATTAGTATTGATTCATGGTAGGTTTTATAGGGAAGTATGGGTTAATGAATGGTTAAGGTGTCAGTTTACGGAATATGAGGGGTTTAGGTAGTGGAAAATTGATTGAGAATTCTTAATGGTTGGGAAGTAAAGGTTAAAGGGATTTTATGAGCTTGGTTATAAGTATTTTATGTAAGGAAAGTGAAATTATAAATAATTAATTTTTTGGGAAAAAATCCTTCAAGATTCCTTCATTTTAATTTATAAACAGGTAATAACCACAGCGTAGTTGGGTAAGCCATGGTGTGATTTTATCTTGTGATTTTATGGATTTGGGTTTAAAGATTTAATTCACCCTATGTATACTATTACATGGGAAAATACTTGGTAAATTTTTTGTGGTTTGGTTGGGGCTTTTAAAAAAATGGGACATAAATAAAACCATGACTATTGTGTATATTCCCTAAATCATAAACCATGACATAGTGAGAGTCACCACGATGTGGTTTTTTTATATCATGGTTCTTGAATATATTTCATAATGTTCATGGTGGATGATATGGAATATCATTTTCCTAACACTCTTATAATGATTACCATGTTTTTTGTGGCTTGTAACACATCATATAATGATGTTTATATTGAGTGAATGTTAAATGGAGTTTAACAAGACATTTAATTAATAAGGGTTCAGTTATAAATTCTATAAAGTGAAAAGATAAATTTTTCCCATTTCATAACATTTTAAATGGTTAGACTTTAAAAGGATTCTTCATTCAATGAAGCTCTATTATTGGGTAGTGTGAGCAAAGGTGTGCTGACCAAGATTCATTTTAACTCCTTGAAATTTTACTCACATTCATATGACTACAGGAACTTGGATCCCTTCTATGTAAACTTGGTTAGTGTATTTGATGATCATGATAAATCCCTCACAAAGAATCAATAATATCCAACCAACCTAAGAAAAATAAAGATCTTGATTAATATGGTTGGTCTAGTTCATTACTCAATAACTTCTATCTTTGAAGTATCCACCTATATACCCATACTGTAGATTATATGACCCAAGAATGAATCTTTCTATATCCATAATTCACATCTGGTAAATTTGGAAAACAGATTATCCTTCTTCAAGTTTGTCAACATGGTCCCCAAATGATCTTTATGTTCCTCCTTTCTCTTTGAATATATAATAATTTCATCTATAAAGACTACCACAAACTAATAAAGGTAATGTATAAAGATTGTATTCATTATATCCATAAAGATAATGGGGTAATTGGTAATTCCAAATGGAATCCATATAAATTCATAATGACCATAATGTTTATGGAAGGATGTGTTGGGTATATCCTCCTTCTTGACCCTCGATTGATGTTATCCAGGATGAAGGCCAATCTTCAAAAAAGTATTGAGCTATGTGCAGCTGATCAAACAAGTCATCAATACGAAGTAAAGGATACTTGTTCTTTATAGTGATCTTGTTAAGTTCTTGATAATAAATTCAAAGACACATCGACTCATCTTTCTTCTTAACAAAAATAACAGGTTCAACCTATGGTGTTGCACTCAGGCTTATGAATCCCTTTTCTAGATTCCCTTGGAGTTTCTTCTTCAATTCATGTAATTAAACTGGGGTCATTATATATAGAGACTTTAAAATTGGTGTAGCACAAAACATTGGTCATATTGAAAACTCAACTATATAATTTGGTGGAAGTATTGGAAATTATTCATAAAATACATTAGCATATTCCAAAACAATAGGAATATCTTCAATATCGAGTTTTTCCCTGACCAAATATCCCTCATGAATAGGCGGTAAGACCCCTAAAATGGATGTAATCTTCATTGGAATTCCATATTCATCCTTTCACTGAAAGACAATCATAGGTTGATTTGGAATATCAAATGTGACTTCCCCTCCTTAGAAATTGATATGGTATCTATATAAATAAAGCTAATTAATGATCTAAATCACATCAAATTCCACTAAAGGATAAATAATAAGATTTGAATAGGTCACATTATTAAAAACTTCAACATGAAATCTCTAACTATTTAGTGAAGTATAAGTGTTCCTTAACCATCATGATCCACTTCAACAATTGACATGGAATATAACCTTAATTGGTCTAGGGGTTGGCCCTTTGATTAGGGAATTAACTCGGATAATGCCCAAGTTCCCCACACATAATAAATTGAACTATTAATGGTACCTTAGGATGAAATTCATTTACCTCTGTTGAAATATTCAATTTTCCTAAAAAATTAGTTGTTTTATGCCCTTCTTTTCTACACATAAAACATCTTTCCTTTCATTTGAGACATTTCTCAGGGTGTTTTCTCCCACATTATCGACATATATGAAGCTGAATATTTATTCCTTCATGGTATTCATCATTTGAACTCCCATGAAACTCCATTTACCTCTTATTAGGTGTGTTGAGAAACTCACCCATGTTGAGGTTATTAATCATATATTAAGATAGGTTTTTAGGCATAATCATAAGGTTTCACATTCAAGCTCCCATTTCATTTGGTTTCACATGAATACAGTCGTTGAATTGATAGTCTCATTTGTTGTTCGCACAATTCCTTCTGGTTCCAGCCATTGACTAAAACTAAAAAGCATAGTGCAAGAATCAAGCTACAATAATCAGAGTGAGCAATCATATAATAATGAAAACAATTACCAAGATTTCCTAAATTATGATACCTTCTTATCAACCTATGACACTTTTAGGTTCACCCTATGTCACTTTTAGCTCATCATATGTTATATTAGGTTCTACCCTCATATTTTTCATAGCCTAATCTCTAAAAAAAATAAACCCTCATCTGATACCGACTGATGAGACCTAAGCATAGAATACAAAAATGTTGCATCACTTTAAATGAATATTTAATAAATTTTACAATAATACATGCCTGAGACCATAAAATTTTAGTGTCTTTAAAGACTGGATTCATAATGAACTTATTTTATAAAATATATTCAATATCTACCATAAATATCTTTTCTCGTAGTACCCTCCTTAGGCATTTCTTACTTAAAACCATTCTTTATAACCTAGGAAAAATGGAAACATAAGAAAGGGTGAGATTATATGCTCAGTAAGGGTAAACATGGGAGATATCAATTAATGATCAAATATAAGCATAAGATAAGCATAAGGGTATGATATCATGATCATAACTTAAGAAGTTCATACCCAATCAATCATAGATCTTAATTCATGTGTCATGGTGTAAAGCTTTAGCATTTCAAAAGATATAAGTCATAAGAGTGAAGAATCATAAATAATCAATAATGATCCATAAGAGCATATCATAAGCATAAGACATAAGTTTTTGGAATATACATAAGCATAGAAAATCATGTCATTAGTCAAGGATTGCTTTCAAGACTATGATAATGGATTGGGTTCATCCCCATTCCTTTATTTCCATAGTCAAGATTCACTTCCAAGATTATCATAGTGGACAGAGTCCCTTACTAAACTAGATGCAATCTCCATTATAGTCCATATTATCTCATTAGATATCAATCATTACCCAATTCAATAGAGGAATTTAATAGACCCACCCATCACATAATGAAAACCATGCATATGTGTAACACACAGTCATAAAAACATTCATCAATTCCTCATAGCATGACCTATGGAAAGAAATGTGTTTCATAAACATTTCATCATCACATAATCATAAGAAATCCATAGAAAGAAAATGGATGTTTTCATTAGATAATATCCTTGGTAAAGCATAAGAAACGTCAAAGGATGTTGACATAGATGAAAATATCATTAAAAGAACATTTGAACATTTCTTAAAAAACAAGGGAAAATATCATTTTCTTTCGGAATCTTTAAAACTAAAAATTTCCATAATATTGAAAGAAACGTTTTCTTTGAAAATAATCATGGAAAATTGTAAAGGAATCACCAAATCAGAGGATGATAATAATGGTGGGAAAATCCATTCATGCAGTAAACGTTAAAACAAAAAATCCTTTTACATTATTGGTAAAAAGTCCAAAAGTACCTCGTTCAGAAAACATTGTACAAATTTTTTTTAGTCCTTTGAAAAGAAAGTCAAAAAATATCTTAAAATGACTTTAAATAACCATTCGATCGTATTAAAGAACATTTTTGAGTTTTTTTAAAGAAAGTGGACATATAAGAAAAATTACATCGACCAATGAGGAAATAAGGTCGACTTTTCTTAAAAACATTTTCTTGGTCGTTTTAAGTACCAAAGAGAGTAAAATGATACTAATACTTGAAAATTATATAAATAAATAAAGGTAAAGGAAATAGATGGAGTTTAAATGGTAATGGTCATATAATTTCTCTCAATGGAAAACATAGACAATCCTGAAAAGAAATGAGATTGTAACATAAACCTTTTGCCACAAGTCCTCTCTTTCTTCGCACGCATTCTTAAGCTCCTATATAATAAATTTAGATTTATTATACATATATAACAAAACCATATTCATACTTTTAATATAATATAATATTCCCTTATAATTTTCAATTACTCATTTATTAACAATTTTTTCATTAAAATCCACATTCGAGTGAAAACTAGTTTGTTTTCTATGCATGTTTTGATTCAACAGTTTGGGTCCTTACACCTTGGACAAGGATTAATCATCTTCAGAATCATAATCATGTCATAAGTATCATATTTATTCATTATAAATACTTTTATAATCATTTATATAAAGCAACAATGAAAAATGAATTACTCACTTCGTGGAGATGGTAGGTTGAACGTACGCACAAGTGATGTTTCTACTTTTCGATGGATGAAACGAAAAAAATGTAAATAGTAATTCACCTTTCCTGAATCATTATTATATCATAAATATCAAATATATTCATTTAATTCATCTTCATTACCTTCCATGTAAAATGGAAATGAAAAACAAATCACGTCACTTTGTGGAAGTGTTTGTTCACACGTAAACACGAGCGACGTTATTATTTTCCAACAGATGAGTGTGTATGAAGGTAGATAATGTATTATAATTCTAGGAGAATAATTATGTTTTACACATCATACATATCCATTAAATTAATCTATATAACCATCCAAGAGAGACAATGATGAAAAATAAAAGACATTGTTTCATGGAGAGAGTAGTTCGTACATACGTATGAGCGATATTTTTATTTTCCACTAGATATAAATGAAATATAAAATTGTTATACCATTAACATAATATCATTTTAGTATAGTAAACAAACTGATGTCATCATGTTGAGATAGTTATATAAGATTTATAGGAGATAAAAGAAGAAATAAACTTGAAAAAGATCGGTAAGAACATATATCTCAATCATTCTTTACACATTGTCGGATGAAACAATAAAGCAAAAACAATTCATAGAGAGGAAATCGTCATAGGCTTTCGGCTTTGAAAAATTCAAGGCGTGGCTTGAAGATCTTAACTGAATGAAAATGACTTTCCATCGAAAATCAATGCAAGAGTGTGAGGAATTTTCTTACGATGGTTTCACATTCTCTTCCCAACGTCAATTTTATTATTTTAAGAAATAAATAAGTAATGGTAATTGAATAAAAAATTAAATAATTCTAACTAAATTAAATAATATCAATTTTATTATTTTAGGACATAAGGTTTATTTGGGTCGATTAAATCGAGTTGGAACAATATTTTTAATCAGATAAAGGTACTAAATTAAAAATAAAGCTACCATTTGGATAAACATATAACACTACTCAAAATTTCGGGTCTCACCGATGTGGCAATGGGCAACCGTCATTTGATAGTCGTTAATGGTAACACTTCCCATTGCACAATTTTTTCCTCTTCCTTCTTCCTGAGATCTTTGTAATTTTTCACCCCTACCGCTATTACAGAAACTCGCACAGTTGATGCTCGAAATGAGATTTGTTAGCACTAAAAAAATGATGATGTGTTAAGCGCTTTTAAAAGTTGGTCACTTTTATCATCTCTTTTTTTAGCAGTGATAAAGAAGTTTTTGTTAGTGTTTTTTAACGTTGATAAAGGATGTGTTTATCAATGCTAAAAAAGTGGTGATTAAACTATTTTTTTCAAATATTTAGGTATTCCCACATAGGCCTTGCCCAGCCTTTCATAGACTAAGGAGCCTTGGGTTCATCTTTTAAGAAGAGAAGCACATTTAGGACGTGGCTAGGGAAGTTCAAAAGAGATTTGAGCAGAGTTTGGTTGAGGTAAATGGGTCAAGAAGTGTGAGGAATAGAGGAGATGATGTGTCATTTTATTAGTGAAGGGGTGATACACTTGTAATTATTAAGAATATTAAAATGTAATAGAGTCACTCTCATGGGAAATTAGATCCAATGTGACTCAATTTCAAAGATGATACGAGATAGGATCTAAATTCACACAACCAATTGGATTTTGACAAGTTTTTAGGTTATTTTAACTCTGATCTCTAATTTAATCCATCGTTAACCTCTTTAAAACTTTACCAAAATAACAAATTTTTTATCATAATTACTATTCATTATGACAAAAAAATGAAAGTTGGTTCATTACCATATTTGGACACGTTTTCAAATATGAAAACCATTTTATCAATTTCAATTCCTATAAGTGATAGAAATTCATTTTAAAATGAATGTGTAAAACGCAATTGAAACTTGTTTTTAGAAAAATGTATTTTTAAGCATAAAATTGAATTTATTCTTATTCCTTGCATATTAAAAACCATTAAATCAATATTAAAATATTTGATTGAATATATTATCTATGCATTTCATTAAAATCATTCATAAATGGTGATTAATTTAATTTATTAAGATAAGACACATTATGCACATAAAAACGGTTTTTCAAAAAAAAACACATCCTTTTAAATTTCAATTGTTTTTATTTTCATTCTCAATCAATTGATAACCAATGAATTCATTTCCTATATGTGTAAAAATGTTTTTTCATAATTTAGTTTATTATATTCATACCCGTTAATCCAACAGTTAGGCAATAACAGTTGCATTTAATAATAATATTTTAATCAAATACATCAAAATTATTTAAAGAAAAATATATCATAAAATCTCAAGATTTGACATCTAATAACACAAATTATGATGGAGGATAAAGAAGGCATACGATATACTTCAATGGAATTGTATGCTATGGAGTGGAGTGGAAATAAGGATCATAAAAAACGTATAGCTCATATTTTGAAAGATTACATGTTTCATTTGAATCACGGTGAGATGTTTGTTGTGGAAATTATTATTATTATTATTATTATTATTATTATTATTATTATTATTATTATTATTATTATTATTATTATTATTATTATTATTATTATTATTATTATTATTATTATTATTATTATTATTATTATTATTATTATTATTATTATTATTATTATTATTATTATTCGATAAACATCATTATATATAATATTGATATTTAATGTTGATTTTGGGGATGGTAAAAAAAATGTTCTTTTAGATTTGAAATTAAATTGGATCCGCGGTGGTAAGTGTATCCACGAAAAACATGCGGTTTAAAATAATAAAATTTCGATTTTTTCATTAAAATATATTATCCTCGACTCCGGATAAGGAATCTTAATAAATAAAAAGGGTTTAAGTTAAGGGTTGATAATAAAAATTATTCCGCGTCGGATTTGAATCCAAAATGATGGCATTCCACTTGTCTTATTCGAGAATTCATCATCGCTGACGTCATCGACGCAGCTAACGATATTTTGCTGAACCAAAAACCAACTTGGCAGAAAAACTAGAAAAATAATAATAAAACTTCCAAGTTCCGATTTTTCTATTTGTATTTGTATTTCATTTCTTTTTTCATATGCAAACCTACAACCTCTTCAATTCCCATTTTATTCATTTAAATTTACAAAAATATGTGTACTGAATCAAAATTAATCTAAATATCATGGATAATATAGGGGTCAACATGGACTCATGTGTGACATTTTTTATGAAACACCATCAAACATTGCAAAAAAATATCATTGATAACAAAGAAAAGTAAAATATCATATTCACCTACCACATATATGGGCGGGATGCACTGACTTTTATCAGCGCTATTCTTAGCGTTGATAAAAGTTTTTAATACAAAATATTATTAATATATATAAAATTATTATATTTATATTAAAAAATAATGTTTATTTATATACATTAATTAAAAAACACATGTTTATAATTAATATATATTTTTTAATAATTCAAATATATATATAATGGAGGTTCAAAACTCATCGGGCCAGTACTGTAGCAGTGGCGGTCATGTAGCAACGGCGGGCAGTGTAGCGGCGGCAGGGGTACTGTAGCAGTGGCGGGTACTGTGCGGCACTGTAACAGTGTGGGTACTGTAGCAGTACTATTCATAG
This sequence comes from Viscum album, assembly GCA_963277665.1. Lineage (NCBI taxonomy): Eukaryota > Viridiplantae > Streptophyta > Magnoliopsida > Santalales > Viscaceae > Viscum > Viscum album. Next base: position 885,633,271 of record OY728146.1, on the reverse strand, counting down.
AATGGGTCTTGAGCCAAAAAAATGGGCCTACGGGCCATTTAATGGGCTAAATGCCCACTGGGCCTTCGGGCTATGTAATGGGTCCCCCTCTACCCAGTTAAAGAGGTCTTTGATTAGCTTTAATAATAAATGAGGTTTCGGCCCCAACCTAAAAAAAATACAATGTTTTTAAAATATATTTATAGAATTATAAATAAATAAATATATATTTAAATAATTATAATATTTTAATATTTTTTAAAAAATAACAAATATTTTTATTATATTTATAATGTTGTGAAATTTTTCGATTAAAGGCGAAGCAAAGCGAAAGTGTATAATGATGTCGAATGCTTGGGATGACGATGGCGAAGTAAAACGTCTCAATCACAATAGAACAGGAAAGAAAGAACACAAGTATATGGCCACACAAATCACACCACAATTTCCATTATCATGTCACCGTATTTATAGATTTCAAAAGGGTTGATCCAACAGACAAAATTAATTCAAAGTGGTCTCCCACGCTTCAGGCGCAGGTTGAAAGCATTGTTGGTAATACCATCAGATTGTACTTTCGGGACATCAATTCTTATCGGTGCATTCACAGCAGGTATATATGATTTTGTAACCCGTTTTGAATCATTGAATGCATCAGGCAATTGATTTGCTAAATTTTGCAAATTAATGATCATTTGAATTTCAAGTTCTCTCGTATCTGTACGAGGATCAAGATGTAATAATGAAGTTTCTTTTCATTATATTTCTTTTGAAGTCGATTGATTTCCCCCTTTGTGTGTTGGAAACAATTTTTCATCAAAATGACAATCAACGAATCTTGTTGTGAATACATCTCATGTTATAATCTCAAGATATTTAATTATCGAGGGAGATTCAAAACCAGCATATATCCCCAATCTCCTTTAGGGTCCCATTTTTGTTCGTTGCAGGGGTGCTACAGGCACATATACCACACAACCAAATATCCTTAAGTGTGAAATATTTGGTTCATGACCACAAGCTAATTGCAAATGGGAATAATCATGATAGCTTGATAGCCTTATTTAAAGCAGTGGTGCTGCATGCAAAATTGCATGTCCCCATGCTCAAATTGACAATTTATTTTTCATAAGTAATGGTCTAGCGATAAGTTGTAATCGCTTTATAAATGATTCGGCTAGACCACTTTGTGTATGAACATGAGCTACAGGATGTTCAACACTTATTCCCAATGACATGCAATAATTATTAAAAGCATGTGATGAATATTCACCAGCATTATCAACCCTAATATGCTTGATTGAATAATCAGGGAATTGCGCCTTTAACCTTATTATTTGGGTAAGTAATTTCGCAAACGCTTGGTTGCGAATGGACAATAAGCACACATGAGACCATCGAGTTGACGCATCAATCATGATCATGAAATACCTGAATGGTCCAAATGGTGGATAAATTGGTCCACATGTATCACCATGAATTCGGTCCATGAACATCAGAGATTCACTCTCAATCTTTGATGGTGATGGTCTTATGATTAATTTGGCTTGAGAACAAGCAGCACATGAGAAATCATGGGACGTAAGAACCCTTTTATCAACCAATGGATAACCATGAGTACATTTAACTATTTTCCTCATCATTATTGATCCAGGATGACCCAAACGGTCATGCCAGACAATAAATGTATCATGGTTGGTAAACTTCGGGTTTACCATGTTTGATTCAATTGTACAAATATTGACAAAGTACAATCCGGACGGAAGCCTCAAAATCTTCTCTTGAATCAATTTGTGCTCATTTTTAATGCTTGTTATGTAGAGATATTCAACACCTCCTTCATCCATTGTCTCGATGTGATATTCATTATTACGAATATCTTTAAAACATAACAAATTGCGTCGAGACTTGAGAGAAAACAAAGCATTGTTTATCATAATCTGTGTATCACAAGGTAGACATATTCTTGCTCTTCTGGAGCCTTCGATTAATTGCGCACTACTGGTTAAAGTACACACATGAGCACTAACCATTTTAATGGTGATAAAATATTTCTCAGGTTTAAGAATTGTGTGCGTCGTTGCGCTGTCGACGAGACAAATATCTTCATCATGGAAATTATTCCTAACGGACTGATTTATATCATCCATTTCTAGTAAAGGAAATAAACATGCATATAAGGAATAAAATGAAAGAAACCAAAATCAAACATGCAATATTTAAAAAATATTACAAAACCAAAAAAACCATTGTTCATTTCAACCACAAGCATACAAAAACCAAAAATCATACTTTGATTTTATCATGAGCATTCATGCTTGATCAATATGACCATCACCTTCAAGGTGCGCAAAATAGTAAGAAATATCAATGTTTGTAATATCATCATTATATTTCAAAGTCTGATCAACAAAATTTTCTTCAGCATTCTTTTCATTTCCTTTGATAGATTGTTGATAAAGGTCAACAAAATGTTTTGACATACGAAAAATACGTGACCAATGCCCCTTCATGCCACATTGAAAGCAGTTACTTTCATCGTTATTCGCTTTCTTCATTTGTGGTTGTTCGTTATTGAACCACTTTCGGTGGTGCCCTTTCCTCTTCTCATTTGGTGTATGACCACCTCGAGCAAATGACTTTCTTCGGTCTCGATTGCATTGATTCTTCCCACAACTTTGATTAAAAGAAGTAGCATTCGCTTCAGGGAATGGAGTCGCACCAATAGGTCGGGATTCATGATTTATCATCAGGAGATCATTATTTTGTTTAGTAAGAAGAAGGAAAGAAAGTAATTCAGAGTATTTTGTAAAACCTTTCTCGCGATATTGTTGTTGTAGAATGACATTTGAGGCATGGAAAGTAGAATATGTTATTTCCAACATATCAGTATCAGTGATAGTATCTCCACATAATTTGAGTTGCGATGTTATTTTAAATATTGCGGAGTTGTATTCACTTACCAATTTATAATCTTGGAATCACAAATGAATCCACTCAAACCTTGCTCTTGGTAGTATTACAAGTCAAAGGTGATCATACCGCTTCTTGAGATTCTGCCACAACACCAAAGGATCCTTCACCGTGAGGTACTCGTTCTTCAGATCCTCATGGAGGTGATGGCAGAGGAATATAAGGGCTCGGGCATGGTCTTGAGCGGAAGCGTGATTGCCAACTTTAATTGCTTCGCCAAGACCATTTGCATCAAGGTTCATCTCTGCATCCAGAATCCACGACAAGTAATTCTTCCAAGAAATATCAAGAGGGATAAATCTAGGCTTTCCAATATTCTCCATGGAAAAATTTATCTTATAGGGATGACTAACCTTTTTACTTCACAGAGCAGTCATGCTGATAACGTGTTGTGAAATTTTTTGATTGAAGGTGAAACGAAGCGAAAGTGTATAACGATGTCGAATGCTTGGGATGATGATGGAAAAGTAAAACATCTCAATCACAATAGAACAAGGAAGAAAGAACACAAGTATATGACCACACAAATCACACCACAATTTCCATTATCATGTTACCGTATTTATAGATTACAAAAGGGTTGATCCAACGGGCAAAATTAATTCCAATGAATCAAATCTAACAGTGGGAATACAAAAAGTTTGGCCATATGAAGAGACTTGCTGGTTAATGAATATACCTCATTCATTATGATTTATAACATCCACACAATTAATGATAATTCATAATATATAATTATATATAAATAATTTTAAAATATATCTATTTTTAATTATATATATATATATAAATAAATATATGTCTAATGAATTTATGAAAAAGGTCTATCCAGAAGTCAAAACTCCTAACTATTTATTAAAGATAAAAGAAAAAGAACATAAACAAGCAAGAAAACGAGCGATGTCATACAAAGAGACATGTCATTATCCAGAAAAGAAAGTTACAGATAAAAAAATAGGATCATTACAATAATCATAATCAGAACCATCAACAACAACATCAATTTCTCACACCAACTGTGAATTAATTTGATTGAAAATCTCAAGGATATCTCCTTGGACTTTTCTTTCTCTCAAGTGAGATGAATCTTTGATGCCTTGTAAGGTGACTTGGTAGACACATTTCGGGGCATATTAGAATAATCCTTTCACGACCTTCTTTTTGAAGGAACTTGAGCTACACCTTCATTGATGACAATCTTGCTCTTGCCATTTAAAATAGCATCCTTAAAAGAAACAGTCACACTATTGCCTGTAGATTGGAGATGAGTGGTGTCCAATAAAACCATATTTTTTTCCTTGTCACTTCTATCATCTGAAACATTACCCCATTTACCAGACATTCCTGAAGAACTGAAAGCATTCTAAATCTCTTGAAGATAATCAACACTCTGTTGAACAACATATTTCCCGAAACCATCTTCCCATGGAGATGAAAAGTCCACGACTAGTGGCTACACAATACAACCTTGTCCATCAATTTGTGAGAGAGAGTACCCTGACACTACACCAACAAACGCATCTTCAGAATGTCCACCTCACCAGTGTGCTTCCCATCCTAACCAGTGAGTTGCATGACAATCAGATTAGAGCAATCAACCTGCTGAACAGGTTCATATATAACTCTATGATGAATCAATTTAACACCCATAGAAACTCATCACTGCTCCTGCAATCCAGTTCAACTGTAGCAGCAAGCTCACTGATGACATTTTCAACCCGAGTCTGCTCCATGCCGGTCCCCACACCATCTTTGGAAAGGCCAGACCCCCAGAAATGGCATGACTGAGTACAAAATCATGAGAGATGCCACCCCCAGTACCTGTAGTGGCTAGTTGTGTCATGCTAGGATGATTATCCTTAAATGAACCAGCTTTCCTACCAGGGGAACCCTTATATGACCCTAAATCTGACTAAGGACAATCGTTCCTTGCCTCCCTAACATGGGAAACCTTGGAGTGAAGATTTGATTTCTCTTTCATAGTGGTTGACCGCTTGTAGAAATCTTTCAAGTGCCCCTTTAAGCCATATATCCCACAAAAAATCAACTTATGACATTTTTCTTTTATATTCCCAACTGATTTTCACTCCACACAAAGATTTGGAAGCTTTTCAAAGACAACACTTAAGTTAATCTCATCATTTGGAGTAGAAAGAACAACCTTGTTAATGAGCACCTCACTAAGGTTAACCTCCACCAAAACCCTTGTAAAGTGCCCAAACCTATCATTTTCTGTCTCTTTGCCAAGACGAATATGCACACCAATAGAATCAGAATATCATAAAAAAATTTCAGATGCCAAAATGCCCAATTAAGACCATACAAACAAATCCAAACCTTTGAAAATGAGTTTCTCATGTCAGATGGGTCAAAGTTGATTGACCATTCATGAACTCAGAAAACACTAGGTTGCAGATGTAAAACACCATTACTTTAGGCACACTGCTTCAGATCATTAGAAGAAAAAAAAAATGATAATATTCACAACCAAGTGAGACACACTTTCAGTTGGAGAACTCCCAAACACATGAAACACGCTTAACCAGATCATCTTATCATCATGGATTTCCCCCCTTGTAAGAATAAACTCAACACAAGAGAATTTTTGCACATCCCCAATATTTCATAGAAGGCATCAGAGTTTACAATGACATGAGTCGTCGAACCCTTCTTAACAGTCCTTCTAACCATTGAATCCTTGAAAGCTGCAAAAAGGAACGAGATTCATACCTGGGTGCCATATTTCGCCTATCCTAGTTTCCTTAACATTTTCAGCAACATCTGAGACATTAGCTCGGGGTCTTTAATATGGATCAACTACAGACCAAGGGTCACAAAGAGACAACAGACCACTGCAGTTTCTGAAGCTGGCGTCATCGTCACGTGACTGGGCTTGATTGATGATAATCGTGCATCTGTGAAGGACCTAACTGTCTATACCTTCAATCGAGTCATTGATATGAGACACCGAAGCAACGCCATATAGAATGACGTAGGGACGAGGAAATTCAAGATTAGCTGAGGAGGTACCCTAGAGCGAAGCAAGGAATCGCCGATCAGATTTCTGATATGAAGTTCCACTTGGACACCCATTCAGAGATAAATAAGCTTCAGATCTCCGCAGAAGAATAATAAGATCCAGATTCTCCACCTGCAAGGGTCCTCCAGAGAGAAGCATGGAGCCCAAGAAGTGCGGAATCTCCATTTTATTAGGTGAACCCTAAATTCCATCACCATATTTGTGCAGAGTTTTCTCCACCCGCATCCCATCCATCTCTCCCCAATGAATATGGTCTCTCTCTCTCTCTCTATATATATATATATATATAAAGAGATAATGATGATATTCATGTACATGATTGATGCTATTTATGTTCATGCATTAATGCGTGATTACGTATAATTGACATTATATGATCATAAGTTATTTGTGGACATGATTGTGAGTTGTTGTGGTCTAAATGTTAAGATTACCTATATTATGATGACACATGAATATGTTATATATTCATGACTCATGATTGTTCATTTATATATATTTTTTAAAAGGTTGGGGTCAAAGCCTCATTTATTATTAAAGCAAAGAAAATACCTCTTTAAACTGGGTAGAGGGAGACCCATTACATAGCCCGAAGGCCCAGTGGGCATTTAGCCCATCACATGGCCCGTAGGCCCAAAATTTTGTCCCAAGGCCCATTCTGGCATGTGTGTTTTGACCCAAGGCCCATTCTGTAAATAATTATAAAATTATAATAAATACATTTATTATTAGTTTATATACTTGAACAACTCAGTCATGGATTTGGATACCAAATCTATGACACCAAATTTATTAATAAAAAGGAAACATACAAAAAGAAAGTGAAAGAAACAGTCATACAAGGCGTAGCCTGCCCACAATAAAACAAGAATTCACTTCCCGCACTTCTCTATAGTGCTTAAATTCTTAGGATATCTTCCTCTGCCTTTTGGGTGTTGTCCTCTCCACCACAGACTGGCCTGTTTTAGGGACACATGATCCTCATCGAATGACAATTTGAAGGATTATTTCGGGATGGAACAAGTCCTGAACTTCCAAGAGTGGTCTCAAAATTTCATCTTCGGGTTAGATTGAAAACCATCCTATATATTGATTTCCAACAACTTATACACAAGTAGGTATTAATTGAAACTGAAGAAATCTAGTTCCATCATGGAGTAGGTGGATTCAAGTTGCAAGAAGAACCAGTCTGCTGCCTCCTTATTGAGGCCTTCAACATGCCTTTCGCCTTCAATATCATCTGGAGGAATGATATGAGATTTTCCCCATGCAGTGACACAATACTCATCTGAATCCCTACCGAATAATTGATAATCATTTTTCATAAGATTTGAAAAATTGGATGGGTCCCTCCAATCTACGATCTGACCGCTAGCTGGAAATTCCATCTGTAGGGGGAGTTCCTGAGCATGAGAAGTCTAGACTACTTCAGATGAAAACACACATGCCATAGATTTCCGAGGGAGGACTAGTTGAAATACCTCTTTATCTATCACTATTATCTTACCTCTAAGCATAGAAACCTGCTTGTCCACATGCACTTCCTGTTATTTTTTGGCATTGATAACCAAATACCCCACATTTATTACTCCATGCCTAAGAGATTGTTCATGAGAATTACTGTAACGCCCCGACCCCAGTTACCCAGAGTCGGTGCATTATTACATAACATTGGCATGATCAAAAAATATCAAGTCATGAAAGACCGATTAATTTAGTAGCCTTGGAAACACTAGATATATTCATAAGTCTTACACTACATCATAAAGTGAAAAACTACAACAACATAGTCTCCATAGTCCACACTCATATCCCCTCAGAATATCCCTGCATGTCAGTCATAAAATACTTCTTCACATCCTGGAAAAAATAAAACATAAAAAGGTGTGAGATTAGATGCTCAGTAAGGATAACAATATAGCGAAAACTTTCATAAATAAGAATAAACATTTAAGGCAATGTATAACTAAAAAAAAGCCTTTTAAACTTGAACTTAAACATAACATGGAAAAAATAAAATGAAATAATGCCATTTACTTATTCACATGAATATTCTACTAGTCGAATAATCACATGGAATATCAATAACCACTTTCATAGTGATGGAATGCATAATTCCATACCATCATAACCACATAGTCAAGGCCTTGTGCCAAGACTAAAAATAAGATTTTGTCAATGCCTTGTTCCAAGACACTAGTTTGTCTAATGAGACCTACCGATGCATCGAGGAGCTATAGCGGGCTCCACCCGTCACTTACTAAGTCCAATACATTCCTCATATGAAAAGGTTGAAATATAACATAAACATTCGTATTAAAACTAGCATACGAAATGTCAATAATTTAACCATAAACCATGAATAGTATACAAATAGCACATCCGCAGTCAAACATATCACAAAACCTTCAATACAATATGGAAGTTTTGTATCATAATAAATCAACTTCAAATAAACTTAAAATTCATCAAAGGATGTTGACATAGATGAAATCAAAACCTTTTTTAGAGAAATATCTCTTTATATATTGAAATAATTTAAGAGTCACATAATTATAATGAAAACATTTATTTTGAAAATATTCTTATAAGCTTGTAAGGGAAGCTTCGACGATGTTATAACGACGTAATATGGCCGCACCCACCGTATAAGTTAAAAACATTCTTACCTTAATTTTGTCAAAAAAGTTAAAAAGGACCATGTTTTGAAAACGACGGAAAGATTCCTTTATAAACATTATAAAAATTCAAACAAGGGTATAAATGACTTTAACCCATAGTCTATAAAATAGTAAGAATGTTTTGAAATACATTTTAAAGAAACATGGATGTGGATGGTAAAGAGGTTAGAGTAGATACTTACGTAAAAACAACATCATATAATAAAGAGATTGTGAAATTAACCCTTACCATGTATTTTTCCTTAGTTGAGGGTAGGTTAACCTCCTTTATTGTAAGAACCCGGTTCTTATATTTGAGGTATGAGTTTCTTCTTTTCCCTTTTCCTTAAGTGTTTTTGAGAAAAATAAGGAAAATGGGGAAAAATCCCAAAATTCGTGACTACACACCGTGTACTTTTCCACACGCCGTGTACTTTGGCCGTGTGGGATGAGTACACAGGGAGTGTAGGCATGTCGGCAATAAAGGGTGTAAAAACTGACTACATGCCGTGTATAGGGTATTTACACGCCGTGTATTCAGTCGGCAGGGGAACAGTAAGGCGGTGGAGGTAGCCGCCAGCGGAGCGACAGTACATGCTGTGTAATCGGGAATACACGTCGTGTACTCATGTCGATAAGTGAACAATTCGATGATGAAAAACTAGCTGCCAGAGGAACAGTTAAATGATGGAAAGTACACACCATATACTTGGGAGTACACACCGGGTATTTTGTTTTTTTCACTTAAAACGGGCAGTAGCCACCTCTGTTCATAGAGGAAGATTAGAACGCTGGAGGAGCTCGGAAAAACAGCCGAACCTTGGAGGATCAACCGATCGCGCACCGGGAATCCGTTTCTGCTTCTGTCGATCACGTTGGAACCATACAGGTAAGCTCTCCCCTCTCCTTGAGCTGTTCTTACCAATTCTTACTCTAAGGGAAGTTATTTACGTTTGAACATGAATTATTTTATCTCAGATCTACATCGTTCTTGGACGATTCAGGAGGTGTCGTTCACGTATACCGATCAGAGACGATCGAGGTGGGTGGTCTGGTGTTTAAATTCCAACTTCTGTGTGTTTTGTGTACCACTGTGATACGCGCCCATGTTGGGTGTAATTAAATACCTACAATTTCATAGGTAGTTTAATGAATATGTATAATTGTTGCTTGGGATCACTGCTTGGATCCAGGACCACCCCTAGGGTGCGTTCCTCTATTTAGCCGTTTGTCCAAGATACCCGATGGTATGCCATGAATTATGTTGTGCATTGATTTTTCTTGAGAGAAAATTTATATAAATGCTTGCTATGTGTTGGGCTCGGCCCAGTTACTTGATTCTATTTCACCTGAGGGCAAGGCCTGAGGGAAAGGTTCTATTTCGCCTGAGGGAAAGGCCTGAGGGCAAGGTTCTGAATGGCCTAAGGGAAAGTTTCTGTTTAGACTAAGGGCAAGGTGTTTTTTTAATATAATTCAGTTATATTGAATTGATAAGTAATAATTTAAATGGCAGTGAAATTGGTAATGATAGTTACTTTTGATTACTTACTAGTTTACTGTATTTACTTTTGCACACTGTTGTTGCACATTCTCACTGACAGTTGGGCACAGGTCTTTGGTGGTTGCCTACTGGGATTTATTTCTCACACCCTATTTGGGTCATGTCTTCGGCCCAAAAAGATTACATTTCTGCAGGTATGGATAAGGGAAAGGGTCCCTCTACAGGTACTTGATTTTAGCAGAGGAGTGGGAGAGCATGGGACCGAGCTTCAGCTTGCGATGCTGCTACGTTCTGTTTACTCTGCTTTGTTGTGTTTAGCTGTACCTCGTACTTTGAGTTGTATTGTATTGTATTGCAGTATATTCTGTTTTGGCTGTTTTCATAGGATTAGTGACATGCTGCATCTTTATATATATGACGACTGGTTCTCTTTTACTCCAGTTTTTCATTTTAGTTGCATATTGTCTACTTCTTCTGTTGTTGTTGTATGTTTTTATATTTTATTCCATTGCGCTACACTTTGACAAATGAGGGAATGGTTTCCCCACTATCAGACCTGGGCCCTCGCTGCTAGTCGGCAGCCTCTGGCGTTTGGGGAAATGCTCTTGAGGTCATGCGACCAACCGGGTTCGGGGCACCCGTTGAGTGACACCCGGATTCGGGATGTTACAAAGTGGTATCAGAGGGGTTTCTTTTCTTTAACTTACTATTTGGAGCCTTAGTCAGGGATATGATGAAAATGGTAGTTGGTAATTAGTTGTGCCCGAGAGTAGCTAACCCGTGTACAGGGAAAAGCCAGTCTACCTCGGTTATTGCAATTATTACTGGTTTTTCAATTTTACAGTTGATATGATTTTTACCGTTGGGTGACGCACTTGTGGTGTGCAGTTTATATGTTATACCCAGGTTTTATTTAGTTGCAACCTGATGAGATGAGGGTATTCCATCTCATGCATCATTTAGGCACATGCTAGAAATCACATGTCATGCATAGTTCCATGCCATGTAGGCGCATTGGAAATTTCATGTTGTTGTGATAGTTGTTGTGCTAGAAAAGCATGCTGTTGTGATAGATGCTTTGATAAATACCTGCTATGTGATAGGGTATTTTTGTGTGAGGTTTTGATAGAATGAACGCCAAAATTTGGTTTTTGGGGAGTATGGGCCCTCAATGACCGAAATTTGGTGGATCATTAACGTGTTTACTTGTTATAACATGTGTAAGATTCCAAGCTTTGATTCGCGGAGAGTATGGGCCCTCACAGATTGGAATTTGGCACTTAGATGTTTGTTTCAGTGTTTTCTGGGTTCTAGAGTAGTTTCTGTGGCTTACTGTTTGAAAAAACCCAGAATACACGCTGTGTAGTTTTGACTACATGTCATGTATTCTTCTGTTCGGGAGGAAGAGAAAAATTTTTGAGTACACGCCATGTACCCTAAGTACACGCCGTGTAGTAGATACCCGTTTCATAGGCCGTGTGGGCATAAACACGGGATGGGGAAGTTCTAGATGGCACACGCCGTGTAGTTATTTCACACGCTATGTTGTGTGGACCCTATGTCCGCCCGTGTAACTAACAACACGGACGAAGGAAATTTTTTCTTGTACATGCTGTGTCAATGATGAACACGCCGTGTAGTGTAACCCGGGGACCTGACCGTGTAGCTAACAAACACGGGTTGGTGTTACCTCTTCTTGAACATGTTGTGTACCTGTGGGACACGCTGTGTAGTCTTGACCAGAGAAAGACCGTGTGGACCTGGCCATGTGGCTAGGAAGACTGAGTGGTGGTGTACACGTCGTGTGCGGGTGTAACACGCTGTGTAGTGTCAGCTGAGTGGTCAGCCGTGTCACTAACAACATGGGAAGTTGGAAATTAATCCGTACACACCGTGTCTATTTTGGAAACGTTGTGTAGTTTTGTTTAAAGGAGAGCCGTGTGGCTAAGCCATGTGGCTAAGCCATGTGGAAGGACTCGGGCAGGGAAGGAGGATTCAAGCACACACCGTGTGTGTGGACAACACACCATGTGTTTGGGGTGTTACACGACCAGTTTTAGCTGGAGTACATGCCCATGTGGATGTCTTGTGAGAACACGCCATGTAGTATTTATACACGCCGTGTAGTCAAGTTTTATAAATCTTGAATGCATTCTTTCTCCTATTCCCTTCTTGGTCTCCTAGTTTGCAGTCTTTGATAATCTTGATTTAAGGCGTGTGTTTGACCTTATAGAGTCATACCGCCGAGACGACCTCGAGTTGTTTACCAGGAGAGCGGAAACGATTATACTCCAGAGATGGTGGTCCATGGGCTACCAATGGATCCTCCAGCAGAGCCAGATGTGGCGCCATCCGTTATACCGGACACAGGCGCGAAGGAGCAGTTCCGTGAAGGATTCATGCGATTTATTCAGACCTTCGAGGGAGCACCGTAGGCCGCCACATCTATGGAAGAACTGACACGTATCTTCCAGCAGCAGCATCCGCCTACGTTTTCAGGGGATGGCGGACCACAGACTGCAGAGTCTTGGCTGGATTTTATGCAGACTATTTTTGAGCATCTAGAGACGCCTTTAGGGCGGAGGGTTAAGCTCGCTACTTATATGCTGCGTGATTCCACCAAGAGGTGGTGAGATGTTACCACCGAGTCGGATCACCACAGAGACATGGTGTGAGAATATTTTTATACAGTCTTCTGCAACTTCTTCTTTCCTGAGACGCCACGGGCAGATCGAGCTCAAGAGTTCATGAATCTATAGCAGGGTGCTATGTCAGTGATGAACTATTCTGCTCGCTTCACCGAGCTTCAGCGTTTTGCACCTGTTCTAGTGGGAGATGAGACGCTGAGGGCTTGACGCTTTGAGGATGGTCTTCAGTATGACATCCGAGAACTATTGAACGTTTTCAGGTTGCCTACAGTATATGCTATTGTGAACCAGGCACTGATTACTGAGAGGAACTTGCGGGAAGCTAGTGGTGCAGGCCAGGGCGGTTCAGCACCAGTTTCTGGTACTATTTCTACCGGTAAGAGGAAGAAGCAGATGGATTTCTCTCATGGTGGCAGTACTAGCCAAAGGATTTCTACAGGTGGTCCGGTAATGTGCTACCAGTGTGGTAGAGAGGGGCACAAGAGACCGCAGTGTCCACGTGACCTAGTGGAGTGCCGAGCTTGCAGCAAGATGGGTCATCTGCAGTGTTTCTGCAGGGAGATCCTACCAGTGGCTAGTGAGAGGGGTTCTGTGAAGACTCCACGTACAGGAGCAGGGCCAACAGCTTCTTACCAGTCAGGAAATTGGGATACATCAGGACGTACAGGAAGAGGTGGTGGTCATGGCCGTGGTATCCCGACACTAGGATCTCAGAGACAGTAGGGCGGGTCAGCTCAGGGTAGCCAGGCTGTGTCGCAGGGCCGCGGCACTGGGCAGACATATGTAGTGCAATAGACCCAATAGGAGCAGGATCCCAGACCTTCTACTGTCAGAGGTACTATGCTAGTTGCTTCTGTTTTGTCTTCAATACTTTTCGATATGGGTGCTACACATAGCTTTATATCTGTGCTCGTTGTGGAGAGCCTTGGGTTATGCGTTTCTTCTTCTGATGATATCATGACGCTAGACACTCTGTTGGGAGTGAGGACGGTAGGTGTGCGTCAGTGCAAGGATTCCCCTCTTGAGGTTGGTGGGTGTCACTTTCTATGGGACCTCTATGTCCTAAAGATGAAGAGCTATGATGTCATTCTCAGGATGGACTAGTTGGTTCCCTTTCGAGCCTTTGTAGATTGCTATTGTCAGAGAGTGAGTTTCACATCACCAGAGGGCGGAGAGTTTCTATACAAAGGTGAATGGGATGTCCAGGCAAGCCGAGCTAGACCTAAGCATCGTGGGTGAGGTGGAGTGATAGCCCAGATTACGAGTTTATATCTGGATGACCAGGGGACTTGTCAGAAGGATTTCCCTCCAGTGGTTGATCGTTTTATAGATGTCTTTCCAAATGAATTTTCAAGTCTTCCTCCAGAGCGAGAGGTGGATTTCTCTATTGAGCTTATGCCAGGAGCAGCACCGGTGTCCATTCCTCCTTATAGGATGGCTACACCAGAGTTGCAGGAGATCAAGAGATAGTTAGAGGAGTTACATGCAAATGGTTTCATCTGACCCAGTACTTCTCCTTGGGGTTCTCCCATCCTTTTTGTGAAGAAGGCGGACGATACCCTCAGAATTTGTGTGGATTATCGGAAGCTGAACCAGTTGACGGTTAATAACCGATATCCCTTACTGAGGATTGATGATATTTTTAATAAACTTCAAGGAGCACGAGTGTTCTCAAAGATTGACTTGAGATCAGTATATCATCAGTTACACGTTATACCATTGGTTATACCGCTCATAGCTTTTCGGAGCATATATGGTCTATATGAGTACTTGGTTATGCTGTTTGGACTCACAAACGCGCCAGTAGTTTTCATGGCTATGATGAATCGTGTGTTCCACCCTTATTTGGACTCTTTTGTGGTGGTTTTCATGGATGACATCTTGGTGTACTCTCATACTCGACACGACTATGCTACCCATCTTGAGATCATTCTAATTACACTGAGAGAGCATCAGTTGTATGCTAAGCTCTCAAAGTGCCACTTTTGGATGGACCAGATACACTTCCTGGGTCATATCATCTCAGAGGCAGGAGTTGCAGTGGACCCAGAGAAAGTGAGATCAGTAGTTTCCTGGGAGCAGCCTAAGAATGTGTTTGAGATACAGAGTTTCTTGGGGCTGGATGGTTACTATAGGTTCTTTATACAGGACTTCTCCCACTTAGCGGTGCCGTTGATGGGTTTGAATAAGAAGGGTGTGAAGTTCGTTTGGTCATAATCTTGTAAGAAGCCTTTCAGGAGCTGAAGGGAAGGTTGACATCAGCACCAATCCTGATACTTCCAAAGCAAGATAAGAGCTATACAGTTTACTGTGATGCATCAAGTATTGGGCTGGGAGCTGTGTTGATGCAGGGTGATCGATTTGTTGCGTACGGGTCTCGGCAGTTGAGGCCACATGATAGGAATTACCCGACACATGATCTCAAGTTGGATGCAGTTGTTCATGCATTACGCTGTTGGAGACATTATCTCTTGGGAGAGCATTTTGTAGTTTTCACCAACCAAAAAAGTCTCAAGTATATCTTTACTCAGCATGACTTGAATTTGAGATAGCGAAGGTGGGTTGAGTACCTGCAGTCCTTAGACTTTGAGCTTTCCTATACACCTAGTAAAGGTAATGCAGTAGCTGATGCACTGAGCAGGAAGACTCAGATACAGGCAGTGCAGGAGGCCAGTGGTGAGTGGTAGCTTATGGCTTTGTTCTCTGAGATGCATTTGGAGGTGCACGATAGTTAGGGGAAAACCTATCTTTCATCCTTAGATGTGACCTCTACCCTCATGGATAGAGTGAGGATGAGACAACTATTAGATTCAGAAGGCCTAGTTCTACGGGAGTTGGTGGAAAGTGAGGACCCTCCTTTTGGATGGACGATAGGTGATGAAGAGGTACTGCGTATCCATGGATGAGTGTGGGTTCCAGGGGACATACGCGAGGAGATGATGCGGGAGTTTCATGCTTCAGCCTGGGCAGTGCATCCCAGATTTACCAAAATGTACCGTGACTTGAGACATCAGTACTGGTGGCCGGGTATGAAGAGAGAGGTAGATGGTTTTGTTACAAGATGTTCCACCTGTCAGCAGGTGAAGGCAGAGCATCAGAGGCCAGCTGAGCTGTTATAGCAGTTACCCATTCCGGAGTGGAAATGGGATGATGTCGCGATGGATTTCGTGATCGGGTTGCCGAGGTCACCTCGAGGCAATGATGTCGTGTGAGTTGTTGTGGACAGAATCATGAAGGTAGATCACTTTTTGCCGATCAAGGAGACCTTCGGTGTTGACAATATCGGAAAGTTGTATATCCGAGAGGTGGTACGTCTTCATGGGGTCCCTTGTTCTATCGTTTCTAATAGGGACGCCCGTTTTACATCTTGTTTTTGGAAGAGTTTTCAGAGGGCACTGGGTACACAGGTGATTTTAAGCACAACATACCACCCTCAGACCGATGGCCAGTCAGAGCGTACAATACAGGTGCTAGAGGACATGCTACGTGCATACATCCCGGACTTTGGGGGCTATTGGGAAAATCATATACCCCTAGTCGAGTTTTCCTATAATAATAGTTTCCAAGAAACTATTGAGATGGAACCTTACGAGGCTTTATATGGTAGGCCATGACGATCACCTTTGTGCTGGTTAGAGGCAGGTGAGGCAAATTTTCTGGGACCACGTCTCGTACAGGAGACTTCTGAGCAGGTCCAGTTGATTCAGAAGTGGATGGCTACTACAAAGTCTCATCAGAAATCTTATGCTGATCACCGTAGACGACCCTTGGAGTTCGTGGTCGGGGATTAGTTTTTCTTGCGTGTTTCAATGAGGTTGAGACACAGACGGATCAGGAGACATGGTAAACTTTCACCGAGGTATGTAGGGACATTTGAGATTCTGGAGAGAGTCAGGCCAGTTGCCTATTGGTTGCAGTTACCACAGAGGTACTGAGCCATGCACGACGTCTTCCATGTATCTCAGCTGCGCCGTTATCATTCAGACCCGTCTCACGTCTTTCAGCCCGAGGAGGTTGAGTTATAGATTGATGCGTCCTTTGAGGAGCAACCAATTCGTATCATTGATTGGATCACGAAGGTTCTCCGAGGCCAGTCAGTTCCTCTCATACGGGTGCTATGACAGCATGGCCGAGTGTAGGACGAAACCTGGGAGCGGGAGGCCGACGTACATGCTTAGTGGCCAGAGTTGTTCTGAGATTTATCTTCACCACCCTTGGAAGGGAAATTCAGGTACTAATTTCTTTAAGTGGGGAAGTTTGTAAGAACTCGGTTCTTATATTTGAGGTACGAGTTTCTTCTTTTCCCTTTTCCTTAGGTGTTTTTTGAGAAAAATAAGGAAAATGGGGAAAAATCCCAAAATTTGTGACTACACGTCGTGTACTTTTCCACACACCGTGTACTTTGGCCGTGTGGGATGAGTACACAGGGTGTGTAAGCCTGTCAACAATGAAGGGTGTAAAAACTAACTACATGTCATGTATAGGGTATTTACATGCCGTGTATTTAGTCAGCAGGGGAATAGTAAGGCAGTGGAGGCAGCCACCAACGGAGCGACAGTACACGCCGTGTAATCGGGAATACACGCCGTGTACTCATGTCGACAAGTGAACAGTTCGGCGATGAAAAAGTAGCTGCCATAGGAATAGTAAAATGATGGAAATTACACGCCGTGTACTTGGGAGTACACACCGTGTATTTTGTTTTTTTCTCTTAAAACAGGCAGAAGCCTCCTCTATTCATAGAGGAAGCTTAGAACACCGGAGGAGCTCGGGAGGATGACCGAACCTTGGAGGATCAACTAATCACGCACCGGGAATCCGTTTTCTCTTCTGTAGATCACGTTGGAACCGTACGGGTAAGCTCTCCTCTCTCCTTACACTGTTATTACCAATTCTTCCTCTAAGGGAAGTTATTTACATTTGAACGGGAATTATTTTATCCCAGATCTACGTCGTTCTTGGACGATTCGGGAGGCTTCATTCGCGTATACCGATCAGAGATGATCGAGGTGGGTGGTATGGTGTTTAAATTCCAACTACTATGTGTTTTGTGTACCACTTTGATACACTCCCATGTTGGGGGTGTCATATGGATGAGGCCTTGTGTAATTAAATACCTATAATTGAATATGTAGTTTAATGAATATGTATAATTTTTTCTTGGGATCACTGCTTGGATCCAAGAGCACCCCTGGGGTGCATTCCTCTGTTTAGCCATTTGGACAAGATACCCGAGGATATGCCATGAATTATGTTGTGCATTGATTTTTCTTGAGATAAAATTTATATAAATGCTTGCTATGTGTTGGGGTCGGCCTGGTTACTTTATTCAATTTCACCCGAGGGCAAGGCTTGAGGGCAAGGTTCTATTTCGCCTGAGAGAAAAGTTCTATTTCGCCTGAGGGTAAGGCCTGAGGGCAAGGTTCTATTTTGCCTGAGGGAAAGGCCTGAGGGCAAGGTTCTATTTTGCCTGAGGGCTAGGCCTGAGGGCAAGGTTCTATTTCGCTTGAGGGAAAGGCTTGAGGTCAAGGTTCTGAATGGACTGAGGGAAAGTTTCTGTTTAGCCTGAGGGAAATGTGTTTTTTTAATATAATTCAGTTATATTGAATAGATAAGTAATAATTTAAATGGAAATTAAACTGGTAATGATAGTTACTTTTGAGTACTTACTAGTTTACTGCATTTAATTTTTCACACTATTGTTGAACATTCTCACTAATAGTTGGGCACGAGCCTTTGGTGGTTGCCTACTTGGATTTATTTCTCACACCCTGTTTGGTTCATGTCATTGGCCCAAATAGATTACATTTCTGCAGGTATGGATAAGGGAAAGGGTCCCTCTACAGGTACTTGATTGTAGTAGAGGAGTGGGAGAGCATGTGACCGAGATTCGGCCTGCGATGCTGTTGCGTCCTGTTTACTCTGCTTATTTGTGTTTAGCTGTACCACATACTTTGAGTTGTATTGTATTGTATTGCAGTATATTCTATTCTGTCTGTTTTCATAGAATTAGTGACATGCTGCATCTTTATATATATGAATGCTGGTTCTCTTTTACTTCAGTTGTTCATTTCAGTTGCATATTGTTTACTGCTTCCGCTGTTTTATGTTTTTATATTTTATTCCTCTATGTTACAATTTGACAAATGAGGACATAGTTTCGCCACTATCAGACCTGGGCCCTCGCTACTAGTCGGCAGCCTCTGGCGTTTGGGGAAATGCGCTTGAGGTCATGTGACCAACCGGGTTTGGGGAACCCGTTGAGTGGCACCCGGATCCGGGAGGTTAATGAATAATGGTGAAATAATTGTTATTAAATTATACAAGAATCATATACATTAATATGATATCATATACGATCTTTTAACATTGTTTTGTTAATAATATCTTAGTATTATCGTCGTTTCGGGTGTTAACAGATTCATTTTCCTTTATATTCTTTGTTATGTGAGTCATATTTGTTATGGATGGGATGTATCTTATTCATATCTATAATGATATAAAGTATTTAAACATTATTTTTAATCATCCAATGAAAATTAGTCTTGAATGGATACGATGGGGAATGAATCTCATCGCGTTTGTGGAGACAGTAATCCGTACGTACGCACGAGGGACAATATCATTCTTTTGATATTAAAATAATATATAATTGGATAGTATATCATATATAAAGAATAATTATCATGTTATATTTATTATTTACATGAATTACACATCATTATTACACCCATCCAAATAATAATGTATTTAATAACAATTACACCACGACGTGGAGATGGTAATCCGTACGTACGCACGTATGGTGACATGTCATTCAAAGGATGGATAGAATAATGAATATGGCTGTATTATATTTATAATAACATCAAAGTATATAGAAGATACTGGAGTTATTATTTTATAATGGAAATAACAAAGAAAGAAGAAGTGGAAGAAGAAAAGAACTTGAAAGAGGGTGGTGAAATTATTACCTCTTCTTCGGGTTATTCCTTTTGATTTAATCAAAAGGTCTCCTTATGTTGGCTTTCTGAGTAAAGGAAGGCCTCTAGGATGAAGTGATGGAAGTTTAGAGGATATTTGGGCAGGGGTTGGTTGAGCCAAAAGGCTTTGAAGGTGTTAATTAGAGAGAAGAGGGAGTGCCCTTTTATAAGAGGGGTGAGGGGCACCTTAGGAAAAGCTAGAAATATTATTTTATAATAAAATCATTTTCAGTTTCTAATGGCTCCAAAATGGATTATTTAAAGGATAAGGTGGGGATGGGTCAAAAACCACTCAATCAATAGGTTTTAGACAGGTTTGGGTCACTATATTAACTTTATCTTTTAGATTTAACATTTAGTTAAATAGTTTGACATTTAACATGTCTCTTTGTATTTTTATATTATATGGTTAATAAACTTACTATATACTTCCAAGACAACCCAAAATGGTTCATTAATTATACACCTATCATTATATAAGTCTTTTTTTCTGAACCTTATATTTTTAGGAATAGAATATCAATTAATAATATAATATTTGTTTTAAAAACTCATTTATGTCAATTTTGACACTATTTGGTATTTTGTTTTTTCTAATTTCATAACAGCATTATTGCTTAAAAAAAAATCATCTAACCAACCCTAATATGTCATATTAATCTAGAAAATTAGTAGAATTCATAAAAAGTATCAAATTTCATTTATTTGGATATTTATAATATCAATTATTTTAATATTTCATTAATTTGGTAATTACTGTATCGTCATTGTGTCATAAATAAATTAAATTATTTAATGTATAAAAAATATAAATAAAATACCATTATGTAGGAAATCTTTTTATCTTTCTAATGAATATTTATAGTTGAATTTATCTTATGTTTAACCCTATATTAATAATGTTTTAGTTATTAAACTTTGATTTTAACTCTTTTAACTCTTATTTGAATTAAATAATAATAAATGTCCTAATCTAATCTAATTGGACCAAATATGTTCATATTTTATTCCTAAGGTTGTTTTTGGTCAAACTATACTTATCCAATAGAATTAGGACATGTGTTAGGGTAATAATAATATCATTTTTACCATTAATTACCCTATTTACTTTTAACCGTGGTAAATAAAAGTAAAAAGTTACTATTCACCAAAAATTATTTTTATCTTATTGAACCAAATTTTACTCCTTGATATTAACCATGTCTCTCGGATTTTCAAAATTCCACTCACAGAAGCGGTAAAATTAAGTTTTATGTGAATTTGCAAATTCTCCTAGGAGGTGGGTAAAAGACGGTGAAAAGTTTCAATAAAATTTTATATATCTAATATTATTAAAAAATGACTCCAATTAATTACATTGAACATATATAGGTATTATGTATCTATTCTGACTCAAAATAAATTTAAATAAGATAAATAATTATTTAAATAAAAAGTTGGGTTTAAACAATAACTCAATGTTTTTCACCATTCATCAAAAATTGAATGTTTTCAGAAAAATACCAAAAATTTACCCGAAGCTAATTTGGATATTCCGAATTCAAAAATGAAGTCTATTTTACCAAATTCAAAACATAGAATTTGAATTTATCAATTTAAAATTAATTTCCGTTGTCAAAACCAAAAAAGCGTATTTTTAGGAAATAATAACTATAAAAAGATTGACACTTATTTATGTCCAATTTCAAAGCGAAATTACTTAAAATGACCATCATTGGATTAAATGGTAAAAATATAATATAATTATACTTCTAAACCATTAAAATTTATAATTCAACACTATAAATTATTTTGATTAAAAAAGTTGTTTTCAGTTAAAATATAGAATTTTTCACTATTCACCCAAATATGAAAGTTATCAGAAAAACACCAAAAATTTATTGAAACTAAATTATTATGTCCCGATTCTAAATAAGAAGTTTATTTTGTCAAATTGAATATATAAAAGTTTCAAATATTGGATTTAAAAAAATGTTCGCCATTAAAAGGCGGTAAAATTACATTTTTTTGAAAAATACTTCTTTTATCTGAAAAAAATGAATTTGTTCTTACATTAT
This sequence comes from Viscum album, assembly GCA_963277665.1. Classification (NCBI taxonomy): domain Eukaryota; kingdom Viridiplantae; phylum Streptophyta; class Magnoliopsida; order Santalales; family Viscaceae; genus Viscum; species Viscum album. The sequence continues at coordinate 885,611,430 of OY728146.1, read as the reverse complement.
GTCCAAGAAACTCATGATATGGATTCTAAAATTATAAGGATTATATAAAGTTCAAAATTCAGTTAATACTATTCATAACTACTTTTGAACGACAAGTTTGGTAAGTCGTGGTGCGCTTGAACTCAGTGTTGCGTGTAGTGCAAGTTATTGAATTACTTTGAAAAATAACATACTATGAAATCTTGGGGTGTTACAATTACTTACAGACCTGCTATCAAGATAACAGTCACCCTCTAGCCCTTTCACGGGCTATGAAAGTGAAAAAAATTCATTCCTTTTCCATTTTATATTCCCTATACTAAGAAATTTCCTTTCATGCAATAATTGAGCATCAATTTCAAATTGAACATACGCCTCATAATCAGAATCACCCACCCCCAAGCACTTATTCAGAAGCACCTGCTCAGTGGATTTATCCCCTCCCACTTCAAATTCACCGCACACCTGGACAACAGCTCCCACACCTTTATAATGATTAATTGATCCATCCCCCGCACATGCCTGCTCAGCAACCACCTGTTGCATTGCCCCAGCTGAATAGCCTTCAACATATTGTCTTGGTTCCACTAAGGCCTTCTCCATCTGCATCAACGCCGCACCTGGGCCATCCCTTATCTACCAACTACTCTTAGCTTCTAGTTGTGCTATCACATGACTGCAACTGTCTAGCCATGTGCTAGCTTGTGGTGCATACCAATAAGAAGTCTCAAGCATGCGAGGAGTAGATCCTTGAACATTCTGCTCTAGTGCATGAGTAATGAGCTCATCAGCCAAGACACCCACACCCCTTACTTGTTCCTTGTGTAGAGGATGAGAAAAAACAACAACTGCAAATGAACATAGACGAGCTCCAGAATCAGAGACACCATTTCCATATCCCTTCCCCACTAGTGCATCACTATTTATAGGCATTTTATGTTTATAGTCTCGAGCTCAATGGCCAGACTTCCTATAGTTGGTGCACCTAATGCCCAGTCGACAGTTCTCACACACATGCTCGATTGACATATAATCAAAACAATAATCTGAAACATATTCATACTCTATTCCCAACTCAAACTTGAACTCTCCAGCAACCACAAACATTGATTTAATTAAATTGGATCTAAGATCAAATTCAACCAAAACCCAAGAAAAATGTCCAAATTTGGCTAACTGGGTACCGTTTTCAATCTTAATTGGAGATCCTACAACCAAGACAATATCCCAGAGGATATATAGGTTCCAAAAAAACCAACTAAATCTTTTAATACGGATCACGGACCGTACCACATTATTCTTATCTTGAGAAGGATTAAACCAGGGGTCCCAATCCTAGCATCTTAGGACCCCTGGTTTGAGATTCACAAAACCAGAACACGAGGCCTTTAACTAAAGGTCATGTGAGGGGAAAAGTAATATGGTAGTATCCCATACTGAGAGACACCATACAACAACAATCAAAGCCCCAATACTGAAGTAGCCGCGCCCTCAAATCTGCAATCTTTTAGGAGTTAGTCCTCACGGAAGGGGTGATCCATGCAATAATAGAGTGCCTACATTTCATGATCCGATCTTCAAAGAGCTTTGAATCTATTTCAACAAGAGCTAGAGAACCATTCCTCAAAATTCGACTTCGCACAAGCATCGACTCATTTCGAGGGCCCATGAAGAACCTATAATTCATAGCAAGCCATGACGCTTGGGGATTCTCCGACATCTCATCCCGATCAACCTGTTTCATGGAGAGAGAAGGGGGTTATCCCTCGCTACATCCCACTCTGTAGTAGAAGGTAAAGTAACATCACCTAAACCAGATCCCGAACTCGCCTTCTTTCAAGGTCCAATAAAGAACTGCACAGGATCAAAATAGTTATCCAATTGAAGTGCCATCCCAAAGATCGAGCCCTAATCGCCATCAAAGAGGAGAGAGAAGCTATCAGTGACCGCCATCTTCCATATTCTATTATTAGTTTATAAATATGTATATATATATATATTAATAACAAAATAAAAAAATATTTATAATTATCTTCAAATATTTATAAATATATTTATTTATAATTATAATTATAAATAAAAATATATATTTAAATAATTATAAAATTATAATAAATATATTTGTTATATTTTATAAATAAATATATATTTATATATTAATAAATATATAGATGTAAATATATTTATAATCATATACAAATATTTCTAAATATATTTATTTATAATTATAATTATAAATAAATAAATATATTTAAATAATTATAAAATTATAATAAATATATTTATTATATTTATAATTTTATAAATATATATAATTATATAAATATATTTATAAATATATACAAATATTTATAAATATATACAAATAATTATAATTATAATTATAAATAAATAAATAAATATATTTAAATAATTAAAAAATTATAATAAATATATTCATTATATATAATTATAGAATTATAAATATAATAAATAAATTTATTATAATTTTATAATTATAAATAAATAATTATTTATTTATAGTTATAAGTATAAATAAATATTTATTTATTTAAATAAATATAAAATTAAAAAATAATAAATATATTTATTATAATTTTATAATTATTCAAATAAATAAATATTTATTTACACTTATAACTATAAATAAATAAATATTTATTTATATTATAAAATTATAATAAATATATTTATTATATTTATAATTTAATAATTGTATATAATTATATAAATATATACAAATATTTATAAATATATTTATTATATATATATATATATATTCATATTTATAATTATAAATAAGTAAATATATATTTCTTATATATATAATTTTATAAATATATATAATAATATAAATAAACTATTAACATTAGATTTTTATCAGTATTTTTTAAGTGATGATAAATATATTCTTTTATCAGCGCTAAAAAATTTCTAATAATACTCTTCTTTATCAACGCTAAAATTATAGCAGTGATAAAGACACATTTTATCTGCACTAAAAAAGCGCTGATAAAGAGTAGTTTTATCAACATTTTCTATATTAGTGCTGATAAAACTACTTTCTATCAGCATTTTTTTGAAAGCGCTAATAAAAACCTCATGTATTCTTATAAAAAAACCCTGATAGATCATCATCTTCCTCACACCTTCAAGATTTTGCGGAACCATAGTGTTGTCGTCGTCGCTCGCCTTCGCCTTCCCCGCTACTCGCCTTCACTGCCACTCGCCTTCACCGTTGATTGCCTTCGCTGCCATTCACCTTCGTCGCCGATCGCATTCGCCATCGTCACTCACCTTTGTTACTCACCATCACCGCTCACCTTCGCTACTCACCATCATCGCTCGCCTTCTCCATCGCCGCTTGCTTTTTCCGTTGTCGTAGCTCCCTGCCGTCGTCGCTCCTAACCGAACCCGTGCCACACTTCATCAATAAATCATCACCGCTCTAAGGTATGAGATTATTGCTTCTCCATTTTATAGATTCGTGAATTTTTGTAGTCCTGTACGTTTTGGTTTTGGGGCATTTGAAAATGTTCTGGTTGGATCGTTGATTAGCCATGTGTATTGGGACTCAATCAAGGTGTTAAAGGTACCAGTGTAGGCTAGAAATTGAGTCTCAGGAGTGGCTTAGTTTTGAGGTTGAGTTTACTACAATTTTTTAGTAGTTAGCATGTTTATAAAAAGTGTGTATGTGGTGTAAAGGGTTTGGAAATGTTTTGGGGGTGAATTTGGCCATATTTTTTAATTTTAGCAGTATTTTAAAACTTTTTATTAATAAAAATTCTTGCATATGAAAAATATATATAATACATATGCGGTTTGAATGTTATAATTTTCGTACTGGCTAGTTGTGTGAAAACATTTTTCCAATTAATTATTGGAACTACAATAAGTAGAGAATTCATAATTTATCTTGTAATTCTGGATGATGATGATATAGTGTCATAGCCAATTCCCATATATAAGGGTCCCATAATATAAGGGTACCTATACACAAGAGTCCCATTTTTTCTGAAAATTTAGTGTGACAAGTTTGGTTTTGATTTTCTAAAACATGGATAAAATGTTTACAATAATTTTAAAGAGATTTAGGCCTTTTTTCCAGAATATAGTGACCATGCCTTAAATTGTTATCTCATTCCTAATTTTATCTCCAATTGAAATATTCATCAAATATTGTTAGATATTCATGTCATTTATTGTAGGTAGAAACCATGGGTATAGTTAGCATTCCTTGAGCAACTATTCCATGGTTTCTCTCATTGTTTTTTAGATTTCGGAAAATTAAACCCAATTGTGCCTATTTTAAATGTTTTCTCTATTTTTCTTAGTTTCGGTCATGTGTAACCAAATAAACCAATGATATTCAATGAGAAACATCCAACAAGCATAAATTATGTTGTCCCTAAGTTATCCTTCAAGGCTACTCTCGTTCTATGTGTGTATGATGTGTGTTCACATCTATATAATGTGTGATAGACCTAACAATTAAATAAATGGTATATATATTAATTTCATGTGGAAATTTTTTTATTTAGGTTATGAGGGGTCCACTAATAAAATTAAATCTTAGATCATTGGACACTAAGAAAGGAATTCCTTGGACTAATGAGAAAGGAATTATAGGAGGCAACCCGAAGGGTGACACAAGCGAATCTGTTACCATGTAATCCAAAATAGATGCCATATGATAATCCCTAATATGAGAACATGTGGTAAAATGGGTAAGAAAGGTGGTAACCCTAGTTGAATATGGATATAGAACTTTTTTTTGGGAAAGTTCCAACCTCTTGAATTAAATATTGATATTTTAAGCTAGGATGGAATTGTAACCTGTTTATAACTTGGTTATATTTAATTTTAAAATATTATTAAGATCTCAAATCATCTTATGCTTACTTGAAATCTTCTTTTTGGGAAATTTATATTGGAAACTAATCCTCCATAAGATTTTGAGGATGGTTCTAGGGTGGGGTGTTATTCTCTTTGGGTGATAATAAAATGGCATATTGTGATGGTTCTGGGGTGGGGCCCTCCTTCCCCAAAGGGTGATGATATGAGATGGTTTAGGAGTAGGGCTCTCTAATCCATGTGGTTTTTGAAAAATACCTCTGTCCTAAGTTTTTTCATAAAAATTCTTTTCCCTGTAAATTTTAATAAAGTACACCCATTTAAAATTCTCAGTTTATATCCCAAAATTTCAAAAATATAATATTTCCCTAGATTTATTCAAAACCATCAAATTCAAATTTAACATCCTAAAAGAGTTAGAGAAGTATTTCTATCCATTTAAAATTTCACTTCAAAATCTATTCTTAAATTTCAAATTATAGTTCACACACAACATTTTAAATCTAGTCAATTTTCCATTAAAAAATACATTTACTCACATCATTGTATTAAATACCTTGTGTCGCATGTAACAACCCATATTTTCTCAAAGGTATGGATTGTTGTTTTAAAAAATATGAAAATTTCTTTTTTATATTTGTGAAACTATTATTATATTCAATAGCCATATTTTCTATTATGAAAAGGGTTTTCAAATAATATATATATTTTTGTATATTTACATTATTAAATTCAATAGTCATATTTCATCAGTTTTTTATAATGTAAATGTGATTTTTACTTCATTTATACTCATAGAAAAATGGTTTTAATCATTAAAAATATGAATTGAAAAATAGTTTTTAAAAGTGAAATCTTCTCTATTGTATTTATAAATTTCCTTCAATAAGTTTTTTTGATCATGTGGGACGATAAAACATTTTTCAATCTTTTCATTTTTTTCTAGAAATTCATGAGATCCATCTTCAATTGAACATATTTTGTGTATTTATTTTGTTAAATATTAATATCATCAAATCAAATAGGATGGATATGAATAGAGAATAGATCAATTTAAACCGCATGACAAAAGAGTATAAATATGGGGTGAAAGTGTTCATCAAGTTTGAAAAAGATAATGAATATGACCCTTCTCAAATCCTTTTTTCGTGTTTACACTGTTTTTTTCAAGAATAATTAGTCCAAAGGAGTTGGAAGAACACTTGATATGCAATAGGATTGATCGAAGTTATAAATGTTGGAATAGACACAGGGAAAAAGCGATTGTAGCTAGTGAATGGTATAACACTATGTTTTATGGATCATCTGATATGATTACAAGTGTAGATAATGAAGAAGACCTTATTGAGGATGTGATTACAAGTGTGAATGATTATGAAGATTGTATTGAGGAAATGATAATGATAGTTGAAGATTAACTTCATGATTTTTCAAAACTGCTTGAGAAGTTAAAGAGTTGTGAAAATATGCTATTGTATACTGGTTTCAATAAATATATAACATTATCAGCCATACTAAATCTATATAATTTGAAAATAGGAAATGGATGGAGTGACACTAGTTTTACTGATCTAATTTCTCTCTTGAATGATATGCTCCCAAAAGATAACGAGCTCTCTAGCCGAACATGCGACACTAAACGAATGCTACATTCAATGGGTATGATCTATGAAAGAATACATGCGTTTCTAAATGATTGTATAATATTTTTAAAGGACCAAAAATCAATTAAAGAATTCCCAAAGTGTGGTGTTTCTCAATACAAGAAAGATGAATCGGTTCCTACAAAAGTTTTATGGTACTTTCCAATCATTCCAAGGTTTAGGCACTTATATGGAAGCGAGGAGACTACAAGGCAATTGACATGGAATGTGAAATAAAGATGGGAAACTTCATCAACCAAAAAACTCTCCTCATTAGAAGAGAATTGATCATGAGTATCCTAAATTTGGAAATGACCCAAGAAACCTTCATCTTTCATTATCTACAAATGGATTGAATCCTTTTGGTTTTCAAAGAAGCACTCATAGTACATCATTGTTTATGTTGGTAAATTATAAATTTCCACTATGGATATGTATGAAATGAAAATACATCATGTTATTTATTCTTATATTAGGACCAAAACAACTGAGTAATGATATTGATGTTTATTTGGATCCATTGATCAAATATTTGAAATTATTGTGGGATTTAGGTGTTACATTGTATGATGCTTACATAAATGAATATTTCATGTTGAGAGCCATGTTGTATGGAATGATAAATGACTTTCCTTCTTATGTAATTTTTTTAAGATATATCATTAAAGGAAATAAAGGGTGTTCTATTTGTGAACAAGGTACATAGTCAATTAGGTTGAAACATTCATCGAAGACTGTATTTCTAGGACATCACATGTTTCTACCCCGAAGACATAAGTACCAATCTTGGAAGATAACATTCAATGGAAGTTTATAATAATGTACATAATTGTCTCCACTAATAGGTAATAAAATACTTGAGAAAGTAAAATATATGGACCCTTGTTTTGTTAAACCATTTTAAAAAAACCTAATGAAAAATTGTTGGAAAAAGAGATCAGTTTTTTTGAATTACCATACTAAAATTTTCTGTATATTAGAAATTTTATTGATGTTATGCATGTTGAAAAAAATTTATGTGATATTATAATTGTAACATTAATAAATTCACCTAGTAAAAAAATGGAATTAAGGCTTGGTTGGGCATGGTTGAGAAGTGAATATGGGAAGAGTTGGCACCAGTGAAGGGTGAAAAACAAACTTTTCTTTCTCCAATAAATTACACTCTTTCCAGAAAGAAGGGATATTAGTTTTTCAACTTTTTGAATGATGTAAAAGATCTAGAGGGGTATTCATCAAATATCAATAATATCATTTCAATGACTGATTTAATGTTAAAGGGTTTGAAATCAAATGATTTACATATTTTGATATAAGATATAATTATTGTATCTTTACATTGAATTTTTTCCATGAATGTATGTCATATAATAACCAAGATCTATTTCTTTTTCAAATCTATATGAAGCAAATTTATAAACCTAATAAAATTTATAACTATATAAAAGGAAATTTACACCATATTATGTGAACTAGAAATGTTCTTCCCACTAACATTATTTGATATGATGATTCACTTCACAGTTCACTTGGTGAGAGAGATTTGACTATGTGGTCCTATACACTACAGATGGATGTACCCCATTGAATGATATATGAATATTTTTAAATGGTATATAAAAAAAGAAGTCAGCCAGAGGGTTGTATTGCAGAGTGATATATTATTGAGGAAGTCATTGAATTCTATACTGACTACTAGTCCAGTGTGGAAAACATTGGTCTAATTAAATCTCGTCACACTGGATGACTTGTGGGTGAAGAAATTTCTAGAAGATATGTTGTCACAATCCATATTACAGATAGAGAGTAGGCCCACCTTTATGTTTTTCATAACAATTTATAGGCTTCCCCATATGTTTAAACCCACAAAGAAATTATTATGAATTTGAATACATTAAGGGATGAAATATGGATATCAAATACACATAAACAACTATTTATAAGATGGTTTCGAGACCATATTTTTAAGGAGTCAGCTAAAAATATGGATTCAATTTTAGAACGACTTCTATGGATATCCATAGGACCAAGTGTGTATATAATGACCCTGGTATTTATTAGACATTTAAACATGATTTATTACATAAAATTACACTTAATGAAACCTATAAGATCAAGAGGTATATTTTCTTTTGGGATTAGGAACATTACATGAAAACTGAAAACATCAAAAACTATATCTTTATTAAATACTTCTTTTACATGACCACAACATTCCTTCGTACTTAGCATTGTATGGGATAACCTGAGGACATACATAAGAAAAAGGTGAGCTATAAAGACCAGTAAGGGAGTAAACAAGGAATAACATGAAGAATAAAATACATTTTAGGAAATAGGAATATCAATGGAGCATAAGAGAAACATGAACATAAAGGCATGACGTAGCATGATTATCATAACATGGAAATATGACAATAACTTAAAACACTGCATCATTAACATAAAGGAATCAGGTAAACCCATGTCCCAACATGGTTGAAAAATATCCTAAAAGGAATCAGGTAAACCCCTACCCCAACATGACGTATCATAATACTAAACATTACCTAATGCATTTGAGTGCTATTAGGTCACACCCTTCATGAACATTTCAATATCATGCTTAAGATTTCCGTATAGATCATATAACATGGATTCATTAAACATAATAATTTATTCCATGATAAAGGAATATGGAATAAATATATGAAAGTATATAATAAATAATTATATGTGCATAAAGGTGAATACCCTTGATAGAAAAATGGGCACGATATTCACTATAAGATGATTTTGGCATGGAAAATCGTGGTGCAATTTCGACAACATGACATCACATGGGGATTCATAAAATGGGTTGATGAGAGATAAAGAGGTATATCATTATTTATAAATGAAATATACATCAAGGGGATCATGGATCATAATATCCCAATATATTAAATGGAATTTGAGATGCATAATATAAGAGAAATGCTTGAATGTAAATGAGGAGAGAGAAACCCCTTATGGAATTTCGGTATGGTAACAGGTGCACATGGGAGGGATTAATGAGAGTGAAAGAGATATTTCATTATTAAAACATAATAAAGGTAGTTTGGGGGAGGTTTTAAAACATACCCCATCATTTTCAATTGAAACATAAAAGGGTATAACAATATAACGAAACTTGGACAAAAATGAGAAAGGAAGGAAAGTGAGGATCCATTACTTGGATGTGTGATCCCAAAGGCTTGGGAGAGGCTTATTGAGAGATTAGGGGTGCCTTTTGGGGACTATATAGAGTATAAGGAATAGGATATTTGAGCTTCAAATATCTTGAGTGAAGAGTAATGGGTGTTTGGGAGGGTTTATATAAGAAAGGTGGGGGAATTCTTTATTATTTTGGTTTTGGACCCTACACAATAAAATATTCAAAACCACAAACCATCCCAATGTTTTTTCCCATGGTTTATAAAAAAATAGAGTGGTATAAATTATTTTAAAAGTATAAGGGCTGAATATATTAAAATATTTCCTTTTTATATGTGGAGGTGAGTCACACTTTCAAGGAAATTATTTTTAAATCTTAAAATATTTTATATGTCTTGGAGGATTCACTAAGGCTCAATAAAATAAATCAAATAAACCTAAAATTTTATTATTTTAAAGAAAAATATATATTTGGACTAAGATACCCTTTATAGTATTTTATTACATCACTATTGTGTCATTATGATGTCATAAAACACATTATATATTTATACGGTATTTAATTTTTACCCAAATATTTGATTGTCTCAGAAAATTATGAAAAATTTTATATTGGATAATTTCGATGTCATGATTCCAAAAATAATATTAATTTAATATAAATGATTTTCAAAATATGTGAATTTTCACTTTTAAAATAAAAACCAACATTTATTGAAAATTGACTGGTTTTTGAAAAAAACGGTTTTCAAACCTTAATAAAAATTACAATTGAATTCATAAAAATAATACGATCATTTATATTTAATAAAATTAATTTAATAATAATATTTTATTAAAATATTGTTTAATTCAAAAATCCATTAATTCATCAAAATAGATATCTTTAATTGAATTTGAATATTAACCAAAAATACTACTTGTGCTTCTAAAATCATTTACAAAGTTACAATGATAAAATGAAAGTATATTCATTATTCTATACAAAAATAATGCACATAATAATAATGATAAGGTCTTGTTACATACCCCTTTATTACATGAGAATATGTCTTAATAGTAAGGTGTGCGATGGTGGGGATTTCATGGGGCCATTCAGTGAACATAGTTTGGGTCGTGATCTTGATGAGCTTGAAATTACCCCATAAATGGTTTCACTCATGCTTAAGTTGTTGGATATATACTTGGGCTTGGTCTAGGTAAAATCCCATAAATTATATCTCCCTCATAAGCTTCAATAAATGAGATTCATAGAGGATAACCCTACTGGTTGGGGCCATCACTTCCTTTTTCTGTGTCAAAAGGATTTGTTAAAAACCTATATTTATACTAGCCATGTGATCACTGTTCAACATCTATATAATCAATGATAATGATACTTAAAAATTATTTAAACCCAATAATAATAAAAAAGAGTGCATGTGTTTTCTGTATCCATAAGAGATTAAAATAAAGGTAATTTTATTCATAAATGATTGGGTCGTTAAAACCTTCACTACTGGAAATCCTAGTTTTACCAACGGTTATATCCCAACGGTTCTCAGAAACCGTTGGTATAGATGGTTTTATAGACACTTTTACCAACAGTTGTAATGAAACATTGGTATAGAGGAGTTTTTACCAACGGTTCAATGAGAACTGTTGGTAAAAGTTGGATTTCAGTGACCTTTTACCAACGGTTCTCATTGAACCGTTGGTAAAGGTTTGGGCTGAATGTATATACCAACGGTTTTTAAAAACCGTTGGTAAAAATTTCCCCCAAATTGGCAGTAGCCCATCCTCTCCCCCATTCGCGATCCAGAGCCCTAAACGGGAGCTATCGGCGATTTTGGAGGTGCTTCCGGTTCTCTTCCTCCATCCCATCCAAGGTGAGTTATTTTCTTTAAATTTCAGTTTTTATTTTTGATTTTGATGTGTATATGTTTCTCTTTAGGATGAGACCGATTTCTATTCTCATATTCCCACCCAATTTATGTTCCAGCCCTATTTATGTTTCGGTTCTTTATTAAATTCCATGCATATTCCAGCCCATATAGATTGCATTAGACGGTTGTCTAATTTTTTGATGTGCCTTTCATGTTTCATTACCAAGAAATTTTTATTATATGTTATAAAATTCAATCACATGTTTAGTTTTAACATTCATAGTTACTTTATTATCTTGTGTCAATAATTTATATTAATAATCTTTTCATATATTCCATCGTTGAGTGTTTTTACTTGTGCAATAGAATTCCAAGCTCATGTTACTTCATAGTGATTATTTAGATTTCAAAGTGTTTTATTTTTCATGTTAAATTTATTAAAAAGTTTTGTGGACTAATTAAAGTTATTAGATTCTAATTTCCATGCTTTTATGCTTGTTAAGAATTAAATGAAATATGATGGTTGCAATTAAATGAAATTCAATGTTCAATTTTTATCATGTATGGGTGATTAATAAATTGGAATGTGATGAACCATATAATTTAACCATTGTTGATGCAAATTATATACCAAAAGGTTATTGAATAAAAGTTATTCTTGTGAATTTCGTTACATCATAGATAAAATGGTTGTGGTTATATGAGAGATACCTCCGATGGTTCTTTGATCATTGTTTTATGGAGAATGAATGGTTTAGGTCCGGTATTAACAGTAGCTTCCAGTGAGACCATTTTAGTATAAGGGGAAACGAGATTATGATCTACAAGGGGGTGATTGAGTTGGTAGAGACCAAACATTGTTTGTTCCTTGTGTTCAAGAACCATAAATAGAGTGTTCCAATTAGGTGGTCATCAGTAAAGTCGTAGGTAAGATTTCCAAGTCCTGTTTCATGAAGTTGAATATGTGGTGCTATAGTGGTTTTGGATTGTTTGAGGTACTCTTAGTGTATTATAAAACCTCATTTGTTCCATATTCATTTAAATTGATTTAATATCATTTTTTTCACACACATCATTATATCCTCTCAAACTATATTTAGAGTGTATTTTCATTCGTATGGTGTTAAATATTTTAGTAAATGTCCATACTAGCTTCTTTTATGTGTTCTAGGGGTTTAGACTAATGACAGGGCTGCATGATTATTGTGGGGGTATTCTTTTCATATAAATATACCTATACACCCCGACCCCCTTGGACAACCTGACCAACCCCACAGACAGCCCGCCCACCTGGACACCCCGACCCCCCTAGACAGCCCCCCCACCCCCTGGACACCTCCGACCCCCCGGACGGCCCCACCACCCCCTAGACACCCCGCACCCCCCTGGACACGCCACACCCCCTTGGACAGTCCCGCCACTCCCATGATCCTCATCCTACTCCTCATCCTGATCTACTTTAAGAAGTTAAAGTATAAAACTCATATACTCCCAACAGGATCCTTAAGGATTATGTATTCCTTGATCCACTTCTAATATCTTACTGGTCAATCCTTGAATATAGGCATTAGAAATTTTGTATCTTATTTTCTTATATACACTGTATTTTGTTGTATTTCTTAATATGATTCTCATATAGAGTAATGTGTTAGTTATGCTTTTATATAGAGTAAACAATTGTCATTTACGTAAATATTTTTTTGATTAAACTTTAATATTATTGAATTGCTTTAAAATGACTTATTGTGATTTTTTTTACAGAATGGATAGAAGTTTGATGTACGAAACTGATCGGATTTCAACTGATTTTCAAAATAATTTGAACAGCTTTCTAGATTTTTCATTTGACAAGGCTTCAGATAGTGGTCGCATACACTGCCCATGTTTTAATTGTGTTGGAAGACCTTGGTTGAGCTGTGAAGCAGTTAGCTATCATATAACCAAATATGGTTTCCAAACAAACTATTATGTGTGGTATCACAATGGAGAGAAAATGGAATCTCAAAATGTTGATGATCCAAATGATAGGACTGAATTGGAGAGTTTGATATATGATCGGTTTCCATTTATTCGACATGATGAGAAGGAAAGGATGTCCAGCCAACAAGATTTCGATACAAGCACACATGATGCATCCAATGAAAATGATGATGTTGATAGGGTGAAAAAATTGAATGATGCTGCGACGACTCTAGTATATCGGAAATGTGATAAAATGAAAAAGTTGGAATTTTTAATCCGATTGTTTCATGGGAAAACTATGTATGGTATTTCAAATACTGCAATTGATTACATTCTTACCTTCTTGAAGGAATTACTTCCAGATGATGCAGATATTCCCTCAAACCACTGTATGGCATGGAAGTTGGTTGATGAACTTGGATTCTCAAAAAAAAAATTCATGCTTGCCCGAATGATTGCAGCTTATTTTGGGAGGAAACTGCTGAAAGAAATGATTGTATAAAATGCGGAACCTCCCGATGGAAGCCAAAAGATGATGGAACACCATCTCGTGTGCCACAAAAAGTAATGTGGCACCTTCCATTGATCCCCAGATTACAGAACCTTTTCATGTCTGATGAAATATCTGTAAAAATGCGATGGCATGACACCGAGAGAAAAAAGAATAATGAAGAGTTGGTTCACCCTGTAGATGGATTTGCATGGCAGAGATTTGATGCTCGATATCCTGAATTTGCAGCTGACGTGCGTAATGTGAGACTGGGTCTTTCATGTGACAGTTTTAATCCATTTGGGTAGATGCTTACTTCGCACAGCACATGGCCAGTTTTCATACACATTTATAACCTTCCCCCTTGGTTGTGTATGAAAAAGCCTTACACTTTCTTGAGTATACTGATATCTGGCCCTTCTGATCCCGGCAATGATATAGATGTATACATGCAACCTTTAATAAAAGAGTTGAAACTTCTTTGGGATGTGGGTGTGCCCACATACGATGCATGTTCTAAAGACATATTTTATATGCGTGCTGCACTTATGTGGACTATCAATGATTTTCATGATTATGCAATGATGTCTGGATGGAGCACAAAAGGAAAATTTTCATGTCCTATTTGTATGAAGAATACTCGATCGAGAAGACTGAAATATCATCGTAGTTTTAGTTTTATGGGACATTGACGATTCTTTCCAATGAACCATCCATATAGAAACAATCGTCGAAGATTTGACAATACCATGGAGAATGACGATCCACCTCAGGGTATGTCTGGAACTGATGTGATTAATGAATTGAAAGATTTCAGTTATTCATTTGGGAAGAGTGTAATGAAATCTAGAAAGAGGAAAAATGTTTCCAATGATACCTGTTACAATTGGAAGAAGAAGAGTATATTCTTTGAGTTGTCATATTGGTCAACCAACTTGTTACGTCATTGCTTAGATGTAATGCACATTGAAAAGAATATATGTGAAATGTTGCTTTTGATTCTTCTAAATGTCAAGGGGAAGACAAAAGATGATTTATGATCTCGGTGCGACTTGGTAGATTGGGGGATCAGACCAGAATTGCATCCTGTCTATATCAGTGAAAATAAATGGCAAGTTCCATGTGCTTCTTATGTGATGACTCCTGCTGAAAAAAATCAATTTATGGAAGTGCTAGAGACTATTAAAGTTCCTGATGGCTATTCAAGCAATATATCAAAACGGGTCAACAGAAAAGAGTTGAAGTTGAAATCTTTGAAGACTCATGATTATCACGTCCTTTTGCATGAGTTGATTCCAATAGCAATCCGTCATCTCTTGTCCAATAATGTTAGAGTCTCAATTATTCGGTTGTGCTATTTGTTTAGAGATCTTTGTGCTAAGAGGTTGTCCAAATCCCTCGTGCAAAAATTGTTGGCAGAGACACCATTAATTTTGTGTGAGTTAGAGAAAATATTCCCTCCATCATTTTTACATGCATGTTGCATCTGACTATCCATCTTCCGACCGAAATAATTCTTGGAGGACCCGTTTCTTTCCGTTGGATGTATCCAACTGAAAGAAACATGTGCACATTGAAATCATATGTCCAGAACAGGAATTATCCCGAAGGTTCTATTGTGAACGGTTACTTGGATCAAGAATGTATGGATTTCTTCTCAATGTATTTGTCTGATCATACTACGAGAATAAACAGACCAATGAGAAATGAAGAAGAACAGTATGGGAAAATTGAACCCAGTTTTCCATCACTTCCTCAGACAGGAGGAATTTCGGGATCATATACATTGAAAACATTAAGCCTTGAAGAGCGAGAGATGGCACATCGCACAGTGTTGTTCAATTGTGATTTGTTCGATGAGTATATCAAGTAAGTTAATTGTACATGTATCTCTTATCTTATATCTTGTAATTTTAAATATTTGTTAAACTATTATTATTTTTATCTACAGGGAACATAAAGAATTGATATATAGAAAGCATCGTTCTTTATCTTTGAGAAATAAGGAGACTTTTCATATCAAAGGGTTTTCTGCTTGGTTGAAATTTAAGGTAAAAATATTTCTGTAATAACTAAATAAAAATAATATTTAATTAAGTTTACTATTTGTTTATATTTCAGGTATCAAGTTTGCCTACAGACTCTGTTTTTGAGGAAATAAGAGCTTTGGATTTTGGTCCTAATACCATGGTTCGTGCTTGTAAATCACTTGTGATCAATGGATACAAATTTATTATCACTAAACGAGCAAGAAACATGAGAACACAGTATAATGGTGTTATTCTAACTGCCACAACAGACTGTTATTCCAGTTCATCGGACACTAGACCTCGTTATGAAAATGTTGCTTATTATGGTGTCGTGGAGAAAATAATAATTTTGGATTATTACTCGCATGGTCGATTCACGATGATGAAATGTCAATGGTTTGATTCAATGATGAGGCAAGGCACCTTTATTGATGATTGTGGATTTCGAGTTATTGACATGACTCGCACTCTTGCCACCAATGAACCATATGTATTGGCATCAATGGTGAAAAAAGTTTTTTATGTCAAAGATCATCGTCATCCTAAATTCGGTGTAATTATTGAAGTAAATACCAGACATGTTTTTGATGATGGTGATGATGAAGTTGACACTATCCCAACTGCAATTGGAAGCAATCCGTTTATTACTTTTGATGACCGAAACAGCTCAATTGTCAGAGTTGATTGTGAACCCGAAGTTGTGGTGGGAAATATATAGAATCATACAGTCGTGTTCTCACCTACATGTTTCACCTACATCATTCAGTGTGTGTATCCTAGTACTTACCTTCATAACACCATAAATCTTCTATTTCATTATGTTCTTTTTATCATAATGTTTTTTCTATATTTTGTTTTTTGGGTTACACATTAGTTATCTGTTTCTAATTACTTCCATATTTGTTTTCATTGCAGGAAATGACACCCATTGAAGAGAGGCGGCGGAAAAAGATGACAGATAATAATCGTCGCATGTTACAGATGGGTGTTCCTCCACTCATCCCTGTTGTGAGTATTTTATTTGAAATATAAATATTTCAATAACTTATAATATCATGTGTTTACTTTTCTGTCAAATTTTTTTTCAGGATCCACCCCCTAGACGACATATATCTGACGAGGAGCCTGATATTGCTCCCAGTAGAGAGGTTGGTGGTAGGAGGGGGGGGGGGTGGTTTCAGAGATGGATGATCATCTAGTGGTCCCGGTACTGAGGCCGGTGGTATGAGGGCTCGTGAGGCGAGAGTTAGAAGACCCACTACCACAGACGTATCTTCTACGCCCTATTTTGATCCTAGCGTGTCTTCCGGGACATATGAGATATTTAGACCTCCGATGTTTACACTACCAGCTGGCCAGACGTCTATGCCATCATCTTTTGCTTCTGGTTCATTATCTCTGGGCTATTATATTCCACCTTCTTCGACTCCTGCTGCGACACAGTATGTGGCTGAGGAGCATACACTGAGGGACACTCCACCTGTACAGGATATTCCTTCAGCTTCTGCACCCATTGATCTGACTACCACATGTATATTTATATAACTCTCAATTTTTTATACCAAAATTTATTTTTATTATAACTTGTATTGATATTATTTTTCTTTAATAATAGATTCATCTACAGATAGGAGGCGGGGGAGGGGGCGTACTCGCTTGCATGCGGTATGGAACCGCCAGACAGAGTTGATGGTTGAATACAATGTTGATGGACAAATGATTGAGAAATCTGGGCAGCAATGTTGGGGTTTTTTGGCAACGCTAGCCAAATACTCCGATATCATTCTGGTCAGCCCTCTCTCTTGGAGACATCTGCCACCCGAAGTCAAGGATAACGCGTGGGCACAGATATGGGTAAAAAATCTATTGGATTTAATGTAGTATATTTTTGTATTTAAATGAACTAATCAACTTGGTTTCATCTTTGGTTTAACTTCCCTAATGGCGAAGGTGCACGACCAGCATGTTTAAAAGAGATAGGATAGATTTGGAGAGCTTATAAGCATGAGCTGTATGTTGGCTAGTTTGATAGAGTGGGCACGGAGTTAGAGACATTACCTATCGTGGATGACTGCCCGATAGAGCAATATCACCAAATGATTACCCATTGGGCGACTGCCAAATTTAAGGTATTAATCTCATTTGAGTTATTTAAATGAGAGTTTTCATATTTTGCATTAATATAATATTATTAATTATTAATAATTATTTAGGAATCTTTTGAAAAAAACAAAAAAAAAACATTGATTCAAAGCAATACCTCCACACTTTGGGGCGCACAACTATGTCAGATCATGAGAGGCAGCAGGTACGATATAGTTGTTTATAATTTTTCTTTAGGACTTTCCATTTTTAGTGGATCCTACTTAAATTATGTGATTTATTTAATAATGAATATATGATTATACTTTCACTTTATATTGTTTCAATGTCATTACAGAAGCACAAAATGAATATTGAAGGATGTATCCCTCGAGCAAAATTTTTTTGCTCGAGTAGAAGAAAAAAAGATGGAACTGCGGTAAATGAACCGACCCAAGAGAAGATTGTAAGTTTTAATTTGTTTATTTCAAAGTTTAATATCTAATTTGAAATTTAATAATCTATTAATATTTTTTAAAGGCTTCTTTAGAGGCTCTTGATGCCCAGGAGCCTGAAAATTTTGGGCCACACAATCATTTATATCAGGTTTTGGGAGATGAGCACTCTGGTCGAGTACGCTGCCAACCTGGTTAGAATATAGTCCCGACGAGGTATTGGTCATCTTCAGGTATCCATTCTAGTACCACCGAGTTGGAACAGGTCAAGGAGCATGCAAGACAGTCTGATAAAAGGGTCACAGAGTTGGAAGTACAAGTTCAAACAAGAGACAGAGAATTTATGAAACTGATGAAAGCATTATCTTCATCACTTCCACCAGAGGCTAGTGCGGCTTGTCAGACATTTATGTCGTCGATGGGTGCATCATCCAATGCACCAGGCGACAATTCTATTGGCAATCGAGATGATGACATTCCTGGTGATGACGAGGATGCTGAAGAGGAAGAGGGCGCAGATGAGGATGTGGACAAGGGCGAGGATGGGGCCGAGGGAGAGGATGGGGCCGAGGGCGAGGATCATGCCGAGGACGAGGATGAGGCCGACAATGAGCATGGGGATGATGACGAGGACAACGACGAGGACAGATATGGAGGTGGGGATGAGACTAATGATGATAGTGGTGATGGTGATGGTGATCAGAGGCAGATTGATCCATTACATTTTTGAATTTTGTATAACTCTTTATTTTTGAACATGGTTTTCCACTTTGGGGTTTTCCTCTGCTTCATAGAGACGTTGCATTCGGATTCTGTTTTTTGCACTTGATTCTTATTGTATGATTAGTCTACTACCTAGAACTTTAGTATTCCTTGGTACTGTGATACTCATTTTTATATTTTTTTTACTTAGCTTTCTTAGTTAGACATGTATTTCATGTTTATACATGTGGAAAATGATATGGAAAATGTGCTTTGAAGTAGTGGCCGACACCACTCAAAGTGTCTAACTTTTATTTGAAATGGACAGGATTTTAAGTGAAAACAACAACTGGCATACAGAAAATAGACCAAACACATTCGGATTCTATTTAAACTATAGGAAAACGATCCATGGGTCATATGTGACGTTTACGAGTCAACCCCGCCTCAATCCGAGGGCCGGTGTGGCCGGTACCACTCAAAGTGTCTTTCTTTTGTTTAAAATGGATGCGCTTTTAAGTAAAAAAAACCACATATGGAAAATGGACCAAACACATTCAGATACTGTTGATACTTTAGGAAATGTATTCATGGGTCATATGTGACGTGTATGAGTCAACCCCACCTCAATCCGAGGCGCGGTGTGGCCGGCACCACTCAAAGTGTCTAACTTTTATTTGAAATGGACAGAATTTTAAGTGAAAACAACAACTGGAATACGGAAAACAGACCAAACGCATTCGGATTCTGTTTAAACTATAGGAAAATGATCCATGGGTCATATGTAACGTGTACGAGTCAACCCCACCTCAATCCGAGGGCCGGTGTGGCCGGTACCACTCAAAGTGTCTTTCTTTTGTTTAAAATGGATGCACTTTTAAGTAAAAAAAACCACATACGGAAAACGGACCAAAGGCATTCAAATACTGTTGATACTTTAGGAAATGTATCCATGGGTCATTTTTGGCGTGTAGGAATCAACCCCGCCTCAATCCGAGGTGTGGTGTGTCCGACACCACTCAAAGTGTCTAACTTTTATTTGAAATGGACAAGATTTTAAGTGAAAACAACAACTGGCATACGGAAAATAGATCAAACGCATTCAAATTCTGTTTAAACTATAGGACAAGGATACATGGGTCATATGTGACGTGTACGAGTCAACCTCTCCTCAATACGATGGCCGGTGTGGCCGGTACCACTCAAAGTGTCTTTCTTTTGTTTAAAATGGATGCGCTTTTAAGTAAAAAAAACCACATACGGAAAACGGACCAAAGGCATTAGGATACTATTGATACATTAGGACATGTATCCATGGGTCATTTTTGATGTGTATGAGTCAACCCCGCCTCAATCCGAGGCGCGGTGTGGCCGACACCACTCAAAGTGTCTAACTTTTCTTTGAAATGGACAACAGTTTAAGTAAAAACAACAACTGACATACGGAAAACTGACCAAACCCATTCGGATTCTGTTGAAACTATAAGACAATGATCCATGTGTCATTTTTGACTTGTACGAGTCAACCCCGCCACAATCCTAGGTGCGGTGTGGCCGACACCACTCAAAGTGTCTAACTTTTCTTTGAAATGGACAACAATTTAAGTAAAAACAACAACTAACATACAGAAAACCGACCAAAGGCATTTAGATTCTGTTGAATATTTAGGAAAACAATCCATGCGTCATATGCGACGTGTACGAGTCAATCCTGCCTCAATCCGAGGGCCAGTGTGGCCAGCACCACTCAAAGTGTGTCACTTTTCTTTGAAATGGACAACAGTTTAAGTTAAAAAAACAATTGCCATATGGAAAACGGACCAAAGGCATTCATATACTGTTGATACTTAAGGAAATGTATCCATGGGTCATTTGTGACGTGTAGGAGTCAACCCCGCCTCAATTCGAGGGCCGGTGTGGCCGGTACCACTCAAAATGTATTTCTTTTGTTTAAAATGGATGCGCTTTTAAGTAAAAAAACCACATACGGAAAAATGACCAAACACATTCGGATTCTGTTGAAACTTTAGGACAACGATCCATGGGTAATTTGTGACGTGTAGGAATCAACTCCGCCTCAATCCGAGGTGAGGTGTGGGTGGAACCACTCAAAGTGTCTAACTATTTTTTGAAATGGACAACAGTTTAAGTAAAAACAACAACTGACATATGGAAAACGGACCAAACACATTC
The DNA here is from genome assembly GCA_963277665.1 of Viscum album. Taxonomy (NCBI): domain Eukaryota; kingdom Viridiplantae; phylum Streptophyta; class Magnoliopsida; order Santalales; family Viscaceae; genus Viscum; species Viscum album. Next base: position 885,590,001 of record OY728146.1, on the reverse strand, counting down.
AGATACTATTGATACTTTAGGACAAGGATCTATGGGTCATTTGTGACATGTACGAGTCAACCCTGTCTCAATCCAAGGCATGGTGTGGTCGGTATCACTCAAAGTGTATTTCTTTTGTTTAAAATGGATACGCTTTTATGTAAAAACAACCAACATACGGGAAACCAACCAAACGCATTCGGATTGTGTTGATACTTTAGGAAAACAATCCATGGGTCATTTGTGACGTGTACGAGTCAACTCCGCCTCAATCCGAGGCGCGGTGTGGACAACACCACTCAAAGTCTCTCTTTTATTTCAAAAGGAAATCATTTTAAGTGAATACAACTGAAATTTACACTCATCAACGATAGTCGCAAACTATTTTTCATGAGTTGGGTAGTTTCACTAATGGGGTCATAAGTGACGAGACTCCTAAGAAAATACATTTTCACTATATATTATAAACAATACAAGTTCAATGCAAAATTAATCACAAATCATTACATACCCAAACCTAGGATAAAAAAAAGGGATTTTATCGAATTTAAAATTATTATTCAACTCTAATAGATATTTATCAAACTATTCTGCCTATTAGAATTTGATGGGGAGGTGTTCTGGTTGGGGGGTTGTGCATGGGTGAGGTGAATTACCACCGGATGATTGTTGTCATATGTGTTTTTTGGTCTATTTTCGGTGTTTTTTATACTGTTTGAAATATGTATATGGTTTTTGTGATATTTTTTATACAGGTGTATAGTGGAGGGTATATTGAGGGCTGTTGTGCAATGTTTTTTTATGCAGGTGGATGGTAGGGCTACTGGAGGGATTCTGGGGGGCTGCTGTGTAGCAGCTCTGGCAAAGGTTATACCAACGGTTCAGAACCGTTGGTATATCTTTTTCCAGAATTCTGGAAAAGGATATACCAATGGTTCTGAACCGTTGGTATAAGATTTTCCAGAAAAAATCTATCCCAACGGTTTAGAACTGTTGGTATATCCTTTTCCAGAATTCTGGAAAGCTTATACCAATGATTCAGAAACGTTGGTATGGCTTTTTCCAGAATTCTGGAAATCTTATACTAACGGTTATAAACCGTTGGGATATCTTTTTTCTGGAAAATCTTATACCAACGGTTCAGAACTGTTGGTATAGCCTTTTCCAGAATTCTAGAAAAAGATATACCAATGGTTCTGAACCGTTGGTATAAGTTTTTCCAGAATTCTGGAAAGCTTATACCAACGGTTCAGAACCATTGGTATAGACTTTTCCAAAATTCTGGAACACCTATACCAACGGTTTAAGTGCAACCGTTGGTATAGGGCTTTCCTCACGGCTTACTAGCCAACGATTTGGAAAACCGTTGGTATAGTCTATACCAATGGTTTTCCAGCCTATACCAACGGTTTTAAACCGTTGGTATAGCCTACTTTTCTAGTAGTCTCCCCCTTAAGAAAATTTTCCCTCAAAATTTACTTTTCCCACACTAAAATAGATGAGGGTAACTCCGCCTCATCACTTCCTCCAGTTCCCATGTTTCTTCTTCAAATTTGTGGTTTCTCCACAACACTTTTACGAGGGGAATTGTCTTATTTCTTATAACTTTTCCCTATGATCGAAGGTCTTCACCAGATTTTCTTCACATGAGAGGTCATTCTCCAATGATACCATCTCTAGATTAAGTACATGTAATGGGTTTGGTATGTACTTCCTTAAGAGTGATACATGGAATACATCATGTACTTGAGATAGGTTTGGTGGGAATGCTATTCGATAGGCTACTCCTCCGATGTGATCAAGGATATCAAAAGGGATGATGTACCTTGGAATAAGCTTTCCCGTCTTACCAAATCTCATAAACTTATATATATATATATATATATTACTTTTTATTTATATGAAAGCAAGTACAAAATCAATGCAACCCGACAGCCAAAACCAAAACCAAATTAAAACCAAAACCAAAACCAAACCAAAACCAAACCCAAAACCAAAACCAAAATAGGAAAATCAAGGAGGTCTGAAGAAGTGAATACCAAGAGCGTCCCCGATAGAAATGTACACTCCGCCCGGAGGAAGGGATCCAAGGGAATTGAATACCAAGAGAGGGGGGATGGGGGTCACCCTAGAGGCCAAGAATTCGGTAAGCCGATTACCCTCACGCCATGTGTGGAGAATCTTGGTGTCACGGGGAAGAAGAGCCTTGCATTTTCGTATGATATAGGTGATCTGTCAAGGGGGAGATATGTCACCTTTGAGGGAGATCCAAATGATCTTCGAGTCTGTCTCCACTGTAGTCAAGGGGAGAGCCCTCAAGGAGCAAAGCTCTAAGCCGCTGAGCATGGCCTTGGCCTCCGCCACCAGAGGGTCACCAGCTCCATAGGAGGCATTGAAAGCAAGGAAAACAGAGCCAGCTGTATCCCGAACAACCCCTCCTCCTTTCATTCCCCCTTGGCCACACGCCTCGTCAGTGTTGATCTTTAGCCCGTGAGGAGGAGGGTGCCATCTTACCCAAGAACCAGGCATAGAAGGAGGTGGGGGACCCGGTGAGCGTAGAGCGCTGGAGTAGCGACTGAGGGAGGGCGCTGCCTCGTGATGCTTGTGGAGCGAGTCCAGCTCGGTAATTAATAGCCTGGTCCGGATGATCAAACCGTGGGAAGAGGGGCGAGTCCCGTGGTGCCTCACATTGTTCCGCGCCTTCCAGATGCTCCAAAAGCCAGCAGCGAGAATAACTGAACGACCGTCCTCCTCATGATTTGTGGAAGCACCGTTGTACCAGTGCTGGAAGAGCTCCACAAAAGAGGGAATCATACCTGGAAACGCCATATTCTCCCCCAAGGCAATCCACAGCTGACCAGCCTAGTCACTCTGAAGGAAGAGGTGGGTCGAAGTCTCCTCCTTGGGTGTTGAACAACAGCAACATCTTGAGGCAAGTGGAATACCTTTTGCCTTGATAGCCATCTCCGTTGGGATATCATTGGATCGGAACCTCCTGATTAGAAAGTTGAACTTGGCTGGGATAAACTTTCACCAGAGAATGATGCCCCAAGGACCACTAGCCGGCCTAGGAAAGGCCTTCCTGTAGTCCATTGCAGAGAATCTGCCTATAGAAGAACCCTTGAAGATGCACGTGTCCGTGGACTCATCCAAATAGATGTCTTGGAACCGAGCCTCTTGGGGGGGGGGGACTGAGGACGGCCTTGAGGAAGGAAGGATGGAGAGAGGCCTCCTTAATCGAGAGGTGGGGAGCTAGACAACCCGGGAAGCTGAGAAAGCCGCTGCCCCAGTTGCACTCCCAGAAGTTTGAGGTTCCCTACCCGATAATCCATTGGGAGTGCTCCTGAAGAGAGGACACATGGGTGCGGAGGGATCTCCAGAGGGGGGAAGGTTTCCTACCATTCTCCTTGAGCCCGAAGCCGTACTTCCCCCTGATAAAATGACTCCACAAAGTTCAGCCCTCAATAACTTCCCATGCCAACTTGCATTGCAATAAGAACATGGACTCACCCAGGCTTCTCACGTTGATGCCACCATGCTCTAGAGGCTTCGCTAATCTGGTCCAAGAGGCCCATCTTCACCGACCTTCACCATGAGCATCCCAAAGGAAGGATTTAAGGATGGACTCCATCCAGTTGATGACTGACTGAGGGACCTTTAGAACAGAGAGGATGTGCATGGGGATAGAGGAAAAAACACTATTAATGAGAGAAATCCTCCCCCCAAAGGATAGGAAATGGTTCTTCCAATTGTTGATGCGGCTAATAAACCTGTTAGATAGATCCTCAAAGTGCTGAAATTGAATCCTCCTAGGAGAAATAGGGGCCCCCAAATAGGTCATGGGAAACTGCTTCCCATGGATCCTGAGTACACTTTCAGTAATCACCCTGCGTCTTCCCGGGCAGTTCGAAGGAAGGAACACACCACTCTTTTCTCAGTTGATAAGTTTCCCACTCCAATGAGTGTATTCGTCCAAGATCCTCACCAATATCCTGATATAGGGGCTCCTCCCGTTGATAAAGAACATCACATCATCCGCAAAGAGAAGGTGGGAAACGCTAGGAACCTGAGACCCGCAGTGGAAAGGGCGGACAATAACTTGCTGTATGGCCATCATGAAGTACCTGCTAAGGGCGTCTTGGGCCAGAATAAACAAGGTTGGGGAGAGAGGGTCGCCTTGGCGCAGGCCTCTAACAGACTTGATAAACCCACATTGTTTCCCTACCAAGTTGATGTTAAACCAGGGGGAACTATAACAACAGAAAAGGATGTCAATGACAGCTTCCGAGAATCCCATACATCTCATGGTGCGGATGATGAAGGACCACTCCATCCGGTCATATGATTTATCCATATCTAGTTTTATAACCACATTAGAACTCACAAACTTCCTCTTCAAATCCCAAACCATCTCCTGGGTGACCCCAATAGCCCCTTGAATTGATCTCCCTCGGATGAAAGCATGCTGCTCATCCGAAACCCACTGATGTGTGAAGGAGGAGAGCCTACTATTCATGATGGTAGCCAGAAACTTATAGGTAAAGTTACACAGACTGATGTGCCGGTAATGTGAGACAGAGGAGGGAGAGAAAACATTTGGGATCAGGATCATGGTGGTAGCATTCACCATGCACGGGAGAAAGCTACCTCTGAAGAAATCTTGGACGGCCTCAGAGAGATCACATTTGATAATGTTCCACACAAGGAATACCATGTATCCAACATCAAACTCTAGGCCTCGTTGATGATTATCAGTATAGATCTTTTGTCGACTCTGAGAAGATTTGATGTGCTGATGGATGGTCTTAAAATTCTCCACCATTTCTTCAACCATTTATGAACCAAGAAGTTTTTTCCCCAACTTCATCCCAACATGTCGGTGTTTTTCACCTCTTCCCATAAAGGGCTTCATAAGGAGAAATTTGGATGCTTGAGTGGAAACTATTGTTGTAAGATAACTCAACCAGAGGAAGATATTGATCCCATACCCCTTTGAAGTCCATTGATCATGCTCTAAACATGTCCTCAAGTGTTTGGATAGTCCTCTCAGATTATCCATCAGTTTGAGGATGATAAGCTCTACTGAAGTTCAGCTCAGTATTCAGAGCGTGTTGGATACTCTTATAGAACTTAGAGGTGAATCTTAGATCTCGATCAAATATAATTGATAGTAGTACACCATGAAACCTTACCACTTCCCTAATGTATATATGTGCCAGTTGATCCAATGAAAAATCCTCTCGAATCGCAATGAAGTGTGTAGTATTTGTAAGATGATCCACCACAACCCAGATAACATTGTTTCATTTAGATGTCTTCAAAACTCGGGTGACAAAGTCCATGGTGATGTTCTACCATTTCCATATTTGTATGGGAAATGATTACATCATCCTCTTAGACTTCTACCTCTCATAATTCACTTACTGACATACCATACACTTTGATGTATATTTGGAGATATCTTTCTTCAAGTTATCCCACCAATAATGCTCTTGGAGATCCTGATACATCTTTGTGTTTTCTGGGTGAATGGAGAAATTTGAACTATGTGAATCATCCAAAAGTTATTTATTTAACTCCAGATTTGATGGAACACATAGTCTTGACCCAAATCTCACAATTCCTTCTTCATTAACATTGAACTCCAAGGATTTACCTTTTTTGATAGCTTCCACTTTCTCCTTAATTCTCACATCATCTTTTTGAGCATCCTTTAACCTTTACAAAAGATATGGTTGTGAATTAATTTGTGAAAGAATTGATAATATTCCATTCTTTATGATTCCCATGTCCATCTTCACTAGATCTAAGAAGATTGGATCCTTTTCAATTATCATCAATGATAGAATTGTTAGGTCATTTCTACTTAGAGCATCTACCACCTTGTTTGATTTCCCAGGGTGGTAATGGATTGAACATTTGTAATCCTTGATGATCTCTAACCATCTTCATTGGTGCATGCTTAGCTCTTTCTATGTGAATATATATTTGAGACTTTTGTGATCCGTACATATTTCACACTTTTCCCCATAGAGATAATGCAACCACATTTTCAACGCAAAGATCACAGCTTCCAACTCTAGATCATGCATGAGATTGTTTTTCTCATGAATTTTAAAATTCCTTTAGGCATATATGACGAATTTTTCATTATTCATCAACACAAAACTTAGGCCCTTCTTTGAAGCATCACTAAAGATTACAAAATTCTCCCCACTTATGGGTAGTGTGAGAATAGGGGCAGTGATAATCCTCTTCTTCAACTCCATGAAACTTTCTTCACATTCATCATTCCAAGCAAACTTAACTCCCTTCTAAGTTAGCTTGGAAAGAGGGTTTGAAAATTGTGAGAAATTTCTCACAAATTGGCGATAATATCCAGATAACCTGAGGAAGCTATAGATATCCATCATAGATATTGTCCACGAACATCCCCTAATTACTTTTATTTTGGAAGTATCCAAAAATATCCCATTGCTTATGATAATATGACCCAAGAATGAGACATCCTTTAACCAGAACTAACACTTTCTATACTTTACATAGAGCTTCTCCTTTCACAAGGTCTCCAATAGAGTGCTTAAATGCTTCTCATGATCCTCTTTGGTTTTGGAGTATATTAGAATATCGTCTATAAAGACTACCACAAATTTTTCAAGGTAATCTCTAAAGAATCTATTCATCAAGTCCATGAATATTTATAGAGAATTAGTGAGTCTGAAAGGCATTACTATGAATTCATAGTGCCTGTACCTTGTATGAAAAGAAGTCTTGGGAATATCCTCATTCTTTACCCTTACTTGGTAATATCCCGACCGTAGATCCACCTTGGAGAAGTATTGTGCTCTACATAGCTGATCAAACAAGTCATCAATTCATAGAAAAGGATACATGTTCTTCATTGTGATTTTTTGAGCTCACGATAATCAATTCAAAGGTGCATTGACCCATCCTTATTCTTGAGGAAGAGGACTGGTGCACCCCATGATGAAGCACTTAGGCGTATGAACCCTTTATCCAGATTCTTCTGTAGTTTTTTCTTTAGCTCCTCAAGCTCCACAAAAGCCATTATATATGTAGTCTTGGATATTTTCAATTCCCTAGGTATAAGATAAATCACGAATTAAACATCTATTCTAGGAGGAAGACCAGAAAATTCCTTGGGAAACACATTAGTGAATCCCCTCACAGTAGGCATGTCTTTGAGGATGGTTCCTTCCTTATACTCAATCATCTAAGAAAGATATTATTGATCATAGGGAAGCAATATCTATGCTTTATATGATAGTGATAAAGAAGATTCATCCTCTTCCTTTCACTTGTATATAATTAGGGGTTGATTCACCACATGGAGAGTGATTTCCCTCTCACAACAATTTATGTTGGCTCTATATAAGGAAATCCAATCCATGATAATAATTGCATCAAATTCCACCAAGAGAAGTATGATGAGGTTCACTAGAATATTCAATCCACAAATTATGACAGGGGAGGGTTTATATTCATGGGATGAAATAATTTCCGCATTTTCCGTTCTCACCGACATCTCTACTTCCATTCTTTATGGTGATGTTTGGATTGTTCTACTAAACTTTCAGGATATAAAAGAATGCATAAAACTATGGACAATAACCCTAACTTTCACCTTTTGATTTTTATTATACTTTATCCGATATAGACTTAGGTATGATTACTTTTAAACTATTAAATATATAAAGGGGAATCTAATGACAAAAAGGGATAAATTATAAATTACATTTATATGCTTAACTTATGAATTTCTAGGCTTCAATCCAAGTTATCCACGATCTATTTCCTAACGTATATTCTTATGTGATTTTTTGTTACCTTAACAATGGTTTGCACTAAGATTATTAATTTACCGAAGCATATCCCCCAGGAGTGTCGAACCAAGAGTGCGGAAAGGCATGTTGTCGTGCACCAGTTTTTGTTCAGGTCTAGCTCAAAGTAGTGTTTTTGGGTTTTACCCCTAGATACATCTATGCCAGAGCCACCTATACTTTTTTGTATCAACACAGAGATGTACTTTTTTGATAAACAACTTACTCTATACTCACCAAAATTTAGGGATTCTTTTCTTATACTTAGTCTTATACCTAAGGCTTTTACTAGGGCTTTCTAATCCTAATCCCAAAAATAACTAAACCTATCCTCTAATACCAACTATAACAACCCTATTCTTTATTAAACATTTAAACATGCTTTATTACATAAAATAGAACTTAATAAAACCCAAAATATTGATAGTTATAGTGTCTTTGAGTCTTAGGAACATTACATGACAACATTCCTTCGTACTTAACATTACAGAGGATAACCTGAGGACATACATACGAAAATGGTGAGATATAAAGCCTATTAAGGGAGTAAAAAAAGCATAACATGAAGAATACAATACATGCTATTCAATAAACATATCAATGGATAAAAAGAGAAATATGAACATAAAGGCATGATATAGCATGATTATCATAACATGAAAATGTGGAAACAACTTAAAACACTACATCATTAACATAAAGGAATCAGGTAAACCCCTATCCCAACATGGTGAAAAAATTTCCTAAAAGGAATTAAGTAAAACCATATCCCAACATGATGTATCATGATACTAAACATTACCCAATGCATTGAGCACTATCAGGGAACACCCTTCATGAACATTTTAATCTCATGTTTAAGTGTGCCACATAGATCATATAACATGGATTCATTAAACATCATAATTTATTACATGATAATGGAATGTGGAATAAATATATTAAATTCTATAATCAATAAGCATATTTGTATAAAGGTAAGTACCCTTTATAGAGAAATGGGTACGGTATTCACTACATGATGATTTTGGTATGGAAAATCATGGTGCAATTTCGGCAGCATAATGACATCACATGGGGATTCATAAAATGGGTAGATGGGAGATAAAGGGGTCTCTCATAATTTAGACATAAAATGGGAAGTAAGGAGATAATCTATCATAATATCCCAACATATGAAATGGAATTTAAAATGCATAATATAAGATAAATTCTTGAATGGAAATGAGGAGAGAGAAATCTCTTACGGAATTTCAGCATGGTAATGGGTGCACATGAGAGGGATTAATGAGAGTGAAAGGGGTATATAATAATTAAAAAATAATAAGGGAAGTATTGGGGAGGTGAAAAAACATAATAAATCATTTTTAATTGAAAAATAAAAGGGTATAACAATCTAAGGAAACTTGGACAAAAATGAGGAAGGAAAGTGAGGACCCCTTACTTGGATGTGTGATCCCAAAGGCTTGGGAGAGGATTCTTGAGAGCTTAGGGGTTCATTTGGAGGACTATAGAGAGTTTTGGGAATAGGTTAGTAGAGATTTTAAGATCTTGAGTGAAGAGGAATGGGTTATTGGGTGGGTTTATATAGGAAAGGCAGGGAAATTCTTTATTATTTTGGTTTTGGACCCTACACAATAAAATATTCAAAACCAAAACCATGCCATGGTTTTTACCCATGGTTTCCAGAAAATGGGAGTAGTATAAATTATTTTAAAAGGGTAAGGGCCGAAGATATTAAAATATTTCCCTTTCATATGTGGAGGTGAGCCAAACTTTCAAGGAAATGATTTTAAAATCTTAAAATATTTTATATGTCTTGGAGGATTCACTAAGCCTATATAAAATAAATCAAATAAACCTAAAATTTCATTATTTTAAAGTAAAAAATATATCTGGCTTAATATAACTTTTATAGTATTTTATTACACCACAATTAGGTCATTATGATGTCATAAAACACATTATATATTTATACGGTATTTAATTTTTACCCAAAAATTCGTTTGTCTCAAAAAATTATGAAAAATTCACCATTGGATAAATTTGATGTTCTGATTCCAAAAATAATATTAATTTTATCTAAATAATTTTATAAATATGTGAATTTTCACTTTTAAAATTAAAACCAACATTTATTGAAAATTAACGGGTTTTGATAAAAACAAATTTCAAACCTTAATAAAAATTACAATTGACTTCATAAAAATCATATGATAATTTATATTTAATAAAAGTAATTTAATAATAATATTTTATTAAAATAATATTTAATTGAAAAATCCATTAATTCATCAAAATATATTTCTTAATTGAATTTGAATATTAATAAAAAAATACGATTTGTGCTTTTAAAATCATTTACAAAGTAACAATAATAAAATGAACATATATTAATTTTGAACATAATAATAATGCTAGGGTCTTGTTACATATCTCTTTATTACACCAAAATATGTCCTAAGAGTAAGTTGTGTGATGGTGGGACTTTCATGGGCCCGTTTGGTGAACATGGTTTGGGTCGTGATCTCAATGAGCTTGAACTTCTTCCATAAACGGTTTCTCCCAGGCTTAATTTATTAGATCTTAGCTTGGGCTTGGTCTAGGGAAAATCCCAGAAATGCTATCTCCCTCGAAAGCTCTGATAAATGGACTTCATAGGGTACAATCCTACTAGTTGAGGCCATCAATTTATTTTTCTGTGTTAAAAGGATTTGTTAAAACCCTATATTTATATAGTCATGTGATCACTGTTCAATGGCTATATTATCAACAGTAATGATACTTAACGATTATTTAAACCCAATAATAAAAAAAAGAGTGTGTTTGTTTTCTATATCCATAATACATTAAAATAAAGGTAATTTTATTCATAAATGATCAGGTCGTTACAACGTATGTATTATTTTAAAATGGTCATATAATTAATGGTTATATGTTCTATATAAATGAATATGATGAAGTACCATGAAAAATAGCAGAGTTACACTTATGGATGAAGTGATTCATGTTTCTAGTACTAAGGATAGAAATACAATTTATGAAAATATGTCATACTTTGGAATCATCAAACAAATATGGGAGTTGGAGTATACAACATTCCAAGTGACGATTTTTCAATGCAATTAGGTTGATAACATGAGTGCTATTAAAATAGATGAATTGGGATTCATTAAAGTGTATTTAAGTAAGGTTACAAAGATAAACCATTTATAATTTCATTATTGGTAGTACAAGTATTTTATGTTCCAGATCCTATAAACCGAAAGTGGTCAATTATTTTGTTATCGACCAAAACCATTAAAGGGCCAAATGAAAATTCAACCAAGGATGACCCTTTTATTAGGATGTCACAATCATTTCACAGTAGTCCCAATGTATATAGGGAATTTTTTTTTCAAAGGAGACCACAATGAAGGGATTTGGATTCTCAATTGAGGGGTAAAATCTCTTCAACCTTTTTAAAAAAGAGAGTTTAACAATCAGTTTAGTTTTTTTAATATACACTACATTGCCACATGTTATTATATTTTTGCTACTGCATTTATTTAATCTAAATTAAATGTTAAACTAATTATGTAGATAATGACTTTTTCATGTGCTAATGCTCTCAATCCTGAGAAACAATAGGTTTCTCAACCTGCTGCTGGTCCCGGTGTATAGGAACAATAGGTTTATCAACCTACTTCTACTCCTAGTACAGAGGAACAATGACCTTTTACACATATTGATGCTACAAATCTAGTGGAAGAACATATTGATGATGTTGAATTTGGAGAAATGGTAAGCGATGAAGAACTAATGTTTCAGAGAAAACAAGAGCACCATAGTGTGACAGTGTTCACAAAAATTATTAAGGTAAAAAGTAAAGGCATCAAATTTGAGGTTGGGTAGACTGCGTGTATCCATCATATTAATCCCAAAAAGGACATGTTCAATAGTTACATTGATATCATCACTCAAAAACATGTGCCGATTGATTTAGATTCATGGAACCATGTTTTTATCACACTTAAGAGACTAATTTGGGAAGGAATTACAGTAACATTATGACATACTTTCTTTATTTAAATAAAATAAAATAATAAAACATTGAATTACTCTTCATCATCCCTTTTAGAGTGTATTTATAGTAGATAAATCCAACAAGAAATATGTATTAATTCTTGTTGGAAGGATTCATAGAGTCTTTCCCGCAATTCTAACAAGATTTCATCTTAAAGATGCTGAAGAGAAAATAAAGCCACACTCACTGCTTATGTATGCACACCTAATAACCTAAGAAGCGTGGGATGCTTTTACTGGACATCATACATAGATGTCTTTTAAAGTAAATTGTAGCTAGTAATACATTGTTTTAAAATATGTGTATTCATCACGTTGATTGATTTTTTATTTATTTATAAAACATCAACTAAGTGCTGAAAATAAGGAACATGCAGAAAAACCAGCACACCCCTACCATAAAGTAAGGATGAGGTACACTTAACTTGAAAAAATGGTATATATTTTAAATAATCCATAATAATTTTATGTGACAAGAAACAACAACATAATTATGTTCCTTTATTGATATATAGATTGATAAATCCAAATCCAAAGCCACTTCCATCCCACATCATATTCTATGGACAGAGGCATGTATAAATAATTATGGGATACTAATTGATGAAAACACACAAAAAGTGTGGGAAACATGTGTAAGTATGACATAATAATAATTTTTTTCTTTAAATCATTATTAGATAACAATGATTAATTATTTTCCTATATTTTATATATGACATATTCACAAGAATCATCAATACCTATACTGGATGAACACATATTATCAGTGGCCTTGAAGTATCCAAAACAGTATGGTTTCATCAGATGTGCAGGTTTTGAGGTGACACCCCAAAAGTATTTTGCAAAAAAAAATAACAATAGGAGGAAACAGATAAAGAAATGGTAGAGATGAAAGAAATATTAATTGACCTTGAAGAACAATTTCATTGGTAGACTAAGTTGCTATCAAATTTAATGGGGGGGGGGAGAAAAGATAAGAAACAACTCAAGAAAAACTAGTGCATGAATATCCCACCCACCCCACCAACTTTGAGGAGATCCATCCCCCTCAAAGAGCTATATTATTTGAGGTAATCAATATTATAATAATTGTTTCTATGAAATGTGAATTAGACAAACACTAATACCTTTCCTATACTGATATTCTATAGGGTGAAAATTACTGTGATTTATATTTATGAATACTCACCCATCGCCTTGTAACGATGGCTATGGTGTTCAATATCCAAGAAGACAATCTACATAACTGACCACTTCCAATAGGTCATGTGAGAGTGGCGATTAGCATAGCCCATGAGCTGAGCACTAAGCTATTTGTTCCATTTGATGATGAGGATATTTATATGATCGACCAAGCTGTTGGAACATTCGTCTCATGGTTGTAAGATCTTGTAAAGACACATGTCGATAAGGAGATATTCATTTCCAATTTATTTTTCATGCTAAACCTTTAACAATTAATGGAAAAAAGGTCTGAACCAATGAATTTTATTACAAATGGATAAAAGGAAGGGGGTGAAATTAAATGTTGACTCAAAACCATATAAAGGATGAACCAACCAATCAAAAAGATATTCTGAAAACACCTTTACCCCGCCCGTTCAATATTCACATTTACTAACATTGAAGGTTCATGCAGATATAAGGTTACAAAATGGTAGTAATCACATAGTTGATTTTGAAGAATAAATGTATGAATATGATGTTATAGACTACATTTATCTTTAGAATGTAAATGAAACCCTCAACTATGAATGTCTAGGAGGCTCAGTTGTAAATGTATACATAAGGTATGTTTTCCTAATTTGTTTTTCCAAAAGCTGATATAATATGTTAATTATGACTAAATACATTTTATATTTTTTTTCAGGTGTATAAATTAAAACCAATTGAAGGTATTAACCCATGAACATAAATTTGGACTCATTATTCCTTGCATAACTTCTATAGAACAACCTAAAATAGATTCAATAAAAATTAATGAAATAGTGACAAAACTGGCGAAATCATTTGAAAGAAAACTTACAGATGATATACTTTTATTAATACCAATTATGTAGGGGTAAAAATATAAAATTTAATCATATCAAATATATTTTCATTTATTTATTTAGTTATTACTTTTTGTGTTTTTAGAAAACATTGGATGCTCATTACGGTCAATTTTGATACTCTAAATATTTATTTCCTAGATTCATTGCATGGATATTCAACAAACTAACCACACATGATGGATTTTTTAAATTTTTAATACACTACATCCAATGTTTTAGAACTAAAATTCAAGTTATAAAATTTATATTATGTTTTAATGAGATTTTCTTTATGATAGGGTAGTGTTTAAATATCATGAAATTCATGGCATGAGGATAGAATTAAGCACAAGGAGCCTGAAAAGTTCTAAAACTAGATAATTTTTAGGGTATATATAATAATATTTCACTATCCAAACACATATAAAAACAAATTAATTATTTTTCTCAATGTTTCTTCAGTTTTCAAAACAATCAAATATAAAATATTGTGGTTATTATGTCTGTAAATTTATGAGAGAGATCATATTCCATCAACAGTCTAGTATCCCCAAAAAGGTATTTTAGAAGATAATCACTATTTAATTTAAAATATTTATTAATTATTTTTATATTTATATTTTTCTAGTACTACTATTAATACTGAAAAAAATCATATTCATAAGATGATATAGATTTTGTTAGAAATGAATGGGCAACATACCTAATGGAATAATGTACACAAATAACATGAAGATGTGATTTCCATATAATTAATGGATTGTTTCATATTTATATTTAATTAATTTCTTTTTAGTATTACCCATATAAGATTTTTTTTCTTATATAGAAGGATTCTTTTGTTTGAGTTGGGGTGGTTTGTTCGAAGCTGTTTATGCTCATGAGAGATTGAAATTTGAGGCTGCAACTGAGATAATGACAATAAGGAAATGGGTCAAGAATGTATACAAAAATCATGAAAAGGTAAATTCCTACTACTTAGTTAATTAATTTTATCATAATTTTATCTACTATTTTAAGTTATTTTACTTGTCATTTTTATCTAATACTTATTTTTTTTTCATAGATCTTCTGGGAAGTTATATTTTTCTTTCAACTATCTGCAACAAGCCACAAAAGAGACAAAATGATTCTTTCTTACAATGTTACCATGATTTCCATTGATTTTATTTGTTTAACTTCCAATAATTTTTATTTATTTGATTTTCTTATCACAAAAAAACTTCTCGTTGTTGAAAACCAGAAGAGTAGAGGAAGGTTTTTTGGCTAAGAACATTAACTCAATATACAGTGTTGACAATTAGACAAAGAAATACAATGGAATGTGTTGTAACATTGGAAATTCATATTTTTTTTATACTTTAATATAGTTATCCATAATTCATTTGGGATGTTTATAAATCAATGACAATGCAATCTGAAACACAATGTGATTGGTATGACTCCAAGTGCGTCTTTTTATTTAAAATTGATGTTAATTTTAGTAAAAAAGACAAATTGTATACTCAAAACAGAAAAACACATTCATATTGTTTTGATACTTTATAAAAATGATCCATAAGTCATTTAGTATGTGTAGGAATCAGTCGCACCATAATTTGATACATGATGTGCCCGACATGACTCAAATTGTCTGTTATCAGTTTAAAATTGATATTTTAGTTCAACAAGTTCCACTCACTAAAAATCAAGAAAATATTCTTGTATTGTCTTGATAATTTAGGAAAATGATTAATAAGTCATTTGTGATGTGTAGGAATCATTCTTGCATCAAACCGACACACGATGAAACCGATATGACTGAAAGTGTGTGTTTCCAATTTAAAATGACATTTTAGTAAAAAAGACAAGTGACATACTAAAAACCAAGAAAATGAATTCATATTATTTTGATACTTTAGGATAATTATCCATAAGTCATTTTAGATATTTATGAATTAACCTCACCTTAATCTAATGCACGGTGTGATCAATATGACTTCAAGTGTGTCTTTTTATTTAAAATTGAAATTAATTTTAGTAAAAAAAAAACAACTAACATAGTTAAAACCAAGAAAACACATTAATATTATTTTGATAATTTATGAAATAATCCATAATTCATTTTTTATATGTATTAATCATCCTAAACTATATTTAATAAATGATATTCCTAGTATGAATCAAAGTGCCCATTATCAGTTTAAAATTAACATTTTAGTTAAAAACGTGTTACTCACTAAAAACAGAGAAAACACACTTGGATTATATTGATAATTAAGGAAAAAGAATTCATAAGTGATTTTTTATGTAAAGGAATTAGTCTAACATAAAACTGACACATGATGTGATCGTTATTACTCAAAGTACGTGTCTCCAGTTTAAAATGACATTTTAGTAAAAAAGACAAGTGACATAATCAAATTTGAGAAAACACATTAATATTGGTTTTATAATTTAGGAAAACTACCCATAAGTCATTTGGGATATGTAGGAACCAGTTTCACCTCACTTTGATTCACAGTGTGACCGGTATGACTCAAAGTGCATCTTTTTATTTAAAATTAACATTAATTTTAGTAAAAAAGGAAACTTACATACTCAAAACTGAGAAAACACATTTGTATTATTTTTATACTTTAGTAAATTATCCATAAATCATTTTTGACTTGTATGAATCAACTTAACCTCAATCTGATACTTGATGTTCCTGGTATGACTCAAAGTGTCTGTTATCATTTTAAAATTGAAATTTTAGTTCAAAAAGTGTCACTCACTAAAAACCAAGGAAACATGCTTGGATTGTCTTGATAATTTAGGAAAATGATTCATAAGTCATTTTTGATGTTTAGAAAGCATTCTCATGTTAAGGAGATACACGATGTGACTGGTATGAATCAAAGTGCATGTTTCTAGTTTCAAATGAAATTTTATTAAAAAACACAAGTGAAATACTAAAAACTGAAAAAATGCATTTGGATTATTTTAATACTTAAATTATCCATAAGTCATTTTTGATGTTTAAAAATCAGTTTCACCTCAATACGATGCATGATGTGACCGGTATAATTCCAAGTGTGTCTATTTATTTAAAATTGACATTAGTTTTAGTAAAAATAATAAGTAACATAGTGAAAACCAAGAAAAATCATTCGTATTTTTTTGATAATTTATAAAAAATATTCATAAGTCATTTATAATGTGTCTGAATCAACCCCACATCAATCCGACACACGATGTGACTGGTATAACTCTAAGTGTGTCTTTTTATTTAAAATTTACATAAATTTTAGTAAAAAGAACAAGTGACATACTCAAAAACTGAGAAAGCACATTTGGATTGTTTTGATACTTTATTAAAAAGATCCATATGTCAAACCCTGGCCCCAGACATCCTCGAAGCCAGTGCAGAGTTGAAATAAAACATGGCGTTTAATTTTATTTTTAAAATGAATGCTGAAAACACACACATGTTCCACTAGAGAGGATCTTTTTGGTTTAGGTACTGGAGAATTGGATACAATTATTAAATTTCTTTCAAAACAAGAAGAGAAAGAAACTCCACAAAGATTCCACTAGAAAAAGTAACTCAAATCTACTACAACTGTAAAATTTAAGTTAAAATTTAGGGTGAGTATATGAATGCCCTGTAAGAGGTTTTAAACTAAAATAATGCTGAAATTGAAACCTCTTGAAAACATGGAAAGCATAAAATAACATTTGATTGTAAAATACAAGTGAACATTTCAAGGCATATTAACAAGGTTATAATGAAACATATTCCAAACATAAGCATGCTCATACGAATTATAGGGTGCGCAACATATAAAGTAATAGTCATTCTAACTTTAATAAATGTGACATGAAAAAGTGTAAGTACCATATTTACAACTGGGAGTAATACATGATCAGTGTTGCGCATAAGATAATAAATTAAATTTCTATCATTAATAACTGTGAGCCATAAATTGGAAAACAGATCTCTAAGTGCTGAATACACATTATACCATAAACATTTACTTCTTCTGATACTCATAAGTACATGATCTTAACCACAAATATTATACTAGTTGAATATCTACTTGGTTAATTAATTATCATAAAAATAATGAAGGAAATATATAATTTTGGTCTGTGTCAAGGTCTCGTGCCATGACCTGATTTGTCTCATGAGAACTACCGATGCATCATAGGGATTTCATTAACCGATCCCTAACCCATAGGGATTTCATTAACCAGTCCCCAACCCATAGGTCCTTCATTAACCGGTCCCCAACTCGTTTCATACTGAGTCCAATACATTCCTAATATTCCAAGTAAGGTCGTATATTCAAAGTGTCCCATACCACTTTGAATATTTAATTTCTCATTTAATATTATTCAAGGTGTCCCATACCACTTTTAATAATTTAGTTTCTTAATCCATAATTGGTCATAACATTTTAATTACATACTTAACATTTACATATAAAAAGTGAGTTATGCTTATAAGTGTTAATAAAAACACTAAAAACTGCATGGCTATGAAAATAAATGACAAGTATAATAGGTGGATTATAGCATATGTGACAACAACTAAAGCACATAAAATACAGGTTTGTCGCATAAAATGATAACCCTAAAATCTTAAATCTTATCACTAAAATAAAGGAAATACATAATGGAAATTAATCAATGATTGGATAACTAATTAAAAGGTAAACAGATATTTCATGTGGGGTATTAAACACATAGTTGTATAAACATTCATTACTTGTGTGATTATGTATAACATATCATAAAGGTATTCTTAATTATTTACACACAATATTACGAATTGAAGAGCATGAAAATCAGCCATAACTAATACCATTTAATATTTATGAAAATAAGTGAATAATACATATGTATATAGGACTAGAAAACCCCAAAAAGTATACTAATGAATTCTCCCTAATTACTAAACACATAAAAAGTATAACATTTGGAAAATCCAAAATCATTTAGGGTTTAGTGTTGTGTAAATCCGTTTATACACAAGGGTGTATATAAAGAATTATATTTTTAAATAAAAACCTTTCATATCTAAAAAACAACATCTGTTATTCATCCTTAGTAATCCTTGGAAAATTATAAATAAGATTGAGGATCAAAGTTTATATGTATAAACATATATTAACATAACCTAATATACATTATGTACTAAAGGGTTTACACCAAAAATCCAATGACACATTTATTTCCTGGAATATATTAGGAACAAAACTTTCTTAATTTAAAAATTTCCTTAATATATTACTTGTAATATAATAGGAACAAAAGTTATTTAATTTAAATTCGTAATATAAAACTTTAAAGGTTTATTTATATTTATGTGTATAACTGATTATACAGTGTATATATATGGATCTTACACCAAGATTAATTGACACTTACATGTTTTTCAAACAACATCAATTAAAAATTAAAATTCAATTGTTAAAACACTAAAAACTGGTTGGATAGGTGAGTTACATAGACCATAAGATCATATATATATATATATAAAACCATATATACAATTATACATATAAGAGTTTTGTACAAAATATAATTTCTTAAGTTTTAAAACACTACTTAAACTTTGAAACTCAATGTTTAAAAGTCTTAAAATTGGACCTGATAGAGGTTTATCTAAAATTTTATGGTTATATAAATACATATACAACTAAATATATAATGTATATAATTTGTTTTCTCACAAGGAAGACAAGGTTTATTAAACCCTTACCTGGTTTTGAAGGAGGAGAGGAAGTCCGGAGAGGCCTGATGGAGGCGCTAGAGAAGATGAACACCCATAGGGATTGGGTGAAAAAGAGTTGTATATATAAACTATATTATACATAAATTATATAAAACATATTTAATGTCGCTTTCTGTAAAACTAAGACCCACTCAGTTTAAAATAAGGTTGACCATTTCGGTCTTGTGGAAAATGAGTGAAAGGAGGGCCATGTAGTCACGAGTGTGGAAAAATGAAAAAGGAGGAGTAGCATGGCTACTGGTGCGGCACACAAAGGAGAAAGAAGAGGAGGGTTATGGGTTTAGGTGTGGAAAACATAACATATGATCGAGATTGACAGAGAGGAGATCCTACGGCTATAGAATGTCTACAGATTTTAAACGAAATGATCAGTTGAGATCAAATGTGGATTGGATCGGATGGCTACGAAAGATTTGAGGTTTTAAAAAGACTTGGACAGCTGCAATTAGATTTTAATGGATTGGACAACTGAAAAAAACTTGGTAGATATACCACAACCACATGGTTTGATAGCTGGACTAATCATATGGTCCTCATTCTGCACGGCGAGATCTGACGACCCAGATCCGATCCCACCTGAAAACCATCATCCCACATCGAAACAAGATGCATTTCACTGCTCCCTTATAATCCTGGGACTCTCAGCCTTCATCCAGATTACTCCCTCCCCCCTCCCGATACCGCCCCGTACTGGGTTCTCTACGGGCATGCTCCTGCGCCCACCCACGCCTCCATGCCACCCCGCACGATGGCATGCTTGGTTCCCTTGCACACGCACACGCCCTTGCGCGCTTAGGGATTTATTTTCCCCCTGCGCACGCGACCTAGCACACACCTTTCTTGCGCATTTCCACCCTAGGCCATTGCCAGGGGTTGTGGGTGAGATTCCCATCAAGTCCTTGAGTGGTTTCCTAAAAGGTGGCCCCTGGATAGGTGGGGTACTCACCTATATTTTAGAAAAGTAAAAGATTATTTTTTTTGTTAAATATAAAAATTAGTTTTCATATACATATATAGGTGTATTAAAACAAATATTAATTCTCTATTACAACTAAAAAAAGTCCTAAAACCAATATTTTCCTTAGTTTATAAAACACAAAGTTATAAATCAAGGTTTAGTACTTCATAAAAAAAATCTTATATTAGCATTACAAAAATCAAAAACATATTTTTAGTTAAGACCTTGGTTTTATACATCCAAGGGTGAAAACATTTATAAAATATTTTCAAAAAATTTAAAATATTTAGATATATATAAGTCACCAATTATAGCTAAAATATAAAATAAAGAATTAGTTATTATTTTCATTTGTCCAAAGCACAATTTCAAACCCAAAAATACGTTTCTTTGTACCAAAACCAAGTACATACCTCTCTTGGTATTTAAAACACAAGGGTTATGATTCAAACCCATATTAAACTTTAAATCATTATCCCTTTAATATATATCAAAAGAGTTTATTAAAAATATATTTATAGTTGTAACTTCAACGAACACTTTACACTTGGAAACTCATTATACTAAGACACTTTAAATTAAACCCCCAAAATACCCAATGACTATAAGATCTTATAGCCATTGGAGACTCAAAAATCACCTAAAGGAAATAGTCAGATTGTCTGTAAGACCTTATAAAAACATGCATTAGGATGTGCCAATTTCAAGACGATTTGACGAATATGGTTCTTATCATCCCACTGATTCTCAGTATGGTTATGGTGGTTATGGCTATACTGTTCTTTGTGGTGATGGATCCGAAGGACATAAACTATTGTCTTGGGATTTTTGTTATATTAGGTGGTATCCCTATGATTTTAATAGGTCTTTTAATAGGTGTTTTGGGGTAGTATGGTTTCCTTTGATCTTGTTGTAATTTAAACACTTTAGTGTTTAATTAAATAAAATGCCAAGTTTTGTTTGGATAATATGAAAATTAAACAAAATAAAAACATAATATTATTATTACATGGAAAAAAGGTTTGGGGAATCACACCATAAGTCATTTTTGATGTGTAGGAATCACTCAAACCTCAATTCTATACACAGTGTGACTAGTATGACTTAGAGTGTATCTTTTTATTTAAAAATGACATTAATGCAAGTAAAAAGAAAAAGTGATATGCTGAAAACTAAGAAAAAACATTCATATTATTTTTATAATTTATGAAAATGATCCATGGGTCATTTTTTATGTTTAGGAATGAATCGCACATCAATTCGATGCACGGTGTGACTGGTATGACTCCAGGTGTATCTTTTTATTTAAAATTGACATTAATTTTAGTAAAAAGATCAAGTGACGTTCTGAAAACCAAGGAAATAAATTTGGATTATTTTGATACTTTAGTAAAACAATCCATGAGTCATTTGTGAAATATAGGAATAAAAAACACCTCAATCTGATGCACAATATTTCTGATATGACTCCAAGTGTGTCTTTTTAATTTAAATTGACATTAATTCTATCAAAAAGAACAAGTGAAATACTAAAAACCAAGAAAAAACATTCATATTGTTTTGATACTTTAGTAAAATGACCTATGAGTCATTTTTGATGTTTAAGAATCACCATCACCTCAATTTTAAAACGGTGTGACCGGTATGACTCAAAGTGTCCATTATCAGTTTAAAATTGACATTTTTTTCCAAAATGTATGTCACACCTTGAAAACCAAGAAAATGCACTCTGATTGTATTGATAATTTTGGAAAGTGATTAATAAGTCATTTTTGACATGTAGAAAGTAGTATCACATCAAACTGACACATGATGTGACCGGTATGACTCAAAGTGCATATTTCTAATTTTAAATGACATTTTAGTGAAAAAAGTGACATACTAAAAACTAAGAAAACACATTCAGATTGTTTTTATACTTTAGGATAATTATCCATAAGTAATTTGTGATGTTTAGGAATTATATGCACCTCAATCACACACATGGTGTGACCTGTATAACTCCAAGTGTGTATTTATTTAAATTTGACATTAATTTCATTAAAAAGAACAATTAACATACTCAAAACTTAGAAAATGAATTTGTATTATTTTGATACTTTAGGACAATGATCCATAACTCATTTGTGATGTGTTGGAATAAAAAACACCTCAATATGATGTATGGTGTGACTGGTATAACTCCAAGTGTGTATTTTTATTTAAAGTTGACATTTTATTAATGCATTCTTTCATATTAATGTTTAATTTATTTCTTTATAATATTACTAACATAAGATTTTTTTTCGTATATAGGTGGATTTTTTTATTATATTGAGGTTATTTGTTTTGAAACTGATACCATGGGTGGAATTTTTTGATAGGGGTTCAAAAGTGCCAAAGACGACGAAACATTAATGTTTTTAAATGTTTGTGGATAATAATTGAAAATGTAATTATACAAAACATTGTTTGAAATGTATATAGCAGTGTTTTTTGTAATTGTGATGTAAAATTTTTTTATATTAAATTATATATTTTTTCTATAGGTTACAGGTTACTACATTGTGTTGTTATACAAATAGCACACTGCAGAAGGTGGAGCCTTTATCAATTCTATTTCTAGCTCTGATAAAAGTGACCCCCTTTAACAACATTGAGGATAAAAATTCCTTTTCAGCACTATTAAAATCGTTTTTGAGTATTGTTAAAGGGAATATTTGTAGTAGTGTTTCAAAATAATATATTAATTTTTTTATGATACCTACACTGATCACACACATGATGCTTGTATAAAAAATAATCATATGTATTTTGATTTATATCATAACCTAGTAAATAAAATATATGGATGTTTTTTATAAAACCATTATATATATAATGTATGATGATATTTTATAAATTTTTTCATATATTGTTTAAGATAGTTTGTTGGGAAACCATCACATATTATTACTAAATATTTTCAGTGGAAGTGTAAAATGAAATTTTCCTATGAACCTTTACACTATAATTTTCCATAAAATGTTACAACTATAATTTTATAGTAAAATATTTATCTGGAATTTTCCTGTGAATTTTTGTACTATAAATTTCCAATAGAATTAGTGTCTTTAGTATTAGTTTTTTGAGTGAAAGTTACTAATTGAATCATTAAAAACTACAATGATAACTTTTTTGAGTTGTCTACATGAATTTTAAATTGAATGATTCCATTGGACATAAATGTATGTTTCCATTGAGATTTTCTATTTGAAGTTTCAATTAATTTTTTTCAGAAGAAGTTTAAAAAGGAATTTTTTAGTGAATGTTACACTGGAACTTCCATTGAAAGCTCCACTAGAACTTACAGTGAAAATTTTCACAGAAATTTTCCATTGGATGTTGCAAATGGAATTTTTAGTGCAATATTACACTGGATTTTTTTGTAAAATAATACTTTTAAATTAGTTAAATTTCCAATTAAACTTTTTTTTAAAATGTTCATTGAAAATTTTAAATGAAATATTTCACTAAAAATTCTAGTGAAAGTTATAATGAAAGTTTCCATTAAAATTTTTAATGGATATTTCCATTACAATTTTTAATAAAAGTTTGTGGCTTAATCGATGATGTTTCTACTAGAATTTTTAATGAAACTTTTTTTTATAAATGTTCATTGAAAATTTCCAATGAAATATTTCAATGAAACTTTTAGTAAATTTTTTTAGTAAAAACGTTTAATAGAAATATCCACTATAATTTTTAAAGAAAGTATCTAGATTAATTTTTCATGACCACCTCCCTCCAAAGATACCGCAATGAGGAGAGAGAGATAATGTCTCCCAAGTCCTGCCTCCAGTAGACCATGGGTTTATTACTACCACTGAGGGTATAAAAATTTCATGAAATGGGAGGAATTACCCGCTATAATAATATAGGATAGGGAGATAATATAAATCAACCATAATAAACTATATAACATAATATTAAAAGAAACCAAAACCAACCCAAAATTCATGTATAAATAAAACTGATATAGAAAAAAACCTCCAATGTAAATACCCAAAACAAAGATAAAGCAGTGATACAAAATCTATCCAAATATTTGAGCTAATAATGTCCAGAACGGTCCACATAGTCCTCCTGAAAACTTGGAAATCATTTTATATACATAGGGTGAGCATACAAGTATACTCAGTAGAAAAATAAAAGTCTCTCAGCCACATGTGAAAGAAGAATACTAATGAACATGTGATCAAACAACAAAACCAACACCTAAAATTGTCAACTATCTCCACTAGAAATAATGGATTTTGAAAACACTAATAAAGGGCCTTTATCAGTGCTTATAAAGATCAGAATGCCAAAGTGATGTTAAAGGGCATGCTTTATCAGCGCTTGCAAAAAAAACTGATAAAGGAAACACTGATAAATGGGGATATTTTTCCAGTCCTCTCTGAGACCACCCCTCCCCCTACTTTATTAGTGCTTCCCCATTTCTCCAAAGATACCACAATGAGGGGAGGGAGATAATGACCCCCTCGAGTCCCACCTCCAGTAGGCCCCAGATTGGTGACTAACATCAAGGGTATAAAAATATCATAAAATGGGAGCCATTACCCTCTATAATAATATATGATTGGGAGATATGGTAAACCGTCCAAAAAAACTCTATAACATAATATAAAAAGGAACCAAAAAAAACTCACAATGCATGTATAAGTAAAACTGATTTAGATAAAATTCTCCAAGTTAAATACCCAAAAGCAAAGCTAAAGAAGTGACAAAACAACTATCCATAGATACGAGCTAATAATGTTCAGAACAGTCCATGTAGTCCTCCTAAAAACTAGAAAATCTATTTATATATGTAGGGTGATCGTATAATCATACTCAGTAGGAAAACCACAGTCTCTTGGGCACATTTAAAAGAAGAATACTAATGCACCTCTGGGAAAACAATAGAACCAACACCCAAATAGGTCAAATATCACCACTACAAAATGGATTTTAAAAGAACTAGTAATGAGCCTATATTAGTGCTTATAAAGTGTTGACTACCAAAGCACTGTTAAAGAGTAGGATTTATTAGTGCTCTCAAAAAGCGTTGATAAAGGTAGTGCTGATAAAGAGAGATTTTTTTTCTGGACCCCTCTAAGCCCCCCATCAGTGCTTCCCCACCCCCTTTATCAATGCTTTGTGAAATTTCAGTCTCCTATGCACAACTAGATTTGATCTATGTACCTCTCCATTATAACTCAAACACCTTTAACACTACACCAAGATGTTTTAATGCCTATTTTATGATATTTATGTTTATTTATATATATATTTACACACATATATATACTTATATTTATTTAAATATATTATATATTATATATTATATATTATATATTATATATTATATGTTATATTCATTAACATATACTAAAATATAATATAAATATATATCTATTTATTAATACACACATATATGTATATATAAACATTATATATATATTTGTATAAGTATATATATACATATTAATATATTTTCATTATGTAAAAAATGGTTAGATATTGTTTTAAATACATTTTTAGAATATATATTCATTTACATATATTAGAATATACATATACATATATATTTGTTTATTAATAGACACATGTTTATATATAAACATTACTTGTATAGGTATATATATACATATTAATGCATTTGTATAAGGTAAATAAAATGGATAATTTTTTTACATTAAATATTAATTATAAATATTTATTTTATATATCTAAAATTACATTTTTACGTAAATATATTGATATATGTATTTATACAAGTGATTTATTAATCGTAAATATAAGAAAATATGCATATATTTAATTATAAATAAAATAATATTATGAAAAATGATAAAATTTCAAAACCATAATATCAATATGAATGTAATACATGGGAATAAATTCATTCCCCCATAAAATGGGAAAAAGACCCCCTTAAACGAGGCTGAAATTCCATCGAATGTTAAAAAATTAGGATACCCCGACTAAAAAATCAGTTTTAGAGGCCTTCTAAGCCTTTTTCCCTAAAAAAAGTGACCAGGGATTTCCTAGGTCACTGGTGTGTAGATATCATCACAATATTTGATTTGATATATGGTAGATCCTAAATGGAGACCTAGATAAAAAATTATGGCCGTTTAAAGTTCAAGTCATGTTTTCAGCTTATCTTCGACCGTTCATTAATTAATTTAATTTTTATATCATCCAAATGTATTTAAATGACTATTAATTGATAATAATTATCAAATTATTAATTAATAATATTTTTTAATTATTTTATAATCCATTTTCACTAAATATCTTATATATTAAGTGTGAATGTCTATTTAGCCTTATCTAAAACATTTTTTTAAAAATATATTACATTTATATCAATATAAATATAAATATATATATATTAATATATTATTTTTAATGAAATATAATTTTTTTATGAAATATACCATTTTTCAGTGCTAGAAAAAAATCATTGATAAATGCCCCACCTTTATCGACACTTTTTTACTAGCAATACCTCTCTTTATCAGTGCTTTTTTAGTAGTGTTGATAAAAGAGCTCCCCTTTATGTGTGCTTTTTAATAGTGCTAATACGGGGGGGGGGGGGATTTATCCGTGTTTTTTTACAAGCATTGATAAAGGCCTCCCTTTATTAGTATTTTTTAAGCACTGATAAAGACCCCTTTATCAGAGCTAAAAAAAGCAGTGATAAAGGTCCCCTTTATCAGTGCTTTTTCTAGCACTGATAAAGCCTAACACTGGATAAACACAGTATTGTAGTACCATATTCATCCCAAATTCACCAAGATATTCTCACCAAATAACTCAAGCCAAGTATAATAACATAATAATAATCACATCGATGATAGGGTACCTCACACTACTTTCCCAATGATTTTCCACTCTCACACTCCAATGTCGTATGTCTTGGAACCCCCATATCTTCTGAATAAAAAATAATACCACCCCAAAGCACAACCACATTTCATGACACCTGGAGACACCTAGACCATCGCCCAACAACATGTTCATATCATATATTTCCCAAAATCACCTGAGCTATCACCTAGTGCACTAACATACCCCCGACTATCACAGTCTGTGCATATCTACTCACTTGGAAGAGAGAGTGAGAAAGAGTGGGTAGCCAAACATCTATCCTCATCACCGAGATGTTGGAAAAAACACCCCCTGTGTTAATATATGGGTGTCAACACATAGTTCTCAACATGGGTAGGGTGTGTATTAAATCAAAAGGAACTTACAAGTATATAAATATAGCCACACACAAGACCAATATATGGGTTCACAACCAAATTATAACCAACTCACAACATCATAAATTTTACTGGAACCTCTAAATTCATAGCACCACAATCCCCAAACCATATTTCACATTTCTAACCAATCCCATTATCCAACCCATTCCTTTTATTATTAATAATTATCCACATTTAACTATACAACCCATCATTTATTTGACCATTAATCATTTCCACCCCATTATCCAAACCAAAATCCAAACATTTAAATTATTATTAAATAATTTTTTATTCCATTAGTACCTAGGCATCTCGAATAAAGCACCCACACATCATAAGCATCTCATCATCTCCATCATACCACCACCTCGCCACCCCAAAAGCACAACCAAACAATAACCACCTCGCCACCCCAAAAGCATGGACAAACAACCACCCCCTCATTTCCCCAAAAGCATGACCAAACAAATCAACACCTCAACACCCCAAAATCACAACCACATCTCACCCATCATCCCCACATCACATCGTAACACACATTTTCTACCCACAAGCACAACCAAACATCATAACACATCAAGACCATTTTAAATATTTATGAAAGGAGATTTTATAACATTTAACTTTATTTTAGGGGTGCTATCAGACAAGACATAATCCAAGGACAACCATTTTATTAACTAGATATAAGTGTTTATCCAATTTTAGGATGATATCACAATAATCCCAACAAACATAATAATCACAACAAAAATCATCCAACAAAAATAAATTCCCCAACGACCAAAATTTTCAGCAGGGCATCGAGCCCATACAATCCATCATATCCTAATAATATCAAAGCTGTAAAAGCATGAAAATCACTCCCTTTCCCCCCTTTAATTTCAATTATCCAATAATTTATCTTTGATTAAGCCAAAAAAACTATCTCTTATAGATAAACAAGAGTAAACCCCTCTCACATGATACATAATAAAAATAAATGAGAGATTCCCTCCCTCAAAGAAGCTTTTCCAACTCATTGTGAACCGCTGAGCAAAGAAGAAATGCCTACAAACCAAAAATGCACATGGGAAACTGCTGATCAACCTACAATGCACTGAAGGATCCTCAAAATGATTCCAAAATCACACCCCAATCCAAAACCACACCACAATAGTGGGATCCAAAAATAATAATAGGATAAAAACACCAAGAAGTGAGAAGAACTTACCACTGATTTTCAACAGGGATCAATCAGGATCAATGGACCAAATAAGGGAGAAGGGGGATTGAAAGTCTCCTCTGGGCACCAAGGGTTCGTTGGAATGAGTGGGAGAGAGAGTATGACCAAATGTATATAGTCGAATGAGAGATAAACTTAAAACCTGGAATATCACCAGTCTCATGTCGTGAAATATTTACATGGTGTGTAAACCACATGTCTTCAAAAAATTATAGCTTTCACCAAAAAATTCATCACCTCATCCATTAATTATTACATGTTGTCAATTTCATTTTCATGATGTGAATTTGTTTTATGGTTGAAACTTATCCAGTTTAAAAGTTTTGAATTCACTGGATGTACAAGCCATGAACCACCTTTACACATCGTGAATTCCACTTACATGACATGAACTTCCTGCAGCAGCTCTGCTGTAACTCCAGTATCCACCAAAAACTCCCAGAATCTCCCCCAAACACCTCTAATGACCAAAAATGGTAAAGTAATAGGCCTGGAAGGCATGGACCACTACATCAAATACTTATCAAATGATTATCTCCCTCAAGAATAAAAAACCAATCCCATAAGGAAAGGGGTTCAAACAACCACCCCACAAGATAGCTCTGAAGGATCTTGTCATACCTCAAACTCCACCACTAACCAAACATTCCAAACAAAACAACCAGAAAAAATCTCACACAACCTTATCACAAAACAAACACATCACCACAACCATCCAACCTCCACATAACCTAAAACGAAAACTACAACAACTAACAAACCACACCACCCCAAACACACGAATCAGGGAATTCCATCCTCCATGTCAAGATACTATCCACTTTGGGTAGAAAAGACTCGCCCACATGGGTTTAATTGTATCGTAGTATAATGTATATTTATTAGAAATCAGGTCCTCCCCTTTTAATATGTCAATTTTTTTTCACATATCATACATCAAGGAAAATAGCGCATATCATAAAATAGAAGGATCCAAACATCACATTACAAATCAAAATAGAGAAAATAAAAACTCAAAATAACTCTAGGTTCTGAGCACACATCTGTATCTCTCACTCCCAAGTACTCTCCTCTAGGACACCATGCCTCCAAAACACACGAACCAAAGGAATTTTCCATCCATGCAGTGCCTAATCTTGGAAATCTTGGATCTCTACTGACTTCTCCATGAATGTCACATCATTATCAATATCCAACTATCCCCAGTCAATTATATAAGATTCATTATAAAGATACCGATGAAGTTGAGAGATGTGGAAGACGTTGTGGATCCTTTCCGGCAGCGGTGGAAACACCAACCAATACACCACCTCACCAACTTGCCTCTAACAACTTAAAGGTACCAAAAAACCTGAGAGAAAGCTTACTCCCTCTACTAAACATATATTGACCACATCGAGAGAAAACCTTAAAGAATATGTGGTACCTAACCTCAAATTCCAATGACATCCTCCTAAAATCAACATAAGACTTATGGTGGTCCTCTTCTACTTTCATCCTCTCATAAACAAGTTGAAACTTATCTGTTGTTCTCTGCACCACATTGGGTCCAAGAACTACTACCTCCCCAATCTATGTCCAACACAACGGAGAATGACATGGTCTTTCACAAAAAGCCTCAAATGAATCCATGTTAATAGAATAATTATATATGTTATTATAATAAAACTCAAACAAAGGAATGTTTCATACCCAAGATCCACCAAAATATAAGATGTACACCCACAACATATCCTCCAATGTATGTATGTCCTTCTCCGTCTTCCTGTCCATTTGAGGGTGGAAAGCAGTGCTTAGGTTTAACTGGGTGCCAAAATCATGTTTTAATCCCTTCCAAAATCATGGGATAAAATTATCATCCCAATATGAGACAATGGAACTCAAAATCCATGAAACTACAAAACCTCATCCACATACTTCTTAGCTAAAGCATCAACTATGACCAACTCCTTGATCACTAAGAAGTGAGCCAATTTCATCAACCGATCCATGATTACCTATATTGCATCACAACCTCCCCAAGATGAGGGTAAACCTATGAAGAAATACATCGACATGCCATACCATTTCCAATCGGGAACATCTAAAGTCTATAACAAACCACCAGGGACATGATGATTATCCTTTACCTATTATAAAACCAAACATCTCACCACAAACTCTTCCATCACCTGCTTTATCACGAGCCACAAAAAATGAATCCTCAAGACACATAAAATCTTGGATACTCCTCGGTGTACCACTAAAGGTGATCTATAAAAATCATGAAGGACTCCCTTACACATCACTACCAGAACTAACAACCTCCCATGAAACAACATTCAATTATTACCATCCTCTAAACACCCCTCTAGAGAATCACCATGGCCAACACGATCACGCATCACCTCTACCTCCGAGTCTTCCTACCAAGACTCCTCCACCTACCACATCAAATAAGACCACATAATTATCCAAAAAATAGAATCTACCATAATACACCCCTATATCTATGTTCAAGGATTCCAAATCTTCCATCACTCTCTAAACATCATGAGGCTCCTGAACAAAATCCTTTCCCAACTTCCTACTCAAAGCATCAGCAAAAACATTCCCATTTCATATGGTGTAGGAGATATAAAAATCATAATCCTAAAGAAAATATATCCACATACACTACCACAAATTCAGATCACACTGATAAAAGATATACCTTAAACTCTTGTGACCCATGAAGACTGAAAAGTACTCCCAAATGAGGTAATTTCACCACAACTTCAGCACAAACACAACCACTACTAGCTCCAGATCATGGGTGGAATAGTTATGATCATGGGGATATAGCTTCCTAGACCCATAAGAGACCACATCATTTTTCTACATCAACACACATACCAATAATAGACGAGTAGAATTACAGAACACCTCAAACATTACACCCTCCTTAGGAAACTAAAGCACCAAAAAACCAACCAACTTCCCCTTTAGGTAACTGAATGCTATGTGGAACTGATCAGTCCACACAAAACCCTGGTCTGTCATGGTCAAAGCTATCAATGGGGCTTAAACTCAAGAGAAATGAGGTATTATCCTCTGATAATAACCCATGAGACCAAGAAAACTACAAACTTCCCCTATGTTCTTAGGTGATTCCCAAGAAACAACCACCTCAACCTTTGATGGGTCCACTTCAACACCCCTTTGAGAGACCACATGCCTAAGGAAATGAACCTCTCATGTCCAAAACTTACACTTGTTTAACTTTCTATAGAGCTGGTGGTTTCATAGAACCTCCAAGATAGCTTTGAGATGCTCTAAATGCTCCTCCTATGAATTTGAGTAGATCAAGATATCATCAATGAATACAATGAGGAACTGGTCCAGGAACTCATAAAACATGGATTTCATAATCTCTATGAACACAACTAGTGTGTACATAACACCTAACAACATGACTATAAACTCGAAGTTCCCATACATGCATTTGAAGATAGTCTTCAAGATATTTCCCTCCTTCAACCTAAACTGGTGATATCCAGACCACATATCGATATTAGAAAACCAACTATCCCCTATAAACTGGTTGAAGAGATTTTATATCCTTGGAAGAGGGTAATGGTTCTTGAACATCTCTTGATTCATCCTCTGGTAGTTTATTCACAACCTCAGACTATCATCCACATTCTTGGTGAAAAAAATTGAAGCACCCCATGATGAAACATTAGGTCAGATAGAACCCTTATACATCACATCATCCACCTACAACCTCAACTCATGCATCACATAAGGTGACATCTGATAAGGATCCATAAAAATCAGAGAAACACCAAGCTGTAAGTCTATCCTGAACTCAACATCATGTCAAGGGGATAACATCAAAACCACCTTTGTAAAAACATATAGGAACTCATCTACAACCCTGGGGACCTAAACTGTCCCAATATCTACTAACTCCACCAATAAATTAGCCATCAAGGAAAGAAGGGTCTCTACACGTTGACTAACCACCTGAAAACATCTCTATCTAATGATAACCACATGATGACCATCCAAAGTTGAGAAAAGAACTATCCTATGAAAGTAGTTGATAACATAATATACAAAATACAACCAATTGATACTGAAGATAACATCATATGACTACATTTGTAGAAAGATAAGATCCCCATGAGACTGATGTGGACCCATCATCAGTCTACTCCCTCAGCACACATCTAACAAGACGGTCTGGACTCTGACTGGCATAGTAAACATTAGGGGAAAAAGTAGCCTCTCTATGCCTATTCCTAGATCCTAGAATAGAGTGGGTGCAACAAAGGAGTCTGAAACTCTTGAATCAAACAAGTAACAAACAAGGGTCAATGAAAAACAAATCATACTTCAAATAATCTCTATCCCCTATGGTACTACTGCCTCCACTGCATGAAACTGACCATGCTTAGTTTTATACCTATCTACTGATGACCACCTTCATAACCACACTCAAGTTGAGTTCCCTAAACACAAGGAATATCCTGAGGTTGGCCTCTACCCACTCCATCTCCCCTCGATGGAGAATAATCCTACTACTTAAATGGTCTCCTTGGAAAATTCTACTGAGGCTAGAACTGAACCAACCCACCTCCACCAAACTGAGCTCAAAGGACCATTGGGAACCATTTCTAATGATGGACATGAACACCATAGAAAAATCACACTGGAAAAAATCCCACAGGAAGTGCATGAAAACCACTAGCCCTAGAATGATGAAAAGTAAGATGCTGAGATCGAATCCCCACCGATCGAAACCTTGAAGGTCTTGATGTATGAGACCTATCACTGAAAACTCTTATCCTTGAGGAACCCTATTGGTTCCACTATAACGAAAAACCTCCCTATGAGTTCATCTGCTCGGTTACTTCTACCTTCTTATAAACCTCTAAATATGTTGGAAACATAAAAATAGTAACTATATACTGGATATAAGGGTAGAGTTCCTCTTAAATATTTTTTCACATGATACTCCTCATCTTGAAAAAGATATGGAGAAAAAAAATAAGGTCCTTAAACTTGATTCCTAATTCCTGCACTGACATACTCCATTTCTAAAGGGAAAGAAGATCTTTCCTCTTCACTACCTTCATGGTCTACAATAGAAACTATGCCCAAATATCCTTTTAGAAGTCAACCCAAGAAACATCTATCACCTTTCACTCTCCTATATATAGCGTCCACCATTGATGTGTATCTCCCCACATATGACTGACTATCAAAGGGACCTGGTATCCCATTGGGTCCTGGATCAAACTAAAAGTGACCTCGAGCTCCTCCAACCAACTCCCTATCTCCAAATCTGAAATACTTCCCTTGTACTTCTCTAAATCCAGTCACTAAAAAGCATGCAACGTCCTCTTCCATTGATCATCCTCCTAAACTGGATCAACCCTTTGATGATCAACCAGATCAGCTTACTAAACTTCAATTTTCTAAACAACACATGAATTATGAACATGAGCCATAGATGAAAGGAAAATAATTTTTTTATAAGACCAGGTTGTATGGTTTTTTATTAAGATAATTTTAATTCACTTTATTTTTTTTAACCTTCCAAAAAAACCCAATTCAAACAAGAACATAAGTCATCATGATAAATATACCTATCATAGGTCTCTACCCTGTAAACAGGTCCACCTCACTTTGTTGACCAATAATCCTAGATTTTATGCACTGAATTATGGGGTCCCTAAAATACCATGTCCTGGCTGGTCTCCCAAGCCTATTCCATATACCAATGTTAAATGGAACTATTTTCATACCAAACTATGCAATAATCAGTGTACCTAACTCCAAACTCCATCATATCTCTCAAACATCATCTATAATACCACTTTGTCATGAACCCTCCCTCTAAAAATACTGTAGTGATGGGAGATAGATAATGACCCCCAAGTCCTGCCTCCAGTAGGCCTCAGGTTGATGACTTGTACCAGGGGTATAAAAATCTCATGAAATGGGAGGAATTACCCTCTGTAATAATATAAGATCAGGAGATAAGATGAATCATCCACAAGCAACTCTATAACATAATATTAAAAGGACCTAAAAACATCCCACAATGCATGTATAAATAAAACTAATACAGATAAAATTCTCCAAGGTAAATACAAAAAAGAAAAGAAAAAGCAACGGCATAATAACTATTCAAATATCTGAGCTAGTAATGTCTAACATGGTTGACATAGTCCTCCTAGAAACCTGAAAATCAGTTTATATATGTTGCAGGGTTAGCATACAAGTATACTCACTAGGAAAACAAAATCCTCTCATGAACATGTGAAATAAGCATACTAATGCACCTGTGAGAAAATAACAAAACCAACAACACCTAAATAAGAACTATCCATCCCAACCTCACCAAGGCATGCTCACCAAATAACACAAGCCAAGTAAAATAACATAATAAAAATCACGTCGATGATAGGGTACCCCACACCGCTTTACCACCGATTTTATTCTTTCACACCCCAAATTACATCATAGAGCTCCCATTTCTTCTGAATAAAAAATACCAATGCTCAATAACACTGTCACATCACATCACGCCTGCAGACACTTGGGACACTACCCCACAACAAGATCATATCACATCTCGCCCGAAAACACCTAGGCCATTACCTAGTGCACTAGTAGACCTATTACAATCACATCCCATGCATATATACTCACTTGGAAGAGTGATAAGGAAAGATAGGGTATCCATCCATCCTTCCTCATCACTACTATTTTGGAAAAAACACCCCCGTATGAATATTCAGGTGTCGACACATAGTGCTCGATGTGGTTGGGGGTGCGCATAGAAATCACAAGGAATATTAAAGTATATACATATAGCCACAAACAAGCCCAACCTACGGGTTCACAACCAAACTCAAACTAACTTTCAACATCATAAATTTTTCTACCACCTTTAAATGCATACCACCACACAAGCCACAAGCCACATTTCACATTTCCAACCAAACCCATTATCCATCCCATTCATTTCATTATTAAGCATCATCCAAATTTAACCACACATTCCCTAATTTATTTGTTCATTAATAATTTACATCCCATTAGCCAAACTAAACCCTAATCATTTAAATAATTATTAAACACTTACTTATTCCATTACTACCTGAGCATCTAGCACTAAGAAATCACACATCACAAGCATCTCATCATCCCATTGTACCATCACCTCACTTACCCCAATGAACGAAAAAACAAAAACCAAATCACCCCCAAAAGTAAGGAAAAAAATTAACAAAATCACTTCCCAAAATCACAACTAAAAAATAGCCACCTCACCACTCCAAAAGCACTGACAAACAACCACCACCTCACCACCTCACCACCCAAAAAGTACGACCAAACAAACCACCACCTTGCTGCACTAAAAACATGACCACATCTTATCCATCATCCCCACATAGCATAAAAACACATATCACCTCCCCATAAGCACAAAAACACATAACAACACATCAAGACAATTTTTCAGATTTAACAAAAGGGCTTTTTTATCACATTTCACTTTATTTTAGGGGTGTTATCACACATGCCATAATCTAGGGGAAACCATTTTATTAACCAGATATAAGTGGTCATCCAATTTTCATTTTATAGTGACAAAAAAACAATCATAACAGACATAACTATCACAACACATATCATTCAGTGCAAATAAATCCCCTAAAGACCACAATTTTCAGCAGGTCATCAAGCCCGTATAATCCATCATATCATAATAATATCAAAGCTGTAAAAGCATGTGAATCATTCCCATTCCCCCTATTAAATTTCAATTAGAAAATTATTTATTTTTGATTAATACATCATAACCATATATCGTATATAAAAAATAGTAAACCCCTCTCTTATGATACACAATAAATAGAAATAGGGGATTCCCTACCTTAAAGAATCTTTTCTGACTCGCTGCATACCATAGGGTGTAGAAGAAATGCCCGAAAACCAAAAACACATATGGGAAAGAGTGGATCAACCTAAACTGAACATAAGGATCACCAAAACACATCCCAACTCACAACCAAACAAAAAACACACCATTTTAGTGGGTTTCTGAAAGTAGAATAAGAGAAAACCATCAAGAAGGGAGAAGATCTTACCATAGATTACCAAAGAGTATCAAACATAACTAACAAAACAAAAAATGGAGAAGAGGGATTGAAGGTATCCTAGGGGAACCTAGGGTTCATCTATAATGAGAGGGGGAGAAGGTACAACTGAATGAAGAGAATCAGTAGAGAAAAGAACTTAAAATTTGGAATCCCACTAGTTTCATGTTTTGTAATATTTACACGATGTGTAAACCACAGGTTTTCTAAAGATTACATATTTAACCAAAAAACAAATATTCTCAACCTTTAATTATTACAAATTTTGAATTTTATTTTCATGATGTGAATTTGTTTCACGACTCACACTTAACCGATTTACAAGTTCTGAATTCACCAGTTGTACAAACTGTGAACCACCTTTACATGTCTTGAATTCCACTTACATGACATGAACTTCCTACAACAGCTCAGCTGTAGCTCTAACCTCCACTGAAAAATCTCAGAGCCTCCCCCAAACACCTCTAACCACAAAAACTATCAAATTAACAGATTGATAATACACATACCATTACATAATTAGTGACATTTCCAGTAAAAGTTTCCACTAAAAATTTATTTTTGAAATTTTCATTGAAAATTTTCAATTACATTTACACTGAAACATATAGGGAAAGTTACACCGAAACTTCTAGTGAAATTTTTAATAGGAAATTCTAATGAAATTTTCTACTAAAATATTTTAATGAATATTTCCATTATAATTTTAATGAATATTTCCATTATAATTAAAAAAAATATTTTCACTAGAACTTTGAATATAATATTTTAATAGAAATTCTAGTGGAACTTCTCACTAGAATTTTTTAGAATGAGTTTTACTAGAATTTTTGACTATAAGTTTCACTAGAATTTTGTAGTGAAAGTTTCACTAGAATTTTTTAGTGGGAGTTTCACTAGAATTTTCCAGTAGAAGTTTCACTGGAATTTATTAGCAAACATCAGCGGTGGAATTTTCCGATGAAAGTTTCTGCTAAAATTTTCCATTGAAATTTCAATTGGATTTTTTAATAGAAGCTTAAACTCTAATTATTTTATAAAAAGGTTTATTTGAAATTTTGAAGTGGTTATTTTGAAAATAATTTTAAATGAAATGTGAAACTTGAATTTACTTATACATGAATTTTCCATCAAAAGTTTCAATTGAAAATTTTTAGTTGAAGTTTCAACTTGAATTTTATGGTGTAAGTTTCACTAAAAGTTTTAACTAGAATTTTTCATTAGATGTTTCCATTGAAATTTTCTAGTGGAATTTTAAATTGAAATTTTCTAGTGAAAGTTTTAATTAGATTCCTATAGAAACATTGTAATTTTCCAATAGGTGTTTCCACTTGAATTTTCCATTGGAAGTTTCTAGTAGAATTTTCTCTTCAATTTTGATACTGTAATTTTCTAGTGAAATTTTCAACTAGAATTTTACAATGGATTCTTCAACATTATTTTTCCAAAGGAATTTAAACTTTTCACTAAATTTTTTATTAGAAATATTATGCCTTTAACTATAATATTTTTTTTAACATTTTTCATATGTAGTGTGTTTTTTCAGTGTACATTTCATGTGATTTTTTAGTTAAAAAATATAGTAAAATTATTTACTAAAAATTTCAAAGTGAAATTTTCAACTAGAATTTTGCAAAGAAATTTCATAGTGAAATTATTTAGATGTTGTTTTATAGTGGAACTTTTTACAATAAATTATAGTGAAACCTTATCATAGAATTTTTTGAATTTATTTATTTGAATTATTATGCACACCTTTTGAATGTAATTTTATATTATAAATTTTTAATGAAAATTTTCATTATAAAATTATAATATTTTTTTGAAGTTTATGTTTCTATTTTAATGTATTTTTATGAATTGAATTAGTTTTTTAAAATATACTAATTGGATTTTATTAATAGGAATAGAAAATTATTAATTATTTTTATATATCAAAAAATATTTTTTAAATGGATAATTTTTTTACTTTTAAATTATTTATAACAATTTCAAATTTTTTATTTTTAAGAATAAATCTGTCCTTCTTTTTGAATTGAATTTTGAATTATTATTTTCAACATATAGATAAAAATTATTAATTTAATAAGGCTTTAAAAAATTACTATGAAATTCTAGTAAAAAGTATTTTTTATAGTAATAAAAAATTAATTACTTTTTAAAAATATTTATTTTTTAAAAAAAATCTCAAAATAAAATTTCCACATTTTTATTAATTTGATTATAAAATATTTTTTAAAGTATAATTACCAGTTAATTAATTTTTAAAGTTTTTTAAAATTAATAGTTAACTATAAATCTATAAAATATTAGTGGATAATTTGTTTTCAACTTATTCAATTTTTTAACAATTTTTAAATTAATTTTTTACTATTTTTTAACTTTATCACCCCTGTACACTAGTAAGGGAATAACC
This sequence comes from Viscum album, assembly GCA_963277665.1. Taxonomy (NCBI): domain Eukaryota; kingdom Viridiplantae; phylum Streptophyta; class Magnoliopsida; order Santalales; family Viscaceae; genus Viscum; species Viscum album. The sequence continues at coordinate 885,550,320 of OY728146.1, read as the reverse complement.
AAGTTTCTGAAAAAAAAACTTGATAATCCTATTTTTTAACTCCTTTCAATCCAATGACCATTTTTTTATGAACATGGTATTATCCCCACTATACTGGATATTCCAGTTAAATGGGTTAATTGGAGATGATACCTATTCCATTTTGACTTTTATCATATATTATTCCATAATGTATGGAATCTTTCAATACTAGCCTATGATGTATACACATGAAATTTTTATGATGTACCATAATTAGAGAATGAGAGAGAGTAACGAGTATTTTGGTCTAGCGAAAAAAATGAAATCTAGCGAAAAAAATCTGAATGCCTAAAATTTGAGAGCATGAAAAATAATTTTTCATTTTTATAAAAACTAACAAAATTGTTGAGCATCCAAAAAATGATACTACATTAAATAATTTTGTTTATTTTTAAAAAATAAAATGTTTTATATTTAAAAATGATAAATTTGTTTATGATTTTTTGTAATCATTAAAAAAAATAATTAATTTGGAAAAGTTATATGATTTTTTATGTTTTAAAAAATTTCTACATTTTATAATGAAATTAGTATTGAAATTATTTAATTATTATTATTTTTTTTAGAAAAATAAAATTTGTTTTTAAGTCTATAAAAAATTATAATTATATTGAAAACATATATATATATATATATTTTACTTTTTTTTAAAACCATTAAAAATTTATTTTTTAATTTTTCTAATTTTATTAATCATTTTTAAAAATAATATTTGTAAAAAATCATAAAAATATGTTTTTATGAAAGTATATATAAACTATTTTTTATAAACATACAATGTTATTATTTATTTAAAAATCATTAAAATTTATCTTTTAAATTTATAATAATTTTATTATTCATCATAAAAAATATTCTTTTTACAAATGTATGAAAAATGAGTTTTTATAAAAAATGATTTTTTAAGTTATAAATATCCATATATTTTATTACTAAAAATTTTATGCAAAAAAATTTAGGACATTTATCCGAAATTCATATTGAAAATTTCAACGAAAAACTATTATGAAAATTATACTAAAAAATTACAATAATATATGTTAATGAAAAATTTCACTATAAATATCAGCTAAAAAACCAAAGTGTATTATAGTACTGGATCAAACTAGAAAATTATAATTCATTTAAAATTTATTCTAGATAATTACAATTCGGTTATCCAATGGAATCTTGATATGAAATTTTGAGTTCCATTTTCCAGTGGAAATTTCTATGAGAAATTTATAATGGAATTATTTAGTGGAATATTTTTTTAAACATGTCTAACTAGAAGAAAAATATCTTAAAATTTTATTAAAATATGGAATAAGAAAGAAACAAGGGACAAAACATGCTCAAATAATTCGACTTTCCATCATCTGAAAATAAAAACAACAAAATTAGTGATTATAAAATTATAGTTCATTTCCATAATCATAGTCATATTCATCTGCTGTTTTCCACTCAAATAGTGAATTACCTTGATTGATTATACTAAGGATCTCTGCATTGGTCCTTTCCTAGTCTAGAGTGAGCTTAATATTTGATGCCTTGTAAGTTGATCTGGAAGAAATGTTCCTTGGCATGTTGGAATAATCCTTCCATGACCTTTTTTTAGAGAAACAAGAGAGAAACCCTCACCGTTGATCATTTTTTCTTATCATTTGTGATATCATCCTTAAAATATATAGAAACACCACTACCTTAAGGATTTAAGTGAGTGTTATCCTTCTCCCATGTGGTGACCATCAGTCGAACCTTTTCATTTTCATCTTCAGATATGTCTCCCCATTTACGAGAAATTCCATAAGAATTGAAAACATTAAAAATCTATTGAATATAATATATATTATATTTAACATTTGATTGATTCATACCACCTTACTATGGATCATGACCTAATAAATTAGTTTCCAATAGCTTCACATTGAAACCTCTCCAAAAAATATCAGATTGTAAAGGTATGTCCTCTGATACGACACACTAAATAACATCCTGAGCAGTCTGTCCAACACAATGCAACTCCTCACCAAGTTACTGATTCTCATAACCCTTTACATGATTACTACTTAGATCATGTTTAGTGTAGTGATTAACAACCAAAATAGAAATATATTAATCATAATTCAGACCTTGATGAGAAGAATAATGATCGAGTGAAACCCCTTGCAAGTTCATGTCCATATTGATATCCAGAGAAGCATCTTCTTCACTTGAGTCCAATATTACTCAATTTTACCTAACTCATCATCTAGTATATCACCTTATAATTATATTTTATTATAATAATAAGAAATAACATTATCATAATTAGTACCTACATTGCCTCTAGTGTTTCCATTTCCACTTTGATTACAAGCCAGTGCGTTATCGATCATGTTTCCCTTATCTTGTTTCCTAAAGTTATCATCACTATTCGCTTTCAGAGAGCATGAGGAATAGATCAAATCCCTATGAAAATTATCCTTAAATTTCTTGATCATAATGCATCCAAAACAAAAAATAATAACCTTCTCATAAATGATTATGAGATGACAGTCATCATTTTGAGTCAAAAGAATGACTTTTTGAGTAAGTGTAAAAGAAAGATCTACCTCACAAGGATTTTTGCAGAGTTTCCAAATCGATATTCCTCTGTATCCTTTTACATCTCAATGGGTACACTAATAACTGAGGTGATATGAAACAACACTACTAAAAAAACGGTCTTTATCAGCGCTAAAAAATAACTATAAAATATCGGCACTGATAAAGGGGGGTACCCTTTATCAGCACTTACTTAGCGTTGATAAAGGGGTACTTTATTGATGCTAAAAAATTTCTGATAAAGGAAACCTTTATCAGCACTAAAAACGCACTGATAAAGGTGGATTTTATCAGCACAAAAAAAGCACTGATAAAATAACCCTTTATCAGCGCTAAAAGAGCGCTGATAAATGCGTGTTTTATCAGTTCTCCTTTAGTGCTGATAAAATGATCTTTTATCAGTGCTTCTTTAGCACAGATAAAGGTGTAGTTTATCAGTTCTTTTTTAGAGCTGATAAAAGCTCAATTTATCAGTGCTAAAAAGCACTGATAAATGCCCTGTCTACTGCTACGAAAAAATCTGCAGCAGCACACCCGAACACCTGCAAAAAAATTCAGCATCTCAATAAGCTAATTAGAGCAATTATACCCATAAAAAATTAACACATAAATCATAATCTAATTAGACCAAGTATACCCATACAACAAGTATACCTGTACACCATTAACACATAATTCATAAGTTAATTAAGTACTTAAAGAATTCAATTAAGAATTCAGGGGGTTGGTGGGCTGTTCAAGGGTTTGGGGTGGCTGTACAAGGGGGGGTAGGGGGTTTCTGGGGGGATGGGAGTGTTCGGGGGGGATTTATAGGGGGTGGGATGGTTTACAGGGTGTCGGGGGGGGGGGGGGGGGCTTTACAGGGGGTGGGGGGGGTGTCCAGAGGGGTGGGGGGTGTCCAGAGGGTGGGTTGGTGTCCAGGGGGGGTGGGGGGTGGTCCAGGGGGTTTGCGAGGTTGACTTGTACATGTCACAAAGGACCCATGGACCGTTATTTTAAAATATCAACACAATACGAATGCGTTTGGTCAGATTTCCGTAGGTCATTTGTTGTTTTCACTTAAAATTATATCCATTTTAAACCAAAGAGAGACCCTTTGAGTGCTACCAGCCACATCGTGCCTCAGATTGAGGCAGGTATGACTCATACACGTCAAAAAGGACCCTTGGATCGTTCTCCTAAAGTATAAACACAATCCAAATGTGTTTGGTTGGATTTCCGTAGGTCAGTTGTTGTTTTCACTTAAAATTGTAAACAAAAGAGAGACCCTTTGAGTGGTACCGGCCACACTGTGCCTTGGATTGAGGCGGGGTTGACTCGTACATGTCAAAAAGTACCCATGGATCGTTCTTATAAAATATCTAGACAATCCAAATGTGTTTGGTCAGATTTCCATAGGCCAGTTGTTGTTTTCACTTAAAATTATGTCCATTTTTAACCAAAGAGAGACCCTTTGAGTGCTACCGGCCACACCGTTCCTCAGATTGAGGCGAGGATGACTCATACACATCAAAAAGGATCCTTGTATTGTTCTCCTAAAGGATAAATACAATCCGAATGTGTTTGGTCAGATTTCTGTTGGTCAGTTGTTGTTTTCAATTAAAATTGTGTCCATTTTAAACAAAAGAGAGACCCTTTGAGTGGTACTGGCCACAACGTGCCTCAGATTGATATGGGGTTTACTCGTACACATCAAAAAAGACCCATGTATGGTTATTATAAAATAAAAAGACAATAAAAAGGCGTTTGGTCGGATTTCCATAGGTTAGTTGTTGTTTTCACTTAAAATTGTGTCCATTTTAAACCAAAGAGAGACCCTTTGAGTGATACCAGCCACACCATGCCTCATATTGAGGCAGAGATTACTTTTACACATAAAAAAGGACCCGTGGATCATTCTCATAAAGGATCAACTCAATCCTAATGCGTTTGGTCAGATTTCCGTAGGTCAGTTGTTGTTTTCACTTAAAATTGTGTCCATTTTAAACAAAAGAGAGACCCTTTGAGTGGTACCGGCCAAACCGTGCCTCGGATTGAGGCTGGGTTTACTCTTAAACGTCAAAAAGGACCCATGTATCGTTCTTATAAAATATCAAGGCAATCCGAAGGTGTTTGGTTGGATTTCCGTAGGTCAGTTGTTGTTTTCACTTAAAATTGCGTCCATTTTAAACCAAAGAGAGACCCTTTGAGTGATACCAGACACACCGTGCCTCAGATTGAGGTGGAAATGAATTTTACACATCAAAAAGGACCTTTGGATCATTCTCCTAAATGATCAACTAAATCCGAATGCGTTTGGTTGGATTTCCGTATGTCAGTTGTTGTTTTCACTTAAAATTGTATCCATTTTAAACAAAAGAGAGACCCATTGAGTGGTACCGGCCACAACGTACCACAGATTGAGGCAGGGTTGACTCTTACACATCACAAAGGACCCATGGATCATTCTTATAAAAGATCAAGACAATCAAAATATGTATGGTTATATTTTCATAGGTCATTTGTTGTTTTCAATTAAAATTGTTTCCATTTTAAACAAAAGAGAGACCCTTTGAGTGATAGTGGCCACACCGTGCCTCTGATTGAAGTAGGGATGACTCATACACATCACAAAGGACCCTTGGATCATTTTACTAATGGATAAACACAATCTTAATGTGTTTGGTTGAATTTTCGTAAGTCAGTTGTTGTTTTCACTTAAAATTGTGTCCATTTTAAACAAAATAGAGACCCTTTGAGTGGTACCAGCCACACCATGCCTCAGATTGAGGTGGGGTTGACTCATACATGTCACCAAGGACCCTTGTATCGTTCTTATAAAATATCAAGGCAAACCTAATGCGTTTGGTCAGATTTTCATAGGTCAGTTGTTGTTTTCAATTAAAATTGTGTCCATTTTAAACCAAAGAGAGACCTTTTGAGTGATATCGGTCACACCGTACCTCGGATTGAGGCGATGTTGACTCTTACATGTCAAAAAGGACCCTTGGATCGTTATCCTAAAGTATCAATGCAATCTGAATGTGTTTGGTCAGATTTTTGTAGGTCAGTTGTTGTTTTCACTTAAAATTGTGTCCATTTTAAACAAAATAGAGACCCTTTGAGTGATACCGGCCACACCGTGCCTCTGATTGAGGCGGGGTTGACTCATACATGTCACTAAGGACCCTTGTATTGTTATCCTAAAGTATCAACACAATCCTAATGTGTTTGGTCATATTTACGTAGGTCAGTTGTTGTTTTCACTTAAAATTGTGTCCATTTTAAACAAAACAGAGACCCTTTGAGTAATAATGGCCACACTGTGCCTCGTATTGAGGTAGGATTGACTCTTACACGTCAACAAGGACCCTTTCATCGTTCTTAAAAAATATCATAGCAATATTAATGCGTTTGGTCAGATTTTCAAAGGTCAGTTGTTGTTTTTAATTAAAATTGTGTCCATTTTAAACAAAAGAGAGACCCTTTGAGTGCTATCGGCCACACCATGCCTCATATTGAGGCAGGGATGACTCATACACGTCACAAAGTACCCTTGGATCATTATAATAAATTATCAACACAATACGAATGGGTTTGGTCGGATTTACGTAGGTCAGTTGTTGTTTTCACTTAAAATTATGTCCATTTTAAACAAAAGAGAGACCCTTTGAGTGGTACCAGCCACACCGTGCCTCGGATTGAGGTAGGGTTGACTCTTACACATCACAAAGGACCCATGGATCATTCTTCTAAAATATCAAGACAATCCGAATGTGTTTGGTCAGATTTCCGCAGGTCAGTTGTTGTTTTCACTTAAAATTGTGTCCATTTTAAACCAAAGAGAGACCCTTTGAGTGATAACGGCCACACCGTACCTCAGATTGAGTTCGGTATGAATATTACATGTCACAAAGGACCCTTGTATTTTTCTCCTAAAGGATCAACACAATCTGAATGCGTTTGGTCGGATTTCCTTAGGTCAGTTGTTGTTTTCACTTAAAATTGTGTCCATTTTAAACAAAAGAGCTACCCTTTGAGTGGTACCGGCCACACCATGACTCGGATTAATGCGGGTATGACTGTTACATGTCAAAAAGTACCCTTATATATTTATTATAAAATATCAATACAATCTGAATGCGTTTGGTCAGATTTTCATAGGTCAGTTGTTGTTTTCAATTAAAATTGTGTCCATTTTAAACAAAAGAGAGACCCTTTGAGTGATAGCGGTCACACCGTGCCTCGGATTGAGGCAGGAATTACTCTTACATGTCAAAAAGAACCCGTGTATCGTTATCCCAAAGGATCAAAACAATTCGAATGGGTTTGGTTGGATTTCCATAGGTCAGTTGTTGTTTTCACTTAAAATTGTGTCCATTTTAAACAAAAGAGAGACCCTTTGAGTGGTACCGGCCACACCGTACCTCAGATTGAGGCGGGGTTGACTTTTAAACATCAAAAAGGACCCATGGATCGTTCTTATAAAATATTAAGACAATACAATTGCATTTTTTAGATTTCCGTAGGTCAGTTGTTGTTTTCACTTAATATTGTGTCCATTTTAAACCAAAGAGAGACCCTTTGAGTGATAGAGGCCACATCGTGCCTCGGATTGAGTAAGGTATGACTCTTACATGTCACAAAGGACCCTTGGATCATTCTACTAAAGTATCAACACAATAATAATGTGTTTGGTCAGATTTTCGTAGGTCAGTTGTTGTTTTCACTTAAAATTGTGTCCATTTTAAACAAAAGAGAGACCCTTTGAGTGGTACCGGCCACACCGTGCCTCATATTGAGGTGGGGTTGACTTATAAACATTAAAAAGGACCCATGGATCGTTCTTATAAAATATAAAGACAATCCGAATGCGTTTGGTCAGAATTTTGTAGGTCAGTTGTTGTTTTCACTTAAAATTGTGTCCAGTTTAAACCAAAGAGAGACCCTTTGAGTAATAGCGGCCACACCGTGCCTCTAATTGAGGCGGGGATGACTTGTAAACGTCACAAAGGACCCATGGATCATTCTCATAAAGGATAAACACAATATGAATGTGTTTGGTCAGATTTATGTAGGTTAGTTGTTGTTTTCACTTAAAATTGTGTCCATTTTAAACAAAAGAGAGACCCTTTGAGTGATACCGGCCTCACCATGCCTCAGATTGAGGCGAGGATGACTCGTACATGTCACCAAGTACCCGTGGATCATTTTTATAAAATATAAAGACAATACGAATGTGTTTGGTCAGATTTTCATAGGTCAGTTGTTGTTTTCAATTAAAATTGTGTCCATTTTATACAAAAGAGAGACCATTTGAGTGATAGCGGTCACATCGTGCCTCAGATTGATGCGGGGATGACTCATACACATTAAAAAGGACCCATGTATCATTATCCTAAATGATCAACACAATCCTAATACATTTGGTCGAATTCCCATAAGCCAGTTTTTGTTTTCACTTAAAATTGTGTCCATTTTAAACAAAAGAGAGACCCTTTGAGTGGTTCAACATTATTGCATGTTGCTAGTGCATATCATCTGTTAAAATGGGAAAATGACTCATTGGATAAAGGACGTTTTATTTAATAACAATTAAAATTTTCCTACTAACATTTACATACAACAATGTTTCATCTTTTGATCCCCTTAACCCCTCTCAAAAATGACCACCAATTGTACATGTCCCCAAGTCAGATCTTCATTGTATTTGTGTACAATATTCCATCAAGTATGCGGCCCACTTGTTTCTGAACACATCTATATCGTCTTGTGAGTATGAGTCTTTTTAGTAGTCAGAGCAGTACTGCAAAATATAAAAATAAAGAATTAATAAATAAATTAAACGAAATAGTAGTTGTTTTTGAAAATACCTCTTTAGGGATGCTAGTTTGTTGATGAAAAGACGGTCTCTTTCATAAATTTACAAACATAATAACCGCAATCATTATAGTTTTTTTGTTTTGGACACTGAAAAAAATTGATCATTAGAAGAATAAGTAACTTGTGTTGAGATGTGTTTGGATAGTGAAATTTTATTATATATACCCTAATATTTGTCCAGACGTAGTACTTGCTCGCCTCCTTATGCTTAGCCCCTGTCCTCATTCCTTTTTTTAGACGATAATGATACAACGCCCTATCATAAAAGAATCCTCAGTAAAAGATAATATAAATTATATTACTTGATGTTTAGACCTAAAACGTAAGATGTAGTGTCTTACAGATTCACAAACTCCATCATGTGTGGTCGGTTTGATGGATATCATTGATTTGAATCCAGAAAATAAACCATTGAAGTATCCAAGTTCACCGCAATTAGCAACCAATGTTTCCTAAAAACACAAAAAGTAATAAGTAATAAAATAAGTGAAAATATAATTGATATTCTTTAATCGTAGAGTTTTACCCATGCATGGTTGGTATTAGGAAGAGTCTGCCATCTGTAATCTTGATTTCAAATATTTTCAGCAAGCCGTTCACTATTTCATCCCTTTTTGATGGCTCTAATTTTGTTAGGTGTGTTGATGTGGTATGAGGACTAACGAGTCCAAATCTTGGATCATGGGAAAATTCATTCAACTATTTTTTATGAATGCGTATGTCAACAATATAAAATGCATTTAGTCATAATTTTCACATTAGATCAGCTTTTAGAAAATCAATTCATGGAAACATACCTCATATATACATTTACAACTATGACGCCTAGCCAACCATTTTCAAGGATCTCATTTACATTTTCAGCAGCAACGAAATCTTGACTTTCCTCTCCGTATATATTCTCTTCGAAAACCACTATATGACTATTACCATCTTTTATCTTTGTATCCACATGAGTCTTCAATGCTAGTAAATGTTGATAGAGAACATGTGGTGTTATTGTGATTTCAGTAGCTCCTTGGGATCGGTTGGTCGATCCTTTAGATGGTTTTGAGCCGACGTTTTTCACCCCCTTCCCTTTCTCCGTCTATAACAACAATCATTGGTTCAGACCCTTTTTTCATTTATTGTTAAAGGTTTAGCTTGAAAAAAAAAGTAAATAAATACCTCTTTGTCTGCATGTACTCTTACAAGTTGTGATGTCCATGAAATGAATGTCCCAATAGCCTTTTCGACCGTAAGAATATCATCGTCATGAAGTGGAATAGGAGCTCTGCATTTGGCTCATGAGCTACAGTAATCATCACTTTCAGATGATCTTTGGAAGTGGTCTATTATGAAGCGTGGCATTTGGGATATTGAACGTTGTATCCCTCGCTACAAGGTGATAGGTGGGTGTTGACAGATATAAATCACAATCATTATCACCCTGTAGAAGATCAGTACCGAAAAATTATCAGTGTTTGTCTGATTCACATTTCATGGGAACAATTATTAGAATATTGATTACCATGGCAAAGATAGTTCTTTGAGGGGAATGGCTCGCCTCAAAGCTGGTTGGGGGTGGGGCGGGATGTTCACGTGCTGGTTGTTCCTGAGTTGTGTCTTCCCTTTGCTTCCCACCCATAAAAGTTGCCAGCAACTCTCCCTACCATTACAATCGATCTTCAAGGGTTGCCATTTTTTCACTCATTTGTTCCAATTTTTCATCTGTATCATCCGTTTTTTTCTTCTTCTCAAAATATACTCTGGGTGTCACCCCAAACCCCACACCTCTGACATGACCGTATTTTTATGGCTGCTTCAAAGCCGTCGATAATAGGTCTGTATCTGCTACAGGAGTAGCTGATTCCTGTGACTGTCAGATATAGGAAAATAACTAATTATTTTTATGTAATAGCAATTTAAAAAATATCTTTTTATCTTCGTGTCATACCTACACATATTTACCACACTTTTTGTGTGTTCTCATCTACTAACTTCCCTTCCTTATTCACACGTTTCTCCTTCCATAGCACATGACATGGGATAGAAGTGTATTTGGTTTTAGACTCATGAATCTACATATAAACATAGAAAGATAATTATGATGTTGTTTATTGGCACCTAAAAATATTACTGTAAATTTAAAATACGTACTATTTTCTTTTCTAATGAAGCGTACCCCATACTTGCTTTATGATAGGGGTATGTTGGTTTTAATGCACGTTCCTTATTTTCAGTACAGAGTTTCTGTTTCATAAATGAAATATTGACAATCAAAGTGATGAATACAGGTATCCTCAAACAATGTATTATCACCCACAATGTACCTGAAACTTCTCATCCCCATGGCATCCAATAAATGCATCCCATGCTTCTTGGGATATCAGGTGAGCGTAGACAATGGGTGGGTGTGGGTTTATTTTACCTTTGGAATCTTTCAGGTTACATCTTGTTAAAATAGTGCAAAAACCTCGATGAATCCTTCCTGCAAGCCTTAGTACATAATCCTTGTGTGAATCGTCTACTATAAATGTAATCTGCAAGAGATTGAGAAGAGTAATACATTGTTTAATTATTTTATTTTCTAGTAAATTAAAGAAATAAATTCATAATGTTACCGTAATTTCTTTCCAGATCATAGTCTTCAGCCTGGATACAACATGGTTCCATGAATCTATGTCAATCGGCACGCGTTGTCGAGTGACAACTCCAATGTAGCTGCTAAACATAGACTTGTTGGGATTAACATGTTGGCCTCATGCATTCCATCCGACTTCAAATTTGATGCCTTTGATTTTCACCTTAAGAACTTTGGATGACACCGTCAAACTACGACGCACCTGTGTTTTTTGCGACACCGGTCCTTCATTCATGACCATTTCATCGATATCAACATCATCTATATGTTCATCTGAAATGGTATCAATGGAATGTGCTGATGGTTGTTGGACCTCAACACTAGGAGTAGTAGGAGCCGCAGCAGCAGGAGTAGCAGCAGTCGCAACAGGAGCAGCAGGAGCCGCAACATGAGGAGCAGCAGAAGCAACAGGAGCCGCAGCAGGAGCAACAGCAGGAGCAGCAACAGCTGGAGAAGCAGCAGCAGCCGCAACAACAACAGCTTGAGATACTTGTTCAGCCTCAAGGTTAGGAGCACCAGAATGTGCAGAAGTCATTATCTATAAAATTAGTTGAACAGTTAATTTAGATTACTTAAATTCAGTAATGATAATATAATAACATGAGATAACAAGATCTATATTAAAAACAAAATATAACCTCTTTATTGAACTCTCTTTATTTTTTTCAAAGGTTTAAGGGATTTGACACCTCTATCAATTATCTAAATCCCTTCATTGTGGTCTCCTCTAACATACAAAAAATCATCTACATTGGGACCTCTCCGAAATGATTGCGACCTACCACTGAAAGGATCGTCCTAAACTGAATTTTCATCAGAACCTTCAGTAGTTTTGGACGATAACAGAACAATCGACGACTTTTGGTTTGCGGGATCTGAAACATAAAAAACTTGTACCACTTGTGATGCTAGTATAAACTGTTTCTATTTTTACCCTTCTTTACTAAAATCAACTTTCACAAATCCCCATTCATCTATTTTAACACCACTGTTGTTATCAACCCATTTGTATTGAAAAATCGACAATTGGAATTTCGTATAATCCAACTCCCATATTAGTTTGATAATGACAAAGTATGACATATTTGCATAAATTGGATTTCTTTCCTTACTACTAGAAACATGCATCGCTTCAGCCACTAGTGTAACTCCACTATTTTGCATGGTACTATCTTCATCATGTTCATCTGTATAGAATGTATAACCATTAATTACATAACCACTGTAAGATAATACATACACACTTGGTCCAGCGACTATCCATCGAAGTCATTCTGAAATTGAATTCGGATTTTCATCCAACTGCTTAAAAATATGGTTCTGAAACCATCCTATAAACTGGTGATTATGTGAATTTGATAACCATTTTCATCCATTGATGGATTCAACTGCATAAGAATTTCATTGTGAGTTTCAATATATGAAGCAACCTCCCTACTGTTATGAAAAACATAAAGATGGGCCTACTCCCAATCTGTAATACTGATTGTCACAACTTCTCTTCCAGAAATTCCCTCACCCTAAATGCGTCCAGTGTGACGAGATTTTGGGAGACCAATACTTTCCACATCAGATAGGTATTCGGTAAAAATTTCAATGGCTTCCTTAACAATATATCGCTCCACTATACAACCCTCTAGCTGACTTTGATTTTTGACATACCCTTTCAAAATCTTCATATACCATTCAATAGGATACATCCATCTATAGTGCACAGGACCACAAAGTCTAATCTCTCTCACCAAGTGAATCATTAAATGAACCATCATATCAAAGAATGTTGGCAGGAAGAACATTTCTAATTCACATAATATGATGACAATTTCTTTTTCCATAGCTGGAAATTTCTTCGGGTCAAAAACTTTTCTACATATAGCTTTGAAAAAGAAACAAAGTTTGGTTAACGTATGAAAAAAATTCTTGGGCAAAATGCAACATAAAGCTATAGGAATTAGATCTTACATCAAAACATGGAAATCATGTGATTTTAAACCTTTTAACTTCAAATAATTCATTGAAACAATGTTCTTGATATTTGATGAATACCCCTCTGGAACCTTTACATCATTGAAGAAGTTGCAAAACTGATATCTCTCCTCCCTAGAAAGTGTATAAGTAGCTGGAGGAAGAAACATTCGATTTTCACCCTTCAAGGGAGCCAACTCATCTTGTATTCCCATGTCAAACATGTCCAACCTTGCCTTAATTCCATATTTTGTTTTGCCAGGGGCATTTAGCAACGTTCCGATAAAACTGTCACATACATTTTTTTCCACATGCATCACATCAAGAAATTTTTTGATGTACAAACAATTCCATTATGGTAATTCAAAAAAAAAACGATCTCTTTTTCCAACCGATTTTTGTAAGGTTTTTCAAAAATGGTTTACCAAAAACAGTGTTCAGATCTTTTAACTTCTCAAACAGTTGATCACCTGTTAGTGGAGACGGTGATGCGCGTTTTTCGGAACTTCTATTGAATGATGTTGTCCAAGATCAGTACTTATGCCGAAGAGGTAGAAATCTATGATGTCCTAGAAACACAGATTTCGATGAATGTTTCAACCTAATTGATTTTGTATCTTCTTCACACACGAGACACCCTTGAGTTCCTTTAATGCTATAGCCCGAAAAATTTCCATAAGAAGGGAAATCATTTATTGTCCCATACAACATCGCTCTCAACGTGAATTATTCACTTTTATAAGCATCATACAATATAACACCTGAATCCCACAATAACTTCAAATCCTCGATCAAAGGAGCTAGATAAACATCAATATTGTTACCTGGTTGTTTTGGTCCTGATATAAGCATATATAACATGATGAATTTCTGCTTCATGCATAACCAGGGTGGAAAGTTATAATTTACCAACATAACAGGCCATGTACTATGAGTACTGGTTTGAAAACCAAAAGGATTCACTCCATCTGTAGGTAACACAAGAGGAAGGTTTCTCGGCCCTTTTCCAAATTCAGGATACTCATGATCAATTTTCTTTCATTAAAGAGAGTCAGATGGATGACGTAATCTCTCATCTTTATTTCTTTTTTCTGCATGCCACGATAATTGTCTTACAGTTTCTTCACTTCCATATAGACGCCTAAACCTTGGAATGATTGGAAAGTACTATACAACTTTTGTAGGTTTGGATTGATATTTCTTGTATCAAGAAGAACCACACTTTGGGAATTCTGTAAGTGATTTGTTCTCCTTGAGAAACAATATACAGTCTTTCAGGAAGACATGTATTCTTTCAGAAATCATACCCATCGAGCGTAGCATTCGTCTAACTTCATATGTCCGGCTTGGGAGCTCATTATCTTCTAGGAGCATGTCATTCAAGAGAGAAAGTAGTTTTTTAAAACTGATATCACTCCATCCGTTGCCTGCTTTCAATTTATACAACTTCAGTACAACTGACAATGTTGTATACTTAGTGCAACCAGCATACAATGGCATCTTTTCACAACTCTTTAACTTCTCAAACAATTTTGGGCAATCACGGAGTTCATCTTCAATTATATTTGTTATTTCATAAATACGATATTCATCATAATTTACATCTATAATCACATCCTCCATACGGTCTTCTTCATTATCCATATTTGTATTCATATATTATGATCCATAAAACACAGTTTTATCCCAGCCAGTAGCTACATTTGCGTTTTCTCCGTGTTTATTCTAACATTTATAACTCCGATCTATTCCGTGACATATCAAATGTTCTTCCAAATCCTCTGGAGTAAGTATTCTAGAATAAAAATAGCGTAAACACGGACAAAGGATTTGAGAAGGATCCTTTGCGTGATCTTTTACAAACTTCATGAACTCTTTCACTCCATTATCGTACTCTATTGTCAAACGATTATCATCCATCCAATCTTTATTCATTTTCATCCTATTTTAATCTCAAATATTAGTATTTATGGTTCAAGTACACAAAACAAGACTTCAAAATATAGTAGAGGAGAACCACTTCCTTATAAAAATAGAGATTAATAGATCCTAACCATTAATATTTATTCATCTTCATTAAATATAATTACTTTAGATTCATTATAGTTTCCTCAAATCACCCTAGACCAAACACAAGAATAATCAATAATGATACATCTACCACTCCTAGGTATCTTCCCTACATTCAATATCATCAGGCCTAAATACCCATATATCCACACATACACATGTCACAAACACATAAAAAACCATATCCACATCAAAACCAAAGTACCAATATGGATTTCAATCAGGTTACTCGACTCAAGTGGTGGTGTGTAAGAAATAATAAGAAAATATAATAAGTATATAGTCACACATAAATCTCAAACTTGTGTTAATAATCCAATAAACCCAAGGTATCATTCCATTTATCAGAATACTCTGAAAGAGCCCATATGCGACAGTAGTCCCAGGTGGTGAAGGTTCCTGAGGAGGAAGGGGCGAACACACACCTATCGGGGTTCGAGGTCAGGTCACTGAGGTTGAAGGTGGCCTGATACTCCTACAAGGGTTCATTCCATATTTCACAAACCATGTCCTGGTACCCTAGGATGTTAACCCACTACTGGTGGAAGTGAAACCATTCCTAATGATCATGCCAAGAAGAAATGGAAACCAAGAGGGGGGAGTGAATCAAAATACCTCAAGCAATATGGAAAAACATAGTATTTGAGAATAGGTTAGTGGATTTCATGTTGGTTAGACACCTATCCAATAGACTCCACAAGCGGTGATGGACCCTGCAGTTGTTGCACCAGGTGAAACTATCACCTGAGAAGCTGAGATCAAGGAGGCCCTTCCCAGCCATGAACTGAACAAACTCCATGATGACATTCCTCTGGAATGGGATTCTACCTTTCCCTTACTTTGGGTTGGAAATGACATTAAAGTCACCCCCAACAAACAATGGATGGTGGCTGAGATCAATGGTATTTTGTTCACTCCATAGAGATTCCCTTTGAAGAGGGTCATAGCTTCCAAAAACAAAAGTCATAATGAAAGAGATGTCACCGTTGGAAACCTTGGTAGTGATGAATTGATTGCAATCTTGAACAGTCTCAATAACATATTTATTGTTCCAAAATACCCATTTGTGTCTTTTGGAGGGGTTAGAGTGTAGAAATCCATGAAACTTAATCTTCCAGGAGAATTATATGATTATTATAGGGTTTTTTGTGTTCTTTGACAACAACAACAATGACATTATGATTTTTGATTTCTACAGTGAGGAAGTCCGATTTAACATGGGCACTAAGACCATGAGCATTACATTTGAAGATAATAATGATGGGTAGGATAGGGCTATGGCATTGGATCTAGAGCTAGTAGCCTTATTGAAGTGGGAGGATGATATCTCATTATGGTACCTTGATTTTAAACATGTTCATAATCCCTTCTGGTTGGTAAGATTCATATGAGTAGGAGATGAGGATCAAAAGGGGTAGGGGAAGGATGGGTAATGAGACTTGGGGGCTAGTGAGGGAGTTATCTCTGGATCAATAAGTATTTGGAGCTGGATGACAGGCTCAGAGCCAAGGGAGATAGAATAAACACTGCTAGGAAGGGGCCTGAACACTATAGAGAAGTAGTCAGTAACCTCAGCGAGGGATAAGGACAGAGATAGAGGTAGGTGTGGAAATTATAGAAAGATTGGTGGTCTGGGCATCATTCCATAAAAGTGAACTTTCAAAAAAAGTCACTTAGATAGCATGAAGGAAAGAAGGGGGGAACCCCTCGAAGAAAATAGGGTTCAAGCATTGGATGAACTAGAAATTCATCAGAACCGGGTGGTGTTGTCCTTAAAGAAAATGATTATCCTTAAATCATTACTTTATGGTGACATGGTGTTGGATCTAAGGGAATCGATGGTACCTAGGAGGAATCTAGTGAAACTAATATCCAAGTGTGAAGGACCTTAATTTTTTCATAAACATCACTCTGATAGTGTAAACTCATTGATCGCCATTGATGACGAGCACATCAATCTTTCCACCAATACTAGGTTTCTCAAGAGATATTTTACATGAATAAACCATCCCTTTAGTCTGAGATATATGGATTTAAACTAAAAATCCAACATCCTAGTTATATGTTGTTTCATGTGGTGTTGAGCTGCCACCATCCCCTTCTCACATCAGGTCTTTATTCTTGCCTGACACGCCAAAAATTCTGGGACACACCCCCTTTGGTCCATGAATCATGAACTTAAACCTTTTTTATCCTCTACCCATATTTCACATGGTTTAGGGACTCTATGGATGGAAAATTTACCTCACCCTCACTATATGTTCTAGTTGCATGATATGAAACCGTGTGACATTTTGGTAAAATATATTCAACCTTAAAATACATTATCATAATCCTAACCACAAGATATTAAAATGTGTATCCAATGTTCTCATTGCATGAAGTTAAAAAACAGGGTTCATGTCGATATTGTAGGATATAAAACTTTGAAATGAATTTATCCTTCAACCGAGAGGGCTACCTCTTTCTGATGCCGATCACTTACCGCACCATGTTGAAGAACTAAATAAGGATTGATTCCCATTTAATATCATGGGATATCAAGAGACTGAAAAATTATTTATCATTGGCTCAGCTCACTCATTGAACTACCTCAACACTTCCATCAATGAAAACAAGTTTTTCTCTCACTCACGAATGCACTCCATCTATTAAAAAATTGCATTCAATCTATTAAAAAAACAAAACATTGTGGTCAACCATTTTTTAAAATATATATTTCATTTTTTATAAATGAAAAAATTCACAAGGAATTCTATTTTCCTAACTTAATATAATTTTATAAAAAGAACAACACACAAATTAAGAAATCCCTTTTAAAGAAAATCATCCCATGTCAAACATTCCCCAAATATTACACATTTTGATTTACAGTAAAAAAACTATACTAATAGAAAATCCTAGAATAATGGAGTAATGATAAAAGAAAAAATAAATAATCAAGGTTAGATAAAAACTAAACTGTAGAAAAAGTAAATAATAAAGTATATCAATGGGAGTAACTCATAATCACAAAATCATCCATTAAAATAATTATGGGAAATAAACTAATTTTAATTGGAGAAACATAGGATGATATCTGAACTATAGATTCTAATGGAAATTGACTCACTCACGGAACACCACCTGGTTATGTGACCAGACAATCAATATAAACGAGGCCTCTTGGGGACATCAAAAATAGACTCAAGTGATCACCTCAAGGCTAACTAGAGTAGAACCCATTTTATTACTCACAAATATAAGGTCTCCCATATACCAACTACCAAACATAAAGCAAAGTATTCATCACAATCATCAATAGTAAAATCCCAAAATCAAAAAATGATTTAGAAAACATGCCTTAAACATATTATTAACTTATTTTAGGTATATCTAGAACCTTGTTTTGGTCTCCTTATATTTGGAGATTATCTAAATATGTTTTGAGTGAATTTTGAGAAATTTTGGTGGTTTTGGGGGGGTGTTCATGGTTGGATCATTTTTAGGGAAAATCATTTCATTGGTCCAAATAAAACATTCATCCTATGATAAGCCACTACAAGGGGGTTCATAGATTTTTCAGACCATGCAAAGCGAATCTCGAAGGGCGGCGGAGGTCCGACACGCGAAGCTCAACAGGCGGAGGAGGACCGGAAACGTGAAGCTCGAGGGCAGCGGAGGTCCGACAACGTGAAGCTCAGCGGGCAGTGGTGGTCCGACAAAGCGATGCTTGAGGGAGGCGGAGGTATGGCAACATGAAGCTCAGTGGGCGGCAGAGGTCTGGCAACGAGAAGCTCGAGGGCGGTGGAGGTCCGGCAACATGAAGCTCAACGGGTAGCAGAGGGGAGTCGCAGGGTTCTAGTACTGCAAGAGCTTTAGGTCATGATGAAACGAGGGCACTGTGCGACCGACTTTATAAAAAAATGGACTACGGTTTTATCAATGCTAAAAAAGTGATGATAAAGACAACCTTTATCAGCACTTTTTTTAGCACTGATAATGGCCCTCTTTATTAGCGCTAAAAAAGTGATGATAAATCCTTCCTGTATCAGCGATTTTCTAGGGCTGATAAAGGGAGCCTTTATCAGCGCTTTTCTAGCACTGATAGAGGGACTCTTTATCAGCGCTAGAAAAGCGCTGATAAATATGCCATGTATCAGCGCTAAAATTTTACCGCTGATACAAGGGTTCTTTTTCAGCACTTTTCTAGCGCTGATAAAGAGACCCTCTTTCAGCACTTTTCTAGCGGTGATAAAGGGTCCCTTTATCAGCGCTAAAATTTTAGTGCTGATAATGGGTGTCTTTATCAGCGGTTTTTTCTTAGCGCTGATATAAGGTGGTGCTTCCCTTGCCCATTTTTGTAGTAGTGCAAGATCCTTGGGTTCTAGAGGATCTAATTCGAGCTGAATTTGTGAATCTAGACATAAAATTTGATATTGATAATAAAAAATTAATTAAATTGTGTATCCCAATCTTAGATACAAGGAATACCTAGTCTTAGAGATATCGTTCCAAAACCCCAAGATCACCTTTTCAGATCCTTATGTTGGAAGAGAATATTAAAATAACCTCCGATGATTGGAATAAATCTATATCATAAGTTTCAATTGAATTTTTTGTTATAAAAGTGGGTTCCCTAGACCCAACTTTAATAGTACCTTTAGATTACCATATCATGTATATAGTGATTTATCAATGATATACACTTACCATTATAGTGTTGATATTTCTTTTTACACTATTTACTTGGTAATGTACTTAGATTATTTTTCATATCAAAAGGTTACAGAAATTATCAGACTATAATGAAAACCTTAAGATACTATGAAATTAATCTTAAACATATGTCCTATAGTTTAGATACTTCATACTAACTAGATACAGATGATGTCTTACCATCAGGTGATGGGGGATCATAAGCATTAAGACTTGTTCTCATAAAGTTCTCACCCGACGACCTCAAATAGATGAGATCATGAGAACTAACCCACCAATATTAACACCACATGTTTTAGGTGTCATTGGTAGTTACTATTTATCAAAACATGTAATGGTTTCCTAACTGGAGATTTTTATCAATTTATACTATTTTGTTACGTACTTTGATGTGGAAAAAATCTATGGCATTGATTTCATAATGAGGTAGCATACTTTGGGTGCACCATTGGTGGTATGACATTGATTGAATAATAAAGATAGAATTTTTCACTTCTGAAAGGAAGTGATATATCAAGCCTAGTTGTTTAGGATGTTATTATCTTCACTAAATCTATGGACATGGTAGAAGAAGTTAAGTATTTCCAATTAGGGCAATGAATAATTAATCAAGAAAGGATGATGACATGAAGTGTGCATCCTGCTTTATGGGATATTATGTGATAAATAAATCATATTACATAGTGTGTGTTCATAGTAAAGTTTATCATTATTATGACTTTTCTTTATCTCATCAGGGGCCTTGATGGGTTTCTAGAATTATCTCATAGTCTATGAATAATATTAATTGATATCGAGATAAAGGCATAGAGGGTCACACACTTAGCATATTCAAAAGTTTGTCCTATTCTAATGAATAAGAGTATATGACATGGTGGGTCCCAACATGGAGTCCGAGTAATGTATAAGAATATATGATCACCAAGTAATAAATAAATTCATTATAATTCTATTATAGAATAATTATAGTTGAATTTAGTTATCAAATGTATTTACAAGTAATAAAGTAAATATATAGAAAATTATTATACAAATAAAAAATATTTTAATATTCAAGGTTTGTTTAATATTTTTGGGAATGACAAGTAGATTTAATGAATAAATTTTATCAAATAATATATTTATTATATTACAAGTAAGTGATAAAAATATAAATGATATTTATGAATCAGTAAACCATTCATATAATGTTGTTTATAACCTTTTATTGTGACCAATAAATATTCGAGGGCAAAGGATCTATTTTTGGGTATTTAGAACCTCACTATAAAAGGAGGCTGTTAGGTGAGGTACTATCCATAACATGAATTTGAGAGCCTCTCTCTCATCTCTCCCACTTCGTAGAGAGAGAATCTCTTGATCTAAGCAACCGATCTGAGTTCATATTCACAAATCCAAGGATCAACATATAAATAATTATGGGGACATCAAATGCTTCAACGGATATCCATGATAACACTTAAAATTTGATGATTGACATTCCCAAAAACATTCAAAGTGTGTTAGAATGATCTTGATGGATCTGAATTCAGTTCCTTCAAGTAATGATTTCTAACAATGAGTGGTTGTTCAACATGTTGTCAAATCAAACAAGGTAATTTTTGGTTTAATTTTGTGCTTAAATTAATTCACTTGGGATCTTCAAATTCCATAAAGAATTGTGTATCACTAGATATGATGTAGTTATGTTGACTCAACTATGAATTTGTTTGAATCCCCAACTCATATGATTCCATTACGCACCTTTATAACTTTATTTGGTATCAATGAGATCATGAGAAATTTTAAGCCAAGAAAATTAAGTTTTCATTAAATTCATAAAGAGGTAATTGTTCCAGTTCTAACACTATAGATAACAATCCAATCAGATGTTAGATGACCAAGATATGACCATCAAAAGATCAAAATATGGATCATTGAGATATTTTATAAAGAATGTTTATATATATATATGATTTTTTTTCTGGTGTAGTTTTCCAGCAATATCCACTAATCTGATCAGATTCCGTGGTCTAAATAGTGTTTTCTAGCCAACCCCTAATTACACACGATTGTGTAAATTCAAAAAAACCCCAATATAATAGGCTTTAGAAAAATTGATCAAAAAAATATAGGGGGTGGGCTCTCATGCCATAAGAAAAAAATAAAAAGGGGAGGGGATTTTTTGGTCAAGGTGACCATATATTTAAAAACAATTTAAAAGAGGGTTAAGAGGAATGAGGCACCTGTCTAGGCATGAAAAAAGGAAAAAACATGGGGAAGGTCCCCAATGATCATCATCCCTCTACAGGAATCCATTATTTAAGTATCACCATGTCCCAGGATTGACCTTCCATAGTGTCCCACACTCTTGGAAAAAGAACTACCGACATCCCTCCCTTAGCTCACCCATGACGCTGGCCAAAACTGATGGAAAACAACACCATCACCCCATGTTTGTTCATGTCGGCCCTATCCTTTCACTGAATCATATCTTTGGGATCTTTCACTATCTCTCACCTTAGAACATCACCACATATCCCTCTTTCAACGAATCCCCCCTCACACCCATGTACGACCTCTGCTGTAAGGACCCATCCTTAAACATTATATAATCTATCTATTTCAACTAGATTTAAATTATTTACATTACCAAATATATTTGTGGTTTAGAGTTATATAAATTTAGGACATAACTCATACATATCAACCCACAAGAATACGAAGTGGGTACTATTAAATAGTATCCATTTCTTCCAAAACATATATTTTTTAACACAAAACAATAGCACAATTTCTTTGAAAAATAATCATAACATTTAACTTGACTTACTTCTTTCTCTTAAAAATCATTATAACCTTTGAAAAACATTTAAAAAAATGGGATGAGCATAAAAATATCAGTTAGGGATATAAAAAGTAGTAAAGAAACCATTAAACCATGAATACTTAAAAATATATGAAATCATTTCCACAAAGACATACTTCTCACCCATATATACTTACTTTGTGAAACATGATATTTCCATAAAACATTAAAGGAAACATATAAAACCATAAGTGTATCTTGGGTAATTACTTACTTATATTGTAATGCTCATGGATACCTTAGGATTTGTAACCCTCATGGCTACCTTACAATGTAACCCTCACGACTACCTTATGGTGTAACCATCGCAGTTACACTTGGAGTAACCATACGACTGACCTCTAACTTACACATACCCAATGCATGTAAAGATATATAGGTCCCAAAATTTTTCATAAAAAATTCCAAATAACAAGAAAAAAAATCATAAAATATGAATAATTTCATAAAAACGTTGCCTTTTAATTTTGTAAAATAGAATTTAAAAAGAGATTTTTTAAAGAAAAGTACCTTACAAATATCATATAATTGAAGGGAAAATTGAGTAAAATGAAAGGAATATTTGTATACACTGTAAATAAACATAATAAAACAAAATATGAATTAAATTTATTACCCAAATTATCTTATTACCATATAATTAATGAAATAGAAGGTTAACCCAAAGAATGAAAACTGGGTTAAGAATTCTGTTACCTTGGGTTATTCATACTTAAAAATTGTTTAAACCTCTTGTATAATGTTTAAAAGTGTAATATTAATATTTTAAAGAAACATATTAATTTTTATAACACCTTATATAATCATTTTATAACATCATTCGACCCATTTATTAATAATATTTCATTATTTCCATTGTTTTGGGTGTGTTTTTTACATGATTTCCATGGTTGGTTCATAAAGTATTTTCTTGTCGAATGGAAGAGAAACTACAGAAGTGGAATGAAATAGTGTTAATATGTTTCAATAATATTAAATGATTCCATAAATAATTTTTATTATATGATATGATGATGAATCATTAGTGATATTTGTTTAGATCATTTTGGTGGTTCTTTGATAATCACGAACTTGTTTCATCATATACCTTTAATATTGTACATATAAGTTAATTACAGAACATAATAGAGGTCATATAATACACTTTAAAAACTATTTTAACCATTAATTTTTTTTACAACTAGTTTTGAAGGAATTAAAGGAAATTGAATACACATCATCCACGATGTCTGTAAATTGACACATCACATACCATGTTTTTATTTTTAGAATAAGAGGAAGAGGAGATGAAGAATGATGATTAATTTTTCCATAAAATTTATAATAATCCAGAATATATATAATATTGGATCTCTCATTCCTCTTGTATAAGGGTATGATAATAGAGTATAATAAAAGAAAAGAGTTGAAAAGAAAACACAAGAAAATAAAATAGGATATTTACCTCTTGATCTCTTCTCCTTGAGATCCTCTTTGAGGCCTTTGGTTTTGGTATTTTGGTGATACCAAAAGGTCTTAGACGTGGGGAAGATCCTTGGGAAGGGTATTGGATAGAATTTATATAATTCTAAAATTTTGAGAGGTGTGAGTAGAAGAGGGGGGTGAGGGTTGTATTTATAGTGAAAGTGATGGAGTTTTTAATTTATTTCAAAGGACACCTTATTAGTGGTATTTGAAAAACCATGGTCTTTTCCATGGTTATTGACCATGGTACTGGACAATTGAGACACCTCATAACATATTTTAATCCACAAGAGTTGACTAGAATGATTACATCATTATTACATCATTATGATGTCATTAAACACCTAAAAACTTAAAACTATATTTTTACCAGTCATTGAAAATTAATCTATCCCAGAAAAATACCAAAAAACACCCTAAGTATTTTTAAAATTTTATAATTCAAAAATGAACTCCATTTTTTGAAAATAATTTTCTAAATATTATTAATTTAATTTTTAAATAAAAGCATAATTTATTTGAAAAATAACAATTTTAAAACTATAACTCATTTTATATCACCTTGAAAAATTAATCAAGATCTCATTATATTATAACCTTAAGAAAAAATAATAATAATATGATTTACTATTTATACGGTTCATATTACTATTCATAAGGGTATGTTACTATTCACAAAAAAACAAGTTGGTTCTATCAGACTCCAAATAACATACCGATTGCAATTGTAGATGTCCATTTTTTGAAATTCAAATCATAGAAGCGAACAATTTTTGTTTAACAACTATTTTATAATTATATCCTTAAATCATAGTTTTATTATGTAGAGACTTAGTGTTTCATGCATTTCAATTTATTTTTTCAAAACCTTGGGGTGTTACATTCACCCCACCTTCTGGAAATTGTGTCCTCGTAATTTTATTTACTTATTAAATAAGCGAGGGTACCTTTCCCTTATAGAATTTTCATATTCCCATGTTTTTTCTTCAACCATGTTGTTTCTCCACAAAAACTTTACCTAGAAGATTACCTTATTCCAAAATACTTGTTTTCTTCGATCATGAATATGAATAGGTTTCTCTTCATAAGAAATGTTCTCTTCCAGCTAAACTACTTCTTGGCTCAAAACATGAGATGAATATGGTACATACTTTCTCAATATAGAAACATGAAAAACATTATGTACTTAAGATAAACTTGGAGGCAAAGCTAATCAGCTGAAAACTAGTCCAAATTTCTCCCAAATTTCATAAGGTCCAATGAACCATGGATATAGTTTCCCTTTCCTACCGAAACTCATAAAACTTTTCCATGTTGAGATTCTAATAAAAACATGATCACCTACCTCGAAAGCAAATTCTTTTCTCTTATTATATGCATAACTTTTCTTCATGCTCTGAGCTGTCCTCATGTGTTGCTAAATCATCTTAACTTTATCAACCACTTCCTCTACTAATTATGGTCCCATCAACTTCATTTCCTAGACTTCATCCCAAAAAGTTGGAGTTTGAAACTGCTTCCCATATAATGCCTCAAAAGGTGCCATTTGTATACTGGAATGAAAATTGTTATTATAAGAAAATTCAACTAAAGAAATATAATGATCTTAACTTCCCTGGTAATTCATTGAACAAGGTCGAATCATATCTTCCAAAGTCTTAATAATTCGTTTTGACTGACCATATGATTTAGGATGAAAAGATTTACTGAAATTTAATTCTATTCCCAACGAATTCTAAAGGCCTTTACAAAAGCTAGAAGTGAACTTGGGATCATGGTCCGATACAATGCAAAGAAGAACTCCATGTAACCTGACAATCTCTTCGAGGTACAGTAGAGAAAGATAATACAAATACATAGTATATCGAATAGGAAGGAAATGAGAAGATTTAGTCAGTCGATCAATGATAACCCAAATTGCATTGTTACCTTGAGAAGTTGTTGGTAGTCCCACAACTAATTCCATGGATATATTTTCCCATTTCCTCTATAGAACTGGTAAAGGATGAAGCATCCCATTTGGTAACTACTAGTCTACTTTAACCTGTTGACATGTCAAACATTTCATGGTAAAATCTGCAATACCCCTCTTCATTCCATCCCCCCAGTAATACACCTGAAAGTCTCTGTACATATTTGTGCTGCCAGGACGTACTGAAAATGGAGAAATATGAGCTTCAAACAACAATTATTTCTTCAGATGAGAATCACAAGGCACACAAAATATCCTTACAAATATTATAAAATAATCTTTATCAATGTTAAATTATGTTAACTTACCCATTTTAATAAATTTTACTTATTTCTGTAGCTCCCTGTATGCCTTCTTCACTTGCTTAATTTTGTCTGACAATGATGACTGCACTGAAATGTGAAACGAAATAGAGGAATTTCCTACACCACCAAATTCCAAGACAAAATTCATTAAATCATTAATGAAATGGTCTTATTCCATCCTTAACATAGTTAATGATGCATGATGTTTTCAAATCATGGCATCATCCACTTTGTTTACTTTCCCAGGATGGTAATTGATCGAGCAATCAAAATCTTTTATCAATTTTTTACTTTCCTATGATGGTAATTGATCGTGCAATCATAATATTTTATCAATTGACGATATCTTATCTGCCACATGTTTAATTCCTTTTGAGTGAATATATAATTCAAAATATTGTGGTCATTATATATTTTACATTTGGCTCCGTATAAAAGATGCCTCCAAATTTTTAAAGTGAAAACCACAACTGCTAATTCCAAATAATGTGTGGGATAATTTAACTCATGAGGTTTTAGTTGTCTTAAAGTATAAGAAATTACAAAATTACTCTAAATCAAAACACAACCAAGTCCCTTTAATGAATCATCAATATAGATGACAAACTCACCATTTCTAAAAGGTTAGGTTAGAACTAGAGAATTTACCAATCTTCTTTTCGATTCCTGAAAGCAATCATCACATTCTTTTGTCCAGGTGAATTTAACTTCTTTTCAAGTTAACTTAGTCAGTGGACTAGATAACTGTGCAAAGTTTTCAACAAACCATTGTAATAGCTTGCCAGACCCAGAAAACTATGAATCTTGGTTATATTTGTGGGTCTTGTCCATTATTCAACAACTTTCATTTTTGTAGGATCAACATTTATTCCCTATTTAGAAAAAATGTGTCCAAGAAAAGAAATTTGTTGTAACCAAAATTCACACTTGCTGAATTTTCCATAAAGTTTATTTTCTTGTAAGGTTTGAAAAAAAACCCTTAGATGTTTTTCATGCTCCTCTTTACTTATAGAATATACCATCATTTCATCAATATACACAACCACTAACTTATCCAAGAACTCATGAAATATTATATTAATAAGATCCATGAATACAATAGCTGCATTAATTAACCCAAATAACATAAAAAAAATTCATAATGCCCATAGGTAGTTAAAAAATATATTTTTGGAATGTCATCATCCTTTAACTTCAGATGATGGTACCTGAGTCTCAATTAAATCTTGAAAAAACACTGATCTCACTGGTGCTGATCAAACAACTCATCAATGCAAGGAAAATGATACTTAATCATAATAATAATGTTATTAAAAGCTCTATAATCAATTAAAAGTCTCATGGAGCCATATTTATTTTTAACGAACAAAATAGAAGATCCCCATGGTGAAGTTCTAGGACAAATGAATCCTTTATCAAGAAACTCCTCAACTGATTTTTCAATTCAAGAAGTTCTATTTGATCTATTTGATAGGGGGATTTGAAAGTGTCATAGCACCAGGAACTAAGTCAATTGTGAATTCAACTTCCCGATCAGGTATAACACTAGGTAAATCATCAGAAAAAACCTCAAGGTATTCATTTACCATTGACTTATCATTAATCTAAATAGTTCCTTTTTTTTCAAAAATATGAGCAAGATAACTTTTATTTCCATCTTTTAACATTTTCTCAGATTCCTAATATGTTATCAATTTTATGGGTTCGTTCTTGTATAAAAACTGAAAATATTTCTGAAAAAAAAACTTCTTTAGTTGTAAAATCAATCTTAGGATGATAAACAGAAACACAATACATACACAAAATGAAATAAAACTCTACTATGGAAAAAACAAAAAGGTTTTCAGGTAATGTATTTCCAAAGATAACAATCAAAAGATTCTTAAAATGCCTTTTTGATGTAACATTTACCCCTTAGTGTTTTAACAATAATTTATGGTCTCATTTTTTGAGATGATATTTCTAATTTAATAGAAAATTTCTCAGAAATAAAGGAATGTGTATACCCCATATTAAACAAGACTTTAGAAAAATCTGAGTAAATAAACAAAGTACCTGATACTAGTTCATTGGATGGCCCAAAATCTGTTAAAGTAGTCTCAAAGGATCTCACTGCACCTTTCTTCTTATATTCTGGCTACTTTCCATTACTCGGATCTTTCTTTGGGAAGATACTTTCATAATGAACCATATCACCACATTTGAAATACTTTATAGTTTTCTTACCAAAATTTTTCTTAAGATAATTTTCATTACAATCTCAGGCCATATGTCTAAACATACCACATCAAAAACACTTCCCTATTTTAGTAAGGCATTCTCCAGGTTTCTTTTTACCACACTTTTCACAAACTAGAAAATGAACTTTCTTACCATTAGATTTCTTTGATTGATTCTTACCCATCAATTTTCATCTGGAACTATTCTTCTATTTTTTTTCAAAGTAAAAGTGATCATAAAAAACTACATTTCTACCCTCTCATCACATAAGATAAGTTTCTCATAAATTTTGAACTCATAGGAATCCAATACCCTTCAATATCTTGGATTCAATCCTAAGTAAAAATGATTGATTTTTCTATCAAGATACATAATAAGATTTGGAGCATACCTCACCAATCGGGTGAAGTTTTCTTCATACATGGCCACTAAATCTTCCTCCTTTTGTTTCAATTCATGGAATTTCTTCTCCATCCTACGTTGAACCACCTTAAGAAAATAATTTTTAAGGAAAATACTTTTAAATTATTCCCACTTTAGGGATTCAATATCCTCTCTATCCCTAATATAATTGACCATTGAACACCACTGATCAGATTCACCTTCAAAATGATAAATTTCAAGACTAAACATTTGATTATCTTAACATCTGATAACATCAAATAAATTTTCAACAGATTTAATCCATCCTTCAGCTACTACTGGGTCAGAAGATCCATTGAAAGTAGGAGGGTGTTGCCTCATAAAATGTTCCACTATCATCACATTCCTTTGTGGTAGTTTTGGTTATTATATTGCATGGATTATACTACAATTTATTGCCTATGTCAGCTAAGACTTACTATCACAAACTGCTCGGTTCTAATTCCCACCATTCTTGATTGCGGATTGAGAAAGATATCAGCCTCTTGATTCCTTCTATATTCAGCTTTCCTATTTCTTCTATGGAAAACCATTTTGAACAGACATATATTAGATGATGCAACATGGTTATATTTAAATGCTATACCATTTCAACATAAAAATAAGGTAAAAATCATTTATGGTATTCTATTAACATCATCCTAACCCTTAAAGTTATCTAAACTGTGTTATGATACCAACTATAAGGAACCGACCTTAAACATTACATAATCTAGCTATTTAAACTAGATTTCACTTCTTTACATTCCTATAGATATTTTTGGTTTAGAGTTTTATAAATTTAGGACATATATCATACATATCAACCCACAATTATACAAAGTGGGTACCATTAAAACAATATCCATTTCTTCCGAAATGTTGAATTTTTAACACAAAACAACAACATGATTTTGTTGACAAATCTTCATAACATTTAACTTGAATTCATTATTTCTATTACAAATCCTTATAACCTGGGAAAAACATTTAAAAATATGGGATAAATATAAAAATATCATTAAGGGATATAAAAATAAGGAAAGAAACCATTAGACCATGAATACTTAAAAACATATAAAATCATTTCTATAAAGACATACTTCTCAACCATATATACATACTTTGTGAAACATGAGATTTCCATAAAACATTAAAGAAGACATATAAAAAAATAAGGGTATCATGGGGAATTTCTTAATTATCTTGTAACCATCATGGTAATATTATGATTTTTAACCCTTACAGTTACCTTACAATGTAACCCTAATGACTACCTTATGGTGAAACCATCACAGTTACACTTGGAGTAACCATACGACCAACCTACAACTTACAAATAACCAATAAATTGGAGGGAGATATAGGTCACACAATTCTTTAAAAACAATTACCAATAACCATAATACAATTATAAAACATAAATAATTTCATAAAAACGTTTCTTTTGAATTTTTTAAAATAGAATTTAAAAATAGAATTTTTAAAGAAAAGTTCCTTAAAAATATCATATAATTGAAGCGAGGATTAATAGAATCAAAGGAATATGTGTATACACTATAAATACACACAATAAAACATAAAATTAATTAAATTAATTACCTAAATTATCTTATTACCTTACAATTAATGAAATAGAAGGTTAACCCAAAGAATGGAAACTGGGATAAGAATTCCCTTACCTTGGGTTTGTCTTACTTAAAACTTATTTAAACCTCCAATATAATGGGTAAAAGGGTGTTATTAATCTTTTACAAAAAAATATTCATTTTTATAACACCTTATATGATCATTTTATAACATAATTTTACCCATTTGTTAATAATATTTTTTATTTCCATTGCTTCAGGTGTGTTCTTTACATGATTTCCATGGTCGTTTCGTAAAGGATTTTCTTATCAAATGGATGAGAAACAACAGAATTGGAATGTAATGGTGTTAATATGTTTCCATAATATTAAATTATTCCATAAATTATTTTGATTATATTTTATTGCGATAAATCATTTGATAAATCATTAGTGATATTCATTTAGATCATTTTGGCAGTTCTTTAATAACCACAAACTTGTTTCATCATATACCTTTAATATTATGTGTATAAGTTAATTACAGAACATAAGAGAGGTCATATAATAAATTTTTAAAAAACTTTTTAACTATTAAAATGTTTTACAACCATATTTGAAGGAATTAAAGGAAATTGAAGAAACAATGTCCACAATGTCGGTAAATCGATACATCACAGTCGATGTTTTTATTTTTAGAATAAGAGGAAGAGGAGAGGAAGAATGATGATTATTTTTTTCATAAAAATGATAAAAATATATCTCATATATTATTCTAGAGTTTTCATGCCTCTTGTATAAGGGTAGTAGAAGAGAGTATAAGAAAAGAAAAATTTGAAAAGAAAACACAAGAAAATGAAAGAGGATCTTACCTCTTGATCTCTTCTCTTTGAGATCATCCTTAAGGCCTTTGGTTTTGGCCTTTTGGTGAGACCAAAAGGTCTTGGATGTGGGAAAGTGACTCAATAAGAGGAATGGGTATAATTTAGAAAATTATCACATCTTGGGAGGTGTGAGAGGAAGAGGGGGTGAGGGTGGTATTTATAGTGAAAGTGAGGGAGTTTTTAATTAATTTCAAAGGACACCTCATTAGTGGTATTTGAAAAAACCATGGGCTTTTCCATCCTTTATTCCATGGAATTGGCCGCTTGGGATATCATATTTCAATCCTCAAAAGTCTACCAGAATGATTACATAATTATTACATCATTATGATATCATTAAACACCCAAAAACTTAAAAGTGTATTTTTACTATTCATTGAAAATTCATCTATCTCAGAAAAATCCCAAAAAAACACCCTAACCATTTTTCAATGTGTATAATTCAAAAATTAACTCCATTATTTGAAAATAATTTTCTAAATATCGTTAATTTAATTTTTAATTAAAATCATAATTTATTCAAAAAATAACAATTTTAAAACTATAACTCATTTTATATCACCTAGAAAAATTAATCAAGATCTCATTATCTTATAACCTTAAGAAAAATAATAATAATATGATTCAATATTCATAAGGTTAATATTACTATTCATATTAATATTCACAAGGGTATGCTACTATTTTCCAAAAAAACAAGTTGGTTATATGAGACTCCAAATAACTCACTGATCGCAACTATAGATGTTTGTTTTTCGAAATTCAAATCATAGAAGTGAAAAAATTATGTTTAAAATCTAATTCATAACTATATCCTTAAAACAAAGTTTCATTATGTAGATATTCAGTGTTTCATGAATTTAAATTTATTTTTTGAAAACCTTGGGGTGTTACATCCGCCACTTCAACTTCTCTTGATGTCCTCTCACTGGCGTCATTCCCTTAGCCACAACTGCTCACCATTGACCTCACATACAAGGCGCACCTCACAACCTCCTGCTATGATTGTCCCCCCTTATGGCCTCTTGTAGATCAGCCAAACTACTACTAAGTTGGGTTTTCCTGACCAGAAACTAGTTTCGATAGGTCCTTCTAGACTGGAAATGGGATGGGGTGAATCTTGCCTCACCTTCCCAATCTCACCTAAGCCTAAAAAATCCTGGACACCCTTTTAAGAAGTTTTCGGTCCATGTGGGAGCCTGATAATTTGTTTTAAAATTTCAAAAATAAGTAATTTTTTAGAATAACAATAATTTTAAGTTGGGACTGAACAATATTTTTATGTGAATTAAAATTAGTAGAATTATTTTTATTCATTCAATTACCTCGACATAAATTTATCATTAATTTAATATTTGTTATGTATTTATTTTATGTGATGACTAATCTTAATCATTGACCAACCAATGTTTGTCTGTATTTTATTGATTAATTTATTTATTCAGATGGTTGTTTCTATATTGATTTATTAATTAAATAGATGTATTATACATCATCTTTCTTCCTCATTTTATGTATAAGGGAATGCATATACTTAAGGGTTGTATTGTATGTGTATTATTCATTCCTAAGACCCACTCATCTACATGAGAGTATTTATGTATTTTGATGAATATAAATGATGATGTATACCATGCTGAGACCAGGAGAAGTTCCAGATGAGAAGTTGATACATTGGACTGGGGTGTGTGCTCCGATAAGAGTCATACATGAGTCAGATATTATACCCCTAGGGTCATGGTTGATCTGTTGAGCATATATGGATCAACCAATACCAAATTCTCAAGATCATTCATGTCCTTTATTTAATTTATGCATCATTAATTATTTTTGTGAATATGAAAGTTTACACAAACACATAGAATAATAAACAAATAATGTATAGATTAAATCAATTTATGATGTGATGAATGTTTTCTATTTGCTGCATGGTTGAGTTGTGAGTGTGATTTCATAGTACATGTATATCAACTAAAAACTGAATTCATTTATCAATAAATAATTAGAAACCCTCAAATAAATATTAAGTCTCAACCCCTTATGCATTTGAATTTGAACAAACCAGGTGTATGAGGTGCTCATCAACCCTAGTCAAGGGTGTATTTTACCACTGATAAGTTCTTATGAAAGTGATGATTTGAATTAACTAAATATGAAAAAAATAAGTATCCATAGCTTTCTTGTTTCCACTTTGGAGGAAAAACATTCACTAAATCAACTTTATGATTTATAAAAGTTGGGAATTCACTCAACAATCCAAGGATCTACGAGTTAATGCAGTTGGCCAGTCAAACACTTATCTTGAAACTCTATGAGTAGTGGAATATCCATAACATGGAATATAAGGATAGATTTCATTAATCCTTTCCACTAGAATACCCAAGAGACTGGATATTCTAAAATCTAGTAGCGAGGGCTACCAGGGTTCAATAAAATATTGGGATATATTTAATGATTTAATTAATCCGTAATGTCTAATTGGTAATCATGATAAATATACTAATCTATTAGAGTTTATTTTTGTTGAATAATGGAAAGTAATACCATAGATACATTAGTATTAATTTGGAAAAAGAGCATTTCCAAACTGTCATGAGTTTCCAAGAGAAGTATAGGTGCTTATACAAAGTAATAAAATATAGAAATTTCTTTGCAATAGAGTCCCCACTACCTATTCTGCAACATCAAGAAGCAAGGGTGGGAAAAATTCTTATAGGAGGCTCATGTATGATACATTTTATGTTTACATCATAATGCTACCATCAATGTCAAATGATTTGTGGAAACATTATCAGTACATGGATGATTTCACATGTTGTCTCATCTTCGAGAATCATGAAAGGATAAAGTGAAGCAATATATGAATGAGGTGATGATTACATTAAATACATTTAAATTGAAAGATGAATTATGATCTTTCAATACATCCATTTATTATACCATTTTCACCCACTTAATTTAGTTTTTTAGATTAAAAAAATGAATAGTATGGAGAAAATAATTTATTAGCTTTTGGGTAAGTTTTTCAAAGTTGATAAGAACTTAAATAAAGATTAATATTTATTTCTTATGGTGAAAATGTTAAAATAAAAGGTGACAAGGACAATGGAAAGTGTGATGCCAAAGGAACCTTAACATAATTAAAAGAAAAGAGGATGATAATCATACAAGAGGTTATTTTCTTCATATGTCATGAGAGAAGTCTATAGAAGATTAAATGCAATGAATTGAATTAGAAGAAACAAGACACTTCCACTTAGTGTATATTCATAATTGTATGTGACATTTCTATCATACTCATTGGGTATTAAATATAATATTATTATCACATATGTGTATTTAAATATAGTAACCAATTAAGAAAAGAAAAATTACAATAAGTAAGGTGAATTCTTAAAGAAGTTGAGAAAGGATGATTTTTAAGTCAGTGGTGAGAAGTACACAACTTCTAATTGCTAAGTTTAATGATTCTAGTTATAATTTTATTGAGTATTACCAAAGCATTTATCTAAATTTCCATTGGAAAAAAGGGTACATTATTCCAGTTATGGAATGAATATTATTTGTAGAATATAATACTCAATTAATTGCTCATTAATTATTGAATCATTGAAAATGACTGATTAATATAAAATTTAAGACTCTAATACCTAGTTATGGAAATATAATTATTTGTTTAATAAAACTAAAAGTAGTTTTCAAGGATATTCCAAGTATGGTATCTGTAGTCTCTGGAACTAATGACCATAGGTATTATCAACAAATTTACTTATCAAGTTTTGGAAGAAGAAACCATTAGAAATAAAGTCAATCCAAAAAGATTTTGGAAATTTTTAATCTAGAGAACATGAACTATTTACAACTATAAATAAGGCCTTTAATAGCACTAAAATATGCCTTTTTTAGTGAAAAAAAGCACTGACAATCAGGGCCCAATTAAATGACCTAGGCTTTTATCAGCACTAAAAAAGCATTGATAAAGGACCCCCTTTATCAGTGCTTTTATTTAGCACTAATAAAGGTACCTTTTCTTGGAATTCGAAAAATAACTGACACATTATCCCTTTATCATCAATTTTAGTAGTATTGATAAAGGATCCCTTTATTAGTTCTTTTTTTAGCACTAATAAAGTGGCATACTACTGCAATGTGCTGGTAAAATTATAGCACACTATAGTAGAAAAAACAATAACAAATAGAGTAGAAAAAGGTGAAAATACATAATTTAATTGAAATAAAATTTACAACAAAAATTAACTAAAAAAACACTATATTATAGAAATTTTAAACATTGGGTTGTATAATTACATTAGTAAGTACAAATTATCATAGACATTAAAAAAATCAATGTTCCTCTGTCTTTGGCCCCAACCCCTAGTCACGCTATTGTCGAAACACCCCCAGATCAAGCAAAATAATATAACTATATAAGAAAACAATTATTATGTCAGTAAGACTGTGAATAAATAAATTAATCCCAAAGTTTCAATTTTAAACTAAAAACATATACTTTGAGTTATACTAGGAACATCATGTACTAGATTAAGCTTCAATTGATTCTTATACATCCAACTATTTATTATTATTCTCAAAATTAGATCCTCTTGAATTGGATCTCATCGGTGGTGATAAAAAACTCACTATGTATGGGAGCTAATTCAAGAGGACTTGCTTTTTGAGAACAAGCCTTCAGCTCTCACACCATTTCTGGGTAATCTTCAAGAATTATCTATGTGAAAATTAACTAAATAATTATAAGATAAAAATGATAATGAAATTAATTAAGTAACATCAAATAAAATTATGAGAAAACAATCTGAGCTCGTTTTCTTAATTTTGGAAATGTGATGTGTGTTTTAAACTAAAGTGGAACTTATATATTGAAAACACACACTTCGAGTCATATTGACCACATCATGTGTCAGATTGATTTTCAATCAATTTCTATATGTGATGAATAAATTATGGATCATTTTACTAAAGTTTAAAAACAACATGATCTTTTTTTCTCTGTTTTGGCTAGTGACATGTGTTTTAAACTAAAATGACACCTTTATATTGAAAACACACACTTTGAGCCATATCATCCACATTGTGTGTCATATTTATGTGTGGTCAATTCTTACACATGAAAAATAAATCATGGATCACTATACTAAATTTTGAAAACAATACGAACTTTTTTTCTTGGTTTTAGATATTTGATGTGTGTTTTAAACTAAAATGACACTTTTGTATTAAAAACATGCACTTCAAGTCATATTGACCACATCACGTGTCATATTGATGTGGGGTAAATTTATACACTTGAAAAATGAATTATGAATCATTTCCCTAAATTTTAAAAACAATCGACGATTTTTTTCTTGGTTTTGGATATTTGATGTGTGTTTTAAACTAAAATGGAACTTTTGTTTTGAAAACACGCACTTCGTGTCATATCGACTACATCATGTGGCATATTGATGTGAGGTCAATTACTATATATGAAAAATGATTTATGGATCATTTTACTAAATTTTAAAAACAATATAATTTTGTTTTCTTGGTTTTTTCCATTCGATGTGTATTTTAAATTAAAATGACACTTTTGTATTGGAAACATGCACTTCAAGTCATATTGACCACACCATGCTTTGGATTGATGTGATATAAATTAATAAATATTAAAATAAATTGTGGAATATTTTACTAATTTTTGAAAATAATCCGAGCTCGTCTACTAGGTTTTGTCTATTTGATGTGTGTTTTAAACAAAAATGACACTTTTGCATCGAAAACATGTACTTAAAGTCATACCAACCACATCAGGTGTTGGATTGAAGCATGGTCAATTATTAAAGGTCAAAAATAAATTATGGAACATTTTAAAATAGTTTAAAAGTGATCCAAACTTGTATTATCAGTTTTGGATATGTTATGTGTTTTAAACTAAAATAAAAGTTTTATATTAAAAACACGCACTTCGAGTCATATCGACTACATTGTCTGTCGGATTTCCATGCGGTTAATTATTACACATCAAAAATGAATTATGGAACATTTTTACAGTATTTGAATACAATATTAGCCCATTTTATCAATTTTGAACATGTGACACATGTTTTAAACTAAAATGACACTTTTATATTGGAAACACGTAATTAAAGTCATAACGACCACATGAGGTGTCAGATTGATGTGCGGTTAATTCGTACACATAAAAAATATATTATGGATTTTTTCCGTAAATTTGAAAACAAACTGAGCTTTTTTTCTTGATTTTTTCTATGTGATTCATGTTTTAAACTAAAATGATACTTTTATATTGAAAACACGCACTTCTAGTCATACTGATCACATTAGGTGTTAAATTGACGTGTAATCAATTCCTACACATAAAAAATGAATTATGAATCATTTTACTATTGTATAAAAATAATCAAAGCTCGTTTTATCAAATTTTTCCATGTGAGGCACCTTTTAAACTAAAATGACACTTATAATGAAGACACACACTTTGAGTCATATCGATCACATCGTGTTTCAGATTGACACGTAGTCGATTCCTACTTGTTAGAAATATATTATGGATTATTTTACTAAATTTTAAAAATAATAAAAAATTGTTTTCTCAGTTTTGGATACGTGATACACATTTTAAACTAAACTAAAACTTCTATATTGAAAACATGAACTTATAGTCATATCATCCCCATCATCTGCAAAATGATGCGCGGTGAATTCCTACACACAAAAAATAAGTCATGGATAACTATCCTAAAGTTTAAAAACACTCCAAGATTTTTTTTTAGTTTTGGTTATGTGATGCACATTTTAAACTGAAATGACAATTTTATATTGAAAACACACACTTTGAGTCATGCCGACCACATCAGGTGCCAGATTGATGTGTGGTCGATTATTATAGGTCACAAATGAATTATCGACCATTTTATGAAATTTTTAAAAAAATCCAAGCTCATTTTATTAGTTTTATATATGTGATTAATTTTAAACTAAAATGATGGTTTTATATTGAAAACATGAACTTTAGGTCATATCAACCCCATCGTGCATTATATTGTCATGCAGTCATTTCCTACACATAAAAAATGAATTATGGGTAGTTTTTATAAAGTTTGAAAACAATATGAGCTCATTTTATCATTTTTGGTAATGTGACATGTGCTTTAAACTAAAATAGAACCTTTCTATTGAAATTTACACTTTGATTCATATTGGTCACATTGTATGTTAGATTTATTTTCGGTCAATTCTTACAAATTAAAAATAAATTATGGGCCATTTTTCTCAATATTGAAAACAATATAAGCTGGTTTTCTATTTTTTGTCTATTTAAAGCATGTTTTAAATTAGAATGACATTTTTATATTGAAAA
This sequence comes from Viscum album, assembly GCA_963277665.1. Lineage (NCBI taxonomy): Eukaryota > Viridiplantae > Streptophyta > Magnoliopsida > Santalales > Viscaceae > Viscum > Viscum album. Next base: position 885,511,472 of record OY728146.1, on the reverse strand, counting down.
CATCTAGTTCAAGTCATACTAACAACATCAGGTGTTAGATTGATGCATGGTCAATTACAATAGGTCAAAAATGAATTATGAACCATTTTACTAAAGTTTGAAAACAATACAAGCTCATTTTCTCACTTTTTGATATATGATGCACATTGTAAGCTAAAACGAACCTTTTATATTAAAAAATTCACTTCCCATCATACTGACCACATCTGGTTTTAGATTGATGTGAAGTTAATTCCTACACATCACAAATGAATTATGGATTATTTTCCTAATTTTGAAAACAATTCAAACTTGTTTTCTCAGTTTTGGCGACATGACATGCATTTTAAACTAAAATGACACTTCTGTATTGAAAACATACACTTTGAGTCATAAAGACCACATCAGGTGTTGTATTTATGTGTGACCAATTTATACATGTCAAAAATGAATTATAGACTATTTTCCTAATTTATCAAAATAATATTAATTTTTTTTTTGGTTTTCATCACGTGACATGTGTTTTGAACTAATGTGTAAATTTTAAAAAATAAGTATCATATATAAATGATAAGGAAATAAAATAAAATAAGTAGATACAATTATGATAAATAAATTAAATAAGTAGTAGGAAGTCACCTGTTTATGATGTTTGTATATATTCTAACACTATGTGTTCTATCCATTCATTTCTTAAAAATTTGATTTCCTCAATTATACTTATCCTTGAGAAACAAATCAAAATTAATATATAATAATTTTGATACTAATGATCCACATCCCAAGTGTATCTCTAAGGTTATAAACCATACTAGATCACAAAAATAATAGGTAATCAACTAAATTTGATGCCAAAAAACATTCTGACATCATGTATATTTCCAACTCATTTCTAAATAAATTTTATTCTTCTTTTGATTACCTTGAATTTCAGAAATCTTTGTAGTATTGATAAAATATAGACAAAAAAACTATTAATAAATATTTTTAATGAAATTTTAATTACCTTTAGAAATTACCTGTTTGGGGATGCTAGTATTTTTATGGTATATGATATCTTTTATAAATTTTAAAAAATAATATCTACAATTGTTGTTAGCTCGAATTTCTTGAAGGCCATATTTTTATTTTATTATGGATAATATCCACAATTGTTGTTTTTATATTTCTTCAGAAACTGTAAAAACATTGACCAAAATAAGTAAATTGTTTTGAAATATGTTTTGATAGTTAAATATTTCTATATGTACCTTAATCAATTTCTATTTTAAGTAATCCATAGGATTATTATTTTTAGTCACCAACCTCATGCCATGATTTAGCCTATATTTATAGATCACCCTATCATAACCAAATTGTTTTAAAACACAAAATGTAACATATAATTTGAGGTTTATATATAAAATGATGATTATAGTGCATTAAAAATTCAAAATACACATCATGTGTGGTTGGTTTGATATAAATCCTTGCATTGTATCCAAAAAATAAATATTTAGGGTATCTAGATTGATTTTAATAAATATCCATTGCTTCCTAAAAAAAGAAAAAAAAATAAGTAATGAAAAAAATAAAATAAAATTTTATATGATTATATTGTAGAGTTTTATCCTTGAATTATAGGAATAAAGAAGATCCTTTCATCCGTTATTTTATTTTCAAACAACTCATTTAGATCATCTTATTTCTTATCAATTTCTATTAACTCTAATAAAATTTCTTCTTTAGAAATGATACAAGGATTAATGAATCCAAACCGTGATTCATTGGGTTTTCTCTTTATATAGTAGTAATATAAAATCCTATAGAAAATATGAATAGTTATTAACTTTAATGAACACATTAAATCATTTTTTGGACATACGAATTATGAAAATATACCTTATATATATATATATTCGTAATTGAGACTCCCAACCATTCACACTTTAGAATCTCATTTATAATCTTGAGATCAACCACAACTGTAATGATAGTTCCAAATATATCTTCTTCATATAGAATCTAGGACACATCTCTATATTTGAATATTGAGTCTTCATGAAGTTGTAATGATAATATATATTGTAGTGGAACTGATAGGGATAAGGTACTCCTAGAAGGTATTTTTATTTTCTTGGTGAATTCAATAGATTGTCTTCATCTAACCTTCCATTTCCCTATAATTTTATTCATATGTGATATAATAACTCACTTCAAAACTTTTTTCATTAACTATTACAATTTTTTCACTTGAAAAAATTTGTTAAGGACATACCTCATCTATATTTATAAGATTGGACATCCATGTTATAAAATTTCCAATAGAATAATTGACCGTTGTAATATCCAGATCATCAATTAGAATAATAAATTCAATGATCGTATCTTTATCTACTTCAATCCCCACTCTCATTTGATTTTTTGAGAGTTATTTGTTGTGTAATATGTCTCCTGGTATATTTTACACTATACTCCTCGGAAAAAGGCGTTGTGTGGGTGTTGATAGATAGAAATCACATATATAACTCTACCCTGTAGAATTTTAGTAATAAAAAGTTATTAAAAGTTGTTTGATTCACATTTAAGAGAAAGTGTAATGAAAAATTTATTACCTTATGTAAGGTATGCAGTTGAAGGTTATGAGTAGCCTCAAATCTAGAATGGTTATTTGGCTGTTCATGTGAAGATCTTTGTTCCACTTTTGGTTCACTTTAATCCTTTCACATATATTGGTCTGATAAACTAGGACAAAAAATAATATCTAAAAACAATATATTTGTGTGTATAATTCTTTCATCATCTATTATGTATCTTCTTGCAGTTTTTTATAATTGAAATTTTTTCGAGGAGTTACTCCAAAACCAACACCTCTAACATGACCATATTGTTCTGGCCTCTTCAAAACTATTGAGGTAGTTCTTCTTTTGATATGGTCACTGCTGATTCTTATATCTAAACTGTATAACAAACATATGAACATAATTGATATTTTTATGTAATACTATTATAAATCATAACGAATTACTATTATGTCATACTTACACATGTTTCCCATACTGATTTTGTGTTTTCATCAACTAGTTTACCCTTCTTATTTATAAGGGCCTCATTCCATAGCACATGATGTGGTATAGAAGTGACTTCATATTTTGAATCATCAATCTGAATATAAATAAAGAAATATATGTTGTTTCATATCAGATAAATTTTTTATGGTTTATTTAAAATACATACCATTTTCTTCTCTCATGAAGCGTACCACATCCTTACTTTATATGGGTAAATTTGTTTTGATGCACATTGTTTATTTTCAAAACTCCTTTTATATTTGATAAAATAAAAATTTTGAATAAAACTAGATAAAATAAATAATGTCAAATAATATATTATTGACTATAATGAACTTGAAATTATTTCTCATCACGATGATTTATTTCCAAGTTTCCTACCTTATAATGAGTGGATAAGTAATTGGTGGTTGGGTCTTTACTTTCTCCTCATCATTTATAATATGAAACATGGTAAGATGAGTCTAGAAGCCTCAATGGGATTTTCCAGTGTCCATTAAGACATTTTCTTATAAAAACTGTCTAAAATAAATAAAATTTGTAAGGAATAATGAAAATTAAATCAATGTTTCATTATATAATTTTTATGTAAAATAGAGAAATTATATTTTAACCTTACCTTTATATATTCCCAAAGGTGTTCCATCATTACAAATTGGACATGGCACCATAAATCTATATCAATCAACATATTCATCCTCATTTTGAGCCAACATAACTAACAAAATTGAATTGTTGGGGTCAAAAAGTTATCCACATTGATTCTATTCAACCTTAAATTTTATACCGCTACTTATTTCCTTGATAATTTTAGTTAAAACTATGATTTTGTATCATTCTTATTTTTTTCATCAACATGGTGTTGATCCCCTAATAATTCTACAATTTTGGCATCTACCACCTATTCTTCCCTATTATTAGTAACATCATGATGTGTATAAGTCATTGTATTCATGAGTAGTCAAAAGTATAATTTATATTATGTAAATATAGTAGATAAAACATAATATTATGAGGAAAAAAAATAGAATATTAAAGAATTTTAACCTGCTCATTGAACTCAATTTCTTTTCTATAAAGGTTAAATGAATTTGGATCCTCTATCAAGAATCCAAATCCCCTATTTTTGGTTCACTACAACATACAAAACATTTTCTATATTGGTACCATTATGAAATAATTGTGATATCCCAATAAAATTGTCATCCTAGATTGAATTTTCATTTGACCCTAGAGCTGCTTTAGTTACCAGCAAGAAATTTGATCAATTCTTGTTTACTAGATCTGAGACATAAAATACATACACTTATTGTTATTCCATTATGAATGGATCCTCATTTTACCCTTCCATAGTATAATTCACCTTCATGAATCCCATTTCACCAACTTTCACAACACTCCTTTTGTCAACCCATTTACAATGGAAAATTAGCAGTTGAAATATTTTATAATCTAACTCGTATATCTATTCGATGATTATAAAATATGAAATATTCTTATAAACTTTATTTCTATATGTGGAACCATATACGTGCATTGTTTATGACACAAGAATAGATCCACTATTTTTCATCATACTTGGGAAATCATGTTCTTTTGTATAGAATGTATAACCATTAATTGCAAAACCAGTGTAAGACATAACATTTTCATTTGGTCCACTGGCTAGCCATTGAATTCTTTTTCCAATTTAATTCATATTTTTAGATAACTACCTATAAATATGATCATGAAACCATCCTATAAACTATTGATTATGTGTATTTGATATCCATACTTCATCCCTTTATGGATTCAAATGTATAATAATTGTTTTGTGGGATTCAATGAATGGATCAACATCTTCACTATTATGTAAAATGTAAAGGTGAGCTTGCTCTTGCTATGTAATGGAAATTGTAACACCATCTATTCTTGAAATCTATTCATCTATAAGGCATCCGCTGTGAAGAGACTTTGGTAGACTAATTCTATCAACATTTTATAGGTAATCAGCATAGAATTCAATAGAGTATTTAACAATATATCATTCTGCAATACAAACTTCTGGACAACTTCGATTCATGACATAACCTTTCAAAATATTCATATACTCTTAAATAGGGTACATGAATCTTTAATTTAAAAGACCACATAATTGAACCTCTCTAACCAAGTGAAACACTAGGTGGACAATTATATGAAAGAATGATAGTGGGAATAACATATTTAATTTACATAATATGACTACAACCTCTTTATTCATGATTGGAAACTTCGCCGAGTCTTTAAATTTATTATATATGGATTTGAAACAAAATTAGACACTGATTAATTTATGTCTTACATTTTTAGGAATAATTCAATGTAAATTGACGAGTATCACATCTTACACGAAAACTTTGCATTTGTGTGATTTTAGTCCCTGTGACTTCAAATTATTCACTGAAATGAAATTATTGATATTTTATGAATACCCCTATGGAACTTTTACACCATTAAGGAAAATAAAAAATTGAAAATTTTCTTATCTAGATATAGTGTAAGCTTCTATAGGAAGAAATGTTTTACTTTTATCCTTAATTGACGCTAACTCTTCCCTTATCGACATGTCAGTCAGGTCCAACCTAGACTTGATTCCATCTTTTATTTTTATAAGAACATTTAGTAGCATGACATTAACACTATAAAATACATTTTTTTTCTACATGCCTAACATAAATAAAATATCTAATGTAAAAGAATTAAATTATGATAATTTAAATAAAATTTAACTCATTTTCTAACATGATTTTGTGAGTTTTTTTGAAAACAGTTTACCAAAAATAGTTTCAATTTATTTTACTTTATCAAAAAATTGATCACCCATTAGTGGATATAGTGTTGTTCCTTATTCAGTATTCCCATAAAATTCCATTATACAATATTGGTATTTATGTCGTCAAGGTGAAAATTTACGATGTTCAAAAAACACAATCCTTGAGGAATGTTTCAACCGAACTGAGTATGTGTATTATTCACAAATAGGACCCCAACACTCCTTTAATGGTATAGCTTGAAAAATTCTCTAAGTAGGAAGGTCATTTATCATCTCATATAACATGAACTTCAATGTAAATTCTTCACTTATAAGAGTATCATACATTATAATACTTTTATCCCACATCAATTTCATATCTTTGAACAATGGAGGCAAATAAACATCATTATCTTTACCAGGATTTTTTGGTCCAGATATAAATAGAGACAACATAATGTATTTGGGATTCATGCATAATAATTGAGGAAAGTTATAATTTTACAACATAACTATCCATGTAATGTGAGTACTTCTATATACACCAATAGGATTTATTCCATCTATTGATAATTCAAGATGAAATTTTCTCAGCTCATTTCAAAATTTAGGATACTCATAATAAATTTTCTTCCACTAAGGAGAGTATGCTAGATGACATAGTTTCCCATCTTTAATTCTTGTATCTGTGTGCCATGTCAATTTTCTCATGATTTCATGACATCAATATAGTATTTTAAGGCATGTAATGAAAGGAAAATACCATAACAATTTCAAAGGACTTGATTCGTATTTTTAGTTTTGATTTGAAACACACTTAAGGAATTTTATGAGTGATTCATGGTCCTTACGAAAAAATATTAAATCATTTGGAAAGAATGTATTTTTTTAGATATCATTCCCATTTAACATAAAATAATTTTATCATCATATGTTCGATAAAAAAGTTCATTTTCTTATAGTATCATATCATTCAAGAGACAAAGTAGTTCTATAAAGCTGGTGTCACTCCATCCGCTACCTGCATTCAAGTTATATAACTTCAATAGATCTGTCAATGTTGTTTATTTATTATAATTGGTATATAATGGAATCTTATGAAATCTATTTAACTTCTAAAAAAACTTTGTAAAACAAAAAGTTCATCTCTAATTTATATTTTCATATCCCCCTTATGATCTCCATCATCATTTACATTGGTATTCATATCAAATGACTCGAAAACAGAGTTTCACCCCAATTGGTGTGTACACTTAGTTATTACCTATATATAGTCCAAAATTTATAGCTCTAATCCATTCCATTAAAAAGTAAATATTTTTCCAAATCTTATAGACCAATTTGTCTTGAATAAAAACAAAATAAACACGGACAAAGGATTTGAGAAGAGTTGTATGCATTCTATATTGCAAACTTGATGAAATCTTTAACTCCATATTCATACTCTTTTAACAAATGATTAGCGTGCATCCATTTTCAATTCATATTCATCCAATTAGGTTCATAAAATATTTATTTTTTGTAAAAAATAAATAAATACACATAATACATTCAAAATAAAAGGAGGAAGTTATAGATTATTCAAATAATGGAAACCCAACATTTGAATGTTAACAATTATGATTCCTGATAAGTTATCATTTTACACAAGGGTGACATAAAATAAAGAAATATGGGGTAAACATGTGGCTGTTGGTCTAATTTCTCAATTGATTTTGTGTGAGAAAAAATGGGGTAATAAATATGTTGGTAAACAAAATTTATTTATTATTGGATATCAGACTTACCATGGAAATTATTTTTCTTTATTGTAATTTAATTATGACCTAGATTACTAAAATTGGGTAAAAATATCTTTTCTTAGAACAAAAAAGGTCATGTAATCACCATATTTTGGCACATGGTCAAGGATATGGGAATTTCATGAAACGAATGGATGAAACTGTTATTGACAAAAAAATTTAAGTTGGATTCCATGTTACTCTCCTTTTCTATAGATTATTTTGGACCATGTATTATAGAAATACCAACAAATATATTTTTACTATAACCCACTAATGAACCCCTATTTCAAAAATAAGACAGTTATCAATCTTAGATATATTTCACATATCCTACAATATCCAAAACCTATATTCAATTTCATTTAAAATACCACAAATTCTTTCCATTAATAAACATTCCAAAAAATTCGGTTAGTTTGGATTTCACGTCATTGAGATCCAAAACATTTTGATACCACCTCTAACAATGACACAAATCACTATAATATATCTCCCACATCTATTAGTCAGAACCTTTACAGGTATATCCAAAAGAGTATTCTTATTCTTAATAAAATCCATACAATATATATGGTTAGGTGAGATTATAATAAACTTTATAAAATTCTTCCACCATCTTCTACTCTTTTATGTTTCTGAGAAAAATGTGTTCTAAATTTGAACTTTTTAGGGGTGACACTAAAACCATTAATAATGATACACAAAAAAAAATATTGTGTACATGGATTAATAAAAACGAATAATGTAAACTAACTATGCATTTTTTCAAGAACACTGTGCATATGTGATAAATACCCAGTCGATTCCCGTATTAAATTATTCTAGATTTAAACTTTCTTATGAAACTTTACATAATTAAACCCACCTATTAGAGGTGTGAGTTGGATTCTTGAAAATTTTTTTAATGAGTTTTACCCATTCTATCACTTGTTTCTTTATAAAACATATTCAATTTCATGGAAATTTAATAACTAAATATGTCATTTTCATAATTCATAAGAAAAATCAATCAAACTCATACCCAATATGCCAATTTAATAATATTACACATGGTCCAAATATGAATTATCATTTTGAAATCTATATTAAACTTGAACCAATCTATTCCCCTCAAACATCAAGTAACTAATTTAATATAATAAATTCCATACTAAATTAAAAAACCCAAAAACATTATAACTCAAAGATTCATCTAAACTAATAGAAATCAGTGCTAAAACCAATCAATTTCATAATTAATGAAATCATAACCAAGACCATTTTCATATAACCAAAAAAATCACATCCAAATTATATTAACCCAAAATAAAAGGAGTTTAAAATTATAATGTCATAAAATGTTTTTTTAAAATATACACTCATCCAAAAAAGACATTACACCTAAAATGTGTCAAGAAAAATCACGTTTGTTTCTTAAAATATACATAAACTCATTTATTTCTAAGAAAACCTTTGAAACCAAAGAAATAAATAATTTTTCAGCTTCAAAATCATTAAAATATTTTTACTCCAAATAAAACTTCCCAAATAATAAATTTAATCGTAAATTTAATTTATAAACACTTAACAACTCATTAAAATATACCATTAGATAAAAATTTATGTATGTATAAAAATAATAATCATTTTCATATATTCTAATGATACTTTATTCAATAATAATTACTTTTTCTCACTTTAAAAATATAATTTATAATTTAACTCAAGCAAAAAATAACTTCAAATCTTTCTTTAAAACATTGTATTTCATAATAAGAATTATTTAATAAATAATTTATGCATCCTTTATACTAAAAAGTAATTTTTTTCAAAATTACTATACATAAGAATCATAAAATTTAGATATATACATGAAAAATATAAAATACATTAATCAAACATCTAAAAATTTTTAAAAGAAAAAAAACATGAGAATCACTTAAAGTTTCTTGTATCCCTTTGAACATAGAATATTCTAAAAAAATCCACTAAAATGAAGTTATATTTTTATTAAATTAATTAAAAAAATTCACATGAAATGATAAAATGATATATTTTTACCCTTTACACATAAAATGATATGATTTAAAATTCTCAAAATCAATTTGTAAATTAAAATATCTTTAAAACTAGACCCCCCTACAAGAGGGTTTTGGAAATTTACAATATGAAATTTGAAGTTTTTTTCTATTATATAAAATAAATATTTTAAAATAAAAATATTATATAAATAAAATTTTAATTTTGAAATGAGACTCCAATAAAAATATTTCTCTCTCTTACCCTATGTTGCTAATTGATCCCTTTTTTTCCATTTCCGAACACCCTCTTAAATGTAGTCTCCCTTGGAATTCACTCACTAAATCTCTTGGTGACTGAAAAGTGTTACACGGGAGAAGAAACATAGTAGTTCTCTGCTTCGTAAACACCACTTTATATAAGTCTACAACTATAGGAGACCCCAACAACATCCCAAATCATATTTAAAGACGAAGAGTATGACAAAAATGGGGACATGTGTGATTGGAAAACTGCCCGATCAGTGGGAATCATTGAGAGGGGGAGGGGCGACTCAGTGATACTTTTAAACTTTTTACTAATTGATTATTTTCAATTAAACCTCTATGTCTAGTTGAAGCCTCGATCCACTCTTCTTGTGTCTCTCAGCCTTACCTCAAGTGTTGCTGTAAATGTAAAGGCACTGAACACAAGAATATATAAGGTTTGGTTAAAAGACCTAATCCTTGTTGTGTTGGTTATTCCCCCCAACACATATTCTCCACTATAATATTGTTAACAATTACAATGGTCAATAACGAGTCCCACTATATCTCTCCTAAGTCCCATAAGAGGGTCTTTAGACTGCGTCACACAGTGTTACCAGAGTCCCACCGGTCTGCTTCAGAGTCCCACTGAATTCTTCTTCTCCTCCCTAAATCTCATAGGTTTATTCTATCTCTCGAGTCACATGAGAATATTCATTATTTGTTCTTTATTGATTCACTCTAGATTATTTTTTTCTCTCTACACATAGGCTTGCTAAATCACACTTGCCTATGTGTCTCTTCAATGATATTCAACCACCTTTAGTAAGGTTTGTTGTCCTTGATCAATAAATCTGATCACTTTTGCTGATCAGTCCTCAGTCTCAACAATGCTTAGGAAATTATTTATTCTTCTAATGAAAACCTGACCTCACTTATGTGAGTGCAAATGGTTCACATAACCTCTTCAAGAATTCTAGAATAATTACGAACAATAGCAGCTTTGTCTCCCTTCTTGGATTCTCAAATACTATTCACTCAGATATAAGATCTTCTTTAATTTAGTCTGGCTTCAGTCTCAGTTCTCATTCACTTCATGCATGGATTCCATGGTATCCAAACTTCTTGTTTTTGGATATCTCAGTTCCTTTCACATGTGCATGTGTTCATGCATGATTTCATGCATGTGTCTCAAGCTTTTGCACATACACTATCTTCTTGGATTCTTCTTTCTCAATATGCACACACACAGTCTCTTCCTTTAAGTGTCTTCATGTGTTCATGTGCATGCACAATTATTTTCTTCTTTCTTGTGTGAAAATCCCAATGGGTGTAATCTTTTGAGAACACACACTTCCTCTTTCTCCTTCCCCCGTTTTCTTCTTCCCTTTTTGTTCTTAGCACACACACACACTTGTTCTTTTAATTTTTATTCAATGTGTGTCATGTATATTTATGTACTTAGGATTTTGTGTATCCTGAATACCCTTCCTTATATTCTTTTTTCACCAATTGTTTAGTTAGAGTTTTTTATGCATAAATCCAAGAATGGATCACATAGGTAAATCCTCTTATGCCTCTTCGCATACAACCCGAATGGGCAGTGAGTGTGTTTTCTTCTTTAAAGATTCAATGTTTGGTTAAACCTTTTCATGCACACTATTATTATTTGTTTTCTTCTTTTCATTCACACACACACTTGAGCTTGTTCTTCTTCATGCAAACCAAAGGGCGCATGGGGTCTTCTTCTTTGCACAAGGAGTGCGTGTGGTCTGTCTTCACAAAAAAATATGGTTCTTGGTTCTTCCTTCGCAAGGGTGAAACAAGGGTGACCAAAACCAGTTGTTTACCCGCGGGATTAATTCCATGAAGACATGGCGAGGGCTCAAAGAACCTATCACGTGCTTGTGGGTAGATTCTAAAAGAGGGTGAATATCTCCTATTTCGCAAACCAAGATGGTTTGTGGTTCTCCTTAACGCAAGGGAAGTGAGGAACTCCTTCGCATAGCTAGGCTGCGCGGAAACACGTTGTGTAGTGATCTGTTTCTCAGAAACAAGAGCTTACTCAATGTTTTCCACAACCGAGCCTCAGTCAAGGGATCTTTATTTATAGGCAAGAATCACCGTGTATCTACATGTTGAAATCAGCGGGGTTGAATGCTTTGAAAGCCCGTGATCTTCAGGTTTGAATTCTTCAAACATGGGATCGAGATATGGCACATATTACAGTTGTTTCCATTCAACGAGTGACTTATTCTATATGGTTTTATCCTCATGTGCATGTGTTTTCGAACGCATGCAAATCATCTTCACCATGAAAGCTCGATCAAGGAGCTTTCTTCCTAGCCTTGACAACTTTTCATTGCCTCGACCTCATTCGAACTCTTCATCTCGATCCATGCATGCAACTTTTAATGCATGCATGAGTTCGGTTCTTCCAGATGATCACCATGCACTAAATTTATTCTTCAATGGTGGCCGGGAGCTCGATCTTGGTTGATCAACAGTGGAGATTGAGAGCAATGGTGTCGGGTGGCCCTCCTTGTGGTCGGAGGTTGAAGATGAAATCACGACCTTTGGATCAGCTCAGATCGATCACAGATAACCCTGATTAGAAGGCATAGCGTAGATGGCTGAGATCAGGTGCGAGATTAGATGGACGACATAGATCACGTCCATATTTTTAAAAACTTATCCCACATCAAACTCTCACGTGGTTTATCCATATCTTATAAGCCTTAGTGCAGTAGTAACCATTAAATTAACTCTTCTCCCTCCACCGGTACTGCCCCATACCAGATTCTGCTGGTGCACTCATAGAACCCACTCTGCCTCCTCTGGGCACCCTCCTAGAGCCCAAGCCGCATGGGTTCACCACCGTGCATGCTCCTGAGGGCTTATACATAGCCTGCACACATGACTATTTCAGACATACTCGGTAGGCCTCCCTTGGGTGAGGTTGAACCGGTGTCCCGCATATGCGTGAGGTTGAGGCTGGCCAGTGGCCTTGCATGGTTGGACCTTTATTTTTGAGTACACCAAGTAAGCATTTTTTTAACAAACAAAAGTGTAATGCATGTCCACAATATTCAAGCATGTCCACTTCTTCAAAATTCATTCCCATGCACCTTTCCTTATATTTTCTTCTTCTTCATTTCTTTTTGTAACATGAATCCCAAAACACATTACTCTTCTTTATTCTTCCAACCGTGGATGGAAGTCTTCTTCAACTCCTCATGCATTGAAACAAAATTCATGGAAACATTATAGTAAAGAATGTGTTATCCTTAATATCTTTCTTGGTCCTTGAAGTTCAGAACAATCAATCATCTAATTTTATTCACAACCTTTATCCAATTAGAAGCCATTGGATGGATCTTCTTTCTCCCTATAAAATTGAGTATTGAATGGAATTATTTATGAAGGTGTAAACATGTATCACTTTGATACAAGTCTTTTGAACTTTGGATCAGCTCAAAAATTGTCGGAATTCATCTATATAATTTCCAAGCATGACATTCAATGTAAAATAGTGATGCTGTAATTATCAGTGGCATTTTCTTTGGAACAACTTTCCCTCTTCAATCATCATCACCACCACTTTTCCACACACATATTGAAGCTTGACACCTTATTGAAATATTATTTACAAAAAATGCAACACCATGATCTACAATCTATCCCTTTGTATTTTATTGTCAATATCACTTAAGAACACTTTTAATGGGTCAACATGTGTGCCAATATTTTCTCCCCCTTATTGGTAACCAAATGCAAAGGTGTAGTGGGGTCTATTAAAAAACATGTCCTCCTCCCTTTGAGGAAGATATTCAAGAATATTTCTGAGAGAGGTATGATGTCACTTGGTTCACTTAGAAAAATCCTTTAGTAAATCAACACTATGTCTAATTGGGATAACTCTGTGTTGAAAATAAGAGAGATATTACCAAGGTATTTAATGATGTCTATAAACAACCATACATGTGAAATCATGCTCAGAATGTATCAACTCTTATCCCAGGGGTTGGAAATAGTCAGATTTATCAATGAAATGATAAATCCTATACATAATTCACCAAATATATTAAAAAGTTCAAGTGAAAAGACAAATATCTCCCTTTTATCCCATATTTTCATCAATAAAGCACTCCCCTATAATTTACATGATAAATACAATTAAGAACAAGGGATGAAAGTGTGATTGGAATACCTCAAGTTTCAACTTCTTGAGATGATATGAATTTCACGATTTTTCATGACATAATACTTGATATCATCTCATTCATGTTTACTCCCCCTCATGGGGTGCTGAACCCTCAAATTATTAGTGTGATTTTGGGCTACTTAGGTGAAATAGAGTGGCTGACCAAGTTCATCTCTCAAAGGAGAAAGTGAATTGAAACAACTTTTTAGAGGTATTTTAAAAATAAAATAAAAGAGAATGAAAACACTACTTGAAAGGATGGGGTTTGGTTATAGTTTATAAATCTAGAAGAAGTTTGCAGGAAGAAGATTGTATTTTAGTTTTGTTTTTAGTTTTGAAATGAATTTCTATTAAAATTACACAACAAGAAGATGTTTTTTAGAAAATATTTAAAAGACGTAATTAATCTAACTCTACCTCTTCAATCAATTATTTATCATTATCATTTAAATTAACATCCACTTAATTATGATCCCTTAACTTGTTAACCCCCAAATCCTACAAGAATTAACCTTACCACAAAGATGAAGTGAATTAAACCCTAGGTTATCTTCAGAACATGTAACCGCAACACATTGCTTTGATTGATGTTATAAGGATAGATTATAGTCAGTGGTAAATTAAGTCACATATCCATTCTGGAAATTAGGACTAATTGATTTTAGGGATTATGTTTGAACTCTACAAATTAATCCCATGTGGTTTTGAATTACCGGTTATGGTTTCGCTCTCACAGTTCACACAATTCCCGACTTCGCTTGTTTTGTGTTAACTATTAAATTGATTGCATAGTTTCATTTAAATTAAAAACTAAATTGATAGATCATAATATGTGAATTACAGTATCTCATTGATTAAAAATAAATTAATGAATAAGGATAGATGTAAATTGATTACTAAAAAGAACTACTCTTCCATGGGTGGTGTAGTCATCGTAGAAACGTTTTGCATGTGAAAAGGTTTAGAAAGGGTAGAACCCAATAAAGTTTATACTCTTGATTTCAGCCCAATTATTAATATTAATAGAAGAAGAAATTTAAACAAAATACAAGAAAATATAAGAAATAAAAGAATAAAAAATAAGTTTATTATGAAAATACAAACATTACAACATGAGGAAGAAGAATAGGGCTTCGACGAAGGGATCCTTGCTTCAAGAGATACCCTTATTGAATTGCTTGGAGAATTGGAGTGTAAAATCTTCTCATATTCCATAAACTTCCTAATTCACGTACCAAACCCACCAAATGATAAAAACACCAATTTATAGAGTGGTGAGGAGGATAGGTTCAAAGTGGTTTCAAGTGTGAATGGGGAATCTAGGCCAAATATTTTATGCCAACTTGCACCGCCCATTTAACCACAAAACGCGTGAATAATATGTCCTTACAGAAGTATGATCCACCAGAAAATTAGTGATGTATCTCATGTCAAAAGTTGGGCCTGCTCCAAGTATGGATGAAGAAGTTATGGCCCCAATACAGAACCCATGTCCATTATGCTGAGTCCATCCCACCATTGAATTAATGGCCCATTTACTCCGTCCAAATGCACTCTTTAGCTCTAGTGTCCTTAATAAAAGTTGTAGAAAATTAAGTTATAAACACTTTTACAAAATATTAAGTTTAAATAAGTCATATTGAAATATTTAGGTGCAAAATACTACAGTGCATTTGAGAAGGGTAAAACTGGAATTTTAATGAAATTTTCAAATGAATGATCTAGTCCCAAATATTTAATAAATGAACATATTTAGCACAATCTGAGGAAATTATGTCATTTATTATCAATAAAATATTCAAAAAAATAGTGTTTTATCAGGTTCACTCCCTTTGATTTGTCTTGGAAAAAAATAATCATTATATGATCTTCAAGATATTCATATTGATAATCTTCCACTATGGAACACTTCAAGTAATTATCTAATCATGAATAATGAGTCCAACTTGTAGTTCTCCAATTTTTCCATTCAATTATCATTTTGAGAATAACCTTAATATTCAATTCCCTAAAATTTAAGCACACATATATAACAAAAATATAAGGGAATAAGATGGAACACTTGTGAGCTTCTTAATAGAAGCATTGGGGCTGAGAATTTTCTCTCAACCCAAGAAATCCTTTCCTTGTAGCTCTAAAGTGTCTGGTACTCTTCATACTGATGTCTCCTCTCCATTTAGAATTTTTATTTTTCATTATCACCATGTATTCTTTACTTCTATTAACCTTTTAATTGTGTGGATTTTTTGTCTTCACTTATTTCAGTAGTGAAGTAGCTTTTACTGGTGCATGTTGTTCAATTTTCTCCATTTGTCCTGGTAAAATAGTTAAACATTTGTTTTCATGATGTCCATCCTTCTTTAACCTTCCAAAAAATACTTGTGAGACACTTGGGTTGTCATTTATTAACAACCTCTCATGAAATTTGAATTATTCTTCATGTGGAATGATCTGTTTTCCATTTTCTTTAGCTTTATCCAGTAATTCATTTTCATATTTTTGTAGTTCTCTAGTAATTTTCAATTGATTCAGCCAGATTACTAAACAATGATTCTTGGATATTTTTTTGGATTGGAGCTTCCACATGGCTTCTTCAAATATTTCAAGTTACATTTATTTGGCAACATATCAAAATTATCTTTAGGAATGTCTTCAATCAATCTTGTATTCTTATAGATTATTTCTCCTTTCAATTTGAGATTACTTCCATTCATTTCCATGGATTTTTTGTAGTGATCCATGGTATGGCCTTTCTTTGCATAGTAGAAGCATATTTTCTTTGTTGATATGAAATTCTTGGAATCCATCTTAGACTTCTTCTTGGGAATAGTTTGTTTCACAGTTTTCTTGACTTTAGTGTTTTGAATATTCCTAATAGAATACTTTTCAACTATTTTTTCCTTTCTCCTACCTTTGTAGTGGTCTTTGCTTCTTATCAAAAAATTCATGATGCATGGTGGGACTAAACTAGAATTCATGATAACTGTGACCACTTATATGGCAAACATCATAGAAGTATTCAAGATATTCAAATCTGTTCTTAGTAGATAGATTCTTCTTCATCTGTGCATTCTTCCTTAGCATTACAGATTGCTTTATTTCTTCACATCTACTTTCCATGAATATAGGCCATTCACAATTTTCATATGCTAACATATTATGCCATCAATAATTTTCCTGATGAACAAACTTCTAACAACACTAAAAATAGCAAAAAAATATCCTTCTTTTACTTGTAGTATCAACATAGCTAGATTTAGTGCATTTTTGTTTCTAGAGTTATCTTTCTTTCTTTGGAGAATCCTTTTTGGAGTTTCTATTCTTAATCATTCCAGTATCCACTCTTGAAGTTTTGATGGACGTATTGACATTTTTATCAATCCACATCTTCCCATCTCTTGGCTTTGAACCTGTACTTGCAGATGAAACTACATTAGTAGGAACAGAAATAACTAGGTTATGGGATACCTTCTTCTTAGAGGATGTTTCCACTGAATTAGAGGATGATCTAGTACTTCTTTTGTAGTTTCTATTCTTAATCATTCTAGTATCCACTCTTGAAGTTTTGATGGACGTATTGACATTTTTATCAATCCACATCTTCCCAGCTCTTGGCTTTGAACCTGTACTTGCAGATGAAACTACATTAGTAGAAACAGAAATAACTAGGTTATGGGATAACTTCTTCTTGGAGGATGTTTCCACTGAATTAGAGGATGATCTAGTACTTATTTTGGAATCATTGTCCTCAATTCAAGATTGAGTGGCCGCATATCTTCTTCCAGCTGATTGGGAAGTTTTAGCTAGGGGTGATTGCTGATTTTTCAATCTCACCTCTAATTCTAAACATTTCATATTGAGAGAGTTATTCTTATCCTCAACTGATATCACCTTACTTTCCCAATTCTCCTTCATCTTTGTTATTTTTTCTTCATGAACATTTATTACTTGTTGAAAATAGATGTCAATATCATTTAGATTGTTGGATTTTTCTTATAGTTGAGCAGCTTTGACAACCATAGAAACTTTGTGAAACTTTTCAAATGCATGGAAGGCTTCTACGAATACCATTTCAAGGAATTATTTCTCACAAATACTTCCCTGCAATTTTTCAGTGACTTCATAATATCTGTCATTGAAAAGAGAAATTGTTTCTTCCTTTTCCTTCATAAGTTTTGGGAGGGTGTTGGATAGACCAACCCTTTTATCCAATGCCTATTCCATGGCATTAGCTTCATCTTCTAGCTATAAATTTTCATCTTCAAGAGCACTAATTATTGTAGCAATGTGTCTTGCCACTTTTCTAGAGACTTTCTTCAGATGATATTTGAGTGTAGTATAAAGATCAATAATTTATCTATCATCATCATATCTTGAACATTCTTCATCAAAAGAACCATAACAAAAAAAAAAGAATTATCACATGTTGTACCTTTCAGATTACATTTAGTAGAATGTGTCTCCCTATTAGCAGTAAGATTCTTCTTCATCTTCCATACCTGTTTATTCTTTATATTTTTCCATGTCTTGTAAGAAATATCCATTTTAGGTTGCTTACTCATATACACAAATCTATACTTCATAAAGAATCCCTTTGATCTTTTAGAGGTAACCTCGCTCTGATACCAATTGAAGTGCCCGGATCAGTGTGAATCACTGGTAGGGGGAGGGGGTGAATCATTGATCCTTTTAAACTTTTTACTAGTTTATTATTTTAAATTAAACATATATAGATGGTTAAAGTATCTATCCAATATTCTTGTATCTCTCAGCCTTACCTTGAGTGATGCTGTAAATGCAAAGGCACTGAAAACAAGGATTTACAAGGTTCGGTTAAAATACCTACTCCTTATTGTGTTGGTTATTCACCCAACATAGTTTCTACACTATAATATTGTTAACAATTACAGTGGTTGATACAAAGTCCCACTGTATCTCTCTTGAGTCCCACATGAGGGTCTTTATACTGCTTCTCACAGTGTTACCAGAGTCCCATCAGCCTTCTTTAGAGTCCCACTGAAGTCTTCTTATAGATCTCAAGTCACACGAGAAGCTTCCTTCTTTGTTATTTATTGATTCACTGTAGATGATATTATTCTCTCTCCACACAAGCTTTCTGAATCACACTTTCCTATGTATCTCTTCCAGAATCTTCAACAGCCTTTGGTAAGATCTGTTGGCTTTGATCAATAAATCTGATCACTTTTTATGATCAGTTATCAATCTCAACAATGCTCAGGTAATTATTTCTTCTTATGATAATGACCTAGCCTCACTTATGTGTGTGAAAATGGTGTACACAACCTCTTCAATAATTCTTGAAAAATTATGAACAATATCATCTCTATCTGCCTTCTTGGATTCTCAAATACTCTTCACTCAGATATAAGATCTTTTTTAATTCAGTCTGGCTTTAGTCTCAGTTCTCATTCACTTCATGCATGGATTTCATGGCATCCCATCTTCTTGTTTTTAGATATCTCAGTTCCTTTCACACGTACTTGTGTTCATGTATGATTGCATTCATGTGTCTCAAGATTTTTCACATGCACTATCTTCTTAGATTCTTTTTTCTCAATATGCACACACACAATCTCTTCCTTTAAGTGTCTTCACCTGTTCATGTGCATGTATGCATTCATGCACAATTCTTTTCTCATTTCTTGTGTGAAAACCCCAATGGGTGTAATATTTTGATCACACACACTTCCTCTTTATTTTTTTCCCTTTTTCTTCTTCTATTTTGGTTCATAGAACACACAAACTTGTTCTTTTAATTTGGATTCAATGTGTGTCATGTATGTGCATGTACTTAAGATTTTGTGTAGCCTAAATACCCTTCCTTCTATTCTTTTTTCACCCACTGTTTAGTTAGAGTTTCTTATGCATAAATCCAATAATGGATCACATAGGTGAATGCTCTTATGCCTCTTTGTATACAACCCGAATGGAAAGTGAGTGTGTTTTATTCTTTAAAGATTCAATGTTTTGTTAAACCTTCCCATGTACACTGTTCTTATTTGTTTTCTCCTTTTCATGTACACACACACACTTGAGATTGTTCTTATTCTCACAAACCAGAGGGTTCATGAGGTCTTCTTTTTCATGCAAGGAGTGTGTGTGGTCTGTCTTCACAGAACCAAATATGGTTCTTGGTTCTATCTTCACAAGTGTGCAACAAGGGTGACCAGCAACAGTTGTTTACCAGTGGGATTATTTCCATGAATACGCAGTGAGGGTTCAAAGAAACTATTGCACACTTGTGGGTAGCTTCACATAGAGGGTGCGTATCTCCTCTTTCATGAACCAAGATTAATCGTGGTTCTCCTTCATTAAAGGGAAGCACCGAACTCCTTCGCGTATCTAGGCTATGAAGAAACACATTGTGCAGTGCTCTGTTTCTCATAAATGAGAGGTTCCTCAATGTTTTCAACAACTGATCCTCGATCGAGGGATCTTTATTTATATGAAATAATCACTATGTATCTATATGTTCAAATCCACGGGGTTGAATGCTTTGAAAGCCCGTGATCTTTGGGTTTGAATTATTCAAACATAGGATCAAGATATGGTGCAAATATCGATTGTTTCTATTCAATGAGGGCCTTCTTCTACGCAGTTTTATCTTCACATGCATGATTTTTCGAACACATGCAAATCATCTTCACCATGAAATCTCGACCAGGGAGCTCTCTTCCTGTCCTCGATAGCTTCACGTTGGCTCAGCCTCGTTCGAACTCTTCATCTCGATGCATGCACACAACTTTTAATGCATGCATGAGTTCAGTTCTACCGGATGATCACCATACACCAAATATGATCTTCAATAGTAACTGGGAGATCGATCTTGTTGGATCAATAGTGGATATGGTGAGTAGTGGCGTCGGGTGGTCCTCCATGCAGTTAGTGGTTGATGATGATGCCACGACTGTTAGATCAACTCGGATCAATCACAGACGACCCTGATTAGAAGGCGTAGCGCAGATGGATGATATCAGACATGGGATTATATGGACAACATAGATCGCATCCATGTTTTTAAAAACTTTTCCCACATCGAACTCTCATATGGTTTATCCATGGCTTATAAGACTTAGTTTGGCAACAAACATTCAATTAGCTCTTCTCCCTCCACCGGTACCGCCCCATACTGGATTCTACGGGCACACGCTTAGTACCCACACTTCCTCCTCCATGCACTCTCCTTTCACCCACGCTGCATGGGTTCACCAATGTCTGCACTACTACAGGATTATACATGGCCCACATGCATGCCTCTTGCAGGAATACTCGGTAGGCCTCCCTTGGGGGCGATTGACCCAATTTTCCACATACGCATGAGGTTGAGGCTGGCCAGTGGCCTTGCATGGTTGGCCCTTTGTTTTTGAGTAAGCCAAGTAAGCACTTTTTTAACAAACAAAAGTGTAACACATGGCCACAATATTCATGCTTGTTCACTTCTTCAAAAGTCATTCCCATGCACCTTTCCTTCTCTTTTCCTCTTCTTCATATATTTTTGGAACATGAATCCCAAAACACATTACTGTTCTTTCTTCTTCCAACCATGGATTGAAATCTTCTTCAACTCCTCATGTATTGAAACGAAATTCATGGAAACATTGTAGTCAAAAATGTGTTGTCCTTAACACATGTCTTGGTCCTTAAAGTTCATGATAATTAATCATCTGATTTTATTCACAACCTTCATCCAATTTGAATTCATTGGATGGATCTTCTTTCAACTCATGCAATTGAGTATTTCATGGTCTTATTTATGATGGTGTAAACATTTATTACTTTGATACAAGTCTTTGGAACTTTTTATTAGCTTAAAATTTGTCTGAATTCATTTGGAGAATTTCTAATAATGACATTCAATGTCAAATAGTGATTCTACAATTATTAATGGCATTTTCTTTGGAACAAATTTCCCTCTTCAATAATCATCACCACCACTTTTCCATACAAATATTGACACTTTACACCTTATTGACATCTTATTGAAAAAAAATGAAACACCATTCCCTACAATTGGGATAGAATAACGAGGTAGATGAGGTTTAAGAGTAACTAGAATGAAAAACTAGGGCAACACAAAAACCAAAACACCACTCCGTGAACCATATTTCATTAGAGTAGGACTTATGCGAGCCGTAATAGGGTAAAATAACATACCCTTACACTTATATAATTTTTAATAAAGTAATATAAAAACTACCTTTAAACTTTACCTAGAACATAAAAATCATTTTCCAAATTGAACAGTAGTCATTGACTAGAGAATAATTTAAAAACTAATCCGCTCATATTCCTTATAAAAATCCAACTCTATAAAAAAATAAATTCTAAATAATTAATGAAATGAATATTATTTTTTAATTTTATTGAGGTTTTATAAAAAAACCAATTGTAATTATCACTACATATTACCACCGTTCACTATAGAAATTAAATTAAAGGCCTAATGTTTGTGTACACTAACTATATAAGTTGAAAAAATATACTTATATTTGTGGTAATATGATATATGTTAATGATACAAAAAATGTGAGTATATTTTTAGAACTTATATAGTTAGTATAAATAAACATTAATCCTTTATAATGTATGCATAAGAAACTGGTTGGTGGGGCTTTACTTTCCCCTTAGCATCCCTAAGATGAAACTTGGTAAGATGAGTATGAAAGCCTCTATGGGATTTTCCGGTGGTCATTAAGACATATTTCTTACAAAAATCATCTAAAATAAATAAACTATACAAGTAACAATGAAAATTAATTCAATGTTTCATTATATAATTTTTAGTAAAATAGTGAAAGTATGTTATAACGTTACCTCTATATCTTCCCAAAGGGTTTCCTTCATTACAAGTTGGACATGAAACCACAAATATATATCAATCGACACATTTAACCTTATTGTGACCCAATATAACTAACAAAAATTGTCCTTTTGAGGCCAATAAGTTGGCTGCATTGATTGCAGACAACCTCAATTTTTATAATGTTACTTCTTTCCTTGATAATTTTAGTAAACACTATGATTTTTCATCATTCTTGTTTTTTTCATCAATATGAGGTTGATCCCCTAATAATTCTGTATTTTTTGCATCAAATGCCTATTATTCCTTAATATTAGTAACATAATTATGTGCAGATGTCATTTTATACATGAGTATTAAAACATTTAATTTATATTATGTATATATACTATAGAAAACATAATATTATGAGAAAAAAATAGTATATTAAAAAATACCTTATCATGCTCATTGAAATCTATTTATTTTTTTAAAAGGTTGAATGGATTTGGATCCTCTATTTAGAATACAAATACCCTATTTGTGGTCTCCTATAATATACAAATCATTTTTTTATATTGGGACCACTATGAAATGATTATGATATCCTAATGAATGGGTCATCCTCAATTGAATTTTCATTCGAACCTACAATTTTTTAGTCACCAGTAGGATATTTGAATAATACTTTTTACTATATCTGAGACATAAAATACCTACAATGATTACGATTCCATTATGAATGTATCTTCTTTTCCCCTTCCACCCTAAAATTTACCTTCATGAATAAAAGTTCCATAACTTTCACAGAACTCATATTGTCAACCCATTTGCAATGAAAAACCATCACTTAAAATGTTTTATAATCTAACTTGTATATATATTCAATGATAATGAAATATGACATATTCTTATAAATTGTATTTCTAT
Organism: Viscum album; assembly: GCA_963277665.1. NCBI lineage: Eukaryota > Viridiplantae > Streptophyta > Magnoliopsida > Santalales > Viscaceae > Viscum > Viscum album. The sequence goes on along the minus strand of OY728146.1, from coordinate 885,487,706 downwards.
CCTTGGAACCATATATTTTCATCACTTATGAACAAGAATAACTCCACTATTATGCATTTTACTGTAGTTATCATTTTATTTTGTATAGAATGTATAACCATTAATTTCAAAACAAGTGTAAGATATTACATTTTCATTTGGTCCCCTGGATTACCATAAAATTTGATCAATAATTGATTTTTTATTTTTAGATAAATCCTTATAAATATGATCATGAAACCATCATATAAACTATTTATTATGTATATTTGATATCCATCCTTCAACCTTTGATGGATTCAAATGTCTAAGAATTGATTTTTGGGATTCAATTTATGGATAAACATCTTTACTATTATGTAAAATGTTATTGTGACATTTCTCTCTCTTTGTAATGTTAATTGTAAAAACATATCTTCCGGAAATCCATTTAGTTATAAGCTATCTATTGTGAAGAGGCTTTGGGAGACCGATACTATCAACATATGATAGGTAAGTGATACATAATTCAATAGATTCTTCAATAATATATCATTCTTCAATACAACCTTATGGTTAACTTCGATTCCCAACGCACCCAATCAAAGTCTTCATATACCGTTCAATGGGTTACATCCATCTGTAAAGGAAAATAACACATATTTGAAAGTCTCTTACAAATTGAACCATTAGGTGGACTATTATATTAAAGAATGGTGGAGGGAAGAACATCACTAATTTACATAATATGACTGCAACTATCTTATTCATGATTGGAAAATTTTCTAGGTCTATAACTTTACTTCTTATGGATTTGAAAATGAAGAATAGACTGGTTACTATATGTCATATATTTTTAGGAAGAATGCAATGTAAAGTGACGATCATCAAATATTACATTAAAAAATAGAAGTTGTATGATTTTACTCCATATAACTTCAAATTAGTCATTGAAAAAAAATAATTTGTGATATTTGATGAATAACCCTATGGAAATTTTACACCATTAAGGAAAATGAAAAATTATAATTTTTCTTATATGGATAGAGCGTAAGCTACCGGACGAAGAAAAGTTCGACTTTTACCCTTAATTGGTGTTAACTCTTCCAATATCCCCATATAAATCCTATCCAACCTATCCTTGATTCCATATTTTGTTTTTCCTAGAAAATTTAGTAACATTCCAATAAAACTATCAAATACATTTTTTTCTACATGCATGATATAAAGAAAATGCATAATTTACAAACAATTCTAGTATGATAATTCAAATAAAATTGATCTCTCTTCCAACCTGATTTTTTAAGGTTTTTTGAAAATGGTTTACCAAAAATAGTGTTAATGTTTTTTACTTTATCAAATAATTGATCACCCATTAGTGGAGATGGTGTTGTACCTTATTTTGAATTCCTATAAAATTCCATCATCTAGGATTGTTATTTATGTCATCGAGGTGAAAATTTATGATGTTTTAAAAACACAGTCTTCAAGGAATGATTCAACTAAACTGAGTGTGTGCATTCTTTACAAATGGGACACCCCAACATTCCTTTAATGCAACAGCATGAAAAGTTACCATAAGAAAGAAAGACATTTAGCATCCCGTACAATATGTCCCTTAATGTGAATTATTTACTTCTATGAGTATCATACATTGTAACACATGTATCCCATATCAATTTTAGATCTTCAATCAATAGATCCAAATAGACATAAATATAATTACTCAGTTGTTTTGGTCTAGATAAAGGTAGAGAAAACATAATGTATTTTCACTTCATGCATAACCATAGAGGCAATTTATAATTTACTAACATAACTTGCCATGTAATGTGAGTAATTCTTTGTACACCAAAACGATTTATTCCATCTGTAGATAATGAATGATTAAATTTTCTGGGTTCATTTTCAAATTCAAGATACTCATAATCAATTTTCATCCACTTAGGAGAGTTTATAGATGATATAGTTTCCTATATTTAATTATTTTATCTACATGCCATGTCAATTGCCTCACAGCTTCATGTCATCAATATATTCTTCTAAACCGTGGAATGATAGGAAAGTACCATGAAACTTTCTAAGGACTTGATTAGTCTTTCTCGTATTGATTCTCACCACACTTAGGGAATTTTATGAGTGATTCATAGTCCTTGATAAACAATATGAAATCATTTGGAAAATGACATATTATTTTTAGATTTCATTTCCATGGAACATAGAATTCATTTAACATCATATGTTCATTAAAGAAGTTCATTTTCTTCTGGTATTATATCATTTAGGACACCAATTAGTTCTATAATTCCATTTTCACACACTCTACTGCTAACTTTCAAATTATATAAATTCAATACAGCTGACAATGCTGTGTATTTAGTATAATAAGTATAAAATGGTCTCTTATCACAACTGTTTAACTTCTCAAACAACTTTGGAAAATCATGAATGTCATCTTAAATTACCATTTTCATTTCTTCCTTATGATATCTATAATTATTTACAATTGTATTCATATAAAATGATCCATAAAAAGTAGTGTCATTCCTGTTGGTGTGTATGTTTATTTTTTCCATGTGTTTAGTCCTACATTTATAGCTCTGAACTATTCCATGAAAAATTAAATGTTATTAAAACTCTTATGGACTAATTTGTATTGAATAAAAACAATGTAAACATAGAAAAAGAATTTGAGAAGGGTCATATGCATTATATGTTGCAAACTTGATGAACTCTTTAACTCCATATTCATACTCTTTTTTCATATGATTAGTGTGCAATCATTTTTTATTCATATCCATTATATTAGGTTCATAAAATATTTATTATGTATAATAAATAAATAAATACACATAAGATATTCACAATCAAAGAGAAATTTATAAATAATTTTAATAAGGGGAACCCAAAATTTGAATTTTATCAGTTATGATTCCCGATAAGTTATCATTTTACACAAGGGTGACATGAAAAGAAACTATCTGGGGTAAACATATGGCTGTTGGTCCATGTTCTTGATTTGATGTTCTGTGATAAAAAATGTGGTAATAAATATGTTAGTAAGAAAAATTTATTTATTATTAGACATCATAATTGTCCTGGAAATTCTTTTTTTTGCTTGTAATGTCTTTGTGACCTAGTTTTCTAAATTTGTGTACAAATATATTTTATCCAAACATATAAGGTCCTGTAATCACCATATTTTTTAATAGGGTTAAGGAGTTAGGAATTTCATGAAATGTATGGATGATACTATTATTGATGATGAAAGTGAAGTTGGAATCCATGTTACTATCCTTTTCTGTATATTATTCTAGACATTGATTATAGTTATTCCAAAAAATATTTTTTTACTATAACCCATTGATGAAACCATATTTCAAAAATAATAGAGTTACCAATCTTAGGTATATTTCACATATCCTACAATATCCAAAGCCTCTATTCTATTTCCTTTAAAACACCACAAATTATTTATGTTAATAAAAATTCCAAAAAATTCAGTTATCAGGGATTTCACATCATTGAGTTCCTAAAATTTTCAATTCTACCTATAATAATGAAAAGAATAACTATAATATATCTCCCGCATATAGTAGTCAAATCATTTATAGGTATATCCAAAATAGTATTCTCATTCTTAATAACATCCATAACACTTTTATAGTTAGGGGATATTATAATAAACTTTATAAAACTGTTCCACTATCCTCTAAACCTGTATGTGTTTGAGAAAAATGTCTTTTAAATTAAAATTTTTTAGGGGTGACACTCAAATCACATCTAATGATAAAAATAAATCTAAAAAATAATAATATTGTGTAAATAGATTAATCAAAAATAAATAATGTAAACTATCCATGAATTTGTTTGTTGAAGAATATGAATCTACGGTAAATACCCAATTAATGCCCATATTTCATAATTATTACTTTAAACTTTCTTGGGAAACTGTACATAATAAAAACCACCTTTTAGAGGTGTGATTTAGCTTCTCAAAACCTGTTTAATGAGTTTTACTTATTCTATCAATTTTTTCTTTATAAAACATCTTCAATTTCATGAAAATTCAACAACTAAACATGTCATTTTCATGATTCATAATCAAAATCAATCAACCACTTACCAAATATGCCCATTTAATCATATTAATCATGGTACAAACATGAATTATCATTTTTAAATCCACATGAAACTTGAAAAAATCTATACCCCTCAAATATCATGTTACTAATTTAATATAAGCAATTCCATACTAAATTCAATAACCCCAAAACATTCTAACTCAAAGCTTCATTAAATCTAATAGAAATCATTACCGAAACCAATCAATTTCATAATGAATAAAATTATAACCAAGACCATTGTCATAAAACCAAAAAACTCAAAACCCAAATATATTAACCAAAAATAAAAGGAGTTTAAAATTATAATATCATAAAACAATTTTCTAAAAAATTTATACTCATCCAGAAAATACATTACACATAAAATAGGTAAAAACAATCACATTGTTGGGCATGTATTGTCTTAACAAAACTCTATAAATCTTATTGATTTTGATGCTAAAAAATACCCTTGTTTTTTACTAATGATAATACTTTAAGCATATTTCAAGAAATTAATATTCTTTATAATTATTACTTTGGAATTATATTCAAGATTTTTATTCATGAGTAATACTCATCAAAGTGGTCGAAATTCTCTTAAGTGTATTCTAGAAACACTATTCATCACATTCTTGAAACACTATTCATACCCTATGTTGAAGTACATAACGTAAGGAACAAAACCTATGTTTGTATTAAACTTTATGTTGAAAGATCAGCACATATGGTTAATCAAACCTATGTTGACAAAAATGTATGGATAAATAACCTTACATTTAGATGAAACCTTACGTTTGACTAAGAGAAAAAGTATGGTTAAAGAACCCAACGTAAGTATGGAACCCTACGTTTGAGAAGAAAATGTATGGATCATCAACCTCACTTTTGTGATTAAACTTATGTTGTTAAACCTAAGTTCTGAGAATGAATTCTATATAGTTGAACCCTACATTTGGTATTTTGTCATTTTATGAAGGAAGCCTACATTTGACTTTTCAACATCAGAGATTTGAATTTATGATTTTATTGGAGTTTTGTGGAATGGTCTTTGCAGAATATCTGGCTTATATAAAGCTTGTTATCAACTGATTTAAAGCATGCTTTCAACCGATTCAAAGCTCGATATGATTAATTCAACAAATCATATTCAGTGGAGAAATTATCTCTTATTTTTAAGGGAAGTTACGACTGATTTGAGCTATTTTATGAATTTGAATTATCAAGATCTATCAGGAAATTTTCTAGGATCTGGATTTGTGAAGAAGGCTCTCTGCTTTATTTATTCTATCAGTGTATTTGTTTAATATTTACTTGTCTGTGTGATTCATAGAAGAAGTGACACATATTTTTATTGACACTTCACTCTTGTGAATATCTTTTACAGATATGCTACAACAATTGACCATACATTTTTATCTATAGAAGAGGATACATTTGGAGACATACAAGTTTTGAATCTTGTATTTGCTGTAAGTCTACTGCTGCTCATCGTTTCTTCTTTTATTTAAAGATCTATTGCAATTGGATCACTTCAGAACTACTCTTTATTGATGAAATTACTTTCTGAAGAAGAAGATCCATCTACTGTGATTTACTGTTACAATTGTGAAGTTCATTTGAAACCTTTTTAAATCAATATATTTTTATAGATAATTTTAACTACTCGTACTCAGTTGTGGTGGAGTATCAGTTTCTTTATCTAAGATGTGGATATTCAGTTCTCTGTTGAATAGCTAGAAGGATATGTTTTTAGCCTTATTTTTAAAGGTGTCAATTGCTTGCACTTAGTTGTGGATTGGTATAATGATATGAGGACCTGTCTAGTGAAATTTACCAAGCTTGAAAAGAGAGTAATTGGTGGAGTAGACTAGGTGATCTTTATGCCCCGAACCACTATAAAAATGCATGTTCTATATTTCTATTTTATCCGCTGCTCATACTTTCATACATAAGATTAACACTGCTTGTCTACAAAATCTAGAATTAACGTCAAAATACAAAATTGTAAGAGATTTTGAAAATATACAATTCACCCCCTTCTTGTGTATATTTTTATATTCGGACCTAACAATTGGTATCAAATGAGAGCTTTTGAACAAAGCTATAACAAGCTAAAAGTATAAGGTCTATACAAATATGGAAATGAATGATCATAGAGAAGGACTATAAATGGTTCGTTCTCCTTATTTCAATGGAAAGAATTATGGATGCTAGAAATCATGGATGATTATCTATTTGAAGAATCAAGGATTTAAAGTCTACTCAAAGATCATTACTCCTTATATGATTCCTGAGAAACTAGAAACTTGGGATGCTGAAACCAAAACTGAATATGATATGAATTATAAATCTATGAATGATATTATATGTGGTCTTAGACCAGATGAATTCAATCATGTCTTGTAATGTCCTAATTCTTATGAAATTCTGAAAACCATTGTAGTTTCATATAAAGGAATAAATAATGCGAGAAAAATGAGGTATGAAACAACAAAGATGAAATTCTATGCATTTAAAATATTTGATGGAGAGAGTATCACTCAAATGAAAGGATGTATTACAGATATTATCAACAATATTACAGCCTTAGGTGATCATTTCAAAAAATTAGATCAATATTTGAAAGTACTGAGAGTACTAACTACTAAATGGAATGGTATATCAGTTGCAATTTGACAATCATCATCTATCAAAGATCTAACAATGAGATAATTAATTGGGACACTGATGATATATGAATATGCAATGAAAGATGAAACTGGAGATCATAAAGTCTTAGTGAAAAAGGATAATACCGATCTAATGGTAACATCTCAGAAGAAAAGTAGAAGAATAAATCAAGAAGTCAGAGAAGAAAATATTTTAGATACATCTAATTTTGAAATAGAACCGACTCAATTATCCAGAAATTTTATCAAGTTTTATAAGAGGAAAAGAGGATTTAAAAAGCCTTTAAAAAAGGATGAGAAATACTCAAGAGAAGTCAGATGCCATGAATGTAAGATATTGGGTCATATAAGACCTGATGGTCATCATATAAAAGGTGGAAAGAGAAAGATAAAAAAGAAATATCATAAAAATAATGATTATGAATATAAAGGAAAAAGAGAAATGAAGGATACTTGGAGTGTTTATGAAGACACCAGCAGTATATCAAAATCTGATTCAGAAAAGAAAGAATCAAATCTGAAAGAAAATATGTACTTCATGGATGAATAAGATAAGGTACAAAACTATTATTGATCTAATTCTAAATCTGATGCAAATTATTCAAATAATAAATTGGCTGCCTACTGCACAATTCTAGAAGAAAAATATGACTCCTTATTAAAGAAAAAAATATTTAAAGAATATTCACAATGTTCTTTTAGGAGAAAGAGATACCTTACTTAAACAACATCAAGAGTTAATTGAAAAATTTAACTTATCTACCAAAAACTATGTTGATCATGAAAATAAGATTAAATAATTATAATATGTAGTAGAAACTTATAAATGTTTTTCTCTCTTCTTTATAAAAGGATAAAATATTTTGATTGAAATTCTTGGTATGAATTTCATTAAAAAGGAAATATTTGGTATATGAAGTAAGGGTGAAAAATCTAAACTATATAAGAATTATTTTTTTATAACTCAAAAACTGTTACTTGTCATTTTTGTGGAACATAAGGGCATATAAAAAAATTTTATTCAAGAAATCCTCAAATAAGTAGAATTAAAAGAGATTTTATTTCTAAAAGTTTATCTGAAGAAAATTATATGAGTTATGGAAAAACAAAGTAGATCTGGATTCATATATCTCTACTAGCTAACATTGCTGGATCCAAGAGGATATGGGTACCAAAATAAAATTTTGTCCAAATTGTATTTGCAGGAAACAGGTCATAGAAAAAGAAAAGCTATATGGCATATGGACAACGGCTGCTCTAAGAACATGAGTGGAAACCAATCAAACATTAATAAACTGACTCAAGTAGATGGAGGTCTAGTCACCTTTGGTGACAATGCTAAAGGAAAGATAATTGGACTTGGAACTATTAGATATCTAAAAAATTCCTCAATCAACAAAGTACTATATGTACAAGTGATGAAACACAACCTGATAAGTATCTTTCAACTATGTGATGATGTATATTATGTTAATTTTTCTAAGAATTCATGCTCTATGTTTAAAGTTAAATTTCTTAAGTTTAGAGCACCTAGAACTGATAATGTTTATACTTTGGATTTAAATTCCTTGTGTAAATAGAAATTGAATTGTTTAATTACTAAGATAAACAAGTCATGGATATGGTATAAGAGACTTGGTCATTGTAATATTTATGCTTTACATAAATTTTCTAAGAAAAAATTAGTTTCTGATTTACCCAGTGTTAAATTTGATGATGACAAATTCTCTGGTGCATGCCAAATTGGCAAGCAACACTAATCTACCGACAAATATATTTACAAAATTGCTACATCAAAACCTCTAGAACTTATCCACATGGATCTGTTTGGACCATCAAGAGTAGTATGTTTGGATGGAAAATTATATGTATATGTTTTAGTAGATGATTATTCTAGATTTACTTGGGTCTATTTTCTAAAACTCAAAAGTGATGTTTTTACTTTTTTTGAATGTTTTTGTAAAATTGTTCAAAATGAAAAACTTTTTAAGATAATTTCATTAAGAAGTGATCATAGTGGAGAATTTGAGTATCCAGAATTCAATTCCCTTTGTTCAAATCTAGGTATTAAACACACCTTCTCTGCACCAAGAACACCATAATAAAATGGATTTTTTTGAACAAAGAAATAGAAATATTCAAGAAATGTCTAGGACTATTATGAATGAATACAGTCTTCCTACCTTCTTATGGGTAGAAAATGTCAGAAAAACCTGCTATAGCTTGAATAGAGTTTTAATTTGGCCTATTTTCAAAAATACACCTTATGAGATTTGGAATAAGAGAAATCCTATGGTAAAGTACTTTAATGTTTTTGGATGCAAGGTGTATATTCTGAACACCAAGGATAGTCTTGGAAAGTTCGATCCAAAAGCTTATGAAGGAATATTTTTAGGATATTCTACCATGTCTAAAGCCTATAAAGTGTTTAATAAAATTCAAGGATTGTTGAAGAATCAGTTCATGTGAAGTTTGATGAAAGTGACCCTTTTATTAAAGAGAAAGATCAAAATGATGAAATTACTAACTCTTTTGACAACATGAGACTTGAAAAACTAAAAAAATGATTTTGAAAACAATATAAATAAAATTCATTTCAGTTCAGAATAACATTATACTGCTGAACTTAAAAGTTTTTTTCCTTGAGAATCTAGAACCCTAAAGAACCGTCATTTAGAAACTGTTATCAGAGACCTAGAAAAAGGAATAAAAACTAAAAGAAATTTAGTAATCATATTTTAATTCTCTACCTTTCTATCTCAACTAGAACATAAATATTTTAATGAAGAATTAGAATATTAGAATTTAATGTTATCAATGAAAGAAGAGATAAAACAATTCAAAAGGAATGAAGTTTGGGAATTAGTTGAATGGCTATAAAATTATCCAATTATAGCAACTAAATGGGTATTAGAAATAAACTAGATGATCAAGGGATTATAACTAGAAACAAATCTGGACTAGTAGCTAAAGGATATAATCAGGAAGAAGGTATAGATTATGATGAAACCTTTTCCCCTGTAGTTAGATTAGAATAAATTAGAATCATTTTAGCTTATTCATCACATATGAACATTAAATTATATCATATGGATGTTAAATCTCCCTTTTTAAATGGTTATTTAATGGAAGAAGTTTATATTGAACAACCTTATGGTTTTGACAATTCTCAAAAACCAGATTCTGTTTTCAAACTTACTAATGCTCTCTATGGCCTTAAATAAGAACCTAGAGTTTGGTATGAAAAATTAACTTCATTTCTTTTGAAAAATGGATTTACTATTGGATTTGAAGATCCAACTCTTTTTAAGAAAACCATTTTTTCTAACACTTTATTAGTTAAAATCTATATTGATGATGTTATTTTTGGTTCAACTAATGAAAAAATTGTAATGATTTTTTAGAACTCATGAAAAAAGAATTTGAAATGAGTATGATGGGAGAATTGAATTTGTTTTTAAGACTTCAAATTTATCAAAAAAATTATGGAAATGTATTAAACCAAAGTAAATATATTATTGATTTATTAAATTTTTTTGGTCTTGATAACATAAAGACATATACAACTCCCATTTGTACTAATATAAAACTTGATTTGGATAAAGCTGGAAAACCAGTGGATAATAAGTTATATAGAGGTATGATTGGTAGTTTTTTATATATTACTGCTAGCAGACAAAAAATTATGTTTTCTATATTTTTATGTGCTATATTTCAAAAAAATCCTAAAGAATCCCATCTTATTTATATAAAATAGATTTTTAGATATTTAAAATTAACTATTCTTCAATATATTTTTTATCCAAAAACTTAGGATTTTAATTTAGTATCATATTCAGATGCTGATTTTGGAAGTTGTTGATTAGATATAAAATGTACCTCAGGAACTCATCACTTTTTAGGAAATTCGTTAGTATCATGGTCTAGTAAGAAATAAAACTCTGTTTCCCTATCAATAGACAAGGCATAATATGCATTTGCATGCAATTGCTATGCACAAGTATTGTGGATAAAAGACAAACTAATGGAATTTGGACTAAATTTTAATATTACACCAATTTTATGTGATAATATAAGTGCTATAAATATTTCAAAAAATCCTATAAGTCATTAAAGAACTGAGCATATTGATATTAGGCATCATTTTCTAAGATATCCTGTTCTTAAAAAGGATATATCTTTAGAATTTTTCAACACTGAATATCAACTAGATGATATTTTCACTAAACTACTTTCCAATATAAGTTTTGTTTTTATTTAGGGAGAGTTAGGTTTATTTAATTTTTAAATAAATGTTTATCTTTTTATCTTTTTATCTTTTTATCTTTTTATTTAATTTTTTATTTTATATATTTATTTATTCCAATTTATTTATGTTAAATATATTTTTTTATTACTTTAAATATATTTTTTTAATATTTTTATCTTACTATATATTTTAGTTAATTTATTTTATCTTAAATTTATTCATGTTGCGTGTTTTCAATTTTTTTCATAATTACCCTATGAAATCGGCACGAGAAACAAAGATATGACATCACCTTTCAGAAAGCTTTCAAATAACATACCCTTTGTTTTGCAAACCATTTTTCCTGACCCAAACCTTTGTCTACCTTACAAACCCTAAAAGTCAAAAAACCTCAGATTTTCAGATTTTCATAAATGACAAAAACCAAGCGAACTAAAGAGGGTGAATCTAGTGATCTAAAGCAACAATGAGTTTCTAGAAGAAATATTATTCAATGAAAAGTGGTAGATTTCGAATGTCTCTACTAGAAGAATCTACTCCGGAAACAAGCATTAGCATTTCAAGGTCTGGAGTCTATGTTCAATGAATCGAACTCAGAGTTTCTCTATGAGGCAGAACTGAAATTTTTATAAAAAAGCATACAGTGTAGTCTCGGTGATTCTGAAGATACTGTTTTTGATGGAATATAACATAAGGATTTTTCTATTTTTTCCATTAAAATTTCCCAAATTTGGATATATCCTCACGAAGAAGTATTTACCTTTTATCTACATTCTATTGGAGATAAATATCATAAGTCTGAAGACATTATGTCTTTTCTTTTTGGTTCAACAAACATAAAGAAGATGTTTTTCAAAGATATAGAGGTAGATAAAAAATTTTTGGTTAAATTTATTCAAACTGGAATTGTTATAAGGATTGATGAAATAGAGAAAATTCTGTATCTAGACATGTACATCATGTTTCTTTTTTTAAGTGAAATAAAGTTAAATTTTCCAAGGTATGTGTTCAGATATATTCAATACTACTATCTACTAGATGAAAGGATGAATTTTTATCTTTGTGGAAGGATGATTTCTCAGATTATATTTAGTAAAGATATGATTCGATTAATTGATCCTTGAATAAAATGTCATCACATTAATGTAATCAATGTGGGAACTCTAAGGAAGTTAGGTTTTTTCTAGAGTACTATGAAAGGAAAATTGTTACCTATTGGTACTGATGAGAAACATGGTTCTCGAGCTTCTGCTCAGGGGGAGAAAGGGTCTATTAGAAAAGTAGGAGTTGCTGAATCATGAATAGATGGTATTTCCTAGACAACTAAGAGAAGGATTTTATATAATGCATCAAAAGAAGAACAAGAATAAAGTAAGGAGGGACTTTTCCTCAAAACAAGAAACAAAGAATTTTAGAAAATTGAAGAACCAGTGTTAGGTTCTGGAGAAGATACTTGCTCAGTTCATTTCAAAGAACCAGTTTGTGAAGAAGATAATCAAGTAGACCGTCAATATAGAGAGATTTAGGATGTTACTTTGATAGTTTATCAAGTAGAAGATAATATTAAGGAAAAGAATATTCAAGAATAAATGTTCAAGAAGAAGCTACTCAAGAAGAACAATAAGTTTAGAAATAAGTAATTGAAGTTACAGATACTGTTGAGCATTAGTTAGTGGAGAGATCAGGACTTATCAATGGAAAGAAAACAGAAGTGCTTAACAATCAATCCTGATATAGTGAAAAATATGTGGAGAATTTAATTGCTAATACTTTATCAATTATGGTTGTTGATCAGACACATAATCCAGATGAAGGAACATTTTATTCTTTGTCACATCATGTTGAGGAGATTGTAATTAAGTTCAATAAATCTCAGGAAAAAAATGTAAATCTTCGACAAGAGAAAAAAGTTGCAAGGAAAATATTTTAGGATGTTAAAGATAATTATGTTTCCAAAAAGAATTTTGATGCTTTCAAGAGATAAATGTTGGATGAGGTTGGAAAGATCAAATATAAAGTTGTTTCTAAATAAGACTTTTTATATCTAAAATGGTATTTGGGGAAACAATTTGAGTCAATCAAAAGTAGTGTCAGTCCGACCAGTACATCTACCTATACCCCTTCTACGTCTCTAGATATGATTCATTGACTTCAGGCAATCACAACTGTTATGAATGAAAGGAATGATCATCTACAAAACCTTCAGTTCAATAGATCTCTTTTTTCAATTATATTGGACAATCATAAATTCCTGATTGACTAATTGACTCATAGTGAGTCTATTATTAGATTTCTGATGAACAAATTCACAGATAAATTGGACCAATTTATGTATCAAGAGGATATTTTTTATGCCTTTTTGAAAGTCAATTTTGTTGAAAATTTTCATATTAGTCAAGATTCCAGAGTTTTGATTACGAAGTTGGGAGATAGTCTCATGAAAAAATGTGGGTACATATGGTAGAGCTAAAAGACATGTTTCAAGCTTCTCAAAATCCTAAAGAACCAGAAACCGAGCCAAATACTACCCAACATCTTCTACCCTAACTATTTCAGTTGGCTGACCTATTTTGAAGTCACACTGACTATTGTACTTATATAAATTTTTATCAATAAAATTTCTTTATTCTTATTTTTAGTGATTTATTTCATATTCTTTTATGTTTATGTCTATATCCAAAAATCCAGTCTTATTTATCTAAATAGATTATTATAACATTTAGTTAATGATTTGTGCAAAATTTAAAGTGTTCTAATCTTTTTATATACTTTATTTTTGATCTCACAAAAAGGGGGAGAAATTTGAAAAAACATAAAAACAACATTTCTTTTTATCAAAATAATTCTGTCAAATCGAATTTTGAATTATTTTCTTTTAAATGTTTACAAAATTATAAATTATGTTAATAATTTCTATGGATTTATTGATCATCAAAAAGGGGGAGATTTTTGGGCATGTATTTCCTCAACAACACTCTTTACATTTTATTGATTTTGATGCTCACAAATACCCTTGTTTGTGTTACTAATGATATTACTTTAAGTGTATTTCAGAAAATTAATATTATTTATAATTCTTATTTTGGAATTATATTCACTATTTTTATTTTCGAAGAATATTTTTCAAGGTGTTTAAAATGATCTTATGTGTATTCTGGAAACACTGTTCATCATATTTTGGAAACATTATTCATACCCTACGTTGAGGAACGTAATGTAAGGAACAAACCCTATGTTTTTATTAAATATTACGTTGAAATATCAACACGTATTGTTAATCAACCCTATGTTGAAATAAATGTATGGATAAAGAAACTTATGTTTGGAAGAAACCTTACATTTGATAAAGAGAAAAAGTATGTTTAAATAACACTATGTAAGTATGGAACTCTATATTTAAGAATAAAATGTATAGATCCTCAACCTCAATTTTGTGATCAAACTTACGTTGTCAAACCTACGTTCGGAGAATGAACCCTACATTTTAGAACCCTAAATTTGGTATTTTTTCATTTTATGAAGGAACCTTATGTTTGAATTTTCAACATCAGAGATTTGAATTTACAATTTTATCAGAGTTTCGTGCAATGGTCATTGAGGAATATCAGGTCGATTTAAAGCTTGTTCTTGACCTATTTAAATCTCATTTTTGAACGATTCAAAGCTCGATGTGATTGATTCAAAGAATCATATTTAGTGGAGAGATTCTCTCCTATTATTAAGGGAAGTGAAGACTACTCTGAGCTATTTTATAAATTTGAATTCTCAATATCTTTCAAGTGATTTTATTAGATCTAGATTTGAAAAGGATGCTCTTTGCTTTATTTATTCTATTAGTGTATTTGTTCAATATATATATATATTTGGGTGTGATTCAAAGAATAAGCGACACATATTTCTATTAAAACTACATTCCTATAAAGATGTTTTATAAATCTACTGAAAAAATCTTTTAGACTCTATAATCTACAAAAGAGGCTACACTTTGGAGACATATATGTTTTAAATCTCATATTTTCCATAAGTTTGCTGCTGCTAATCGTTGCTGCTTTTATTTAATGATCTATCATAACCAGTCCGCTTCATAACTACTCTTTCTTGAATAAATTAATTTTTGAAGAAGAAGATCCATCTACTATCAATTGTTATTACAACTATGAAGTTCAATCGAAACTTTTTTAAATCAATATCTTTTTATTAAGAGTTTCAACTGCTCGTACTTAGTTGTGGTTGTGTATCAGCTTCTCTTTCTAAGCTATGGATATTTGGTTATCTATTAATGAACCAAAAGGTTATATTTTTATCCATATTTGTAAATGTGTCAACTTCTTGCACTCAATTGTGTATGTGTCGTATGATATGAAGACCATACTTGTGAAATTCACAAGCCCACAGAGAGAGTAATTGGTGGAGTAGACTAGGGGATCTTTGTGACCTGAACCACAATAAAAATACATGTTTAGTATTTATTTTTTTTCCTCTCCTCATACTTTCATATAGAAGATAAACACTGATTATCTACATAATCTGGAATTGACATCAAAAGAGAGAATTGTGGGAGATTTTGAAAATAAAAAATTCACCCCCTCTTGTGTATATTTGTATATTCCAACCTAACACACATTTTTTTCTTAAAATATAAGTAAACTCATTTATTTATAAGAAAAAATTTAAAACCAAATAAATAAAAAAAATACCTACTTTAAAATATGTAAAACCTTTTTATTTCAAATAAAACTTTCCAAACAAGAAATGAAAACATAAATTTAATTTATAAACACTTCACAAATCATTCAAATATTCAATTAGATAAAAAATTTATTTATGTGTGAAAATAATAATCAGTTTAATATATCCTAATGAGACTTTATTCAATCATAATTAGTTTTACTTACTTTAAAAAGAACATTTATAATATAACTTAAGAAATAACCAACTTTAACTATTTCTTTAAAACATTTAATTTTATAATAATAATTATTTAATAAATAATTTATGCATCCTTTATACTAAAAGGTATCAATTTTTGAAATCACTATACTTTGAAATCATAAAATTTATATATATATATGAAATCTATAAAATACATTAACCAAACACTTACAAATATTTAAAATAAAAAAACATGATAATCACTTAAAGTTTACTGAATCCCTTTAAACATTGAATATTCTAAAAAAAATCCACTAAAAGGGAGTTATATTTTCAATACATTAATTAAAAAAATTCACATGAAATGAAAACATAATAAATTTTCCCCTTTACACATAAAATGATATGATTTAAAATTTTCAAAATCAGTTTTCAAATCAAAATATCTTTAAAAATTGACCCCCCTCCAAGAGGGTTTTGGAGATTTAGAATAATAATTTTGAAAACCTTTTTCCCTTACATAAAATAAATATTTTAAAATCAAAATATTATATAAATATAATTTTAATTTTGAAATGATTCACCAATAAAAATATTTTTCTCTCTTATCCTATGTTGCTAACTGATCCTTTATTTTTCATTTCCAAACACCCTATTAAATATAATATCCCATGAAATTCAATCTCTTACTAACTCTCTCAGTGACTGAAAAACCTATGTTACACTAGATAAGGAACATAGTAGTTATCTTCTTCATAAACACCACTTTATATAGTTGCACTGCCAAAAGATCCCCTAACACTATCCCAAATCATCCTTAAAGCCAACGATCATGACCAAAATGGGGAAATATATGATTATGATAGGACAACGGGGTAGAGGAGGTTCAAGAGAAACCAGAATAAAAAATTAGGAAAACACAAAAACCAAAACACCACAAAGTGAACTAGATGCCATCATAGAAGGATTTATGTGAGCCATAGTAGGAAAAAATAACATACCCTAAAAATTTTATATTGTTTAAGAGGTAATAGTAAAACTACATTGACACTTTACCTAAAAAAATCCTTTTAAAAATTGAACAATAGTCATTGGATAATGAATAATTAGAAAACTACTCCTCTCATATTCCTTATAAAACTCTAACTCTATAAAAAATCAATTCTAAATCCTTAATGAAATGAATATTAATTTTTAATTTTTTTTTCAGGTTTTTAAAACAACAAAATGTAATGATCATTACATATTACCATTGTTCACTATAGAAATTGAATTGAAGGACTAATTTTTATTTATAATAACTATATAAGTTCTAAAAATATACTCATGTTTTTTCTATTATTAACATATATCATATTAATTATTCATATAGTAATATCAAATATATTTTCTTTTTAATTAACCATAAAATATTAAGGAATTTAAAATTTTCCATTCAATTCACACATTAGTCAACCATTTTATAAATTTATAATGTTGATTCAGTGATCTTACTCTATTATATCAAGGCAAGGAAGTGGAGAAGTTGATGAGAACCAGTACAGGGTAGTTTTAGAGAGATCCTGGAATGGGGTGACACTAAGACTAAAAGGAAACCAATGGTCAAGGAGTGGTTTGGCTACACAAAAATAAAAAAACTACACCGTGAACTAGATATCATCGGAACAGGACCTATGTGAGCCATAGTAGGGTAAAATTAGGAATGTAGAGACCCAAAAACAAAGAATCATCGAGGAGGATGAATGATGGTGGGGACTTCATCGCCAGAGCTCCTAAATATGGAAGCATGAGACCATCGATCCAAGATAAATCTGCACTATTGCACACCGCTGAACCCAAACAAGAAAGTAATAGGATAGGAGGAAAAAAATAACATACCTTAGATTTGAGAGTTGATTTGTCCAAGAGAAGATCGAGGGGGAGCAACAGTAGAGATGAACTTCTGTGATATCTTGAACAAAGTGACGAAAATCAGATGGTTTAGGGTTATTTTTAAAAAACCAGGGAGGGTTTTATCAGCACTTTCAAAAAATGCATTGATAAAGAGGGGTTTTTTTAGTGCTGAAATAATAAACACTGATAAAAGTCATCTTTATGAGTGCTTGTTTAGTATTGATAAAGATTTATAATTATATTTATAAATAAATATATTTATATATTTAATAAATAAATATAAGTAAATTAAATAAATTAAATAAATTAAATAAATTAAATAAATAAATTAAATTAATTATAATTTTATAAGTATTTAAATATATAATTTTTTATTTATAATTATATAAATACTTTTTTTAAAAATTTATATTTATTTATTTATAATTATAAATATATAATTTTATAAATATATAATTTTATAAATATAGTAAATATACATTTATAAATATATTTATAAATAAATATATTTATAAATATATCTATAATTATTTATTTATAATTATAAATATATTTATATCATTATATATATTTATATAATATAATAAATATTTAACAATTTTTGGGATGGTGAGTGGTGAGGGTTTATAGGTGCACTCCAGTGGAAATTTCAGCACGATTTAGCATATTTTTCTCTTGTCGATCACTCCTTTTCTTGGATCTATTATTTTAACTAGAGGTGAGGATGTGGAAGGAAATCATTAGGTTGTGTTGTACAACGATGGATTTCGATGGGCTGGTCCCAAGGCGACTATGGTGTTTGAGGAGTTTCCTTGCCAATCTGTGTTGTCTAGTTTGGATCTTCTTGGGGATTTGAGGATTAAGATGTCTACCAGTATAGACAGTGTGTGTTGTGTTACAGTGGAAATAGATCAATCGATAGTAGGGTTGACCGGAGAGGATGTGCATAGATCCATTACGGCCTGAGTGCCACCTGCAATTAGTGTGGGTGGAGAGAATCAAGTCACAATAGTGGCAGATCATTCAGCTATAGGGTTGACTGGAGAAGATGTGAGTAGTTTTATGGTGGATTGTACGACGCATGCTTCAATTTGTGTGGGAGGTGCATGACGTGTCATGGCAGTGGGAGATTTTTTGACTTTGCGATTGACCAGCAAGGATGATACATCTATGGAAGCCCATGTGTCAAATTTGATCGATGTGGGTGGAATGCATCCAGTCACAGTGGTGAAAGATCATTCAGCTGTGGTGCTTTCTGGTGATGGTGATGTGCACAGGTCTATGGCTTCTCGAGAAAAATATTTGGTTTCTATTTCTCGATGTGGGATTAGAGGGGATTCAATTTTAGCTGTGAATTTGGGTGAAGTCCATGATCAAAGAGATGTCCCCAATCAATGTACTCTGTTGGTTTTTAGTAACTCGGCAGGTAGGATCCTCAATAATTGATTATCGACCCATGTTAAAGCTGATCGTGGAGATTTTTTAGAACATCTGGCTCTGGGTAAGAACTCTATAATTTCTTGGGTTGTTTTCCCTAGAGGTCAAAAGCCATGGAGGCTTGAACACATTGTTTGTAGGACTTCCTTTTTGTGGGGATTTTCATATTGGAAGTGGATTTGGTTAGGTATGGTTTTTTTTCATTTCTTGTTTCAGTCAGACAAAGACATGATTCGGTCGTGGTCCTTTGGTTCATCATTTTTGAAGCCAAAAAATATCCACCTACATGAATGGATGATTTATTTTAATGTTTCAAGGGTCAAAAATTATTTTTCATAGGTTTGGATCAGGTTGCATGACCATAACTAGATTTTTTGGCATCCAAAAATCTTGAGTGATATTGCTGCTACCATTGGTGTTTCGATTCACTTGGTTTAGGAGGCAGAACATGTCAGGTATGGACACTTTGTGAGAATACTATTTGATATTGAATTGTGTTACACTTTTATTGATAATTTGACACTTACTACTCCCACTAATCATATACAAATTAGCATGGAGTATGAGAATTTTCCCGAGATCTTTCAAAATTAAAAATCTATTAGTCATTTGGATGAGAAATACCGGAGGAATGTTTGTGTTTTTTGTGGTTTGAAGGGTCATCCTTCAAAGGAATGTGAAGGTAGTGGTAAAAGAAATTAATCTAGGATACATGGGAAATCGGCACCGAGGAAGCCTAGGAAGCAGCCGATGGATTATAAAGATAAGCAGTCTCGAAATCAAGGGGCTGCAGCATATAAGAATAAATCCCTGATAGTGAATAAGGGGTAGACAAAGACTTATTTGGATGATACTTTCTAATTATACATTCTTGAATATAAGGATGAAAGTAGACATGAGTCTCAAATAGAAATTGTAGGTACTGATGGTGATATATCCTATCCTATAGTGTTTAAGCATGCCACTGCTGTGGGGTCTGGCCTAGTAGGAGATGGTGTGGGGACTAAGATGGTCCAAACATAGAGTGACAATTTTATCAGTGTTTCTACCACTAAAAATGAGTCAATGGGTGTTATGATTCAACATGGAGTTCCATATGAACCTGTTCAGTAGGATGGAAACTCTAATTTGGTTGACATGGAACTAACTGGTCAGGATGAGAGGCACTCTAGTGAGGTTGATCAATATTCAAATGGGGATGTTGATGTTGTGCCTAGGTGTTCTCTTTCACCAACCGATGAGAAAGGCTGTTGTGTGAATCTGCTGGCTACAGACTCTTCACGGCATCTTCTATAGGATGATGGGCCAGGGAAATCTGATGTTCAGAAGAATGTGGATTATCTTTAAGAGATCCAGAATGTATTCATTTCTTCTGGACTACCTAAAAAATGGGGTAATGTTCCAGATGATGGAAGTGACAAGGAAAAACAAATGGTTCTACTAGACACTAGTCATCACTATTCTACGAGTAGTAGTGATGCTATTTCTTTTAAGGATGATGTCTTAAATGGAAAGGGAAATATGGGCAGTGGTGATGGTTTTGGTCCGACTCACAAAAGAAGGCTGTTGAAAGATTTTTATAGTGTGCCCCATAATATGTCCACCAGGTCATCCTCTAAGGCTTCAATGATTCAGCTCACTTTGGAGCAGGAAAGGTCTAAAGAGAAGATACTAGGGATCTTCAATCAAGAAAATTCATAGTCATAATGGGAAACTTCTGATTATGGTGATGAGTTTTATTATGATTATGGAAATGATCCTACTTTCCTTGATCAATAGTTTTCTTTTCTGGATGAGGGCATACCTCCTTGTATGACCCTATCCGCTTTCTTGTTTGCTTGGTTTCTTTTTCTTTATTCTTTAATAAATAGTCAGGGGCTTTGGATTCTAGCTAGAACTTTTTCGTATATATTTAATAAATAAATAAATATATAAATATAAATACAGGAAATAAATACATTATTTAAATATATTTATTATAATTTTATAATTATAAATATATTTATATCATTATATATGATTATATAATTATATATATTTAATAAATAAATATAAACCAAAATATAAATATAGTAAATATATTAATGATATAAAGATATTTATTATAATTTTATAATTATTTATTTATAATTATATAAATACGTTTTAAAAAAAATATATTTATTTATTTATAATTATAAATATATAATTTTATAAATATAGTAATATACATTTATAAATATTTATTTACAAATATATTTTTAATATTATCAACGAATATATAATCTAAATTTCATGAATGTTAAGAATTAGTGAAATTGTATACTTATAAATGAGTAGACTTTAAAAATATTGAAAAAATAAATAAGTTTTAGTAATTATAAAAATTATAAAATAAAATAAAATATGGGAATATATTGAAATGAAGATGAATACACATTGAAAATATTAAAATATAGAAAATAAATATGCATATATAAATATTAAAAATGATTAAATTTCAAAAAAAATAAAAAATAAAAAATAAAAATAAATAAATAATAAATAAATGTTATTAACTCTAAAAATATTAAAAATAAATAAATAAAATTTATAAATTAAAAACATATTATATTAAATATATATTGTTACTAAATGAAATTATAAAATAAATATTAAAATTTTAGTAAATTACATAAATATTAGGTGTATGTGTTTCTATATAAGATTTCATTAATTACATAAATATTTGTAAGTGTGAAATTAATGTATATATATATAAGTTTGATCGATGTTAAATTGAAAAATGACATTATATGACAACTAACATCTATTAATGAAATAAATAATAAAAATAATGAATAAATTTTAAAAATGAATAACAGTTATTAATTATAAATATAATTTTAAAAAATAAAAAATGAATATTTATATATGTTAAATTGGAAATGAATATATACTAATTATATAAATGAAAACCATATTAAAAAAATTAAATGTTAATGAACAAAAACGTATAAATAAATATTGAAAATGAATAAAATTAAAAGCATAATGAATAATGAACAATTGAAAATGAATAAATTATAAAAAATATTAAAAAAATAATTAATATTATTGATGAATAAATGATATTAAAAATGAATAAATTTGAAAAAATATTTAAAAGTAATAAATGGTATATATTGAGTAAAAATATAAAAATTGATAAAAACTACTGATTAAAAACATAATATATATTAAATATATTATGTTAATAAATACAATTTTAAAATGAATATTAAAAATTGAATAAATTAGAGAAATATTATGTATGTGTGCGTTGTATATAGAAATGAATTAATTATGTATGTGTGTGTGTGAAATAAATGTAACAAAAATTTGATATACATTAAATTGAAAAATAAAATGACATTCAATTAAATGTCCATTACTTGATATAATTAGTCAATATTTTCAATTAATATAAATTTTAAATTATAAACCATTTTTCACTAAATATATGACTTATTTAATGTAAGAATGAATATTTTTTATTATATAAATCACATTTTAAAAAATATTTTATATATTGATATATATATATATATAGAAATATATATGAATATATTTATATATTTAAAATATTAAATATATTAATGAATAATTATGTATATTTTTTTTAAAATGAATAATACATTAATATATTTTTAATTATTACATTTTATTTATTTTATATATTTATATTTAATATATATTATTTCCTAGTATTTATAATTAATATATATACATATATATTAATTTTATTCATTTTTATTAATAATTGTTTAATTAATATTTTTTCTTAATATTTTAATTTATTTATTAATATTTTTTTATTTAATTATTACAATTTATTCAGTTTATATATCTATATTTAATATATGATATTTATTAATATTTATAATTTATGTATATGTATATTAAATTTATTTGTTTTTATTAATAATTATTTAGTTAATAAATTTTTTATATTTTTTTAATTCACTAATTTTTAATTTTTATTTGGTTAATTATTTCAATTTATTCATTTTATATATCTATATTTACCATATACTATTTATTAATACTTATCATTTATATATACATATATATATTAAATTTATTCTTAATTATGTAATTAATTTTTTTAATTTTTTTTGATTTATTCATTTTTAAGTTTTATTTGTTTAATCATTTCATTTTTGTAATATTTTTAATAGTTTTATTTTTTTATTTGTTTTTTATTGGTATATATAAAAAATTAGGGCCAAGGCCTCCATGGGCTGGTGGGCCAGGTCATGTAGGACCCAACCTGTGTATGTTGGTGTGCTAAAGCATGTGGGAAGAATTGGGTAGGACAAGGCCTACACGATTCCATGTGTGTAGAAACAATCCCATATAAGTGTGGGTGGAGGGTGTATGCAGGAGCCTATCCCCACACCAGGATTCTAGCCTTGTGATGCGGCAGAATCATATATAAACAAGCAGCCAAACTTTCGCTATTTTGATATGGGACTTACACGAGTGATCAAGACCTTTATAATCACTACAAAATTCATTGATAAATGCTACCCTTTACCAATGCTGCAAATAAATTGATGATAAAAGAAAAATTTATCATCGCTTTTTGCTAGCACTGGATAAAACCAAAACTGTAATAGTGATTACAAGGTTAAAGTAGTGGTAAATATACTTCATTTGATCCCTTTAAGTTTTTTAAGGAATGTAAAAGTGAAGTATGAAATATGCATGGTTAGAAGATATGAGTTGCTTGAGGCCCGTGAGCTTAAAAATATCTTGACTAAGCATTCATCGATCATAGAATGTAGAGTGGATTCATTCATAAACTCACATTTCCATCGAAGTTTTGATGTTAGTGAGGAGGATTGATGATGAGTCTTACGTGAAAACATTGGTTAATACAACTTAGCATAGAGTAATTTATAAATGAATATTTCCTTATACACATCAGTGGAATGCTGTAAGTGAAAGGAGGATCAATTTTGAGACATATAAGCATTCGTGAAACTTCCATACTTTTCAACACACACTTCAAAATTAACGACATTATCCCATAACCATATGCCAACTATAATGAAAAATGGATATCAAATGAGTTATAATATGATATAAATCCTTAATTTCATAAAAACATGAGTGTAAATGAAAAATATTTATTCAGGATATAAACAAACATACATCAAGGAAAACATAGTGAGAATCAAATATAATTATCCTAAACATTTATAAGGATATTACATACATCCCTATTATAGAAAAGTTATAGTCATGTGATAGAATATATTTCTATAAAACGGAGTACATCTCTATTTGAGATAGTGGGATCTATATTGACTCGGATTTAGTCAATACTAAAATGCACAACAAGTTGGCATAGGAACAAGTTCCACAAGAGCTTGTAGAAAAGAAATATTTTGGAGAATCATATTGCGTAGGAGGGTTAAAACCATGGAAATGGTTTTACATTCACCATGACTGGTGATAATTTATTCATTGAGAATAATATATCCTTTATATAATTAGTAAATGGAAAAAAACTAAGATTGAAAAGATAAATTAAAATTAAATAATGGATTCCATGTATCAAAGTAAAAGTTCTTAATATTTTGAATGTTTCAAATATTGATACTACGACGACATTAAAGAGAATAAATACATGGATGGTCAATTTTAGATCAATGAGGCATGATTAATAGTCTAAAGACACAAGTGTCTAGATATAGTCTATGACAGAGCTTCTCCACTAATTATCATGCACAATCTATAAATTTTTTACTTTTCATAGATATTATCTATAATCATTTCTTTAGGGATTGGATTTCAAGACCAACATTATTGGAGAGTGTCTATATGATACAACCATAAATATTCATAGATGCCATATAATGCCAATAAGGGGTCAAAGCTTCTAAAATCCTATTTTGGATTGAAGTAAGAAATAAGATCATAGAATATTAATTTGGAATAGTTTTTTTCCATGTGTAAACAATATGTTAGTGGGAGCACCAAAATTTTCCCAGGAAAATATGTTTGATAACATAAAAAAGAAACTATTGGCCTTATAATTAGTTAATACCAGAATGAAAGTAAATCTCCTGAAATTGAATTAAAGTAGAAAACTAAATTATATGGAATGAGATATAATGAGGTAGATCTAATGGGTTTCCTACACCAAGTTTAAAGTATATATACTAACAATACTTTGAAAAATAAAAGTTGGAACAAATTGATAGAGATTTTTTACCAATGTCACATAACATAATTCTTTAAAAGAAGACATGTATTTGACATAGGGGGAGATTAAGGTGATGAGTAGAATACCATATGCTCCAATAATTGTTCTATCACGTATTCTATGATATGTAATAAATATGATACTTCTAATACCTACTTTATGGTAGTAAAATATCAGTATAATCCAGGATTATTTATTAGGATATCTTCATAACTATTCAATTGCACTTGAGAGAGCACAAAAGATATGTTCTTGGTAATTAGAGAGGAAGATACACTTGTTTAAGGGGCACAAACTAGTCTTCCTTTAGATTAATATGATCTAATATCATAGTTAGGATAATTGAATAGTAAATAGAATCTCATTCTAGCCAGTGGTAGCCATATCTAAAACCACTGAATGCATTGTGGCTTCTGATGCAGCTGAAGAAGCAGTGTTAAATATACAATGATCTATTCTAGTTCTTGGAATCACACCTATTAACAATTTTTTTATCATAATATAAATTTTTATAATTCTAATACTGGTACTAACCAAGATGTCAAGTTTGATAGCGAAAAACATAAATACACTCAGGGATATCATCTCTTGAGGAATCTTACTCAAGGAGGTGAAGTTGCAGATAACATAGTTTTCATGTAGTAGAGATGTGGTGGGCCCAACAACTAAATCCATAACTCAATAGAAACACAATTTTATTATGTTATAGCTAACAAGGATAATTATTAAGTTAGATCTAGTTAAAGTGGGAGTGTTGTAAAAGTGGGTGACCTAGACCCAACTTTAAAAGTAATTTTCAATTACCATATCATGTATACAGTGAGTTATGTATGATGTGAACTTACCAAAATAGTGTTGATGTTTTTGTATCCACTATTTACTTGGTAATATAATCATATTATTTTTTATATAAAAAGGTTATAGTAGTTCCCAATCTATTATGATAACCTTGAGATACTATGACATCAATCTTAAACATATTTCATATGGTCAAGATACATCATCATGACTAGATATAGATGAAATTTCACCATCAGGTGATGGGGGATCATTATCATTGAGAATAATTCCCATGAAGTTTGCACTTGGTGATCTTGAGTAGATGATATCATGAGGATTGACCCACCAAAAGAAACACCACATGTTTTAGGTTTCATTAGTAGTTTCTATACGTGAACACATGTAATGGTATCCTTATTTGAGATTATTATTATTTTATACTATTTGATTACGTACTTTGATGCAAGAAAAAAACTATGGAAATTATGTTTTAGGAAGGTAGCTTGTGTTGGGTGCATTGTTGGGGGTATGACATTAATTGATTAATCAAGATAGAATTTCTCATTTCTAAAAGGAAGTGATATCTTGGGCCTAGTTGATCAGGATTCTAGTACCTTCACTAAATACATGGCCATGGTTGAAGAAGGTAAGTCCATCTAATTAGTTCAATGAATAATAAAGCGAAAAATGATGAAAACCTGAATTGTGCATCCTTCTTTATGAGATATCGTGAGACAAATAGATTATATTACATGACATGTTTTCGTAGGAAATATTATCATTGCTATGACTTTTACTTATCTCTTTAGGGGCCTTTATGGGTCTCTAGACACTTCTTATGGACTATGAATAGTATTTACTACTATTATGATAAAGGTCTAGAGGGTCACATAGTTAGCATATTCAAAACTATGGCCTATTATAATTAATAAAATTATAGGACATGGTGGGAACCACCAGAAGGTCCGAGTAATGTCTAAGAATATATAATACCCAAGTAGTAAATAAATTCATTATTATTCATGTATAAAATAATTGGATTTGACTTTATTTATTGAATTTATTTAAAAGTATTAAAGTAAATACCTGTAAAAATATTATATGAACAAATATTATTTTAATATTCAAGGTTTGTTTACTATTTTAAGGATTGATGAGTCGTGTTAATGGATTGTTTTTATCACATACTATATTTATTATATTACAAGTATGTGATAAAAATATAAATTAAATTTGTGACTCAGTAAATCAGTCATAAAATTCCATTTAAAGTTTTTTAGTCACAATAAATATCTGAGGGTCTAGGAGCCATTTCCAAGTATTTAGAACCTCACTTTATAAGGAGGATGAGGCTATCAGGTGGGGTATTATTCATCACATGAATTTGAGATCCTCTCTATCCTCTCTCCCACTACCCAGAGAGAGAATCTCTCGATCTGAGTTTGTATTTATAGATCAAAGGATTGATGCAATGGTGATTGTCGGGACATCTAAGGCTTTATAGGATCTCCATGCTAGCACCCATAGTTTGATGACTGACATTCTCACAAACTTTAAAAGTACATGTGGATGATATAGAGTTATCCAACTTTGGTTCCTTTGATCAATGGTCACTGAAGATGAATGATTTTTGAATGAATCATCAAATCAAAGAAGTTAATTTATAGTTTAATTTTATGATTAAATTAATTCACATGGTATCCTCAACATCCATACTAGGCTACTTATCATGAAAAAGAATTTAGTTACGTCGATCGAGAGATAATTTTTTTTAAATTCCTAGCCCATCTACTTCCGTTACACACCCCGGCACCTTGAATTTTCCAGTGAACCTTTCCACTAGAATTTTATAGAAAATGTTACGACTAGATTTTTCCAATGAAATATCAATATGAAATTTTAATATGTATTTTTATACTATAAATTTATAAATAGTTTTAGGTTTTGAGTGAATGTTTCTAATTGAATAATTGAAATTTATAATGAAAAATTTTCTTATGGAATATACTAGAATTTTACAATGAATTATTCCACTATCTATCAGTGTAAGTTTCTATTAAAATTTTCAATTAGAAGATCCAATTTGATCTTTTTTAGAGGAAGTTTCAAAAGGAATTTTATAGTGAATGTTACATTGGAACTTCTAGTGAAACTTTTCAATGAAATTTTACATTGGATGTTGTAATTGGAATTTATCAATGTAAGATTAAACTAGAATTTTAGTAAAAGAGTACATTGTAATAAGTGAAATTAATGATGAAACTTTATTTTGGAAATATTGACTGAAACTTTACAATGAAAGATTTCACTAAAACTTCCAGTGAATGTTCCAATGATTTTTGCAGTGGAACATTCATTGGAAGTTTCCACTAACATTTTTTAATAGATTTCTCCACTACACTTTTTAATTAAAGTTTCTAGATTAATCTGTGACGTTTATACTAGAAGTTTTCAACAAAAATTTATTTTGGAAATGTTAATTAAAAATTTCCAAAGAATGGTTTCTTCAAAACTTCAAGTATATGTTTCCAATAAATTTTTTAATAGATATTTCCACTATAATTTTTAATGAAAGTGTCTAGATTAAACACTAAAGTTTATAATAAAATTATCCAATGAAAATTTATTTTGGAAATATAAATTTAAATTTTTTAATGAAAGTTACACTGTAAGTTCAAATAATAGTTACACTGAAGCTTCTAGTGAAAGTTCCACCATAACTTCTGGTGAATGTTACACTATAACTTCCCAAGAATGTTAAACCATAAATTCTAGTGAATGTTTCACTAGAAGTTCTAGTGAAATTTTTTATAGAAATTTCTAATAAAATTTTCCACTGAAATTTTTTAATAAATATTTCTATTATAATTTTACTGATTTTTTTCAATGAATATTTTCATTGGAACTTTGAATGGAATATTTCAGTAGAACTTTGATTGGATATTTTCATTGAAATTTTTTAGTGGGAGTTTCACTAGAATTTTCCAGTTGAAGTTTCACTAGAATTTTACATTGAATGTTTCACTAGAATTTTATAGAGGAAATTGATAACGAATATTTTTAGTAATTTTTTTTGATAAAATTTTCCATTGAAATTTTCAAGTGGGGTTTTGATGGTATTTTTAACTCATTTTTATAGAATGGTTTAATTTAAAATTTGAAGTGGAAGTTTTAATAATAATTTTTATTATAAGGTGACACTAAAATTTATTTCTACTATAATTTTCTATCAAAAGTTTAAATTGTAATTTTCTAATAGAAGTTTTCACTTTAATTTTTGGGTGGGAGTTCCACTAAATATTTCCCCAAGAATTTTCCATTGGAAGTTTCCACTAAAATTTTTCAGAGGAAGTTTTAACTGAAATTTTCCTATAAATGTTTGAACTCATTTCCAATATAAAAATTGTAGTTTTTAGTTGATGTTTCCACTTGAATTTTCTATTGGAAGTTTATAGTGTAATTTTCCATTCATTATTGATTCTTAATTTTTTTAGTGAAAGTTTAAATTATAATTTTTTATGGATGCTTCAACATAAAATTTACAAAAGAAGTTGAAATTTCCACAATATTTTTTATTGGAAATATTATGATTTTCACAATAATATTTCTTTAAAAATTTTCATATGCAGCGTGTTTTTTAATTTCACTATTTCATGTTATTTTTTAGTTAAAAAATCTAGTATAATTATTTACTGCAAATGTCAAATGAATTTTTTCAACTTGAAATTTTCAATGAGACTTTATAGTGTAATTTTTTAGATGCCGTTTTCTTGTGGAAATTTTTACTATAAAATTACATCGAATCTTTATAATATATATATTTTTGAATTTATTTATTTTAATTTTTATGTACACCTTTGAAAGAAATTTTCAAGTATAATTTTTTAATGAAAATTTCATTATAAAATTATAATATTTTTTTGAAGTTGATGTTTCTATTTTGAATTTATTTTAAAAAATATAAATATGGGGTTTTATTAATAGGAGTAGGAAATTATTAATTATTGGTAAATATAAAAAAATATTTTCTAAATGGATAAATTGTTATTTTTAATTTTTTTTATAGAAATTATAAAATTTTTATTTTTAAAAATAAATTTTTCTTTATTTTAGAATAACATTTCAAATTATAATTTTCAACATAAAAATACAAATTATTATTATTTACATGGTTTTAAAAAATTTCTATGTAATTCTAGTGAGGAAAAAGATTTTTTTATGGTAATAATGAATTATTAATTTTTGAAACTATTTTAATTTTTTTTAATTGTTTCAAAATAAAATTTCCCCATTTTTATTAATTGAGTTATAAATTATTTTTTAAATTATAATTACAAGTTATTTTTTTTAAAGTTTTAAAAAGTTAATATTTAACTATAATCCTATAAAATATTTATACATAAACAATTTATTATAATTTTTTTCAAGTTTTTCAATTTGATAAAATATTCTAAATAAATCTTTCACTATTTTTTTAAGTTCAACAAACATGTACGCTGATAAGGGAATTGTAAGATCCTGGACATCTAATGAGGTATGATATTGTTTAATTTTTGGTTTAAATACCTTTAAGTTGGTTAATGAAATATATCTCAAGTTTATGAGGAGGATCAAGGGTGTTCTGGGGGTACGAGACATTAAAGAAGCGAAATCAGGGCCATCCGGTGCATGTTGGATGGTTGGAACACAATTATTTGTAACTACGCAACTTAAATGTTCTTACTTGTGGAGGTGGTGCATGGTTTTTAAAAATGCGAAAGGGGGGAGGTGAAACCTTACTAGCTTGAACAGATCCACACCGCACAATTTCCGCACAATTTTTCAAACCGTGTGGGCTTCCCCTAAGACCATGCAACCTGATCCCCCTCTTGGATAGAGGGAAGTGCATGGTTGGCACACAGTTTGACCAAAAATGCATCCAAACCATACACCTCATTAAATATGGAAAATTTACCATCCCCCCTCAAGAATTATGTTTCTCCACTGAAATTCCGTCTCAATTTCTCCTCCAGCAACAAGAGTGATGAACTAAATCACCCTAAACTTCACAAGGATTGATCTCCTTTATTTTTAATCTGTTTAGGGAACCATTGGGTGTAGATCGAAGATCCAAGTGAGTCTAGAACTCCCCTTTGTTCTATTTTCTAGTTTGGGGATTATGTTCTCATTCTTCTTCTTCTGAATCCCTAAAACCCTATTTTTCTAGTGGTTTATAGGTTAGGGATTTAAAGGTGGTTTGTTTCTAAATCAAAGGATAAGGTTGAGCATGCATTTTCATATATTATCAAGATAGGTGGTATACAATTTATATATTATAGTCTTGTGGTTAAATTTATGTTTATATGGTTTTGAGCTTGTTCCATTGTGCTTTTAATTTGGGTTTCCATTGTTGAAATGGTTAATTAACTGGTTAAATGATAAACTGAACCCATCATGATCCCCATGGGATGCATTGAGGCTAATTAGACTAGGAAAGAGTCTACCCATGGGGTGTCCCACATTCATTAACATGGTTTTGGGTTATTAAATATTATTTTTAAGGGTTTATGAGATTGAACCAATGTTAGTTATGCTTATCATGTTAACTCGGGTTTATTAAATGAAATCAAGGAGAATTGTGTTTAGATTGTTAACATGGATTGTGGAATGAAATTGATCTAAATTTTGTTCAGTTGATAACATGGAATAAAGGAGGTTTTTGGTATAATGTTAATGCGTTAATGAGTTATGAAATGCAAATGGTAAATGTTTTAATGGTTTAAGGAATGAAGATAATCTATGTGTTAAATGAACTATGAATTGTAAATGGTATGTGTGTTCAATGAGTATAGTCTGTGAATTGGTATATGCGGTAATTGATTTGAAAATCATGTACAAATGGATTTGTGGTATGTGGGGTATTGAATTAAGTTTCTACGCCCATGGGCTAGGTTAGACTAATGATCTAAACACCACGCCCTTTAATGCACGAGTTAGGGAGTCAGACTAAGGCACTATGCCCCTAACAGATTCATGGAATGAGACTAATTAGACTGAGTCTCTAAGTTAAGTTTTATGAAATTATTTGTGCAATATTTTCCCTAGTGATGTAGGAGAATTTATTATTCCCCTTATGCATAGTTTATATAGCCGATATAGGCTAAAGTTTGTTTGATAAAAATGCCTAACCCATGGAACAATAAAAATGGTTTAAGTGAATATTGTTAACCAATGACACCTAGTTTATCTTTTTTTTATATTTTTCTTCTTTTAGTACAAAAATACACAATCTATTTACACTAAATATTTTGTAGACACTGTTGGTGGTGGACTACTAAATTGTAATCACACCCTACTCTGGCCACCATTGGGTACTTGAGTAGACTTCATGGTTGTAGGTCATGATAAGAGAAAGGGCCCTATGCTAGATGGTTGATTGGGACTCGAGATGTGAATATATGAGAGATATGGACATGGATTTAGGACCCATTTTGGGGTTTTTTAATTTTTTCATTATTTTGGGTTTCCTTACACTCGGCACTACATGAAATGACATAGCATATTTACGGTTTGGTTGTTGGATTGTACCCAGTTTTGGGAAATGGATTTGTGAATCATGTTTAATGTTTATTTGCTTCCTTTATTTTATATTTTACATGTTATGGATTACTCTAATAAATAGGGTATTGTCTCCCCACATGTTCTTTAGACCCATGCTACTAGTCAGCAGCCTCTCGCATATGGGGAGGTGTCCCTATGGTCATGTGGAAGCATGGCTTGGGGTACCAGATATAGTGGAACCCGGGTCGGGGATGTTATAAGAATAACTAGGTTTTTGATTTTTTATTGACATTCCTATTATTTTAACTCATTTAAATACAATGAATAACTTTTTGGTGGGTGTGACATCAACCCTAGTATAATAAATATTTCAATTAAATGGGTCTATTGAAGATGAGACCTATTGCATTCTAGGTTTTATCATCTCCAGTTCCCCAATGTATGGGATCTTATGGGACTAGATTGTGATTAATACACATGATAATTTTAATGAAACATCATAATCATCGAATGGGAGAGGGAGTAATGGGTATTTTGGTCCAGTGCAATTTTTTTAATCTAGTAATTTTTTTGAATGCCTAAAAATTTATAGGTTGAAAATTAATTTTTCATATTTATAAAAAAAATACTGATCATCTAAAAAAAGATACTACATTAAATAATTTTTAATATTTATAAAACTAACATGTTTCATATTTAAAAATGATAAGTTTTTTAATGTTATTTTTTTATTTTTTAATCATTTGGGAAAAATAATTAATTTGAAAGTTATATGGGTACTTTTTAAGTTATAAAAATTACTACATTTTATAACTAAATTAGTATTGAAATTATTTAATAATTATTTTTTATAAACAAATAAAATTATTTTTTTGAGGCTATAAAAAATTATAACAATTTTGAAAACATAGATTTTTTTTTGAAAACCATTAAAATTACATTTTAAATTTATTACAACATTAGTAATCATCTTAAAAAAATTACTATTTATATATAAGCATAAAAAAATTATTTTTTTATGAAAGTATATAGAAAATATTTTTTACAAACATACAACATTATTATTTCTTTGAAAGTTGTTAACATTTTCATTTTAAAACTCTAATTTTTTTAATATTCATCATAAAAAATATTTTTTACGAATGTATAAACAATTTGTATCTATGAAAATTAAATAACTATTTTAAGTAATAAAAATACACAATTTTTTTATAGAAAATGTTAAGGAAAATATTTTAGGACGTTTCCCCAAAATTCCTCTTGAAATTTTTATTGAAATATTACAATGAAAAGTACACTAAAAATTTTCAATAATAAATGATAATGAAAAATTTCACTAGAAAGATTAAATAAAAAATAAAAGTGTATTATAGCACTAGATAAAACTACAAAATTAAAATTCCTATAAATTTTTTACTAGATAATTATAATTCAATTATCCAATTTAATATTCAGGTGAAAATTTGTGTTCCATTTTCTAATGGAAATTTTCACATGAAATTTAGAATTGAATTATTTTTTGGAATATTTTCAATGGAAGTTTCCACTAAAATTTTCCTAAGAACTTTTTCACTATAATTTTCTAGAAAATGTTATGAATATAATTTTCCAAAAAAAATTTATCTTGAATTTTGATGTATATTTTTCTACGAGAAATTTCTAATAGAATTAGTGTTTTTAGTTTTTGTTTTTGAGTGGAATTTTTTAATTGAATCATTGAAATTTATGATGAAAAATTTATTTTGTGCTATCTATTTGAATTTTCCAGTGAATTATTACTCTGAATATCAGTATATGTTTCCAGTGAAATTTTATATTATAAGTTTTAAATGATTTTTTAGATGAATTTGGAGAATGAATTTTCCAGTGAATGTTAAATCGGAACTTCCAGTGAAAGTTTCTCTTGAACTTGCAAGGTAAATTTTCACTGAAATATTTCATTAGATGTTTCATTGTAATTTTTTAGTGCAACATTTCGCTTGAATTGTAGTAAAAGAATACATTTACATTTTTGACACTTCAAATGAATCTTTATTTTTCAAATATTCATTGTAAATTTACAATGATATATTTCATTTAAACTTCCAGTGAATATTCAAATGAATAAATTGAAGGAACTTTTATAGGAAATTTCCACTAATTTCTTTAATGGATATTTCAACTATACTTTTTAATAAAGGTGTTGATTTTTATCGATGATGTTTCTACTAGAATTTTTTAATGAAAATTTATTTTAGAAATGTTCATTAAAAATATCTAATAAAATATTTCACTAAAAAATACCGTAAGATCTTTGACTATAATTTTTTTTATAGAGATTTATACTATAATGTTTAATGAATGTTTCTAGATTTATTGCTGTCTTTTCCATTGAAAATTTCCAATGTAACTTTATTTTAGTAATTTTCATTGAAAATTTTCAGTGAAAGTTCCAAAAAAACTTCTAGTGAAATTTTTTAAAGTAATTTCTAATGAATGTTTCTGCTGAATTTTTTAATGAGGATTTATATTTTAATTTTAATGTAATATTTTTTAAATATATCCTCTATAACTTTGAATATAACATTTCACTTGAACTTAAAGTAAAAATTTTCATTGTATTTTTTTAGTGGGTGTTTCACTGAAAATTTTCAATAGAATTCTAACTAGAATTTTACAATGAAAGTTTTACTAGAATTTTCTAGGAGACATTGATAGTGAAATTTTCCAGTGAAAATTTCTACTAAAATTTTCAATTTGAATTTTCAAAATTTTTAATAGAGGTTTCAACTCTACTTTTTCATAGAAGGGTTTAATTGAAATTTTGAAGTGTAATTTTTAAGAATACATTTTAGTGTTAGGTGACAATAAAATTTCATTATACAAGAATTTTTCTTCAAAAGTTTCAATTAGAATTTCCTAGTGAAAGTTTCCACTTGGATTTTTGAGATGATGTTACACTAAAAGTTTCCACTAGAATTTTTCATTTGAAGTTTCCACTAAACTTTTCTATTGTAATTTTTAATTGAAATTTCCCAGTGAAAGTTTCAATTGGATTCAAATAGAAATATTTAATTTTCTAGTGGATGATTGTACTTGAATTTTCCATTGGAAGT
The DNA here is from genome assembly GCA_963277665.1 of Viscum album. Classification (NCBI taxonomy): domain Eukaryota; kingdom Viridiplantae; phylum Streptophyta; class Magnoliopsida; order Santalales; family Viscaceae; genus Viscum; species Viscum album. The sequence continues at coordinate 885,451,890 of OY728146.1, read as the reverse complement.
TTCGAGTGGAATTTTTCCTTTAATTTTGATATTAAAAATTTATACTAAAATGCTCAATTATAATTTTATAGTTGATGATTCAACATAAATTTTCCAAAGGAATTTGAAATTTCCACTGAAATTTCCTATATGAAATATTATGATTTTTATTATACGATTTTTTTCAAATTTTTATATGAAGTTTGTTTTTTAGTATAAATTTTCATGTGATTTTTAGTTAAAAATATAGTAGAATTATTTACTACAAATTTCAAAGTAAAAATTTCAACAATAATTTTATAATGAAATTTTACCATGGAATTTTTTATATATTGTATTCTAGTAGAACTTTGTACTATAAAATTATAGTGAAACTTTATCATATATTTTTTTGAATTTATTTATTGGAATTTTTATGTACACTTTTTGAATTCAATTTTCGTATATAAATTTCGATAAAAATTTTCATTATAAAATTCTAATAATTTTTTAAAGTTTAGGTTTCTATTTTAAATAATTTTTGTAATTTTTTTTAAATATGCATTTGTAATTTTTGTAATAGGAATATTAATTTATTAATTATTTATAAATATGAAAATCTATTTTTTAAATGGAATTTTTTTATTTTTTTATAACAATTTCAAAAATTTTATTTTTAAGAATAAATTTTTCTATTGTTTTTGAATTATATTTTGAATTATTATTTATGACATACAAACAAAAATTATTATTATAATAATGTTTAAAAAAATTACTTGGAAATGCTAGTCTGAAATATATTTATAATTTTAATTTTTTTTCAAAATAAATTTTCCCCATTTTTTTAATTGAGTTATAAATTTTTTTTAATGTATAATTTCAAGTTATTTAATTTTTAAAGTTTTCAAAAATCAATAGTTAACTATATTTCTAAAAAAATATTTATGGATAAAATTTTATTATTATTTTTTCAAGTTTTTTAAAATTTTAAAATCTTTTAAATTAATCTTTTACTGTTTTTTGAAGTTTAACACACCCGTATGCTGGTAAGGGTATAATCGTGTTTTTATAAAAAAATTTACAATCCAATTTTTTATCCAATTTCAATCCTTCGACCAATTTTTTTTGTGGAAATAGAATCATCCCTGCTATACTGGATATTCTAGTTAAATGGGTTAACTCTAGGCAAAACCTCTTGATCTTACTTCATGAACCCCTCATCGACATCTCACTTTGAGTGTTCTCACCTCCAATAACACCCTTTCTGTTGAAATATCCCTTATAATCATTACTTTTTTCACTATCGACACGACCATCACTATCATAACCTTTTCATCTTTTTTTTCTTTATTCAGTGTTTGAAAACCTTGGCGTTTTTTTTGAATTTTCATATAATAATTGTATTTTTCAATATGTGTGTTTGTTTTATATATTTTCATATTTTTGAACTTATGTGTGTGTCTAAATATATATTTACATGCTTTTGGTGTGTGTTTGTTTTGAATGCGTGTGTGTTTTTAAAATTGTAGAGACCCTATTTTTTATTTTGAATCATTGGAACATTTATAATAATTTTTTTGAGGTTGTTCATTGGTCATTTTAGAGTTTTGAGCATCATGAAGGCTCAAAAAAATATATTTAAAATAAACTATATTTTTAGTCTATGCACATTTTTTTATGATAAATTTATTATATAAAATATATGGAGAATCCGATGGGGATTACAACATCAATTTTGAGTCCAAAATGGTGGATTTACCCTAGTAGTGACTTAATTTTAGTTCATACCTTGGCCCCTAAGATAGGATGTTGTGTATGTTATTTATTAAATAAAATTTAATTAATGAAATTTTATCTACAAAACCCCGATTACCCTATACTTAAATCTACTTATAGCCTCTATTTAGGGTTTTAACAAAAACCCTAATTAGAGGAAGAAGATAGCTCAAGAGATTAAATTATTCTAAAGATAATAAATGTGTTCATAGAGGAATCGACACCCAAATATAATATGGACATCACCTTAAGCAATAATTGATTCAATCTGATGGAAAGAATTTTTTATTTTTGAATTATTTCATTCATTGTGGATTTTTGTTAGATTTAATTTTATAAATATATTATTTAGTGATTTTAATCCCCATTATTGGTTTCTCTTTCCTCATTTCATGAAATCACTAGGTTTGATATTTTATTAATAAATTTTTTCAATGTGTAAATTCTCTTGATAGTGGATTGAAAGTGAACATATGAGCCTAATTTTCCTTCTAATTCTCAAATTGTGTGTTCCCTTGGCATGATCTGGACCCAAGAAGCTGAAGATCTATCCACCAACATCTTCTTCCCATCCCCTATCTTATTTCATGTTGAATTAAGGAGCTTCTGACTAAGGGTGTGGTTATTAGTGATGGTGAGAGGAAAAAACAGAAAAATGGTGAAATACTAGGCAGATTAGGTGTAGGATTGGATAGTGGAAGATAAGGGAGATTTGTGTGAATGGAGTATGTGGTATGGAGGGTCTGAGCCGTGGTAATGGTGGCCAACTGTGATGACCACTGATTTTAGCATGGTGTAGAAGACTATGATGGGGAATCTATGAATGAACTTGGAGAAGTTGGTCTACTTGGGCCACGAAGAAAAGCATATATAATTATAGGTGACACCATAGAAGACCTCACCATCTTCCATGCGATAGATGACGTGGTAGGGACTTGTGGATTTTTCCCCTCAAGTACTGGGAAGAGTAGGCTTGGACTTTAGGTTGGGTGGAATGTTGGATTAGCCTCTTAGGGCATCCCAATGAATGAGCCCCCCACAAACCATCCTTGTAGATTCACCATGTGGGATCTTCCTTATAGTCCCTATCCTTAAAACCAAATGATTTCCAACCTAATTTTTGGCCCAACCTGTAAGGCGACTCGACCATCTAGTCATGGAGGCGCAATAGGTGGGGTGTGCCCGACCTGACCAAGAATATGAATGCCTTTCACATAGACACCACCCAACCATATGCTACAACATGTTTGGGGAATCCGTTAATTCTAGGGTCATGCAACCCCACCCCTAGTTACCCTAGAGGTATCAATAAAACATTCTCTTCAGCCACACATTTTTTGTTACTATTCACCGTGAGTTGATTTTGAACAAACAAATAGCCAATATTTAGAGTTTTTTATATAGATAAAATTGACATAGTCAATTTATTCATATATGGATATTTTCAAGATATGATAGGTATATTTATAATTTATCTCCATAGGACCGATGTTGGGGTTCAGGAACGATGAGTGGAGCGTGCCCCGGGGTTCGGTACTCCCCTAGCTTTGAGTTGGTGACATGGTATAGATCCTCTATAGGGATATAGATTTAGGTACTCCCTTAAATACATAGGGATTATTTCAATTATAGTTTTATCATGATGTTGGTACTCCCTTGCACCCTACAATTCATGCTTCCTCCATAGAGTCTATAGATTTAGGTTATCCACTTATTGAAATTCCTTGAATTTGTTGAGTCAAAATGTGTTTTGACTTTCCCATTGATATTTTTTTTGGAAATTACAAATTAATTCATGTTTTTTATATATGTTGTATTCTCATCTAAATCACATATATCGTAATCACATATTTTGTTTTCTTATTGTAATCATATATTGTTGTTTTACAATTGTAATAACAAATATCATAACTGCATTTGATGTTTTCGTAACCATATGCATCGTAACAAATTTATGTATCATATTCATGTTATGAATCATAAACACATGCATCGTAACCTTGTTATATATCGTATTCATATTATGCATCATAAACATTCTTCGTAACCTATATATACATAGTAATCACATCGTGCATCGTAACCATGATATGAATCGTAACCATGATATGAATCGTAACCATGATTTGAGTCTTATCCATATTAATCATTATAACCATGTTATGTATCTTAACCACGATATTCATCATAATAACGATATACATTGTAACCAAGTTATGCATCGTACTCATGTAATGCATTAAACTAATGTCTTACTACAATACCATATAAATATTTGTCTTTATATTTCATCTTACCAATTATTTTATATTTTTATACTTATTATTTTCTAACAAAAAAAATGTCATTGAGTAAGTTATATACCAATCAAAATAATGTCATTTATCTTGTTTGTTTTGACTGTTATAATTCCAGGTGTCCAAGTTCCTCCATTTTTTTCAGAATAATTTGATTGTTAGAGGAAATGTGACCTTTGGAACCTAATGCCTATAAATAGAAGTTTATTCGAACTAGAGTGAACAAATTTTGAATTTTACAAGTTCTAGAAAGAGACTGTGTGACTTCTCTCATGCTTTGTGTGAAAATCCTTGAAGATTCAAGACATGAATAGCTTGTTCCTAGTTCTTGTATTCCAATAAGTGATTTGTTTTTCTTTGTGTGTTCGATCATTGTGATAACGATCGAGGGATTATAGGGATAGGAAGATGGTGATACCGATCATTGTATCGAGGGATTTAAAGTATTTTAAAGACAGAGGCATCAATTACCTTCTTAATCGATGGCTTCTAGGGATTGGAAGACAGATGTGCTGATCATCGTATCGAGGGCTTACCCGGGTGGTGGTCAAATAGACCTTTTATCCTAGGTGGAAGGATACCCTACTCTTTGGGATAAAATAATTATAATACCTTTAATTTTTCTTCTGAAATTTGTAATAGAAAGATGATCATTTTGTTTCTTCTTTCTATTCATATTCTTTTCTATTGTAATTGTTTTAATTATGACACTTTCATTACATATTGTATTAAGAGATTCTATATGGTACATGGTAGAATCACTTACTTTTGTTATACTCTGATTATTGTATTCAATACAATTACAACTGTTTTTGATTAGTTGTGGTATCATACTATATCATATCCATCATATCCAAGACCCATATAGTCATTTGTATTAGTTATGAATTGCATTAGTTTAAGACCTCTTAAACTAAGTTTCTTTCTAAGAGTTTAAATAAAAAGTTTTTAAACCTACAATTCAATCCCTCTTGTATTGTTCCATCTCATATACATTTACATCTATATTTCGATCCAACAATTGGTATTAGAGGAGGTTTCCACTGATTTTTTACTTTCTTTGTTTCTTTTTGTAAGACAAATGTACTTTTATTACAAACCATTTATTTATAACCACTTACTACACTAACACGTGGAGTGTAAAAGTATTGTTTTATAAGATGATGGGAATGAATATTGGATCAATTGAAAATATAAATCTAACAAGACAACCTATTTTTCATGGGAGTGATTATGAGTACTAAAGAGATCGAATGAAGACATTTGTTATTAATACTGGAGTAGATAATTTTTGTGATTCTCACTGGAGATTACAAAATACTAGACAAAGAAGTCAGAACCTTCACCAACTAAGAGAAACTTGAATATCAACTGAATTAAAAGGTATGCAATACTTTGTTATGTTCCATGACCATAAATATATATAGTCAGATATCAACATGTGAAGAATCCAACTGTATCTGGAATAAAATTGAAGTCACACATTTTGGTACATCCAAAGTTATAGAAACAATAAGATCCATGCTCTGAGCGGAATATCATGATTTTGTTTTTCCCTATGGAGAACCAGTATGAAATATTCAATAGAGATTTATGATAATTTTTAACATTCTTCAATCTATGGGAGAAAATGTTCTTGATGATGAAATTATTTTGGACAAGATAATTGATATAACTCCTAATGAGTGGAAATAAAAAAGGATAGTTGTTGATGATCATATGAAAGTTACTCAAATTACTCATGATGAATTATTTGGGACTCTCTTACATCATGAGATAAGAATAAAAAGAGATGCAGATTTTAATAAGAAGAATAATGGTAATGAAAGTGTATCTTTTACTACTACATCTAAATCCAAGATACCAGAAAGAGAAACAAGATCTAAAGCTAAGAAAGATGTCGATAAGTAGAGTCCAGTGAAAGTGATCATCCAGAGAATGAATTATCCAATCTTTCTGAAATAATGAACAAGATTGTGGGAAATAAATAGTTTCAGTATATATTCAAAACTAATTATAGGAAAGACAAGAAAGATATAGAAATAAATTTTTATGAATGTAAAAGGGCAGGTCATTTTAGACTGGATTGTCCTTTTCTTAAAAGAAAAGACAATAAGGATACACATTATAAAAGAAACAAGAAAAAATATTAAAATTCTAAGAATAAGAAAGTATTTAAATAAAATGATACTTGGAGTGAAATTGGTGTTGATTCATCAGAAAAATATTTAAAATATGAATCCTTTGGTCAAAATAATATTGGACTTATATCCAGACTACCTATTGAAAATCATTGTCTTATAGCTAAGGTACACAATTCAGAATCTCTTAAAAATATTTCTTTAAATGCTAATTAACCTAATGAGAAATATTCTTATTCTTTGGGTGAACAATCTTCCTCATTAGAGGATAATTTACCTTATTTTGAAGAAGTATCCAGATTTTCCAAACTACTTGAGAATGAATATTCCAAACTCAAGAAAAATCTTGATAAGGAAAATTCTAGAATAACTATTCTTACAAAAAAAGTATTAGGACTTTCAAAAGATCTTGATAATAAAAATCATGATTTAAAAAATATTTCAAAAAACCTTAAGAAATTAAATTTTGATAAGGATAAAATTTCTAATGACTACGAACAACTTTTTTTAAAGAAAAATGTTTTTGAAACAAAATCCTACCCCAAAACAATTTTGTGTGAGAATGATAATTTAGTCATTAGAATAAAATCTAAAATTTTTTCTCTTAAGAAAATTTTATCAAATTTCACTACTATAAGGAAAGAATTTGATAATTTTTTTTCATAAATTCTTCCTTTAAGGAATATTTTCAGAATTGGTTATACTCACTAAAAACCGGTTTTTAGTCATAACTATTTTGTTCCCCAAAGTGCTCCTTTTTGTACTAAATGTAAATGTGGTGGACATTGGGAAAGAAATTGTTCTCATAATAAAACCCAATATTTAGGATGTCATAAATATCACTTTGAAAAAAATGTGGATTCCTAAAGTTCATTTATCTAACATTTCTAGATCCAAACAATTTTGAGTTCTGAAAATATAATTGTTTCATTTTCAGGAAAACAAAATGTTTACCAACAACAAGAATATTTGGTACATTGATAGTGGTTTTTCTAGACATATGACTGGAAACAATTATTTCTTTGGAAATATCATTGAAATTAAAGGTGTAAGAGTGACCTTCAGAGATAATGCTCAAGGAAAGATCATTAATATAGGTAATATTTTTCTTTTAGGAAAGGTTTTAATTTCAATTTTTTTGTTAAAGGTATTAATCAAAAACCTTATAAGCATAAGTTAGTTATATGATGATGGTTACCTTATGAATTTTAGGAATGATAAATTTTTAGTTGAAAATTCCAAGGATTAATTCATTCTTTCTACCCATAGGCATGAGAATGCATACACACTTAACTTAGAAAACCTTAGGAGCCAAGAATTACCTTGCTTAAGTGAAATGTAAGACATATCTTGGTTATGGAATAGAAGGTTAGGACACTGTAACCTTAGGAACATTTTTAAACTCTCCAAAAAAGAATTTCTACGGATCTACCAGATCTCAAGAATGATTCTTAAAAAGTCTGTAACTCTTGTCAATATGGAGAGCAACATAAGACTAGATTTAAATCAATTAATGAAGTTTCAACTTATAATGCATTACAGTTAGTGCACATGGAACTTTTCAGTCCTACAAAAACTCTAAGTATTAGAGGAAAGTAATATTTATTTGTTTTAGTTAATGACTACACTAGATTCACATGGGTCTATTTTCTAGAAAATAAATCTGAATCCTTTTTATATTTCAAAACTTTTAGAGCCCAAGTTAAGAATGAGAAAAACCTACCACTGATAACTATTTGAAGTGATCATGGTGGATAATTTCAAAATTTGGATTTTGAAACTTTTTATAGTGAGAAAGGTATTACTCATAAATTTTCAGCTCCAAGAACCCCTCATCAAAATGGTATTGTTGAAAGAAGAAATCGTATTCTTCAGGAAATGAAAAGAACCATGTTCAGTGAATAATCAATTACTAATAATTTCTAGGCTGAAGGTATAAGTACTGCATGCTAAAATATAAATTGAGTTTTGACTAGAAAATTTCTTAATAATACACCTTATGAGTTGTGGACTGGAATAAAACCTAAATTTTCTTACTTTAGAGTATTTGGATGCAAAGTATTCATATTTAATACTAAAGATAATCTACATAAATTCACACCCAAATCCGTTGAAGGAATATTTATAGGGTATTCCACTACTTCTAATGCTTATAGAGTTTTTAATAAAAAATCTTGTATTGTTGAGGAAATAGTACATTCCAAATTTGATGAAACTAATAATTTTGTTTTTAACCAACCCCTACCTATATCAACATATGTGTTTTCATGAACTGATTATTAACATTTGATTGAAAACTCTTTTGAAAAGGGAAATACTAAAGAAAATGTTTCTGAAATATTTACCCCATAAGAATTTCTACCTTATGTTGATGAAGAAGTTTTACATAACCCAAATAAATTGTTTCTTAGGAATATTCCCTTTGATAATATCATTGGTGATGTAAATCAACCTGTTGGGGATAGAAATTCCTTGAGAAATTAAATAGAATATCTTGCCTTTCTATCCCAGTTTGAACCAAAAACTTCAAATGAGGCCTTAGGTGATGAATATTGGATTAACCCAATATAATATTAAATAAATTCATTTTAAAGGAATAAATTATAAAACTTGGTTGAAAGAACTAAAGAAACAACTATAATTGGTGTAAAATGCATTTTTAGAAACAAATGTGATGAAAATGAAGTCATTGTAGGAAATAAAGCAAGACTTGTTGCTAAAGGATTAATCAATAAGAGGGAATAGACTATGAAGAAACCTATGGTCTAGTATCTGGAATTGAATCTATTCATAATCTATTAGCCTTTACAGTATTCTTTAACTTCAATATTTTTCAAATGGATTTAAAATGTTATTTTCTAAATGGTATTTTACAAGAAGTAATTTTTGTAGAACAACCTCCTAGTTTTGTAGATTCAAAACATCCTAATAATGTTTTTAAACTTATCAAAGATTTTTATGGACTTAAACAAGCCCCTAGAGCTTGGTATGATAGACTTAAAGGATTTATTTTACAAAACAATTATGAAAAAGGTAATGCAAATCCAAATATTTTTATAAAAATGAAAAACAAAAACATTTTGATTGTTCAAATCTATTTTGATGACATTATATTTGGATCAAATCAGTAATCCATAACTAATTCTGTTGTGAATCACATGAAATCTGAGTTTGAAATGAGTATGATGGGTGAGTTAGCATTCTTGTTAGGTTTTCAAATATCTCAAAAACCATAAGGAACCTATATATCCCAAAATAAGTATATAAAATATTCACTTAGAAAGTATGGATATGAAAACACTAAGAGTATAAGCACTCCAATTAGTACCACAAATCTATGTTCATCTAGAATTAATGTTTTCAGTATTCTTTTGTGCAAGATATGTATCTAATCCAAAGGAATCTCATTTAAAAGCAGTGAAAATAATTTTTCACTACTTAAAGGGAACCATGGATTTAAGACTATTCTATTCTTATGGAAATGATTTTGTTTTAAAAAGTTTTTCAAATGATGAATTTAGTGGTTGTATAATGGATAGAAAAAGAACTTCTGGAACAAGTTATTTCTTAGTAGATTTATTAGTTTCTTGGTCTTGTAAGAAACAACATTCAGAAGGACTTTCCACTACTGAAGCTAAATATGTAGTAGCTGGAAGTTGTCGTGCTCAAGTGTTGTGGTATTAACACACACTCACTGAATATGGCATGTGTTTTTCCAAAAATAAAATACTATGTGATAATACTAGTGCCATTGTTCTCAGTAAAAACCCTACACATCACTCACATGAAAAACACATAGATATTAGGCATCACTTTCTTAGAGATCACACACAAAAAGGAGATATTATTTTATAATTCATAGAAATGCAAGAAGAACTTGCTAACATTTTCACAAAACCATTATATCCCGATAGATTTGAATACATTAAACAGAAACTATGAATGATCACTATAAAGTAATCATTCAGATCTATTTCTTGTTTAAACTATCTCCTTACATTAAATTACTTCTTTTCAATGGAGGAGTATACATACTTTTATCAATTTTACATTTTAAATCAGTTTCACTTTTATCGGTTCTATAGTCTAATAGATTTGAATTTTATTGGTTCTACATTCTAATCAGTTTCTCTTTTATCAGTTTTAATTTTTAATCTTTTTTACTTTTTAACAGTTTCACTTTATATTAGTTTTACTTTTAATCGGTTTTACATTTTTATCGGTTTTACATTTTATCGGTTATACATTTTATCAGTTTCACATTTATCGGTCTCATATTTATCAGTTTCATGATATTGGTACTAGATTATGTTATCAGTATTAGAATATTTTATCGGTATTAGAATATTTAATCAGTTTTAGAACTCTTATCGGTCTCATTTGTTTTTAGATATTACAATTTTGTTTATTATCATAAGAACAATACTGAAACCAATATATCTATCATCATACTCCAACAGTTACAATTTCTAAAGCCTTATTTTGGTGGTTCGTATAGTTGTTTTTCAATTATTTCTTTTAAATTTTAATAAGATTCATTCTAAATACGATTTTATTTTAAGAAAAACCTCAAGTGTTCAGAGTCATTCTCGTCTATTGGATATTTTAGATCTAATCTTGAAGATCAATTTATTTTTTAAAGAACCCATCTCTACCTATCCCACATAGAATTCCTATGAATTTATCCAAACGTATGATTCTCTATAAATAGATATCATGGTTCGTAATCAGAGTTTGTCTTAGTTTTTATAATCTGTGAACTCCTCAGCCTTCGTAACCAGGAAATCTTCAGGGATTGAGATAGTCTTTCATGTCTGAGTCAACTTCTTCATCTCTAAATCAAATGTCTCCAAAATATTTCTCTTCCATGACCTTTAGAGGTTAAAGGTTAGTATCTCAATACTTTTATGAGACTTTTGATTCATCATTGGAAAGGATTATAAGTTTCCAAGGGTTAGAATCCATTTGTGTTGAAAGATTGGATTCAGATCAAGATTTTGTGTATTATGATGAATTTTTGAAATTCTATAAAACAATGGAGATAGAAAATGGTCTCAATATTTCTTTTATGATGTATGATAAGAAGTAGAAAACCTATATAAAATAAGCAGCTACTTTCCTAGGAGTTCTATCTAAGTGTGATGCCCTATGCCCTTCCCATAAATTACCGGAACTTGATAGGACTTTTGATAAAAGAAAAGCATCAGAGTCACTTTTTGAAATTCATGATAATAAAATGAAGGTTAATCATCTATCAACAGAAAATCATTTAATTTATCTCTGGATGCAAGGTTTTTTAGTATCGAGAAAGGGAGATAAGAAAACTTTGAAAGTTTCAGATGTTTATGTGCTTGATTATTTGGTGAATATGAGGAAGTTAAATCTAATGTGATTCATTTTATTGATAATTAATAAGCTTAAATATGGTTCCATAAAGTCATATATGATTATGTTTCCCAACATTCTTAGTAAGTTTTTTAAATAATTCCAAAGTTTGTGCAATGTTTCAATCAAGTCAGATATGACATATTTTAAGGAACCTCTTATTATTAAGGATACAATTAGTAGACTTAAGTAATGATTCAATCCTGAATCGAAAAAGTTTGAAAAAAATATAGATGCTAAGAAAGGAAAGGAAGTAGCTGAATGGAGTGAAAAACCTTTGAATATCTCCAAATCTACTTCAGAAAAAATAAAGGTAGTTAAGACTACAACTCCCAAGAAGTCAAAGAAAAAAAGGTAGTAATGGATGAGTTTGAGGCTGATTGGAGGAAAATGAAGGAATAAAGGAAAGAAGGTTATCCTCAATTTTGTTTGGATCTAACTGAAGCCCTGGCACTGGAATTAAGATTAGAAGAAACTTTAAAAGAAGAATAAGGGAAGTAGATAATGAAGAAGAGAAAGGCCCAAGATATTGACATTGATAGTCTTCTTAAAATAGCTTACCAAGCCAGAACCAAAATCATCATAAGGGAACCACCTGTTTAGAATCAATCAGATCCAATAGAGAAAGGAAAGGAGATACACGCATCTAAACAATCGGCTACACAATTTCTAATTCAATAATCTAAATAAAAAGAAGAAAAACAAGTGGAAGAAGAATAAGGACAAGAAGAAGAAGAAGTAGAAGAGAATGAGGATGCAAACAAGAGAAATATTTCAGCAGAATCTTCAGAAGTTCCATCATTTAAGTTTCCATCTTCATATCCTCATCCATCCAAGGAAGTGTCTCAAAGGGTTTGTTCTAACAAAGTCATTCAAATTTGAGATAAATAATAAGAATAAGAATTTGATAAGGATTGTAATCATCAAACTGCTTATGTCGGCACCAAAAATCATTTTGGAGATCTCCCAAAATACAATGAAGATATGGATTTTTAAAGGACGATCACAGTGAAGGGAATTCTGTATGTAGAAAAATCTTTGAATAGATTTGAAAACATGACACTGTTCATTCCAAAAATTGAATCCATGATAGAAATCATTTTGAACAATCATAATGAAAGAACAGACTCTATCAAGTTTTTGATGGACATGTTTCTGAATCTTGAAGATGATTTCAAGATATTCAAGGAACGTGCTGCAAAGCACCTCAAGGATTTTAATAAGGTTATTAAGTGGTCATACAACATTTATGATAATATCAAGTATCACGTGGATAATCTTGAGGAACTGGTGAAGAGGATATATTATCTTAATTCATTCTACTAAAAGTTGGTTGCTGATTTGAATGAAAAAAGTGAAGTCTTTCAAAGACTCGGTACCTCAAAAGGAATAGAATATGAAGATCTTGATCGTCTAATTTTTTTTTGAGAATGAATGTAATGAAGTTTTTTTTCTCTCAAATATATTTCTAATTTTAGATAAGGCCTATAGATTTAGAATGAAGGATTTTAATTCTTAGGAAGTAAAGCTGAAAGCACAGGAAACAAGCAATTGGCTTCTTGAAGATAGGATCTAGAATCAAGAAAGGATTATTACTAAACATGATGTGAATATGAATGCTCAAAAAGAATCTCTTAAAAAATAGATGGAGGATAGAAAAATGTTCAAGAAAATGAAGCTTTAAATGTTCAACGTGTTGGAAAAACAAAAGGGGGGAGAATGTTTTTTTAAACTCTTATTGTAATAAAAACTTATTTCATTCAAAGTAATGTCTATTGTTTCGTACTCTATTTCTATAACCTTTTTCAGGTAATGGATTTTTTCCCTTATTATTTTTGAAAATCACAAAGGGGAGAATAAGATTGTAAAAGAAGAAATTAATTTTTACATATGTTTTTAGGGGTGAATACCTTATTAATGGGGAGAACTCACAAGTAAAAGTAAAGAAAATATGATCCTTAGTGATATTTTTATCCTAGGGTGGAATTAGTCATATTCACTGTTACGTTTAGAAGATGTACTAAACTTTGGGGGAGATAAGTTTTTTTTGTCTATCTTGTTTTGTGTATTCCAAAAAGGGGGAGATTATTGAGTCAAAATGTGTTTTGACTTTCCTATTGATCATTTTATTTTTGAAATCAAAAATTATTTCTTGTTTTTCACATATGATGTATCCTCATTTTAATCACATATATCGTAATCACATATGTTGTTTTATTATCATAATCATATATTGCTACTTTACAATCATATCCACATATATCATAACCGCATTTGGTGTTTTCATTACCATATGCATCGTAACTAGGTTATGTATCATATTCATGTTATGCATCATAACCACATGCATTGTGACCAGGTAATGTATTATATTCATATTATGCATCATAACCATGCATCGTAACCAGGATATACATTGTAATCACATCGTGCATCATAACCAAGTTATGTATCATAACCACGATATGAATCGTAACCATGATATGAGTCTTATCCATGTTAAGCATCATAACCATGTTATGTATCGTAACCCTGATATGCATCGTAATCAAGATATACATCATAACCAATTTATGCATCGTACTTATGTAATGCATTAAACTCATGTCTTACTACAATACCGCATACAAGTTTGTCATTATATTTCATCTTACTCATTCATTCATATTTCTGAACTTATTGTTTTCTAAAAAAAACGATGTCTTTGAGTTAGTTATATACCAATCAAAATGATGTCTTGTATCCTATTTGTTTTGATCATTATAATTCCAGGTGTCCAAGTTACTCCTAATTATCTAGAGAAATATGACCATTGGAGGAAACATGACCATTGGAACCTGAGGCCTATAAATAGAAGTTCATTCGAACCAGAGTGAACAAATGTTGAATTTTCCAAGTTCTAGAGAGAGACTGTGTGACTTCTCTCTTTCTTTGTGCGAAAATCCTTGAATATGCAAGAAGTGAATGGATTGTTCCTAGTTCTTTCATTTCAATAAGTTCTTTGTTTTGCTTTGTGTGTCCGATCATTTTGATAATGATTAAGGGATTCCAGGGATAGGGATTCGGTGCTACCGATTATTGTATCAAGGGATTTCAAGTATTTGAAAGACAGAGGTGCCAATTCCCTTCTTAATCGAGGACTTCCGGGGATAGGAATACATATGTGTCAATCATCATATCGAGGGCTTACCCGGGTGGTGGTAGGATATACATTTATCCTAGGTGAAAGGATATCCTATTCTTTGGGATAAAATAATTTTAATACCATTAATTTTTATGCTACAATTTGTAATAGAAAGGGAATAATTTTGTTTCTTATTTCTATTCATATTATTTTCTATTGTAATTGTTTTAATTAGAACACTTTAATTACATATTTTATTGAGATATTTTATATTATATATGGTAGAATCATTTATTTTTGTTATACTCTAATTTTTTTATTCAATACAATGACAGCTGTTTTTGATTACTTGTTGTATCATACTATATCATATATATCAGATACAAGACCCATATGGTCATTTGTATTGGTTTTTAATTTTATTAGTTTAATACCTCTTAAAATAAGTTTGTTTCTATGATTTTAAATACAAAGTTTTTAAACCTACAATTCACCCCCTCTTTTATTGTGCCATCTCATATACATTTACATCTATATTTAGATCCAACAGAATCATTAGGGCATGCGTCCTCTATTTATGGATAAAAGTACTCCCTAATTTAATGAACTTATATAATTATGGGTGGTTCTTACATTATGGGTTCGAAAATCCCTCAAACAATGTTTACTTTTGCAAGTCATATACCCCATTACTTTTAGTGAGATAACATGGGTATGGATTTGATAGGTATTTCATATAATTGTTTCTCATGGTTAATATTCCATTATTTAGGTGGTATGTTGATGAGTTGGATTGGTTCCCCAATTTATCTAACTAGAAAGAATATATGGGGTTTTGGTTTTGTGTTATTGTTCCCTAAGTGGGTAATTGTAACATATGTGACTCATGTACTTAGTCCATACCCAGATCATATTGAAACAACACATCATATGAATCTCCAAATTGTCCAAAGCTGGCATAAACACTAGGGGTTGAATATAACATAGAAAGGAGGTGGGTTCCCCCATTAAAAACATTGATAAAACAAACACAATGTTAGATAGAAATCCAACATAACTAAAGTGGTCAACAAATATAAGAATTAATATACCATCATTAGTTATCAACCTACCTATATAACAAGCCCTCTAGACAAGAACATAATGAAACAACTGTATGATAAATTTATACATTCCAACAAGTCAAAGATATCATATAAACACCACATGGTAAGTTAAAAGGATTAAAAACTATAATATATAAATAATTCTAACAAGAAACATTACCTTAGGGATGAAAGAGAGGTTTTATTTGTGGAAACCCCCTAATAATAATCATTTAAAAACCTTATCCACCCACTCCATACATCCCTTGAAAAATACTAAAAAATCTACTCATGATTCGGAATCAATTATGGTCTAAATCCAATGATACCTAAGACTAGAAAAGATATGATCACTTAATCACTAACATGATAACTAAAAATAATTCAGGAAGATATCCATGTTCACCAAGGTGTCTATATAGTGTGTGAGAATTTTTATACTCATGATGACACCTCCAATGTGCCTCAAACCAATAATTAATAATAATTTTTATACATGAAAATTTATACTCATTTATATACATATATCATAAAATAGTTTTAGGGTAAATACAATCATAACATGTAATTAAAGGAGAACATACATATAGTAAATAAACTATAAGAAAGATCAATTAGTTCCCTATACATGGAGAACCTATACTTGAACCCACCTTATTTTACTTACATAGAGAGAGATCATAATCAATGTCAGGATGGTGGTAGGGAAATAATGTTGCCCATCCCATCCAGGTTGGGGGTAGAGAAATATTACAGCCCATCCCACATGGGTTCATTTTTAGAGTTAGGGCATATGACTGTCTCATGGAAAGAGGAAGGTGTATACAAAGCTATGGATTTAATCCATCCCACAGAATATGGGAAGGGGTATAAAAAGCCAAAGATATGTGAGCCTATCACATCATTATACTAGAATCTAAGTCATAACTACTTTAATAGTTTATATGGAAATCATTTGTACACAGATACACAACTTAAAAAGTATGTTAATAAAATATCAAAATAAATTTATGCACAAGATTAACTAAATAATAAAAACTATCATTCTCATCATACTAAAAGAAGAAAACATTATTCAATATAAACATTTAACAAAACGAAAACATAATAAAGTTCAAAATTAAAAAATCATAATAGAAATCACCCATGAGATAATAGAGGTAAAACCATTTTAAAATTCAAGTTTAAGAACATAATACCTAATATGTCTTAAGTTTTTCCCTAACATTTATTCTATGGTATATATGTGGTAAACCATACCAATTCACTGATCTAGTGTAAAGAAACATTTCAATGTTTTACTTACATCTATATATATGAGAATCCAACCGTTTCATGGATAACATCTCATGTTTTACTAGGTTATAAGTCATGTAAATTATTAGTCATAACCAATACTTACATACTGTAATTAAAGTAATAATGATATAAAAAAATAATTTGTTTTAATATTCTATTTTATAAGGTAAGGTAAACCTTAAAATAAGTTTTATTATCATTTTAAACTTATTTAATACAACAATTACTTAGGTGGGGTGACACTCTAATTTAAGAAGAAATATTACACTTAATTTACAACAATTAAAATAATTACAATTTGAAATAAATTTTACATATTTACTTTAAAACCTATATTTAGATGATAATAATAGAATTATGTATCTAAAAAGAGGAAGTGTTTTTGTAAAAATAATACACTAATTTGATTCTTGGAGTTTATCAAAACTACTTTATGTCTCGTATAATAAAAAAAGTTAGAGTCTAAGACACATGGTTTTTGTAACGCCCCGACCCCAGAATCCACGAGCCGATGCATTATTTTAATACATTGGCATGATTAGAAGGAATCAAGTCCCGAAGGACCGATCGATTTAGTAGTCTTGGAAACAAGATACATACATAAGTTCAATACTACAACTTGAAAAGAAAAACAACAATAATTTATTCCATTTGAAACATCAAAGATTCCAAGATTATTCCTACAAGTCACTCATAACTAACTTCTTCATATCATGGGAAAATGAAACATGAGAAAGGATCTAATGAGCCTGTACCTGAGTGGTAAGGGCTCCTGCTTGGCATCCAAGAGACCCAGGTTCAAAACCGGGTGGAGGTGAATTTCTGGGTACTGTAGTAGTTACTGTTAGGTACTGTAGCAGATGGAACTATTCACCCGATTTGGGACTTCGGGCCACTGATTTGGGCCTATTGGTCTCCAGGGCCATCGACTCATCAAAGGACTTCAGGCCACAGGGCCTTCGGGTCACGTAGACCATGGAGTAGCCCAGTTCACACAGAACATGCCCCGGAAGAGGATCAGGGAAACAAGAGTAGCAGCCACCAGATGCAGAGCTAACCGGATTGGAAGAATGAGAGGGTATGACAGCCACCATCGAGAACCATGCACCGTGTAACTTTTTACGGGGCAATGCTAGCCGATCAGCAATGCAAGGTGGGGATCTAAGGAGATCAATGATGCAAGATGCTGGGGAGGGGAAGTTCTAGTGGGATGGGCCTACGGGTCATGTAATGGGCATGGTATGACTCTAGGCCTTCGGGTCATGTATTGTAGGTCATTTCAGACCTTGTGCCTTGGGCCTACGGGTCATGTACAGGTTCCCCTACAACCCTTAAAAGGGATATTATCTATAATAAAAATAAAAAGAAGGCCTTCGGGCCATTCAGGAAGAAAGTGGTGAGATAAAATGGTCAATAAGAGTAAGAAATACAGTGGAAGATAACATAAACATTAGGCATGGTGAATAATTGAAAACACATGACTTTACAAATAATAAACATGAACACTTTATGGAAGGAATATGAGCTGAGTAAATACTTCCATCATAAAACATAGTCATGGGTATTCTACTAGTTGAATAACCACATGAAATATCAAAATCTAATCTCATAATGATGGAATGCATAATGCCTGATATCATAACCACATAGTCAAGGCCTTGTGCCAAGACTACAAATAAGATTTTGTCAAGGCCTGGATCCAAGACACTAGTTTGTCTCATGAGACCTATCGATGCATCGAGGATCTTTAGAAGGCTCTACCCATCACTTACTAATTCCAATGCATTCATCATATGAAAATTTTGAAACATAACATAAGCATTCATATTAAAACTAGCATACAAAATGTCAATACTTTATCCACAAATCATGAATGGTATAAAAATAGCACATCCACAGTCAAACATAACTCATTCAACACAATATAGAAGATTTTATTGTAACAGATTAACCTCAATCGAGAATAATGAATTATATTGACATTGATGAAAATAATCATCAAAACAATTTGAGAGAAATATCCCCCTTTTTCTTGAGAACATTTAAAAGTCACACTATTTGTCAAGAAGCCGTTTAAAATATATTTTTTAATCAAAGTGTCCCATACCACTTTGAAACTTTTAAAAGGAATTTTAATTTTAAAACTTTAATGTCCATATAAATAAATCCTTAAAACCATTTATATAACATGGACATTAATGAGAAAGATTTAGAATATTAAATCTTTAAAACATTTAAAATGATATTTTAGTTAGAGTTCCTAATAAAAAGAGACACTTGAATAAAAATAATTGAGGTAATAAAAACTTTATAATATCATGATAATAAAGGGATTCATGATATACTATGTCAAAGTACATTATATACACCATATAAAAGTGAATTGGTGTATAACAACAAAGAAGTCTCAATGGAATGTAAATTGAGATGAAATATCTTATAAAGACCACATCCTTAGGTTAAGGATAAATTAACGAAATAATTATGTGTTACAAATATAAATACACTCAATATGATTGGTTATTCAGTGTAAATAAATCAGAGGACATTCACATATATTATTATAAAAACAACACCAATGAATTTGATGTTTAACTCAATAAATAGAGATTGAGTTAAAATTACTCTTATCAAGTTCATATCGATGTCTTGAGAATTTATCAATGGAGTTATTATGTGTATCAAAAGTATATCCACAGAAAGGGGAGTAGAAATCACTACACAAATAATAAATAGTGATTCCACACATAATCATGGAGTAAAATAATTAATGAAGTATGTGTAAAGCCCAATGAGTGGAAATTGAAATTTGAAATTCCCTTACCGATTTGGTAACTTATGAAACATACACCCCATGAAAGAAGTATCATACAATTAAGATGTAAATACCAATACATTAAAGTATATTACAAAAATATTACAATCAGGGGAAGTACATTCTCCACACAGAAGGAAATAGTGGCCAATATAGCATGAATCTCACGGGAATAAAAGTGAGATGAAAAACCCTTACTCCGTTGCAATCAATCGAGTCGTATGAAAAAAAGTTAATAACCACCAAATGAATCATAGAATACCATGAATATAAAGAGAATCATGATAATATATACCAAATGGAAGTACACAATACACTACATGCAATAAATATGTGGCGAATAATGGAAATCTCACGGAATTAAAAGCGAGATAAGAAACCCTTTACCTCAAGTCCGAATTGTCTTGTATGTTCCTCGTTTTTCTTGAATAATAAACATAACTTAATTTCCAATTGATTACGAACATTTTTCTAGTTTATTATTCATTTTATATCACTTATTACCTTTATATAACAATTAGTTAATTATTTGAGTTCATATTGGATATTTTAAAAAGGGTTCTCCATTAAAAGGTGCTAAAATTGATTTTTTTGAAAAATACATTTTTTATCTGAAAAATTGAATTTGTTCTTATAATATGACTAATAAACACATAATACATAAGTTAAAATTATATTAAGTATATAAAATTCAAAATCAAGTTAATACTATTCATAATCGCTTTTGAACGGCTAGTTTGGTAAGTCATGGTGCGCTCGGACTCGGTGTTGCATGTAGTGCAAGCTATTGAATTTAAATATAATAACTTACTATTAAATCTTGGGGTGTTACAGTTTTATTTATAAAATCTTATGGTGGTAAGGGATAGAAAAATATGAGAACCACTATTTCATTCCACCTTACTAACCCCACTGTCACATCACTACTAATGAAACTCTTAAATGAAATTATGTTTGGATTGATGACTTATAACTCTGTCCAATTAACATGGAATAGAGAGATATCTCTTAAAACCACATTGTACAGATTGAAGAGGGGTATTTATTAACATTCCAATAGAATCCTTTTTAAACCTTATGTTTAAATTTTTTATCATACATTTGAAAAATAGTGCAACACAACCCCATTATGTTGGATTAAATAATATAAAAAATGTCTATTATGATTAAATAGTTAAATAAGAACAATATTACTTTCCATTTTATAAGGTCCATACAAGAACAAGAGAATATATGTGATCATTTAATGAAAACACCATTTTCAATACATGCTAAATTCAATATGCATAATTTTCACACTAAAATAAATAGTAAAATCACTTTCTCAAAGTTTAGTGGTATAAATCTAATAATAATTAAATACCAATCCTACAAATATATATCTAGTTTTTACAAAACATGGTTTTAAGGTATCTAATATTATTATAGAAAAAATATTATTGAAAAAAATATTCATTTATAATTCTGAAAATAATTGATTACACTTCAGTATTAATCTAGAAAAACAGTGGCAAGAATATTTCAGGAATAGCCTTAGAATTAACTTAATGAGTTAAGACTCCCTACCTTATCCATATGTATGCTTTAACCATTCCAAAATATTGGGTTTGGTATGAGAGTACCTATTAAATCTATCCTTGAATCAAGTGGTAAGAGGAAGGTAAAGAGAGGTAGAAGGAGGGATATGGGTGAGGCCTCTCAGTGGCTAGGAGGAAATGAGGCCAAAGGGGGAGGCATAAGGGGTTGAATAGTTTTAAGGGTAAATGACCATTCCCCCCATTTTTAATGTGAAATCACCTTGGATTACTAGATACTCATAGGAGGTACTCCATATAACCAATGGTACCCCCATATCAACCGAGAAATTTCTAGGTCTATTGGGTATTGATGTCACCTATAGGTGTAACTTATAACTGGAACCCATTGTGGGCATGGATAAATCCTATAACCACACCAAAAAACATAAAACCCATACAAAAAACCTCATAAATCCCCCTTAAACTCCCTATACCAAATATGAATCATCAAATGAAAAAAATACTACAAATATTGGTTTATCCAGTGCTAGGGATTTAACAATTCTAGATAAAAGTGTTGTTAAACACCCCCTTTTTCAATGCTTGAAAAAGCACTATTAAAGGGGGTCTTTAACAATGCTAAAAAAGTTCTCTTAAAGGTGTACCTTTATCATCCCTTGTAAAAAAGTGATGATAAAGCCCCCCTTTATCAGTGCTCGTAATAAAGTGCTGATAAAGGGGGGAGTGTGTGTGTCTGTGGGGGGGGGGGGGCTCTTTAAGAGAATTTTTAGAAGTGAAGATAAAGACCCCCCATTATCAGTGATTTTTTACTAGAATTTATAAAAAGGTTGTGGGGAAAAAATTATCCCCTTTTTCAATGAGGACCTTGACAACGTTTTTTAGCACTGTTAAAGGGGGCCTTTAAGAATGCTAAAAAATGCACTATTAAAGGTGGCCTTTAATAGTTCTAAAATAAGCATTGTTAAAGCCAACCCTTTAACATCACACACATTATCAATGCTTCTATAGCACAGATAAAGGCCTTTTACTAGTGTGGTTAAATGTGTTATTTCCAGTAGTGAAACAACCTATCATCAGATCCTAAAAATTCAAAATTCCCCCACCCTTATATCAGTTAAATTTCCTCATAATTGACTATAATTATGGAGATCAAGATACAAGCCATTACAAACTCCTCAGTATATATTTTCTTATACTTGATAAGTACAATGAGATGTTCAGCCCAAAGACTCACTACCTCACATGAACCAAAATTTACCATGACCTCCCAAACACATCCACCATAGAATCAGTTAGTACCGTGATGTGTCATTCCAAGATATTGACCCAAATCATATTATACTGCCAAATTTAATCCCAAATCACTAAATAAAATAAATTACCAATTTCCATGAGACTAATAGATATAAAATCCACTTATACACATCCAAAACCACTTATTATACAATTCATATATAATTCCTCTAGAAAAAAATAACCATTATTATCACCAAATCAAATTATCATCTCAAAATCCAATACATTTGAAAAAGATCAGTTCCTTATTAGAATAACTTTACTCATCATAAAGAATCACCACATTTATAATAGATTACTCCCAAAAACATAACAATTATACCATACCAAGTGATCCTAATACCCAAGTGAAATTATACTATACTATAGGTTCATGAATATCAGTATTGAACTATCATAATTTTTATGATAATCCCCACCATAATAGAAACCTATGATTTCTTATTTATTATCTACAACTGAATTATCATTTATCAAAACTAATTCCTTATTAAAATGGCTTCTACAGAAATATATTTCATTCTTAAAATTACTAGTCAAAAACATAGTAAAAAACACTATATTTAACAAAAAAATTTCATTTTATAACCTAAATTTAAGAAATCAGTTTCTTTATTTCACTTTAAAAAATAGTTCACTAAAAATCAAATCCCATTTTAAAAGGTATTAACCATTCCCCAAACTACTAATTATATAGAAAAACTTACAATATTTGTTTTAGAAAAATATTTTTTGTCTTCACTTTATAAAACATATCAATTTTTCTAGTAACCATCACTTTTAAAACCACTTACCTTTTAAAATATATGGCTATAAATATATCTCTAATTTTAATTTTATAGTAGTAAACCATTTCTTCACTTTTCAAAAAATATAAAACCTTACATGAATACTTATATACTAGGTTGAAATAACATAGAAATACCATCTTATCCATGAATTACAAAAAAATAAAATATATCATGCTTGGTTATATAGATCATAACAAGTTCCATAATGAAAAACAAGTGGGGATAAAAATATGGCATGCTCAACTATAAAATATTAATAAATAATAGATAAAATGTTCATAAATAAATATTAAATAGGAAACAAGGAGTATTTTAAAAAATCTAATCTATATAAAAAGTTTACAAACATTTCTAGTAGAAATGAGATAATATGTTGAGGTGCACAAAACATGCAACCAAGAAGGAACACTAAAGAATAAAAACATGCTTAACCAAGGAAATAAATAGATAAGAAGTAACATGATCAGAATCAATTAGGTGTGTGAGTGACTTTAATTAATTAGATTAAAACTAATAAGTTATATAAGAAATAATTTATTACTTTATTAGATGTTATTTAATTATTTAAGGCTGTACACATATTTTAAAGATAATATAA
Source organism: Viscum album (assembly GCA_963277665.1). Classification (NCBI taxonomy): domain Eukaryota; kingdom Viridiplantae; phylum Streptophyta; class Magnoliopsida; order Santalales; family Viscaceae; genus Viscum; species Viscum album. Next base: position 885,427,787 of record OY728146.1, on the reverse strand, counting down.
ACAAGATGCATGTGTCTTAACGTTCCACTAGACTTTATGATGCATGATTCGATAAAGACTGTAACATACTAAGTAAATAAAGAATAAAAAATTTGAATGTTTATTAATATTTTTTGAATTAAATATTAATTTTACTAAAAGGGTATGTTATGTTCGATAGCATACCCGATACGCAACAACGAGTTTCTTTGAAATCCTATGTTCCACACTAATAATATAATATCATTATTTTAAATGGTAGTTAATGCCTAGCCATTGTATTGGAGGGAATGAATAAAACTAACTAGAATATGATTATACATGTTTTTAAAATGTTTGTACATTTATCCAATAAAAGTTAGAGGCTTAAAATGTAAATGAATCTAAGCATAAATACTCTAATATTCTTTAAAAGGTCGATTTACCGCATTTTAATGGTGATCCCTTTTTAAATACAGTTTTGTCACTCTTATATGTTCTCTTTGAAAAAATAAAATTCTTCTTTAGAATCAAGACATCAAAATTTACTTTGGATGAAATTTTGGAATTTTTCTGATAAAATTCATTTTTTAATGAATAATGAAAAATACTGTATTTTAATTCAAAAGTGCATTTTAATCTAATTTATTTACATGGATAGATTATATTTTTAATAGGTTATAAAGTGTAATTAGAATATATTTTTACTATTTAATCCAATTTTGGACATTGGAATTAATTTCACTATGAAATTGGATATAAACAAGTGTCAGTATTTTGATATTTATTATTTCTTAAAAACACGCTATTTGTATTAACCGTGGGAATTAATTTTAAATTAATTTATGCCAATTCTGTGTTTTTAATTTGGGAAAATGGATTACATATTTGGAATCATTAGGTCTGAATTTTGTAAATAGGTAACTTTTATTTTTATACATTTTAAATATTTATCAGTAAATATTTTATTTACCATGATTAAAAGGTAAATATAGTAAATAAAGGTAAAATATAATATTATATTAATATTAAATTACCCTAACATGTGTCCTAATAATATTGTCGGATACATATCCGACCATGTACATCATTGGGTTGAATTTGGGACCCATGAATCCACATGAGAGTAATAATGACATTTTATATTAATTAATTTAAATTAGAGACAAAAATGACATAAAACAAATATATTTTAATAAATAAATTTTTATATGGGGTTATAAAAGTTATATTTTAGAATGTAAATATTCTTTGGAAATCTATAAATATTTCCTACATCATGGTATTTTTTTTTATAATTTTTGGACATAAAATAAAATAAATTATTTATGACACAATAATGATGCAATATTTACCTCATTAATAAGTGATTTAAATAAATAAGATTATAAATATTAAAAAAATATCCAAAACCTGCCCAATTCTTATTGGATTATTTTATTTCGACCATGAGTCATCTTAAATTTTATATTAACTAATAGTTGACCTTTTGAAACCGAAGATGTGGTTATAATAAAATAATTATTTCAAACTTTCCTAAAGAGCCCCTCCTCTCCCTTGTAAAAAGCCCTCACTTATGACCAATTCCTCACACATCTCAAGCCTTTTGCTTCGTCAAAACTCTACTCAATTAAGCTCCCTACATCCCTATATTCATCCTAGAAGCCTTACCTTAACCAAAAAGAACTTCAAGAAACCGTTTTGGTTCAAACCAAAGGGAGTTACCCGATTTAAAGGTAACATATTCTCTTAAGTTCTTTTGTTTTATTTTACTTCTTCAACCCCATAAAATCTTTTTATTCCTTTATTATATAAAAACACCAGTATCCTAAATATACTATGATGCTGTTATGAGAAGGATTCAAACTACACTTACACACACCTCTATTTAATGGATAAAGAACATAATGTTTTTGTGGATGACAAACTAGCGCCTCACGAAACGACGATTGTTCAATTGTCTCCTACCTCCTCTCATGGTATCTATTATGATGGAAATGTATTTATATATGATATATATAATTTTTATTTTTTCCTTATTCTTCTATATTTTCCATTTATAGCATACTTTTATGGTTTCCATAATGGGTAAACGCGATAATTTCATTTTAGGAAGTGCATACTACCGCCCCCTCAAAGTGATATGACTCGTTAATGCCTTATGTGGGATGAATAAAGGATGGAGTTAATGATGTTATTTAAGATATTATACTGGAATTATAATATACATATGTATCATTATGTTTTCATTCCATAAAAAGGAAATGGAAATGAAAGTAGCATTCATGCGTACGTACGACTTACCGTCTCCATGAACAGTGCATTTCATTTCTTACCTACAAATGTTATGTACTAATACAAATACATGTATATACTGGATATATATGATATATATGATATCTAAATCATTAATATCATTCTTAAGATAATGTATATTTAACCACATGGACAACTTGAAATTATAAGGTGTTCATTTTTACTCAAGTACCAAATATCGACGAAACAACTGTTAATAACTTAAATGATTGCATAATGTTTATAACATGGTAATAAGTGATATAAAAGGAATAATAAAATTTAAAAAGGTTCTTAAGAAATTATAAATTAAATTTATTTTATTATTCAGGAGATTAAAGAACGATCGAATCAAGTTGGACATGAGGTAAGGGACTTCGTCTCAATCTCCTTTCATTGAGGCATATTTTGTATTATTCTCAACTTTCTTTTATACGGTGTATAGATACCTTTGAATTTTCATTTCATTCAAAGGGAATCTTTTTCTACGAAGTGTTTTACTAAACGACAAAAAAATAATGTTTCTTTTTAATGTATGCGGTGACAACGACCTTTCCACCGCCGCGAGTATTATTTGATCTTTGGTATCCTAAACAAGATGTAATGTATTTTAAAAGGAAACTACATACCATATACTCTTTTTATGTATTTTGGTATTGAAAATTATTTTGATAATGGATTTTTTATGTCAATATATTTAAATGATATATTATGATTAAAATGTGGAAATGTTATATTCCCTTTATTTGTGTTTTATGTGTTATGAATATGTTTTGGTTCTTGGGAATTATTTATGAATATAGGTGGTTCCATGATAAACCTAGGGTGGGTGAGCCTGAGATAGCTCTCCAATGCATTGGGTAATGTGACAGAGGTAAACATGAATGTTTCTCCTAAGAGATTTAGGGAATATACTGTGATGGGTATTCAAATGTAACTCCCTACGTAGCTGTGATACCTACAATGTAAGTATGATATGGATGCCACAAGTTACCTTTATGATTTATGTTTTCTCTTGTGGTAATCATAAACCTTATGATTTCATGAGGTATATTAAAGATATTATGTTATGTATGTAATGATGAACTAATGTTTTCATTATTTGTTTTATAACCCTTACTGAGCTTTTTATGCTCATCCCAAGTTTTGAAATGTTTTTCAGAGGACTTAAAGATGAATAGGGTCAAGGATGGGATTCAAGGAAAAGTCATGCTATCTAAAACATGGAACTAGACATGTCTCTTTTTCTTTCAAGAGTTTTTATTTTGTGAAAAAAATGTAAACTAAGTGGAAGTGTCTACTTTTTAATGTTTTGAGATGTAATAGTTATGTCCTAATTCTCTAAAACTCTAAACCTTATAAGATCCTTAATGTGAATTATTCATTTAATTCAATATTATTTAATTTTTAAAGGCCAGGTCCTTATAGTTGACATCAGAGGTCGGTTTAGACAACTTTAGGAGTTAGAATATTGTTAAATTAGTTTCCATAAATAAATTTATGGTAGTATTGATATGATATAGCATTTATAGATTACCATGTTGCTTGCCTAAGATATTTCTGTGTTCAGAATGGTTTTTCGCAGAGGAAACATGGCAGTTATGTTGTGACGACGTCAGGAGAATGGAAACCTTCCAAATCAGCAACCTGAGATGGTCAGAATCAGAACTGAACAGTTTTTTTTTGTGATGGAACAGTTGAATCAGGATATAAATGGTAGTGGTATCGATGCACGAGATCATCCAGATCAACCACAGAGGAACATGTCAGTAGTAGAGCATTTCATGAGGCAACATCACCCATCATTCAGAGGATCATCTGACCCTGTTCTATAAGAAGGGTGATTTAAAGCACTAGAGAAAATTTTTGATGTCATGGGGTGTTCAGAACACCAAAAGGATAGTCTTAATATTTACCGTTTTGAAGGTGAAACTAATCGTTGGTGGTCTATGGTGAAAAATATCAGGGATAGTGAAGAGATTGATGCACTTGATTGGGATGAATTCAAAGGTATATTCCTTGAGAAATATTTTCCTATAGTGGTTCGACTTATGATGGAAAACAATTAATAGAATTGAGGCATGCACTACTGAAAATATAGGTTTTCCCAACGGATATATACCAACAGTTTGCTTAAACTGTTGGTGTATATTAGTATACCATGCATATACCTACGGTTTATCAAAAACCGTTGGTAAAGGTATGTGGTGGTGAAGATATACCAACGGTTTTGCAGAAACCGTTGGTAAAGATTGTTTTTGATGAAGATATACCAACGGTTTTGTAAAACCGTTGGTAAAAGTGATTTTTTGAAGGGCTTTAGCAACAGTTTTTTAAAACCGTTGGTAAAAGTTTTCATTCCCAACGGTTTTTACAAACTGTTGGGAAAGATTTCCCAGAAATAGACAGAACCTCGGGCTCCCCCATTCCACGCGACTGGAGCCCTAAACCAAATCAGAGAAGTGGGATTCTCTTTAACCTACTGTACAAATCATTCCATCTTCAAAATTTCTTAGATTCTCATTTGTAATCTGTAAGTTATACTTTCATTTTAATTTTATGTATCTTCTATTTTGATTTTATGTCTTCTATTTTGATATTCTATTTTCAATTGGGTGAAGAGGTGAATTGGGATTCTGTTTACCCTACTGCAAAAATCCTTCATTCCGACCCATCTTCAAAATTTCTTAGTTCTACATTTCCTGTAAGTGATACTTTTATTTTAATTATCTACATCTACTGTTTTGGTTTTTTCTTTATATTTGGGTGTTTATGAATTTTGTTTTCTGTTTGATTTGGGTGCGTGTGTTGAGCTTTGATAGTGGCACACATATAGTGATTATAGTATGAGTTTGGTCTATTGGGATAAGTAGTAAAGTGAATCAAATTTGATTCAAAATTAATTGTGTGTTAATATCATCCTTAAATTTTCAGTTTTTAGAAGGCTTGGTATTTCTGGGAATTTTGTGTTAATATCATTCTTATTACACATGATTCACATCATGGTAAGAATGTGTGATGATGTTGTTGAGATTAGAGAGAAAACTCATACACTCTAGGTTGTTTATAGTGGCATGGTTAGTCATGAGTGATAATTTTCTTAGTTTTTAGTTTCGATTTTGATGTGGGATGAGACCAATTTCTATTCTCATATTCCAGCCGAATTTCTATTCCAGCCCAATTTATGTTTCTGTTCTTTATTTACATTCCATGCATATTACAGCCCATATATATTGTATTAGACAGTTGTCTAATTTTTTGATGTGCCTTTCATGTTTCATTACCAAGAAATTTTTATTATATGTTATAAAATTCAATCACATGTTTAGTTTTAACATTAATTTTTACTTTATTATCTTGTTTTAATAATTTATATTAATATTCTTTTCATATATTCCATCGTTGAGTGTTTTTACTTGTGAAATAGAATTCCAAGCTCATTTTACTTCATAGTGATTATTTAGATTTCAAAGTGTTTTATTTTTCATGTTAAATTTATTAAAAAGTTTTGGGGACTAATTAAAGTTATTAGATTCCAATTTCAATGCTTCTATGCTTGTTAAGAATTAAATGAAATATGATGGTTGTAATTAAATGAAAGTCAATGTTCAATTTTTATCATGTATGGGTGATTAATAAATTGGAATGTGATGAACCATATAATTGAACCATTGTTGATGCACATTATATACCAAAAGGTTATTGAATAAAAGTTATTCTTGTGAATTTCGTACATCATAGATAAAAATCGTTGTGGTTATATGAGAGATACCTCCGATGGTTCTTTGATCATTGTTTTATGGAGAATGAATGGTTTAGGTCTGGTATTAATAGTTGCTTCCAGTGAGACCATTTTAGTATAAGGGGAAACGAGATTATGATCTACAAGTGGGTGATTGAGTTGGTAGAGACCAAACATTGTTTGTTCCTTGTGTTCAAGAACCATAAATAGAGTGTTCCAATTAGGTGGTCATCAGTAAAGACATAGGTAATATTTCCAAGTCCTGTTTCATGAAGTTGAATATGTGGTGCTATAGTGGTTTTGGATTGTTTGAGGTACTCTTAGTGTATTATAAACCCTCATTTGTTCCATATTCATTTAAATTGATTTAATATCATTTTTTTCACACACACCATTATATCCTCTCAAACTATATTTAGAGTGTATTTTCATTCGTATGGTGTTAAATATTTTAGTAAATGTCCATACTAGCTTCTTTTATGTGTTCTAGGGTTTAGACTAATGACAGGGCTGCATGATTATTGTGGGGGTATTCTTTTCATATAAATATACCTATACACCCTGACCCCCTTGGACAACCTGACCACCCCCACGGACAGCCCGCCCACCTGGACACCCCGACCCCCTTAGAAAGCCCCCCACCCCCTGGACACCTCCGACCCCCTGGACGACCCCACCACCCCCTAGACACCCCGCACCCCCCTGGACACGCCACACCCCCCTTGGACAGTCCCACCACTCCCATGATCCTCATCCTACTCCTCATCCTGATCTACTTGAATAAGTTAAAGTATAAAACTCATATACTCCCAACAAGACCCTTAAGGATTATGTATTCCTTAATCCATTTACAATATCTTACTGGTCAATCCTTGAATATAGGCATTAGAAATTTTGTATCTTATTTTCTTATATACACTATATTTTGTTGTATTTCTTAATATGATTCTCATATAGAGTAATGTGTCAGTTATGATTTTATATAGAGTAAACAATTTTCATTTACGTAAATATTTTTTTGATTAAACTTTAATATTATTGAATTGATTTGAAATGACTTATTGCGATTTTTTTACAGAATGGATAGAAGTTGGATGTACGAAACTGATCGGATTTCAACCGATTTTCAAAATAATTAGAAAAGCTTTCTAGATTTCTCATTTGACAAGGCTTCAGATAGTGGTCGCATACACTGCCCATGTTTTAATTGTTTTGGAAGACCTTGGTTGGGCTATGAAGCAGTTAGCTATCATATAACCAAATATGGTTTCCAAACAAACTATTATGTGTGGTATCACAATGGAGAGAAAATGGAATCTCAAAATGTTGATGATCCAAATAATAGGACTTAATTAGAGAGTTTGATATATGATCAGTTTCCATTTATTCGACATCATGCGAAGGAAAGGATGTCCAGCCAACAAGATTTCGATACAAGCACACATGATGCGTCCAATGAAAATGATGATGTTGATAGGGCGAAAAAATTGAATGATGCTGCGACGACTCCAGTATATCGGCAATGTGATAAAATGAAAAAGTTGGAATTTTTAATCCGATTGTTTCATGGGAAAACTATGTATGGGATTTCAAATACTGCAATTGATTACATTCTTACCTTCTTGAAGGACTTACTTCCAGATGATGCAGATATTCCCTCAAACCACTATATGGCATGGAAGTTGGTTGATGAACATGGATTCTCAAAAAAAAAAAAAATTCATGCTTGCCCGAATGATTGCAGCTTATTATTGGAGGAAACTGCTGAAAGAAATGATTGTATAAAATGCGGAACCTCCCGATGGAAGCCAAAAGATGATGGAACACCATCTCGTGTGCCACAAAAAGTAATGTGGCACTTTCCATTGATCCCTAGATTACAGAACCTTTTCATGTCTGATGAAATATCCATAAAAATGCGACGGCATGACATCGAGAGAAAAAAGAATAATGAAGAGTTGGTTCACCCTGTAGATGGATTTTCATGGCAGAGATTTGATGCTCGATATCCTGAATTTGCAGCCGATGTGCGTAATGTGAGACTGGGCCTTTCATGTGACGGTTTTAATCCATTTGGGCAGATGCTTACTTCGCACAGCACATGGCCGGTTTTCATACACTTTTATAACCTTCCCCCTTGGTTGTGTATGAAAAAGCCTTACACTTTCTAGTGTATACTAATATCTGTCCCTTCTGATCCTAGAAATGATATATATTTATACATGCAGACTTTAATAAAAGAGTTGAAACTTCTTTGGGATGGGGGTGTGCCCACATACGATGCATGTTTGAAAGACATATTTCAGATGCATGCTGCACTTATGTGGACTATCAATGATTTTCCTGCTTATGCAATGATGTCTGGATGGAGCACAAAAGGAAAATTGTCATGTCCTGTTTGTATGAAGAATACTCGATCGAGAAGACTGAAATTTCATCGTAGTTTTAGTTTTATGGGACATCGACGATTCTTGCCAATGAACCATCCATATAGAAACAATCGTTGAAGATTTGACAATACCATGGAGAATGATGATCCACCTCAGCGTATGTCTGGAACTGATGTGCTTAATGAATTGAAAGATTTCAATTATTCATTTGGGAAGAGTGTAATGAAATCTAGAAAGAGGAAAAATGTTTCCAATGATACCTGTTACAATTGGAAGAAGAAGAGTATATTCTTTGAGTTGTCATATTGGTCAACCAACTTGTTACGTCATTGCTTAGACGTAATGCACATTGAAAAGAATATATGTGAAATTTTGCTTTCTATTCTTCTAAATGTCAAGGGGAAGACAAAAAATGATTTACGATCTCGGAGCGACTTGGTAGATTGGGGGATCAGACTAGAATTGCATCCTGTCTATATCAGTGAAAATAAATGGCAAGTTCCATGTGCTTCTTATGTGATGACTCCTGTTGAAAAAAATCAATTTCTGGAAGTGCTAGAGACTATTAAAGTTCCGGATGGCTATTCAAGCAATATATGAAAACGGGTCAACAGAAAAGAGTTGAAGTTGAAATCTTTGAAGACCCATGATTATCACGTCCTTTTGCATGAGTTGATTCCAATAGCAATCCGTCATCTCTTGTCCAATAATGTTAGAGTCTCAGTTATTCGGTTGTGCTATTTGTTTAGAGATCTTTGTGCTAAGAGGTTGTCCAAATACCTCATGCAAAAACTGTTGACAGAGACACCATTAATTTTGTGTGAGTTAGAGAAAATATTCCCTCCATAATTTTTTACATGCATGTTGCATCTGACTGTCCATCTTCCGACCGAAATACTTCTTGGAGGACCCGTTGCTTTCCGTTGGATGTATCCAACTGAAAGAAACATGTGCACATTGAAATCATATGTTCGGAACAGGAATTATCCTGAAGGTTCTATTGTTAATGGTTACTTGGCTCAAGAATGTGTGGATTTCTGCTCAATGTATTTGTCTGATCATACTACGAGTATAAACAGACCAATGAGAAATGAAGAAGGACAGTATGGGCAAATTGAACCCTATTTTCCATCACTTCCTCAGACAGAAGGAATTCCAGGATCATATACATTGACAACATTAAGCCTTGAAGAGCGAGAGATGGCACATCGCACAATGTTGTTCAATTGTGATTTGTTCGATGAGTATATCTATTAAGTTAATTGTACATGTATCTGTTATATTATCTCTTGTAATTTTAAATATTTGTTAAACTATTATTATTTTTATCTACAGGGAACATAAAGAATTGATATATAGAAAGCATCGTTCTTTATATTTGAGAAAGAATGAGACTTTGCATAGCAAAGGGTTTTCTTCTTGGTTGAAATTGAAGGTAAAAATATTTCTGTAATAACTAAATAAAAATAATATTTAATTAAGTTTACTATTGGTTTATATTTCAGGTATTGAGTTTGCCTACAAACTCTGTTTCTGAGGAAATAAGAGATTTGGCTTTTGGTCCTAATACCATGGTTCGTGCTTGTAAATCACTTGTGATCAATGGATACAAATATATTATCACTGAATGAGAAAGAAACATGAGAACACAGCATAATGGTGTTATGCTAACTGCCACAACAAACTGTTATGCCAGTTCATCAGACACTAGACCTTGTTCTAAAAATGTTGCTTATTATGGTGTCGTGGAGAAAATAATAATTTTGGATTATTACTCACATGGTCGAGTCACGATGATGAAATGTCAATGGTTTGATTCAATGACGAGGCAAGGCACCTTTATTGATGATTGTGGATTTCGAGTTATTGACATGACTCGCACTCTTGCCACCGATGAACCATATGTATTGGCATCAATGGTGAAACAAGTTTTTTATGTCAAAGATCATCGTCATCCTAAATTCGGTGTAATTATTGAAGTAAATCCCAGACATGTTTTTGATGATGGTGATGATGAATTTGACACTATCCCTACTGCAATTGGAAGCAATCCGTTTATTACTTATGATGACCCCAACAGCTCAATTGTCAGAGTTGATTGTGAACTCGAAGTTGTGGTGGGAAATATATAGAATCATACAGTCGTGTTCTCACCTACATGTTTCACCTACATCATTCAGAGTGTGTATCCTAGTACTTACCTTCATAACACCATAAATCTTCTGTTTCATTATGTTCTTTTTATCATAATGGTTTTTCTATATTTTGTTTTTTGGGTTACACATTAGTTATCTGTTTCTAATTACTTCCGTATTTGTTTTCATTGCAGGAAATGACACCCATTGAAGAGAGGCGGCGAAAAAAGATGACAGATAATAATCGTTGCATGGTACAGATGGGTGTTCATCCACTCATCCCTATTGTGAGTATTTTATTTGAAATATAAATATTTCAATAACTTATAATATCATGTGTTTACTTTTCTGTCAAACTTTTTTTTAGGATCCACCCCCTAGACGACAGATATCTAATGAGGAGCCTGATATTGCTCCCAGTAGAGAGGTTGGTGGTAGGAGGGAGGGCGGTGTCAGAGATGGACGATCATCTAGTGGTCCCGGTACTAAGGCCGGTGGTACGGGGGCTCGTGGGGTGAGAGTTAGACGACCCACTACCACAGACGTATCTTCTACGCCCTATTTTGATCCTGGTGTGTCTTCAGGGACATATGAGATATTTAGACCTCTGATGTTTACACTACCAGCTGGCTAGATGTCTATGCCATCATCTTTTGCTTATGGTTCATTATCTTCGGGCTATTATATTCCACCTTCTTCGACTCCTGCTGTGACACAGTATGTGGATGAGGAGCATACACTGAGGGACACTCCACCTGTACAGGATACTCCTTCAGCTTCTGCACCCATTGATCCGACTACCACATGTATATTTATATAACTCTATGAAATTTTTATACCAAAATTTATTTTTATTATAACTTGTATTGATATTATTTTTCTTTAATAACAGATTCATCTACAGATAGGAGGCGAAGGAGGGGGCGTACTCGCTTGCGTGCGGTATGGAACTGCCAGACACATTTGATGGTTGAATACAATGTTGATGGACAAATGATTGCGAAATCTGGGCAGCAATGTCGAGGATTTTTGGCGACGCTAGCCAAATACTCCGATATCATTCCGGCTAGCCCTCTCTTGGAGACATCTGTCACCCGAAGTCAAGGATAACGCGTGGGCACAAATATGGGTAAAAAATCTATTGGATTTAATGTAGTATATTTTTGTATTTAAATGAACTAATCAATTTGGTTTCAGCTTCGGTTTAACTTCCCTGATGGCGAAGGTGCACGACCAGCGCGTTTAAAAGAGCTAGGAGAGCTTTGGAGAGCTTATAAGCAGGAGCTGTATGTTGGATGGTGTGATAGAGTGGGCACGGAGTTAGAGACATTACCTATCATGGATGACTTCCCGATAGAGCAATATCTCCAAATGATTACCCATTGGGCGATTACCAAATTTAAGGTATTAATCTCATTTGAGTTATTTAAATGAGAGTTTTCATATTTGGCATTAATATAATCTTATTAATTATTAATCATTATTTAGGAATCTTCTGAAAAAAACAAAAAAAACATTGATTCAAAGAAATACCTCCATACTTTGGGGCGCACAACTATGACAGATCATGAGAGGCAGCAGGTACGATATAGTTGTTTATAATTTTTCTTTAGGACTTTCCCTTTTTAGTGGATCCTACTTAAATTATGTGATTTATTGAATAATGAATATATGATTATACTTTCACTTTATATTGTTTCAATGTCATTACAGAAGCACAAAATGAATATTTAAGGACGTATCCCTCGAGCAAAATTGTTTTGCTCGAGTAGAAGAAAAAAAGATGGAACTTCGGTAAATGAACCGACCCAAAAGAAGATTGTAAGTTTTAATTTGTTTATTTAAAAGTTTAATATCTAATTTGAAATTTAATAATCTATTAATATTTTTTACAGGCTACTTTAGAGGCTCTTGATGCCCAGGAGCCTGACAATTTTGGGCCACACGATCATTTATATCAGGTTTTGGGAGATGAGCACTCTGGTCGAGTACGCTGCCGAACTGGTAAGAATATAGTCCCGACGAGGTATTGGTCGTCTCCAGGTATCCATTCTAGTACCACCGAGTTGGAATAGGTCAAGGAACATGCAAGACAGTCTGATAAAAGGGTCACAGAGTTGGAAGTACAAGTTCAAACAAGAGACAGAGAATTTATGAAACTGATGAAAGCATTATCTTCATCACTTCCACCAGAGGCTAGTGCGGCTTGTCAGACATTTATGTCGTCAATGGGTGCATCATCCAATGCACCAGACGGCAGCTCTAGTGGCGATCGAGATAATGACGTTCCTGGTAATGAGGAGGATGCTGAAGAGGAAGAGGGTGAGGATGAGGATGTGGACGAGGGAGAGGATGGGGCCGAGGGATAGGATGGGTCTAAGGGCGAGGATGATGCCGAGGATGAGGATGAGGCCGACGATGAGCATGGGGACGATGATGAGGACGACGACGAGGACAGAGATGGCGGCGAGGATGAGGCTGATGATGATAGTGGTGATGGTGATGGTGATCAGAGGCAGATTTATCCATTACATTTTTGAATTCTGTATAACTCTTTATTTTTGAACATGGTTTTCCACTTTGGGGTTTTCCTCTGCTTCATAGGGACATTGCATTCGGATTCTATTTTTTGCACTTGATTCTTATTGTATGATTAGTCTACTACCTAGACCTTTAGTATTCCTTGGTACTGTGATACTCATTTTTCTATTTTTTTACTTATCTTTCTTAGTTATCCATGTATTTCATGTTTATGCATGTGGAAAATGATATGGAAAATGTGCTTTGAAGTAGTGGCCGACACCACTCAAAGTGTCTAACTTTTATTTGAAATGGACAAGATTTTAAGTGAAAACAACAATTGGCATACGAAAAATAGACCAAACGCATTCGGATTCTATTTAAACTATAGGAAAACGATCCATGGGTCATATGTGACGTGTACGAGTGAACCTCTCCTCAATCTGAGGGCCGGTGTGGCCGGTACCACTCAAAGTGTCTTTCTTTTGTTTAAAATGGATGCGCTTTTAAGTAAAAAAAACCACATACGGAAAAGGACCAAACTCATTCGGATACTGTTGATACTTTAGGACATGTATCCTTGGGTCATATGTGATGTGTACGAGTCAACCCCGTCTCAATCCGAGGCACGGTGTGGCCGGCACCACTCAAAGTGTCTAACTTTTATTTGAAATGGACAGGATTTTAAGTGAAAACAACAACTGGCATACGGAAAATAGACCAAACGCATTCAGATTCTATTTAAACTATAGGAAAACGATTCATGGGTCATATGTGACATGTACGAGTCAACCCCACCTCAATCCGAGGGCCGGTGTGGCCGGTACCACTCAAAGTGTCTTTCTTTTGTTTAAAATGGATGCGCTTTTAAGTAAAAAAAACCACATACAGAAAATGGACCAAATGCATTCGGATACTATTAATACTTTAGTACATGTTTCCATGGGTCATATGTGACGTGTACGAGTCAACCCCACCTCAATCCAAGGCGCGGTGTGGCCGGCACCACTCAAAGTGTCTAACTTTTATTTGAAATGGACAGAATTTTAAGTGAAAACAACAACTGGCATACAGAAAACAGACCAAACGCATTCAGATTCTATTGAAACTATAGGAAAATGATCCATGGGTCATATGTGACGTGTATGAGTCAACCCTGACTCAATCCGAGGGCCGGTGTGGCCGGTACCACTCAAAGTGTCTTTCTTTTGTTTAAAATGGATGCGCTTTTAAATAAAAAAACCACATACGGAAAATGGACCAAAAACATTCAGATACTGTTGATAATTTAGTACATGTATCCATGGGTCATTTGTGGTGTGTTGGAGTCAACCCCACCTCAATCCGAGGCGCGGTGTGGCCGTCACCACTCAAAGTGTCTAACTTTTATTTGAAATGAAGAGGATTTTATGTGAAAACAACAACTGGCATACAGAAAACAGACCAAACGCATTCGGATTCTGTTTAAACTATAGGAAAATGATCCATAGATCATATGTGACGTGTACGAGTCAACCCCGCCTCAATCCGAGGGCCGGTGTGGCTGATACCACTCAAAGTGTCTTTCTTTTGTTTAAAATGGATGTGCTTTTAAGTAAAAAAAACCACATACGGAAAACGGACCAAACGCATTCAGATACTGTTGATACTTTAGGACATGTATCCATGGGTCATTTGTGGCGTGTAGGAGTCAACCCCGCCTCAATCTGAGGCGTGGTGTAGCTGGTACCACTCAAAGTGTCTAACTTTTATTTCAAATGGACAGGATTTTAAGTGAAAACAACAACTGGCATACGGAAAACTGACCAAAGGAATTCAGATACTATTATTACTTTAGGAAATGTATCCATGGGTCATATGTGACGTGTACGAGTCAACCCCGCCTCAATCTGAGGGCCGGTGTGGCTGGGACCACTCAAAGTGTCTTTCTTTTGTTTAAAATGGATGCGCATTTAAGTAAAAAAAACCACATACAGAAAACTAACCAAACGCACTCAGATACTATTGATACTTTAGGAAATGTATCCATGGGTCATATGCGACGTGTAAGAGTCAATCCCGCCTCAATCCGAGGGCCGGTGTGGCCGGGACCACTCAAAGTGTCTTTCTTTTGTTTAAAATGGATGCGCTTTTAAGTAAAAAAAACACATACGGAAAACTGACCAAACGCAGTCGGATACTCTTGATACTTTAGGACATGTATCCATTGGTCATTTGTGATGTTTACGAGTCAACCCCGCCTCAATCCGAGGCGCGGTGTGGCTGACACCACTCAAAGTGTCTAACTTTTATTTGAAATGAACATGATTTTAAGTGAAAACAACAACTGGCATACGGAAAACCGACCCAACGCATTCAGATTCTGTTGAAACTTTAGGACAACGATCCATGGGTCATATGTGACGTGTACGAGTCAACCTTTCCTCAATCCGAGGGCCGGTGTGGCTGGGACCACTCAAAGTGTCTTTCTTTTGTTTAAAATGGATGCGCTTTTAAGTAAAAAAACGACATATGGAAAACCGATCAAACGCTTTCGGATTCTATTGAAACTTTAGGACAATTATCCATGGGTCATTTTTAACGTGTACAAGTCAACCCCGCCTTAATCCGAGGCGCGGTGTGGCCGGCACCACTCAAAGTGTGTCACTTTTCTTTGAAATGGACAACAGTTTAAGTTAAAACAAAAACTGACATATGGAAAATAGACCAAAGGAATTCGGATACTGTTTATACTTTAGGATATGTATCCATGGGTCATTTGTGACATGTACGAGTCAACTCCGCCTCAATCTAAGGCGCGGTGTCACCGGTACCACTCAAAGTGTCTAACTTTTCTTTGAAATGGACAACAGTTTAAGTTAAAACAACAACTGACATACGAAAAACCAACCAAACGCATTCGTATTCTGTTGAAACTATAGGAAAACAATCCATGGGTCATATGTGACGTGTACGAGTCAACCCCGCCTCAATCCGAGGGCCGGTGTGGCCGGTACCACTCAAAGTTTCTTTCTTTTTTTTAAAAATGGATGCGCTTTTAAGTAAAAAAATGACATACGGAAAATCAACCAAACACTTTCAGATTCTGTTGAAACTTTAGGAAAATGATTTATGGGTCATTTTTGACGTGTACGAGTCAACCCCACCTCAATCCGAGGCGTGGTGTGGCCGACACCACTCAAAGTGTCTAACTTTTATTTGAAATGGACAAGATTTTAAGTGAAAACAACAACTGGCATACCGAAAACTGACCAAACGCATTCGGATTCTGTTTAAACTATAGGACAATGATACATGGGTCATATGTGAAGTGTACGAATGAACCCCACCTCAATCCGAGGGCTGGTGTGGCCAGGACCACTCAAAGTTTGTCACTTTTCTTTGAAATGGACAACGGTTTAAGTTAAAACAACTGGCATATGGAAAATGGACCAAAGGTATTAGGATACTATTAATACTTTAGGAAATGTATCCATGGGTCATATGTGACGTGTATGAGTCAACTCCACCTCAATACAAGGGCCGGTGTGTCCGGGACCACTCAAAGTGTCTTTCTTTTGTTTAAAATGGATGCACTTTTAAGTAAAAAAAACCACATACGGAAAACTGACCAAACACAGTCGGATACTGTTGATACTTTAGGACATGTATCCATTGGTCATTTGTAACGTGTACGAGTCAACCCAGCCTCAATCCGAGGTGCGGTGTGGCCAACACTACTCAAAGTTTCTAACTTTTATTTGAAATGAACATGATTTTAAGTGAAAACAACAACTGGCATACGGAAAACCGACCCAACGCATTCAGATTCTGTTGAAACTTTAGGAAAACGATCCATGGGTCATATGTGACGTGTACGAGTCAAACTTGCCTCAATCCGAGGGCCGGTGTGGCCGAGACCACTCAAAGTGTCTTTCTTTTGTTTAAAATGGATGCGCTTTTAAGTAAAAAAATGACATACAGAAAACCGACCAAACACTTTCGGATTCTATTGAAACTTTAGGACAATGATCCACAGGTCATTTGTGACGTGTACGAGTCAACCCTGCCTCAATCCAAGGCGTGGTGTGGCCGGCACCACTCAAAGTTTGTCACTTTTCTTTGAAATGGACAACAGTTTAAGTTAAAACAACAACTGACATACGGAAAATAGGCCAAAGGCATTCAGATACTATTGATACTTTAGGACATGTATCCATGGGTCATTTTTGACGTGTTAGAGTCAACTCTGCCTCAATCTGAGGCGCGGTGTGTCTGGTACCACTCAAAGTGTCTAACTTTTCTTTGAAATGGACAACAGTTTAAGTTAAAATAACAACTGACATACAGAAAACCAAACAAACACATTCGGATTCTGTTGAAACTATAGGAAAACGATCCATGGGTCATATGTGACGTGTACGATTCAACCCCACATCAATCCGAGGGCCGGTGTGGCCAGTACCACTCAAAGTGTCTTTCTTTTATTTAAAATGGATGCACTTTTATGTAAAAAAACGACATACGGAAAATTGACCAAACACTTTCAGATTCTATTGAAACTTTAGGAAAATTATTTATGGGTCATTTGTGATGTGTACGAGTCAACCCCACCTCAACCCGAGGCGCGGTGTGGCCGACACCACTCAAAGTGTCTAACTTTTATTTGAAATGGACAGGATTTTAAGTGAAAATAACAACTGGCATACGGAAAACTGACCAAACGCATTAAGATTCTATTTAAACTATAGGACAACGATACATGGGTCATATGTGACGTTTACGAGTGAACCCCACCTCAATCCAAGGGCCGGTGTGGCCAGGACCACTCAAAGTTTGTCACTTTTCTTTGAAATGGACAACAGTTTAAGTTAAAACAACTGGCATACGGAAAATGGACCAAAGGTATTTGGATACTATTGATACTTTAGGAAATGTATCCATGGGTCATATGTGACGTGTACGAGTCAACCCCGCCTCAATCCAAGGGTCGGTGTGGCCGGTACCACTCAAAGTGTCTTTCTTTTGTTTAAAATGGATGCGCTTTTAAGTAAAAAAACCACATATGGAAAACTGACCAAATGAAGTCGGATACTGTTGATACTTTAGGAAATGTATCCATTGGTCATTTGTGAAGTGTAAGAGTCAACCCTGCCTCAATCCGAGGCACGGTGTGGCCGACACCACTCAAAGTGTCTAACTTTTATTTGAAATGAAGATGATTTTAAGTGAAAACAACAACTGGCATACGGAAAACCAACCCAACACATTCAGATTCTGTTGAAACTTTAGGAAAATGATACATGGGTCATATGTGGCGTGTAAGAGTCAACCTTGCCTCAATCCGAGGTCTGGTGTGGCCGGGACCACTCAAAGTGTCTTTCTTTTGTTTAAAATTGATGCGCTTTTAAGTAAAAAAAACGACATACGGAAAACTGACCAAACACTTTCGGATTCGATTGAAACTTTAGGACAATGATACATGGGTCATTTGTGACGTGTACGAGTCAACCCCGCCTCAATATGAGGCGCGGTGTGGCCAGTACCACTCAAAGTGTGTCACTTTTCTTTGAAATGGACAACAGTTTAAGTTAAAACAACAAATGACATACGGAAAATAGACCAAAGGCATTCAGATACTGTTGATACTTTAGGAAATGTATCCATGGGTCATTTGTGACGTGTACGAGTCAACTCCGCCTCAATCTGAGGCATGGTGTGGACGACACCACTCAAAGTCTCTCTTTTATTTCAAGAGGAAATCATTTTAAGTGAATACAACTGAAATTTACACTCATCAACGATAGTCGCAAACTCTTTTTCATGAGTTGGGTAGTTTCACTCATGGGGTCATAAGTGATGAGACTCCTAAGAAAATATCTTTTCACCATATATTATATACAATACAAGTTCAATGCAAAATTCATCACAAATCATTACATACCCAAACCTAGTATCACAAAAAAATGGGATTTGAGTCAATTTGAATGTCTTATTCAACTCTAATAGATATTTATCAAACTATTCTGCCTATTAGAATTTGATGGGTGAGGTGAATTACCACCGGATGATTGTTGTCATATGTGTTTTTTGGGCTATTTTAGGTGTTTTTTATACTGTTTGAAGTCTGTATGTGGCTTTTGTGATATTTTTTATGCAGGTGTATAATGGAGGGTATACTGGAGGGCTATTGTGCACTGTTTTTTTATGCAGGTGTATGGTAGGGCTTCTGGAGGGATTCTGGGGGATGCAGTGCAGCAGCTCTGGGAAAAGCTTTACCAACGGTTCTAAACTGTTGGTAAAGCCTTTTCCTGAATTCTGGAAAAACTTATACCAACGGTTCTGAACCGTTGGTAAAGCTTTTTCCAGAATTCTGGAAAAACTTATACCAACGGTTCTGAACCGTTGGTAAAGCTTTTTCCGGAATTCTGGAAAAACTTATACCAACGGTTCTGAACCGTTGGTAAAGAGTTTCCCAGAATTCACAAACACCTATACCAACGGTTTAAATGAAACCGTTGGTATAGGGCTTTCCTCATGGCTAACTGGCCAACGGTTTGGAAAACCGTTGGTATACCCTATACCAACGGTTTTCCAGCCTATACCAACGGTTATAAACCGTTGGTATAGCCTACTTTTCCAGTAGTGATGAGGATGACTCAGTGGATACTTATGAAGAAAAATTCACTCAACTTGCAAGGTATGCTCCGAATTTCATACGAGATCTTGATAGTAAAATCAACCGTTTTTACTCAGGATTAAAGCCAAAGTATCGAAGGGATTTATCTTCTCATGAGTTAAAAAGTTATGAAAAACTTATTCGTTGTACAGAGAAGGTGGAAATGGAGTTTGCTGATGATTAGGTGTTATTTGAAAAAATAACATAATAAGAGGTTGAGGTGGCTGGTGAAAGGGAAGAACTCTTCAAAAAATTCTAATAGAAAGAAACTTAAATTTATAGTTTGTGAAAATTTTGGTAAAAAGCATGCTGGGGAATGCCTTTTGAATTCTGGTAAGTGCTACCGATGTGGTAAAATGGGACATAAGGCTTGTAATTGCACTGAAAAATATGAACGTAGTGGTAATACAAAATATGATTTACAATCAGTAAAATGTTTTAAGTGAAATGAAATGGGTCATTATGGAAATGATTGTCCAACGAAGAACTCAACTAAGGGAAAGAATACAAAATAAAACCAGAAAGGTGTGGTGAAATCCTTTGAAACTACTTCAGCAGATGTTGGGCCATCAAATGAAGTAGTATCAGGTACACTGTTTGTTTGTTCAGATTATGCCAATGTATTGTTTGATTTAGGGTCTATACACTATTTCATTTCTGGGAATTTTTCTAGTAAACTGGGAATTCCATTTGAATATATGAATATATAACTTATGGTAAAAACACCTGGAGGAAATATTGAGACACAAAAAAATATAAGAACCTTCCTGTCCTTGTGTACAGAAAGAATCTACCTGAAAACCTTATTGTTTTTCCTCTAGTAGAGTTTGATGTTATTTTGGGTATGGATTGGCTTTTTGTTTATCATGCTAAGATTGAATGCAGAGCTAAAGAGGTTTATTTTCAGAAAGATTTTCAGTTTGTGTACAAGAATGAACCCTTAATTTTGATAACATATCAGGAAGCTGAGAAACTAGTAAAAGATGGAAATAAATGTTACCTTGCTCATATTGTTGAAAATAAATGAAGTGTTGAGATTAATGATGTGCCAGTGGTAAATGAGTACCTTGATGTTTTTACTGATGAGTTTCCTATTATTATACCTGATCGGGAAGTTTAATTTACTATTGACTTAGTGCCTGATGCTAAACCAATTTCAAAACCCCCTTATCAAATGGCTCAAATTGAACTTTTAGAGTTAAAGAAGCAATTGTAGGAGTTATTAGATAAAGGTTTCATTCAACATAGCACATCACCATGGGGTGCTCCTGTCTTATTTGTTAAAAAAAGATGGTTCAATGAGAATATTCATTGATTATAGAGCATTGAATAACATCACTGTTAAGAACAAGTATCCTTTGACTCATATTGATGATTTGTTTGATCAGCTCCAGGGAGCTTAGTATTTTTCAAAGAATGATCTGAGGTCGGGGTACCATCAGTTGAAAGTAAAGGAAGAAGACATTAATAAGATCACATTTCATACTAGATATGTCCATTATGAATTTGTAGTTATGCCTTTTGGGTTAACCAATGCACCTACTATATTCATGGAACTTATGAATAGAATTTTCCATGAGTTCTTGGATAAGTTTTTGGTTGTGTTCATTGAGGATATTTTGGTTTTCTCCAAAAGTAAAGAAGAAAATGAAAGTCATTTAAGGGTTGTCTTGCAAACTTTAAAAGAAAAGAAACTATATGGAAAATTCAGCAAGTGTGAGTTTTAGTTACAACAAATTTCTTTCCTTTGTCACATTGCTTCAAAAAATGGCATAACTGTTGATCCTGCTAAAACAAAAGTTGTTGAAGAAGGGCCAAGACCCACAAATATAACCGAGATCCATAGTTTTCTTGGTTTGGTAGGTTATTATCGATATTTTGTTAAGAAGTTTTCATGTTTATCTAGTCTAATGACTAAATTAACTCGAAAAGGTGTTAAGTTTATTTGGACAAAAGAATGTGATGCTTGTTTTCAGGAATTGAAAAGAAGATTGGTGAATGCTCCAGTTTTGGAACTACATTCCCAAAATGGTGAGTTTGTTATTTACAATTACGCATCGTTTAAAGGACTTGGTTGTGTCCTTATGCAGAATGATCTGGTAATTGCTTATGCTTCACGTCAGTTAAAACCCCATGAGTTAGATTACCCTACACATGATTTGGAATCAGCTGCTGTTGTTTTTGATTTAAAAATTTGGAGGCATCATTTGTATGGAGTAAAATGTGAAATATATAATGACCACAAAATTTGAAGTATATATTCACTCAGAAAGAATTGAACATGAGATGGAGGAGATGGTTGGAATTAATCAAGGATTATGATTGCGCGATATATTACCATCTGAGAAAAGCAAATAAAGTGGCTGATGCTTTGAGTCGAAAAATTAATGATTCATTAACCATGACACATTTGGAATGAGATCCTTTGGTTTTTGATTTGATAAAATTTGGAATAGAAGTTGTTGGTGTAGGAAATTATTCTGTTTTGTTTCAAGTGTTAGTGGAATCATCTCTGTCAGATAGAAATAACCGAGCGCAGAAAGAAGACAGTGAGTTACAGAAAAAGGTAGAGTTGATTTATAAAGGTAAGTTTCCTGAATTTAACATTGATAATGATTGTGTTTTGAGGTTTGGAAAGAGATTATGTGTGCCTTGTGGTTCACAATTGAAGAATGAGTTGTTATGTGAAGCTCATAGTTATCCATTTTCAGTTCATACCAGAAGTACTAAGATGTACTGAGATCTTCGGGAGTATTACTGGTGGGATGGAATGAAATGAGATATTGTTGAATTTACTGTGAAGCGTTTGACTTGTTACCAGGTTAAAGCAGAGCGACAGTTACCAAAAGGGATGCTTCAGTCTTTACCAGTGCCAGAGTGGAAATGGGAAAATATATCCATGGACATCGTTGTGGGATTACCAAAGACATCTATAGGTAACAATGCAATCTGGGTTATTATTGATCGATTGACTAAATCAGCTCATTTCCTTCCTATTAGAGATACTTTGTCTCTAGATCAACTTTCTTGGTTGTATGTTAAGTAGATAGTCAGGTTGCATGGTGTTCCCCTCTCCATTGTATCTGATTGTTATCCCAGGTTTACTTCTAACTTTTGGAAAAGCCTTCAGAAGTCATTGGGTACTAAATTAAATTTTATTACAGCTTTTCATCCTCAATCAGATGGTCAGTCAGAACGAACAATTCAGACCTTGGAGGATATGCTATGAGCTTGTTCACTGGATTACCAGGGAATTTGGGACCAACATATTTCTTTTGTTGAATTTTCATATAATAACATTTTTCATTCCAGTATACAGATGGATCCATTTGAGACATTATATGGAAAGCATTTTCGAACTCATCTTTTTGGGATGAAGTAGGTGAAAGAAAGATGATGGGACCAGAATTGGTAGAAGAGATGGCAGAAAAAGTTCAGTTGATTCAGAAGAACATGTGCACAGCTCAGAGCAGACAGAAAAGTTATGCGGATAACCGAATGAAGGATCTATCTTTCGAGGTAGGTGATCATGTTTTCCTCAAAGTTTCTCCATGGAAAAGTGTGATGCATTTTGGTAAGAAGGGAAAGTTGAGTCTGAGGTTCATTGGACCTTATAAAATCCTGGAGAAAGTTGGAACAGTTTCATACAGGGTGGCTTTGCCTCCAAGTTTATCTCATGTACACAATGTTTTTCATGTTTCAATGTTGAGAATGTATATTCCAGATCTATCTCATGTTTTGATCCCAGAGGTATTTCATTTGGAAGAGAATCTCTCTTATGAGGAAAAATCAGTCCAGATTCTTGACCATAGAGAGAAAGTGTTGCAGAATAAGGTAATTTTTCAGGTAAAGGTTTTGTGTAAAAACCATATGGTTGAATAGGAAATGTGGGAATCTAAAAATGTTATGGGGGATAAATACCCCCACTTATTTGATAAGTGGATAAAAATTGCGAGGACGCAATTCCAAAAAGGGGGGGAAGGATGTAACATCCCAAGTAAATAAAGAATAATAAATTTGAATGTTTATTAATATTTTTTGAATTAAATATTAATTTTACTAAAAGGGGATGCTATGTTCGATAGCGTACCCTATACGCAACAACAAGTTTTCTTTGAAATCATACGTTGCACACTAATAATATAATATTATTATTTTAAATGGTAGTTAATGCCTAGCCATTGTATTGGATGGAATGAATTGAACTAACTACAATATGATTATACATGTTTGTAAAATGTTTTTACATTTATCCAATAAAAGTTAGAGGCTTAAAATGTAAATGAATCTAAGTATAAATACTCTAATATTCTTTAAAAGGTCAATTTACCGCCTTTTAATGATGAACCCTTTTTAAATCCATTTTTTGTCACTCTTATATGTTCTATTTGATAAAATAAAATTCTTCCTTAGAATCAGAACATCAAAATTTACTTTGGATGAAATTTTGGTATTTTTATGATAAAATTAATTTTTTAATGAATAGTGAAAATACTGTATTTTAATTCAAAAGTGCCTTTTAATCTAATTTATTTATATAGATAGATAATATTTTGAATTGGTTATAAAGTGTAATTAAAATATATTTTTACTATTTAATCCAATTTTGGACATTGGAATTAATTTCACTTTGAAATTGGACATAAACAAGTGTCAATCTTTTGATAGTTATTATTTCTTAAAAACACGCTATTTGTTTTAACAATGAGAATTAATTTTAAATTAATTTCTGCCACTTCTGTGCTTTGAATTTGGAAAATTGGATTCCATATTTGGAATTAGTAGGTCCAAATTGTGTAAATAGGTAACTTTTATTTTTATACATTTTAAATATTTACTTCAATAAATATTTTATTTACCATGATTAAAGGGTAAATATAGTAAATAAAGTTAAAATATAATTTTATAATAATATTAAATCACCCTAAGATGTGTCCTAATCCTATTTTATGATATATATATGACCATGGGAATCCTTGGGTTGAATTTGGGAACCCATGGATCCACATGGGAGTAATAATGACATTTTATATTAATTAATTTAAAGTGGAAACAAAAATGACATAAACAAATATATTTTAATAAATAAATTTTTATATGGAGTTATAAAAGCTATCTTTTAGACTATAAATATTCTTTGTAAATCCAAAAATATTTCCTACATTATGGTATTTTTTTTAGAATTTTTGGACATCAAATAAATTAAAATATTTATGACACAATAAGGATGCAATATTTACCTCATTAATAAATGATTTAAATAAATAAGATTATAAATATTATAACATTATCCAAAACCTGACCAATTATTATTGGATTATTTTATTTTGACCACGAATCATCTTAAACTTGATATTAACTAATATTTTACCTTTTTAAACCGAATATGTGGTTATAATAAAATAATTATTTCAAACTTTCCTAAAGAGCCCCTCATCTCCCTTATAAAAATACCTCACTTATAACCAATTACTAAAACCTCTCAAGCCTTTTGGTTCAACCAAACTCTGCTCAATTAATCTCCCTACATACATCTCTTCATCCTAGGAGCCTTACCTTAGGCATAAAGCACTTGAAGAAACCATTTTGGTTCAAACCAAAGGGAGTTACCCGATTTAAAGGTAACGTATTCTCTTAAGTTCTTTGGTTTTATTTTACTTCTCCATCCCCATAAACTCTTTTTATTACTTTATTTTATAACAACACTAGTATACTAAATATACTAGGATTTTTTATGAGAAGGATTATTACTAAACTTACACATACCTCCATCTAATGGGTAAAGAACATAATGTTTCTGTGGATGGAAAACTAACACCTCACGAAATGATGATTGTTCAATTATCTACTACCGCCTCTCATGGTGGTCATTATAATGGAAATGTATTTATATATGATATATAAAATATTTATTTTTTCCTTATGATTATGTATTTTTCATTTATAACATACCTTTATGGTTTCCATAATGGGTAAACACGATAATTTCATTTTAGGAAGTGTGGACTACCGCCCCCTCAAAGTGATATGACTCGTTAATGAATTATGTGGGATGAATAAAGGATTGAGTTAATGATGTTATTTAAGATATTATACTGGAATTTTAATATAAATATGTATCATTATGTTTTTATTCCATAAAAAATGAAATGGAAATGAAAGTAGCGTTCATGCGTACGTACGGCTTACCATCTCCATGAACGGTGCATTTCATTTCTTACCTCAAAATGTTATGTACTAATATAAATACATGTATATACTGGATATATATGATATATATGATATCTAAATCCTTAATATCATTATGAAGATAATGGATATTTGACCACATGGATAACTTGTAATTATAAGGTGATCATTTTTACTCAAGTACCAAATATCGACGAAACAACTGTTAATAACTTAAATGATTACATAATGTTTATAACATGGTAATAAGTTATATAAAAGGAATAATAAACTTGAAAAAGGTTCTTAATAAAGTATAAATTAACTTTAGTTTATTATTTAGGAGATTAAATAACGATCGAATCAAGTCAGACACGAGGTAAGGGACTTTGTCTCAATCTCCTTTCATTGAGGCATTTTTTGTATTATTCTCAACTTTCTTTTATACGGTGTATAAATACCATTGAATTTACATTTTATTCAAAGAGAATCTTTTTCTACGAAGGGTTTTAATAACTGAAAAAATAATGTTTCCTTTTAATGTATGCGGTGACAATGACCTTTCCGCCGCCGCGAGTATTATTTGATCTTCAGCTTCCTAAAAAAACCGTAATGTCTTTTAAAAGAAAACTAAATACCATATACACTTTTTATGTATTTTGGTATTGAAAATTATTTTTATAACGGATTTTTTATGTCAATATATTTAAATGATATATTATGATTAAAATGTGGAAATTTTATCTTCCCTTTATTTTTGTTTTATGTGATATTAATATGTTATGGTTCTTGGACATTGTTTTTGCATACGGATGGTTCCATGATAAACCTATGGTAGGTGAGCCTGAGATAGCTCTCCAATGCATTGGGTAACGTGATGGAGGTAAACATGACTATTTCTCCTAATATATTTAGGGAGTATACTGTGATGGGTATTCCAAATGTAACTCCCTACGTAGTTGTGATATCTACAATGTAAGTATGATATGGATGCCACAAGTTACCTTTATGATTTATGTTTTCTCTTGTGTTAATCATAAATTTTATGATTTCATGAGGTATGTTAAAGATCTTATGTTATGTATATAATAATGAACTAATTTTTTCATTCTTTGTTTTATAACCCTTACTGAGCTTTTATGCTCATCCCAAGTTTTGAATTGTTTTTCACAGGACTTAAAGATGAATAGGGTCAAGTATGGGATTCAAGGAAAAGTCATGCTTTCTAAAACATGGAACTGAACATGACTATTTTTCTTTCAAGAGTTTTTATTTTTTGAAAAAAATGGAAACTAAGTGGAAGTTTCTACTTTGTAATCTTTTAAGATGTAATAATTATGTCCTAATTCTATAAATCTATAAACCTGAAAAGATTCTCAATGTGAATTATTAATTTAATTCAAGATTATGTAATGTTTTAAGGTTGGGTACTTATAAAGAATCTATCTCCCTATCAAGCTATAAACACTGTACAAGCTTCACCATATCATACACAAGACATCCAAAGGAGAACCTCAATTGAACCCACAATGCTCCCTCATAGCCTTACCTTCCCATAGAAACATGAAATTTCAGCATAAAGTGGTTAATTAGGCTTGTTTATGGTTCACTTATCAAGTCTGAATGGTCTTAGCACCAGTCTCAAAAAAATTAAAAATTTCAATGACCTAATGTTGTCATGATACTATTTTTTAACATACGTGATCTGGGTACTCAAATAAATTCATCAAAACATATTAGGTGAACCTCCCAATCACTAAAGGATGGTTTACACACTAGGGTTTGAATATAACATAGGTGGGAGGTGAGTTTTCCCTTTAAAATACTGATAAAACAGATATACGGTCAGCCAAAAATCCAACATGACCCATGGGGTCAATGGATATAAGAACCGAGACACCATCACCTTCCATCAACAAACCTATATAATATACCATCAAGAAAAGAACAAATCTAAACAAATATATGATAAATTTATACCTTCCAACCGACTTAAACCTCACATAAAGACCATAAGGTAAGTGAAAAGAATTAAAAATCACTATACCCAAAAAATGTAAAGCCAAACATGACCTTAAGGATAAAAAGGAAGGTTCTATGTGTGGAAAATACAAAATAATAACTATGGATAACCCTCATGAACCCAATTTGAATGCCCCTAAAAAATAAAAAGTATTTCACTTGAGATATAGAATCAACGAGGATCTTGCTCATATGATACAAAATAATAGAATATCTATGAATGATCCACCACTAACAAGGTGAATGGAAACAACACATGAAGATATAAATATTTACTGAGGTTTATCTATAGTGTTTGAGCATTTTTATACTCAGTTGGGCATGACCAATGTGCCTAAGATCAGTAATGAATAATTAGTTGTATGCATGAACATTTATACTCATTTACATAAAAACATAATAAAATAGTTTTGATGCTAATTAAAATCCTAACGTTGTGAAAATGGAAAGTAGACAGTTGGTAAATGAACTATAGGCAATATCAACTAATGACCTATATTAGGAGGCTCCATACCTAATCCTTCCTGGTTTTACCTACTTCAAGAGAGCACAATGAAAATCCTAGGATGGTGATATGGAAATATTTTAGTCCATACCATCCAATATTGGGGTAGAAAAATATTACAACCCATCACACCCATGTGAACTTATAGAGTCAAGGAATAGGCCCATCCCATATGTAATGTGGAAGGTGCATAAAAATTTGGGACCTAAACCTATCCCATGGAATAGTAGAAGGGGGATACACATTCAAAGCACTATGATCTTATCACATCATTATTCTAAAATCTATGAAGTGTCTTATTTAATTATTTATGTATCAAGTATATGTGCACATATACACAACCTTTCTTTAATTTTTATTAACTATAAAAAATAGTCATGAATAGAAATAAATCAATCATAAAAACTATCATGCCCATCATACTATAAGGAGAAAACATGTTCTAATATAAACATTTACCATAGTGGTGACATAAAAAATTTAAAAATACAACAATCATAATAGGAATATCATACAAACCCATGGATATCAACTCATGTTAACATTAAAGTTTAAGAATATAATACCTATTATGCCTTAGGTTATGACATAAAATTTCCTCTAAAATATATAATACATAAACCATGATAATTTTTGATATAGTGTAAAGAAAAATTTCAATGTTTTACTTCCAAGATAATGTGAATCTAACTATTTCATGGATAACATCTTGATTTTGAGTAATTCATAAGTTATGTAAAGTATTGGTTATAACCAATACTTATTGTAATCCAAGTATGAATTATTTTAAACACAAGTTTTTGGTTTATGATTTTAGTTCATTAGGAAAGATTTAATTTAAAATAATTTTTATCATTTAAAACCTATTTAAGAAAAAAATACCTTAGGTGGGGTGAAACTTTAATTTGAGGAGAAGTATTAAACTTAATTTCAACTAATTAAAAGAATAAAAATTTAAATACACATTACATATTTACTTTAAAATCCAATTTTATAAAATAATAATATAATTATGTATTTTAAAAGATGAAAGTAGTTTTATACAAACATGACATGAATTTGAGACCAAAATTTTATCAAAACCACTTTATGTTGAGTATAATAAAAACACGTTAGAGTTTAAAACAAGGGGTTTTATTTAGAAAAAACTTCTGTGGTAAGGGATAGATTGGTATGAGAACCACCACTTCATTCAACCTTACTAACCCTGCAGTCATATCACCATTGATGCAACTCTTAACCGAAGTTAAGTTTGGATCCATGATTTATAAATTTTTATGATTAATATAGAATAAAAGGATTATTTCTGATACCCCATAGAAAATATTAAATTTTATAAATCCTTACAAACATAAGGAAATCATATTTAAACCTTGTGTCTAAAATATTTATCTTAATTTTAGAAAAAACCCCAACACAACCCATTAGGTTGGCATAAAAATAAAAAAAAGTGTCTATTGTGATTACCCATTGAAACAAGATGAATAATACTTTTCAAGTTATAAGGTATATAAAAGAATAAGGGAATATATGTGAATGAAAATACCCTTTTCAAGACATTATAATATCAATTTTCTCAAGTATCATATTAAAATAAATAATAAAATCTCATTCAAAAAATTTAATGGAATGGATCTAATAAGAAGTAAATACCAATCCAACCAATATATCAATAGTTGTTCTAAAACACTACTTAGAAGGATTTTATATTTTTATAAGAAAATAATATTAGAAAAAACATTCATTTATAATTTTGAAAATAATTGATTAAACACAATTTTTAATTTTGGAAAACCTCAACAAACATATTACATTAATAGACTAATAATTAACTAAAATTTATGAGAGCCATAACTTATCCACATGTTAGATTTAAACATCCCAAAATATCCTCAAGTAATCCCTTGGTTTTGGCATCATAAACCCACCTTGAATACGTCCTTTAATCAAGTGGAAAGATTATAGGAAAGAGAGGAGGAAGGAATTTTATGAGAGAATGATCTCTATGGAAAAGAGGAAATGAGTTTTAAAGGGAAGGAATATGGGGTTAAATGGTTTTAATAGTAATTGATCATTTTTCATAATTTTAGTTTAAAAAAATCTTGGGCCTACTAATAACCCATCAGGGGACCACTAGGTACCTGATGGAACCCCTAGACCAACCTGGTAACTACAAGGTCTACTGGGTACCCGGTGGACTCCCACCTCATACCTAGTGTCACCTACATGTGAAACCCCTCTTGGGAACCCCAAAACTCCTAGAAACACTTAGTAAATGATAAAAATTGATAAAAATTCCTCATAAACCCTCCTCAAACACTAAATATCAAATCTGAATACTTGAATGAAAAATTACTCCTCACTAGAACATTAAATTTAAAAATATCCCTACCCTTCCATCAATTAAATTTCCTTATATTTGACCAAAATTCAAGAAACTAGATCCTGGGATTTTATAATTATCCCTTACCACTATGGATTTGAGATAAATAAGGTCTGTAGTTATTACTTTGTGATTATTGGGGTATTCTACTTAGTATATATATTCTCACCCCTCATGTGCATTTTCCTTGCACATGTTGTGTATTATATAGATGAAAAATATTACAGTGGTGATCTCGGTGGGAATTTTATTGGAGGAGTAGAAACCAAGTGGAACCCAAAGAAGAAATTTATTGAAATAAATCATTTTTGGATATTTTCATTCCAGATATACCTTATGTTAGTTTATTTATATTGGATTTTCATTGAGTTTATTGGGATTATATTTTACCTCTTTACTTTATGGTTATAAAGTTGATACTCCCTTGTGGATCATAGTGTTCCACATGAATTTTTATATATTATAGTTGGTTATCTATCTAGTATTCCATTGTAACAATACTATGTGGGTATTGGTGGTTATGTTCAAGTAATTTAGGCCAAGAATTCCCATCTTGTGTGATAGTTTGACTTAGTTCTAGTAACCACACCGTGGACAATTGGAGGTGTGTTTGGCATGGAACACTAAACTTACTACTAGTATAGGTGGGACTATAGTGGGTTTAGTCATGCAGGAGTGGTATAATATCTAGGTTTGTATTAGTTATACTATTTAAAGTTAAGTGTGTGTGATGTTGGTTTGGTAACTTAGGGCATTATTGTCAAGGGTTTTTATAAGCATGTTTCAAGCTAGGAAACCAGCTCCCCAAATATAATTTAAAGACCATGATTTATCTTTTAAAACAGAGGATTCCACCATGAAGACAACCATATAGGATCCCAAGGAAGGGTTATGATGTACCCATTTTTGTAATCAAACCAATTTTAATTGACCAAATGAGTGACTAGGCCTTTATATAGAGGCATGAACATTAGATCACCCCACCGGGTGAATGGTGAGTAGTTTCTCTACCCATATTATAATGAGTGGAACCTATATTATCCTAGGTAGACATACCTCAACCTTTTGAGTAGTGGTTCATTATAATGGAAATTGATGAGGATGAACATAGGCTAAGTGTTATTTATATGTTTCAAAGATAGTGACCAATAAGGTTTTGAGGTAATCCTGACCCTCAAGAAGTGAATGCTTGGTTTGAGGAGGTGATCATGTGTTATTCCTTTTTGGATAACCTCTAATTAGATAGTAGTGATAAAATATATCCTTCTCCATAGAATAGTGAGTCACTAGTGGGATTTGATCATCCAAACCTATGATGATATGAATCCATCATGGATAGATTTTTAGCGCCGATTTTATATAAAGTACAACCCAACTAAGTTGAGATATGTATGTATAGAAAAAATTGTAGCTATAGTAGGGAACAATGTCACTTTTTAAGTACACATAGGTTCATTAATCTCATAAGGTACACCCACAATATGGTTCATGATATATTCATTCAATAATGGGAGTTTTATCATGGAATTCATAGAGTAAACCGAGGTAGGATTCATCCCATTTGTATTCCCACATATATAAGAGTTTTAGAGAGGTCCATGATGGTCATGAAATTTTTAGAAGAGGAGAAAAAAATTACTAGATCTAGTGATGGTTATCCAGAAATAAATTCATCAGTTAATATTGGATAATAGTAGACATTGGGGTCATGATATCAGAGGCATACTCATGTGTGGTTTCATACCTTGGGATCAAACACATATGAGTTATGCAGTGGACTGATCCATCCAAGAGACAAGATTTTCAATGCTTATAGATTATGAGGTCACTTGGTTTTTGACTTCATGACTCGATGTACAATATATGGAATTTGGGTGGTAGATGGACCTCTATTATATAGGTAGCGATATAATGAGGGAACTCACTGAGGAAGATAGGGTGGTCCTCAGGAAGGCTACTATGGAAGAGGATATGGTAGTGTATTAGGAGGTGGATAAAGGTGTACATCACTATAATCAAAATCCATCACCACCACCCCCATGAATCCCACACCATTTATAGAGATTCAACTAGATAAAGGTGATGAAAGTATACAACTAGGTAGAAATTTTTATTATTCGATGTATGATCTACTTCTACTATATATTAGCACCCGTACTCATAAATTATGGGGTGATCAATTCCTTTATTGAGAAGAAACTAGTTCAAGGATAGAAATCTTGGCAGATCCCCTTAGCCTAACCTATATGGATAGAGATTTTTACTAGAATAGATCACATTCTCACCCATATCTTTTGACGATGTGAGATAGCACTTAGTGAATAGAAGTTTTCTAAGGAACTCATGGTGGATGGGATGAATCCCTATTACATAATCCTTGGTATAGACTGGTTATCCTTATTCTATTCCTAGATAAACTGCTACCATTATAGAGTGATATGTTTTCAAGTGTATGGATTGAGGTTTTCATTCATGGATGAGTGAGACCTTCAATATAGATGAGAAAGGGATGTGCATGAGAAATTGTAGCTGATCACCCATCAGTTGGTGAGTTTGAATCTATGTTCTGTGGATAATTTAAATGATTAGCTCCTTGTTGTAGTTATGGACTACATGAATATTTTTCTTTAAGGATATTCCAGGACTGCCCCCTTATTGAGAGATAAATATTTCTATTTACCTACACCCTTGGACCAATATGATATCATATGAAAAATATCGGATGGTCCTTATCGATATTAGGGAGATAAAGGTGTTACTGGAGGACCTTATGTAGAAATATTTTATTAGAATTAGTGTGTCACCTTAGGCTACTCTAGTGTTATTAACTAAGAAGGAAAATGAGATCTTGATGATTTTTATTGACCATCACTACCTAAATTAGGTGAAAATAAAGAAAAAATATAATCTTTAAAGGATAAATGATATCTTTGACCAAATAAAATGGGTGAAGTGGTTCTTGAAAATCAATCATAGGTTTTACTATCATTAACTTTAGGTTCACGTGGTGGATATGTCAAAGATGATAATCTGATGTCTCTATGGACATGATGAGTTTATAGTGTTTCCCATTAGCATGATAAATTCCTTGGATGTGTTTGTGAGTATCATGAATGGATCTTTTATCCTTCTTGGTCCAATTAAAGGTGATATTAATTGATGATATCCTTTCTATTTGGTGTTTAAGGATGATAAAAAAAATCATCTAAGGAATATTGTATAATTTCATTAGGAGAACCTGCATTATGGTGAGGTCTTGAAGTGGAAGTTTTAGATATGAGAGGTTAAATTCTGGAGGAATTTTATATAATAGGGAGGAGTAGTTGTGGTTACAATAATTATCAAGGAAGTGAATTCTTGGGATTTAACCAAGAGTGTTTTTGAGATGCATTGATTTATTGGGTTATATGGATACTTCTAGATATATTTGGTGGACTTCAGAAGGATTGTGACTACCATGAATACCCTTATCTATAAAGGCAATCCATTTATATTTTATAATAAATGATATAGATATTTTGAGGAAATAAAGATAAGTTTTAAAAGTGATAATATCTTGAATTCTCTTGAGGAAGGATTCAAGCACATGGTGTTCTAGGATTCCTCTAGAGAAAGGATTGGATGTGTTCTAATGAAAAGTTAGGTAATGATTTATTATGGGTATGTATCTTTGATACCTCATGAATAGAACTATGTAACCCAGATTTAGAGCTTATAATATGACAAACCTTCTTTTATTACAAACTTAAACATGGTTTATTACATAAACCATTCACTTGATACAACATGGATGATGGAGAGGTATACTGTATTTGGGGATTAGGATCATTACATGACAACTTAAAACATTAAGTACAACATCTTTATTGAAAACTTCCTTTACATGGCCACTACATTCCCTCGTACTTAGCATTGAATGGGATAACCTAAGGACATGCATAAGAAAAGGGGTGAGCTAGAAATCACAGTAAGGGAATAAAGATGGAATACATAGGGAGTACAATAAATGTTAGACAATAGGAATATCAATAGAGCACAAGAGAAACATGAACATAAAGGCATGATAAAGCATGATAATCATAACATGGGAATGTGGTAACAACACTTAACCTGGAATTAGCATGAGCCAAGGCTCATTGCACATAGAGAATGAGTAAATCCTCATTGCACATGAAGCACGAGTAAACCCTCATTGAAATTTAATTATCATGAGTCAACACTAATTGCACATGATGTATCATAATACTATACTTTACCCAATGCATTGGAGCGCTATAAGGGCACACCCTTCTTAAACATTTCATTTCATGCATAAGTGTGCCACATAGATCATAAAACATGGATTCATAAAACATAATCATTTATTCCATGATAAAGTAATGTGGAATTCATACATGAAACTTTATAACTAATAAGTAAATGTGCATAAATGTGAATAAATGTGATGGAGAAATGGGCATGGTATTCACTGCACAATGACATTGGCTTAGAAAATCGGTGCACTTTCGGCAGCGTAACAGCGTGACATAAGAATTCATAAAAATGGTTGATGAGAGAGAAAGGGGTTAATCATCATATTTACATGTAATGGACAGTAATTAGGTCATATAGATACATGTCCCAACAATTGTAATGGAATTTAGATTCATGATACAAAATTTTTTCTTGAATGTAAAAGAGGAGAGAGAAGTTCCTTTCGAAATTTCGGCATAGTAACGTGTGTACATGGGAGGCATTTAATGAGAGAGAAATGGGTCTAACATAATTAAAACATAAAGAGGGAAGTATGAGGGAGGTGAGAAACTATACCCCAATATTCATAATTTAAATTAAAAGGGAAAAACAACTTAAAGAAAATTGGACAAAAATGAGAAAGGAAGAAAAAACCCTTACTTGGAAGTGTGCTTCCAAAGGCTTGAGAAAGGCTTGAGAGAGGCTTCTTGGGAGAATAGGAAACCTTGACAGAATTCTAGAGAGATTAGGGATGAGGTTGGACGAACTACAAAGGCTTTGAGTGAGGAGGAAGTGGGATCTTGGGTGGGTTTATATAGGAATGGTGAGGGAATTATTTATTATTTAGGTTTGGGACCCCTTATATAAAATTAATCCAAACCAAAAACCATCCCATGGTTTTTGCCCATGGTTTTTGGAAAAGGGAAGAGGAAAACAATATTTTATAAGTACAGAGTCCGAAATTCTTAAAATAATTGGGTTGCTTATGTGGAGGTGAGTCACACTCCCATGGAAAACAATTTAAAAAGACAAGATGTTTAATAATTCTTGAAGGGTCCATTAATAATTTGAAAAGTATGTCAAACAAACACAAAAGCACATTATTTTAATGTTAAAACATATATTTTCCGAAAATAAAGCTTATAGTATTTTATTACATCACTATTGGGTCATTATGATGTCATAAAATACATTATATATTTAAACAGTATTTAATTTTTACCCAAAACAATTGACTGTCTCAGAAAATTATGAAAAATTCACCGTTGGATAATTTTGACATCCTGATTCTAGAAATAACATTTATTTTATCTATATAATTTTATAAATATATTAATTTTCACTTTTAAATTAAGAACCGAACATTTATCGAAAATTCACAGGTTTTGACAAAAATGGCTTTGAAACCTTAATAAAAATTAAAATTGCATTCATAAAATTATAAGATCATTTATATTTAATAAAAATTAATTTAGTAATAATAATAATATTTTATTAAAATATTATTTAATTCAAAAATCTCTTAATTTAATAAAATATAATTCTTAATTAAATAACAACTAAAAACACTATTTATACTTTAAAAACTATTTACAACGTATCAATAATGACAAGAAAGTATATTCATCATTATATACAAAAATAATGTACATGAACATAGTACTAGAGATTTGTTACATAACCCCTTAAAACAGTCGCATAAGACCTAAGGGTAAGGTGTGCGATGGTGACAGACTCTTGGGGTGGCTCAGATAACATCGCTCGAGTGGTAATTTCTATCAACTTCCACTTTTACCGTAGAGGGTCACATTCGAGCTTGACATGATAAAGCTCAGCTTGGGTTTGGTCAAGAGTGAAGCCCAAAGACGCCAACTCTTTTCCGAGCTCCGACAAATGGGCTTCGTATGGAGAAATTCTACTAGATGAGGCCATCACTTCCTTTGTATGAGTAAATTGGGTTTGTTAAATCCCTATATTTATACTAATCATGTGATTACTGTTCAATGTCTATAAAAGCAATGGTCACAATTCTTAACATAAAACCAAAGAATTTGACATTTTATATAAAAATTTTACATAGAAAGACATTTAATTAGATCAAGAGGGATTTCCATTAATGAAACTTTGGGTCGTTACATATAATACTAGTATTTTCCTTGAAAACATAGAGGGATTAACTTCATAATTAGTGTTTTATAGTCCACATAGACCATAAGAGCCTCAGATAACATCTGTTCCCACATGGATCTTAACCTGAGGTACATGCATTGGCTTTAGTTCATAAATTTCTATTAATTTGAGATCATATATTTTATGGGAATGATTAACATAGTATCTAATTCTCTTAGATGGAAATCCCAAGCTTAGTTTGTAGAGGAGGAATACGAACAGTTGGTGATGATGGATTTTCCCTCTTTGGAAGAGGGAGAGGTGTCCTATATTCAATATATAGTGGTGTCCCATCTACTTCTATAGTGTGTGATAGAGGCCTAGTTAAGAGGTATTGATTTCAGGGTCTTTTATGACTAGATACCCTCAGGTAGTGCACCTGATTAATATTTTGAATATGGGAAGAACATCATCCTCTTTCCTGGATATGCAATGGTTCTAGTTACATTGTATAAGGAGGTGATGAGGGAGTTCATACTCCCCCATTTATAGGTACATCCAGCTATGAAAATATGTAACATGATCTAATGAATCATTTTTTGGATGATATGTAAGAATATGATAATTAATAGGTTTATTTCATAGTGCCTCACATATTAATAGGTGATGGCGGAGCATCACATTCTAGTGGGGATGGCCTAACCCAGGGAGGTTCAAGAGTGGAAGTGGGATGACATATCAATGAAATTCATGAATATAATTCCATTTTTACTTAAGGTTCATGATAAAATTTGGGTAATCATGGAATAATGAACCATGTTGGTCCACTTTCTCCCTATTTTGGGGTAGATTTTCAATGAAAATATTAGATCACATGTACATAAATGATATAATCTAGTTATATGGAGTATCATTGATGATAATTTTCAACAAAGATTCTTGATTATTGTCTTGGTTGTTTAAGAGATTGAAAGAGGAATTTAGGATGTAATTTCATTTTAGTACATCGTTCCACCCTCCGATGAATGGGTAGAATTGGAGAACCATTCAAATTTTGGAATTTATGATGAGGGATTGTGTGATTTATTTTTTCCCGAGCTAGGAGGATCAAACACCCTTAATGAAGTTCACATATATCAACATATATCACTCCACTAGTGGAATGAAACCTTTTAAGGCATTGTACAAGAGGCCCTACAAGTCATCCATGTGCTAGACATAGACTGGAGAGTCACACTAATGGAATTGTAGTTGGTGATATCCCTGATATAGAATGTACATATGATCTAGGATTGGATATGGATAACTCAGAGACCTCAAAAGTTTTACATGGACTTAAAATAGAGTAATTTGGAGTTAAAGTTGGAATATCATATTTTCTTGAAGATATCACCATGATTCTGATTATAGAGGTTTGTTTGAGGAGATAAACTATCCCCATGGTTCATCAAACCTTTCCAGATCCTACATAGGGTAGGTGAAGTTTCTTATCACATAACATTACCCCCATAGTTAAACCTGGTTCACTACATCCTCTATGGGTTACAACTAAGGAGGTATGTTCATTGTCTATTTCATTTCATCAACTAAGGAGAGTTGAATATTGAGTATGATTCAACCTTTGTGAAGTACCCTATATAAATTGAGGATTATTTGGAGAGGACCCTTAAAGGCTAAGGAATTATTCTGGTTCATGTGTTGTTGCAACATGGAAACCTCTAGGAGAGCTTGTGGGATTATGAGAGTCATATATAGGTTTAGTACCCTCAAATTTTGAGTAGTTTGTTCTTTTTTGGGAGAAAACCCTTTAACAGCAGAGGGGATGTAGGGACCATGATTTTTTTATTTCAAACATTTATAATATTTATAATAATATTTTTGAGGTTGTTTATCAAGTAATTTTAGATTTTTGAGAATTATAAAGGATACAAAACAATATATTAAAAATAATATTTTTTAGTTCATGCACATGATTTTGATGGATCGATTATATCTTATAAATATAGCATCATATGGGGATTCTGACACTACCATTTCATGACACCCCAAACCTAAACTCTCAAATCCAGTTCTCATAAACACATACATTAAATTACTTGTTTGATACGAGCAATAAAATCCTGGATAAACCAAACTTAATTACAAAATAAAAAATGATTATTTAATCTCTTATATCTGAATGATCCTTTTAGGTTTATAGATTTATAGGATTATGATATACCATAAATTGATAAGTCTTATGTTCTTTATATCTAATTGAGAATTCTCCAATTATATGTGAACCTTATTAATTGATGAAAAGAATTCAATGTATCCCAGACATTATTTCACACATGATATCCTTTGAAACATGTCACTTACACTAATTTTCTCCATAACCCAAGGAAATATAATAAAATATGGTTTAAGATCAAATTCTTAGTAAGGGAAACATATAAATGAAACAATCATGGCATAAACATGACATAAATATTATGGAAGGAATAGTTAAAAACAAAAATAAATAATAAAATTGAAACTGGGAGAATTCTATAGTCTTTAAAGTAGATAAAAACATGGATATCAAAAATATTTATCTCATACTGATGGAATTCATAACATCAGACATCAAAAACCAGCT
Organism: Viscum album; assembly: GCA_963277665.1. Classification (NCBI taxonomy): domain Eukaryota; kingdom Viridiplantae; phylum Streptophyta; class Magnoliopsida; order Santalales; family Viscaceae; genus Viscum; species Viscum album. Next base: position 885,388,049 of record OY728146.1, on the reverse strand, counting down.
GTTAAGATCTTGTTCCAAGACACTTTACGTGTCATTGATACTGTAATCGAGACATCCTGCTATTAAGGTTTTGTGCCAAGAAAATTTTCTATTATGGGAAGATACATACACCAAAACACAAACTATTTTATCTCATGATACTTTTTGATTCATTGAGGGGATATATAATGTCAGGCCCCACCCATTACTTGTTTAAGTCCAACACAATCACCATAATAGAAAATGAAAAAAATACACAATCAACCTTTCCAATAATCGTCTATATTAAAATAAAAAATCAAGTGTGTCAATAATTTTCTATATTTTATTAAAAGGAATAACCTGATCATAACCCATCTAGAGGAAGATGGTGGATGGTTATATAATACACAATCAACTTGACAAATATAATCTGATTAGAATGAAAATATTTTCCATATTTCAATAGAATATCATACTTTCTAGGTGAACATAATCCAATATAGGTTATATAAAATGTGATTTCACACCTTATATAAAAAGGGTATGTGACTATATAAATCTTGAATGTTACGATCATAATCCATTCAGAGAAATAAAGTAGATGGTTTTAAAATAATATATCCCAAGAAATAAGAAATATATATCAAAGGTTTTATGTGGTAAGAACGTATATCCAAAGAAAAAAATGAGATAATAACACATAATACAATAAAAGGGTATAATGTATCCAAATTATATGAAATAAATTCAATTAAAATCTATAACTAAATTAATGAAAACTGAGTTACCAAAAATCCTCACTATTAGGGAAACATCAACATTGAGACCAAGAGGTTTTGAGGTGTTTGAAAGAAGTTGGAATATATTAAGAAGAGTTTTATTTGGGTTGATGACGGTTTTATCAAAGTGTTTACTTTTTTTTATAATATAAATCACTTTACAATATTGATATTTCCTATAAATGTGATATAATAGATTTCAATGACTTGAGTTCATTAGATAGACATTATCGATCTAATGCAATCGGCCTGATTTTTATGATTAATGATTATCCTATCTTTCTTAAAAGTTATATTTAATAAAATGTTTAGTTAATTGAAAAATATATAAATGAGTTACTTTTCTTAAAGTAACTAACATCTTGAGTACTAAAAGATCTCATGATTTTAGCTTAGACCAAAATGGGGAGAATAATCTTCATTTTTACAGATTTCATGCTATAAAGAACTATGGAGTTCACCTAATTATGGGGTTGTATGACGTTTACCAGAATGATGTTACTAGTCAAAGGTGTGGGTGTATTGATGGTTCTGAGTGCAGTGGAAGTATGTAGAGGCAGGAGATATATTAGAGTCTCTTTTAATAATCATTGCCCGAAACCAATAGTGAGGATCTTGCATGTAAAATTTATAATTAGTTTAATTACTATTTGAATAAATAAATACCCAGGATTAGGAACTTTATTCATTGCTGAGTGTTGATCATCCAAAAAGACCCTTTCATATCACCTTTTTTTCACTGTGATCATCCAAGGATAGAATCCCTCTAGCAGTAATCCACACGTGCTCCTATGATCTCCAAGAAACACTACTCGATATCCAAGTGCTAGCACAATGAGTCAAATGTCATGAATTTTCAGTTCTTGATCGCTCATTCTTAGGTATTGAAGAAATATCTCTTGCACTTCTTGTTCTTTAGAGGGGGAGATATAGAGGAGTTGATAGATAATTCACAGTGTTTAATAATTATATATTCTCAATTTTTGGATGCTCTATGCAATAGACATAGTCGTATGTTTACAAAGTTAGGATTTAAGTTAAAATATTATTTAATTTCATACCGGCCATTAAATAACATTTATTACCTTTAATAAACCCCATTCCAGATAATAATAATTATATTATTATTATTTTATGGCACACGACAACTTGTGCAATAACAAATATTATGTACCAGTCTTGTTAATTAGTATTTTTCATCAAGATCAGTCTTGATCCATTCAAACTCCTCTAGAATTTATTGAACAATAGAATAAATATCTTATTCATAAATTAATATTTTATTCACAATCTAGTGAATAAATATATATTAAACAATTGAATAAATAAAATAAATATTTTATTTCACAAGTTGAAAAATAAATATTTATTTAATTCATAAAATCAATATAAATTGAATAAAATTAATCCTTGGACTTGAGAGTAATATTTATTCTATTAATGAAACTCAAATAGAATTTAATTGAGATCAATGGAAACACTTTGTGTGTGACTCTCTAGAATTATTTATCATTGGAATTATGTGGGCTTTCCTAAATTCCATTATTACTATATAGAAACAGATCAAGGAACCCAAGAGACATAACTTAATGTCACAATATCGACAACCACATACAAATTCTCACTCTCCAATATAATCCATTTTTTACCATATATCTTCAAGTAGGTTGAATAACCTTGTTAGAAACCTATATGCTCAATATGTATTTCTTTGACTACCTAAAAGAAACACATCATTACAATATGGGCATAGAATTTAATGAGATAGTTATATTACAATCAAAGGTTCATTATATCAGCTTCCATAAAGATGGAAGGGAAACATCCTTCCTCAACTTATTCATTAATGACATGTCACTCGTGATGCACCCAATGTATCCAACTTATCCATAAACTATTATCATAATGGTTTAAAAAATATATCTAAGTATTCAAGTTTTAATATTCATTAATAACAATCTTAAAGTATAAGGTGTGATGCTCATAGATAAGAATATATGATGAAACCAAAACATGTGAAATTCCAACTGGTGGGTTTGTTCTCATAATCTCCCATCGTGGAGATTACTATGTGTGAACTTCATGAGAATAATCCTCATATTCTTAAGATTACTCTCATCGGATAGTCTATGTACTATGTTTCCCATCACAGTGAGTTACCCAACCATATAACATTATTTGAGAATATCATCATAGCATATTAAGGTTCTCATCATAGTGGGAAACTGCTATGACCTTATCAATGTGACATATACTCTATGAAATTATTATATTAGAGTCATATAGAACAATAACAAATATGTAATAACAAGTTTTATTAATATTAAATACATTGAATATACATGTAATCAAAGTAATAATAGTTGGTCCTTGGAAACCAACTCCAAAAAACTCCCACTTGGACTAGATCCAACCACCTACTACCTTTAGTATGCTAGACCCCACATTATTGTCATGTTTATATTTATTCAAGGATTTAGTCAAGGGGTCTACCATGTTTTCTTCCATGTAAATACTTCTCAGTTCAACTTCACCTCTCCGAGAAAAATTCCTCAAGAGATGATACTTCTGAATTATGTGTTTCGCCTATTGATGTGAACTTGGATCTTTTGTAAGAGTGACCACTATAGTATTTATCACAATATAGCATGATAAAATCTTTACATATAGATACCACCTCAAGATCTTTGATGAATTTGTGCATCCATACTTCTTTTTTAACTTCCATAGAATCCATTATATACTCAGAATATTTTATAGAATCTGCAACCACAACCTTCTTTGAGCTTTTTCAGCTCACATAACCACCATTCAAAGTGAAGATGTGTCCAGTTTGTGACTTAATGTCATCTTTATCATTTTAGAAACTAGCATATTCATATCCTCTATTTACTAGTTCCTCATTTACCCCATAAACCAGGAACATATCTTTAGTATGCTTTAGATACTTAAGAATAGTCTTGACTGCCATCCAATGCTAGTCACTTGGATCATCTTGATATCTTCCTACTAAACTTAATCCATAGGCAACATATAACATAGTACATAGTATAACATACATGAATAACCCAATAACTGATGAGTGTGGAATCCTTTTGATTCTGTTTATTTTATCATGTGTTTAAGGACACATTTTCCTAGAAAGATGATTTCCTTGCGATGATGAAAAAAATTCCCCCTTGGATTTTTCCTTACCGAATATTTTCAGTATCTGGTCAATGTATGTACTTTAACTTAGGTCGAGAAACCTCTTGGATATGCCATGATGGATCTTGATCCCAATAATATATGATGCCTCTACCAAAAAATTCATAGAGAAAAATTTATTCAACCATGCCTTAACAGACTGTAAGCATGGTATATCATTTTAAATGAGTAATATATCATCAATATATATTATTAAGAAAATTAATACACTCCAAAAAAACTGTTTATATATACATATCTCACATTCGTTTTTTATGATACCAAATTTTTTTATGGCCTCATCAAAACAAATGTTCCAGGACCTAGATACTTTTAATAATCCATAAAGGGATCTTTTAAACTTTCTACCTTTTTGGCATCCTTTGGAGTCAAGAAACCTTCAGGCCATGTCATATAGTTGTCTTGTTAAAGTTTCCCATTAAGGAAGGCTATTTTTACATCCATTTTATAATTCTCATAATCATGGAATTCTATAATATAAATCATAATTTTGTAGGATTTCAGTATTGAAACTAGTGAAAGGGTTTCGTTATAGTCAATGAATTAATGTTGTTTAAACCTGTTTGTAACAAGTCCCACCTTATAGGCAATGAATTTTCCTTCCATACCCAATTTATTCTTTAACGAAAATTTTCAACCAATAATATTTAAATTTGAGGGAGGGTCTACCAAAATATAGACTTGGTTCTGGTACATGGAATCCATTTCAGAATTCATGGATTCTTTCCACTTGGAAATATCTGAACAACTTACTGCTTCCTTTTATGATAGAGGATAATTATTATCAACTAATAATGAGTCACCATCCTTTGAAACTAGAAAACCACATCATTATGGTTCTATAACATCTATAGTACTCCTACGTAGTAATTTTTTTCTCTGGAACAATTTCTTCTTCCATGGGGATTTTTGGAATTTTTTCCTGTTCCAACTCTTTTGTATCTTAATTCTATAATTCATCGAAGTCTATCTCACTTACACTATCTATTTTAGAGATAATATCCTTCTCAAGAAATGTGGGTTGTCTTTCAACCACAACCTTTTTTTGAAGGATTGTATAGGCAATGTCCTTTTGTTTCTTTGGGATATCCTATAAAGATATACTTGGTGACTTAAGGTGAATTCTTGTTACCTAAAGAGGCCTCAAAAAATGGTTCGCAACCCCAAAAATGAAAGTAAGATAACATATGTTTCTTTCCATTAAATAATTGGTATGGTATACTATCTATTTCTTTAGTTGGCACTTAGTTTAGTTTTTTTAAAAAGGTTGTGGGTCAAACTCTCTATATTGAAACCAAAAAGAGACCCATTTTAATAGACAAGGGTGAAATGGGAACCCAAAACATGATGGGAGAAAATCCTTAAGAAAAAATGAACAAAAATTCCAACAAGGTGCGGTTCATCCTTTCACTTACACCATTCCACTGAGGTGTATAAGGAGGAGTGAGTTGAGTTAAAATCATGAACTCTCATAAATAATCAATGAAGTATTGATTAAGATATTCTCTACTATGGTCTAAGGAAAATTTCTTAATATTATTACCAAGATGGTTAAAAACATCATTCTTGTATTCCTTGAATTTATCAAAATAATTTGACATATACCTCATTTTGTTGACATATCAATATCTACTAAAATTATTAGTAAAATATATGAAGTATGAGTACCCACCCTTTTCTTCAATAGGAAATGTTCCATACACATCATTATGAACTAATTGTAGAATCTCTTTATCCCTTTAACCTTTCCCACTAATTGGGGATTTGATCATTTTACCTTATAAACATGCATGATATACACTAAGTGGTTTTAGTTCAAAATAATCTCAATATCCATATTTATGTAATTTAGTCAAGCACTTTTCATTTACATGACCTATTCGGTGATTCCAAAGTTGGGTGTTGTATGGGTCATGTGAAGTAACTTAGTTATCTATTTCCATTATTTGGTCTGTGTAATCCAACACATAAATACCGTTATTTAAATATGACTTACCATTCAAAATTCTATCTTTATAAAAGAGTTAAAATTTATTCCAAAATTTGAGAATAAATCAATCTGTATCAAGTCTGGATATAAAAATAATCTTTTTGGTAACTGAGTAAACATAATAAAAACCTTTTAAAACTAAGATCATTCAAGTCAGCAATGTGAGTTTGTAGTCCCCAATAGCCATAACAACAAGTTTAGCTCCATTGGATGATATAATATCTACCTCTACTCATTAAATCTTTCAGACTCTACTTGGTTCCTATATTTGAATACATATGTTATCACTGAAAGCATTATCTAATACCCAATTTGTAGAAAAAGATAAATTAAACTCGATAACAAATGCACCTGCTGTTTCCCCTTGGTTCTTTGGATGGGTGTAGTTTTTCTTCTAGTGGATCTTCTTTCCACATTTAAAATAGACCACATCCTATTCCCCTTGCTTTCCACTTTATCATCCTCTTATTGGAAGAGAGTGAATAAGATTTGGGCTTAAAGATATTTGCTTTTCCCTTTTCATTTTTTCACCATAAGGATGGAATGTTTTAATACTTCATATCCTTTTCTACTTGGTGAATAAGGTTAAGAATATTTGTAATATACTCCTTAATTTTATTCATATTAAAATTCACAAAAAATATGAAGAAGATCTGAGGTAGTGATGCGAGAATGAGGTCAGTGCCCAATTATTCAAGGAGTTTAAACCCTTGGACCTCTAAGTGCTCAATGTGGTTAATGAGATTGACTATGTGAGGCCCATTTGGGGTACCCTCTCCAAGATTTCTTTGAAATAGTGTCTTGGAAATATCAAACCATTCCTTTCCAGCTCCCTCACGGTAAAGACCACGGAGGTGCTCATGCATGCCATACACATCCATATTTTCATGAGACTTCACCAGTTCACTAGAGATTGAAGAAAGTATCAAAAAATTGAACATAGACTGTGTCAATAAACTATTTTTATAAATTGAGAACTCTTTATCACTCACAAATTTATTATGTGGATTAAGCATTGAGGATTATAGCATGTAAAATTTATGTTCATGGTGTAGCACAACCTGAAGACGTCTAAATCACTCCTGGAAGTTACTGCTGGTTAGGAGGTTATCTTTCCCCAATATTGGTCATTGGGATAGTGTGCATGATGAATATTTAATTTTATTCTACAATTAAAAATATAATATTATTAGTACTTTTCTTGGTTACAAAATAAGTGAGTTATAATAAATTAAATGTTTGTTTATTTATTTTTTAAATCTACCACTATTTTATCAAGTCTCTATAGCCCCCACCATTTAACTTGGAGTGTATAGTTTATTTAAAATTATAGTGGGAAGGATCCCCATCACATTTATTAATGATCTATAATTTGTCCATAAAACCACAATAAAGTAATTAGGATGGTGGTTTTTCCAACTACAAACTTACAACTCCTTGACCCGTTGAGTGGATTCCTCTATCCTAAAATCTTGACTTGGATTTCCTCAATACTTGCCTCCAAATTGATATTGAATATAATTTTTACATTAAAGTCAATAAAATTTGGGTTATGTCAACCCAAAACTCTCATGAGAACTCCTTGATAAAAATTAAGTGTCCAGACTTTGGCCATGTACTACCCTTAGTTCTATGGTTTCATTCCCTATCAAGTAATGGAAGGCTCAGTCTGACTTGATATTTAATTGATGGATTTTAATTTATTATGAATAAATTTTATCCTATTTTATCCTTTACATGTCTTGTTAATATTAAGTGGATATTACTTAATTAATTAACCATGTTGGATAAAATATATACGCATAATTCATTTATTTAATTTTCATCTTTTCACATTAATTCATTTATTTATGTAATCTAGAACTTGCATCCATAAAATAAATAATTTCATAGAAAGAAATAAATAAATAATTAAATTACCTGTTAATGAGATTTATCTAACAGTTGATTTAATGAGCATACATTAAATCAGCCTTTGACCTAGGGGAAATAACTCCTATTACCGGTCTAGGCATGAGTTACATCATTCCACATATTTATCACTTAGGTTGGAATCATTGTGGTTCTATCTTGAACCATCTCCACGTACCTTGGGATGCTCCATTAATTAAAAATATTTATTACTCACATAAAGGTGATGAGAACTAAAGGATTGGTTAGATGGTATTATATAAATATCATTAGATACTCAAGTCCCACATAATAATATAGGAAGGGATGACTCACATACCATCATTTAATTTAATATTAAATAATTAAAAACTCATCAAATAAATTAAATTAAAACATCCAACACATAAATAGGTATTGGTGAAGCTCCTGAACAACCATATATGCAATAAATACACACAATTAAATGGATATCATTCATTTTTTATTCATTATTTTATTATTTAAGATTAACACACTTATATTAATTAATTAATTAATTAATTCAATTTCATATTAATGATCATCAGATATTATTTGGAGATACCCATAATTAATGAAATTCATGTAAAATAAATGATAGAACCAATAATGAAATATTAATTAAAATAAATTAATTGAGGATTTAGAATTATTTAAAACCATTATTAATTTGTCAAACACATAACGGTGTTCCAATAAATAAAATAAGTGTTTAGTGCTGCAGTTTTCAAATTTAATTTAATTTTTATTTTTTCCATTAATGGGAGACTAAATAGTGTGTACATGAAGCTACACACCATATACTCCAGTTTACTTATATCTAAGTCACATGCCTGGGGCTTTATTGTGTTTTTTTTCGAACTACATGGTTTGTACATACCAATCACACACCATGTATCTACTTTTTCGTGTGTCAAGTTGGCCCGATCAACACGTGATGTGCAATAAAATAACTATTTTTAATTAATTTCTCAATGCATTTAGATACAATGTGCATGGGTATATAGTGTGTGATCCGACCACAAGCTGGGTAACCCAGTTTTATCTGCCAGAAATTTTCCACTTCGTGATAGAATCTCTTGTCATTCTTCAGTTGTTCCTAAACCTTTATGAAAATAAAACACTGAACTAACATGATTAATATGTCGATAAAATGTTAATTTAAAGTAAATTAAATAATGAATAACTGGAAATAAAAATCTATCCAAAATTGTGCATAGATCAACAATTAAATAAATAATTATAAATTTAAACATGACTACTCTAATAACACTTGATGGTTTCAGGAACAATGATAGCTTGTAGAGGTGGGAGATATATTAATGTTTCTTTTAATAATCGTTACCTGAAACCAATATTGAGGAACATTCACGTCAAATTTATAATTTATTTATTTAATATTTGAAGAAATAAATATCTGGGCTTATGAACTTTCTTCATCGGTGAATGTTGATCATCCAAAAATACCCTTTAAAATTAATTTTGTTGTGCTGTGAGGATCCAAGGATAGAATCCATCTAGCGGTGATCCACACATGCTCCTAGGATCTCTAAGAAACACTACTCGATCTTAAGGTGCTAACGTAGTGGGTCAAACAACTTGCATTGTTTTTTGGTGCACGCCAACTTGCGCAAATAGAATAAATTTTTTATTTATAATCAAGTGAATAAATATTTATTAAAATATTCAATAAATAAAATAATTTTTTTTATTTTATGCGATCAAAATAACTTCAATAAAAGTATTCCTCATATTATTTTTCATTGGAATTAGGCAGGCCTTACTGAATTCTAAGATTACTATCTAGAAATGAGTTAAGGTACCTAAGAGAATGAGCTTAATGTTAAAACATTGAAAATCACATACAAACTGTCACTATGTGATATAATCCCTTTGTCATCATATCCCATCAAGAAGGTCACAAAACTATGTTACAAACCAATATGATCAATATTGCTTTCTTTGACTATCTGAAATAAACATGTCTTTACACCATTTTCATGGAATTTAATGTGATGGTTCTATTACAATCAAAGGGATAAGATATCAACTTCCATAAAGATGGAAGGGACAAATCCTTCTTTGACTTATTTGTTAATGACATGTCATTTGTGACACACCCATTTTATCCAACTTCACCATAAACTGTTATCGTTACAGTTTATGAAATACATTTAAGTACGTGATTAGTAACATGCATTAATATTAATCTTAAATTTTAAGGACCATCACACATTCTCATAGATAGGAATATCCAATAACAGAAAAACATGTATAATTCCTTATGAAGAGTCTATTATACTAATATCCCATCTTGGAGATTACCAAGTGAAAACTTTATGATAAGAAGACTCATCTTATTACGAGTACTTTAACCTTACAGTCTATTTACTATGTGTCCGATCATAGTACATTATCCAACTACATAACATTATTTGAGAATATTGTCATAGCACATCGAGGTTCTCATTATAGTGGGGAACTGCTATGACCTTATCAATGTGATTTATACTCTAAGAAATTGTTACATTAGAGTCATGAAAAACAATAAAAAAATTGTAATAAGAAGTTTTATTAATATTCAATACATCAAATATACATTTAATCAAAGTAAAAACAATTGGTACTAGGAAAAAAACTCTAACATATACAAATTTCAAATTTCAATGTTATAAATTTTCATGTTTCTAAGTTTGAAGGTTATAAAGTTTTTATGTATCAAGTTTATGGAGTGTTATAGATCAATCATTTGTGAAGATTTCCAATCATAGGAAAGTTATCAAAGTACAAAGCAAAGTCACTAGGTAATGTCATTAGAGGATGACCATCAGATACTCTCTCCCAATTTCATCAGTATAAGTATATCGAATGAATGATTTTAATAGTTAAAGGATGTTGAATTATGTACAATGAATATAAGATGGAAATATGTGAGGTTGTGATGTGAATTTGTTATAGGTTGATATGATGGATGAATCTACATCATCAAAAATATTGGTTTTGTTGAATTCATTAGAAAAATGTTTCTGCATAAAGTTCATTGGTTAGAGCATGGAGTTTGAAGGAAATGGTTGAAGTGTTATGATGAAATTAATCAGATGATGTAAGTTTTTTTGTAGAAGAATTATGAGACTCTCCTATGATGTTTTTATAGAACACATTTTTCGGAAGTGTTGCTATGTAGTTTCATCAGAATAATGAGTGGTAGAAAGTTATATCAGTTTAAAAAAATTTATGAAGCTTTAATAGGGTACCAAATGTGATGATGCTATGATGATCGTTCAATGTTCCAAATATAATTAAGGAAAGATCCATGATTCTTCTCAAGTCTTAATGAAATATGAGGAATAATATTACCTATTATTATTAAGGAGAGCCCTTATCTTTTAGGATAATTTAATGTGTTCAATGGTAGAAAGTTTCCAAGAAGTACACTCAAAATTTTTGAATGGGAAAGTTGAAATAAAGTTCATGAGTTTACCTAGAAATTCATATTTTCTTAGAATATACCAAGAAAGTTCCGGACCGAGCATACTCGATCCTATAAAATTTATTGAAAATAAAAATGCATAAGTTAAAAATAGAGTTGTGATACAAAATTACCACCAAAAAAGGGAAATGACAAATTATAGTCATCCAAACAGCATATGGTCCAAAGACCTACACAAAATAAAGACATAAAATCTCACCTTTCAGCCCATCCATCATGATCCACTTGCACCACATGATTCAAAAGTCAATAAGAGAAAAATTATAAAGTGGAATTGGTATAATGAATACTGGATGAAGTCTCCCATTAGTTGGTATTAGATGGATGGTGTGCAGAAGAAACTAGATGAAGAGGGTAAATAGAATCAGATGAATAGTATAAACATGCATCAATTTAATGATTCCATATGATGTTACATATCATGTGGTATCATATGAACAATATGTTGGGGTGATTGAATGAACAATTCATAAGAAGTGGTATTTGTTTTCAGATGGAATTAGAATGATTTTACGGACTGGATGACTGGATGAATCATACCAGATAAACAAGTGATTGAATATAAATATTAATATAGAAGTAAAAGGAGGTGTTCTTTATCACTATTATTTAGGAAAGTGAAAAGGAAGAATAATTACTTTCAAGAAGGGATAGTGTGAAGAAAGTTCAAACAAAATAATGCCAAAATACTATAGCCCATTAATGAATGTTATTTTAGTTATTATGAAAACATTGTTATATAATTTCTTTATGCGATGTGAACATGGAGTATCAATAGAATATAGTTCAATTAAAGTGTAAGGATACATCCTACTTCCTATTACCACTTTCAAAGGATTTTTTTCTATTATTTTGCGCGATATTAAATTATTTCGAAGCCGTACCAAGGACTACCTACTCTAGTTGAGTATTGAACCTTGTAAATTCCTATGTTCTTATGGTTGTGCATGTTTTATTCCTTTTAACTATATTTATATATCTCTAACATGGGGTGAGGGTTTTTTCTTAGGTAAGAAAACCTAAAAATAGAATATCATCGATTCACCCCCTCTTAGTGATCGCACATTTCCTAATTAGATCTTTCCAATTAAATCACTAGAAACATGAATAAATGGACATGATTTGGATATTAAATCCCATTAAATACAAGAAAAACAACATTAATTATATATTAAATCAAAATAACACCATACAAAGGGGACACAATGCATAAAATTTATTATGTCTCAAAGAGTGACAATTGAGACAAAGAAAATCCTTACGACATAGAAACTTTCAAGTCAAAACACCTTGAAAGATATGTAGTTTAATTAGACTTAAAATAATATGATGAAAAGATAATTTTTGATATGATATCTCATTTTGTAGTATTCACAACTTGAAAATGAAAATAGGTGCATAAATATAATACTTTTATCAATGAAGAAAAATTGAGATGAAAACCCTGGCCTCTAGTCATGACTTCCATGAACGTATTTTAAACTCCCATAAAAATTTATATATTAATAAATTAATTTATAACCTAAATAATATATATTTTCATTCATAATCTTCCTAAAATTTCATTCACTACATGAATTTCTCCGATTTTCCACATCGGGTGTTTATAGCTTTGAACGTTTGTTCTAGTTTCATAATAGTAGTGTTTATATTTATTCTTCTTTCAGAGTTATTTATTAACAGATCATCTAATATACTATAATATATTTTCCAAGATATTTTATTAATTTATAATTTAATTTCCTTTCATTTTTTTATGAGCAATGATTTTGAAATTGGTGACGATCATGTTTTAATGATTGTTAACAAATTAATGGTGTTTTCTTAATTAATGAGTTAAATGTTTATTTAACCTTAACAAAAAAATGTAACATTATGTATATATTTATATCACATGACACCATTAAATAATTACTCATATCCATCCATGATATAAATTTATAGTATTGTTTTATTAGGTAGCCAGACCAACCCAAACATGAACATACAATCCCTCTTCTCATCCTAGTCTTCCTCTCATATGAAAAGATATATAAATTCCTTAGAATGACTTTCCTTCAAACAAAAAAAATATAATGAAACTATGAAAAATTTAAATAAATTGGTAAAGGATTATTTGGATGAAGTGATAAAGAGAACTAAAAGAGAAAAAACAAGAAACATACATCCATGTGACCATATGTCACCATAAAACTGCAACCAAATCAATGCTAAATGAGTGGGCAAAAGAAGGAAAAAAACTGAAACTAAAATGATAATGATTGTGAGAAATTAACCTTAGCAGGAATCCCAAAATAAATCACACCGTAAGGACAAGGAATTAAATTAAGCATCCTTTTTTTGTTATTTTAAAATACTTTATGAAAAGTATGTTCTTTTTTATTTAATTAATAATAATCACAAGACATTGATTTTTTATAAACCATTATTATTCTTTTCATTATATAAAAATAGTCACTAATAAAAAAAATTATAAACCAATAACCATTTCAATTAAAATACCTAATTTAAAACTACCTTTTAAAAAATCTCTAAGAATATGATTTTCAATGATATTTAAAGTAACCATTTTAGTAAAGTAGGAAACCATTGTATAAAATGTAACCATGATTAAATGAAACACATGAAGACAAGTATAAAATCGTCAAAGAAGACATGGGAACCTAAAAGCCTGGGGGACAAAGTTAGGACACAACTATACAACCACAAAATAAGACCGGCGCTAGATAACACCCAACCTATCAAAACACCTGGTATTACCATCACTGGTCTCACTAAGGGGCACAACCCCACAAGAAAAACATAGTCTATCTTAGGGACACTAGTCAAAGAATAATAATAAACTAGTGAAACATGTGTACATATAATTCCCACCTAAATAATATTGGCTTTCCATGACACATAAATGGAGGTGAGTATTTTAATACTACTGTGTATATACATATACCATATATTTTGTAATTAAAACAACATCTCAATTCCTTAGTTGAAAAATACCATTAAAGAACATATCCTTTTAATAATAAATACATATAAGAAATACATAACCCCTACCCCACTAAATATATTAAACTCATCACATCTTAACAATCATTCATTTTTCATAATTTAGGAGGAATTCCTTAAAAGGGGTTTTAAATTCCCAAATAAAATGTTCAAGGGTTCTAACTAGATCTTATACCTTATTTTAATAATCCTTTAAAACTGTTTTAAATTTAAACCTAAGTGTCTCATTTTAAACCCCAAGATTAACCCATTCTTATTCCCATATACACACCTGTGAATTCCGAAATTCACATATTCTCATGTGAATTTGTAAAAATTTATTTATATATATTTTTCCCTGGGTATATGTAGATGAAACTAACATCAAGATAGAAAATTTAAAAACCCATGAATTTGATAATCCATTTTTAAAATAAGTGATAACTACACTTTTAAATCCAAAATATATTTTAAAATAGTAAAATTATTAATTAAAATCTATTGAGTCATTTACAAAACAAGTGATGTGAAAGGCTGATTCTAGATAAATTTTAAATCATAGGTTTTAGAAGAAAAGGTCCCACAATTAATTAAAAAGAAGAAAAACTTGGTTTCATCTTTAATAAAAATTATAATTATGATAAAATAAATTAATTGGAATTAACACATGAATTAAAGTTGTAAAGCAGTAAATGTAATAAAATTTAAAGACCCAAAACAAGGATCAACCTACTTGAAACTCACTGCCTTTGATAACAGAGGTTCTATTCCACTTCAAGAGGGACAAATACACCCTATAGGATAGGGAGGAATCAAAAAATCATTAAATTTAAAATTAAATTGAAATAAAATTTATGGAATAACAAAAACCCTACCTTGAATCGATGACATACTCAATGTCTTCAAAAACCGTAGCTAGAATCAGCCTAAATTAGGTCTTATGAACTATAAACACTAAGAATCAGCCAAAGGAAACCCCCCCAAATCAGGTTAGGGTTTGGTAATGGGTTGTGAAAAGTGAGGTATAATATAAATATTAGTTTAAAAATAAGTAAAAAGGTAAATGAGACCTTACCAATAATAACACACATGAAATCATGAGAGAAAATGGATAGAATCCATGGAAATAGAAGAAGAGGAGGCATGATCAAGAGATATCCCTAAGCTGGTGAATAATGTGAACAATAAGGGAGGTGGTTGGATCAACCTAGGTAAAATGATGTAGGGTAAAAAAGTTAAAACTAAAAATTTTAACTCCTGGACACTACACACAGTTTGGCCACATGATTGGACAAATCTTGTTCCAATCATACTGCCACTACTGGAAGTTCTGGGAAACCTTTCATATGTTGTCCACATGGTTAGTGAAACCATGTGAAAACCATTCATTTTTTTATTTCAAATAATATATGCATTCACATGGTCTTCACATGATTTCCACTGACCGTTTGATTGTAAAAAATTCTAAAAATCCAAAATTAAAATTAGTTCAACTCAGAATTTGAGAGATGTTTAAGAATAATTAAATAAATAAAATAAAAAGGGAAATTTTAGGGTCAACAAGTGACAAAAACAAATCTAGGTGAATGATATATCACTAATTCAACATTAAGAGAGAATGAGGCATCACTTGGTGAATGGGGTAACACAACTCAAGGTGAACCATATACAAACACTACTCTTTCTTAGGTGGGTGATATACAACCAACAAATTAATAGTGGATGATACACTACCACTAATCAACATCAGGTGGACAAGGTTCCACGAATTCACCAAACTCATGTTAAATTATGGATCACCATCTCAACTCAGGTGGATGAGGTACCATAAATTCAATGTTTGGGGGATGAGGCACCTCCAAAATAGCATGGATAATGAGGTATCACATGGTGAATTATGTAAAAATATAAAAGAATAGGGTGAACAATGTATTTATATATGAATAAATTATCACCATAAAATTTTCATCATTTGGAAAATCATATACTTCTAGATGAATGATATATCACCACACTCTGATTCCCAGGTGGGATATCTACCAACATAATAGTCTCAAATGTGATTGATACATCACTGAACACAATCCAAGGTGGATAATCTACCACCACCACAAGTTAGTGAGGAAAACTATACAGAACTAAGAAAAAACCCATGTGGATTATATACCACCATACAATAACAATATAGAACATTATATCATTAACGAATTAGGAGTTACCTCTTAATGAAAAGGTGAATGAAGTATATATAAGAGAGTGAGGCATCACCCATCCAAAATATCCAAGGTGAATAATATATCATCAAACATATCCAAGGAGAATGATCTATCAACAATTATCAAATATATAGGTGGTTTTTTTATCACTAATACCATATGCAAGGTGAACAATCAATCAACACAAGCACACAATTTCAAAGAATGAATAATCAAATGAAGGGATAATTACTGTAACACGGTATATCAATACATTTCATAACCATGGTGAATGAGTTATCACCCTAGGAAATGGTCCCATTAACCTAAAATCTTGATAGGATACACATGATCCTAAATTAGTATACAAAGTACACATACATCAAGACCAAAAATCAACAACATGATGTATGTTTTAATAAAACTACCCATTCCAAAAGGGTGATGCCATAATGGTGCTTTTCATATTAAAGTTATGACAACTCATATATTTTACAAACATTAATTCACGATTTATTACATAAAGGCACACATCATGAAAACCTAAAAGATAATGAGGCCTAGTGTCTTTGGGAAATTAGGTACACAACAAATTAACTTAAAACATGGGTATAAAAACATTATTTAAAAATTATAAAACATTACCTTATATTCTATTGATTTTAGAATACTTTATGGGATAAACTAGGGATGTACATAAGAAAAGGGTGAGCTATAAATCTCAATAAGGGAATAATCAGATCATAACATAATAAAATTAATACATGTTAATCAAATAGACATATCAAGGTTACATAAAAGGGGTGACAATCATAAACATGATCATTGAATCTTGATATAATATTACAACATAAAAACAAAATAGGAATATAGAAAAAAAATAAAAAATGACATCATAAGAACAAATCAAGGATAACCACCAAGGAATCATAACATATCGTGCTTAGGATAATTTACCATGCACTAGACAAGTCATATCATGATATAAAAACATACCCACTGCATTTGAGGGATATATAATTCTAGGCCCACTCATCACATTCATATCATGTACATTTATTCATGTGCCACAAAGATCATATGGCATAAGAATGTATTTCATCACTTTTAATGCGAAGATTGATGATTGTGGGTTAAATACATGGAATTATCCAATCAATGAAGTATAGGTAAAACATAGGGAATAACCTTTAGTTCAAATGGAGACGAGTATTCACTACACAAATGTTTTTCATGAAAAATCAAAGGATAATTTCAGCATCATAATGAGTGTACATAAAGGTTTATAGAAGGGGTAAATGAGAGTAATATGTGGTATATAATTTCATGGTAATCATAAGGATAGTAAAGGGATGTTTAAAAACACATTAAAAGATGGAAAATTGGGAATTTAAAGGTATTAGTATAAATAAAGTACTTGAAATAAAAAGAAGAGGAGAGAGTCCCTTACCTTGAAAGGGAGATTCTAAAATCTTGAGAGGAGTCTCTTAAGATCTTGAGAACACATTTGAAGTAATTTATAGAGTTATTGGGAGATTAAAATCATGATCTATGGGTTTTGAGTGAAGAGGAGTGGGAGGATGTGTGTGTATTTATAGAAAAAGGGGTGAATTTTTATTAATTTCTAAACATTGGTTTTGGGATCTATAAGATAAAATAATAAAAAACAAAAACATTTAAATGGTTTATGCCCATTTTTTCCACCAAATAGTAGTTTTTTTCAATATTGTACAAGTAAAAGAACCAAATTACTTAAAATAATATCCTTGGTGATGTGGAAGTGAGTCATGTTTACAAAGAATTGATTTAAAAACCTTAAAATATAATATAGGTTTTGGAGGATTCATTAAGGGTTTATAAAATTAATAAAATAACTTAAAAACAAATTATTTTAAATAGGAAACATATTATTTCCATTTATTTCCTTTATACTATTTATTACATCACTTTTGAGCTATTATGATGTCATAATACATATAATATATACATAATGTAATAAAATTTTACCCAAAAAATTGACTATCTCAGAAAATTATAAAAAATTCACCATTGGATAAATTAAATGTGCTAATTTTAGAAATAATATTTATTTAATCAAAAAAATTCTCTAAATATAATGATTTTACACTCTTAAATCAAAATTACCATTTATTGAAAAATATAGGTTTTTACGATAATAACATTTTTCCGACCCTTATAAATATTATATTTGAATCCACAAAAATTATATTTTAATTTGTATATAAATATTATTTAATAAGAATATTATATGAAAATAAAATTTATTTCAAAATTCTTGACTTTATCAAAGATTTAATTTTAATTAAAATCGTATATTTTCCAAAAATACAATTTTGGTATCTTCATATAAAAATATAATTTTCATCAAATCATATAAAATTATAATAATAAAAAGGGATAAATATAAAAATTATTTTATAAAAAAAGAAAATATAAAATTTCATACTATTAGGGTCTTGATACATAAACTCTTATTACACCCGCATACGCAATAAGGGTAATGTGTGTAACAGTGGGGCTTTCTTTGAGTGGTTCAAAAAATATGGTTTGCACCATGTCCTTGATAAGCTCATAATTATACCATAAACATCTTCAATCGATCTTTAGTTATTTAATCTCATATTGGGATTGGTTAAGGTAAAACCCCAGTGATTCCATATCCATTAGAAGCTTCGATAAATGGAATTTATTGGGTACGATCCTATTGGTTAATGTCAGTGCTTCTTTAATTCGTGCCAATTGGACTTTATCATAACCCTAAATATAATAATATCAATTGTAACCATACAATGGCTATATTATCAATGGTTAAGATGCTTAATAGTCTTTTAAATCTGACCAACTCTATTTTACAATGGTCCAAAATAACCAAAGTGGTGCATGTTTTTTCTACAACTACATTACATAATAAGACATTTATTCATTAAAAAAGGAATTTTCATTTATAAATTTTTGGGTTGTTACAAAAGTCTTATCATATTAGCTAGCTCACCACTTAATGTAATCCACGCATGATTTGATATCATCATGGAATAATCAATATTATTATAAATTTCTTATAAAATATGATAGGGACTATGAAACCCATCACGAATCCGAAACCTGAGTGTCTTTCCACCTTATAAGGATTCTGGCCATCAATGGACACATGGTCAATGTAAAAGTATCAAGGGACCCATAAATACTAGGTATCCTGAATCTTCACTCAAGAGATATGGGAACTATATTTTATGCCAACCCCATTCATCACCACATACTCACTCAAGTTTGTATATCATATATGTTAATCTATAATAAACATATTGACTCACCCCTAGAAGTATCCCTATGTTGGAATAACTTACTACAATATGAAAATCCTTGTGACGCCCTAGACATATTTATATTTGTATTAATAATATTTTGTTAGTTATTTGTATTTTTATGATGATGATGATTATTATTATTTAATATTGGTGTCATCCAAAACAAATGCTTGCATAATAAAATAAGAAAAATTTTATTCAATAGAAACACTGATACATTACTTTGATGCTAGGGATTACAATTACTCTAGGAAACTCATTGCAATACCTAATAGCACAAACAGAAGGCCACCCAAAATTACAATGAGACTAATTAAGTATCCCTCATCCCTGGAGTCCACCAAATAAAGGAAGAGATAGTGAGAAGAATTGTTTTGATACAGAGAGTCAAAGGAATGTAGAGAACCATCCTCTTAGAACAAGAAATGAACTTGATCTTTGGAATACCTTTAATGGGTATTTATTTGGCTAAGTAGTCATTGAGGTCTTAAGTTGATCGTTGTTTTTAATATGCCCATTATTTTCTCCAAATAGACGTTGGAGTTCAGAAACATGTGACCATTGGTATTTCATAAAACCCTTATAATTTCAGTATGTATTTCAAATGTTTTAAAATGATTTAAATATTTTAAAGTTATATCCTTAGTTAAATTATGACATGGTTTAATTGAAGTTTTATTTTTATAATTAGATTTTAAAATTATAATGTTTTAAAAATCAAAATAAATACAAACTTATGAAAATAATGACATTTAGAATTATGTTTAACTATGAGAGAGAATGTTTTTATATATAAGGAAATTAATATAAACGTTTGGTTTTTCTTAACTATTTGTGTTTATTAAATTTTTGATAAAAATTTAGTGAATACCCCATCTAAACGAGGACACCTTTGAATGCTGTAAAGACCCAGATATTCCATGTATTTTTTTAAATTATATGGAATTATTACAAGTTTGCGAAAATTGATGGTGCCTAATTCTGAGTCCTGGAATGAATTTCTAAACTTTTTTTCAGGTACGTTCAGTAATCGTGTGAGTGGCATTTTCAAACTTTTGAATCGTTGCTTGGATTAAAAATCCGAGGTCACCATTGAATCCACAGTGCCGAGATTCGCTTAAGGGAGGATTCACTTTGACCGTAGTAGGTATGGAGAAAAAGTTATGTTTTGTGACTTTTTAAAATAAATTAAATGAAATAATTTTATTATTTTATTTTATTTCATAACCTCCAATGAATAAGAGGTGTGTGGGGAAAGTGGTGTGTCAATCCATTAAATGGCTTGACCCTAAAATATAAGTAACATCAACGTTGGGGAAATTAGGAAGCTTACTAATAAATTAGTCCCATTAATTCCCCACATCCTTGTTTACCCTCCCCTTCTCCAATATATAGAGTTTGGGGAGGGGTATAATTATATCTTCACCAAGAAACGATGTGCTGAAGTAGTTCCAAGACGTCAAACCCTTAGAGGATGGAGCCGATCCCAGAAGGAGGTGACGGGTGACACCGAACCATGAACCGAAGGACGACGTACGAGTGGCGTCATTGGGAACTAGTTGTGGGAATGAAGAACATGATCCAACTTCAAGCGTGGATGATCCCCAATGGGTTTACGTGGTAGGGGTTTTTATTTATTGTTTTGAATTCAAGTGAATTTATTTAACCCCCTTTATCCTCCCCCTTGTTTACAAGAAAACGCGAAGGGCGTAGGCCTAAGGAACATGACCCAAACCCTCCACTACTTTGAATATCTTATGCCCTCCATGGATGTCCTCTAGCGTGGTGGCACCGACCAGCTTCGAGGGAGGCCGTGCGCCGATGCACACTGGAAGAGGAGGCCACAACACAGAGCCGTGACAGTCATCGGAGCAGCCGACACCGGCCAGCCGCAGAGGTGGTGCTGCGAGCTGTCATGTGCCGCCAGTGAGAAAAGGGCCACATCTCATCAGCTGCAGCGAACGAAGGAGGTGGATGACACGATGATTGACCGCAAAAAGGGTGGCAGCGCGACCACCGTGCCATCAGCGAGCGGGAGGCGGTGCGACCAGCGCGTTGCCGGAAAACATAAGCTGTGACGGAAGCCACGACGGAGGACGAACTAGCGCCTCCGGAGGGTTCTGCAACAACTAAGCGGCACCCACACGGCGCCGCCACTTCGCACACCGAACGACCTCTGGGCCGTTCCGGAGTTCGGGAGACCGAGGGGTCACACCCCCGCGCCGGCTAGGGCGAACCCCATAGTGAGTTGCACTCCCCCTCAGACCAGATTGCGACCCCCTCGGACCGGGCCGCGATCCCCCTCGGATTGGACTGCGCCCCACCTCGGGCCGAGCCACACTCCCACTCGGACCAGGCCGCCACCCTATTGGGATGTTTCCGAAGCGGGCCACCGCCCTCCCGGGCCGCCGCCCTCTCGGGCCTCCGCCCTCCCAGGCCGCTGCCCTCCCGCGTCGCCGCCCTCTCGGGCCACCACACTACTGGGCCCCCACCCTCACGGGCCACTGCCCTGCCGGGCCACTGCATTTCCGGTCTTCCCCCTTACAGGGCCACTACCTTTCTAGGCCGCTGCCCTAGCTGGTCGCCCCCTTGCGGGCTGGGCCACCCCTTTGCGGGCCGTCTTTATGGCCCGGGCTGCCCTTGGGGGCCGCCCTCGTTGCGGGTCGGGACGGAACTTGGCCCAGCAAGCTAAGTCCACCAAGACCCAGCCTAGACATGGTCAGGCCGCGTCAATCCGATTGGGTCAGACTGGACCTGGCCCCAACTGGGCTCAGAAACTTTAAAAGGGCCATAACTTGGGAACCAGATGTCCGTTTGATGACTTGTCTGCGGCGTTGGGACCCTTGGATCGAGGTTATCCTTTTTGGTATAATACACTTGAGTTTTGGAGAGATTTAGAGTATGGACGGGTTGGATTGAACCCAAATCCAACCAGGACCTCAGAGCTAAAATGCTTATAACTCACATACCGGGCATCCGATTGACGCACCATCTTTCGCGTTGGAACCCTTACAACATGGAGGTCATTTAAGTTACTCCTTTGTGTATCTCAGTGGAGGTCGATGTATGACTGATATTTGGAGTGGCAGACTCTACAGAACTCGAGCGCACTGGGTGTGAGGAATCCAGTGGATGGTAGTGAGGCGGAGGTTGGAGACAGATCATATGAAGGTTAGTACCGAGCGATCATGTATGGGTAAGAAACTAGGGGTCTTGTGTGGATCATAACATAGAATTCCTATGTGGATCATTACCTAGAAGTCCTGTGTGGATCAACACCTAGAGGTCCTGTGTGGATCAGCACCTCGCGACCCGACAAGGACCAACCTTAGAGCGGCCCATAGTGGTTCAGCGATATACCGATCCTTGGATGATCAGATCCTTTGTAGGTCATTGCGGGGGCTAGTTACCTATCGATCCTATGGGGGTCAGACTCCATATGGTCATCTGCAGTGCCTCTTTATATAATAATATGATCTATCTTAGTGACTAATCATCTGTACTTCTATACTTCACTAAAAACCTAGTTTGAGTTGGGACTCAAATTGAGCTATGTCTATTGCTTGTGTTTTGAGATTGAGATCATGCTTTGTGGTTTTTCCTTTGTGGAATTTTAAGAGAACTTTGGGGGTCTCAGAGTCCTTAATGGGTATTGTTATACTCACCCCTTCATGGGCTTCGCCCACACCTTGTTGTGTCTTGTGCAGACGACGAGTAGCTAGGCTGAGGTTTGAGGGAGCCAGGACTAGGCGGTACGCATAGGTGACAGGAAGATATGGAGTGCTGAGGAGGCGATCTGTACCTACCCTTCAGGTAGGATATGTGGTGGATGATCTAGGAGCTTCCTTTTACTTTTCAGCTGTTTTGTACTTTTCAATTGTACTTGTACTTTTTCTAGTTGGTCTTGTATTCCTAGCCCCTCCACTTTATACACTCTTTACTACAATAGTTTACTTCATGGTTGCATCTTGTTGCGTTCTATTTTGTGTGCTTGTACAAGTTTAAAGAAAATTCCTTCCTGTTATTGGGATACACCTTTCTGGTGCAAGTCGCCAGCCCCTGGCCTATGGAAGGCGGGATTGGGGTAGTCACGACATAGTCCCCGGGGGACGGGTCATGACAAAGGCCATGTCCTCAAGGTTAGTGGGCATCTCACAAATGAAACTGAACTTAGGATGAGTGAATGCATGGGGCATGCTGAATCACACATGATCCGAGCATTGTGAAGGCAAGCCATGTGCATGGTCCGTGTATAGGTCCTAGTTAGGCACGAACAGAGTGTGATCCAGGTTGCACACTGGTGCGGGTGAGGGTGGGCCAAGGCTCGCAGATTGGGGTCCCGTGTATAAAGAACCTGATGTGTGTGTTTTTATTATCAAATGGAAGGAAGTGGCATTGATCCTTGTAAAGTGGTACCTAAAACCTCCCTGTTTTAATGTGGGATGCATATTTTTCATTGGAAGGCAATCTGGACCATCCGATCTCACCATGTGAGATCCTGGCCATCTGCACCAGTTCAGCCTTTGAACCCCCCATCGCCATAGTTTCATCACTATGATTTTATGAGCTGTTAGATCTGGACGCACTAGATCTGGACTTCACAACCTAATTAAAACTCACAGAACCACCGTGGATACCTGATCAAATCTATGATCTAATATCATATGTTCATCTTTTTTTAAAACGATCGGAGAAACCATAACCGTCCAATCTCAACCAATTTAAATCCTAGCCCTCAATTTATTTTTTTCCATTCCTCCATTGATGAACTCACCCAATGAGACCAACCCGACTATACGATTGACCCACTCCCAATCCGAGCCATCCATCCATACCCATTTACTTCCTTGAGTCGCTCCACAACAGGTTCCGCCAATCCGCATCGCAAGTTGGCCACCCACCAGGAATTATTTCCTCTTCGATTATTCTCCCGTGATGCCTATCATCTCCACCTAAGGCCCATTCTCCCTCCTTTTCCATTGATCCAACATGCAAGGTTTTATTCTAATCCAAACCAATATATTCCCCTAAATGTTTCATTTAAATATATTTATATAGCATCAATAAACCCGATTGATTGTTATTCTTTACTAATTATCATCTTTCTATTTTTTTTATTTAGTCAATTTCAGATGTCTTCATGTTTCTTTGTTTATATTCTATGTTTGAATCATAGTGTATAAAAATATATATAAAAAACTTACATAAACCACCATTTTTACACTTAACCCTACTAGTTTTCTTCCTCCCAACTCTCCATCAATCTCTTCTTGATTCAATCTCATTATTGATGTCAAGTAAGGGTTTGTTTTGCTTCATTTTCATTATGAAAAAACCCTTATATACATTTTGTTGTGTATATACAGTTTTATATATATATATATATATATATATATATATATTAGTCCTAATATAATTTGGGTTTCCGTCTGAATTATATTAGGGATTCAATGAGGTTTTCAAGTATATAATGCTTGTAAGGATTTATTAAACTTTGTTTTAGGTATGAAAATACCATATATACACTTTGTGTATATATGGTTCTATACAACTTTCAATCCTAAACTATTTTATGTTTTCTAAATATTGATTAATAGTATTTAATTGATGTTTATGATGCATATAACTCTTGAAAAGGTTTTATAAGTGATGTTTTTGGAGTTTGATAAACTCATATATTTATATTTTTATATACGGTTTTTTATAAATGACATACTCAACCTATTTTAAGTTTCTCCTTAATGAGTGAACAATTATTTTAAAAAGGGTGTTTCCCTACCCATATATTTTACAAAAAAATTATTATGATTCTTTATTTATTTATGAAAAACCAATATATATATATATATAGGAGTATGTACAATTTCATAAATATATGTCAATCTTGTTTTCATTTAAAGATGTTTTAATGGTATTAGCTTTGCTATGATTTTATGTTTTGAAAGTTGTACAATTGATAAGATCAAAAATCAAATTTACATTTAGGCATAAATATATATGTATAAACATATTTATACTCACCTTTTTACATGTTTTACACTTGTAAATCAATCCATGAATTTAATGTTTTTGATTACATGGCCTAATTATATGTGTGATCATGAATACTAAATTATAATGGAAAACAATATAAAAACCTTGTTTTGTTATTGTGTTCCAAATTTTTTAAAAGGGATCATTACCTTGTTAATATTACATGCATACATCCAAATTTATAATTTTAGGATAAAATGTTAGAATTATATTTTGCCTAATACATACATATACATGCATAAACACATATAGTGAAGTTTGTTTAATTATTTTTCTTATACATCAATATCTCATATGAAATGAATGCTTTACATTTATAAATATTATATATTAATTCCTGATGAATCTTCCACAATGAATACTATTAATTATTAAAGTTCATAATTTAATTTGATTGACACTCCCATTCATTAGTGTATGGTTTAAACCAGCATGATTAGAATCTTAAATTAAAAAACATATATTTTTGTATATAAAATTTTTAATTTCATGAAACAAGGGTTTTGAATTTAAGAGTTATTATTTTATTCGAAAAACCTAAAAAATCTATTATTTTATGTGCACCAGTTATCAGCACATGTGAAAAAGTGTGTCTGCTCATCCATGCATGTCATTGATAGGTTTGATATATACATAGTCTAAATTACAACTGGCAATCCATGCAATATTATATTAAGTGTACATTTATTTCACGATATAATTTATTTATGAATGTAGACAGTTATTGCAAGTTGGGATATAACTTTTATAATAATATATGTATTAATAACTAAACTTACCATGGTGGTATGTGAAACTTTGGATCGTTTAATGAATTTATTTCATCTATGAATAATATTTAAATTAATGATAGTGGTATGGAACACTTTGGTTTGTTTAATGAATTTTTTTCACCTATGATAGAGATTAAAATAAATCAAAGTGGTATGATACAATTTTATTTAAAGACATATTTTTGTTAGGCATATGAGGAATTCATAGGACTTATTATTTGATGGGTGAAGCCCTATATAGACTCTCAATACATCGGTAGGTGTTATGAGACAAAATAGGTCCTGGCCCAAGGCCTTGACAGTATGATTATGTATGGTCTTGGCACGAGACCTTGACAGATTGTTTATGTTTTTCCTTCATTATGCATTCCCTCATTATGTGATTAATATTTAACTAAGCATGTGATTATTCGACTAGTAGAATATCCTTTGTTAAGATCTTTTACTTCTGATTATAGTGATAAATGCATATGGCACAATTATGTAAGTACTTAACAAATCATTTATAAAGAAAGTTTAGAATCTATTTTCAAAAATTTAATACAAAAGTTAGAAATTCATATTTCATTTCATGAATTTCATTTTATGTGATAATTTACTTATGATATTGTTTCTTGGGAAATTATAAGCAAGTAGTATTTCATGTGATAATTTGTACCTTGACCCTTTCATGTCACCCTTAATTTAGTTTGATAAACTCTGGACTTATATGAAGTATTCCATGAATTTTTATACAAGTATGCATGTTTTGAAATGCGGTTTATTTATAACCATTAAATAAATATATAAATTCTTCTTCATGATATTTCCCTAAAAATTTTTTATAGTAACCTTTGGAAAATAACGATGACGTACTACAAGAAATGTTGTTTTCTTTTCAGAAAATGTTTTATGTATGTATAATTATTTTGAGGGGTAGTTTAAAAAAAGGTTTTTATTAATTATTTTCAAAACCCCTTATTGATCATTTTAAAAACTAGACCTATATTTTCAATTTATCTTTACAAGATTAGTTGATTTTTCAGCTTTGAGTTTCTATGTGGTGGTAGAACTTTGGAGTTTATCTCGTACAATTTTGAAAAAAAGTATCAGTTGTGTCAGGTTTTCTAGAACCTCGACTGAGAAGATCCTCTGTGATGAGATGTGATGTGTAATTTTATCAGAATATTTTTATAAAAAAAATTACACACCATGTTTTAGGCACCAGCTCTGGGCTTCTAGGGCCAGGGTGTTACTGTTGGTATCAGAGGAATGGTCTAGCAAATTCTAAAAAATTAGAACAAAACTAAAAAAATTAGCTATGATTTGCTGAGAGGAACTTTTCTTAAAATTTTAATATGAAAGATGTGAGTTCACCAACAAACCTCTTTTATCAACCTACTAAATTACTTGAGAATATAATTGTTAAGTCGTGTTCAAAAACATACCAACCTTTTGCAAACCTGCGTCTGTCCTGCAGACACCATTACCAGGTGTAAAGCAACCTAAATGCCCTTCGACTTCACCAAGGACCAAGTCATGTATACTAATTTATGTCGCATGCACAACTTGCACATTATGATAATAAAGGAAGGTAATACATAGGAATTTCCCTATTTTCCACCATATCTGAGACTTATCAGGCCTTGGAAAGATTTCGAGAAGTTGTAGAGGTGGGTGACACCCACACAACCTACCTATTTTAGGACCTGATCTTTTTCATGTATGGAAGAATTTATGATATATAATTTTTAGAAAAAAATGTTTTTTACTAGTCTATTGGAACCAAATCCACTCCAATATATCTTAACTTTACACCTCCCGTTCCACTCTATCCAGGACCTACTGCTCTCTACATGAGTCCAACCCCAGCTTCTCGAGGTACATTTGGGAAAATGAAATTGAAAAAATTAATTTTTTTGGGGATCAACCTAACCAGAAGAACTTACCAAGAAAGTCTCTAATGGTGGTGGACCTGGTGAAGGTATAAATTAAACACTATTTTTTAATCAAATTTTGTTATTTAATAATGATTAAAAACATTTTTTAGGGACATCAAGGGGGATGTTTGTGGGTTGGTACTGTGGAAACATAAGAGTACAATAGAATTGTGAGGGTATAATTCTATTAAGGGGGGGAAATGTGATTCCCCAAAAATATTTATATTTTTAATAAAAATAATTTGTTAGTTATAGGTATTATTATTGTTTTGTTTTGTTTAATATTGGTTCCAAACAAGCAAATGTTTGTAGAATAAAATAAGAAAATTTTTATTCAATAGAAACACTGATACATTACTTTTATGCAATGGATTAAAATTACTCAAGGAAACTCATTGCAAGACCTAATAGTACAAATAGAAGGCCACCCAACATCACAACGATACCGATTAAGTATCCCTCATCCCTAGAGTCCACCAAAATAAAGAAAGAAATAGTGAAAAGAATAGTCATGATACAGAGAGTCAAAGGAATGTAGAGCACCATCCTATTAGAATAAGAAATGAACTTGATATTTTTAATACCTTGAATGGGTATTTATATAGAAAAGTATCCATTAGGGTCTTAAGGTGACCGTTTTTTAATATGACAATTATTTTCTCCTAAAAGTTTATGGAGTTTATAAAAATATGACCAGTGGTATTTTATAAAACCCTTATAATTTCATTAAGTATTTAAAATGCTTTAAAATGATTTAAATATTTTAAATTTATATATTTGGTTAATTGATTACATGGTTTTAACTGAAGTTGAATTTTTTATTTATATTTTGAAATTATAATGTTTTAAAACTCAAAATGAATACAAACTTATGAAAATAATGACATTTAGAATTTTGTTTAACTATGTGAAAGAATGTTTTTATATATAAAGAAATTAATATAAATGTTTTGTTTTTATTAACTATTAGTGTTTAATAAATTTTTGATAAAAATTTAGTGAGTACTCCATCTGATCAAGGACTGCCTTAAAGGCCAAGTCCTCAAAATCAGTGGGCATCTCACAAAGGAAACCAAAGTCAGTCCAAGTGCATGCATGGTGGATGCTGAGTCACATAGAAGACGAGAATAGTAGAGGAAAACCGTACACAAGACCCATTTATAAGGCCCGGCCAGGCATGAACAAATTTTGAACCAGGTCGCGCACCGAAGCGGGCAAGGGTGGGCAAAGGCCCACAGATGGGGCCCCCTTGTATAAGGACCCTACTGTGTGTGTTTGTGCATTGAATTGAAGGAAGCAACATCAATCCTTATAAGGTGGTACCTAAAACCTCCCCATTTCGATGTGGTATGCATATTTTTCCATAAAACAAAATCTGGACCATCCGATCCCACCACGTGAGATCCTAACCATCCGCACCAGTTCAGCCTTTGAACACCCATCTTCACGGTTTCATCACC
Source organism: Viscum album (assembly GCA_963277665.1). Taxonomy (NCBI): domain Eukaryota; kingdom Viridiplantae; phylum Streptophyta; class Magnoliopsida; order Santalales; family Viscaceae; genus Viscum; species Viscum album. Next base: position 885,358,020 of record OY728146.1, on the reverse strand, counting down.
AAAATTTTCTGAGCCATTAGATCAGGATGCACTGGATCTGGACCGCACAACCTATTTAAAACTCACAGATCCACTACAACTGTCTGATCAAAGCCACGATATAATCTCATCCATTCATCTTTTTTTAAACGAGTGGAGCCACCACAACCATTCGATCTCGACTAATTTAAATCATATCCCTCCATTTTATTTATATTCTTATACTGTTGCACTCACCCAATGAGATCAACCCGTCCATCCGATCAACCCACTCCCAATCCTAGCCGTCTATCCGTACCTATCTTCTTCCTTGAGTTGCACCACACCAGGTCACACCGGTTTGCATCTCAAGTAGTCCACCCACTGGAAATTATTTTCTTTTTAGTTGTTCTCCTTTGATTCCTATCCTCTCCACCCATGTAACATTCTCTCTCCTTTTCTACAGATTCAACATGAATGGTTTTATTCTAATCTGAACCAAAATATCCCCCTACATGTTTCGTTTGAATATATTTATATTGCATCAATCAACACGATTAATTATCATTCTTCACTAATTTTCATCTTTGTCATATTTTTGATTTAGTCAATTTCAGATTTCTTCATGTTTCTTTGTTTATATTTTATGTTTGAACTATAGTGTATAAAAATATATATAAATTGCTTATAAAACCCCCCATTTGCACACTTATTGGTTTTCTTCCTCCCAACTCTCCATCGACCTTTTCTCGATTCGATTTCCTTCTTAAAATCATGTAAGGGTTTGTTTTGATTCATTTTCATTATAAAAAACCCTTATATACATTTTTGTGTATATAAAGTTATATATATATATATATATATAAATCCCAATCTAATTTGGGTTTTCATATGATTGATATTAGTGATTAACTAATGTTTTTGAAGTATATAATGTTTGTAAGGATTCATTAAACTTTTTATTAGTTATGAAAATCCCATATATACATTCTTTGTATATACGGTTCTATAAAAATTTCAATCATAAACTATTTTAGGTTTTATAAATGTTGATTACCAGCATTTAATTGATGTTTTTGATCCATATAACTCTTCCAAAGGTTTTCTAAGTAATATTTTTTGATTTTTATAAACTCATATATTTATATTTTTTTCGAAGATTTTGCATAAATGGCATACTCAACCTATTTTAATTTTCTCCTTAAAGGATGGAGAATTATTTTAAAAAGGGTGTTTTCCTACCCGCATATTTTACAAAAGGATTCTTTTGATTGTTTATTTATTTATAAAAAACCAATATATATATATATATGAGTATGTACAATTTCATAAATATATGTCAATATTTTTTTCATTTAAAGAAGTTTTAATGGTATTATCTTTGATATTATTTTATGTTTTAAAAGTTGTACAATTGATTAGAACAAAAATAGAATTTATGTTTAGGCATAAATATATATATGTATAAACATATTTATACTCACCTTTTTATATTTTTTACACTTTTAAGTAAATCCATGAATTTAATGTTCTCAATTACATGCCCTAATTTTATGTGTGATCATGAATACTAATTTTTAAGGGAAAATGATAAAAAAACCTTGTTTTGTTATTGTGTGCCCAAAATTTTAAAAGGGATTATTACCTTGTTAACATTACATGGATATATCCCAAATAATAATTTTAGGATAAAAGGTTGGAATTATATTTTGTCTAATACATACGTAAACATTTATAAACACATATAGTGACGTGTGTTTAATTATTTTTCTTATTAATCAATATCACACATGAAATTAATGTTTTACATTTATAAATATTATATTTTATTTCATGATGAGTCTTTCATAATGAATACTATTTATTATTAAAGTTTATGATTTAATTTTATTGAAACTCCCATTTATGAGTGTATGGTTTAAACATTAATGATAAGTATATTAAACTCAAAAACTTGAATTTTTGTATATAGAATGTTTAATTTCATGAAACAAGAGTTTTCTATTTAAGAGTTTTTATTTTATGTGACAAACCTAAACAATCTATTATTTTATGTGCATCAGTTATCACCACATGTGCGAAAGTATGTTTTCTCATCCATGCATTTCATTGATAAATTTGATATAGGCATAGTCTAAATTATAACTTACAATCCATGTAATATGAGATTAAGTGTGAATTTATTTCATGATCCACTTTATTTACGAATGTAGATAGTTATTGAAAGTTGGGATATAACTTTTCTGATAATATATGGATTGAGAACTAAACTTTACAAGGTGGTATTAGACACTTTAGATCATTTAATGAATTTATTGAATCTATGAATAAGATATAAATGAATCAAATTGGTATGAGACACTTTGGTTTGTTTAATTAATTTATTTCACCTATGATAAAGATTAAAATAAATCAAAGTGGTATTGGACACATTGATTTAAAGACATATTTTTATTAGATATATGAGGAATGCATAGGAGTTATTATGGGACGAGTGAGGCCTGATATAGCCTCTTGATGCATCGATAGGTCTAATGAGACAAATTAGGTCTTGGCATGAGGCCTTGAAAGTATGATTATGTATGGTCTTGGCACGAGGAATTGAGAGATTGTTTATTATTGTCCTACATTATGAATTCCCTCATTATGCGATTAGTATTTAAACAACCATGCGATTATTTTACTAGTAAAATATCCTTGGTTAATAATATTTTACTTATGATTATGGCGATAAATGCACATGAAACAATTATGTAAGTACTTAGAAAATAATTTATAAATAAAGTTTACCATATATTTTCAAAACATTAATACAAAAGTTAGAAATTCATCTATCATTTAATGAATTCAATTTTATGTGATAAGTGACTTATGATATTTTTTCTTGTGAAATTATAAGCAAGTAGTATTTCATGTGATAATTTATACCTGCACCCCTACATGTCACCCTTAATTTAGTTTGATAAACTCCTGACTTATATGAAACATTCCATGCATTTTTGTAAAAGTATGCATGTTTTGAAATGTGGTTTATTTGTAGCCTTTAAATAAATATATAAATTCTTTTGTATGATATTTCCCTAAAAATTATTTCTAGTAACCTTTGAAAAATTTTGATGATGTACTATAAGAAATGTTATTTTCTTTTAAGAAAATGTTTTATGTATGTATAATTATTTCAAAGGGATATTTTTTTAAAAGTTTTTTTTAATTTTTTTTAAAAACCCTTAATGTGTGTTTTAAATGCTCACCCTGCATTTTCAATTTATTTTCACAGGATTATTGGATTTTTCAGGTTTGAGTTTCTATGTGGTAGAAGCACTTTTGGAGTTTATCTCATACAGTTTTGAAGAAAATTATCAGTTGCATGTTTTCTAGAACCTAGACTAGGAATATCCTTTGTGATGAGATGTGATGTGTAATTTTATCAGCATCTTTTTATAAAAAAATAACACGCCATGTTTTAGGCACCGACTTCGGGCTTCTAGGGTTGGGGAGATACACTCCTAGGTTATGAGATCCATATATCTAGGAATGTACAACTCCCATAGCTCCATAATTTCTTAACCAATCCACTTACATGATCACATTAGCTACCAATGGCTTAATCATAATTCTATAACTTCTAAAATCTTAATAATTGTCTAAAAAAATACTCTAGATTTGACTCATATAAGGTAAATTGCTCAGATTTCCACATTAATTCACTCATTCCTAATTACCCACACTTATATTCCACACTTAATGTTCACAAACATATAAAATGTAATATTTTGGAGCACTGACCTGAACTATAGTATTACCCCATTTAAGAAATGTATGACCACCATTTACAATGTATGCCTAAGCTCAATTGGCCTTTTTGAATCCACAATTATCCCTAAGTCTTTCAAAAAACAAAAATAATTAATTATAACAAATTTATAATTAATTATTACAATCAAACCATAATAATAAAAATTGGAATATTCAAGGAAAACCCCACTCAGTTGTGTAACAATTCCAACACCTTATCCAACAGGGTGAAGATAACTCCCAACACATCCTTGAACCCACTTACTTAAAAATACCTAATAACAAATACAAAAATAATACCAATTTCATTTCTAATTTTATGAAAAAAATATTTAAATGGATTAAATCTAGAGAAAAGTCATGAAACCTCATGCATTCATCCTTTTGGAGCCTCGTGTAATGATATTGAGTAAAATCCCTCTCATACCAACCCAATTTCACCAATATCTAGTGGAATCAACATTGGAAACCTAGAAAAAATCCCCCCAAATTTGAATGGTAGGAAGAGAAACAAGTGAAAATAAGGATAGGAAGGGAACTTATCTGATCCATCATAATGAAAAACCCATGGTCTACTTAGATCGAAGGGGGGAAGTAATGAAAAAGATAGAGAGTGGAGTATGCATCACCCCATCTATCTATCTACTCTAATAAGGAACCCCAAGTGAGTTTCTATTTAAAAGCGGAAAAAATCCACCATTTATCCCTTAAAAAAACACTAAGACTACTTTTAGAACTTTAGTGGATAACATAAAATTTCAAATGGTAGGAAAAATGGTCAAACCCCATTATCCTACCCATAGAAACTTCAATGTATTTACACTAGGGTTCAAATGGATTGTTCCTACTAACACTCGAGCCACGTCCATCACTCAAAAAATTGGATTTCTCTTCAGACATTTTCCTCCAAAGGAATCACCTAAAAACCATTTTTTAAATTTATAAAACACATCTAAAATCAACAAACCTCAATCCAATTACAAAAAATTAAATGGACCCCGATTCTACCACATCAGAAACTAGTTCACCTTATACCCCACCATCATGAACCCGTGTAGTCCATTACAACCATCCCACCATAACAATTCTCATCCTTGAGAAGTCTCCTTGTTAATATCTTATAACCACATTGATCATTTAAATTTGATTCACAATCCAAATCCCAATCACCCACTAGGTACAATTGTGATGAAATTATACCTAAAGAAGTAAAAAAAATAAGATATAAAAAACCACTTACTTTGGTCCATCACAAACACTGTCCATTCCTCGAATGATTTGTGTTATCACTCATATAAATCATTATGATCGATCATGTGTGGAATATACTAGCTGGTACATCACCTCACTGACTATTCCAACAAACCCGATGATCCAATCCACATGGAACTAACTAATTCCATGAACTCTCTAAAAATTCCCCACCCTTGGGAGAATTAATGAATTTAAAATTCACTAATTCCATACACCAATAGTTGAAATCATTGATCTAAACTAGACCATTTCCTTCTCAAACCCACACATGAGTTTCTGATGAACATTCTTTTCATAATCCATAGTCCCACTCCCAAGACTATATCCATAACATAAGGAACCACCATATTGTACATGTCTTCATACTAACTGTGAGTATAGAAACCCCATAGAACTAGTCATCTTAATGGTTTGTTTCCCAAAATCACACACCCTACCATTCTACTAGATCATACCTAAACACATCTCCCTATCCAATTACCAAATACACTATCTTGGACATCTGTATTACAACCTAATACCCATATCTATGTATTTACTCTTTACTAGATATAACCATTCTACTAGTCTCCAAAAACCCATGAGAAAACCTAACCACTAATGGTTATTTTTCACCAACTACATCGCACCTGATACTTATTGAATTAAAACAAAAACAAGGGTAAAAACCAAATCATAAAAATGGTGTATTCCCCATCATAAAATTTATTTTATTCTCAATCTACAAGAACAATACTGCCTGATATCTTCTATCAGCTGAATGTTGATACCGACAAGAATCACTTATTAGATCCATATGGACACATCCCATGCACCTCACTCAGGTGTCTATAACATCATTATTGTCCACAAAATAACTACAAAATATCATCAATGAACCTACATCATAACATCTAGTATTTTATGACTCATCATCATGAGACCCTCATGTTATAAATTTTTATAGTCCATACATCAACCCCGGTAGTAATTTTCAATCTCATTGGTGCCCATCCCACCATAGTTGAGATACTCTATCAATTCCTTATCAATTTCTCCAATTAACTTGACCCCTATGTATTTATCAAGACCTAAAAATTACCATAGCACATTTCACATTCCATAAATGGTCACTTATCCTCCATAATACAAGTTAACTATTCAACATAATGAAAAACCTCATTGAAACATGAAAATTTTACCACCACACCATCGAGTCCACTTCCCACACACTTGTTATATCATGATTCACTAGTTTTCACTAGAATATCACCCCAAAAATCCATTGAGTAACCCTGGATCTTCTCACCACATGATATAACATCAGGGGAGAAGACCATTCACCATTGCTCAATGAAAAAAATTTGTTCACACCTTTACAAAATCAAATCATACTTTATGACACCCAAGTGTGATAATTAACTAAAATACATCAGCAACCCTCGATCTAGCTTGAGGAAATCATTGATAACTAAGTTTTTCTCAACTCTATCATGACTTATAGGAACTTTTCAAGCTCCTACTCTTATATGGGCCTCAAGGTGATAAACATGTGCCCCCACTAGGACTAAAACAAATACTATGAAGGCATCACATGAAACTATAATGCATCACCCATATCACTATGAACTAATAACCTAGAGTTATGTGATGTCCACAACTCAATATGTTGATCTTTGAGATTCTCCCAAAAATCCACCCATTAACATATCTTACACATCATTTTAGGATGAACATGTATAACCAATTACTATGCTCATTATTAAAGTCTATTATTAGTTCAAACCATCCCGTATATCCAATATTATAGTTTACTGCTGACTCTATCATTCTATAGGTAATAGAGTATCCAAAAAACCACTCCCAATGATGAATAACTACCTCCACTATTTAAAAAACACATAACTAGGTTGGAATTCACCCTAGTGCTACCCCAACACATGAATTGACTTATGCGACATTGGGCTATATTACTTAAGTCCTATGATCATGCACCAAATCAAATAGTTGACCATGCCTCCCATAAAATTCATATGAATTCCTCACACAAATCTCCATCCGCACCTTCATCTGTAAGATATAACTAACAAACCCATTACATGCCTATATCATATACTTGATCTCACGATACATGAAGTGATCCCATAACAAGAAGTATCTAACCATTCTTTAAATCACTATAGGTATCCCCATTCTCGGGGAAACCCATCTATTTAATTTCACACTTATATAACATAACTCACATCAAGAAATAACAATAAAGGTTCCTTTCTATTTTACTGACACACTCAACTCTCCAAAACCTTGAGTCAAATCTAAATATAATTAGGCTCTATAAACATGACCAAAAGACTCTACCATCGAAGGTCATAACTTAAGAAGAAACCTTGGTTCTTTGGCCTTATATACCATAAGGAAACTCACAATAAAAAATGATTATTTCATGGTTTTCATCAATATTGGGCATCCATTTACCCATAATACCTATTCTCAGGTCACCATAAACTTATATTCTCACACAATAGAGTAATGGTAATAGTGAATAACACACCTCAATACACCACACATATCCTACGATGATAGGGTTTCAAATCACTTGAGTGTGAATTTTTCCCAACCTACCCTCTCTCAATCCAGGTATCAAATAAACATAGATCCACATAGCTAGTCATCATACACAAAACAAGAGGCAAAATCAATAGTTCATCTTATTATAATGGCACCAATTTGTTATATGGGATTGGAAATATAAGTTTTTTATTAACATTAATCAATTTAAACCTCCCTATAATAAGATCATAAATCAAAAAAAAAGTATAAAAATGTCACGTGAATCCTATATATGGAATATGAGACCTAAAAACACACCTATTTCCATCCCAAGCTAAGATCTAGACCACAAATCAATAAATGAAACATCATCCTTAGTATAAATCAACCCAACTATAATAAAAAGATGAATAACAATACCAACTCCTAAGAAACTTATACTTTAGGTTAGGAATGTGATGGATAAGCACAAACATAATTTCCATACCATATTTGGACCAATGTAATATTTTTACCGTATACCAAATATTAATTTAAGGAAAATAAATCTATAATACCACTTTATAAAATCCCTACCCAGACTACCTAAAGAATACTAGATTTGTGGTACCATTTGACTATGAGTATACTTAACCATATGCGAGAGGCTACTGTCCAATGATAAGGATATGAGAAACTGGTGGTAATACGATACAATCTAGTATAATTAAAATAATAAAAAACAATAATAGAAACATATACACATATATCACATTATAGTGAAACATATTGATTCACATTAGAGTGCAACATATCAATTCCATGGTGAATAATGGATCACTGACTCAACTAGGGTGTAAAATATACCAAAAATCCAACATAGGGTGTATAAATAACCGTACAATAATATGGAAATCAAGGTATCACATGGTGAGTGATGTTTCAAAATAAAATAATATGGTGAATGATGTATCATTGGGTGAACAATATATCATGATCAAATAAATTTTTTTTGGTGAATGATGCATTTCTAGGTGAATTATATATCCTGATACCATGATTCCCTAGTATAAAATCTACCACCATAACGATCTCTAAGGTGAATGATGCATCAATGAGTATAGTCCTTGGGGGGAGATTTACCAGCACCACAAAAATCACATAGGTAAATGACCCATAATCGATCATAACCCTAGGTGGGTGATCTACCATTTTACAATAAGCTTAGTGACCCATCATCTTATTATAATGGCACCAATATGTTATATGGGATTGCAAATATAAGTTTTTTATTAACATTAATCAATTTGAACCTCCCTATAATAAGATCATCAATAAAAAAAGTATAAAAATGTCACGTGAATCCTATATATGGAATATGAGACTTGAAAACACACATATTTCCATCCCAAGCTAAGATCTAGGCCACAAAAGTCTATAGGTGGATGATCTACCATAGATACCACACTTAATGTGAATAATCCATTATAATAAGCACAAAATTTTATTGAATGGATAATTGTGTGAGTGACTAATCATAATAACATGGTATATCAACTTGTATCATAGCCAAATATAAAAATTTATCAATCATAGAAATAGTCCCATAATACCTAATTATTTATAGGATACTCATTTCCATAACATATTACACCTATTACATATATATAGTAAGAGGCCTTCCATAACATGTCGTATGATCGCAAACAATCACCTGTTCCTAAAATGTTACTCCATAACAATGCTTGTTAAACCAAATTCTTATCACAAAGGCTAGTTGACCACTTATCCTAATCCACATGAGAGTTTCCATTTCTAAGGAACACTCAATAGTGTTTTATATAGCTCATAATAAATGTCAGGGACTATGGAACCCCTCATAGTTCCCATAACAAGGTATCTCACCACTTCGCAAGGTGTTGTGGAAAATTTTGGACACATGGTCAATGTAAAAGTCTTAAGGGATGTTCCATGTAATAGGTAGCCCAAATGGTCAATTAAGATATAAGGGAACCGCATTTGGTTCCAACCGAGGCCTTCTAAACATACCCACTCAAGTTCATAACCCATACGTCCAAATCTATGGCAATCAAATAGACTCACACCTATCAATATTCCTAGGTGAGAATCACTTACCAATACATGACCCTCATAGGTTAGGAGAGCCATAAATCAAGGAATGGACACATCTAAATGGTTCCATACCTTGATAAACAAACCCCTTACATGGGATAATTATGCATCAGAGACTAATGAAAAAATACAAAACTTCCAGAAGCTTACTAAGAGTTTAACTGAACACCATAACTTTGCCTCACATAGGGTAACATGCTTATGGTTCCCCCTTGGGTAAATATCACTCGTTTACCTATTCTTACATTCGACATGATATATGGAAACCATATAATAGGAAATATTTAGGCACTACATAACTCATTGATGGAGTTACACCCCTTAATCAATATTCAACCACCATCACCAAAGGATGACAAGCTTAATTGACCACTTTTTATCCACATGAAATCCTAACTTCATCAATCAAACATAATAATTATTTATAACACATTTATAATTAATTATTACAGCTGTACCCTAATAATTCAAATAGGAACATTTTATTTAAGACCCACATGGTGGAAAAAAAACATTAACACCTCACTTAATAGGGTAATGATCACTACCAACACATCCATGAAACCACTAACATTATAAACCATAACACCTAATACCAAAAAATAAATTTCATATCTAATTTAATGGTAAAAAATAAATTGGGAGATGACTTACCTCTAGTGAAACAAATACAAATCACATGAGTTCATCCTCTTGGATCCTCTTTTAACCATACCTAGAAAAATTCATATCTTATTAACAAGATTCCACCATGATATAGTGTACTTGACTCCAAAACCCTAGAGAAAGCTCCCTTAAACCAGAATGAGAGGAAGGGGAACATGATAATAGGAGGATAAGAGAATAAATTACATTATTTGGCAGGATGGAAAACTCTTGGTTCACTCAAATAAAAAAGTAAAAGTGATGAGGAATACGTGGAGGGGAGTGTATCTCACACACTCCATGAAACTAGTCCAATAGGTAACTCTCAATGGGGTTCATATTTAAAATGGTGGGATTTTTTTTGTCCTTTTTTAAAAAGGTTCTCAAACATCTATCAGAACTCTAGTGGAATGACATAAGAAGTATAGTGGAGTGTTATTGGATGTATAGTGGCTTCCTTCTACCACCACTCTGTCCACCTCCATCACCTGACACATAATATTACACTTTGGGAATTTTTCTATCAATATCCCATCAAAAAAACATTATTTTAATCATCTAAAACTTATATTAAAATTACAAATCCATATCCAAATCTAAAAAATTTAATGGATCCATATTATACCTCATTGTAACTCTACTCACCTCCTGCTCACCCATTAAATACTGTTATGGGTGATTATGATTTCATGAGGTGATAATATATATAATGTGACATTTTATTATTTAAATATATTTTATAGTGTTCAAATAAACTAGGATAATAATTATGAGTTTTATAATTGAACCAATGATTCCACAAGAGTAACAAATACTATAATAAACATTGTCTCCTAACCAATTGATTAAATTTATATTATAAGTACTTCCCATGTATTGGTGTTTCATAATTAATTTCTTGGATAATCTAAGATGGATTATTAATAAAAATTATATACAAATATAACCCAAGTAATATGGAATGAAATCAAATATTAGTAGAGCTACAATAGAAAAAATATAAATGAATAAATTCATGTCCCTCAATTTTTAAGAAATATTCAATATTTTCTTAGGAAATATATAGAAATATTTAAGTATTCATGGATAAATCCAAGGGATATGTTTGTAATTTACATGTATGATTGATAGAGAGATAAGATAAGATTATGGTTTAAGTGTTGGATGAGATCCTTAAACATAAAATGGGTAGAGAAACTGCTGTCAATTTATATTTGGGGTATCCTATTTTTACAATTGTAACATTTTTATTATTCCTAATAATTACTATATTAGACTAAAATTTTAAAATTATAGGTACATATAAGGGACTTATATTATCCCATACAACCTAAATTCAATTTTATGTTCTTCATTATATACAATATTGAGATATTTTATGGTATGTGCCATGATATTGTAAAGAAAAAATCACAAGAATTATATGACACTTTATAAATACATATACTGTCTAATTCTTATTACCACACCCTTAAATTAAAGGTTAAGTTATTTTATTATAATTAAATGAATAAAATTTAATTTAAATTTTCCACAATTATATGAAAGGGACCATTGGATGTTGGTCACTTTAAACCAAATCATTCAATTAATTTTTCATCCTAATTTGATTTGACTGGAATGGAATCTCATAATAGGTAATGGTTATTAGAATTAGTTAATACATAAGTATATTGAATTTCATATAGCTTCTTACAACTTGTAATTTTTTTCATTGATGTTTTTATATTTACATTTAGGTTTATGGTGTTGTATCATATATAAAATAATATACCCATCCAAATCTTTATAGAATATTATAATTTCTATATGTGTGAACCCTATTTAAGTAATAATTATTAATTATTCAATGTATTATTGATAATTATTGAATTTATTTATTTATTTTTATTAATTAATTAATTAGTTAATTAATTTTCTCTATTAGTATTACTATTGAGTCACATATTGTGATGAATTTTTATATGATGAAACTAGTGATGCCTTAAAAGAGAGATATCAATATATCTTAAAATTATTTACTTCAAACTAAATGATACATTTTATAAAAACTATTACTAATAAAACTAACTAAATACTGATTATTTTTATTATTTCATTAACACTTATCAATAACATTTTTTTTATAATGATATAGTTTGACATGACTATGTTTTAAAAAGTGAGAGAATATGGGAGATTGAAGTGGTGGATTGGATAATTTAGCATAAAATGAGTTACTATGTCTATGATATATTTATTTTTATCATAATCAATTATTTATTATTTTTAATTAATATTTTATGAGTTTTTTTTTAAAATTATTGGTACCTACAACAATTTTTTTATATATTCTTAGTTGACCCCATATGTGTGTGATCAGTTATGTGGCAAGTTTCATTGAGTTTTAGCATGTAATTATAATTAGTATATAAAATTTATATGTTCTCACATTTATAAAGATGCATTTATGATCATGAAAATGTTCTTTACGTTGTATTCATAAGTTGATAAAGTTATAAGGCAAATAAAAGGTAGGGATGATAAATCTTGAAAATTTATATTTATATATTTAAGGACCATATGTTATCTGTCTATTATTAATATATATATTTTACCAATGAAATTGATTCATAATATATTGAGTTTTTTTATCATTTAAACTATGTAGCTGGTGTGAAATTACCTTTATAGATATTTTTGTTGACATTTTTACCATTATTTTTGGTTTTTCTTATACTTTTTTAGGTGATGCTATTATTTTAATATTTTAAGCACTCTTTATTTTAAATTTAAAAACATTATGAATATATGATATTTAATATAAATCTCTACTATATATTATTTAATATATGAAAATTATTTCATTTAACCACTATATAAATTTATAAAAATCTAAAAAATGATTTATAAATATATGATTATTATTTATAAAAATGGTCATATATATTATAAAGACATGTGCCTTTGGTTATCGGGGAAACTAGAGGAAATATGGAATCATGTGAAGTTGGGTATATAGCTGCTTTAATATTTAGGATTTGATCTAAATTAATAAATGATATACATTTATTTGAGTTTGTTTTTCTTGACACATTTCAAGGTTTTTGAGGAGTTTTTTATGTTTGATAAATGAATATAAGTTGTGGTATATTTTATAAGGGTACCTAGTATCACTGGGTACTCGATGGTGGTACACTGGGTTCCTTTGCAACCTAATGATTTTCTAAAATGTTCTATTTACCATTTATTACCTGATGGTAGTATACTAAGTACTCAATGGGGTGTCCATGAGAGGGAATAACTCAGGGTGGACACTAAGTACCTAGTGGGGGTCTAGTGGGTACCCAGTAGGCCCATGGTAAGTTTTATTAAGGAGTATGTTTGGTGATTTTTGTGTTTTTAAATAAAAATACCCATATATGTTCTCTATTTAGTGTATTCAATGAGCAGCGGTGGATCCCTCCTCATCTAATTTTGAATTCTTCTTCTTCCTTAATCTATGTCAATTATAGGGAATTTTCTTGGTGGATTAAGGTTAGTTTTACTCTATTATTTAAACATATATTATTATAAAATATATTACTTTTCTTTATTAGAAATAAGTATTTTATGATGATTCCACTAGAGAATAGTTTAATCATGATAAAATATAGGGTATTTTGTGAGTAATGGATACAAGATGTATGACAACCCTGATCTTTATTACAAACTTAAACACGATTTATTACATAAAACCTTCGCTTGATAAAACATGGAAGATGAAGAGGTCTAGTGTATTTGGGGCTTAGGAACATTAAATAAAAAATTAAAACATGAAATACAACATCTTTATTGAAAACTTCCTTTACATGACCACTACATTCCCTCATACTTAGCATTGCATGGGATAACCTGAGGACATGCATAAGAAACAGGTGAGATATAAAGCCCAATAAGGGAATAATCATGGAATAACATGGGGAATACAATACATGTTAGACAATAGGCATATCGATAGAGCACAAGAGAAGCATAAACAAAAATCCAGGATAAAGCATGACAATCATAACATGGAAATGTGGCAACAACACTTAACATTGAATTAGCATGAGCCAAGGCTCATTGCACATGAAGCATGAGTAAATCCTAATTGCACATGAAGCACGAGTAAAACCTCGTTTCACTTGAATTATCATGATTAGACACCCATTGCACATGAGGTATCATGATAATATACTTTACCCAATGCATTGGAGCGCTATAAGGGCGCACCCTTCTTAAACATTTCATTTTATGCATAAGTGTGCCAAAAGGATCATATAACATGGATTCATAAAACATCATCATTTATTCCAAGATAAAGGAATGTGTAATTCATACATGAAACTTTATAATTAATAAGTAAATGTGCATAAATGTGAATACCCTTGATAGAGACATGGACATGGTATTCACTACACAATGACATTGGCTTGGAAAATCGGTGCCATTTCGGCAGTGTAACGACGTGACGTAAGAATTAATAAAAATGGTTGATGAGAGATAAAGAGGTGTCTCATAATATGTAAATGAAATGGACAGTAATGGGGTCATATAGATACATGTACCAACAATTGTAATTTAATTTTGATGCATAATACAAAAGGATTACTTGGATGTAAAAGGAGAGAGAGAAATCCCTCACGGAATTTCGGCATAGTAACGAGTGTACATGAGAGAAATTTAATGAGAGGTAAAGGGGTATCCCATCATTCAAACATAAATAGGGAAGTATGGGGGAGGTGTGAAACCATACACCAACATTTATAATTGAAATTAAAAGTGCATAACAACATTAAGAAAATTGGACAAAAATGAGAAAAGAAGAAAAACCCTTACATGGATGTGTGCTTCCAAAGGCTTGAGAGAGGCTTGAGAGAGGCTTCTTAAGAGCTTGGGGAACCTTGGGAGGATTCTAGGGAGATTAGGGAAGAGTTCAGACGAACTAAAAAATCTTTTAGTGAGGATAAAGTGGGAGCTGGGGTGGGTTTATATAGGAAAGGTGAGGGAATTCTTTATTATTTAGGGTTGGGACACCTCACATTAAATTAATTCAAACCACAAACCATCCCATGGGTTTTACCATGGTTTTTTCCAAAGGGGAGTGTAAAAAAATATTTTATAAGTCCAAATTTCTGAATTCTTAAAATAATGTGGTTGTTTATGTGGAGGTGAGTCACACTCCCAAGGAAAACAACTTAAAAAGACCAGATGTTTAATAAGCCTTGAAGGGTCCATTAATGCTTTGTAAAATAAGTCAAACAAACCCAAAATTACATTAGTTTAATGGTAAAACATATATTTGCCGAAAATAAGGCTTATAGTATTTTATAACATCAATATTGGGTCATTATGATGTCATAAAACACATTATATATTTAAACAGTATTTAATATTTAACTAAAAATTTGATTGTCTCAAAAAATTATGAAAAATTAACCATTGAATAATTTCAATGTCCTGATTCCAGAAATAATATTTATTTTATCTAAATAATTTTCTAAATATGTTAATTTTTAGTTTTAAAATAAAAACTAACATTTATCGAAAATTCATGGGTTTGGACAAAAATGGCTTTCGAACCTTAATAAAAATTACAAGTGAATTCATAAAATTATACGATCATTTGTATTTAATAAAAATTAATCTAATAATAATAGTAATATTTTCCTAAAATATTATTTAATACAAAAATCCATTAATTCATCAAAATATTTTTCTTAGTTGAATATTAACTAATAACACTATTTGAGCTTTAAAAACTATTTACAAGGTAACAAAAATAACATGAAAATATATTCATTATTATATAAAAAAAAATGTACATAACCATAGTTCTAAGGTCTTGTTACATAACCCCTTAGAACACCCTCATAAGACCAAAGGGTAAGGTGTGCGATGGTGACCGACTCTTGGGGTGGCTCAGAAAACATTGCCCGGGTGGTAATCTCTATCAACTTCCACTTCTATCGTAGGCAGTCCCGGTCGAGCTTAACCTTTTGAAGCTCAGATTGGGATTGGTCAAGAGCGAAGCCCAAAGGTGCCACCTCTTTTCCGAGCTCCGACAAATGGGCTTCGTATGGGGCACGTCTACTGGATGAGGCCATCGCTTCCTTTGTCTGAGTAAATTGTATTCGTTAAAGCCTTATATTTATACTAATCAGGTGATCACTATTCAACGACTATATTAGAAATGATCAAAATTATTAACATAAAACCAAATAAGTTGACATATTATATAAAAATTTTACATGAAGAGACATTTAATTAGATCAAGAGGGATTTCCACTAATGAATTTTTGGGTCATTACAATCCACCCTTAAGAAATTTCCCCCTCAAAATTTCCTTTTCCCAAACTAAAACAAATGTGGGTAACTCTACTTCATCACTTCCTCTGATTCCCACACCGCTTCTTCAAACTTGTTGTTTTTTCCACAACACCTTGACGAGGGGAATTGTCTTATTTCGTATAAATGTTTCTCTACGATCTATGATCTTCACTGGTTGATCCTCATAAGAAAGATCATCCTCTAACTGTACCACCTCTGAAGAGAGTATATGTGAAGGGTATGGTATGTACTTCCTTAAAAGGGATACATGAAAGAAATCATGCACTTTGGCCATGGTAGGTGGAAGTGATAGTTGATAGGCCACAACCCCAACACGATCAAGAATATCGAAGGGGCCGATGTACCTTGGACTTAACTTCCCTTTCTTTCCAAACCTCATGAACTTCTTTCATGGAGATATGCGTAGAAATACCATGTCTACAACTTTAAACTCAAGGTCTTGTCAACGGTTATTTGAATAACTCTTATGTCGACTCTAGGCTGCCTTGATATGCTGTTGAATGGTTTTCACCTTTCCACCATTTCTTTGACCATTTCTGGTCCAAGCAGCTTATGCTCACCGACCTCATCCCAACATGCTGGTGTTTTGCACCTTTTCCCATAAAAGGCTTCATATTGTGCCATTTGGATGCTCGAGTGGAAACTGTTATTATAAGAGAACTCAACCAGAGGAAGATGTTGATCCCATCCTACTTTAAAGTTGATTGAGCATGCTCTCAACATGTACTCAAGTGTTTGGATAGTACGCTCGAATTGACCATCAGTTTGAGGATGATAGGCCGTATTGAAGTTCAGTTCAGTATTCAGAGCATATTGAAGACTCTTCCAAAACTTAGAGGTGAATCTTGGATCTCTATTAGAAACAATAGATAGTGGTACTCCATGCAGTCTTACCGCTTCCCTGATATATATTTGTGCCAGTTGATCCAATGAGAAATCCTACCGAATAGAAATGAAGAGTAATGACTTTGTAAGATGATCCACAACAACCCAGATTGCATTGTTTCCTTTGGATGTCTTCGGAAGTCCAGTGACAAAGTCCATTGTGATGTTCTCCTATTTCCATTCTGGTATGGTAAGTGGTTGCATCATCCCCTTAGACTTCTTCCTCTCTACCTTCACTTGTTGACACACTAGTCACTTTGATGTATATTCAGCAATCTCCTTCTTCATATTATCCCACCAATAATGATCTCAGATATCTCGATACATCTTTGTGTTTCCTGGGTGAATAGAGAAATTTGAACTATGTGCATCATCCAAAAGTTCCTTCTTCTACTCCAGACTCGATGGAACACATAGTCTTTTCCCAAATATCACAATTACTTCTTCATTAACATTAAACACCAAGGATTTCCCTTTTCCGATAGCTTCCACTTTTTCCTGAATTCCCACATCATCCTTTTGAGAATCCTTTAACCTTTACAAAAGTAATGGTTGAGAAATCATTTGTAAAAGGATTTATGATGTTCCCTTATTTATGATTTCCA
This sequence comes from Viscum album, assembly GCA_963277665.1. Classification (NCBI taxonomy): domain Eukaryota; kingdom Viridiplantae; phylum Streptophyta; class Magnoliopsida; order Santalales; family Viscaceae; genus Viscum; species Viscum album. The sequence continues at coordinate 885,339,886 of OY728146.1, read as the reverse complement.
TGTCCATCCTCATCAAATATAAGAATATTTGATCCTTTTAAATTCTCATCAATGATAGAATTGCTGGGTCCTATCTACGTAGAGCATCTGCCACCCAGTTCGCTTTCCTAGGGTGGTAATGGATTGAGCAGTCATAGTCTTTGATCAGCTCTAACCATCTTCATTGGAACATATTCAACTCTTTCTGTGTGAATATATACTTGAGGATTTTGTGGTCCGTATATATTTCAAACTTCTACCCAAATAGATAATGCCGCAAAATTTTCAAAGCGAAGATCACTACAGCCAGCTCGAGGTCTTGTGTTGGATAGTTCTATTCATGAACTTTCAATTTCCTTGAAGCATAGGCAACAAATTTCTCATTTTTCATCAACCCAAACCCCAGGACCTTCTTCGAAGCATCACTGAATACCACAAAAAGTTCTCCACTTGTGGGTAAAGTGAGAACGAGCATAGTGTAAGCATCCTTTTCAACTCCTTGAAGCTTTCTTCGCATTCATCACTCCAAGAAATCATTACTCCCATCTGATTTAGCTTGGTAAAAGCATTGGAAAATCGTGAGAAATTTCTCACAAATCATCAATAATATCCAGCTAACCCCAAGAATCTATAGATATTTGTTACCGATGTTGGCCTCCACCACCCCTCAATTGCATCTATTTTTGAGGGATCCATAGATATCCCATTACTTGTGATGGTATGTCCCAAGAATGATACCTCCTTCAACTAGAACTCACACTTGCTATACTTGGCATAAAGATTCTCCTTCTACAAGGTCTCTAGTAAAGTTCTTAGATGCTCCTCATGATCCTCCTTGGTTTTGGAATATATCAGAATATCATCTATAAAGACTACCACAAATTTGTCAAGGTAATCTATAAAGACTCTATTCATCAAGTCCATGAAGATTGCTGGAGCATTAGTGAGTCAAAAAGGCATTACTATGAATTCATAGTGCCCGTATCTTGTACGAAAAGCAGTCTTGGGGATATCTTCCTTATTCACCCTTACTTGATCATATCCCGACCACAAATCCACCTTGGAGAAGTATTGTTCTCCACATAGTTGATCAAACAAGTCATCAATTCATGGGAGAGGATACTTGTTCTTTATCATGATTTTTTGAGCTCACGATAATAGATGCAAAGGCACATTGATCCATCCTTATTCTTAACGAAGAGGAGTGGTGCACCCCATTGTGAAGCACTTGGGCATATAAACCCTTTATCCAGATTCTCCTGAAGTTGTTTCTTCAGCTCTTCAAGCTCCACAACATCCATTCTATACGGAGTTTTGGATATTGGAAATGCCCCTAGTATAAGTTTAATTGATAATTCAACATGTCTTCTAGGAGAAAGACTAGACAATTCCTCAGGAAACACTTCAGCGAATTCCATCACAATAGGCATGTCTTCAAAGATGGTTACTTCCATAGACTAAATCATCTGAGCCAGATATGTGTGCTCATAGGGCATTAATATCCACTCTTGAGATGATGGAGCTAAAGAAGATTCATCTTCCTCCTTGCACTTGTAAAGAATCGAGGGTCGATTCTCTATATGGAGAGTGATTTCCCTCTTATGGAAATTTATGTTGGCTCTATATAAGGAAAGACAATCCATGCCAAGAATTGCATAAAATTACACCAGAGAGAGTATGAAAAGGTTCTCCGGGATGTTCAATCCACAGATTATGACAGGGGAGGCGTTATATTCATGGGATGCAATAATCACCCCATTTTCCGTATTCACCTACATCTTCACTTCCATGATCTTTGGTGGTGATGGTTTTGTTCTACTAAACTTTCGAGATATAAAAGAATGTGTAGAACCTGAATCAAAAAGTACATTCTCTATTCTTGAATGAATAACTAGCGTACCTGTCCCCACTTTGTTGTCGGGGTTTACTTCGGCAGTAGTGATGGCAAAAGCTCACCCTTTCTGCCTTGTAGGTTTTTGGTTGCCTCCGAAAACCCTTGGCTTAGGGCACTGATTTTCAAGATGCCCTGGTTCTTTGCAGTTGTAGCAATGAACCACGTGTTGAGGTTCGTATGGAGTGTTACTATCCTCTGTCACAGCCACTGGTCTTTCTTGCCGACAGTTAACAGCTAAGTGCCCTTCTCTTCCACACCTAAAGCATTTTTTGTACCCTTTAGGCAGTTTATGGGGTTCTTCTTTCCGCACCTTTGGCAAGTGGGGTGCTGGATCTTCTTAGAACTGTTGTATTTATCCATCGGACCAACAGCATTAAAGTCCACCTTACACTTCTTATCCCCATGATACCCCTGAGATTCTATGATCTCCATTTCGACCTTGAGGGCACATCCGAAAATTTCCTCATAGCTGTCAAAGTCACGGATTACTAGTGCTTTCCACAGGCTAGGTTTCAGCCCACCAAAGAAGCGTCCAACCTGCATTCAGGGGGTAACGATAAAGTCGGAATCATATCGTGAAAGCCGTGTGAAGTTTACCTCGTACACTCCAATATATTTTTCATCTTTTTGATTGAGGGCAAGGAAGTCTCTTTCAATCTTAATCCGGAGGGTGCACGGAAAATATTTATCAAAAAACATATTCCGTAAATCCTTCCATTCCAACAACTTGATCTCCTCCTCAGGCTTCATATTTTTGATCAACGTCCACCATTGATCAGCTTCACCCTCCATACGATAAGCATCTAGGATAAAATTCTCTTGTTCAGAACATTAAAGGAAGGGGAATATCTTTTCAATGGAGTTGATCCATTGTTAAATGATTGAGGGATCAGATGATCCATTAAAAGTAGGCGGCCTTTGTCTCATGAATCTCTCGATAACGACTTGTTCTTTATTGGGGGGGGGGGGGTTGAACGTTCCTATTGACCCGTGTTTCTATTCAAATCCCGATTTAGCTGAGATAGAAGCATGACAAAGTTCGCAATTCCCTCTCCCATTGGATTGGGAATCTCATTAGTATAGTCATCACATTGATCTTCACACCCGTTGTTAGCCCAAGTCCTCCTATTACCGGCCATTGGCTGGAATAAAAGTAAAGTTAGGGGTAAGACATAAAGGGTAATACAAAGACAAAACTGATGACTTATAAATAACACTTATTTCCTTAACATATGAATCTACTGGCTTCAGTCTATGTTATCCATGATCTACTTTATAACATATATTCTTAGGGAATTTTTGTGTCCCTTAATAATGGTTCATACTAAGCTTGTGAATTTACCAAATCATATCCCCCAGGAGTGTCGTAATCAAGAGTGCATCAAGGCCCGTTGTCGTGCACCAATTCCCGTTCAAGTCTTGCTCAAAGTGGTGTTTTCGGGTTTTACTCCTAGGATACATCTGTGCCAGAGCCGCCTCTACAAGCTTGTATCCAGACAGAGATGTATTTTCTTGTTAAACCACTTACTCAATACCCACCAAAACTTAGTAATGTTTTTATTATACTTATTCTTGTCTCTAAGGCTTTACTAAGATTTTCTAATCCTAATCCCAAAAAAAACTAAACCTATCCTCTGATACCAACTATGACAACCCTCATCTTTATTACAAACTTATACTTGATTTATTACATAAAACCTTCACTTGATACAACATGTAAGATCGAGAGGTCTAGTTTCATTGGTACTTAAGAACATTACATAAAAACTTAAAACTTGAAATACATCATCTTTATTGAAAACTTCCTTTACATGACCACTACATTCCCTCGTACTTTGCATTGCATGGGATAACCTGAGGACATGCATAAGAAAAGGGTGAGCTATAAAGCCCAGAAAGGGAATAATCATGGAATAAAATGAGGAATAAAATACATGTTAGACAATAGGAATATCAATAGAGAAAAATAGAAGCATAAACATAAAGGCATGATAAGTCATGACAATCATAACATGGAAATGTTGTAACTACATTTAACATGGAATTAGCATGAGCCAAGGCTCATTGCACATTGAGCATGAGTAAATCCTCATTGCACATGAAGCACGATTAAAACCTCTTTTCACTTTAATTATCACGATTAAAAACCCATTGGACATGATGTATCATGATACTATACTTTACCCAATGCATTAGAGCGTTATAAGGGTGCACCCTTCTTAAACATTTCATTTCATGCATTAGTGTGCCACACGGATCATATAACATGGATTCATAAAACATCATCATTTATTCCACAATAAAGGAATGTAGAATTAATACATGAAACTTTATAGTCAATAAGTAAATGTGCATAAAGGTGAATACCCTTGATAGATACATGGGCATGGTATTCACTACACAATCACATTGGCTTGGAAAATCGGTGCGATTTCGGCAGCATAATGGCGTGACGCAAGAATTCATAAAAATGGTTGATGAGAGAGAAAGGGGTGTGTCATAATATTTACATGAAATGGAAAGTAAGGGGGTCATATAGATACATGTACCAACAATTGTAATGTAATTTTGATGGATAATACAAAAGGATTACTTGGATGTAAAAGAAGAGAGAGAAATCCCTCACGAAATTTCGGCATAGTAACAAGTGTACATGGGAGGCATTTAATGAGAGATAAAGGGGTCTCCCATAATTCAAAAATAAATAGGGTAGTATGGGGGAGGTTCTAAAAGATACCCCAACATTTATAATTGAAATTAAAAGGGCATAACAACATTAAGAAAATTGGACAAAAATGAGAAAGGAAGAAAAACCCTTACTTGGAAGCGTGCTTCCAAAGGCTTGAGAGAGGATTGAGAGGGGCTTCTTGGGATCTTGGGGCACCTTGGGAGGATTTTAGGGAGATTAGGGCAGAGTTTGGAAGAACTCAAAATTATTTTAGTGAGGAGAAAGGCGGAACTTGGGTGGGTTTATATAGGAAAGCTGAGGGAATTCTTTATTATTTAGGGTTGGCACACCTCACATTAAATTAATTCCAACCACAAACCAGATCATGGTTTTTGCCCATGGTTTTTTCCAAATGGAAGTTTAAAACAATATTTTATAAGGAGATTGTCCGAAATTCTTAAAATAATGGGGTTTCTTATGTGGAGGTGAGTCACACTCCCAAGGAAAACAATTTAAAAAGACAAGATGTTTAATCAGCCTTGAAGGGTCCATTAATGCTTTGTAAACAAGTCAAACAAACCCAAAATCAAATTATTTTAATTTTAAAACATATATTTTCTGAACATAAGGCTTATAGTATTTTATTACATCACTATTGGGTCATTATGATGTCATAAAATACATTATATATTTAAACGGTATTTAATTTTTACCCAAAAATTTGACTGTCTTAGAAAATTATGAAAAATTCACTATTGGATAATTTTGATATCCTGATTCCAGTAATAATATTTATTTTATCTAAATAATTATCTAAATATGTTAATTTTTACTTTTAAAATAAAAACCTATATTTATCGAAAATTCACGGGTTTGAACAAAAATGGCTTTCAAACCTTAATAAAAATTATAATTGCATTCATAAAATTATACGATAATTTATATTTAATAAAAATTAATCAAATAATAATAATAAGAATATTTTATTAAAATATTATTTAATACAAAAATCCATTAATTCATCAAAATATATTTCTTAGTTGAATATTAACTAAAAACACTATTTGAGATTTAAAAAATATTTACAAGGTAACAAAAATAACATGAAAATGTATTCATTATTATATAAAAAAATAATGTACATAAACATAGTGCTATGGTCTTGTTACATAGACTCTTATAACACCCGCATAAGATAGAAGGGTAAGGTGTGAGATGGCGACTGACTCTTGGGGTGGCTCGGATAACATTGCCCGGGTGGTAATCTCTATCAACTTCTACTTCTCTCGTAGGTGGTCCCGCTCGAGCTTAACCTGTTGAAGCTCGGCTTGGGCTTGGTAAAGAGAGAATCCCAATGATGCCACCTATTTTTTGAGCTCTGACAAAAGGGCTTCGTAGGGGGCACGTCTTCTGGATGAGGCCATCACTTCCTTTGTCTGAGTAAATTAGATTCGTTAAATCCTTAGATTTATATTAATCTTGTGATCACTATTCAACATCTATATTAGTAACGATCACAATTATTAACATAAAACCAAAGAAGTTGACATATTATATAAACATTTTTCATAAAGAGACATTTAATTAGATCAAGATGTATTTCCATTAATGAATGTTTGGGTCGTTATAAGATGCCAAAGAATTATGAACACACATTATCGCTTACTATTTTGCTGAGGCAGGTCACTTAGTGAGTTTTGTTTTATATTTCTGTGAAATTAAATTTAATTGATAACTGATTGAAGGTTTTATATTAATTATTTTTCATATAATTGGCCACATTATGTGAAATGGGTCATTCTCACTTCGTTGCATGAGATTCTAAGAAGTGGGTAGTTCTCAGTGAGTTTATCAGAATTATATTTATTATGTAAATAATTTAGATATTCATTATATATTTTGAATTACTATATAGTTGATATGTTGGATGAGATAGGAGCTCATGAGGGTTGAGGATAATTTATATGTCATTGATTAGGTGGTCAACCTTGGTTAAAAAATGGATAAATCCATATTATGGTAAATATTCCAAAATTTTCCAAATTTATGGAAGTTGTGAAGGAAAATTCCAAGTGAAAAAGATGAAGGTGGAGCTTCCAATTGTATGTAATCATAATATATAAAAGTTTTCATTTTTTAAGAGGGAAAATATGGTTTCTAGATGAATTCATTGAGATAAGCTAATTAAAAAGAAACATGAATATCTGATGAATTTTGAGCTATAAGTAATGAGAATCTAAGATAGATGATAATGAAATAAGAGAGAACTTACCACTATATATTCTTATTGAGAAGTTAAGATGGAATAAAATTGATTGTAAAATATACATCTGAATTTCATACTCAAAAAAGTTACATTTTTTGATGTTATATTTTTGGAATAAGTACTAAGGATATATGCCCATCTTGGTATAAAGTCCAACATTACTATTTATAAAAGATACATAAATTGAATATAATATTGAATAAATGCCAAAATTTACATGATGACTTTTAGATATTGAGTTGATGGGTATTTGGAAGAAGAAATATGAAGGTATATGCACATTGAAATGATATGAGGATACATTATTGAAAGATAAGTTGTGGATGAAGACTGCATGCATCTGAAAGAAGAATCCCCAAGATTATTTGAAAAAGATTTTATACCAAACCATGAAGATTTTTATAAGATAATTTTGAATTATGAATCATATTGAAGAAGTTTTCAAGGGGAATAAGTATATAATATTATACAAGAGTAATAACCTATTACATAAAGGTAAATCAGTGAATTGTAAAAGACCTGAGGCATAATGTGATGGGTAAGATCTATCTTTTTATCATAAATTGAGGTTTTTGGAAGAATATTCTATAAATTTAAATATATAATTATATACTAATCATTAAATTTTATAAAAAAATAGTTTTTTGAGAATGGTTTGTGATTCACACTGAGTCAAGATAATGGATTTTTCCTAAGATTAAAGATAATGTATATTGAAGTTAGAATATTGAATGATGACCAAATAAATGTCTTTAGAAGTTAGATTATTGAGAATTTTGAAGAAAAATAAATGTTATTTAAGTCCACTCTTATAGAAACATATATTGATTGAAATTTTGAAAGAATAAGGAAAAAGAATAAAGGTGGGTGGTGATGTTTCAAAAGAAGATGTTAAGAAGTGAGAGTATTCAATAATTTTGATTTATTAGGTTGATATAAATAAAATAAATATCATAATGTTGTAAGTATTATTAAATATTATTGATTCTAAAGGAGTTTATTATTCAAATTAATTTCTGTTGGATATCTTGATCTATCTAGAAAGCATTTCAAGATAAAAATTTATCTATGTCTATAAGATATAAAGTTAAGAAGAGTGGAAGCTGATGATGTTCAAGAGATTGAAAGATGACATGTGGAACTTATTAGTTTAAAAAAAATATATGTAATAAGTTCAGATTTGATCTCAGTGAGAAGGATAGATTTTATTATTTAGGTAGGTAGAACTGAGTGTGACTTAGGTAGTGTAGAAATCATGTTGTGAAAAACCTATATCATTTGTAAATAAGAGGAAACATGTTTTCTAGAATCATAAAGGGATGAACACATGATCAATTATACCTTTAAATACAGTGTAAAAATTTCATTATAAATATTATTGGGAATTGAGAAGACTAACACATGAATACATATACCTAAACAAATAGTTGCGTATAGGAAGAGAAGATGACCTATAAATTTCAAACATTATTTGGGCCAATGGACTTATAAAAATATAACTTTATGTTCCAAAGAATTATTGAGAGGATTATAGAATTTAATAAAATATATTTTATGAAAAATGGATGTTAATAAATCAGATGTTAAGAAAATGGAAGTTAGTGAGTAAGGACAACGTTCTTTGTAAGCCTACCTAAGTTTTGAGCATTGAATTAGTTAAAGAAGTTGTGACTCTAAAAAATAAAGAAATAAAAGTTAGTGAGATTAACAAACTTTTTAGAGGATATTTTGAGTTAATAAAGTTAATTTATTTTATTAAAAAATCACATCTTCTAAATATTAATTAGCTCAGGAATAATACAACTTGAATAAACTTATAGAATCTTTAGTTGATCATTATAAATAAATAAAGAATAGGGATGACAAGCATGCAGTTGAAGTTTTTCATTCATTGGAATTAAAAGGCCTAATATTAAGTAAGAATATCTTACTATTAACGTGGAGAAATATAGAATAAAATTTAATATATTATTTAGGAGATTGAGGAGGAACATCAAATATTCGGGGTATCTAGTATAATTTTATCCATTTGAGTTGGTACCCTAAAGATCTATTATAAGATAACTTTGGGTTAAGTGTAATACCTTCCCACACCATTGGATTAAGGGTGATCCTTCATAAAACAAGAGTTTAAGGGTTATACCTTCCCAAACCATTGGGTAATGTCTGGCCTTCCTGTATGATTTGTAATTATAACTGATTTTAGTGGAAAATCTATTACCAAAACTGGACTTAAACACATCAAGGAGTATATTCCCATATTGTGGTCAGAACATATAAAAATAATATGTGATGCATTTTATTTACATTATATTTTTCATATAGTGTGAATGTGATAGTGTATATATGAGATCCATTCATCCAAACATGTGAAGTGATTTGGGTAATGGAAGGGGTAAAAGTTTATTTTGAAATAAGTTTATAAAATTGGTACAAACTGATTCAAACCATCTCATTGTATCTTCATGGTCCAATAATATATTTAAAAATAGTATCGTGTGGATTAAGAAGTATTAATAAGAGAAAATATAGTGTTTATTTCTTAAGTATTAAATAATAATGGGAACATGGGAAGGATTTATCTTCTTCTTCTTAAGGTAGGGCACTGTTAGAGTGTTACCAATGGGTTTATAAATGAGATACTTGAGATTTATATCAAATTATAGTAAATTAATATCATTTTTATTATAATATGAAACATTTTAAAAGTTTTTTATATAATAAAACATAGGTGTGTAGAGGTTAGAATTCATTTTCCACTCAAACATCCCATTCATAAGCTAGTGCACCTCAGTAGTGTGTTACAATGATGTAATTATGAAAGTCTATTTGAGGTGGAGACATATATTCTCTATGATAAAATTCATGATGAAATGTTATTTAAGGGATTTAGGTGACTTTAAGTTAGGGTCAAAGGGTAGGTTAATGTTAGTTACCTTAAATGGAGCAGACATTGGTCTTGGATAATGTATTATTTGATACCAGTGCATCCCTTTTTTTTTTATTTTTTTTCATTTATTGTGTCTAATATGGTATTTAATATTGAATTGTATCTTATAATGTGGATTATAGATAAATTATTGTGGAATAGAGATAATCTTATAAAAGTGTATTGAAATTGTTTAATTGTTAATGGCTAGTCAAGTCATCTTTGAAACTTCCTTAGTTTAGAGATAAAGGGTTTTTATGTGATCATTGATACATACTTCTATAGATCTCAATTTTATTACTAATAAATATGAGTGGTTCTATATGCTTTTATTATTGTTTCTAATACTTTCTTGGGAGAGTGTGATTTTCATTCAAGCTAGACTAGTATTGATCTGGGTTTGTTGGGGATGGCTATAAATTATATTGTAAGGGTATTTCTTGAATATATTTACAGTAACATCAATAATTCTTTTCTTATTATAATGGTTCAAATTTTAATGTGTTTATAGAGAATTTTATTGATTTACCTATGTGGATGGAAGTGGAGTTTGTTATAGTGTTGGTATATGATTCTAGGATTATTTTTATTGCAATTTACACTATATACCCTCTAATTATTATAAAATTGATGTTTTAGTTAGGATATATTGAATAAAAAGTATTCCTTAGGAATAGTGAATCTCCTTTGGGAGCTCTAGTTCTTCATCACTTAAAATGTCGATATGATCTTGTGGTTATGTGTTGATTACCAAAGTTCTAACCAAGTTACTATCAAGAAACAATATTCACTAGCATATAATGATGTTTTGTTTATTTAATTTCATAGGAGATGATAGTTTTATAAAATTTATTTTTAGTTAGGATATCATAGACTTTGAGTATGATATGATGATATACCAAAGATATATTTCTAAATAAGATATCATTATTTGGAATTCACTACTAAAAAACTAGCCTTTAACAATGTTAGAAATGGCCTTTATCAGCACTAGAAAAGCACTAAAAATGTGAGCGACATTAAAGTCCTAGGACTTTTATCAGTATTGAAAAAGTGATGATAAATGTGTCATTTATCAACACGAAAAAAATCATGATGAATAGGATCTTTATCAGCTCTTTTAAAATCATTGATAAAATACCCCTTTATTATCTCTTTAATTTAACGTCACTAAATGAAACCTTTATCAGCGCTTTTAGAAGAACAGATAAAATTTTCTTTTTCTTTTCAGATCTTTTAAAAGCATTGATAAAGTTCTTATTTAACTGTGATTTTAAAAGAACTGATAAAGGGAATACTCTAGTATTATATGATATCACACTACAACACCATTGTTGTGTGCTATAATAGCTCACTACAGCACTAGAAACACACCAGAAACACACCAAAAACATATTAGATATTAAAAAAAACTAGTTCCAATACCTAATTTAAATAAATGAAATTTACAAAAAAAATACCAGAAAAAACACTATATTATATACAATTCAAAAATTATTTTATACAATTAAATAAATAAAAATTGCTACATATATTCTAAAACAATCTTAGTTGTCAATGTTACCTTGATTTCCACTGACTTTATTTCTATAACTACCAACATTGCATGAGTAGTTTCGATCAAACCTCCTCAACTCCGAAAAAATAATCCACCTGCATAAGAAAACAATTAATATGAGAAATACTAAAAATAAATAAATTACTCATAAATATGAAATAATATATTAATTCTATGGAAAATATTTTTACTATGAAAATATTAGTATTACCGCTGTGATTGAGTTGTGGAGGGAACTTGAAAGAAAGTGATAAATTTAAACACTACATGAGTGAAGGGTTTTGTGAGAGAAGAAGTTTGTGGAAGTTTTCATGCAGAAAGGGATGAATGTTGGACAGAGAACCCCTAAATCGAAAAAAAGAATCTATCTATATAAGAAAACAATTATTATTTGAGTAATAATAAAAATAAATAAATTAAACATACATATGAAACAATACCTTAATTCCATAGAGAATGATTTTATTGTAAATACATTAAGATTACCTTTATAATTGAGTGGAGGTAGCATCACTTCTCGTCATGGAAAGGCATTGGAGGTAACTTGAAATAATGTGATAAATGAACCATTGTAGGGGTGAAAATATTTTAACGGAGAAGGAGTATAAAAGATGGATAGAGCACCCCCAACCCGAACAAAGGAATCCCCCAGTATAAGAAAAAAATTATTATGTGAGTAATAAAAACAAGAAATATATTAAACATACATATGATACAATACATTAATTCTATGGACACTGATTTCACTATTAAAACATCTAGATTACATCTATAATTGAGAAGAGGTATCATTGTTTCTATTCCTGCAAAGGCAGTAAAGGTAACTTGAAAAAAAGTGATAAATGCACCACAGTAGGGGTGAAAAGGTTTTAAGGGAGAAGGAGAATGAAATTTGGACATAGAACCCCCAACTCGAACAAAAGAATCCACCTGTATAAGAAAAAATTATTATGTGAGTAATGATAAAAAGAAATAAATTAAACATACATATGAAACAATACATTAATTCTATGGACAATGATTTCACTATGAAAAAATCAATACTACCTATATAATTGAGAAGAGGTAGTGTCATTTATCTTCTTGAAAAGGTAGTGGTGGTAACTTGAAAGAAACTGATAAATGCACCACTATAGGGGTGAAAGGATTTTAAGGGATAATGAGCATGAAAGTTGAACAGAGCACCCCCAAATAGAAAAAATAATCCACCTATATAAGATAAAAATTATTATGTGAGTAATACTAAAAATAAATAAATAAAATATACATATGAAATAATACATTAATTCTATGGATAATTATTTTACTGTGAAAAATATCAAGATTACCTCTGTAATTGAGTAGAGACAACATTGTTTCCCTTCTTGCAAAGGAATGACACATGTACAATATTTTTCTAAAATAAATGAACTCTATAGTGAATAATGAAAATTAAATCATCATTCTATTTTTTTTCATTAAAATAGAGTAAGTATATTGTAACATTACATATGCATCTATCCAAAGGGGTTCCTTCATTATAGTTTGTTCTTCCGAGGGTTTCGTAACTTAATCATGTACAGAAGACGTTGTCTGCATGAGTATTCAAACATTTAATTTAGATTATGTTAATGAAGTAGATAACATATAATATTATGAGGAAAAACATAATATATTAAAAAACACTTTACCTTCTCATTGAACATTATTTATTTTTTAAATGATTCAAGGATTTGATTTTTCTTTCAAGAATCCAAATCCCCTCTTTCTGGTTCCCTCTAACATACTAGACATTGTCTATAATGGGACCGACATGAACTGATTTTTATGTCCCAATGAAATGGTTATCCTTGATTGAATTTTCATTTGACTCAACATTTTTTTAGTCGCAAGTAGGACAATCAACCAATTCTTGTTTGTTGGACCGGAGACATAAAATACTTGCACTAATTGTGATTCCATTATGAGTGGCTTGTTTTTTCCCTCTTCTATACTGAAATTCACCTCCATAAATCCCATTTCATCAAATTTCACTCCATTGATATTGTCAACCCATTTTCAACAGAAAAGAGACACTTGAAATAATGTATAATCCAACTCATATATCTGTTCGATAATGCCAAAATTTGACATATTTTCATAAATTGGATTTCTATCCTTAGAAGATGATATGTGCATCACTTCATCCACAAGCATAACACCATGATTTTGCATCATAATGGAGTCGTCATGTTCTTTTTTATAGAACATACAACTATTTATTATCAATCTAGTTTAAGATATAACATTTTTATTCAGTCCTCTAGCTAGCCATTGGAGTCTTTCAGTAATTGAATTCATATTTTTAGATAACTCCATATATATTTGATCTTTGAACCATCCTATAAACTTTTGATTATGTGTATATTATATCCATATTTCATCCCTTGATGGATTAATATCTATAATAATTTCTTTGTGGGATTCAATATAAAAGTAAACATCATCATTATTATGTAATATGTAAAAATTTTCTTGATCCCACTCTTTCAAGGTAATTGTAACAACATCTCTTCCAGAAATCCCTTCACCTATAAGGTGTTAGCTATGATGATACTTTAGGAGACTGATGCTTTCATCATATGATAGATAATCAATACAGAATTCAATAGCTTCTTCAACAATATATCGTTTTACAATACAACCTTTTGGCCAACTTCGATTCTTGACATACCCTTTCAAAATATTTATATACTATTAAATGGGGTACATCTATCTGTAATGGACATGACCACATTGTTGAATCTCTTTGACCAAGTAAACCATTATGAGGACCATTATATCTTAGAATGATTGTGGGAAGAACATTTCTAATTTACATAATATGACTGAAATCTACTAATTCATGATGGGAAATTTTGTTGGGTCTATAACTTTACTTCATATGGATTTTTAAAATAAGTAATGTCTAGTTAATGAATGTCATACATTTTGAAGTAGAATGAAATGGAAAGAAACATGCATTAAATCTTTCATCAAAACATGATAATTGTGTGATTTTATTCCTTGTAACTTCAAATTAGTCGTTGACATGAAATTATTGATATTTGATGAATACCACTGTGGAACTTTTACACTTGTAAGGAAAAGGAAAAATTTTAATTTCCCTATATGGATAAAGTGTAAGTTGTTAGAGGAATAAAAGTCCACCTTTTACCATTGACCAGTTACAACTCTTCCCTTATCCCCATTTCAATCATGTCCAACCTAGCGATGATGCCATATTTAATTTTTCCAGGAACATTTATTAATGTTCCAATAAAACTATCAAATGCATATTTCTTCTACATGCTTGACATTAATAAAATGTCTGAAATTAAAACAATTCCAAAAAACTTATTTCAAAGAAAATTGATCTCTTCTTTCAACCTGATTTTGTATGGATTTTTGAAAATGGTTTTCCAAAAATAGTGTCAATATTTTTTACTTTTTTATATAGATGATCACCTTTTTCTGGTGACAATATTTTACCTTATTCGATATTCCCATCGAATGTTGTCATCTAGGATCAGTATTTATGTCGTCAAGAAAAAAATATTGTATATCTTATAAAACAGTCTTTGAGGAATGTTTCAACCGAACAGAGTATATGCGTTTTTCACAAATGGGAAACACCAACATGTCGTTAAGTCTAGATCCTGATAAAGTTTTGTAAGCAGGGAAGCCATTTATCAGTCTGTACAACATAGCTCTAAATGTGAATTCTTCACTTCTATGAGCATCATACATTATATCACTGGTATCCCACATCAATTTCAGATCTTCGATCAATGGATCAAAATAGACATCAATATCATTACTAGTTTTCTTTGGTCCAGATATAAGAATAGACAACATAATGTATTTTTCTTTATTTATAACCATGATGGGAAGTTATAATTTATAAAAAAGATGAGCCATGTACTCTTAGTACTACTCTGTATTGCAAAAGAATTTATTCCTTTTATAGATAATTCAAGATGAAATTTTCACAGCTCATCTCCAAATTTAGGAAACTCATAATTAATTTTCTTCCACTGAGGATAATATGCTGGATGACATAGGTTCCCATATTTAATTCTTATTTCTGCATTACATGTTAATTGTCATGCAGTTTCCTGACCTCCATATAGTCTTCTAAACCATGGAATGATAGGAAAGTACCATAAATATTTCAAATAACTTGATTTATGTTTCTTGTTTCAATCTGTGCCACAATTAGGGAATTTGATGAGTGATTTATGGTCCTTGTGAAGCAATATGCAATCATGTCACAAACCAACATGGGTCGACCTTGAACCGGTCACCTGAGACGATCCGCGACAAGGACCGAGAGGTGTTACCAATTCTCTTGGGATAGAGAAAAGCACCAAGGGAATCAATAGAGATAGAGGGGATAGTTTCACCCATTATCAATAAATAAGGCAACAAGATAGATAAAGGTGCAAGTCAAATTTTACATTCCTTACATTTATTATTAAAGAAACAATAAACATAATAACAAATAGAACTAGAATAGTCAAACTAAACGTGAAACCGAAGAAACCTCCACGTGACCCTGAGGTCCACTCCCTAATCGACAACCAACTATCTCCCAAGGCAATCAAACTCGACTCAAAACCTGCAATAGAAACTAAAATTAAGCAAAAACTTTGGGCATGAGTATTAAAACTCAGCTGGTAGTCCTGAATAATTCTATTTACAATGCACAATATTTAAATAAATAAATATTGGTTTACAGTTTTGAAATAAAAAATATTAATAAAGGTTTTCAACACTTTTCATTTTAAAACAAAAAATCACCATTTCCCATATAATTTAAAACAAGGCACAAGACGGATAAAGGGATGTGTACTTGATATTTTCAAAACATCCACTTTTAAATTCTATTCAACCAACCACACATTTTAAAATTTTCCAAATAAATACCAAAACACATACAAGGGTATGATCCTACACAACAAGGGCTATGCCACTATTCATACTCATATTAGAGGAGCACATGAGAACCTTGGAACTCATTGGAGGACTATAACGTACTAAAACATGAGACCTAATTCCCGGTAGTATGCCACACATGATGAAATCAAAATTCCCAAATGCCTGACCACCCTAACTCAGGACAAACTAAGAGGCCCAATCCCATATAAATAAACCCAAATAAATCCACTTACTATGGGCCACTTGTCAGTACATGAAATACTAGTGCATCAATAATTATCAATAATCCTTGTAGCTATTATAGGTTCCTCGACCACCTTGAGGAGTATTCCTTGCCTTTAAACAATAATCATACAAGGGAGGTCCCATATCGAGGACACTCCAATTCCATGGTCAACCAACAAGGAAAGACTCACTCCTTGAAGGGATTTCTAAATAAACCATTTCAAATATTCCAAATGGACCTCACAACATTTCCACATTTCAAATCCTTTTATATATAACCAGACATAATCCATCTTCATTAGTAAAAAAATTAAGAAATTCCTTTTTTATAAAAACCAGTTTAAACAAAAACCCAATCCCAAAACATTTCTTTTATCCATTAACATTTTACAATACATATTGAAAAAGCACACATCAAGTTAAACATGCCAATTATTTAATTTTCCTAAAATAAATTTCAAACCCAAACGAACCTTATGTTCCTTTAAAAAAATGTTCACACATTTCAAACAATTCATAAAAAACATTTTTTAAAACATTGCATCAAAACACTCACATGAAATATTGTCAATTTCATACCAATTTAATTTTTTTAAATCCATTAATAAATTCCAAATCCCCAACTTGGACATCATAATTATATATATATATATATTTATTTACATAAATATACATATATAATGAAAACACGCTTTTGAAAATTACAAATCACTTGAAAAAGACAACCAGGAAAATTCTCAGATAAATGGTGTGCACAATTCAACAATTTCACAGTCCATATTCAAAACAATCGAACCAAAACACCTCATTTTGTGATGAAT
The DNA here is from genome assembly GCA_963277665.1 of Viscum album. NCBI lineage: Eukaryota > Viridiplantae > Streptophyta > Magnoliopsida > Santalales > Viscaceae > Viscum > Viscum album. The sequence goes on along the minus strand of OY728146.1, from coordinate 885,322,608 downwards.
GACTATAATAAAAATAAATAATCACTAGTTAATAACTAATGTATATGATAAAATCAAGAAAATAATAAAATCATAAATTTAAAGGCGATATGAAAAGGGATAATATCACAAGGAGAACCAAGCCAACCGAGCAACTTGACAGACACTACTAAAAAAATAAGGCTTTATCAGTGCTCGTAACGGGCTTTAACAGCACTATAAAAGCGTTTTAAAGCTTAGCACTGATAAAGGGGGCCTTTATCAGCGCTGAAAAAGAGATGATAAAGGAATCCCCTATCAGCACTAAAAAGGCACTGATAAAGGGCATCTTTATCAGTGCTAAAAAAGCACTGATAAAGGGATCGTTTATTAGAAATTATTTAGAGCTGATAAAAGCCCTGCCTGCTGTAACATAAAATTCTACACCAGCACACCCAAACAAGACCTGCAAAAAAATCAACATATCAATAAGTATACCCATACAAAATTAACACATATTTCATAAAGTAATTACAAAAATAATACCAATACACCAATTATACCCATACACCATTAACACATAATTCATAAGTTAATTAAATACATAAATAATTCAATTCAGAATTCAGGGCGTTGGGGGCTGTTCGGGGGTTTGGGGTGGCTGTCCAAGTGGGGTAGGTGGTGTCCAGGGGGTGGGGGTGTCCGGGGGGATGGGGGTGTCCAAGGGGGGTGGGGGGGGTGTCCAGGGTGGTGGGGGTGGGGATGTCCATGGCGGTGTTCAAGGGGTGGTGTGGTGTCCAGGGGGTTGGGGGGGGGGGCTTTCCAAGGGTGGGGGTGTCCAGTGGGTGGGGGTGTCCAGGAGGTGGGGTGGTGTCTAGGGGGGGTGGGGGCGGTCTAGGAGGTTGGGGGGGGGGGGTGTCCAAGGGGGGTGGGGTGGTGTATAGGGGGTGGGGGTGGCTGTCCATGGGGGTGGGGTGTCCAGGGGGTTGGGGTGTCTAGGTGGTGGGGTGGTGTCTAGGAGGGGTGGGGGGGGGGGTCCAGAGGGTTGGTGGGGCCATGCAGGGGGTGGTGTGGTGTCCAGGGGGTTGGAGGGATTTCTAGGGGGTAGGGGTGTCCAGGGGGTGGGGGGGGGGTCCAAGAGGTTGAGGGGCTATCCAAGGGGGTGGGGTGGTGTCTAGGGGGTGGGAGTGGCTGTCCATGGGGGTGGGGTGTCTAGGGGGTGGGGGGTGTCTAGGTGGTGGGGTGGTGTCTATGAGGGGTTGGGGGCCATCCAGTGGGTTGGTGGGGCCATCCAAGGGGTGGTGTGGTGTCCAGGGGGTTGTGGGGATTTCCAGGGGTGGGGTTATCCTGGGGGTGTGGGGGGGGGGGGTCCAGGAGGTTGGGGGGCTATCCAGGGGGTAGGGTGGTGTCCAGGGGGTGGGGGTGGATGTCCATGGGGGTGGGGGTGTCTAGGGGGTGTGGGGGTGGGTGGGGGGGGGGTGTTTAGGTGGTGGTGTGGTGTCTAGGATGGGTGATGGTGGGGGGAATCCAAGGGGTGGGTGGGGGTTATTCAGGCGGTTTGGGGGTGTCTTGGGGGGTGGGGGTGTCCATTGGGTTGGGGGGGGGGGACTTTCCTAGTGGTGGGGGATTTCCAGGGGTGGGGGGGGGGGTCCTGGGGGGTGGGAGTGTCCAGGGGGTGGGGTGGTGTCCAGGGGGTGGGGTGGGTGGGGGGAGTGTCCAGGGGGTGGTGTGGTGTCCAGGGGGTGGGGTGGTTGTCTATGGGGGGTGGGGTGTCCAGGGGGTGGGGGTGTCCAGGTGGTGGTGTGGTGTCTAGGAGGGGTGGGGGGTGGGGGTGTCCAGGGTGTGGGGGATTTACAGGGGATTGGGGTTTCCAGGGGTGTGGGGTGGTGTCTAGGGGGTTGAGGGGCATTCCAGGGGGGGTGTCTAGGGGGTGGGGTTGTCCTGGGGGTGGTGTGGTGTCGAGGGGTAGGGGGTTGTCCTGGGGGTGGGGTGGTGTCCAGGGGGTGGGGGGTGTCCTAGGGGTGGGGTGGTGTCCAAGGGGTTGGGGGGGGGGGGGTCCAGGGGGTTGTGGGGGGATATCCAAGGGGGTGGGGTGGTGCCCAGGGGGGTGGGGGTGGTTGTCCATAGGGGTGGGGGTGTTCTGGGGGGTGGGGGTGTCCAGGTGGTGGGGTGGTGTCTAGGAGGGGTGGGGGGCCGTACCTGGGGTGGTGGGCCATCTAGGGGGTTGGAGGTGTCCAGGGGGTGGGGGGGGGTGTCGTGGTGGTGGTGGTGGTGGGGGGGTGTCTATGAGGGGTGGGGTGGTGTCCAAGGAGTGGGGGGCTTCAATAGTTTTAATGGAATGAATTTCATGGATATTAAGATCATTGGTATTTTTAAAATGGTTTTTGAGTAGTGTTTATTTCAATAGTATGTGTTTATTTAGGAAAAAATGAATGCTTTTGATGTGTATGGTAGGAAGGTGGATTTTCGTACATTAGTTGTTGTTTTCACTTAAAATTCTGCCCATTTTTAACAAAAGAGAGACACTTTCAGTGATACCGGACACCTCGTGCCTCATATTAAGGTGGGGTTGACTCTTTCACATCACCAATGACCCATTTATTGTTCTCCTAAAGTATAAACACAATCCGAATGTGTTTGGTCGGTTTTCGGTACGTCAGTTGTTGTTTTCACTTAAAATTTTGTTCATTTTAAACAAAAGAGTGGCACTTTGAGTGATACCGGACACACCATGCCTCATATTGAGGTGGGGTTGACTTTTACACATCACACATGACCCATGGATATTTATCGTAATTTATAAACACAATCCGAAAGTGTATGGACAGTTTTTCGTACGTTAGTTATTGTTTTAACTTAAAATTCTGTCCATTTTAAACAAAAGAGTGACAATTTCAGTGATACCAGCCACACCATTCCTCATATTGAGTTGGGGTTGACTCTCACATGTCACAAATTACCCATGGATCTTTCTCCTAAAGTATCAACACATTCCAAATGCATCTGGTCAGTTTTCCGTATGTTAGTAGTTGTTTTCACATAAATTTCTGTCCATTTTAAACAAAAGAGTGACACTTTGAGTGATACCAGCCAAAACGTGCCTCATATTGAGGTGGGGTTGACTCATACATGTAAAAAATGACCCTTGTATCATTATCTTAAAGTATCAACACAATCAAAAAGTGTTTTATTGGTTTTCTGTATATCAGTTGTTGTTTTCACTTAAAATTCTGTCCATTTCAAAAAAAAGAGGGACACTTTGGGTGATATCGGCCACACCGTGCCTCAGATTAAGGCGGGGATGACACTTACACATCACACATGACCCAAGGATCTTTCTCCTAAATCATCATCATAATCCAAATTTGCTTGGTCAGTTTTCCATACGTTAGTTGTTGTTTTCACTTAAAATTCTGTTCATTTTAAATAAAAGAGTGACACTTTGAGTGATACCGGCCACATCGTGCCTCTAATTGAGGCATTGTATACTAATAACCGTAAACAAATGACCCATGGATCGTTCTCTTATATTATCAACACAATCTGAATGCATTTGTTCAGTTTTCCGTATGTCAGTTGTTGTTTTCACTTAAAATTCTGTTCCTTTTAAACAAAAGAGTGTCACTTTGAGTGATACCGGCCACAAAATGCCTCATATTAAGGTGGGGTTGACTCATACACATCACACATGACCCATGGATCGTTCTACGAAAGTATAAATGCAATCCAAATGTGTTTTGTCAGTTTTCCGTACATCAATTGTTGTCTTCACTTAAAATTCTGTCCATTTTAAACAAAAGAGTGAAACTTTGAGTGATATTTGACACACCATGCCTAGGATTTAGTAGGGGATTAATCTTAGATATCAAAAATGACCCATATACCATTCTCTTAAATTATCAACACAATCCGAATGCATTTGGTCAGTTTTCCATACGTCAGTTGTTGTTTTCACTTAAAATTATGTCCATTTTAAACAAAAGAGAGACACTTTGAGTGATACTAGCCACACCGTGCCTCAGATTTAGGTGGGGTTGAATCTTACACATCAAAAATGACCAATGAATCATTCTACTAAAGTATCAACCTAATAAAAATTCCTTTTTTTGGTTTTCCGTAACTCAATTTTTGTTTTAAATTAAAATTCTATCCATTTTAAACAAAAGAGTGACACTTTGAGTGATACCAACCACACCGTGCCTCAGATTGAAGAGGGGTTGACTCGTACACACCAAAAATGACCAATGGATCATTCTCCTAAATAATCAACACAATCCGAATTCATTTTGTCAGATATGAAGGTATTTTGGAGATTTTACTATTTTTTCTTATCCAAAGCCCAGAGAAAAGTGGTTCATCATTCTTCAATGTTACTAGTGCATTTCATCTGTTAAAATGGAAAAATGACTCATTAGAGAAAGGATGTTTTATTTAATAACAATTAAAATTTTCCAATGAACATTTACATACAACAATGTTTTATCTTTTGATCTCCTTATCCCCTCTAAAAAATGGTTGCCAATTATATATGTCCCCAAGTCAGATCTTCATGCTCTTTTTGTACAATATTCTATCGGGTATGTGGCCCACTCGTTTATGAGAAAATATATCGTCTTGTGAATATGAGGATTTTCTAAAATCAGAGTAGTACTGCCAAATATATAAATAAATAATTTAAATGAAATAATAGTTGTTTTTGAAAATACCTCTTTAGGGATGCTAGTTTGTTGATAGAAAATGATCTATCTCATAAATTTACAAACATAATAACAACAATCATTATCATTTGTTTGTTTTGGAAACTAAAAAAACCTTTATCATTAAGAGAATAGTTAACTTTTTTTGATACGTGTTTGTATGGTGAAATTTTATTATATATACCCTGATACAGGTCCAGACGTAGTATTTTCTCACCTCCTTATGCTTTACCCCTATCCTCATTCCTTGTTTTAGATGATATTGATATACCACCCTATCATAACATAATCCACAGTAAAAGATAATATAAATTATATAACTTGATGTTTAGACCTAAAAAGTAGGATGTAGTGTCTTATAGATTCACAAACTCCATCACGTGTGGTCAGTTTGTTGGATATCCTTGCATTGAATCCAGAAAAAAATCTTTGGAGTATCTAAGTTCACCACAATTAGCAGCCAATGTTGCCTAAAAACACAAAAAGTATTAAGTAATAAAAAAATTAAAAATATAATTAATATGCTTTAATCGTAGAGTTTTACCCCTACATGATAGGTATTATAAAGAGTCTGTCTCCCGTAATCTTGGTTTCAAATGTTTTCAACAAGCCTTTCACTATTTGATCCTTTTTTATGGCTTTAATTTTGTTAGTTGTGTTGATTTGGTATGAGGACTAACGAGTCCTAATTTTGGCTAATGGAAAAATCCTTTCAATTGTTTTTCATATGTACACCTTCCAATAATATAAAATTCATTTAGTCATAATTATCACATCATATCAGCTTTTAAAAAATCAATTCATGAAAACATACCTCATATATAAATTTACTACTATGATTCCTAGCCAACCATTTTCAAGGATCTCATTTACATTTTCAGCAGCAACGAAATCTTGATTTTCCTCTATGTATATATTCTTTTCAAAAACAAGTATATTACTACTAGTATTTTTTAGCTTCGTATCCACATTAGTTTTTAATGCTAGAAAATGTGGATAGAGAACATGTGGTGTTATTGTGCTTTCAGTATCTCTTTGGGATCAGTTGGTTGATCCTTTAGATGCTTTTGAGCCCATGTTTCTTGTCAACCCTTCCCTTTATCCGTCTATAATAACATTGAATGGTTTAGACCTTTTTTTTCACAAATTGTTAAAGTGTTAGCTTGAAAAAAATGGAAATAAATACCTCTTTGTCCACATGTACTCTTACAAATTGTGATGGCCATGCAATGAATGTCCCAATAGCCTTTTCAACCGTATGCTTATCATCGTCATCAAGTTGAATAGGTAGATCTTTATTTGGATCATGAGCTACAGTAATTGTCACTTTGAAATGATCTTTTGGAAGTGGTCTATTATACAGCTTGTCCTATGGGATGTTGAACACTGTAGCCCTCGCTACAAGCTGATAGGTGGGTTTTGACAGATATAAATCACAATATTTATCACCTTGTAGAAGATTAGTATAGGAAAAGTATCAGAGTTTGTCTCATACACATTTCTGGGGAGTAATTATTAGAATATTGATTACCATGGATAAGGAAACTCTTTGAGGGGAATGGATCGCCTCAAAGATGGTGGGGGGTGGGGCAGGATCTTCACACGCTGGTTGTTCTTGAGTTGTGTCTTCCCCTTGCTTCCCACCCATAAAAGTTTCTAGCAACTCTCCCTACCATTGAATTCATTCTTCAAGAGTTTATAGTCTTTATTTCATTCATTTCATTTCTTCATCTCTATTATCCGTTTGTTTTCTCTCAAAATATACTCGGGGTGTCACCCCAAACCCCGCACCTCTAACATGAACATATTGTTTTGGCTTCTTTAAAGACGTCGATAATAGTTCTGCATCCGCTATAGGAGTAACTAATTTCTGTGACTGTCAGATATAAGAAAATAAGTAATTATTATTATGTAATATAAATTTAAAACAAAACTTTTTATCTTGTCATGCTTAGACATATTTCCCACACTTTTTGTGTGTTTTCATCTACTAGCTACCCTTTTCTATTCACAGGTGCCTCCTTCCATACTGCATGACGTGGGATAGAAGTGTCCTTGGATTTAGAATCATCAATCTACATATAAATATAGAAAGATAATTATGATGTTTTTTAGTGGAACCAAACAATATTACTATAAATTTAAAAAACGTACCATTTTATTTCCTAGTGAAGCATACCCCATCCTTGATTTATGATAGGGATATGTAGGTTTTGATGCACATTCCTTATTTTCAGTACTGAGTTTTGGTTTCATAAATGAAATATTGACAATCAAAGTGATGAATACACATATCCTCAAACAATGTATTATCAGCCACAATGTACCTGAAACTTATCATCCCCATGACGGACGATAAATGAATCCCATGATTCTTGGGATATCAAGTGAGCATAGATAAGGGGTAGGTGTGGGTTTATTTTACCTTTGGAATCTTTCAAGTGACATTTTGTTAGAATAGTGCGAAAACCTCGATGAATCCTTCCAGCAAGCCTTAGTACATAATTCATGTGTGAATCATCTACTATAAATGTACTCTACAAGAGATTGTGAAGAGTAAGACAATGTTTCATTATTTTATTTGCTAGTAAATTAATGAAATAATATCATAATGCTGCTGTAATTTCTTCCTAGATTGGAGCCTTCAGCCCAGAAACAACATGGTGCCATGAATCTATGTCAATCGACACACGTTGCCGAGTGAAAATTCCAATGTAACTACTAAACATAGCCTTATTGGGATTTACATGTTGGCCTCATGCATTCCATCCGACATAAAATTTTAGGAATTTGCTTTTCTCCTTAAAAACATTGGCTAACAGCGTCAAACTATGACGCAACTGTGTTTTCTGTGACATTGATCCTTCATCCCTAACCATTTCATATATATCAACATCATCAATATGTTAATTTGAAATGGTAGCAATGGCATGCACTGATGGTTATTGTACCTCAACCATAGGAGAAACAATAGGTTCATAAACTTGTTGTTGCTCTACACTGTGAACAGCAGCAGTAGCAGTTTCTTGAGAGACTTTTTCAGCCTCGAGGTTAGGAGAACTAGAACGTGTAGAAGTCATTATCTGAAAAAGTGGTTGAATAGTTAATTTAGATTACATAACCTAGGTTTATCCAAAATTACTATGGAATATCATAGGTTTTGTTACCCAAATTAACATAAGAAATAGAAAATTATGGTTAGTGAACATAAATTCTATCATGAACATCAAAAGGATATTCAATAAATCTCCCTCACCTTCCCCAAACTCATACCTAGAACCGCACTTGAAGCCTCTATGAGATCCTATTTCTTGGAACACACCCTTTTCATTTCAAACTATTTTACTAAAAACATGGATTTATATGACACCTTATCACATAAAAAGGTCCTCAAACACACAATTAAAAGGACCCCATATACAACACCTATATAGTAACCACTTTAGGAGTCACTGACTTGCCCACATGTTTTTGGATCGCCTCTCAATAACACTTATCAATGGGGGAATTGTTCATCTTCCTTGTAAGTCCAAATTCATACCAAACACCACTAACATGGGGCTCTACCAATTCCTACCATATATTTAGAAAATAATTGAAAAAATTAGAAAAATAGTTCCTTGTACCTATTTCTAATAGTACTTCAAGAAAAGTATAACGAACATAGAGTGTACCTCCAAACACTCATGGAGCCTCCTGGTAAAAAGACTCTAGTGACTACAACTATCCAATATTCTAACCAGTAACTTACCAATATAGGAGTGGTATTCTTAGGGGTAGTATTAGTAAAATCAAAAAAAATTCCATCCACCTCATGTTGCTCCCTGATCTCCTCCATCACTTTAGTGTTGTACATAAATCCTTTCTCCAGTTCCTTCATCTGCCAAGGCTATTTGTCAACTGCCTCTCTGATCGTATCATGAATGTTAAGAAAATTCAATGTGATATGTCTATACCCATCACCATAATTTTAAATTCCTTATAGTAATGGAATATCTTTGATGTACCTATGAATGATAGTGCCTCCTGAGGTGATACTTGCATCACACACCTACTGTGGGTGGGTGCTGCTAACCCTACTGCTGCTGAAAATTAACTTTTTTTTATTATCAAAACACTTTTGAGGAGAAAGTGAGAAACCACATGATCCAACATTACAATAAAATAAAACCATAAATAAGGATAACCCGGATCAAGACTACATGATCTGCCCCTCCCCAGTGATTACATCTTGGTGCCAAGCCTTCACCATCGCTTGACCGCTCGGCTAGCTGTCCCGTGCAGAAGCACGGGCACGGTACCGATGGCAGAGCCATACCCTCTCAAACTTCCAAGTCCAAATGGCATGTGCAGGTGAAAGCTTCTTGCTCTGAACCTCATCCGGAGCAGAATCATATAGAAAGCCGATGCGAACACCTCAAAACTTCATAGAAAAATCAAATAGAAACATCCACAAAGAGAGTCTCTAAATGGACAGTCAAACAACACAAAAATTCTCCACAAGGTCTCAAATTAAACCAAAACACTGCAGAAGCACAATTGCGCATATACGGCATCACCCAGGTGATAATCCAATCACTTGGTGTGCCCAACAAACCAACTTCAAATCTGAATCAAAGGGGGAAATAAAATCCCCAAAATCATCCAAAAAATCATATTCACCTCGATTGATCCAAATTTAGTTCGGAAAATCATAGACTCAAAAAGGATGAGCTTCAATCAGTATCATTAAACACCAATTGCCCCCAACCAATACCTCATTCACCGAAAAACCATCACTGGTCGCTGGCGCCGAAGACGGAACCGAACATCGTAACACAAATTCAACCAAAAAGTGTGAAGACCGACACGCTCAAATTGAAGATTCATTCAAATCCAAAGAAGGCAAAAATCAAAGAACAAGAAACCATAACCTCGTCGAAGTCCAGCCAGACTCCATTGCTCGTCGAACCCTATTGCAATCCAACTCCCAAATCCCGTCGCCGCCATCCAAAGTGCCTCGAAGACCACCAGACCACCCAACGCACTCACGGGAGACGAGGTAGCAACCCTCCGACGTGGTAACTTGGTTTCGGCTGCTAGACGATCACCGCGACGCCTTTGGAAGCCCTATCCATCAGAGGCGGAGTGAGGCACGAAGAAGGCCATCAGCGGTGAGAAACGCTGAGACGGTCGATCCCACGAGGTCGCACGACGTCACCACTGAAGGAGGACTCCACCACGAGCTCACCGAACAACCGCCAAGGAGGGCTGAGCCAACCCGAGGCGGAAGGGAGAATGGTGGCGATGGGGAAACCCTAGCTGCAGAGCGCCCCTTACGGGCTCATCCGTGCTGCTAACCCTACATCCCAGAAGATCCCTACCTTACAATATTATGATATGAACTCAAACCATAAGCATAATAAACAATACAACTACCCAAAGCTTAGTATTACATGTTGAATTCCCTCAAACCACTAGAGGTCAGTCGATGAATTGAACAACATAAATTAATGGATTTAATAAAAAGAGTTGAAATACAATCCAAACGAAAAATGGAAAACAATGTATGACCTACATAGAAGGAGGGGACAAATGTTAATTCACCATTGGTATACACCTTAGTCTGTGTATCCTAAACCAATCTATACCTTATCCTAGTCCACCAAGGACTCTGTGAAATTTTTCATCATCTGTATAAGACATGGCATGTATGGGAATATCCCTTGTAGGGATGAGTATTATAATACCCAATAGGACACCCCAAAAACACCACACATAAAGCATCAAGAGTATTCATGTCACTAAACAAAGTTATTCCAAACAAGATATGATACATAATGATAACCAAGGATATCCCAAATATACTCATAAAAGACTCTGAGTCAAAAAAGGTCTCAACCAATTCTAGAAGTAGATCCACTTAGGGTTTCAAGGTTATAATCCTCTAAAAGTAAATGCTACCCAAGATATAATTCCAATGGCGACACTAGTCTTAGAGGTCACACTCATCTGATCTAGCCAAAAAGAATCACCTAGTAAACTGAGAGTCTTCACTCGAGATATACACTCCATCAAACTAATACCCATCAGAAATATCAGCTCATGTTATATATATAGGGGGTCAACGCCCAAGGCTTGATGGGGGGATACTAGAGTCTAAAACAATAATCCTCCAAGATAGGGGATAGACACTTGTGTAACTGTTGGTCATTCCAATTCCACAAACCCAACATAGGGAAAACACATTGGAAATAAGGTTTGCTTCAGGACTCTCGGAGGTATACAAGCTCGAGGTCACTAAGTGACCTGTGGTCCATTTCTCAGGATCATATTCCATACTAACCCCCATAAAATTGAACTGATACCACACACTATAGAATACATATATTGAAAATTGTGAGGGTTCATCCAAGATACACGCTCCAACAGACTAATACCCCATCTGAAATATCAAATCTCTATACAATGAGAGGAGGTTAATTTACGAGGCTTTCTGGGGGAAAATAGACCCTACTTGAAACATCCTACAATATATGGGATCAATGACCATGTAAGTGTTGGTGATTAGAATTCTAAAAACCTAGTACAGGGACAACATAAATGAAATGAGGATCGTTTTGAGTCCCTTGAATTGATACATGTTCCAAGTCGTTGAGGGGTATGAGTTCCAATGAATGAGACCTAATTCCATAATAACCCTCATATAAGTGGAATAAGACAATTAAATCAAGAATAATGGAACTCACCAACACTACCCCGATCATTAAGAAGATATATAGGGGCCAACATCCTTGGACGAGGTTAGGAAGCTGCATCTAGACCTCATAGGAATGGACCAAGGGAACACAATCCACCAATACTAGTCCATGGAATCTCAAAAATCTCACAAAAAAATTTAAATAACAGCAAATAGAGCTCAAAACTATCCTCGAAGGAGGACATGATGTGTCCCTCAGGGTATAAGGTGTGTCTAAAAAAAGAATAGCACTACCCATGTCTTATTTTCACAAGGAGTGATCCATGATTCCAACTATGGAATGTGCAATGACCATTCACCAATTATTCATTGAATCATTGGCCAAATGATAATTAAAACGAAAAACACCTATAGAGTAGGGAGAGAAATTACCAAAAATAAACCTAAAAAGACAATTGGGAGACTTACCTAGAGTATATTGCACCCACGATGGAGGGTGAGAATAAGTGTCGAGCGGTCATGGATCCTTCTATGCTACGTCAGGAGGGGAAGACGCGACTGGAAGAGGGGGAGGTGCATGGGAGGAGCCACAAACCATTGAGAAATAAAGGAGTAGGGTTCACAGGGAGTAGGGTCCAGCGGGGAGGAAGAGAAGCAGGTTTCATGGGGAGGAGGATGTAACACCCCGAGATTTTATGAAAAATATTATTTTAATTTCATTAATGTCTTATGTTGTATTCTACACCAAGATTACCTTGCGCTATACGCAACACCGTATTAGCTTGCAGTATACGCAACACTATTCTTGGATCGTGTTACACACAATTTTGATAATAGTTATTCTACGCAACAATGAGTATATATATATATATATTAAATGTATAAATGAAATATGGATGGATTCTGTTATACAAAACAACGAAGGATTCTTTCACAACACGCAACCCTGACTTGGCTTGCATTACACGCAATCGCGACCTTCCTCGATAGCGTGTGTTGTACGCAATACCGGGTTTTAATAAACAATGTTATATTATTATAATATTGTCATGAACTAGCCATTATGAATAGTATTAACTAAATTTTGAATTTTATAACATTATTATTCATCTTACATATTTCTAGAACATGGTATAAGAACAAAATAATTTTTTCAGGTAAAATAAGTATTTTTCACAAAATGCAGTTTTACCGCCTTTTGATGGCGCACCCACTTTAAATATAGTTTTTGACATGTTTATATGTTCAATTTGACAAAATAATATTCTTCTTTTGAATCAAGATGTAAAAATTTACATTAGATATATTTTTGATATTTTTCCGATAACTTTCATATTTTAATGAATAGTAAAAACACGCTATATTTTAATTAAAAACAACTTTTTTCATTGTAATATCTTATGTGGTTAAATTATAATATTGAATGGTTTTAAAGTATATTTAGAATATATTTTTACCACTTAATATAATGTTGGTCATTGGACACAATTTTACAATTAAACCGAACATAAACAAGTGTCAATCTTTTGATAGTTATTATCTCTTAAAAACACGCTTTTTGTTTTGACAGCGGGAATTAATTTTAAATTAATTTATGCCACTTCTGTGTTTTGAATTTAGAAAAATGGATTCCATATTTGGAATCAGGATGTTCAAATTGTGTAAATAGATAACTTTTATTTTTAGACATTTTGAATAATTACTGCGGTAAATATTTTATTTACCATGGTTAAGGGTAAATCCGGTAAATAAGGGTTAAAAAAATAATATTATAATAATATTAAATTACCCTAAAACGTGTCTTAACCCCATTGGTTGATACATGGTCGACCATGGGCATCTTTGGGTCGATTTTGGGACCTCATTAATCCACTTGTAAGTGATAATGACACTTTATTTTAAAATGAATACAAAATTGACACAAGCATATATCTTTTAGAAAAACAATTGTTACATAGGGTTATATATGTTGGATTTTAGATTATAAATATTAATTAGAAAGCTAAAAATATTTCCTACATGATGGTATTTTATTTGTAATTTTTAGACATAAAATAAGTTAATTTATTTATGACACAATGATGATGCAATAATTATCTTATTAATGAAATATTCACATAATTAATGTTATAAACACCAAAATAAATGTAATTTGAGACTTTTTATGAATTCCACTAATTTTATAGGATACTATGATATATTAATGTTGATTTAATTAACTTTCTTCGAACATTTAATTCTGTTATGACTTTCACAAAAATCATATATCAAATAGTGTCAAAATTGACACAAAATAGTTTTTAAATCAAATATTATATTATTAATTGTTATTTTATTCCTAAAAATCTAAGGTTCGGCCAAATGACTTAGATAAGGATATATATATTAATAATAAACAATTTGGGGTTCGTTTGGCATGTTATAGTAAGTGTATTAACCATATAGTGAAAGAAAACAAAAAGACACGGTAAAAGTTAAATTATTTAACTTGGAGTTAAATCTAATTGATAAGGTTAAAATAATATCCTAAACTTGTCTAAATTCTATTGGTTGATAGGATTTCGACCCATCCCCACTTTATCTTCGAAATAAGACCCTTTGGAACCATTATAAACCGATTTTGACTTTAATATAAAATAATATTTTGAGATATTCCTAAGGTGCCCCTCTCCTCCCCTATAAAAGGACACCTCCTCCCCCTCCTCCTCACACCAATTTGAGCACTCAAGATCGGCCAACCCCTGAAAAAATCTCTTCTCCACTTCCCTAGAAACATCCTAGAGGTTCTGGTCTTCCTCAAAGACCAATTTTAGTGCCCTAAGAGGAGGTCTCAAAGAGGCGCTTCAAAGAAGAGGTAATTACCGTTACCAATTCTTTCATCTTTATTTCTTCTTCCACTTCTTCTTCTTAGGTTGTTTCATTATGAAGTAATATCATCAGTATCACTCATATACTGATATGTTATTATAAGTATGAAACAACCCTATTTCACCATCTATCCATCCTACGAAAAAAGAAATCACCGCGCGTGCGTACGTACGGAATACCGTCTCCACACCGTGGTATAATCTATTTTCCACCACCACCTTACATGGATGGGTATAATGGTGTAAAGAATAACTATAAAAAGTTATTACAACATCATATTGATTCTGATATATTGTATAATCCACTCCAATCCAATTCAATATTTATAGAAATGATATCATCGCTCGTGCGTACGTACGGACTACCGTCTCCACGACGCGATGAGATTCATTCTCCATGTTAACCATTTAAGAATGATTATAAAGTATATATAAGAAATAATAATGAAATATATGACATTATAAAGCTACTGGATTTATGTATATATATACATATGTATGTCATCTACTTACTTCCATTTCAAGACAATAAGGAAAGGAAAACAGCGTTCATGCGTACGTACAGACTACCGTCTCCATGAACGGTGTTTTTCATTTTATTTATCTACCTATTATATATATATATATACTGAATATATATGATATATAAATCATATTTTATATTCTGGAAGTAAGTAAATCATGATATAAGTAATAACGATGTCAAGAACAACAAGTCAAAACACCTACGATAAATGAAACGATTTTACCCAAAACGCTTCTTTAACATGGAATTTACAAAAGAACGGGTAATATAATGTCATAAGTGAACCATATATGATATCATAACAATGAATATGATTCTGTAATAAGTCAATAACATGATTTAAATCATTATACAGGAGGTTCGGACACTTACAAAGCAAGTCGGACCTAAGGTAAGGGAAATATCACAATCTCATTTTTATCTGAGATTGTTTATTCGTAAGTATTTACTGGGGTGTATTTTATCATCCACATACATGTTTCATCAATATGTAATATTATTTCCATCCACCTACAATTTTTTAAATCCATTTTTACCCTTCGGTGAGTTTTTAGTAATATGTATGAAAGGAATCTTTTGTCGTTTTTCGTACGAGGTACTTTTTGACTTTTCCGACAAAAGTACGAAGAATGTTTTTTTTAACTTATACGGCATGAATGGATTTTTAAAACATTATTTCAAAGAAGCTTCATTTACAAGTTTTCAAGATTATTTTTCATGAACTTCTTTTAGTTTAAAATGGTATGACATGCTAAGAAAGGAAAAGTATTTTTGAAGTAGAAAGGATATTTTCCTCAAGAATAAAGTTCAAGTATTTTATCAAAATTATTTTCCATCTAAGATAATAAAAGGGTTCTGTTTTTATCCCTATTATTACATGGATTTGATTATGTTGTGATGGAAACATTTTTATGAATTCCTTTATCTTATATGAATTGTTTTATGATGTCATGTTGTTTAAGAATCCCATTTTTATTACATGGGTTACGCTATGATGTATGGTTTATGATTATGTGGCACACATAAGAAAGGATTCATTATAAGATGGGTGGGACCTATATCTCCCTCCAATGCATTGGGTAAAGATTTTATATCTCATGAGATAGACATGGCTGGAATGGTAGGTTATACCGGTTCAGTGAAACAGGACTGAAACGAGGGTTACTCGATTCAGAAAGGGACTTTGTCCACTAAGATAGTCTTGACAATGAGTCATGACTAACAAGAAATGATTTTCCATGATTATGTGTGCATGCCACAAAGTTTCAAGTTTCATGTTATGATTATGGTGATCTCATTTTCACTTCTATGATTTGTTCCATGATAAGATATTATGATCTCTTTTGCAGGTTATGATTTTCAAAAAGATATGATATGATTTTTATTTCTTTTGTATACCCTTACTGAGCATTTGAGCTCACCCTTTTATGTTTTCTTTTCCCCAGGATATAAAGAAAGGTTTTAGGTAAAAAAAAATGGAAGATCTTTACGGGAGATATTGAAGATCTTTCACCAGGATTAGAAGATTATGTTCCGAGTTTCCAAAGACACTAAACTATTACGATCCTTGTGTGTGTGTTTTTGTTATGTACTAAGTATTCCGCAAATGTAATGTAATGTCCATGTACGTCAGGCTTCGGGTCTCTATAGTTGGTATCAGAGGAAAGGTTTAGTCAACCTTTGGAAACTAGGACGTGAAAACGTTAGTGAGATCCCTAGAGATATTTTTAAGGTATGTCTAGGGATGTCTCTATGGTTAAGTATACGTATAGGTTATAGTCCTAGAATTGTGCTAACGATCTTAGAATTAAACCTAAGATGTTAGATATTGAAGGTACTCCCCCTTTATTATATTGTTTTCCCTAGCATGATTTTTGCCTCTCACACTATTCTTTTTGGGTTTTAGACAATGGCTGGAACCCGAAGGAACCGTGTTGATCAATGCAATGGACAATGCAATGATTGTCCTCCTGAACAAACAAATGTTATGGGAGATGGAGTGAAAAATCTTATTGCTATACTTACACAAGCTATGAATAATTCTGGACTTCCAAATGAGCAGAGAAGGGAACAATATTCTATTGAGTCCTTCATGAGGCAACGTCCACCTTCTTTCAGTGGGTCTTCTGATCCACTTGTGGCTGAACAATGGATCAGTACTACTGAAAAGATATTTTCAGTTCTTCAATGTTCTGAACATGATAAAGTCATCTTAGCAGTATATCGTTTGGAAGGTGAAGCTGATCAATGGTGGAATCTTATCAAGAATACGAGGCCAAGAGATGAAATTGAGTCCATGGAATGGGACGAGTTCAAGAACTTGTTTTTCAGTAAGTACTTCCCTCGTATTCTTCGAACAAAGATGGAGAAAGAGTTTCTTGAACTGAAGCAAAGGGACGATGAATCTGTTGGTACCTATGAAGCAAATTTTACAAGACTTGCAAGGTACGCTTCTGGTATTATCATCCAACCTGAAAGTAAAGTTGATCGATTTTTCAGTGGCTTAAAACCAAGTCTTCGAAGGGCATTAGCTATAAGAGACTTCAGTAGCTATGAAGAAATTGTGCGTTGTGCTATCAAGGTAGAAATGGAAGTTGGTGTTACATATCCATCTCATGGTTTTGACAAGAAACTAAAGATGGAGTTCAAGGAGAAATATCAGAATAATGGTGAAAAGAAGATGAATGTTTCCTTATGCACAAAGTGTGGAAAGAAGCATGGTGGAGATTGTCTTAAAGGGACTAGAAAATGTTTTAAGTGTGGAAAAGAAGGTCATCGAGCAGCTGAGTGTCGAAGTAATGGAAAAAGGGATTCTAATGAAGTGAATAAAGCAAACACTGCAGAGAACGCACAACCAACACTTCAATGCTTCAAGTGCAAGGAAATGGGGCATTATGCTAATAATTGCCCTAATCCAAGGGTTAGTGATGATCGACATGAGCAACCGCTTAAGGCAAAGGACAAAGGGAAGTCACATGCGATCACTATTGGCAATGTTGAATATGACAACGATGTGGTGGAATGATTAAGTGTTTATATAATGGGATTCCAAAATAATGTTGTATCATTGAGTATTGCAATATTTATTGATGTGGTATTCAAAGTGATTGAGATATTTTTTGGAAATAAGATGATATGCGCATAATGAAGACAAGAAAATGAAATGTTTAATAGTATTCATGAGCTCATGATTGATATAAGGACTAAGTGATATCATGGATTGAGTATATAGAATTTTGAGGATTTTGGTATGTGGAAAGTGTTAACTTTTAACTGCATTCATTTTTTCACTAAGGTATTCAATAGAATACATGATTAAGGACTTTGAATGTTTGGAATGTGACCAACAAAACATATCTTATGATATATGGGGATCAACGATGATATTAAATCTCTGGTAATTGTTTTCACTATGTTATGAGAGTGGACTACAGTATTATGGATAAGCCTAAAGATTGGAATGGACTGTGTTGGATGTAAGTTAGTATTGTTTAAGGATAGAAATTTTTTTTCCCGATATTATTGATGGGATGTTATAGTAATATAGTTTTGGAAAAAGGACAACCTGCAGGACGGGCGGCAGCCCATCGCTTCGGACAAGGCTGTGGGAATCGAACCCACAACCGAAGTGTGACTGGCCTTTATCGCCTACCACTGGCCTACAGGAAGTCCCTGTTTAGTATAAACTAGTTTTATTATATTAAGCAGTATGATATATGAAGTATAAGTCCATTTTAGGAACCATATATGATTAATCTCACTATAGATCGACTTATGTATATAATTTCTTGCTAACCTTTTGTTTGAGACAGATGGAATGACCCGTCATTCTATCACATGATCTGCTAACACTTCACGAATAACAAATTCAACTTCATTTATTTAAGAGATGAAGTGGAAATTGTTAAAGGCACGAACAACAGTGAGATTGTACCAAAATAAAGTAAGTATTTATTCTAATGGGAAACGATCTTGAAAACCAAAAATGTTGTCCTAGTGATCTTATATCTGATGAATCAGATGGTACCTTATATCATCACAAATCTATGGATTTGTGATTACTGGCTTTTCCATAGCCATGTCCTCTACCACTATCCATCAGAACATGATGGTTAGATTTCTCTTCCATATCAATATTTTCACCTATGTGGAAACCCAGTGATTAGTTTATTTGTGTAATCGTTAAGATTCATACTTTTGTTTTTAAAGATAAGTTTTGGTATTCCTTTTTACGATGTGGGTTTCTGTCAAAGAAACTTTCAAATAGTAAACCATTTATAACCCCGACGAATTTCGAGGGCGAAATTCATTTTAAGGGGGGTAGAATGTAACACCCCCAGATTTTATGAAAAATATTATTTTAATTTCATTAATGTCTTATGTTGTATTCTACACCAAGATTACCTTGCGCTATACGCAACACCGTATTAGCTTGCAGTATACGCAACACTATTCTTGGATCGTGTTACACACAATTTTGATAATAGTTATTCTACGCAACAATGAGTATATATATATATATATTAAATGTATAAATGAAATATGGATGGATTCTGTTATACGAAACAACGAAGGATTCTTTCACAACACGCAACCCTGACTTGGCTTGCATTACACGCAATCGAGACCTTCCTCGATAGCGTGTGTTGTACGCAATACCGGGTTTTAATAAACAATGTTATATTATTATAATATTGTCATGAACTAGCCATTATGAATAGTATTAACTAAATTTTGAGTTTTATAACATTATTATTCATCTTACATATTTCTAGAACATGGTATAAGAACAAAATAAATTTTTCAGGTAAAATAAGTATTTTTCACAAAATGCAGTTTTACCGCCTTTTGATGGCGCACCCACTTTAAATATAGTTTTTGACATGTTTATATGTTCAATTTGACAAAATAATATTCTTATTTTGAATCAGGATGTAAAAATTTACATTAGATATATTTTTGATATTTTTCCGATAACTTTCATATTTTAATGAATAGTAAAAACACGCTATATTTTAATTAAAAACAACTTTTTTCATTGTAATATCTTATGTGGTTAAATTATAATATTGAATGGTTTTAAAGTATATTTAGAATATATTTTTACCACTTAATATAATGTTGGTCATTGGACACAATTTTACAATTAAACCGAACATAAACAAGTGTCAATCTTTTGATAGTTATTATCTCTTAAAAACACGCTTTTTGTTTTGACAGCGGGAATTAATTTTAAATTAATTTCTGCCACTTCTGTGTTTTGAATTTAGAAAAATGGATTCCATATTTGGAATCAGGATGTTCAAATTGTGTAAATAGATAACTTTTATTTTTAGACATTTTGAATAATTACTGCGGTAAATATTTTATTTACCATGGTTAAGGGTAAATCCGGTAAATAAGGGTTAAAAAAATAATATTATAATAATATTAAATTACCCTAAAACGTGTCTTAATACCATTGGTTGATACATGGTCGACCATGGGCATCTTTGGGTCGATTTTGGGACCTCATTAATCCACTTGTAAGTGATAATGACACTTTATTTTAAAATGAATACAAAATTGACACAAGCATATATCTTTTAGAAAAACAATTGTTACATAGGGTTATATATGTTGGATTTTAGATTATAAATATTCATTAGAAATCTAAAAAGATTTCCTACATGATGGTATTTTATTTGTAATTTTTAGACATAAAATAAGTTAATTTATGTATGACACAATGATGATGCAGTAATTATCTTATTAATGAAATATTCACATAATTAATGTTATAAACACCAAAATAAATGTAATTTGAGACTTTTTATGAATTCCACTAATTTTCTAGGTTACTATGATATATTAATGTTGATTTAATTAACTTTTTTAGAACATTTAATTCTGTTATGACTTTCACAAAAATCATATATCAAATAGTGTCAAAATTGACACAAAATAGTGTTTAAATCAAATATTATATTATTAATTGTTATTTTATTCCTAAAAATCTAAGGTTCGGCTAAATGACTTAGATAAGGATATATATATTAATAATAAACAATTTGGGGTTCGTTTGGCATGTTATAGTAAGTGTATTAACCATATAGTGAAAGAAAACAAAAAGACACGGTAAAAGTTAAATTATTTAACTTGGAGTTAAATCTAATTGATAAGGTTAAAATAATATCCTAAACTTGTATAAATTCTATTGGTTGATGGGATTTCGACCCATACCCACTTTAGCTTCGAAATAAGACCCTTTGGAACCATTATAAACCGATTTTGACTTTAATATAAAATAATATTTTGAGATATTCCTAAGGTGCCCCTCTCCTCCCCTATAAAAGGACACCTCCTCCCCCTCCTCCTCACACCAATTTGAGCACTCAAGCTCGGCCAACCCCTGCCAAAATCTCTTCTCCACTTCCCTAGCAACATCCTAGAGGTTCTGGTCTTCCTCAAAGACCAATTTTAGTGCCCTAAGAGGAGGTCTCAAAGAGGCGCTTCAAAGAAGAGGTAATTACCGTTACCAATTCTTTCATCTTTATTTCTTCTTCCACTTCTTCTTCTTAGGTTGTTTCATTATGAAGTAATAACATCAGTATCACTCATATACTGATATGTTATTATAAGTATGAAACAACCCTATTTCACCATCTATCCATCCTACGGAAAAAGAAATCACCGCGCGTGCGTACGTACGGAATACCGTCTCCACGCCGTGGTGTAATCTATTTTCCACCACCACCTTACATGGATGGGTATAATGGTGTAAAGAATAACTATACATAGTTATTACAACATCATATTGATTCTGATATATTGTATAATCCACTCCAATCCAATTCAATATTTATAGAAATGATATCATCGCTCGTGCGTACGTACGGACTACCGTCTCCACGACGCGATGAGATTCATTCTCCATGTTAACCATTTAAGAATGATTATAAAGTATATATAAGAAATAATAATGAAATATATGACATTATAAAGCTACTGGATTTATGTATATATATACATATGTATGTCATCTACTTACTTCCATTTCAAGACAATAAGGAAAGGAAAATAGCGTTCATGCGTACGTACGGACTACCGTCTCCATGAATGGTGTTTTTCATTTTATTTATCTACCTATTATATATATATATATATACTGAATATATATGATATATAAATCATATTTTATATTCTGGAAGTAAGTAAATCATGATATAAGTAATAACGATGTCAAGAACAACAAGTCAAAACACCTACGATAAATGAAACGATTTTACCCAAAACGCTTCTTTAACATGGAATTTACAAAAGAACGGGTAATATAATGTCATAAGTGAACCATATATGATATCATAACAATGAATATGATTCTTTAATAAGTCAATAACATGATTTAAATCATTATACAGGAGGTTTGGACACTTACAAAGCAAGTCGGACCTAAGGTAAGAGAAATATCACAATCTCATTTTTATCCGAGATTGTTTATTCGTAAGTATTTACTGGGGTGTATTTTATCATCCACATCCATGTTTCATCAATATGTAATATTATTTCCATCCACCTACAATTGTTTAAATCCATTTTTACCCTTCGGTGAGTTTTTAGTAATATGTATGAAAGGAATCTTTTGTCGTTTTTCGTACGAGGTACTTTTTGACTTTTCCGACAAAAGTACGAAGAATGTTTTTTTTAACTTATACGGCATGAATGGATTTTTAAAACATTATTTCAAAGAAGCTTCATTTACAAGTTTTCAAGATTATTTTTCATGAACTTCTTTTAGTTTAAAATGGTATGACATGCTAAGAAAGGAAAAGTATTTTTGAAGTAGAAAGGATATTTTCCTCAAGAATAAAGTTCAAGTATTTTATCAAAATTATTTTCCATCTAAGATCATAAAAGGGTTATGTTTTTATCCCTATTATTACATGGATTTGATTATGTTGTGATGGAAACATTTTTATGAATTCCTTTATCTTATATGAATTGTTTTATGATGTCATGTTGTTTAAGAATCCCATTTTTATTACATGGGTTACGCTATGATGTATGGTTTATGATTATGTGGCACACATAAGAAAGGATTCATTATAAGATGGGTGGGACCTATATCTCCCTCCAATGCATTGGGTAAAGATTTTATATCTCTTGAGATAGACATGGCTGGAATGGTAGGTTATACCGGTTCAGTGAAACAGGACTGAAACGAGGGTTACTCGATTCAGAAAGGGACTTTGTCCACTAAGATAGTCTTGGCAATGAGTCATGACTAACAAGAAATGATTTTCCATGATTATGTGTGCATGCCACAAAGTTTCAAGTTTCATGTTATGATTATGGTGATCTCATTTTCACTTCTATGATTTGTTCCATGATAAGATATTATGATCTCTTTTGCAGGTTATGATTTTCAAAAAGATATGATATGATTTTTATTTCTTTTGTATACCCTTACTGAGCATTTGAGCTCACCCTTTTATGTTTTCTTTTCCCCAGGATATAAAGAAAGGTTTTAGGTAAAAAAAAAATGGAAGATCTTTACGGGAGATATTGAAGATCTTTCACCAGGATTAGAAGATTATGTTCCGAGTTTCCAAAGACACTAAACTATTACGATCCTTGTGTGTGTGTTTTTGTTATGTACTAAGTATTCCGCAAATGTAATGTAATGTCCATGTACGTCAGGCTTCGAGTCTCTACAGAGGATCTGTGGAAGGGGTTTGAGGGGGAGGATAAAGAGTAAAGCTAGCGGGAGAGTAGGGCTAGAAGTGGATGTCCGAAAAAGAGAAGATCGGGGGGGGGGGGGAGTTGTCGTAGGGGTACAGTACCACGAGTGTTTGAGGGCGTGATAAACAGAGAATACTATGCACCTGATTTTATAAAATATGGGACTTTTGTTTTATCAGCACTAAAATTTTAGCGCTGATAAAGACTCCCTTTATCAGCGCTGATAAAGAATCCATTTATCAGTGCTTTTAATTAGCAATGATAAATATTTACCTTTATCAGTGCTTTTTTCTTAGCATTGATAAAAGGTGGTGCTTCCATTGCCCATTTTTGTAGTAGTGAGACTCATCAGTGACCACCTGTAACACAGGGCAATGTCCAACACACTACAAAGTCAAAGCTAGGGACTCAAAACCATATAAAGACACTTAATTAAATTGTGTGAAATTAATAGGTAGGAATAAAACATTCCCCTTGGATGGTGGATCCAACCAGAGATGGTCTGAAACCCTCGCCTTCAGTGGAGAACACCGAAAACCACCCAAAAGGGGTCTCGAGAGACGAGTCGCATTCCCAGAAGAGGAAACCACCACTAGAGGTGGGCATCACTGGTGAGGTGGCACATCAAAGATGTCTTATTTGTAGGGAAGGATGGAGGAGGAAGACTGGAATGGGGTTGCGTGGCTGGGAAGCTCATTGGCAGGGAGTCGTGCGGCTGGGTAGGTCGCTGGTAGGGAGAGGCGCGGTCGGGCATGATTGCACTGGAGAAGTGGATTGCACTAGAGATCTATGTCAGGCTAGGTGTGCATGCTAGCCAGAGGGATACCGAAAAGAGGGAGGCCATTGGTAGGAGGTGTGCCGGCCAATGGACAACGCCACTAAAAGTCCGACCAGCAAGGGGGGTCATGCTGTGTGTCAAACAAGGCAGTAGGGGGGTTGGGTCGTGCCGCAAGGGAGAGTGGGAGAGAACCGTAGTGCCGCATCAGAAAGAGGGGGAAACACTGGACTGCCACGTCGGTAGAAGGATGGAAGGGTCTAGACCCCCATACTGATAGGAGAAGGGGAGGAGGGGCTAGACCACCGTGCCGATAGGAGAAGGAGGTGGTGCCAGTTAGCTGGTTGGGTGGAGGTCGTTTGGATAGAGGGGCTCCCAAGGGGGGGGGGTAGTGTTCTGGGTAGGAGGAGAAGAGGAGGGTGGAGGCTACAAAAAAGGGAGTTACAAGGGAGAGAGGGAGGGTGATGCAAGGGGGTGGAAACCTTAACCAAAATGAGAAAAAGAAAAAAAATGAAAAACTAATGACCTAATAACAACACTAATAAAAATAATAACACATTTAAATTAATAAATAAAAAATTATAATTAATAATGATAATATATAATAATAATAATAATAACAACAACAATAATATTTATTTTATTTATAATATTTATAATAACAATAACAATAATAATATATCAACAATAATTAAATTCTTAATAATAATGATACTAATGATAATAATATAATAATAGTTTTAATAAACATAATAATAATATTCTTTTTCATTTTTTAATAGTGATATTTTTATTAAATTTTTTAATAATATTAATAATAATAAAAAAACAAATTTTTAATAATAATAATACTGTTTTCCACAACAACAAAAATATTATTATTATTGTTAAAACACATTTTTGTTTTATTTGAGTTTTATCTGTTTGAAAACTAGGCAACCAGAAAGTCCGTGCATGGCTCAAGCGACCATGCGTAAACCATGTGGTAGCTTTCGCCCATGCTAGAAGCTACTACATGGGAACCTGAGTTGACCTCATGGTCTTTTCTACCCATGCAGTGCCCGTGCAACAGCCTACAACCCACCACAACACCCGATAATAATAATAATAATACTAATTAATATTATTTTTAATAATAATAATAATAATAATAATAATAATAACATTAATAATAATAAACCCAATAAAATTAATAAGTTTTTCATCATTATTATTATTAAAGTAACACTCCTAAATTTTTATCATATAATTTTTTTTTATTTCGTAAATTTCATTTAACTTCACTTCATTATTATTTTAAAATTTTTAATTTATTTTGAATACTGGGAAGGCCACACGGTGACCAGGGAATAACCACACAGTCTCTAAACCATGACCTGCCCTTACGCTCAGTGTCTTCAAGCCCAAAACACCCATTTTTAAATAAACACTCAAAAAAAATTTAAGGTGATTCTTAGCTCAAACCCTGAAAAAGTTATGAGAAGCCAGGAAAATAATAAAATAAAGTGTTTACAAAATTCGGGGTGTGAAAAATCATTTGGACAACCATGTATATTTTTTAGAGATTATTCCCATTGAACATAACATTCATTTAGCACCATATGTTCAACATAATAGTTCATTTTCTTATGGTAGAAAATCTTTCAGAAGACCAAGTAGTTCTGTAAAGTTGGTGTCACTCCATCCGTTATCATCTTTTAAATTATATAATTTCAATACAACTAACACTGTTGTGTATTTAGTACCACTGATATACAATGGTTTCTTGGAACAACTATTTAACTCCTCAATCAACTTTGGAAAATCACAAAGGTCATCTTCAATTTCTATTTTTATTTCTTACATGTGATCTCCATCATCTTTTACAAATGTATTCGTAAAAATGATTCATAAACCGTAGTATCATCCTAATCGATGAACACATTTAGTTTTCCCTGTGTTTAATAAAACATATATAGCTTTGAAATATTCCGTGAAAAATCAAATGTTCTTATGACTCTTTCAGAATAATTTTTCTTGAATAAAACAACGTAAACATAGACATAGGATTTTAGAAGGGTCTTCTCCATGCTCTCTTGCAAACCTGATGAACTATTTAACTCCATCTTCCTATTCATTTGTCAAATGATTAGAGAATATCTATTTTTGGTTCATATCCATCCTATTGGGTTCATAAAAGTTTAATTTTATAAAATATATAAATAAATACACATAAGATATTAATTATCTAAAGTGAAATTTATAGAATATTCTAATAAGGGAAATATGGATCATTTCAACTATAATATCTGAAGGCCGAGATATTCCCAATCCAATAATAATGGCTGTTGGAATTTGAAAAAAAGTAGAGGGAGATAAAGGTAGATAATAAATGATATTATCACTAAACTTTGTAGGTGTGAACTGGAAGATGGATAGTGTAATGACCCTAGACTGAATTACCCCAACAACACCAGGTCAGATCATCTTATGACCTATAACACACCTCAAAGTCATTAAAGGATGGTTTAAACTTGCGGTTTAAAAAACCATAAATGGGAGGTGGTCCCCCCAAAATAGAAACAATCAGTATAAGACTTCAAAAAAAAAAAATATAGCATCACCCTTGGAGTTAATGGAAATACAGACCCAAAAGCATCATTACCCAATATAGGCATACCTATTAGACAAACAACTATGGATATAAATGATGAAATAACTATATAGACACACATACATGTCACAATAGTATAAAAATTCACTCACTTATAGTCTATAAGAAATATTAAATAGATAAAAACCCAATATTAAAACATAACATGATCTAAAGGCACCATAATGATTCAAATAGTGAAGGCTTGATGTGATAAAACCTCATGTTCATAATAGGGGATGACCCCTTTAAATCTGATCCATAAGAAAACTAAGGATCATAGTGAATTCTAAGAGGATCTAGATCCAATGATACTTATAACCAATAGAGGAACATACATCACTCCCCTAACTTGGTTCCTGAAAAATAACATTTGAAGCTGGATGTCCACTAAGGTGTCAATTAAAGGTGTGAGAATATATATAATCATTATTGAACCACCAATATACCTCAAATTAGTAGCCAATAAATAAGAATATACATGAAAATTTCTATAGATTTATATACATATATTAACAATTTATTCAGTAATAATATATAAAACATTGAAGTAAAACAACAATGAATAAATCCAAGGTTCAATGTTAGATATAAATAAAAAAGATATTACATTAGAAATAAAAACAAACAACGAACCAAATATCATACCCTAAACAATAGATCACAAAAAATTGTAAAAAACAAACCACAAATAATTCCATAAACAATGGATCAAAAGTAAAATAACAAATAAGAGATCATAACAAACAGATCATAAATAAATCATAGAAGAAGAAATCAAAAATGAACCCCAAAATACACAAAGAAAATCGAATGGCCTACCTCGCTAGGTTGAATAAAATCCAAGACCCTCTTTAGATGTTAGATGAGATGTTTGGAGGCAGTCGAGTGCTCTGATTGGACCTTTGATTAACTAAGTAGGAGCGCTAAACACAAGGGGATTCCATGGAAAGCTTATATATCACAAAGGATTCACAAAGGGTTTTTATTTTTAAAATAGATTGGGATACTTTTATCAGCGCTTATTTAGCACTGATAAAGATATGTCTTTATCAGTGCTATAAAAGCGTTGATAAAACCAACCTTTATCAGAGCTAAATTAATAGAACAGATAAATGTTCATTTATCAAAGCTTTGTTTAGCACTGATTGTAACACCCCAAGCTTCCACGGTACACTTCTCTTTGAATAATACAGTAGCGTGTGTTGTACGCAACTTCGAGTTCTAACACACCGCGACTAATCAAAGTAGCCATTATGAATAGTAATAACCAATTTTTGAAATTATATATATTTTACATTTCAAAATGGACTTCATTTTTGGATTCGTAATATCAAAATTATCCTATGTTGAATTTTTGGTATTTTTCTGAGAACTTCCAATTTTTTATGAATAGTGAAAAATACTTAAAAACAACTTTTTTAATAAAAATAATTTATAGTGATAACTTATACTATTGAGTGGTTTTAAAGTATAATTAGAATATATTTTTACTATTTTATCCAATGGTGGTCATTAGAATTAATTTAACATTGAAATTGGACATAAACAATTGTCAATCTTTTGATATATATTGTTTCTTAAAAACACGCTATTTGTTGTGACAGCGGGAATTAATTATGAAATTAATTAATGAAACTTATATGTTTGGAATTTTTTAAAATAGACATAATTTTTGAATTTGGAATATCAATTATATCTTAGGGTGAAATTTTGGCATTGTTTTGAAAAATTTCAATTTTTGATGAATAGTGAAACCACTAAGTGGTAGTTAAAAAACAGATTTTTCGTTTAAATGAAACATTACCACTTCTGTGATTTGATTTTCAAAAATACAACATACATGGTTTTCATTAGGAAGTAAAATGTGGTTCAATGGGATTAAAATAATTTTTGGTGAATAATAACTTTTATGTTTAAGTAATCACGATTAAAGGTAATTAGTGTAATTTAAGGTAAAGATAATGTTATAATAATATGAAATGAACTTTAAACTTGTCCTAACCCTATTTTATGAGTCATGGCCGACCAATAAAAACCATGGGTCAATTTGGGGACCCCATGGAGCCACATTGGTAGGGAAAGGACATTAAAAACTTTTTATTTAATGTTAAAATAAAAAGGTCACAAACAAGAGTTGTTTTACTAAAACAATTTTTAAATGGGGTTATACAAGTAATATTTTTGACTATAAATATTAATTAGAAATATAAAAATATCTCCTACATCATGATATTTTTTTTATAATTTTTAGACATTAGATAAATTAAATTATTCATGACACCATGATGATGCAACGATTACCTCATTAATTAAGGATTTTAAATAAAATGAAACGATAATGTAAAATCCAAGGCTTACACTTGTACAAAGACTATTGGATGGGTAGATTTAGAACCCTTATCACCTTATACTCGAATTATATAAGTGTGGGACCTTTAGAATCCGAAAATCATTGTATAATAAAGTAACATTTCATTACTTTCCAAGAGTGCCCCTCCTCTCCTCTTATAAAAGGCCCCCATCTCTACCACATTATTCACACCTTAAAAGCCTTTTGGCTCGGACAACCTCTGCCCAAATACTCCCCAAACTTCCCTCCCTTACTCCTAGAAGCCTCAATTTGGGTAGAATTCTTCCCAAGGAAGCCTTTGGCTCAAATCAAAAGAGTTACCCGATTTTAAGGTAATGTCTTCTCTTATGTTATTTTGTTTTATTTTTCTTCTCCAACCCCCTAAACTCTTTTTATTAATTTTATTTGTAACAACACCAGTATCCTAAATATACTAGGATGTTCTTATAAGAAGGATTCGAGAAACACTTACACACACCTACATCTAATGGTTAAAGAACATACTGTTTCTGTGGATGGTGAATTTCTGCCTCACGAAACGATGATTGTTCAACACTCATATAACACCTTCAAAGGTGGACATTAAGATGTCACTATATTTATATATATGATATATAATGTGTTTATATTTTACTTAAGTTTCTGTATTTTTCATTTATGGCATACCTTTATTGTTTCCATTATGGGTAAACGCGATATTTTCATTTTAGGAAGTGCGGACTACCGCCCCCTCAAAGTGATTTGAATCGTTAATGCCATATGTGGGATGTATAAAGGATGGAGTAAATGATATTATATATGATATTATACTGGAATTATAACATACCTTTATATCATTATGATTTCATTCCATTAAATATGAAATAGAAATGAAAGTAGCGTTCATGCGTACGTACGGCTTACCGTCTCCATGAACGGTGCATTTCATTTATTACCTCTAAATGTCATGTCATATTATGAATGAATGTATATACTGGATATATATGAGATATATGATATATATATCATGAATATAATTCTGGATATAACAGATATTTCACCACATGAACAACTTGTAATTATAAGAAGTCTATTTTTGACTCAAGTACCAAAGATCGACAAAACGACCGTTATTAACTAAAATAATTACATAATGTTCATAACATGGTGATAAGTGATATTAAAGGAATAATAAACTTGAAAAGGTTCTTAAGAAACTATAAATTAACTCTATTTTATTATTCATGAGGTTAAATAACAGTCGAGTCAAGACAGGACGCAAGGTAAGGGAACTTCTTAACCCAATTTCCATTCTTTGGGTTAATCTCCTACTTTCAAATTATGTCATGATATTATTATGTACTATCTTGTATTTTTACTTTCTTTATGTGTAATTATAGTGAGTACACATAATAGATCTATTTTATTTTAAAAATGATCTTTTTAAGGACTTTGTCTCAATCTCCTTTCATTGAGCCATATTTTGTTTTATACACAAAATTCTTTTATACGGTGTATAAACCCCTTTGACTTTTACGTTTATTCAAAAGGAATATTTTTATATGAAGTGTTTTAATAAATGACAAAATGGACTGTTTTTCTTGTCGTACGTATGCGGAGACAACGACTTCTCCGCCGCCAAGGCCATTATTTGGGTTTCAGCTTCCTCTACAAGCCTTACCATATTTTAAAAATGAAAAATAAATATCATGTTTTAATTTTCTTTTATTATGGTATTGAAAATGGTTTTGAAAGTGTTTTTATTATATCAATGTGATGTATTGATATCTTGAGATTGAAATGTGGAAATGTTATGTTTCCTTTATGCATATTTTATGTGATTATGTTATGGTTTATGATATGTTTAAACCTGTTCATATGAGGAATGCATTGGACTTAATAAGTGACGGGTGGAGCCCTCTACAGCTCCTCGATGCATCGGTAGGTCTCATGAGACAAACTAGTGTCTTGGAACGAGGTCTTGACAAAATCTTATTTGTGGTCTTGGCACGAGGCCTTGACTACGTGGTTATGATAGTCTGGAATTATGCATTCCATCATTATGAAAGTGGTTATTGATATTTCATGTGATTATTCGACTAGTAGAATATCCATGTGAGTAAGTAAATGACATTATTTAATTTTATTTTTTCCATATCATGCTGAAGTTCAAGTTTAAAAAGGCTTTTGTTTTAGTTATACATTGCCTTAAATGTTAATGTTTATTTATGAAAGCTTCCGCAATATTGTTATCCTTACTGAGCATCTGAGATCACCCCTTTCAATGTTTTAATATTTTCCAGGATGTGAAGAAGTATTTTATGAATGACCTACAGGGATAGTCAGAAGAGGATATAAGTGTGGACTATGGAGACTTTGCTATTGTAGTTTTTCACTTTATGATGTAATGTAACATTTATGAATGTATCTAGTGTTTCCAAGGCTACTAAACTAATCGGTCTTTCGAGACTTGATCTTTTGTGATCATGCCAATGTTACGCAATAATGCACCGACTCTGGGTAGCTGGGGTCAGGGTGTTACAGTTGGTATCAGAGGCAGTTTAGTACTAACCTTGGAAGCTAGATTTAGATAAACTCTGATTAGAGCACATAACCCAAAGATAGACTTTGAGGATTAGTATAGAAGAACTTCCTAGAATTTTTTTGTTGTAGAGATTTTGTGAGTCTTCTGAGAAATACATCCCTATCTGGATACGAGCAGGTAGAGGTGGATCTGGAACAGATGTACCTAGGGGTAAAACCCAAAAACACCGCTTTGAGCTAGACTCGAACGGGAACTGGTGCACGACAACAGGCCTTGCTGCACTCTTGGTTACGACACTCCCGGGGGATATGCTTAGGATAATTCTCATTTTCTTTACAAACCACTATGAAGGGTTATGAGTATATACTTCCTAATTTTTTTTTATGATTATGGATTATATCCATAAATAGTTCAATTTATGTTAAGTATTTTACAAGTATGGAATTATGTATTTTGATTCAAAAACTAATCTAGTTTATGCCAATGTTTAGAAATGGAACCTAGTGGAAGGAATGGAAACCGTATCAATGCATTCACTCCGTCTAGGGATTTCCCTCCTGCTCAAGATAATTATTATGGAGCTGGAGATACAACTGGTGCTGATCAACTTATTACCATACTGGGACAACTCACTCAGGTTATGAATAATAACCTTACTCGTATGGAGCACCCTGATCCGAAACGTGGAGGATCAATGTTAGACCGCTTCATGAGGCAAAAACCACTAACATTTAATGGGGGTACAAATCCATTAGTAGCTGATCAATGGATAAACTCCTTAGAAAAAATATTCCATGCCTTGGGGAGTAGCGGAAGGGAGAAGGTTGTCATGGCAGTCTACCGCCTCACTGGAGATGCCGATCAATGGTGGTCACTGATTCAAAACACAAAGGAAGATGAAGAAGTATCAAATATGGAATAGAGAGAGTTCAAAGATCTTTTCTTAGAAAAATACTTTCCACATGACCATCGAGCAGATATGGAAAGGCAATTTCTGAGTCTGAGGCAGAAGGAGGATGAGAATGTCGCAAAGTATGAGGCCAACTTTACAAGGTTAGAGAGACAAGCTGCAGATTATATACGTAACCCAAGAAGTAAGATTGATCGTTTCTTTGATGGGTTAAAACCATTTCTCTGTCGAGCATTAGTCTCACAAACCTTCTCGTCATACGAAGATATTCTCTCATGTGCTATCAAGACGGAAAAGGAATTCTCTAAGTCTTATGACTTTAAAGCAAAGAAAGAAAAGAAGAGATCTTCTAATCAATCTGGAAATGGAAATAAGGGGAACAAGGGAAGAGATAAATATCATTCCTGCAGTAAATGTGGAAAGAAACACCCCGGTACTTGCTTGAAGGGAATGGAAGTCTGTTACAAGTGTGGTGAAAAAGGCCACCAAGCTCATGATTGTAAGGGAAATAAAGTTGCTGTCAATGTGGAATGATATAATTTTAGAGAGATGGGGCATTATGCAAATAAATGTCCTAAGCGTCAGGGGAACTTACCTCATAAGAGGCCAAGGGATCAAGGCCAAGCTTATGCTATCACTACTGCTGAGGTTGAAGCTCCGAAAGACGTGGTGGAAGGTAATTTAATGGTTTCCTCAAGTTTAGAAAATGCATTATTTGATTCTGGATCATCACATTGTTTCATATTTTCCCAGTTTGCTAAGAAAATTAGATATTTCTAATTTGATTTAACAAGAGAATTGTCAGTCAAAACTTCTAAGGGAAGTATTATTGCAACAAGGTTTTGTGAATCAGTCCCCATTAGAGAACATAACTATTCATTATCCACTGATCTCATTGTCATACCTATGATTGAGTTTGATATAATCCTCATTATGGATTGGATTTCAGACTGTGATGCAAAGATTTATTGTAAGAAGAAGGAGGTTACAATTTTTGATGATGATGATAAGGAACACCTTATTTTTAGAGAAGAATCGTCAGCACTTAATTCTTATTTAGATCCACCCCCAATAGCTCAACTAAATTCAATTATTGGGGAGGAAGAGAATGAAATAACTAAGGGCAAGGGAAGTAATGTTCAAATAAAGGATGTACCTATTGTGAAAGAATATGAAGATGTGTTTCCTGAAGATTTACCTAGACATCCTCCAGAACGAGAAGTTGTGTTTTCCATTGATTTAATTTCTGGATCAAGGCCCATATTGAATACCCCTTATAGAATGGCCACCGTGGAATTAGTTGATCTAAAGAAACAACTAGAGGAATTGAGTAATAAGGGATTTATTCGCCCTAGTGTTTCTCCATGGGGTGCCCCTATCCTTTTTGTTAAGAAGAAAGATGGATCTATGAGGTTGTGCATTGACTACAGGGAGATCAATGCTATAACAATAAAGAACAAGTATCCCCTACCTCGCATTGATGATTTATTTGACCAATTGCATGGAGCTCAATATTTTTCAAAGATTGACCTTCGATCTGGATACCATCAGTTGTGTGTGAAGAAGGAAGACATTCCGAAGACATCATTTCGAACAGGGTACAGGCATTACGAGTTTATAGTAATGCCTTTTGGATTGACTAATGCACCATCTGTATTCATGGATCTAATGAATAGAGTTTTCAAGGAATATCTTGATGATTTTGTGGTGGTATTTGTTGATGATATCTAGGTGTACTCCAAAAGCTACTAAGATCATGAAAATCATTTGCACATTATCTTGAAGACTCTTAGAAGTCATGAATTATATGGGAAGTTTAGCAAGTGTGAATTCTGGCTTCAGGATATTTCTTTTCTTGGACATATTATCTCTAAGGATGGAATTTCCATTGATCCTTCTAAGACCAAGGCAATCCAAGAATGGCCGGCACCAACGAGTATAACTGAGGTACGCAGCTTTATTGGTTTGGCAAGTTATTATCGACGTTTTGTCCAGAATTTTGCCTAATTGGCTAACCCATTGACGAAGCTCACACGTAAAGGGGTTAAATTTGTCTGGACAAAAGAGTGTGAAGAATGTTTTGAAGAACTGAAGATAAGATTATTCAATGCTCCTATATTGACTCTACCATCAGGGAATGATAGGTTCGTTATTTATAGTGATGCATCAATGAAAGGAATTGGTTGTGTCCTTATGCAGAATGATAGGGTTATTGCCTATGCATCACGACAGCTAAAAATTCATGAGCAGAACTACCCTACTCATGATCTCGAGTTAGCTGCTGTAATCTTTTCCCTGAAGATATGGAGACATTATCTCTATGGTGAAAAATGTGAGATATATACCGATCACAAGAGTTTGAAATATATTTTCTCACAAAAATAACTCAACATGAGGCAAAGAAGATGGCTTGAACTACTCAAGGATTATTATTGCACGATACACTACCACCCAGGGAAGGCAAATAAGGTTGCAGATGCTTTGAGTAGAAAATATCATGGAGTTTTGAACATGATGAGAGTGGAAAGGGATCCTATTTTCATGGATCTATTTAATATGGATATGGGAATCACCATGGAGGGTGAAACATCAATTTTTTTTAAATGGTTGCCAAACCATCATTACTAGAAAGGATAAAGTGTTCTCAGGCCAATGGTGAAGAGTTGAAAAAGAAGATTAAAGCTGCGAATGATGGGAGATTGAGTGACTTTGTGTATGTAGATGGAATTTTAAAATTTGGGAGGAGACTTTGTGTTCCCGATATACCGGATTTAAAGAGGTAATTGTTGGATGATTCTCATAGTTCCAATTTCTCTATACACCATGGGAGCACCAAAATGTATAGAGATTTAAAGGGAAATTTTTGGTGGGACAACATGAAGAGGGAGATTGCTGATTTTCTGTCAAGATGTATGGTTTGTCAACAAGTGAAAGCTGGAAGGCAACTGCCTGGTGGAGTATTGCAACCTCTTCCCATACCTGAGTGTAAATGGGATAATATTACGATGGATTTTGTCATGGGACTACCAAAGACTCCTAGAAGGAATGACGCAACATGGTTCATTATTGATCGTCTCACGAAGTCAGCAAATTTTCTTGCTATAAGGGAAGATCTACCACTTGAACGTCTAGCAAGACTATATATTAATGAATTTGTGAGACTTCATGGAGTACCCCTGTCGATTGTCTCAGATCGTGATCCCCACTTTACATTAAGATTCTGGAAAAGTATTCAGAAGGCCTTGGATACTGAACTTCGTTTGAGCACTTCTTACCACCCTCAAACAGACGGACAATCAGAAAGAACTATTCAAACCTTAGAAGACATGTTGAGATCATGCTCACTTGACTTTCAAGGAATGTGGGATCAATATTTACCTCTGTTAGAATTTTCCTATAACAATAGCTTCCATTCAAGTATTCAGATGGCACCATATGAAGCGTTATACGGAAAGAGATGTCGCACACCAACCTGTTGGGATGACGTTGGTGAAAGAAAACTTGTAGGACCAGAACTGGTGGAGGAAACGATGGAAAAGGTGAAGGTAATCCAAAACCACATCAAAATAGCTCAAAGTAGGTAGAAGAGCTATGCTGACAATCGAAGGAAGGATTTGGAGTTTCAGGTAGGAGATCATGTTTTCTTGAAGGTATCGCCATGGAAGGGGGTTATACGTTTCAGTAAGAAGGGTAAATTGAGTCCCAGGTTCATCGGACCCTTCGAAATTCTAGAACGAATTGGAAATGTAGCTTACCATTTGGCAATGCTGCCAAGTATC
Organism: Viscum album; assembly: GCA_963277665.1. Classification (NCBI taxonomy): domain Eukaryota; kingdom Viridiplantae; phylum Streptophyta; class Magnoliopsida; order Santalales; family Viscaceae; genus Viscum; species Viscum album. The sequence continues at coordinate 885,286,187 of OY728146.1, read as the reverse complement.
TCCAAAGTTCATGATGTATTCCACGTATCACTGTTGAGAAAATACATGCCCGACCCAACGCATGTACTCATCTATGAGGAATTAGAACTGGAACCCGATCTGTCTTATTGTGAAGAGCCCGTCAGGATTCTTGATACAAGAGAACAAGTGCTGAGAAACCGGACGACTCATCTGGTAAAAGTTCTATGGAGAAAACATTAGATGGAGGAGGCAACGTGGGAACCTGAGGAACATATGATGAAGAATCACCCGAGTCTTTTTATACAGTGATATTATATGAAATTTTGAGGACGAAATTATTTGAAGGAGGGGAGTATGTAACACCCCAAGCTTCCACGGTACACTTCTCTTTGAATAATACAGTACCGTGTGTTGTAAGCAACTTCGAGTTCTAACACACCGCGACTAATCAAAGTAGCCGTTATGAATAGTAATAACCACTTTTTAAAATTATATATATTTTACATTTCAAAATGGACTTCATTTTTGGATTCGTAATATTGAAATTAGCCTATGTTGAATTTTTGGTATTTTTCTGAGAACTTCCAATTTTTTATGAATAGTGAAAAATACTTAAAAACTACTTTTTTAATCAAAATAATTTATAGTGATAAATTATACTATTGAGTGGTTTTAAAGTATAATTAGAATATATTTTTACTATTTTATCCAATGGTGGTCATTAGAATTAATTTAACATTTAAATTGGACATAAACAATTGTCAATCTTTTGATTTATATTGTTTCTTAAAAACACGCTATTTGTTGTGACAGCGGGAATTAATCATGAAATTAATTAATGCAACTTATATATATGAAATTTTTTAAAATAGACATCATTTTTGAATTTGGAATATCAATTATAGCTTAGCGTGAAATTTTGGCATTGTTCTGAAAAATTTCAATTTTTGATGAATAGTGAAACCACTAAGTGGTAGTTAAAAAACCGTTTTTTTGTTTAAATGAAACATTACCACTTATGTGATTTGATTTTCAAAAATAAAATATACATGGTTGTCATTAGGAAGTAAAATGTGGTTCAATGGGATTAAAATAATTTTTGGTGAATAGTAACTTTTATGTTTAAGTAATCACGATTAAAGGTAATTAGTGTAATTTAAGGTAAAGATAATGTTATTATAATATGAAATGAACTTTACACTTGTCCTAACCCTATTTTATGAGTCATGGCCGACCAATAAAAACCATGGGTCAATTTGGGGACCCCATGGAGGCACTTTGGTAGGGAAAGGACATTAAAAACTTTTTATTTAATGTTAAAATTATAAGGTCACAAACAAGAGTTGTTTTACTAAAACAATTTTTAAATGGGGTTATACAAGTCATATTTTTGACTATAAATATTCATTAGAAAGATAAAAATATTTCCTACATCATGCTATTTTTTTTATAATTTTTATACATTAAATAAATTAAATTATTTATGACACCATGATGATGCAGCGATTACCTCATTAATTAACGATTTTAAATAAAATGAAAAGATAATGTAAAATACAAGGCCTAAACTTGTACAAAGCCTATTGGATGGGTATATTTCGAACCCTTATCACCTTATCCTAGAATTATATAAGTGTGGGACCTTTAAAATCCGAAAAGCGTTGTATAATAAAGTAACATTTCATTACTTTCCAAGAGTGCCCCTCCTCTCCTCTTATAAAAGGCCCCCACCTCTACCACCTTATTCACACCATCAAAACCTTTTGGCTCAGCCAACCTCTGCCCAAATACTCCCCCAAATTCCCTCCCTTACTCCTAGAAGCCTCACTTTGGGAAGAATTCTTCCCAAGGAATCCTTTGGCTCAAATGAAAAGAGTTACCCGATTTTAAGGTAATGTCTTCTCTTATGTTATTTTGTTTTATTTTTCTTCTCCAACCCCCTAAACTATTTTTATTCATTTCATTTGTAAAAACACCAGTATCCTAAATATACTAGGATGTTGTTATAATAAGGATTCGAGCTACACTTACACACACCTACATCTAATGGTTAAAGAACATACTGTTTCTGTGGATGGTGAATTTCTGCCTCACGAAACAATGATTGTTCAACACTCATATAACACCTTCAAAGGTGGCCATTAAGATGTCAATATATTTATATATGTGATATATAATATGTTTATGTTTTACTTAAGGTTCTGTATTTTTCATTTATGGCAAATCTTTATTGTTTCCATTATGGGTAAACACGATATTTTCATTTTAGGAAGTGCGGACTACCGCCCCCTCAAAGTGATTTGAATCGTTAATGCCATATGTGGGATGTATAAAGGATGGAGTAAATGATATTATATATGATATTATACTGGAATTATAATATACCTTTATATCATTATGATTTCATTCCATTAAATATGAAATAGAAATGAAAGTAGCGTTCATGCGTACGTACGGCTTACCGTCTCCACGAACGGTGCATTTCATTTCTTACCTCTAAATGTCATGTAATATTATGAATGAATGTATATACTGGATATATATGAGATATATGATATATATATCATGAATATAATTCTGGATATAACGGATATTTCACCACATGAACAACTTGTAATTATAAGAAGTCTATTTTTGACTCAAGTACCAAAGATCGACAAAATGACCGTTATTAACTAAAATAATTACATATTGTTCATAACATGGTAATAAGTGATATTAAAGGAATAAGAAACTTGAAAAGGTTCTTAAGAAACTATAAATTAACTTTAGTTTATTATTCAGGAGGTTAAAGAATGGTCGAGTCAAGACATGACGCAAGGTAAGGGAACTTCTTAACCCAATTTCCATTCTTTGGGTTAATCTCCTACTTTCAAATTATGTCATGATATTATTATGTCCTATCTTGTATTTGTACTTTCTTTATGTATAATTATAGTGAATACACATAATATATCTATTTTATTTTAAAAATGATCTTTGTAAGGACTTCGTCTCAATCTCCTTTCATTGAGGCATATTTTGTTTTATACACAAAATTCTTTTATACAGTGTATAAATCCCTATGACTTTTACGTTTATTCAAAAGGAATCTCTTTATATGAAGTGTTTTACTAAACGACAAAAAGGACTGTTTTTCTTATCGTACGTATGCGGCGACAACAACTTCTCCACCGCCAAGGCCATTATTTGGGTTTCGGCTTCCTCTACAAGCCTTACCATTTTTTAAAAACTAAAAATAAATATCAAGTTTTAATTTTCTTTTATTTCGGTATTGAAAATGGTTTTGAAAGAGTTTTTATTATATCAATGTGTTGTATTGATATCTTGTGATTGAAATGTGGAAATTTTATGTTTCCTTTATGCATATTTTATGTGATTATGTTATGGTTTATGATATGTTTAAACCTGTTCATATGAGGAATGCATTGGACTTAATAAGTGATGGGTGGAGCCCGCTATAGCTCCTAGATGCATCGGTAGGTCTCATGAGACAAACTAGTGTCTTGGCACGAGGCCTTGACAAAATCTTATTTGTGGTCTTGGCACGAGGCCTTGAATACGTGGTTATGATAGTCTGGCATTATGCATTCCGTCATTATGAAAGTGGTTATTGATATTTCATGTGATTATTCGACTAGTAGAATATCCATGTGAGTAAGTAAATGGAATTATTTAATTTTATTTTTGCCATATCATGCTGAAGTTCAAGTTTAAAAAGTCTTTTGTTTTAGTTATACATTACCTTAAATGTTAATGTTTATTTATGAAAGCTTCCGCAATATTGATATCCTTACTGAGCATCTGAGCTCACCCCTTTCAATGTTTTAATATTTTTTCCAGGATGTGAAGAAGTATTTTATGAATGACCTGCAGGGATAGTCAGAAGAGGATATGAGTGTGGACTATGGAGACTTTGTTATTGTAGTTTTTCACTTTATGATGTAATGTAACATTTATGAATGTATCTAGTGTTTCCAAGGCTACTAAAATAATCGGTCTTTCGAGACTTGATCTTTTGTGATCATGCCAATGTTACGCAATAATGCACCGACTCTGGGTAGCTGGGGTCGGGGTGTTACACTGATAAATCTTCCTCTTTATCAGCATGAAAAAAGAGATGATAAAGATTCTTTTATCAGCGCTAATTACTATAGAACTGTTAAAATATTAATAATTATAATTATTAATAAAAAATTTAAATATTTTTAAGTACTTAATAAATATATATAAATATAAATATAGTAAATATATCCCCTTAAAAATATATTTATTATAATTTTATAATTAATTATTTATAATTATAGAAATATCTAATTTTTTTATTTATATCATTATATATATTTATATAATTATACACATATATATATATTCAATAAATAAATATAAATATAAATATAGTAAATATATTCATTATTTAATTAAATTTATTATAAAATTAATAATTATTTAAATATACATAATTAATTATGTATAATTAGAGAAATAAATTTAAAAAAATATTTATTTATTTATAATTTTAAATATATAATTGTATAAATGTATAATTGAATAAATATAGTAAATGTACATTTATAAATATATTTATTTATAAATATTTTTTACAGATATATTTCTAACATTATTAATGAATATATAATTTTGAGTGCATGCATATATGTAAAAAATGAGTGAAATTGAAAAGATTAAGAATATAGGTACACTTTAACAATATTTAAAAAATGGATAAGATCGGTGTGTGCGCATATTATATATAATAATGCATAAATTAAACATATATGTCAAATCAATATAACACACATTATTTTTTCAAAGAGGTAATTCCCCTAGTGTGGCCTTTTTGAACCCTCCACACAGAGAAACCCCCCTCCCCCATGAAGGGGTAGTACCCGCAGGCAGCTCCCCTGCTGGGGAAGGAGCTGTTGTCAACCGAGATGACAGAGCGTCCCGGAGGGTAATGACCCGACTGTTATGGTTCGTCACAGCGATCCATCAGCAATTGGGCCGCGCCTCATTTTTCCTTCCCATAGGAGTCCGGGCGGCCCGACAAGGCGGGTGGATCCCGGGGGAGAGGCTCTCCCTGAAAGCAGACTCCCAGGATTCGAACCCTGAACCTACCAAAGAATGACGTTGTTTTGGAAACTCACCTTCACCACCGCACCACCACCGAAGTGGCATCAATATAACACACAGTTGTTCTATATTAAATTGAAAAATCAAATGAAATTTAATTATATTTCGATTACTATTCAATTATTCAATATTTTTAATTCATATTAAATTTTAAATATATACCATTAATAAATAAATACACGAAATTTAAATGTAAAGCACATACATATTTTTTAATATTGAATCATATTTATATACAATAATATATATCTATATATTTAATATATACATTTTAATAACATTCATTATCATAATTATTTAATTATTAAAATGTTTAATATTTAATAATGTATAATAAATCAATTCATATTTATCAATAATTTTTTAATTAATAAAATTTACAGTATTTTTTTAATAAACACATTCTTTATTTTTAATTAATTAATTCATTTCATTTTATCAGTGCTAAAATGTGTTAATGAAGGAAATATTTATCCTCTCTAAACATAAAGAACTGATATAGAGTTCCCTTTATCAGTGCTAAAAATAAAGTGCTGATAAAGGATACCGTTTATCTGTGCTAAAAATCAATTGATGATAACAATCTCTTTTATCAGCACTAAAATAAAAGTGATGATAAATGGTTAAATTTATCAGTTCTTTCTTTAACATTGATAAATAGGCCATTTATCAGTGTTTTCTTTTAGCACTGATAAATACTAGCGTTTTTAAAGGCCAGTTATTTAGTAGTGATTTCTGGTGATGTTGTTCAAGTTAAAGAACACTCTAACTCTTTTAATGGCCTAAAAAAATCCATACTTCTTTCATTATCTAGAATCATTCATAAATATATTTTTCAATGATATATTGATATATTCCTAATATTATAATAAGAATAGGGTGTATTTATTTTTTATCATTGAGAATTTTAGGGATTAAAAACTTTATACCAAAATATTAAAATTTCATTTGTATATATCCAAGGTGAAATTTCTTAGGCATGTTATTAGTGAGTCTAGAATACCCATGGATCCAAAAAAGGTGGAGGAAATTATGTATTGGGAAGTATCCATGTTTTTATTGAAATTTAGAGTTTCATAGGGATTTATTGTAATTATCACTACTTTATTTAGAATTTATCCCATTTATTTGTGACAATTTCAATGTTGAATATGAAATGGTTAAAGTTACTTTCTATTAAAAAATGTCGGGTTACATTTTAGGAGTTGAATAATATATTGAATTTGGTAGACAATCATATCTTATTTGATATGGATAAGTGGTATGGGATTTATTACAATGTTTTTAGTGTGGGTAAAAATTATGTGATAATATAAGAGGTGTAGTTTATTGTATATATTTACCAGTTGTTCTGATTTCATGAGAGTAATTATTTTACACATAATATTTAGTCGGCAGTGGTGGTGCACACACTTAAGATATTGTGTAATTATTTCTTTAATGAGATGTTTATCATGTAAAAAAATAATAAAAGATTGAAATATATTTTCTCATGAGGAGATTTAAATCATTGGATTAGAAGATACGTTGAATATCTCTAGTAAATTTAATTTTAGTTGAAATATACACTTGGGAAGGAAAATATTATCATTGATGCTTTTTGTAAGAAATCCTTGGCTGATAGGGTTCAAGAATTAGAGGATAAGTTAAATATTATGTCTCTTTTCACATAGTTACATATTATTGTGTATAAGGTTTAGATACATATAATGTTGACACTATTTAATGTCACTTAATCTATGACAGAGAGAGTGAAGGGATGTAAAGATTTAGTTTTTTAATATCGAGTTTTTCTAAAAGAATAAATAGTGGGAACTAGATACCCAAATAGAATGTAAATACCAACTCTATTTTTTTATTTTCATGGATTAATTTTGGTTTTATTATGTTTTTAAGAATTGGTGATGTGATAAATCCATATTTATCTTTGGAAATTCATCATGGGATAAAAAAGATGTTCCATATTTTTTTATTACACTTTTACTAGCTAGGGACTAAACAGGATATGGATAGAGATGATTCAAGGTGCCTTACCTATCACCAAGTAAAGGAATTACATTAAGGAAAAATAGGTATTCTTTAATTATTACCCATTCAAAAGTGGAAATGTGGGATAAGTTTACTATTGATTTTTTGACATATTTTTTGAGATTTGAGAAGGTTCATGATTAAATTTATCTAGTTAAGGACCAAAACACTAAGGTAGTTAATTTTCTACCAATTTGAGTGGCTAAAGTGATTGATGAGTTGTAAAATATTTATTTTCTATATATTTTTTTCCCTCCATGGGTTTTTAATATTATTATATCAGATCATGATGTGATATTCATATCTCTATTTTGGAATGGATTGTAAACTTCTTAGGTTCTCTGGTTAAGTTAAGTATGAATTACTATCCTTAAACTTATTTGAAATTTGAGTAAACTATAAAAATTATTAGGGATATGAATTTAAAATGTATTCAGGATTTTGGATATGTGTGGGCGGTAATTTTATCACTAGTAGTGTTTATATATAACAACAAATTCTATGATTCTATTATAGTGGATTTATTAAAGACATTATTTGGAAGGATATTTTGATCACCTTTATATTAGATAGAGTTTGTATAAGAATTATTAGTTATATCTTAAATGGTAAGATACACATTTTATTAGGTCTAGATAATCATGAACATGATAGTTAATATATATAAAAGATAGAAATAATATTTTTATAGAATATGCTGAAATATTAAGTATGTTTTTGGGGATCCAGTATTTAGTTATGTTTCTCATTGGTTGGAACATGATTGTTTTGGTAAGAAAGGGAAGTTGGTCCCTTTCTATTGAGGACAATTGATACCCTATATTGAGTTAGGGATTCTGGTTAGCATTTTTCCTTACTATTTAAGTATAGTTAAATGCATGATGAATTTAATGTTCCTCATTTGAGGAGATTCAAACCAAATTCATCACAAGTAATTTATAATTATTATGGAGGGATTTCAAACAAATTCTTACATAATTTAGAATTTTGGGTGAATCATTTATCAAAGTGAAAACATTTTATAGGGAAATATTATGATATACAAACATATATATATATATCTATATATATATATATATAATGGAAATAGGATCATGTGCAGAATAAAGCATGAAATTGTAAAGCTAATATGTGGCCTCTATGGATAGAGTTATTAATTAGAGATGATTAGTGACACTTCTTGAACACAATAATCCATATGGTATGGTGTTTGTAACAACATTATGGTTTTAGAGCCACATTTTTTTTATTTTTTTTTTAAATTTACTTCTATATGTGAGTGATGGGTTTTATTTTGACGTTTTGGGTGAAAAAGGGAATGATAGGGGAAATGATGCTGGTGGTGTTACTAAAAATTAGTATGTCGAACCACCAGGTGCGTAATTATTGGGTATTGGGTGCTAATATTTTGTGGTAGATTATTTAGGTATCCTTGGACTAACTAAAGGGTGACTACTGGGTTGGAATTTAGTGGATGGTAGCTACTGAGTGGTCAATGGTTATTCACTAGGCACCTGATGTGTTTCCCAACCTCATTTTTAATGATAATGAATTTTTTGTAAATTTTTATCATAAGAATTTGATTAAAGCATAGTTTTAATTATTCTATAAATCAATATTATACGATTTTATCCCTTTAAACTCTATCCATTTCTCTTTATCTTCTCCTATAAACATTTACTTTGATTATCAACAGATTTGAGATCAATGAGTTATGTTGAGACCATTGAGGAAACAACTTTTTTTAAACCATAATATTATTAGAATGCATCAATATTTAATTACTACACTCTTATAATACATCTTATTTCTATATTTTTATTAAAATTATTGATTTATAATGGTTGATCATTGATATTAAATTCATTTTTGGTGTGGTTTAATAGTTTAATGTAATTTTGGTGTCCACTCTCATTCTCATGGAGGTCAATTAAGATTTGTTTTGGTGATTTATGAAATTATATTTGTGATTTTAAGAATATATAAAATAAATATATCGACGATTGAATTCAATCAAATTATAATAATACTAGATAAATTAGAAAGTGTTAAGTATGTGTTTTTCTTATGTTTTATTACAAGAAATATATTTTAATATTGGTAGAATGTTTTGTACTTAGGTATTTAAGAGACAGAAAATAATAGGAAAATATTTTGATCATTTTAGGTAATAAAAATGAGATTTAACATATAGAATCTATAGTTTTATAATTAAATAAAGTTTTAAAGTGTCATTTTAGATGATTTTAAATAAAATTGATGTTTTTTTGAATTTATAAGATTATTTGGTAATGAAATGAAGGTAAAATTACATGTCATAACTTGTTAACATATATTGGAAAAGTATAAAACTAATTTAAAATTTATTATTTTAAATGAAACTCTAGATATTGTGTTGAAATGTTTTTTGGGGTGTTAATTAAAAATAAAATTATTTATTGAATTGAAGGTGTTTTTTTAATTGGAAAATTAGTTTCTAAACATTTGAGTTTAAAATACAAGAATGAAAATTGGGAATTGAATAATTTCATAAGAACTTATATAGTGAATTTAATGTTTTTTGGATTAATGAAAATGGAATAAAGAAAAGTTGAATATATATATAAATTGAGTTATATTGTATGATTATAGAAATACATGATATAAGATGATGAGTGATTATGTTTCATTAAGGATTTTGATTATATTTAATTAATATCATGATTGTATAAGATTTTGATGATGCACTAAATTTAATAATAATGTATATGATATTTCTATATTTAAATTCTTAATTTGCATGTACTATGAGTTTTCCTAACTTAAATTAAAGCCTTAAGTTAGGATATGATTGGATGAGATCTAAATTAATTTCTAGGATTTATGTTTTATCATAATATAAAATAAGTTCTTGGTTTTTGGTAATGATATTTTATGTTCCATGTGTTTGGAAGGGATACAATATCTATGACATGTATTTGTTAGGGATATTAAAAGATCCATGCATGTAAGATCCTGTCCATTTATGAAGTCATCTTGGTAACATTTTTATGTAGTTTTTGATTTTTATAATTACTTTGGTTTTAGATTAGTGTCTTGGGGTGAGTTTGGGGGAATTTTTAAGAAAAAACTAATGGATAGTGGGCTATGCACGATCTGCGCATGGTTTACAAACTGCGCGACTAAACCCTGCCAACCATGCAAACCCGTAAAGAGTGGTCTGCACAGTTAGCACAAAGTTTGAAAAACCGTACGACTAAACTGTGATAATCGTGAAAAACTGGCTAGATAGGTCTACATAGTTGGCGTATGGTTTTCCGTAACCATGCGCCCCTACCTAGGAAACCAAGCACACGAGATTAATTATCCAAAACTCTATTTTAAAAACCACATGAACACCTGAGACTCCCATATTTTGACCTTTTATTGGGATTGAAAAATTATATGTTATCCCAGAGCCTTCTAGAGGCATTCCAAGGTGATTGGAACACCATTCTTCGAGATTGAAATCCCAGATTGAAGATCCACTCTCTTCTAGGTACGTGGATTTCATCATGCTGCTTCTCCCATCCATTCCTCTATATTTACTTGATATTTTGATGGATGATATCTACCATTTCCATGTTAATAAACCTATTAGTTGAGATTTAGATCTAGGATTGTGGATCTAGATCTAGAATTTTGAGATCTTGATGCCTTTGATCTTAATTCTAGTCTAGGGATTTAGATCTGGAGCATGATCAATGTCGTTGTGCCACTCAGATTTTCGGGATTTTTGTTGGGATAACATCTATCAATAAACTGAGGTAGGTGGTCTAAATCATACTCCCATAGTCATGGATTTGATATGTGAATGTGATTTTATGGATTTTATAGATTCCCTTGATAATTGATTTCCTAAATTAGAGTTATTAGGAATATTGAATTGACTTGTGATTCCCTTGGGGATTAATTGATTATTGAATCAGGGAACAAACAAAGGGGGTTTCCCAAGTAGATATTTGTTTTGGATATTGGTTATGGTTTGAGGTATTTTAATTGAGTTATTGTAATTGAGATATTGAATTGATTGTGTTAAGATAATTAATTGGTGGAAATTAATTATGAAATGATGTTTGGCTATGAAAGATAATTAATTGTCAGAATTAATTAGGTTCCATGATGTTGATCAAAGATAATTAATTATGGTAATTAATTTTGACAAGTTGATATTTGATATAGATAATTAATTGTTAATAATTAATTATGGAATGAGACTTTTGTTGATTGATTAATTAATTGATGAATTAATTAATATGTTATGTTCTTAGTTTATTGTTGAGTTAACTAATATACTTAGAAATGTTTAACTAATCATTGAATTAGTAATGGAATGATGTGGATAATTATTGTTAATTAAAGAATTATTAAATTGATTAGATTTTTTGGTGCTATAAATGGCGTTCTAGACTAATTAGAATTTGGGACTTAGACATGGCGTTCCTCCCCAATAGTTATCCAAGCTTGAGATGTTGGGGGGCTAGGCATGGAGACCTACACCCAATGAGATTATTGGATTCTAGGAATGATGACCTACACCGAATGAGATATGGAGTGTTAGGCATGTATACCTACACTGAATGATATTTGGGGTGCTTTACATGACGTTCTACACCAAATGAATGAAAATAATAAATGACTATTCAAATGAAAAACATGAATTAAAATAGGTCCTGATGTGATGATTAATGATTAAATAACAATGTGATAACTGTTTAATTATGCATTGTATTTATTGATTCATAAAACTACATACACTATCTTTTTACTGGAATCATTTTAGATACCATTTCTGGTGGCCTACTAAGTTATACTCACACCCTATTCCTACCACCCGATAGGCACTTGAGTAAACTTTGTTGTTTCAGGACAAGATAAGGGAAAGGCCCTGGGATAAGTTTCTGTTTGGGATTAGAGAATGAGAGAGGGAACCAGACATGGTTCGAGACACGCTAGGGAGTTGTTGTGTCTTTAAATTTAGTTTCATTGTAGACACTTGACATTCACATTATCATAGAATGTTTTATCTTTTGAGTTGATTATTCTATTTTCTTGTTTTGAATATCATATTACATGGTATTCTTCTGGTTATTTATAGGCTTCCGCACTAGGTTATTGTTTTTTTCTTCCGTTGGAATTTTATTCTAATAAAAGAGGGTATAGTATTCCCAAGACTGACTTACTAGACCCACACTACTAGTCGGAACCCTCTACCATATGGGCTGTCACGCTTAACGGCATGTGGCCAATTGGCTCGAGGCACCGTTTAGTGGCACCCGGGTTGGGATGTCACAAAGTGGTATCAAAGGAGTTTTCTTTATTTTTTTTATTCTTATTTAGTCTTACTGTTTTGGGAAAGATAGATAGGAGACTAGGAATTATATAGGCTTGGTAATAATCTTGTGCATGGGAGTTGTAAACCCATGTATAGGGTAAAATATGAGTACTCTGGGTGGGATTGTTGTGATTTCTATTTGTTGTTACAGTTGGATATTATTTCACCTTGGGTGATGCACTTGTGGTGTGATGTGATATTTATTTTGAAAGTTATTGAATTTTGATACGTGGCTTAAAGAGGCATGATACTTGAGTCTGCATGCATCACTCTAGGCACTTATGGTTGTTGTGATGTGCACCATTCTAGGCACTCATATGAAAACGGGTTATGGGTATGTTGTTGAACTTGAACTTTTTTTCCTTATTGTGAGATTGAAATAACAATGAATAATGAGAATAAATTGGTGTCTAATGATAACCTTGATTGATTAAATGAGTATGATTAATTAATTAGTTGTTGAATTAATTAATTTGATATAATATGATTAATTATAGGTTGAATTAATTAATGAGAATTCATGTACCCTTGTTAACCAATACCTAGGAGTAAGATGTTTAAGGGTAGTTTTAAGGCCTCGGTGTTGACCGTGTGGTGAGAAAAGAGAGAAAATACTGGTTGAAACTTTTTGCGTTAGTTTATCTTCTTACATAAATGTTATAAGTTTGCGTTATGAAACCTAAGATGTGTGTTTGGATTTATAGAGATATGCCTCCATGACAATTTTTGGGGGACAGACCGAGGGGTATGGCCCGAAATGAACTTTCATATAGGGAACTTGAGGAACTATTTATGCAAGTTGAGGAGGAAGAGGAATAGTTCTGAGGGAACTTTGATCATTTCATAAAATTCATGGAGAGATACCTAGGGTGGGTTCTAAAAATTTTATCTGAGTTGTAAAGGGATTTTCAGCTATAGAACCCTTCTACTTTTACTAGATATGGTGGTCCTGAGGGAGATGAATTCTGGATTGAATCCATGTAGATGATACTTGAACATTTTGAGACTTCTTCTAAGAGGAGGGTCAAGTTGGAAGCTTATATGCTATGAGGATCAGTGAAGAACTGGTGGGATATTTAGGTAAGATCTGGACAGACAGAGGATATGTTATATAAGAAATTTTTGGATAAGTTCTTGGAGAAATTCATTCCATAGATGCTGAGACAAGATAAGGTTTCTGAGTTTTTGTATCTAACTCCAGGAAGCATGGCCAAAATGGATTACTCTAAACATTTCGTTGATTTACAACATTTTTCTCTAGCTTTGGTGGAAGATGAGGCTTCTTTGGAAAAATGATTTCAAGGTAGACTTAGGTGTGAAATTAAGTCCCAGGTGAATATCTTTATACTAAAGAAGTTTTCAAAAGTGGTTAATTAGGCTCTCATTTCAGAGGGGAACTTGAAGGAGGTTTCCATTACTAGAGAGGTAGCTATCACTGGACGATCAGGGAGTGTGCCTTCTGAGAGTAGGAAGCGTTGTTACAAGAACCTTAGTCAAGACAGTGGAAAGCAAGGTGGACATCCGGGAGAAACATTTTCACCAGATCTTACTCAGGTACTTTTACACTAGTATAGAATGCAGGGACACTATCGTACACATTGTCCTTGACCACCAGTTGAGTGCCAGTTTTGTGGAAAGATGGGGTACCTGTAGAAGTTATATAGAAAGAATCGAAAATATGGTGCTTAGGGAGAATCTTCTCAGAATATGAGTGTGGGAAGGCGGTGTTCTACACCATATTGGTATGGCTTCTAGAGTTCTACTGGAAGAAGCCATAGAGGTAGTGGATGTGGTGCTTTAGGGTATGAGCTCCTGTATCAGTAGAGTGGTGCAACTCAAGGGAGTCAGACAACACCATAGAGAAGAGAGGAAGGATAGTTACATGAAGTGTATCCTACACTTGATGAAGGTGAGTCTGGTCCATCGACAGTGAGAGGTACTATTCTATTTTCATCTACTTTAGCTCTTACCTTGTTTGATACTAGTGCCTCTCATTCCTTTATATATGAAAATCTTGTTAACGGTTTGAGCCTGGAGGTGGATTCCGTTAGTGGGGTGATGAATATTGATACACCATTGGGAACACATTATAGGGGTATCTGTTTATGAAAGGAATGTTCTCTAGAGATCATAGAGTATCGTTTTCTTTGGGATATCTATGTCTTTGATATAACGAGCTTCGGCATGATTATGGGTATGGAATGGCTAGTCACAAACCGAGACCACATAGACTATTACTACAATAGTGTTACCTTTGTATCTCCTAAGGGTGACCAGTTTGTTCATCATGGATAACAGGATATCCATGAAGGTTGAGTTGGGATAATTAATTATCAATTGTGAGAGCTCACATCCCATGTTTCTAGTCTTCTTCTAGATGATGGGAGTGGTAGGCATGACATCCTTCCACCAGTAGTATAACTGCTTTAGGATGTATTTCTCGAAGACTTTTCAAGGTTTCCACCTGGGATAGATGTGGAATTCACTCTTGATCTCATGCTAGGGGCAGAGCTAGTATCTATTCCACCTTATATAATGGAACTGATTGAGCTTCAAGATCTCAAAATGCAGTAGTCGGAGTTGGAGGATAAATGGGTTATCTTTCCAAGTACGTCGCCTTGGGGATCACCTGTATTGTTTGAAAATAAGGTCAACAAGAGTTAATAATTGTGTGTCAATTACCAAAAGTTGAATAAAATGACCGTGAAGAACCAATATCCCCTTCTGCTTATCGATGATCTGTTTGATCAGGTAAAGGGGGCTTAGGTTTTCTCAAATATCGATCTGAGATCAGGGTATCATTAGGTGAGAGTTCGGACCTATGATATACCAAGAAATACTTTTAGAAGTAGGTATGGCCTTTATGAGTTTTTTTGTTATACCGTTTGGGTTGACAAATAATCCGGAAATATTTATGGCCTTGATGAATATGATCTTTCATCCATACTTAGATTAGTTTTTGGTGGTGTTTGTGGATGAAATCATGGTGTAATATAAGACTTGTGACGATCATGAACAACATCTTGACGTCGTCTTGGGTACACTAAGAGAGAATCAACTATACACCATGATATCTAAATATCAGTTTTGGATTTTCAGGTTACAATTTCTGGGGCACATCATCTCGGAAGAAGGTGTGGAAGTGGACTGAGAAAAATTATAGGCAATGGTTTCGTGGGAGCATCCCAAGTGTGTTTTTTATAACCAAATATTTTTGGTATTAGCTGGTTGTTACAAGAGGTTCATCCAAGAATTTTTCCAATTGGAAGCACTACTTTTCGGTTTGAAAAAGAAATGGATAAAGTTTTATTGAACAGAAGCATGTGATAATTCTTTGCAGGATTTGAAGAAGCGCTTGACATCAACACTAATTTTTATCTTACATGAGTCGGGTGAGGAGTAAATAGTGTATTGGTATTCTTCTGGTCATACTCAGAGCTGTATTGATGCAAGGGGATCAATTCATTGCTTATGCATCTCGATAGTTGAGGCCATATGAATGGAATTACCCTGCTAATGACCTCAATTTGGAAGCAATGGTTTATGCCCTTAAATTTTGAAAAAACTATCTCTTGGTTGAAAATTTTACAGTTTTTACATATTAAAAAAGATTGAAGTACATCTTTTCACAGCGTGAATTGAATCTTCAATAGTAAATATGGTTAGATTATATTCAATCCTTTGATTTTTAAGTTTCATATACACCCAGAAAGGGAAATAGTGTTGATGATTCCTTGAAAAATAAAACCCAGAATCCATTGGTATATGAGTCAAGTTTAGAGTGTAAGATGATGATTTTTTTGGTAGAAATGCATCTGGTAGTTCAGGAGATTCAGGAGAGGATGACTCTGGTTTCTGTAGTAGAGGAGTATACACTATTGAGATGAATCATGGATAGGTGGCATGTGGATCTGGAGTGTTTATCCTTATGGTAAAGCTTTGATGGTGGCCAGACACCTTCAGACTGGATAATAGATGAGGATGAGATCATCTATGTGAAAAATCTGGTTGTTGTACCTTTGAGAATGTGAGAGGAACTCATGCAAGAATTTCTTGCCTTAAAGCGGGCGGTACATCATGGGGTGAAAAAAATGTACTATGAACTATGATGAAAATTTTGGTGGGAAAGCATGAAGAAGGTGATAGTATGGTTCGTAATAAGATGCTTCAACTGTAAGAAGGTGAAGGTAGAGCATCAATGACCTAGAGGCATATTGTAGCCATTGCCTATTCCAGAATGGAAGTGGGATGACGTGACAATGGATCTTGAGGTAGGTCTTCTGAAAAAACATAGGAAGAATTATGCTATTTGGGTCATTTTAGATTGACTAATGAAGGTAGAAAATTTCTTACCTATCGGGGAAACCTTTAAAGTAGAAAAGTTGGGAGAACTGTATGTACGAGAGATAGTTCATTTGCATGGGGCACCACAGACTATTGTTTCATATCCCTATTCATGCTTTACTTGATGCTTCTGGCAGGGATTACTGAAGGATGTTGGTACACTGTTTTTTTTAAGGACGGCCATCCACCCAAAGACAAATGGGCAGTCAGAGCATACCATAAATGTGTTAGAGGATATACTACAGGCATATGTGCTAGACTTTGGGGGTTCTTGGTAGAAACACTTGGCTTTAGTGGAGTTTTTCTATAACAATAGTTCTTAGGAAACTATACGGATGACACCATATGAGTCACTTTATGGTAGAACTTGTAGATCACCACTATGTTGGTTAGAGGCGGGTGAGTCAGAGATGTTGGGACCAAGTCTCATTTAGGAGACATCAAAGCAGCTGCAGTTGATTCAGAAATGTGTGGATATGACTCATAGTAGGAAGAATTCGTATGATGATAGACATAAATGATGCATAGAGTTTATAGAAGGAGATCATGTAATCCTTAGGGTGTCTTTTAGATTGGGTCACCATAGGATATGAAGGCAGGGTAAATGGGAACCCAGGTTGTAGGACCGTTTGAGGTGTTGGAGAGAACTAGGATGGTGGCGTACCGATTAAGCCTTCCATAGAAATTCAACGCTATGCATGATGTTTTCCAAGCATCACAAATGTGGTGGTATCATCACGACCATTCTCAAGTGATTTAGGTGGAAGAGGTTGACCTCGAGATTGATGCGTCCTTTTAGGAGCATCAAATACATGTGTTGGGTAGCAGTGAGAAAGTTTTATGGGAAAAAACTGTGTCGTTAGTTCATGTGTTATGGAAATATGGAAATATTCAAGAGGAAACTTGGGAATGGGAAGCAGACACGATGTTTTAATGGCCCAATCTTTTTGGCTCAGAATCTTAGATAAGTTCGGGAGTACAACTCGAGGATGAGCTATTATAGGGTGGGGAGATTGTAAGATCCCAAACTTTTCTAGAGTCATATCAGGCACATTTTTAGGTTATTTTTGAGGTTATTATGTACCTTTGTTTTGTAGTAGTGCCTTGGGGTGCGTTTGGGTGAATTTTTAAGAAAAACTAATAGACAGTCGGCTATGCAGGGTCTTCCAACAGTTTGAAAAACTATGCGACTAAACAATGGAAAATAAAAAAAACCTGGATAGAGAGGCCCATATGGTTTGAAAAACCGCGGGACTAAACCATTCCAACTGTGAAAACCTTGATAGAGAGGTCCGTATGATTAGAAAATAGTTTTCCCTAACCAAGATCCCCTACCTAGGAAACTATGCACGTGAGATTTATGATCTGAAAATCTATTATAAAAACCACCAGAATCCCCAAGACTCAAATATTTCTACCTTGGACTGGGATTAAAAAATTCTAGGTGATTCTAGAGACTTTCGAAGGGATTACAAGTTGATTTGAACATCGTTCATTGAGATCGAAAACCCAGATTGAAGATCTGCTCTCTTCCCGGTAAGTGGATTTCATATCGTTACTTCTCCCATTAATTCCTATATCATTCCTTGATCTTTTCATGGAAGATATCCACTATTTCTAGGAATTTAAATCTATGAGTTGAGATCTAGATCTAGGATTGTGGATCTTGGTCTATATTTTCAAGATCTTGGTGCTTTTGATCTTAATTATGGTTTAGGGATTTTGATCCATTGCTTGATTGGCGATATTGTGCCGCTCAGATTTTGGGGATTTCCATTGGGCTAACCTCCATTAATAAACTGAGGTAGGTGGTCTAAATCAAACTCCCATAGTCATGGATTTGATATGTGAATGTGAGTTTATATATTTTCTAGCTTCCCTTGATAATTGATTTCTTAAATTGGAGTAATTATAAATGTGGAATTGTCTTATGATTGCCTTAGAGATTAATTGCTAATTGAATCCAGGAATAAACGAAGGGGGGTTTCCCAAATAGATATTTTTTTTGAATATTGGTTACGGGTTGAGATATTCTAATTGAGATATTGAATTGATTGGGTTATGATAATTAATTTGGGGGAATTAATTATGAAATGATGTTTGGATATGTAAGATAATTAATTGTGAGAATTAATTTTGTGCCATGGTGTTCATCAAAGATAATTAATTGTTGGAATTAATTATTAAAAGTTGATAATTGATATGGAGAATTAATTGTGAATAATTAATTATGGAATGATAATTGTATTGATAGATTAATTAATTGATGAATTAATTAATGGGTTATGTTCTTTGTTAATTGTTGAGTTAAATAATGGCCTTCAAAATGTTTAACTAATCATTGGACTAGTAATGGAATGATGTAGCTAATTCTTGTGAATGGATGAATGATTAAATGAATGAGATTTTTTGGTGGTGAACATGGCGTTCTAGATTTATTAGATGTTGGGACTTGGACATGGAGTTCCTCCCCAATAGTTATCCAAGATTGAGATTTTTGTATGCTAGGCATGAATACCTACACCAAATGAGATTATGGGGTGCTAAGAATGACGACCTACACCAAATCAGACATGAATTGTTAGGCATGGAGACCTACACTGAATGAGATTTGGGGTGATTGAAATGGAGTTCAATACCAAATGAATGATAATAATGAATTATGATTCAAATGGAAAACATGAACTGAAACTGGGCCTAATGTGATGATTAAAGATTAAATGACAATGTGATAACTGTTTAATTATTAATTGTATTTATTACTTCATAAAACTTCATACACTATCTTTTCAATGGACTTGTTTTCGACATCGTTGGATGTGTCCTACTGAGTTGTACTCACACCCTATTCTGGCTACCTGATCGGCACCTGAGTGGACTTTATTATTGTAGGAAAGGATAATGGAAAGTCCCTAGGATAGATTATAGTTTGGTATTAGAGTATGGGAGAGGGAACCAGATGTTATTTGGTACCCTCTTGGGAGTCGTTGTGTCTTTACTTTTAGTTGCATCGTAGACACTTGAAATTTTCATTACCATATCATGTTTTAACTTTCAGTAGATTATTGTATTTTCTTGTTTTGAATAACATATTACATGGTATTGTTCTATTTATTTATACGCTTCTACACTTGGTTATTTTTTTTGCTTCTGTTGGTGTTTTATTATGATAAGAGAGGGTATAGTCTCCCCAAGACTGACTAACCTGACCCTCACTGCTAGTCGGAACCCTCTGGCATACATGGAGACACGCTTGAGGGAATGTGGACAACCTACTTGGGGAACCGTTTAGTGGCACCTAGTTTAGGACGTCACAATGTTCTTAGGTTTGATATACTTTGACAACCATTTATGGTTTTCACTATCACTAGTAAAAATAAATATTTTTTGGAAACGAGGTGGATTCATTAGGGCACAAATTTTATCTTTATGCGTAATATTTATGGTTTTCTAAAATAATTTAATAGAATTACACCACTCACATAAGTACATGTTAAACAATTGGTAAAAATTGAAGTCATAGTGGTTTATACTAAGAGTTTTTCTCACAACTTGTATGCACACACCATAAGTGAATATTAATTTCATGAGTGTACCTATAGAAAATGAACATAGACCTTTTTGTATGGGAGTTGATATTGGGTGGTATCATAGAGATGAGTTATATATAGTTTTAGAGTCTTACATAGTATCTAATTCACTATTAAATTAATTTTATTTCATTCATTCTAATTCATATTATCTATAATTAGGAAGTGGATGCACATTGTCTAGATGAATGTTATCTTTTTGGATTATTGGGATATAGTTTTAGAGTTTATTATTGATATTGAAACATTATTAATTTAATTAAATATATTTAAATTGAATAATTTTAATTTATTATGTGATGAAAAATTCGAGCATAAATTACTATCCAAGGGATTCATTGAAACTTGCAGCACTAGTCACTAGCTTATAGTGTTTAGGGAGTATATTTTAGGCTATATGGCATATCATTTAAATGATATAGTTGTACCTTGATAGGAAATTATAATTATGATGATATTAAAATAGTTAATTGGTGTATAATGTGGTTAATGTAAAAAAGGAAACAAGGATATATAGTATTATTGTTTTTTCGCTCAATGTTTATTGTAGCAAAGAACTATGGATGGTTGGTTAATGGGAAATTTTCTTCTTGTTATTATCCTTAGGTAAAGAGAGCATACTTATACCTAAAATTTTAGTGATATTGGTATTGGTATTTAGGACCATGATATTCCTTTATGCATTGTATTTTCTTATGATGGAGTTTATTTTGTGTGGGTGTTAATATCTCATTATTTTTATTGGTATAACTGAATCGATTACAAAAGTAAATGTCTCGGAAGAATTTTGTTATTAATTTGGTAAGATGGGTTTGACAAGGATTCTATATTACCACTTAGTTTCATCTCTTGTTTATCTCTTTGATTTAGTTGTTTTTACACATGTCTACATTATATTATTTCATTTACATTAGTACTGATAATTTTTATATGGAAAACATACTAAGTACATAGTGATCATCCACCTATGTTTTTTCATTAATATTATTTTATATTTTAGCATGGATTTTGTGATGAATATTCTATTTGTGAAGATGTTGGGTTTTGTTATTTTTATGAGTATTATTAAATAAATATGATTATAGATGAGGATATGGATGACATAATTTCCATTGTAAATGTTTTTATTTTTCTTTTCATTAAAAAATTGATCATAAAAATTTTATCTATATTAGGATGTTTTTATTATCAATTGGATTTGGGTGTAAAGTATTATTATAGCGGTAGTGGATCTTATATTGGGAATTTACCATTAGTGAAACTCCATAACCCTTAGCCTATTGAAGGTGTGCATGGGGTGTCATCTATGATATTATCACTGACATATATGGACACATTGAACGATCAAGTAATGATAAAATAGTATCAAAGGAAAAAATTAATGGGATTAGAGTTTGTATTAGGAACTTTTGAGGTTGTATTTGGATGGTAAGGTAGTGATTCTGTCACGAACCAAATCTGTTCGCCACTAATAACATCACCAAATCTAGCCCCCAAAAAGGACTTAAGGGAGTTACCTATCCCCACAAGCTATAAAAAGTGCACACGTATCAATAAATTTGGTTTGGGAACGATTTACCCAAGTATGAAAGCATAAAACATTAAAAACAATCAACATTATGAATTTGAAATTTTTATGCAAAACAAGCCTTAATAGAAACCAGATCTGAATAAATTGTTATAAATAAAGTAAAAGAGGTCTAAACATAAATAAAAATATCATAAAATCTGCAACAAAGACTGCACACAATAAGAGGTCATCACCCCCGAGCCGTCTCCACAACACTTCACCATATGAGGGGACTAAAAACCCAAACCATCTTCACCCGTGGCTTTGCCTTTACCTAAGTCAAACATAATCAAGTCTAATTACACACAAGGGGTTTAAGTAGGGTGTCAACCTAATCCCAATATAATACCACCCAAATATTCCAAATATTATGTAATACAAGGTGAAAAGCATTAAGTTTTTAATATGTAAGGAAAAGAAGTGATAAATTCCAAGAAATGCAACTTCCAATTGTAAAACTTTCTTAAAATAAATCTTTCAGAATGTTAAAAAATTTCAATAAAACATGTTACCTACTTAATGTACATCCAAACACACCATAATACAAGGGTAAATACCAAAAATCCAATGATAACCAAAACTGGGAACACCCCTAGGCACTAGATAGTCTCGGACCCTTTGTACCTCGTACCTCGGTATAAAATATCCATGTCACAATCCTTTCCCACGAATGAGCCACTAGTTGGGAACATACCAAAAACCTAGTGGCCCTAAAACATCATCCATATTGTTTATTTAGTGTTGTCTTTATCCAAAATTCTAAGTGAAATAGGGACAAAAGCCATCCGGATAACTAGTTTTCACACAGTGTGAACACCCCTAGGCATTGTTTTGCACCCAAAACTCGTTGAAATATATAGGTTTCACTTAGTGTGAACACTTATAAGTCACAAAAACAAAAATTTCATCCCAATACTTTTCAATTAAACCAAAAAATCTGTTATTGGTCAGCCCCATATGAACAAATAAATGATGTCTTTGAAAAACCCCATTTTCACACAAACATGGCACTTAAAGTTCATATGCTTCCCAAACAACATTAAAACAAATTTCTGTAGAAAAAACCAAAGGCGATAAACATTCAAAAAATTAATTTCATCCCTAATACATTTCAATAAAATCATTTAAATAGTTATAGGGAAACCCCAAATTAACTAATAAAATATTTCAATGAAAACCCCCTAATTTCACATAAAAATGAAACTTAAACTTCATTTGCTTTTAAAAATAGAACTAAAACCAATTTTATCATCAATAATAAAATTATATAAACATTAAACTGTTATAAACACAGCAAGATAATTCACAAGGACTGCATACACATGGAATCACCTACCAAAATTGTTAAACCTTGGAATCCTTTGTGTGAAAATTCAATCACACCACCGCCGCACCTCAAGGAAGATAGATCAAGCCTAAAGTGAAAATATTGGACCAAGTAAACCCAAAGTTAAAACCTAGGTTAGAAACCATACCCTATGGTCATTTTTTACTTCAAGTAAATTGGAAGAAACTTCATGAAAAGGGGAGGAACTAAGAGGGAGAAACACTTACTTGAGATTGTGTGAAGTTCCTCCACCAAATCCCCCTTCAAAATGGAGTTCCAATGAGGATTTGAGAGGATTATAGGGATACCATGGCTGAAATGGTCGAATGGGGGAAGAAAGGGGAGAGTTTGGATAAATCATGGGAGGTAAAAAATTCATTTAACACACTTTTTAATGACCTAGACATGGGTGCACCGTTTGTGTGCACGGTTTGGCAAACCGTGCACCCTCCTTTCTCCCCTAAAAACATCTCCAAAAGCCACAAAATTTTATGGGGATTAATGAGTAATTAGGGGGGAATGTTATGATAAAAGTATAAGAAATATAAGTACCTTTAATTAAGAACTTGGGTGTGACAACTCTCCCCACCATGAAAACTTTCAGTCTTGGAAAGTTGACTAGTGGATTGACCAGAAAACAATAATGGGTACTCATCCTCAAACCATGAATTCCACTCCCAGGTTTCATGTGTATCACCAACATGCTTCCAATGAACTCAGATCAATACAATAGACTTCCCTCGAAGCATCTTCTCTTGGGAGTCTACTATTTTCACTGGTTGCTTAAAAACTAACAAATCAGGCACTATCTCCAGTTCTTCTCCACTCAGCACATGGGATGGATCTGGGTTGTATTTATTTAAATGATAGACAAGGAAGACATAATTTATGTATGTAAACTGATAAGGTAAGGCCAACCTATAATCCACCTTTCCAATACGTTCAGTGATCTAAAAAGGGATGACATATCGAGGCATCTGCTTCTATTGCTTCCCTAATCGATGATGACCCAGACGAGGGGCCAATTTAAAGAATACCCTATCACCCATAGAAAACTCTAGGTATCAATGCCTCTAGTTATAATAGGATTTATGGTGACTATGAGATGTCAATAAGCACCGCCTGATCAACTTGACCTTCTCAGACATCTCATGCACCAGACTCGGCCCCATCAGTGAGGCCTCACCTACCTCATCCCAACACAGGGGGACCGACAAGGATGACCATAGAGCGCCTCAAAAAGAGCCACTCAAATTGAGGATTGGTAAAAAATTTTATAAGAAAACTCAACCAATCCCAAATGGCTATACCAGGAACCTCTAAAGTTCAGAACACATGCACAGAGCATGTACTCCAAAATCCGATTCACCCTCTCTATCTGACCATCCATTTGAGGATGGTATTCCGTGCTCATCTTAATCTAAGAACCCAAGGCCTTTTGAAGGCCTTCCTAAAATAGATAATTAAAATGGGGGTCTCTATCTGATACAACTACTAACGGAACACCATGGAGCCTTACCACCTCCTGAAGATACAAATGACCCAACTCATCCAATTTAGCTATATCTCTGATCGGAATGAAGTGGGATGATTTGGTAAGATGATAAATCACCACCCAAATGGAATTACTACCTTGAGGTGTATGAGGTAATCTATCAATTAAGTCCATGGAAACCTCATACCACTTCCAAGTATGAATGTGTAATGGATGGAGCAAACCAGAGGGCCTTTGATGCTCTGCTTTCACCTGCTAGCATGTATAACATCTCAACACAAAGTCCGCGATGTCTCGTCTCATAACAGGACACCATAACATCTAACAGACATCATAATACATCTTGGTGGCACATAGATGGAAAACCCACTGAGACTGGTGGCTATCCTCCATCACGACTTTCCGTAGAGATAATGACACCACTAAACAACCCTTGAAGCACAAGATTCCTTGAGGAGACGATGAACAATCAGAGGATGTATCACCACCATGAAGAAACTAATTTGACCACTAACAAAGATCATAACTAGGATAATCCTTCTAAATCATCTCCACCAGATAAGGAGCCAACTGAATGATCGCCAAGAACGTACCCCCATTTGTCTCCTTGGTCTCCACATGCATATGAGAAAAGAGTTCCATCAGATTCCACTCATCACTGGACTTCCTCAAATCCTGTATTGGAAATCTTCTTCTCAAGGATTTGACTACCATGTTACCCTTTCTTAGGGTATAGACAACTTTGAAGTCAAACCCCAGCAAGTACTCTATCCAATGGTGTTGCATCAGATTTAGGTACTTTTGCGAGAAGATATAGGCCAACATTTTGTGATCAAAGTAGACCAAAAACTTCTCCCTAAAGAGGTAGTGACACCATGTCTTCAAATCATGCATCACCATTGAAAACTAAAAGTCATTGGTAGGGTAAATCTTTACATGTGTTCGGAGTTTGTGAGAGCCATACTCCACCACACGATCATCCTGTATAAGCACACACCTAAGATCCATACCTGAAGCGTCACAATAGACCACATACCCCTTTCAGACCTTAGGAAAAATTATAATGGGGGTAGTAGTCAACTGAAAATTCATCTCCTCGAAGGATTCCGAACATTCTGAGACCCATACAAACTTCAACCCTTTTCAGGTGAGTGATGTCATCAGTGAAGCAAACCGAGAGAAATCCTGAATGAATCACCTGTAGTAACCAACCAGGCCAAGGAAACTACTGATCTTGAACAGATTATTTGGTTTCTCCCATGACATGGCCTCAATAATCTTATCAGGGTCCACTAAAATCCCCTGATCTGAGATCATATGCCCTAGAAATTTCACCTCCCTGATCTAGAAATTACACTTTGACAACTTTGCATAGAGGCGGTGATCCCTCAAAGTGACCAAGATGACTATCAAGTGTTGTTCGTGTTCCTCCTCAGATCCAGAGTATATTAGAATGTAATCCACAAAAACCAAAATGAAGGAATTGAGAAACTAGTGGAACACCATGTTCATGAGTTCCATAATAATAGCCGGATCATTGGTCAATCCAAAGGGCATGACCAAATACTCCAAGTGGTTGTACCTAATTTAAAAGTCTGTCTTCGAGATACCTACCTATTTCACCCTAAGTTGATGGTATCTCAAACATAAGTATATTTTTGAGAACCACTTTTCCCCCTTCAAATGGTCAAAAAAATCATCTATTCTGGGAAAAGGGTATTTTTTCTTAATTATTACCTTATTCTGCTCTTGGTAATCAATGCACAACCGAAGGGATCCATCATCCTTTTTTGTGAATGACATAGGAGTGGCCCAAGGAGAGATTCTCGGGAGAATGAATCATTTGGATTCTAAGTCGTACAAATTTATCTTTAATTCCCTTAGCTTGGTGGGGGCCATACGATATGAGGGAAGGGATATCGGCTGTGTTCCCAGCACCAGATCAACCGAGAACTCCACATCCCACTCTGAGGGATAACCTGAAAAATCATCTAAGAATACCTCCCAAAACTCATTCACTACATGAGGTGGTTCACCTTCAGGGGAAAGACCACCATTATCTAGAATGATCCACAATAACTAGAAGATAAGAACTCCTAACTCTAGGAGTGGAGGTCCTGCACGACCCGACTGAGGATCCCATTCTCCCAAAAAAACCTAACGACACCCATCAGGTGCCGTGAAACTCACTCAACGCCTGTAGTAATCAATGTTTTCCTGGAAGTGTACTAAAAAATCCATGCCAGTTATTATGTCAAAAAGTTCCATATCTATGACCAAGAGTCCCACTCCATATCAACCCCTGACACGAAAATCACACAGAACGGGCACCTGAGAGCCCGCTCCTTTCCATGCGACGTCACTAACTCCATCGCAAAAGAAAAAAACTCAGCTGAAAAATTCTGCATGTCCACAAAATAGGTAGAAATGAATGAAATAGAGGCACCAATATTAAAAAGCATAGCACCTATAGATTATGCGATCCAAACGATACCTCAAACTATCGACTGCCCCACCTCTGATCTTGATGGTGCCTAATCCACCGCATAGAGATGCCCAGTCTCTTCCTGAGGACGGCCGCTAGTCTGTGGCTGTGCCCTAAACGGGATCTACCTAGAAGATGATCGAAACCTACCACCACGACCAACAAATTGAGATCCCCCCGTCCTTGATGGCTCTGACTGTGATGTAACTCTTCTTGAATACACTGACCCTGCCCCACTCTGAGGTGGGAGTGCCACCCCGAAAAAGCGCTGCAAGTGACACATACCGCCACATTGGTAATAAGGATTCAGAGGAAGTGAAAATTCTAGTCAGATGTGCCCTGTTATCCCAAAATAGTGGAACATATCCGATCTCGGATCAGAAGCCATAAATGAAAACTTCCCAGAAGAGTGGAATGAACCACCACCTCCCTTCTTCACCTGATCCCCCGGCTTCATTTTTTTCTCCAAAGAGCTGCCACTTCTCACTACTGATACTGACCCAGAAAAATAGCCCTGCCTTTAAGATCAATATCCACCATACCTGCCCAGTCAACAACCTCAACATAGGTCCTCATCTTGAACAAGAAAACCTGGGATTATATCTCTAGTCGCATGCCTTTCTCAAACCTCTGGGACTTTGCTTGTTCATTTCAGATGATTTCAGGGGAATACCGAACCAGATCAGTGAAATGGTTTTCATACTTCATCACATAAAGATTCCCCTGATCAAGGTCCATCAACTCTTGGGACCTATCATATTCCAAGACCTCGGGGTAATACTGTTCATTGAAGACAACCATGAAATATCCCGAGTGCATCTGCTAATTCTTCCCAGTTTGAAGTACCTATTCCAACCACATGCGGCTAGGAACCTCCAATAAAAATAAGGAACACTTCACCATGATCTCCTTGAGTGTATCCAGAAACTCGAACATATGCTCGATCTTCTCGATCCATTCCTCTTCTTCCTGGAGTTCTATACTACCTAGAAAAGTAGGAGGCCTACTTTTCATAAACTCATGAGGTTTATCTTCTCTAGGACCCGTATCTTCATCCATAATAAGAATGGGAACATGAAAAAATCCCTTCCCCAGAGCTTGGACAGCTCGAGCCACAGCCTCAACTAGCCTCTAATCTGTCGGCATGGGAGAACTCTCTCCGACTTCCTCCCATGGGCGCATTTGAGCTTTTGGGGAGGCATGTTGCTACAAAATGAAACAGTCACAAAAACAATAGCTAATATCACAATTCTAAAAAATTTAATCAAATACATCAAATATAAATAATCTAAACACATTACAGTAATAAAAGAAACAACTACCCCACCCCCGCTCGATGTCCACGTGTGGTCTGCAGCCCACATGTCTCACATAGAATTGAAGTCAATCAGAAAATTCCAACATCCCCTGGTGACTCAAGGTCTGCCACGAGAGGCTTGGTCCAGGCACCCTACTCGCAACCTAAACCCTAACCCCAGACATTAATAGCTCCGGTCTATCCTGACTCATCCAAAAATAGTAGTATAATAGGAAAACATTGGCCTCCTTTGATACCATTTTTTCACAAACCGAATCTGGTCTCCTCTAATACTAGCACCAAATCCATACCCTTATAAGGCCCAAAGGGAATTCCCTATCCCCACGGGCTGAAACAAGTGCCCGGTTATTAATAAATTTGGTTTGGGAATGATTTACCCGAGTATGAAAGAATAAAACATTAAAAACAATCAATAATATGAAACAGAAATTTTCATTCCAAATAATCCTAAACAGAAATCAAATATAAATACATGGTTCTAAATAAATTACAAGATGTCTAAGACATAAATACTCAACATGAAAATGGGTCATGACCCCCGAGTTTTCTCTACAACTCTGCACCATTGGAGGGGACTAACAACCCGAACCGCCTTCACCTGAGGCTTTTCCTTTACCTGAGTCAATCGCAATCAAGTCCACTTACACCCAAAGGTTTTAAGTAGGGTGTGATCCTAACACTACTAGAAAAGTAGGCTAGACCAAAGGTTTAAAACCATTGGTATAGGCTGGAAAACTATTGGTATAGACTATACCAACGGTTTTCTAAACCGTTGGCTAGTAAGCCGTGAGGAAAGCCCTATACCAACGGTTGCACTTAAACTGTTGGTATAGGTGTTCCAGAATTCTGGAAAAGGCTATACCAACGGTTTTGAACCGTTGGTATATCTTTTGCCAGAATTCTGGAAAAGGCTATAACAACGGTTCAGAACCGTTGGTATATCCTTTTCCAGAATTCTGGAAAAAGATATACCAACGGTTCTGAACAGTTGGTATAACCTTTGCTAGAGCTGCTGCACAGCAGCCCCCCAAAAGCGCTCCAGTAGCCCTACCATCCACCTGCATAAAAAACATTGCACAACAGCCCTCAATATACCCTCCACTATACACCTGTATAAAAAATATCACAAAAACCACATACATATTTCAAACAGTATAAAAAACACCGAAAATAGCCCAAAAAACACATATGACAACAATCATCTGGTGGTAATTCACCTCACCCATGCACAACCCCCAACCAGCACACCTCCCCATCAAATTCTAATAGGCAGAATAGTTTGATAAATATCTATTAGAGTTGAATAATAATTTCAAATTGGCTAAAATCCCTTTTTTTGTGACCCTAGGTTTGGGTATGTAATGATTTGTGATGAATTTGGTATTGAACTTGTATTGTTTATAATATTTGGTGAAAAGGTATTTTCGTAGGAGTCTTGTCACTTATGACCCCATTAGTGAAACTACCCAACTCATGAAAAATAGTTTGCGACTATCGTTGATGAGTGTAAATTTCAGTTGTATTCACTGAAAATGATTTCATTTTGAAATAAAAGAGATACTTTGAGTGGTGTCGTCCACACAGCGCCTCGGATTGAGGCAGAGTTGACTCGTACACATCACAAATGACCCATGGATCGTTTTCCTAAAGTATCAACACAATCTGAATGCGTTTGGTTGGTTTCCCGTATGCCGATTGTTTTTACATAAAAGCGTATCCATTTTAAACAAAAGAAGTACACTTTGAGTGATATCGACCACACCATGCCTCAAATTGAGGCAGAGTTGACTCTTACACGTCACAAATGACCCATAGATCCTTTTTCTAAAGTATCAATAGTATCTGAATGTGTTTGGTCCGTTTTCCATATGTCAGTTGTTGTTTTTACTTAAACTGTTGTCCATTTCAAAAAATAGTTAGACACTTTGAGTGGTGCCGCCCACACCTTTCCTCAGATTGAGGCATGGTTGATTCCTACACGTCACAAATGACCCATGGATCGTTTTCCTAAAGTTTCAACAGAATCAGAATGCGTTTGGTCGGTTTTCCGTATGTGGTTTTTTTTACTTAAAAGCACATCCATTTTAAACAAAAGAAAGAAATTTTGAGTGGTACCGGCCACACTGGCCATCGTATTGAGGTGGGGTTGACTCCTACACGTCACAAATGACCCATGGATACATGTCCTTAAGTATCAATAGTATCTGAATGCCTTTGGTCTGTTTTCCGTATGGCAGTTGTTTTTTTAACTTAAACTGTTGTCCATTTCAAAGAAAAGTGAAACACTTTGAGTGGTGCTGGCCACACTGGCCCTCGGATTGAGGCAGGATTGACTCGTACAAGTCACATATGATGCATGAATCGTTTTCCTAATGTTTCAACAGAATTTGAATGCGTTTGGTCGGTTTTCCGTATGTTAGTTGTTGTTTTTACTTAAACTGTTGTCCATTTCAAAGAAAAGTTAGACACTTTGAGTGGAGTCGGCCACACCGCGCCTCTGATTGTGGCAGGGTTGACTCGTACAAGTCAAAAATGACACATGGATCATTTTCCTACTGTTTCAACAGAATTCGAATGGGTTTGGTCGGTTTTCCGTATGTCAATTGTTGTTCGTACTTAAACTATTGTCCATTTCAAAGAAAAGTTAGACAGTTTGAGTGGTGTCAGCCACACCGCGCCTCAGATTGAGGCGGGTTTGACTCGTACATGTCACAAATGACCCATGGATACATGTCCTAATGTATCAATAGTATATGAATGCCTTTGGTCCGTTTTCCGTATGTTGTTTTTTTACTTAAAAGCACATCCATTTTAAACAAAAGAAAGACACTTTGAGTGGTACCGGCCACACCGGCCCTCAGATTGAGGTGGGGTTGACTCGTACACGTCACATATGACCCATGGATCCTTTTCCTATAGTTTAAACAGAATCTGAATGCGTTTGATCTATTTTCCGTATGCCAGTTGTTGTTTTCACTTAAAATCCTGTCCATTTCAAATAAAAGTTAGACACTTTGAGTGGTGCCGGCCACACCGCGCCTAGGATTGAGGCGAGGTTGACTGCTACACACCACAAATGACCCATGGATACATGTCCTAAAGTATCAATAGTATCTGAATTCCTTTGGTCCGTTTTCCGTATGTGGTTTTTTTACTTAAAAGCGCATCCATTTTAAACAAAAGAAAGACACTTTGAGTGGTACCGGCCACACCGGCCCTCAGATTGAGTCGGGCTTGACTCGTACACGTCACATATGACCCATGGATCGTTTTCCTATAGTTTAAACAGAATCCAAATGCGTTTGGTCTATTTTCCGTATGCCAGTTGTTGTTTTCACTTAAAATCCTGTCCATTTCAAATAAAATTTAGACACTTTGAGTGGTACCGGCCACACCGCGCCTCGGATTGAGGCGGGGTTGACTCTTACACATCACATATGACCCATGGATACATGTCCTAAAGTATCAACAGTATCCAAATGCGTTTGGTCCATTTTCCGTATGTGGTTTTTTTACATAAAAGCACATCCATTTTAAACAAAGGAAAGACACTTTGAGTGGTACCGACAACACTGGCCCTCAGATTGAGGCGGGGTTGACTCGTACACGTCACATATGACCCATGGATTATTGTCCTATAGTTTAAACAGAATCCGAATGTGTTTGGTCTATTTTCCGTATGCCAGTTGTTGTTTTCACTTAAAATCCTGTCCATTTCAAATAAAAGTTAGATACTTTGAGTGGTGCCGACCACTACTTCAAAGCACATTTTCCATATCATTTTACACATGAATAAACATGAAATACATGGATAACTAAGAAAGAAAAGTAAAAAAAAAAATAGAAAAATGAGTATCACAGTACCAAGGAATACTAAAGGTCTAGGTAGTAGACTAATCATACAATAAGAATCAAGTGCAAAAAATAGAATCTGAATGCAACGTCCCTATGAAGCAGAGGAAAACCCCAAAGTGGAAAACCATGTTCAAAAATAAAGAGTTATACAGAATTCAAAAATGTAATGGATCAATCTGCCTCTGATCACCATCACCATCACCACTATGATCATCAGTGTCATCCTCACTGCCATCTCTATCCTCTTCGTCGTCCTCGTCATCATCCCCATGCTCATCGTCGGCCTCATCCTCGTCCTCGGAATCATCCTCGCCCTTGGCCCCATCCTCGCCCTCGGCCCCATCCTCCCCCTTGTCCACATCCTCATCCTCACCCTCTTCCTCTTCAGCATCCTCGTCATCACCAGGAACGTCATCATCTCGATCGCCACTAGAGCTGCCGCCTGGTGCATTGGATGATGCACCCATCGATGACATAAATTTTTGACTAGCCGCACTAGCCTCTGGTGTAAGTGATGAAGATAATGCTTTCATCAGTTTCATAAATTCTCTGTCTCTTGTTTGAACTTGTACTTCCAACTCTATGACCCTTTTATCAGACTGTCTTGCATGCTCCTTGACCTGTTCCAACTCGATGGTACTAGAATGGATACCTGGAGACGACCAATACCTCATCGGGACTATATTATTACCAGGTCGGCAGCGTAGTCGACTAGAGTGCTCATCCCCAAAAACCTGATATAAATGATCGTGTGGCCCAAAATTGTCAGGCTCCTGGGCATCAAGAGCCTCTAAAGAAGCCTGTAAACAATATTAATAGATTATTAAATTTAAAATTAGATATTAAACTTTGAAATAAACAAATTAAAACTTACAATCTTCTCTTGGGTCGGTTCATTTACCGCAGTTCCATCTTTTTTTCTTCTACTCGAGCAAAACAATTTTGCTCAAGGGATACGTCCTTCAATATTAATTTTGTGCTTCTGTAATGACATTGAAACAATATAAAGTGAAAGTATAATCATATATTCATTATTCAATAAATCACATAATTTAAGTAGGATCCACTAAAAAGGGAAAGTCCTAAATAAAAATTATAAACTATATCGTACCTGCTGCCTCTCATGATCTGACATAGTTGTGCACCCCAAAGTGTGGAGTTATTGCTTTGAATCAATGTTTTTTTGTTTTTTTCAGAAGATTCCTAAATAATGATTAATAATTAATAAGATTATATTAATGTAAAATATGAAAAATCTCATTTAAATAACTCAAATGAGATTAATACCTTAAATTTGGCAGTCGCCCAATGGGTAATCATTTGTCGATATTTTTCTATCGGGCAGTCATCCATGATAGGTAATTTCTCTAACTCCGTGCCCACTCTATCACACCAGCCAACATATAGCTCATGCTTATAAGCTCTCCAAAGCTCTCCTATCTATTTTAAATGCGCTGGTCGTGCACCTTCGCCATCAGGGAAGTTAAACCGAAGCTGAAACCAAGTTGATTAGTTCATTTAAATACAAAAATATACTTCATTAAATCAAATATATTTTTACCCATATTTGTGCCCACGCGTTATCCTTGACTTCGGGTGGCAGATGTCTCCAAGAGAGAGGGATGACCGGAATGATATCGGAGTATTTGGCTAGCGTCGCCAAAAATCCCCGACATTGCTGCCCAGATTTCTCAATCATTTGTCCATCAACATTGTATTCAACCATCAACTTTTTCTGGCGGTTCCATACCGCACGCAAGAGAGTAAGCCCCCTCCCCCGCCTCCTATCTGTAGATTAATCTGTTATTAAAGAAAAATAATATCAATACAAGTTATAATAAAAAAAAATTTTGGTATAAAAATTTGATAGAGTTATATAAATATACCTATGGTAGTTAGATCAATGGGTGCAGAAGCTGAAGGAATATCCTGTATAGGTGGAGTGTCCCTCAGTCTATGCTCCTCAGCCACATACTGTGTCGCAGCAGGAGTGGAAGAAGGTGGAATATAATAGCCCAGAGATAATGAACCAGAAGCAAAAGATGATGGCATAGACGTCTGGACAACTGGTAGAGTAAACATTGGAGGTCTAAATATCTCATATGTCCCTAAAGACACGCCAGGATCAAAATAGGGCGTAGAAGATACGTCTGTGGTAGTGGGGAATCTAACTCTCACCCCACGAGCCCTCGTACCACCGACCTCAGTACCGAGACCACTAGATGATCGTCCATCTCTGACACCACCCCCCTCCTACCACCAACCTCTCTAGTGGGAGTAATATCGGGCTCCTCGTCAGATATCTGTCGTCTAGGGGGTGGATCCTGAAAAAAAGTTTGACAGAAAAGTAAACAAATCATATTATAAGTTATTGAAATATTTATATTTGAAATAAAATACTCACAACAGGGATGAGTGGAGGAACACCCATCTGTACCATGCGACGATTATTATCTGTCATCTTTTTCCACCGCCTCTCTTCAATGGGTGTCATTTCCTGCAATGAAAACAAATATGTAAGTAATTAGAAACAGATAACTAATGTGTAACCCAAAAAACAGAATATAGAAAAACCATTATGATAAAAAGAACATAATGAAACAGAAGATTTATGGTGTTATGAAGGTAAGTACTAGGATACACACTCTGAATGATGTAGGTGAAACATGTAGGTGAGAACACAACTGTATGATTCTATATATTTCCCACCACAACTTCGGGTTCACAATCAACTCTGACAATTGATCTGTTGGGGTCATCATAAGTAATAAACGGATTTCTTCCAATTGCAGTAGGGATAGTGTCAACTTCATCATCACCATCATCAAAAAAATTTCTGGGATTTACTTTAATAATTACACCGAATTTAGGATGACAATGATATTTGACATAAAAAAATTGTTTCACCATTGATGCCAATACATATGGTTCATCGGTGGCAAGAGTGCGAGTCATGTCAATAACTCGAAATCCACAATCATCAATAAAGGTGCCTTGCCTCTTCATTGAAAAAAACCATTGACATTTCATTATCGTGAATCGACCATGCGAGTAATAATCCAAAATTATTATTTTCTCCACGACACCATAATAAGAAACTTTTTCAGAACGAGGTCTAGTGTCTAATGAACTGTCATAACAGTCTGTTGTGGCAGTTATCATAACACCATTATGCTGTGTTCGCATGTTTCTTGCTCATTCAGTGATAATAAATTTGTATCCATTTATCACAAGTGATTTACAAGCACGAACCATGGTATTAGGACCAAAAACCAAAGCTCTTATTTCCTCAGAAACAGAGTCTGTAGGAAAA
Organism: Viscum album; assembly: GCA_963277665.1. NCBI lineage: Eukaryota > Viridiplantae > Streptophyta > Magnoliopsida > Santalales > Viscaceae > Viscum > Viscum album. The sequence continues at coordinate 885,250,415 of OY728146.1, read as the reverse complement.
CTCGATACCTGAAATATAAACAAATAGTAAACTTAATTAAATATTATTTTTATTTAGTTATTACAGAAATATTTTTACCTTCAATTTCAACCAAGAAGAAAACCCTTTGCTATGAAAAGTCTCCTTCTTTCTCAAAGATAAAGTACGATGCTTTCTATATATCAATTATTTATGTTCCCTATAGATAAAAATAATAATAGTTTAACAAATATTTAAAATTACAAGAGATAAGATAAGAGATACATGTACAATTAACTTACTTGATATACTCATCGAACAAATCACAATTGAACAACATTGTGCGATGTGCCATCTCTCGCTCTTCAAGGCTTAATGTTGTCAATGTATATGATCCCGGAATTCCTCCTGTCTGAGGAAGTGATGGAAAACTGGTTTCAATTTTCCCATACTGTTCTTCTTCATTTCTCATTGGTCTGTTTATTCTCGTAGTATGATCAGAAAAATACATTGAGCAGAAATCCATACATTCCTGAGCCAAGTAACCGTTCAAAATAGAACCTTTGGGATAATTCCTGTTCCGAACATATGATTTCAATGTGCACATGTTTCTTTCAGTTGGATACATCCAACGGAAAGCAACGGGTCCTCCAAGAAGTATTTCGGTCGGAAGATGGACAGTCAGATGTAATATGCATGTAAAAAATGATAGAGGGAATATTTTCTCTAACTCACACAAAATTAATGGTGTCTCTGCCAACAATTTTTGCACGAGGGATTTGGACAACCTCTTAGCACAAAGATCTCTAAACAAATAACACAACCGAATAACTGAGACTCTAACATTACTGGACAAGAGATGAAGGATTTCTATTGGAATCAACACATGCAAAAGGACGTGATAACCACGAGTCTTCAAAGATTTCAACTTCAACTCTTTTCTGTTGACCCATTTTGATATATTGATTGAATAGCCATCAGGAACTTTAATAGTCTCTAGCACTTCGAGAAATTGATTTTTTTCAGCAGGAGTCATCACATAAGAAGCACATGGAACTTGCCATTTATTTTCACTGATACAGGCAGGATGCAATTCTGGTCTGATCCCCCAATCTACCAAGTTGCACCGAGATCGTAAATCATCTTTTGTCTTCCCCTTGACATTTAGAAGAATCGAAAGCAACATTTCACATATATTCTTTTCAATGTGCATTACATCTAAGCAATGACGTAACAAGTTGGTTGACCAATATGAAAACTCAAATAATATAATCTTCTTCTTCCAATTGTAACAGGTATCATTGGAAACATTTTTCCTCTTTCTAGATTTCATTACACTCTTCCCAAATGAATAACTGAAATTTTTCAATTCATTAAGCACATCAGTTCCAGACATACGCTGAGGTGGATCGTCATTCTCCATGGTATTTTCAAATCTTTGACGATTGTTTCTATATGGATGGTTCATTGGAAAGAATCGTCGATGTCCCATAAAAACTAAAACTACGACGATATTTCAGTCTTCTCGATTGAGTATTCTTCATACAAACAGGACATGACAATTTTCCTTTTGTGCTCCATCCAGACAACATTGCATAAGCAGGAAAATCATTGATAGTCCACATAAGTGCAGCACACATCTGAAATATGTCTTTCGAATATGCATCGTATGTGGGCACACCCACATCCCAAAGAAGTTTCAACTATTTTATTAAAGGTTGCATGTATACATCTATATCATTGCCGGGATCAGAAGGGCCAGATATCAGTATACTCAAGAAAATGTAAGGCTTTTTCATACACAACCAAGGGGGAAGGTTATCAATGTGTATGAAAACCGGCCATGTGCTGTGCGAAGTAAGAATCTGCCCAAATAGATTAAAACCGTCACATGAAAGACCTAGTATCACATTACGCACATCGGATGCAAATTCAGGATATCAAGCATCAAATCTCTGCCATGAAAATCCATCTATAGGGTGAACCAACTCTTCATTATTCTTTTTTCTCTCGGTGTCATGCCATCACATTTTTATGGATATTTCATCATACATGAAAAGGTTCTGTAATCTGGGGATCAATGGAAAGTGCCACATTACTTTTTGTGGCACACGAGATGGTGTTCCATCATCTTTTGGATTCCATCGGGAGGTTCTGCATTTTATACAATCATTTCTTTCAGCAGTTTCCTCCCACTATAAGCTGCAATCATTCGGGCAAGCATGAATTTTTTTTGAGAATCCAAGTTCATCAACCAACTTCCATGCCATATAGTGGTTTGAGGGAATATCTGCATCATCTAGAAGTAAGTCCTTCAAGAAGGTAAGAATGTAATCAATTTTAGTATTTGAAATCCCATACATAGTTTTCCCATGAAACAATCGGATTAAAAATTCAAACTTTTTCATTTTATCACATTGCCGATATACTGGAGTCGTCGCAACATCATTCAATTTTTTCACCCTATCAACATCATCATTTTCCTTGGATGCATCATGTGTGATTGTATCAAAATCTTGTTGGCTGGACATCCTTTCATTCTTATGATGTCGAATAAATGGAAACCGATCATATATCAAACTCTCCAATTCAGTCCTATCATTTGGATCATCAACATTTTGAGATTCCATTTTCTCTCCATTGTGATACCACACATAATAGTTTGTTTGGAAACCATATTTGGTTATATGATAGATAACTGATTCACGACTCAACCAAGGTCTTCCAACACAATTAAAACATGGGCAGTGTATGCGAACACTATCTGAAGCCTTGTAAAATGCAAAATCTAGAAAGCTGTTCAAATTATTTTGAAAATCGGTTGAAATCCGATCAGTTTTGTACATCCAACTTCTATCCATTCTGTAAAAAAATCACAATAAGTCATTTCAAATCAATTCAATGATATTAAAGTTTAATGAAAAAAATATTTACGTAAATGAAAATTGTTTACTCTATATAAAAGCACAACTGACACATTACTCTATATGAGAATCATATTAAGAAATACAACAAAACACAGTGTATATAAGAAAATAAGATACAAAATTTATAATGCCTATATTCAAGGATTGACCAGTAAGATATTGGAAGTGGATCAAGGAATACATAATACTTATGGGTCCTGTTGGGAGTATATGAGTTTTATACTTTAACTTCTTCAAGTAGATTAGGATGAGGAGTAGGATGAGGATCATGGGAGTGGCGGGACTGTCTAAGGGGGGTGTGGCATGTCCAGGGGGGGTGCGGGGTGTCTAGGGAGTGGTGGGGTCGTCCGGGGGGTCGGAGGTGTCCAGGGGGTGGGGGGCTATCTAGGGGGGTCGGGGTGTCCAGGTGGGCGGGCTGTCCGTGGGGGTGGTCAGGTTGTCTAAGGGGGTCAGGGTGTATTGGTATATTTATATGAAATGAATACCCCCACAATAATCATGCTGCCCCGTCATTAGTCTAAACCCCTAGAACACATAAAAGAAGCTAGTATGGATATTTACTAAAATATTTAACACCATACGAATGAAAATACACTCTAAATATAGTTTGAGAGGATATAATGGTGTGTGTGAAAAAAATGATATTAAATCAATTTAAATTAATATGGAACAAATGAGGGTTTATAATACACTAAGAGTCTCTCAAACAATCCAAAACCACTATTGCACCACATATTCAACATCATGAAACAGGACTTGGAAATCTTACATACGACTTTACTGATGACCACCTAATTGGAACACTCTCTTTATGGTTCTTGAACACAAGGAACAAACAATGTTTGGTCTCTACCAACTTAATCACCCCCTTGTAGATCATAATCTCGTTTCCCCTTATACTAAAATGGTCTCAGTGGAAGCTACTTTTAATACCGGACCTAAACCATTCATTCTCCATAAAACAATGATCAAAGAACCATCAGAGGTATCTCTCATATAACCACAACCATTTTATCTATGATGTAACGAAATTCACAAGAATAACTTTTATTCAATAACCTTTTGGTATATAATTTGCATCAACAATGGTTCAATTATATGGTTCATCACATTCCAATTTATTAATCACCCATACATGATAAAAATTGAACATTGAATTTCATTTAATTACAACCATCATATTTCATTTAATTATTAACAAGCATAGAAGCATGGAAATTGGAATCTAATAACTTTAATTAGTCCCCAAAACTTTTTAATAAATTTAACATGAAAAATAAAACACTTTGAAATCTAAATAATCACTATGAAGTAACATGAGCATAGAATTATATTGCACAAGTAAAAACACTAAACAATGGAATATATGAAAATATTATTAATATAAATTATTGACACAAGATAATAAAGTAACTATGAATGTTAAAACTAAACACGTGATTAAATTTTATAACTTATAATAAATTTTTTTTGGTAATGAAACATGAAAGGCACATCAAAAAATTAGACAACCGTCTAATGCAATCTATATGGGATGGAATATGAATGGAATTTAATAAAGAAACGAAACATAAATAGGGCTGGAACATAAATTGGGTGTGAATATGAGAATAGAAATTGGTCTCATCCTAAAGAGAAACATATTCACATTAAAATCGAAAATAAAAACTAAAAGTTAAAGAAAATAACTCACCTTGGATGGGATGGAGGAAGAGAACCAGAAGTACCTCCAAAATCGCTGATAGCTCCCGTTTAGGTCTCTGGATCGCGAATGGGGGAGGGGATGGGCTACTGCCAATTTGGGGGAAATTTTTACCAACGGTTTTTAAAAACCGTTGGTATATACATTCATCCCAAACCATTACCAACGGTTCAATGAGAACCGTTGGTAAAAGGCCACCGAAATCCAACTTTTACAAATGGTTCTCATTGAACCATTGGTAAAAACTCCTCTATACCAACGATTCATTACAACCGTTGGTAAAAGTGTCTATAAAACCATCTATACCAACGGTTTCTGAGAACTGTTGGTATAGATGGATATTCCCAACGGTTTAGTAAACCGTTGGGATATAACCATTGGTAAAACTAGGATTTCCAGTAGTTTAAGCCCAACAGGACACCACCTAGATATTCCAAATAGTATGAAATACAAGGTGAAATGCATGTAGTTTTTAATATGTAAGGAAACCCGATGATAAATTTCAAGAAATGTAACTTTCAATTGTAAATATTTTTCAAAATAAAACTTTCAAAATGTTAACACATTTCAATAAGTAATGTTATCTACTATTATTTACATCCAAACCCATGATAATACAATGGTAGATACTATAAATACAATGAACACCAAAACCGGGAACCCCCCTAGGCACTAGATAGTCTTGGGCCCTATGTACCTCGTACCTCGGTGTAAAATATCCATGTCAGAATCCTTTCCCATACACTACACACTTGTAGGGAACATACACATAACCTATTTATCCCCAAAAATTATACATATAGTTTAGTTAGAGTTTTCATTATCCAAAATTCTAAGTGAAACAGGGACAAGCCCATCCGGATCACTAGAGTACTAGTACATATCCGCCCACCTAGGTAACCGGGCTCCCCCCTTTGTGGTAAAAAAATCTCAACATGATTAATACATTAATTTTACTATAAAAAAACCACTAATATCCACATTAAAACAATACATAAGTTATACACACTTTATACCACTTAAAACACACAAAATACATTTTTATTTTCAATAAAATAACTTCTAAAATCTCGCATTGTTTTCCACCCAAAACTCCTTGAAATCCCCAATTTTCACACTATGTACACACTTATAAGTCACCATAAAAAAACTAGGATCCCAATAAATTTCCATGAAACAAAAAAAATCAGTTATATGGCATCCACATATGAACCAAGAAATGATATCTTTGTAAAACCCCCATTTTCACACAAACATAGCACGTAAAGTTCATCTGCTTCACAAACACCATTAAAACAATTTTTTGCAGCAACAACCAAATGATATAAAAATTAAAAACATTATTTTCATCCATAATAAATTTCAATAAAATCAACTAAATTGTTATAGGGAAACCCCAAATTATCCAATAAAATATTTCTATGAAAAACCCATAATTTCACATAAAAATGGAAATTAAAATTCATTTTCTTTAAAAATACCACTAAAAACAATTTTTTTCACCAATAATAAAATGATATAAACATGAAAATTTTATAAAAAATAAAGTGTTTCATATAGACCATGGTTAAGTTTTCATTTTTATTTTGATTAATGGGTCCCAAACTAGGGCTTGATTTTATGAACTCATATTCATGAAGCTATTGTTGAAGTGATCGTTATTTTCATATACCATAAGCACATAATTTTAGTCCAAAGAATTTGGTGTGTGATAAAAAATAAAGTGTTTCATTATTATTTTTTCAAAAAAAAATTCTACGGTTTTGGGTAGCATATAATTCCAGGTAATTTAATGTTTTTGGAAGATATTGAAGTTTCCCTCAAATTCGTGTAAACAGAAGGTCAATTTCTGGTAATTTTGGAAGTATGTTTTCATTGTGATTCTTTTTATTGATATATGTTTATGAATTTATTTAATAAATATTTCATTATGATAACTCTAAAATATTAATACTAATATGATTTATCTATGATCAAGTAGGGAAATAAAAGTTTACATTAATTTTATACTTGTTTTACTAGGTTTGTGATATATTGTATACATATGTTAGTTGATGAAGAGATAAATGATTTAAATTTTAAGAAACGTTTGTGTACAAAGTTAAAATGTATGATACTTCAATATTTTTTAAAGAATTTGTATAAGTTATGGAATTATCCATAAATTTTTGTGGATTATCTAACTAGGAAGGGTATTCTGAAGGAGCCTCATTATTAGAATACCTATGGAAATGTGATTGAATTTTCATGTATTGAGTGTAATTTTTTTGTATGTTAGAAATGATATAACATGTGGAATTATTTTTAAATATAATTTTTTATATGATTTAGATATGAGAGTTAATGAATCTTATGATAAGAGGTAAAAATATTTGTATTTTCCCCATGAAATGATATTAGAAATTTATAATATGATTTTACTTATACTTATAATGTCATATGAGGTTGTTTTAGCTAATTGCATATATAAATAGATGTTTTTATAATGACCCATATTTATTGGTCGAGTTATTTCTTTCTTAATTTCTATATTATGTTTGAAATTTATTGTTTTTAGTGAATAAAAATGAAGTTCTTGCTAAAAGTCTTCCTGGATTAAGGGTTGGTGTTATTTTATATTTTGATAACTCATTTATCTTATATGTTGAAGATTTTTGGTGTTATGTAGCTTAAATATTATGAATTTATTATATGTTAAGTTGAAAAATTATTTCATTTTTGGTCTAATTTTTTTTGGTTGAATATTAAATCTTTTTGTAATAGAATTTTTGAAGGAATCATTGTTTGGTTTAGGATATTATTGTTTACATATTTATGGAGAATGTTGGAAAGATTTAGTTGGGTGTATAAATTTATAATATTCTTTAAAGGGTATTCCTTGTGATTGAGTTATTAGTATCTTTGATTGGATAAATCATTCCAATTATTTTTAAAGTGATTTGGGTGGAAATGATTATTTTTGTATTGAGAATGTTTTTAACATTTTCGTGTTTATAGTGGATATGAGATTAGTTATTGTGATCATTCTTCCATGATTTATGGAAGATAATTTATATGATTATATCATATTTTTTTAGTGATATTTTTAATTATAAAATAATATTCAATGAATTTTTTGTATTTTGGATTTAGTTTGGAAACAATTGATAGGCAGAGAAACAAGTAATGTGAAGATGTTCAGGCATTGATTTTTGGATTTTAAAGGTTATAGTTATAGTTTGGGATTTTTGAAGAATTTTTAATGGGTTTTTAATGTAAATTCTACAAAATTAATAGTTTATAGTTTGTTGAAAATTCTATTCCACTTTAATATATAATGTAAAATAGAAATTTTATTAAGAATATTTCATCAAAATAAAATTTCTAGTGTCATTAGATCCAGAATGTGGTATTTTTCTTAATATATGATTTTTATAAAATTTTTACTTAATTTAATTTTGTGTGTTTGTAGAATTTTTAATTTGTTATTTGTTTAATTATTTATTTTCTTAGTAGTTTTTATTGTATATATTTCAGTATAAATACAATATTTTTATTCAATATATTTTTTAGAAGGATTTCATTGAAAGAAAATATTTGAGTCAAAGTGGTAAGAATTTCAATTAAGAAAAAATGCTTTATAAAGGAATGAATGAGTTAGTCCAGTAGTAAAAAAAAGTTTTTATTTTATCAATGGAGGAAATTGAAAATTAATTTAGGAGTGAATTTTATCTTTTGATATAAAAATAGGTTTTATAAAAGAAAAAGGGGGAGTTGAGGTTTTAGTAGTTCAAATCCCTTATCTCTAGTGACCTGATTAAAGTTAGACAAAACCTACCAATTCCCAAGGCTTGTTATACTAAAAATGGTTTATCTAAAAATTGATAATAAAAGATCATGAATTTATAGAGAAGTAAAAATTCATTTTCACCATGTTTAGAAGGCATTTCATTCCTTATCTTAGATACGCTATAGTCTAGCGTTATTCCAAGTAAGTGATTCATTGTTTTATTCCCATTATAGAGAATTAATTTTCTTATATTGATATTCTATGTTTTTTATAAATAAATTTCTATTTATTACTATATATTTTACATCTATGAAATTATTGGTTGTTTTTCAAAAAATAATTATTCCTCAAAGTTTTACTTTAAGAAATAATTTGGTGAGATTTTAAAGGATTATGAAATAATTTTATGAAAAAATGGAAGTCGAGGTGAATAGATGGTAAATAGATTAGTGGATTGGATTTATGTATATATATATATTATTCTTATTTTTTTTCCAAAAATTGATCTACATATTTCTTACCTTAAATACATTTTTTTAAAGTTAAAAATATCTTCCTTAATGAGTCATATAAGTTCAATAAGTTATATTTCATAGTCATGATTCATATAGATCATCCAATTTTTCTAGAAGGATATATTTTGATTGGATCATCCAAACCTTCTTTGGAAGGTTATCTTTTAGGGTTACGTTAATAATAATTACTCATTTATTTTTATAGAAATGGTTTCTAAGTGGTTTAAAATCGTATAATTGGTTACTTATAGGTGGGATCATACAAACCTTGTTTGGAAGTTTATGTATTGTGGATATATTATTGATAAATAATTATATTTTTTCATAGACATGCTTTCCAAGTTATTGAAAATAGTGTTAGTGACTTCATGAAGAAGGTGTTATAGTAAAGGATGATTTTATATATTTTATTATTCTAGTTGTTTTATAGGTTTTATTATTCAAGGATGAGGAAAATTTGATTATTCACTATCAAAATCATTTGTTTAAGGAATATATATATGAATTTTTTGGTTTTATAGTTAATTATCAATGATTCTATGAATTAATCTTTTTATAGGTTAGGTTTTATTCTTAGTGTATCCATCAATTGGGTTCAAATGGAAAAAACATATTATTTAGGAAAATGTGAATGGTATGAGTAAGAAGAACAATTACTTATTTTATATATGTGAGTCAAGAACCATCTATCATAGTTTTTAGTGGGTAATATATGATATATTTCTTGGTATAGTTATTTAGTTTTTTTATTGAGAACCAATTTCCTGTGAATACATATGGTGTTTTGTGGTTTTCAGTATTTTGATGGGTTTTCTTAACTCTTTGGAAGATTTCATACCCCATATGTTTAGGTAGTTATAATTTTCTTGATAAATATAAGGTTTTTATACTATATATTTGGTTTGTATCAAATTATAAGTTGATTATTCTCTCTATATAAACAATTATATATATTTATGATAGATTTGAATCATTTTAAATTTTGGGGGCCATCACAGCGATGAAGCATTATCAGAAACAAGAAATATAATTATCATTCTAGTGATTTAGTGTCTTAATATTTTTGATATTTAGATATTATTATTTAAATATTACCTATTTTGGAGGATCAAATAGTTCTAATATATATTTTTTAGAAGTTTAGCGGGAATGATTAATAATAGGACATTATAGGTTTTGTTTTAGAGTATATTTTTGGTGATAAAGATCCGATATAATGTTTCAAAATATTAATGAAAAAAATGATTATCTTATTAATCTATAATTGATAGATTTAATTTATTTTGGGTAGGAGTTGTTAATATGAATTTTAATTAGAGTAGGCTGATAATTTTCAGAGCCTTGTTTTGAAATATTTTCTTTATTTTAGAAGTCATGTTTCTATCTATTTTGAGTCAGGGTTTGTAGTTTTGGATTTTATAGTAATTTAGTTAGATAAATGAGGTTATATGTTTTCACATAGTGGTATTAAAATATTTTGTAGAATTATTTGTCTCTAAATACTTCATGGTATTATCATTAATTGATGTAATTGATTAGAATATTCTAGATATGATTTTTGGTAAGAGAGAGCATGACAGGTTCTTTATTACTTTTGTTAATGTTATGAACTTACCATTAATGATGTGTTTTGAATGTTATATTTTTCATCCTGAAAATTATTTTAAGAAATATATAGAGATTTGATTATGTCTATATGAATATATGATGATGTTTATATATTACAACATGATGTGGAAATATCATAATGAATGTTTAAATGTGATGGTTCATGATGAAATGTGGCAGTGATGTAAAAATAGTTATGGAACATAAATTATAGTGGGGATATGAAAATAGAAATTAAAATCCCCTATGAGTATGTCTTTAGATCTAACCATAAGTTTTTTTTTCAAGGGTACATTATTAAGTACCCAATTACCTTCAATATTATTAATGAATTACTTTCTTTTATGTAATAAAATTAAGAGACACATGTAAAGAGTTCAAAATTTAAAATAGAAATAAAGAAAATAAAAAACAATTTAGGGTGAAAGGATATGACAATAGTTTAGATCACATGGGCACTTCATTATCCTTATTATTTTCTAAACTCTTCCTATAGAAATATCAATACTATTTGCTTTACACATCAATATACCTAAATTGTGGGAGCTAATTAACCATTGAAACCTTATTGGCACACAAAGATTCATCTCATCCATAAGACAAAATAGTGAATGTTACAGGCTTGTAGGCACATCAATATCTAAATACCTCATTCCACAGTATATTGTTCACCCCCCTATATTCCTAACTCTACCGATATAAAGTGAAAATGGAGATAATTTTTGGAGGAAATATATGATAAAATCTATAATAGAACCAAAAATTCTAAAAAGATTAAATGATAACAATTGATCCATTTCTCTACCAGCTCACCATCACATTATTAATGAGAATAAAACCTCACAAAATTAAGGTTCATAGAGTCAATATACTATATAATCTCCCATGAGAACCAAAACACGTTTTATTACTCCATAACCATAGAGTTTTGATATCATATTAGAGAAGAGAGTTAGATAAAATCATAAAAAAACAAAATAAAATTATTTCTATGATTATAAAATAGTGAAAAAATAAAAGAAATAAATCTATTAACTAATCCATCTAAGGGAAAAAACTTACCTAATTAATTACTACCATTTAAATATAGATTCAAGGGATTCTCATGAGTTATCACGCTTTTTATACCACCTCCTCGATGATATACTTTTTAAATAATATTCTTCCTGATAATCACATGTGTTTAGATTCCCCATTATTATTTTAGCTTCTTCAAGACTCAAACATCTTCATTTTTAGTTTCCTTTATTTTTCATCACTTTCTCACTCCTATGTCATCATCATGTAGACAACTTGTTACACTATTACCAATTTTTTTTAGAATTGTGTATGAAGGAATATTCATACCCCCTTGTTCCATATAAGGATTCAATGTGTGAAGCGTTTTTTATCAGCAACTTTAGTTCCTCCTTTTTCAAGATTATTCAATATTTTAAGTACATCATGGTTATAAATTATGCTTAATTAGGGATCCTTTTCCTAGAACTATGATTCATGTTTAAAAATATATCCTTATGGTCTTGGTTTGGTATTCAAGAGTTATAGAGTATCGACATATTGGATGACTCCCTTTGAAATTAATCTCATACAAGGGTGGAAAATGGAGCTTAATATTACATGAAATCCTAGATGCATTGGTCATTCTTATATAGCTATATTAATTTATAAGTTAACATGTTGTGAATACCCCATTTTTCTTTAATATCATTCAACGCTCTATTTAATCACACACAACTACTTGGATGGTGAATTTAATCCCATGTAACAAGAATTTAAAACAATTAATATTTCATAACACCTTGTTTATTATAACACGAACAATGAATATTTTGAGTTAATATCTGGTAGATAACTTTGTGAAAAAATTAATCTGACCTGTTACTAGTTCATTATGGTTATACATACATGAGGTTCTTATTATTATAACATGGCCTTTATATTTTCAAATTTATTCCTCCACAACATCGTGGTTGGATCAGTTGATTATTACACAACGGTTGTTAGGGGCAATTAAAGTTATGTGAGGTCTTCATGCATGGATTTTTTATAATAAAAGGTTCTTAAATGAATTCAATCTGATGCGGCTAGGGTCTCTCAGTATTTATTCTTATGTAGATCCTTGGCATGTAGATTAATTTATACACGAGTACCTTCATGACCAGTTTAATGGCCCACAACCCTATAAACTATTTGTTATGAATATGTAAGCTCATTTTAATCAAATTTAGATATTTGGAATTAGTTTAATAAAAAAAATAATCTAAAAAATAATTCAATCATCAATAGACTAATAAATTCTTTATAAATCATACCTAGTTTCTACAAATTCATTAAAATCAATAAAACACTAGAATTTAATGGATGGTTTATTCTAAAATTACCATTAAATGTATAAAGAAATAAAATTAAAAATATTAAGCATGTTTCTAGTAAATTTTATTTATTTCCTAAATTACTAAAAAAATAAGAAAATTTCCATAAACTAGTGATAATATGGTTGATTATTAGAAGTTTAACTAAAAAAAGACGATTTTTTCATTTTATCACTGACCCACACCTAATCCATTACTCTATTGGGAAATATCTATACTAAATACATTCTAAAACCAAGTAAATCAATATTGAATGTGATATCTCATTTTCTATATAATTCTCATCTTGCTTCTATTATGATTTTAATTCCATTTTCATCATGCTCAAGAAATTCCATTCCATTCCATTTATACATCAATGAACATGCATACCAATATCACCTATATATATATATATAAATATATTTCTGTAAATATTTCCTATTCTTTGGATCATGGGTACTTTTCATATTCTTGTCACATAACTACATTTTCATTCAAAGATAAAGGTTGTGATAAATCAAAAGGAATTTTTATGGGTTTTGTCGGGTTTTAAGTTTGGTGGTTTTATGTGTAAAAATAAAGGATTCAAAGAGTATTTTTATCTCTTTAATATTATTTCATGAAATTATAAGAAAAGGAAGCATAGAAATCACTCCTTATCATCCTTTATCAGCTATTTCATTAGACATAAATATATCTTTCACCCTTTAAAGGATGTCACATAACAATAATAATATCAATGAATATATACATTCATGAATAACATCCCCCACTCTTTTATTAAATTTTTAAAGATGAATTTAAATGTCAAGAGATGTGTGGGAAGGATTGGATTGTAATGTAACTCCTATAAGGTCATTCATGGTATTTAAGATCATAAAAATAAAAAAAGGATATAAGGTAGGCTTGAAATGAGTATTACAAAGGGGAATTGTATTTCAAAAAAACGACTTTTCATTTTAAGAAACCAAAAATCAAATATTTTTTATTAAGTCAACAAAGAAAGTTCTAATTGTGGATTATATCTGAAAATATTAAGAATAAGATAAATGTAAGAAGTTTATAACAAGGTTTAAAAACCTCTTAGGTTGGGCCTATTTTTTGTTGGATAGTATATTAATTTCATGGACTTACTATAGAAAATAAAATTCATAAAATTCTTAAAATTAATTAGGGATTAGAAAAATATGAGCAATATTGTGAGTCTTTAGATTTTGAATTTGAGACCACTACACAATCAACTCAATGCTTCAAAAATGAAGTAAGTTTCCAATAAAGATCAATTATGATATAAAAAAACAAAAAAACCCTAATTCTTAGGTCTTTATTTGAGGCATATTTCTTTTTGAGTTTGGAGTTGTTTCATTTTGGGTTTGGGAAGCTATAGTCACAGAATGATAACTTTAAATGAGGTTTTAGGATTTTTTTGAACCATGGATAGGACCACAATCACAGGGGAGGCCATGGTGTCCCTTTGAGTCTCCTGTGTAAAAAATAAAGAACCAACACAACTAGTAATATAAATGGTCTTAAGTATAGAATATAGGGATTCATTCTGTGTACTATGACCATTAAGCCTCCACCACTCTATTGTGTAGGGCATGGTGGGTCTGAAATAGCTATCACTTTTTCACTGCACCGTGGTCTGTCGAAGTTCCAGGATCTAGGTTGGGGTGTGATAGTGGCCACCATGGTAGTAGTAAACACTAACCACGCCATGGTGATAATGGTTTTAAAACTTGAAAATGGCCAAATTAGCCACCTATTTTTGAGGAAGGTGTTTCAACTATTTTTGAAGAAACATAGGATCATAATGAAGATATTTTTAATGATGTCCTTAATAAAATTTCCCTCTATCTTGCCTATTTTTTTATACCATGTTTTTAATTTTAACTGATTCTAGAGGAGACATTTGTTGATCCTTGGACGTTCCATCTTTTTTAGTTTTTATTTGGTTCCTCTTAGCTTAGTGATTTTTCTTTCTTACTTGGAGATCTATGTAAGGGAGATAGTGGATAGATTTCCTTGATCATTATGCGAGAATAATTATGGTATGTAATTTACTTTGTCTTATTTAATCTTAAGGATATTTATTTCTAGTTTGGTGATATGAAACACTTGGTTTAGGACCTACTCTTTCTTATAATGGATCCCTCTCTCTTGTTGGTTTTTGATTCTATTTGATCATTTGATAAATTATGAATTTTCCAAGGTAGGTGTTCCTATACCATTTCATCTTCTTATGATTCATGAATTTATTGAATTATTTTTTACTCTGTCTAAAATTGTAAAATGATGGTTTATTGGATTTGAAGAATGAATTACCATTTTTGGTGAAAATGGTACTTAAATTGAACAGTCATATCTTGAAAATTGATCCTTTTTTTTGAAATGAAATTAGTTTTTTTACTAATCTCTATTGTTTTGGTTACTAAAATTAAAAGACTCACTTTCAAGGAAAAGGGTTATTATTAATAGTAATTACAAATGGTTAAATGTGTGTATTTATTAGAAATGTGTTTTTGAATGGTTTAACGAATAATTTATAACCCATTATTTTAGAAAGATTGAATGAAAAGTTATTTTAAAATGTTTAAAGTGATTGATTGGTATGTCATATTATTTGATTGAAGGCCCATTTTTCACTTTAATATGTATTTTTAAAGGAATTAGGTATGTGTGAACCTTTTTTAAATAGATGTTTCAAAGTGATGTTTTATTTGATTGATAAGGGTTTGGTTTATCAATTTGGGTTTCTTTAAAGTAAAGTTTGTAACTTTATGGAGAAAGTTATCTTATTAAGAAAATTCTTGATAAAAACCTTATAAATTATTTTTCTTGATGGGTGGTTATTGGTACACACGATGAAAGGTGTTGAAACAGGGTGATATATAGAAATTTTATTCCATGGAATGCTGACTGTGCATGTTAATGTTTTCGTGGATCCACTTTGTGATCCTTTTTGCTTGCTATATCACTCACCTATTTGATTTGTTATGTGAAACATGTGTATCTCGATGAAAAACACTATATTTATGCAATGTTTTTATAAAATCACACCCCAACTTTACTATTTCAAGAGAATGTGGATTCAGGCTAAGGATGTGCTATGAAGAGGTGTGTGTGCACCGAGTGGGTAAGTTTTTTGTACTTTGTATATTTGAATTTTGTTTTCACTCGATCATAGATTTATTTACCTATCTTTTGTGGAATCATGAATTCATCTTGGACTTACCCTAGACACATGAACTTGACACTTTACTATGATACTTGGGAGATTAGTCTGATTGCTTGATCGTTTCCCAACACTTGAGTTTCTATGTTTTCTTTTCTTTATTATATCTATTTAATTTCTAGAAGGTACTTTTTTACACATGTATCTTACATTGATATTTTATATTTTTCTATGATACATGTTCCCAACTCATATATTCCTTATATATTATTAACTTTTGAATGTGAAAAGGTTTTCAAATATTTCTAAAATGACAATTTTGTTTCAAAAGGTATTGACTTATTTTATTTATGAGATCCCAACATGGATTCTAAATAGAAAAGGTAATGGATTTAACCCTATATTTATCAGGACATGATTTATAAGTTTTTTAATTCCTTTTTAAAAATTATTCATGCTTTACCTTCTTTCATTGTAACAGAAAATCCATGTTTTGTTATTTATTTATTTTTAGCTCGAATATCTAAATTTCTTGCCAGTGAAATTGCATTGACTAGTTGGTGGGATCCTACTGGGCTCTATTTTGATCACACCTTTCATATAAAAGTAGGTGTATCTATCCTTTATGTTTATTTATGAGGAAATTTAGTTCTCTTTATCTTAATTTTTTGGGTTTGTTCTTTTTTGGATGAGTGAAGGAGACTTTGGATATGGTGGGTGGTCATGGAGCACCCAGAGACAGGTTGTGGTAGTCCTATTTTTTGTTTTATTCATTGATGTCTATGTGTCATCTTCTAACATAAAGATGCATTTGTTTTTGTTTTGTTTAATTTTTTATGTTGTTAATATTATCTTTGATGTATATTATCTTTTTTTGGGTGAAGTAATTCCCAAAGGATGTTTTTTGATGCATGCATGATTGTTTATTGCCTGTAGGGATTGAGAACACCCTTCAGGCTAGTGGAAGATTAGTTCAGATGCCAGTTTAGAAGTTATTATGGGTCAGTTTCTGAAAATTAGTATCAGGGGATGTTTTTTTGAATTAACTTATGTTATTTGGGGTGATTCATAGTAGAAAATAAATTAGATACATTTTATGACTCAAGAGGCAGTTCATGAATGGGTTCTTGATCACCACCATTTATAATGAAACTTGAGTTACCATGGAAGGTAGAGAATTGATTATTTATATTAAGTTATTATTTTGCCTCAATCAATGATATTTATATTTTTTAGGAGTCTATCTTTGATTTTGGAAATATTTTATGAGTTTTGGGTTGGATCAGAAATGTGACGAGGGGTATAAAATGCCTTTATGGCCTGGTAAATAATAAATTATTAATGTGGTTAATATAGAAACCAATCCAGGAACTATTGTAAGGTTAGTGTGTGATTTATTGGCCTATACAACCAATCCATGAATAATCATACCTTAACCCCAAAAATTTGTTCACTATTTTTTTCTTCTAACCTAGCTTCTCTTAAGTGAGGTGAGATTGGAGGTTTTTTGGTTTTTGAATTAATAATGATGTGTGTAGTTTGTTTCATTCTTTTTTTAGTTAAATATTTTTTAAGTGTTTTTAAATCCTTTGGAAAAGATATAATTTTAATTTAAATTGGATTTAATTTTTGTTCTTTGAAAAAAGGTTTTCAATTACTGAAATGTGCGTTTTAAGAAATGTTTGGTTTGTGCAGTGGATTTTCAAAGACTCTTATTTAATGTTTTTAAAGGGATTTTAAGATGGATAATTTTAGATTTGTGATGGATTTAAAATTTTAATGGTTTCAAAATTGGAATTTTGGAGTAATGTTTTGAAACCATATAAGGAATTCTTTTGGCATGAAATTATTCTAAATTGTTCCCATTTTTTAGTGACTTTAAGTTTTTGAAAGAAAGTGAAATTTTTTAAAAATTGGGAAAGATTAGGATTTGTGTGTATGTTTTATCCTAGGTTTTATCTTATTATTGAGTTGATGAGATTATGTTTCATGGTGTCCATAAATTTCTCCTATAAATTTTTATGAAGTGGATAAGAAGTCTATTCATTGGTCCAATCTCCAAAGTATCCCATCACATTTTCCAAAAGTTGTATTTCAAGATAATGACTCTACCTAGAATCTAAATAGATTTGTGGAGGCAAATTCTTTCAATATTTCTTATCCTATCTAGAACCTCTTGAATCTTTGTTCACGTCTCTATGGAAGTTATCTAGGTTCACATGAGGTGATGAAGTGGCCAAAATAAATTTATAGAAACTTTGATTCTCTCAAAACTCCTTTTTTCCTAAAGGTCAAGTCATTAATTTCCTTATTTGAAGGACATGGATAAGAGTGGTGGGATGTTTTGGTTCCTCCCCACCTATATAAAATAATTTATTGGTAATTAATCAAGTCAATATTAATTCGATGATAATTTCCAGAGGAAGTGAATAACTAAAACGGTTTTGATCTCATGTGAAGTGACTTGAGCACAACATTTATAAATATTACATTATTTTATATTAATATTCAATACATTTACTAATAATACAAACCTGAGGATTTTAAATGTTTAGTGTATCTGAAGACTAGATACATAATCTACCGATTTCATGAAATATCTTAAACATCTCCCACATATATCTTCCCACATGGTACTCTTATTAGAAATACTATACTTAGAAACTTTCTTCATAACCTAGGTAAAGGAAACAAAAGAAAGGTTGAACTTAGATGATCAGTATGGGTAAACAAGTGTGGTATAAATCATTAGACGATAAGATGATCATAAGGGAATGATAACATATTCAAGTGAATTTTATTAGTGTAAAATATTCATACCCATAAAAGACATAAATCATAATCTTAAAAATCAATTCTTATATAGAATCATGATCAATAAGTGTGTCAAAGTAGTAATCAATATCCAAGAGTCATAATATAGGAATGTGTCATTATAAGTATAAGAAATCATAATCTTTTGAACATAGTGAAACAAAATCACATCCACACATAATCTTGTCAGCATCACTTAAAATAAATCATAATCGGGGTTCAAAATGTAATCAAATAAATTCACATTCAAGTCCACACATTTTTCTATGAGAATATCAATAATAAATCATACTCACTTATAAATATGTGAACAAATCTAGTCCCAATAATGTCTACTATTGTCATCATTATTTCATGAGATGTCAATATCACTTCACCCAATTCATTGGAGGTATATAATAGAACCAACCATCATATAATTACAATTCATTTATATTAATGTCACAAGATCATAACACATTAATTATATCATCATAGCCTGACCCATATAAAATAAACAGGTCTCATAAACATATCCTCATCATAATTATAAACTATAAAGAGGAAGAATAAATATGGAATCTTTGGATCATATCCCCAGTAAATCATAATTGAAATCAAATGCTGTTATCATAGATAAAAAATTTCTTAAAAATTTCTTTGGAATAATTATTGAGGAAAATACCCTTTTCATTTTGAAATTACTTCATTAAAATATTAATTTTACTAAATATAATAGGAAAAATTTTATTTTAAAATAACAGTGTAGAATTTTAAAGTATTATTAAAAAAATTTAGTGTTCATGATGGTGTGAAATCCCTTTCATTCTATGTGTGTCAAAACATGTATTCTATTCACATTTTTGGTAAAAATTCAAAAGTACCTCATTTAAAAAATGACAAGAAGGATTACTTTGAAACATTTTTATAAAAAGTTAAACAAGGGTAAAAATGGATTTGAAAAATCATAGTACAATATTAAATCATTCCTGAAATCATTTTAAAGAAAACGTGGACATGGTAGAAAGATATTCTTGAACCAAGAATAAATAAAGTCTCTTTTTCTCAAATATATTTTCCCAATCATTTTTAGTACCACAGAGAAGAAAATAGTACTATTAATTGAAAATTTAATGAATAAACAAAGGATAAAAAATGGGTTTATCAGATAAAGATCATATATTTTTCACAATTAAAATTAATGCATAAAAATCCTAATTAAAATTGGATTGAAACATAAATCCCTTACCTCAAGTCTCATCTTACTTTATACGTGTTCAAATATCCTCTTCTTTGGAAGGAGTCCTTTATATCCCTAATTAAAGTCCCTTTTTGATTTTATTTTAAGAATATTAGAACCTATAATTAATTTATAAGTAATTTTAGAAGAGAACGAGGTAGGGTTTGTTCAACCTATATGGATCAAGGTGGTGTAAAGAAGAATAAGGCATGTGTGTCCTTTTATAAGTGGGGAGAGGACACACTTGGAATTTCTTAAAATATCAAATAATATATATATCATAATTATGTAAAGTGGAACCAAGTCACCCAAAACATGAATATAAGATGTGATACGGTTGAAATAAGTGTAAAAAATTACATTTGGATACATTTTGTGTATGTTTTAAGCCTTATATCGTAGTTAAACCACTTTAAACTAATTTTAAACATAACCGTGACAACTCAAATTTTTTCCATGAGAATATAATTATATGAACAGAATAAAAGGGTGATTATAACCAAATTTGAACATAATAAATCAAAATTTTTAATCCATTTTATCAGATTTAATTTTTATTGGTCATTGAAATTAATTTTATTATAAGAACACAACACACATGAAAAATATTTTTTAGGAAAATACCGGATTTAAAAGTATAAATAATTTTACCTTAAAATAAATAAATTAATTGGATTAAATAATTTTTTTGGTTAAATAATAATGTAAGTAAGGTTATTATACTTTTGTATCAAGACAAAACTATTTTTCATCTTCCAACCATGCCATTAAATATAAAGACCCAAAAATAGTTTTTAATTTGAATAAAATATGAATTACATTAAAAAAAGTCAATATAAGGTTCTCAAAATTCAACATAATGTTCTAAAATACTTTATATAACTGATTAAAAATATATCCAGTCAATTAATACCCATACAACAGGATAAATTCAAGTGTTAGATATATTTCAAATATTTACCTCATGGTTTTAACTCATTTTTTTGTCTTTTTTCCGAGGTGAAAAATATTTACTATGGTTACTATTCATAGTGAAAAAAATTAATATTACCCTATTAAATTTTATTAATTATAATGGTTCAAAATTTGGAATTCATTTAATCAAATTCAATTAATAGAATAAGAATAATTTAATTTAAAATTATTCTAGAAAAATGTGATGAAAAATGGTCTTCCAAAAAAATAATTTCATAAGTATAAAATGTTTTTATACCAAAATAAAACATAAAATAGATTACAATTAAATTAATTGAATTATTAATAATATAATTGAAATAATTTATCTTTTAAATCATTTTAAATATGAATTTAACTTTTTTAAATGCTTGAAACAGAAATATGGTCTTAAATAAAATATAATTTCTAAAAGTGTAATAAATTTATTGTAATATTTTCTAACAAAATAATAACAATAATTTTTTTTGAAGAAGAAGTATTTTTGAAGCATGAAATTATTTTGATGAAAATTTAGTACTTATTTATCAATGAATCTACATTATGTAAAAAATTTATTCATATTTTTATTAACGTTGTTACTCATATTAATATCACTAATTTTTATTTCTAGGTTATAACACCCATGTTTAGATAATAATATTTATACCACATATCATTTAGACTCAGTGTTGTGTGTACAACAAGGAAAATAAATTAAATTTATTTAAAGAGAAATATATCCAAAAATATTGAGGTTCTATATCATGATTCTTAGTCAATGTGATTGATTAGTTTAAGAGTATACCAAGAAATATTCATGATTTATATGTTTCTCACTTTTGATTATTGGTGATGAATTCTTTGGGGATCCTTATTTTAGAAGAGGTATCTACCTAGAACTTGGAGATATCAAATCAAATATCTGTTTGAAATATTGTCTGATGGTGTTTGAAATTGCCTTTTTAGTTGAATTAGAGCTAATTAAATCATCTTTCATGAATTTATTTATTGGAAATGGATATTCTGGTGAATCATGAAAGTTATTTGAGTATAGAAAAGCCTCTTAAATTAAGAAGAAGAATATTCTATTCCTTGTATATAGGGAACTTAGTCATTGTAATAGGTATTTTGTAAAATCTATGAAATGTTTTCATCTTTTTTTTCACTTGGGTATCCTTTATGTGTTACAAAAAGGGGGAGTTTCTGGTGTAATTAGTTTTTAGTGACCTTCATTTTCATGAGATATTTGTGGATTCTCTCTAGTAGATCATGGCTGTTGTCATTAATGAGTAACTTTATTGAAGATGGATTTATTTTCCTCAGTTATCCTCAATTTCTATTTGTATATTGAGTAGTGTCTTATATTGGGAACATCTTTTTATTTTAGGGTTTTTTTCTTTTTTAAACCCATCTTATTCACTTTATTGGGTGTCTATTTATGAAAGGTTTTGGGTATCTGTTTGGATGGTTGTTATTCCATTTGTATCATATTGTTTTCTCATTTGGGTTAGAGATCAATACTGATGTTTTGGGGTGATCTACCATTTTGGAAGCTTGTCATGATTTGTTTTTTTGTTGGAATAGTTTTTTAACAATTTATAGTTTTAATTGGATAAACTTTGGGTGTATACTTAGGTATCTATGACTTAGTGGACTCTTGTTGGACTAGTCAATCGAATACACAAGTGTTTTATGTGATTATCCCATCGAGTGGTGGGGATATGTGCTTTAATTCCAAAGTTTCTATCGAGTATTTATTAGAGGTATAAATCCCTGTCATCTTGTTCATTTATTATGGTCATTTGGATTGTTGATGAATATTTAGGGTGTAGTATCTTTTGGAATTGGTAAGACATTTTCAGTATGCCATCCCTTTGGGGGTTTCGATTCATCTCTTAGATGTCTCATTAGTGCGAGTGATCAAGGTATCTTATTTAGGTTGATGGAATGTTTTGTTATATTATTTTCTCCTCTTGTCTCACCATTTTGGTTTTCCTTTAAATGGTGGGGATACCTATGCATGATATTCAATACATTTCTGGAATATTTTCTCACGAATATGTTGTACTTTTATTTAATGTTTTGTAGTGATATTAAAGACTCTACTTTAAGGATTGTTGGGAATGTTGGTAGTTTTTCCTTTTGGATTTCTGATTGATGTTTTCTTCATGGGAGATTATTTTTCTATTTGGGGAACCATCTACCTCATGAGTTGGGTGTGGAACTTCTTTTTGTAGCATTTTTTTCTATCTTTGTACTGGTGACTTTTGGGGAAAAAAGTTCTACGGTGGGTAGAATTTTTATATACAAGTTTTAGGTACATTTATTTTTGAGCATGAACTTGTTTTTTTAAGTTTGGGATGTTTTTGGAATGGAATGGTATCTTAAAATGGGGGTTTTGGACTTTTTGTGCAATATGAGCCAGACTAAAACCATGTTGAAGGCTATGGTGTGCCTGTGAGTTTCCTATGTAAAATTTCTAGAACCAACATTCCACTTTTTGGGTGTGGACTTAATCATAGTGAACATGGAGTATTCCTTTTCAACATAATAGGTTAATATCAACCATGCCATAATGAAGGTCATGGTGGGTCTAAAATGGATAACACTTTTAAACTATTCCTTGGTCAGTCGATATGTTGGGATCTTAGGTGAGGCATAATTGAGACCACCATTGGCATGGTCAATGCTCCCAATGGAATAATGAAAGTGGTTTTAGATCTTTTAAATAGTAAAATTAGCCACCTGGTGTTGTGGAATGCATTATTCCCATTTTTGGGAACATAAAAGATCATTATTAGGGGAATTTAATGTGATATTCACTATGTTGTCTCTCTATTAAGACTCTTATTTTTTTCTTCTTCTGATGCTCGGGTTCCCATTCTATCCAATTATAGATGATATATTTATTGATCCATGGGATTTCAACTTCTGTAATAGTTTATTTGGTTACTCTTGGATCAGTTCTTATTCTTTCTTATTGGTAAATCTATGTAAGGGAGATTGAGGCTATCTTTCCCAGATCATTGTATAAGAATCATTGTGGTATTAATTTTCATTTGTCTCATTTTATCTAGAGGATATTTAGTTATGTTTTAGTGATATAAAATCCTTGGTTTAGGACAACCTCTTTTTATTGTTGGATCCCTATTTCTCATTGGTCATGGATTTTGTTCGATTTGTTGGAACATTCTAAGTGTTCTGAGGTATGTATATTTTTTTTCAGTCTTCTATTCTTATGATTCATATTTTTATTTTATTCTAGTTTGGTCCATTTGAAAATTTTTAATCATGGTTTATTAGATTTGAAGCATAAATAACCATTTCTGATGAAAATGGCATTTCGAATGAATGGGTTTTGGTAGAAAATTGTTCTTTGTTTTGAAATTAAATTAGATTATTTTATGATCTTGGTAGAGTTGGTTATTGAACTAAAAATACTATCTTTTAAGGAAAATGGGTTATTTTGAAAAGTAATTCCAAATTTAAATGTGTGTGTTTTTTTGAAATAAGTATTTGAGTGGTTAAAATAATATCTTGTAACTAATGTTTTTGTAAAGATTGATTGAAATGAAATTTCAAAATGTTTGGTGATATTGATTAGTTTGTCGTGTTCTTCAATTTAAGACCCGTTTGGAACTTTAAAAAGGTTTTTATAAAAATAAAGTATGTATGGAAATTTTTAAATGGATGATTCAGAGTAATATTTTATTTTATTGATAAAGGTTTTGTTTATAAATTTAGTTTTCCTTGAAGTCCCATTTTGTTTTTTATAAAGTAAATGATCTTATTTTGAAAATTCTAGATGAAACCTTATGTATGATTTTTCTTGATGAATGGTCCTTGGTGAACATGATTTAGAGTGTTGATAGAGGGGTTTTACTCTATGAGGGAGCACGGGGGTGATGGTGAGATATGGAAATGGTTTTCTATGGAATGTTGATTGTGTATGTGGATGATGTTGTGGATCTGCATTATGATCCTTGTATATTTTTATTTCCCTCACCTCTTTGATTGGTCATAGGAAACCTGGGTAACTGTATGAGTGAAGCTAGATTTATGGAATGATTTTTTAGACCCCCACCATAACTAGAATCCCCCTAGAAATTGCAGATTTAGGATGAAGGAGTGCTCTGAGGAGGTGGGTGTACACTGAGTCAACAAGCTTGAATACTTTATAGATTTTATATTTTTATGTTGTCAATTATATATTTATTTTATTATCTTTGGTGGACTAAATTATGTATCTATGACTTACCCATAGCATATAACCTTGAAACATGACATTTGTACTTGATATAAATCCTTCATGTTTTTATATCATGTATTATATTATCTTCATCTCATTTTTTGGGTTAATTCTTATTTGGCCAAGGGAAGGTGACTTGGGACATGGTGGGTGATCACAACCACTAGTACATGGATTGTGGAAGTCGTATTTTATTTTCTATTCATGGATTTATATGTTTCATCTTCTAACATCCAAATGTGTTTATATTGGTTTATTTAAATTTTTTATGTTACCAGTATTCTATTTAATGGATGTTATCTTTTTTTGGGTGAAATATTTCCCAAAGGCCATTAATTGATTGACATTCACTTGTTGTTATCCCATAGGGATCGAGAATTCCCTTCATGCCAATAGTGGATAAATTTATATTTCCATTAAGATGGGTATTCTGGGTCAGTTTGTTAAAATAATATAGTAAAAAGAATGTTTTCTAACGTACTCTAAGATTCTACAACCAATATAGTAACTCAATAGTGAGGTGGTTAGTATTCATATAATTTGAATTGGGTTGTAAATAACTAATGAGATAAGTGTATACAACCTAATTATTAAGATGACAAAATTTAATTAATCCCAGAAAATGATCTTCAATGGAGCCCGTATTTTCTTCCCTCATTGAAAAACATACAATGAAAATAATAAAACTATAAACCATTATTAAAAAAATTAATCAAAATAAATATAAGTGAAGGGAATCCTGATTCAAGCTCTCAAAGTGAGTACTCTATTTTTTTCCTTCCCCTTATATGGCAGTACCAACACCATCCCTAATATAAATGGGGATTGGGTTTCTTTAACCAGAACTAACACATATTTTTGGTTCCATCACATAAAACTACTCCCTTATTAGAGAGGAATATTGTTTCATTATTGGGTATAAATAACCCCTATTTAGTGAAGAATATTGTGAAATGTGTGGGTAAAAGAATGAACTATGGGTTATCCAATTCCTCAGCCATAGATCCCATGGATTTTTCCTCAAGTGTATAAATAAATTATGTTGTTTTACAATTCTTATCATAATTAGAGTCAATAAGTAATTCAAACTAAATATATTTAAAATAAATATGAGTTTATATAAAATTATTCCACCAGAATTCAATCATCTTTATCAATGTATCTTCATGAAACACTATTGGAATATACTCTCCTCCAAAATATGCCACCTCCACCATAGATTATTTTTAATCTCCCACCAAGGATAGAAAAAATGGTATTAAATTAGGAAGGTGAAAAAAGGGAAATTTGAATATAATTCATATTGTTTAAAATCAAAAAATGAATTAATTGTATGATTATCTCCTTTTATATTATCAACATGTAGTTATTTTATATTATTTAAGGTCACTGAGAGTAGGTATGTAGGAGTGAGTAGAGGATATTTAACACTTTATTTAATGTTTAATGCCTCCAACATGGTCCCATTTTTACCATAATTTTCTAGGGAAGCATCGGTACTTTTTATGCAACAAAATCCCAAGGAAAGTGGGTTCACAATTCATTTTCAATAAATTTTTTATAAAAACCCAAATTTTAACTCTATCCTTGATATGTATTAGTTTTCATGTCTATATCAGGTAGAACCATTGGGTGTTCTATGAGTTCTGAGAGTATATTTTCATTGAGATCTCCTTCATCCTCAACTGGTTCTTCTACATAAAATATTTATAGGACAATGTTGTCTTCTAGATCAGTTTATTCTAGATATTATTTCACCTCTCCAATCTACATTTCAAATTAATGAAATTTACTGACATATTTTTTTATTTTATACTTGGTAATATAATTTTTTATCATAATATAGAGGTAAAAATTGGTTAACCATTATTTTAAGTTCCTCCCAGGTGTTTGTTGGGACGAAGTCTAGGTTTTTTAGTTTCTTTAGGGTGTTTTTATATTAATTAAAGTAAGATAAACTTTTATAGAAATTTTAATTTAAATAATAAATAAATAAAAGAAATAAAAAATTTAGGAGGAAGGATATTACCCTAGGTTAGATCACATGGGCACATTATTATTATTGAGATTCATTAAAATCATCCTATGGAAACTTTATTACAAATTTCTATCCACTAAATTATTTATAAATTATAATAAATAGTGATACTTATGAACCTCATTATCACACAAATCTCTATCTCCTCTATAATGTAAAATTTTCAATGTTCAAATACTTGAAACATCATCATCATCGTTATTATTTGTATTCCCTAGATAATTACAAGCCCTGCAGGGCTTCTGAACTTAAGGAGGCCGGTAGTAATGTTGACCTAGGGCATCCCCTCGAATCAGGTTCATCACCTCGTGTTTTTTCCAATACATACTCAAATCCATTTATATAAATCTCATGTGGGGAGAAGGGATGGAGATAAGATATAATAAAATCCTGAAAACCACTATAAATCGGAAAAAGAGAATATTATTACCATCAATCCACATCCCCATCCAATGACTATCATTACATGAATGTGAAAAGAACTTCATAGAATTGAGGTATAAGGATTCGATCACCATTGCAATATCCTATGGATGCTAACCCTTTTTTTAATAATAAATAAAAATGTATTTTGGATATCATAATAGAGAAGATACTGATATTAAATCATGAACATATATAAAAACTACTATTATGATTAGAAAATAGTGAATGAAAATATAGAAAATAATCTCCCCAGTAATCTCTCATAGGGGAATCATTTACATAGTGGAATAATGAAATTTAAATTGAAATGAAAGTGGTAATAAAAGGTTATCAAGATTTCCCTCAGGTATCATGAATGGTCTCCACATGGAATAATAACCCTTTAGATAATCAATTGTTTTTTTATTCTATTATATTATCCCAACTTATTCAAGTTTCAATTATCTTTATTTTCAATTCCATTGATCTTTTGTCTCCTTCTCACTATTAGATTAGAACCATGTGGACATTTTATTATGAAGTTACCCGATCAGGTTAAGTATTGTGCACAAGTGAATATGCCTGATTCCTTGGGTACGGGCGTATATTCTACATGTGAAGTGTTATGGATCAATGTAACACCCTGAAATTTTAAAATACAAACATCATATTCAATTGCATATATGCCACATCAGAAAAAGTGTAGAAAGGAATGTAACATCCATATAATTTAAGATATATTTATTATTTTAAATAAATTAAATATGTTCTATATCTTTAAATGCATGAAATACTGAGTTATCTTGCATTACACACAACAATGACTTTCTTTGATGACTTACGTTTGACATAATACCAAGTTTTACTGAATAATATTAATATTATTATTTAATTTGAAAATTATCTCCTAGACATTAAATTGGTTTTCATAAAGAGTATTGACTAAAATTTTTAAAAATATTCTTAATTTCATTGGGTACTAATTAATTATAAATGAATATAAAAACTAATTGAATATAAAGGAAATGTTTTTTTTATAAAAACTATTTTTATGCTCCAAAGAAATTTTATCTTAAAAAATTAAATTAATTAATATTATTGTATGATATTAATGAAATTTATATATTATATATTCAGTATTGTTTTTGAAATTAATCCAATAGATTTTATGAGCATATGATAAGAATAAATATCATTCTATGTATACAAGTTGTATTTTTCTAAATGTTCTTTTTCATCCTTTTAACGACGAAATTATTTTAAAACTAAATTTTGACACTTTTATAAATTTAATTTTTTCAAAAAAAACTTCATTTTTTGAAATATTAATGTAAATATTATATTAGGGTGATTTCTGTATGAGAAGTTTATGTTTTTATGAATAATGATAAATAATTAATTTTAATTGAAAAATGAATTTTCATTTAAAGAATAAATAATGTGAAATTATATTTTTAATCAGTTTGAAAAAAACAATAGTTTAATTATAAATCTATTAATAAAATATTTTCCATTGGAATCATTTTAATATTGAATTTGGATATAAAAACAACATAAACTTTTGAACATTTTCACTTTAAAATCCCGCTTTCTTGTCCCGTCTGTGAGATAAATTTAAAAATAATTATTTACACTTATGTGGTTTGAATTTAGAAAAATTTATTAAATATTTGGAATCTGAATAATTTAAGATTTATTATAATTTCAACTAATGTTTTTATCAAAAGGATTTGTGGAAGAAATTAAAATTAATTACAATGATTAAGAAAAAAATGAATTTACCAAGGGACTAAACTTTAAACATGACTGAAAAAATGACCTAGAAAATCTTCCAACACCCATTGGATGAAAATATTTAGACATTTTTCCATAAATTATTAATATCCATCAATTATTTGATTCAATTAACATGAAAAAATTTGGTATAATTCTACCATTTCAAAAATTACAGGAGTTCCAGTCACCCCACTAATAAATGATGACCCCTCTCCTCCTCTCCTCAAATATTCAAAAAAATTTGGTTCGGAGAAGACCTAACCATATCACTAAAAATATTTCATAGAATAATCATATTTGACTTATATTGGGAATAAATCCAAATTATTACGACTTTAGTGAAATCCTAAGGAGGATACCTGAAGAAGAGGTAGTGTTTTTCTAAAAGTGTTTTTATTTTATTTTCTTCTCCACCTCCTTCAATTATTATTATACCATGATTATATAATAACATAAGTATATTAAATATAATTATATTTTGTTATGTAAATTTTATTATAAAAAACATTACCAACTTACATCAAATTGGCTACGAAATTATCGCTCATGTGTATAAAGGACATCGCCTCACAAGCTGATGTCATCCGTTTTCCAATTACCACCTTTTAGGGTTGGTAACACTGATGTATTTATAGTTTATATATAATATGTATTATATATATTATATTTTTATTCTTATTTAATTATTATATCATGCATAACTTCATGCTTTCCATTTTGTAGGAATATTATACCGTCGCTCTTGTGTATGGTGGAATACCGCCCCACGTAGAAATGTGATCCACTCACGCTTTATAGGGATTGTATTAAGGATGGTTTTATAAAATATATGTTGTATTTATGACATAGAAATTATAATTTAATCATTATATATATATAATTTACTTTTCTTCATTATGACATGAAAATGAAAACAACATTCATGCGTACGTATGGCCTACCGTGTCCATGACCACAATATTTTATTTCCTGTCACTAAATGTTATGGATTAATATAATTAAATATATTATATTTATATATGATATTTAAAACATGGTTTATATTTTTGATATTATTAAATCATGAACTATGTAAGAGAAAAAAAATAACAATTCAAAACATACTCGAAAAACAAGGCAATTGACACCCAAAATAATGAAAATAATGATAGATTAATAATAATAAGGTGATAAGATGCTATAAATGGATAATGTATGATATCATAAATTTTAATACGGTTATATAATAAGTTATTAACATGTTTAAAACCACTATAAACAAGATTATAGATCATTCAACCAAAATGAAGTGTAAGGTACAATATTTCTTAACTCAATTTCCACTTATTGGGTTAAACTTCTACTTCATTGATTAAGTCATGACAATATTATGTGTGTAATGAATTTTGATTATCTTATGTTGTATTTAATCTTATTTTATAGGAATTTATAGTTTATACACATAATCAATTCAGTTATTAATTCTAAACTTAATGTTATGATCTTCTTAAGGGTTTATCTCACAATCTTATTCTAATATATATTGTTTACTCTCAAATATCAATTGAAGGAAGTTACTTGAAACTTTCATAATAAAACCTCATATTTTATTCTAATATGGTTATTAAAAAACTCTTATAAGTAATCCTACCATTTCCCCAATCTTTGGTAATTAAATTTTTTTTGAAAATGTTTTCAAGAAAATCCAAATTCATTTCACTCTTTGGTTGGAAATACGTTTTATTTCAAAACCATGTTTTCTAAAAATGTTTTTACCTTTAAAAATTGATTTATCAAATTATTTTATACCATTTTTACCCTTTAAATAATGTTCTTAAAATAATCTTTATGTAATTTTCCAAACAATTATTGTTTGGATTTTATCAAAAAAATTAGAGGGAAACTTTATTTCAACATGCATAGAATGAATAGAATTTGAAGACTTCATGACCAATTAAATGTTTTCAATATCCTTTTATAAGTTTAAAAGGTTATTTTTGAAGATAATAAATTTATAAATTTTTTCTGAAATTTTATTTTTGAACATTATTTTCAAAGAAAAGGATTTTCAAAAGGATTTTCAAAATGAAAAGGATATTTTCCTCAATAATGGTTAAATAAAATTTGATGTTATTTATATTCATCAATGAAAAAAACAATTATTCTTTTCATATGGGTATATATTTTATTGTTACTATCCTTAATCTTAATCTAGATAGTTTATGCTCACTTTGACCAAAGAAGGTATTTCCGTTCACTTCCTTGATTCATTTTTATTGTCATTAACTTTACCTTGAATTATTCACCTTCATGTGGACATTAAATTTACCCTAAACATAAATATTTTTTATAATGGATAAATTTATTGCCTGAATCCTATTATATTTTTACATACAGTATTTAATTTGATAGTCATTTATTAACTAGGTAAATACTGTTAAATCTATATGCTTTTCTCAATATGGATATTTGATAAGGAATTTTTTTTATGATTTAAATAAATTATTAAATATATGTGGAATGATTTGTACTGGAATAAAATGGGTTGGGGGATATTTAAAGTAATCCCATCGATGTATTGGTATTCTCGTGAGATAAAATCTATTTGAAGAAAACCCTTCACATTTGTAATCAAGCATGTTCTAAACTCTCTTGTGAAGGGTATTAATAATTGTATGTTTTTAACAATCTTGTGAAAGGTCTTGAAGATAATGGTTTCATTCACTTGGGAAAAATTATGTCCAATAATTATGAATTTACTTCATTCAAAATTAAATTATTATTATCAATGGGATTTTCACTATGATAAAATATATGAATTCATTTCATTCCCAACTTATTGATTAAATGATATGTATTTTCAGTTATTTACCATCCCATGTTAATCCTTCCAAATATTATCATGATATTATTGTTATTTAGATGACATATGTTTTTAGTTATTTACCATTCCATTTTATTTATGAACTTCTTCCCAGTATTTGGATTAAATGCCATGTGTGTCCAATTATTTACCTTTCCATATTGATTATGATTATTTATTAATGATTAATTCCACATTAATTAAAACTTACTGAGAATTTGAGCCACCCTTATTTTGTTTCATTTACCTATGATTCCATGAATTTTACTATGACTGATAAGTAGGGATACTCTATATAAAATAAAATTATTCTCTAAAACAAATTATGTTGTAATTTCTGTCTTCAATTGTAATTCAAGACACATATATGTATCCAATTTACCAAAACTACTAAAATATTTGATCCTTAATAATTTATTCCTTGTAATCTTGCAATTTAATGACAGATGACAATAACATTAGGCTTTTGGGGTTGGGGTCACTATAATCAACTACCTTAGTTCCTCTTTCCTCAAGAATCATCGATCTTTTGAATACATCATAGATGAAAATGATGGTTAACCAAGGATTATTTTCATGGAAGTTCACTTCATCTTGAAAAAGGGACTTATGGGATTATTGGTATATAAGAGATTTGTAAAATATTAGCATTCAGTGTAGAATCCTTTGAAATTAATCTCACGTAGAAGAAAAAAATAGAGATCAACCTTACTTGACAACCTACTCACATATGTTACTCTTATATAGTCGAATTCCATTTGAAGTTAATATGACATGAAAACCCATTTTTATTTAATATCATATAATTTTATACTTAATCAAACACAATTACTTGGATGGAGGATTTAATCGAATGTTTTAATCATTTTCGCTAGTTAATTTTACGTATCACCTTTTTTGTTCTATCACATCCTATGAATATTTCAAGTTAATATCACATATATCACTGTGTATCCCATTAAATTTGACGCATGACTAGTATTCTAGGGTTTTTAATATGCGGTGTTTAGATTAATTTGATTTAAACTTTATATTCATGAAATCATTCTTCTTCAGGGACATAGAAAATTTGATTAATTCCTATATATTGGTTATTTGGGATAGTTCCCCTTACATGAGGTTCACCAATAAGGATTTATTATGATGTGTTGGGATTTTTAGAAGTTAATATACCATATAATTTGTCTTATATGATTAATTATTACTCTACATAATAGAACAAACATTTATTAATTTTCAAGGCTCTTCAATAACTGTTTAATATAACAAGAGCCTTTAAACTCTATTTTATTTATGTGAAAGTATATTTTAACCATACATAGTCCTTTAAATTTGTGATTTAATGCTAGATATCAATATAAAAACAATTTATACATACATATACCAATATATTCCTATTAAATAATAAAACAAAACTGTAAATTCTTGAAAATAAAAAATAAACTAGAATTTAAATTAGTATTTATTTTAAAATAGCCTTTAAATAAGTAAAACAATAAAAATAAAAATATCCAACACATTTCTGAATAATATAATTTATTTAATAAATTATAAAAAATGATATAATTTTACAAAAATTAGTAAAAATATGAGGGGATATTAGAAGTGAAATTCAAATAAAAATTAACATTTTTTTCCTTTTATAACAGTAACGCAATAGAATGTAGTTAATATTGAAAATACAAAATGTGGTTATTTGATTTTTTTGTCTCCCAATCTCCATATGAGTTAGGAATTAAAAAGTTTCAATTAACAAGGAGTTTCCTTCCTAGAATTATCCTTTAGTTTCTAAGGAAATACTTCTAACTAACTAGTGAGTGGCAATGGTATTAGTATTTGGGCCTATATTAATTTGTTGTTATTTTTATTATGATTTGATTTTATTATGATTGGATTTTTTATGAATGTTTTTATAATTATTAGTTATAGGGATAAATGAATTGATTAATAAACTAAATATAAATGAATTCTACAACACCCTATAATTCTGAAATAATAACATTGTATTCAACAACATATACGATATACGACATCAAGCTTAGAAAAAAATATAACACCCTGAGACTTTATGATATATTTATTTTTAAATAAATTAAATATCATAAATAGGATTAATTACATAAAAAGATAATTTTATATTGAATTAAAAACAACACTTAGTTAATATTACATTACACTCAACACTGAGTTTATCTTGTGTTATACACAACATCGATTTTAAACCAAACATGACATATTATTAAAATGGTATTATTGAATGTGATAGTTATCACATAGGTGTTATAATTTTGGGTATGAATAGGATTAAATAAATTATGAAAATATAAAGTTTACATACATTCATTAGTTTTTTATTTATGATAAACAAAATAACAATCATTTTAAATAAAAAGAAATGTTTCCTGACAAAATATTATTTTTCTAAAGAATGAATTAGTCGCGCTTTATAGACATAATTAAAAATTAAATTTTACCAATTTTAGAAAATTTGTTTGAAAGAAAATTAATTTTATAAAAAATAATATCAAAATTATATTATGTTAAATATTTAGTATTTTTCAGAAAAGTTTCATTTTCTGATAAATAGTAAAAAATACTGCATTTTAATTGAAACCCACCTTTGGGTTTAAATTATTTATAAAGTTACATTTGATTTGAAATTGGTTTTAAATTAAAATTAGTTAAATTATATATCAATTAATTCAATTTATTCGATTTTAATCATTTTCATATTAAATTTTAATATAAAAACGTTGTATACTTTTGAAATTTTTCTATTTAAAACTCTTTTTTCTAGTCCCGTATACATGATTAATTTTAACTAAAAATTTTTCCATCAATGATAATTTAATTTGAAAAAATGGACACAATATTTAGAATCATAATAATTTAAAATTTATAATAAGGGCAACATAATTTTTGATCAAAATGAAAAGTGAAAGCAATAAAAATTAATTACCACGGTTAAGGTAAAAATAGATTTTTTGAGGGATAAATTATAAAGATAAGGTTTAAAAATTACCTAAAAAATTTTCCAACACCCATTGGATGGAAATATTTCCACCTAATCTATACTATTTTTTTAATGGACAAATTTTTAAGCTTGTTTCATGATAAAAACGTGGGTATGATTGAATCATTTCAAAAAGTTACAAGTGTTACACTCACCTCACATATAAAAGGCTACCCCTCTCATCTCTTATTTACATCTTAAAGACTCTTTATATCATCCTATAACAACCAAAATAACTTCCTAAACTCACTATCATAATATTAGAAGCCTTATGTTTTTTAGAAAGATAACTTAGTAAGGATTTAGTGCGAACCTAAGGAGGGTACCCAAAGAAGAGGTAGTGTTCATAAATGATTGTTTTTATTTTATTTCTTGATATATACCCATAAATTATTATTAAAACATGAATATATATTAAAATAAATATTTTCCTTATAATGAGGGTTTTTTTATTTTTATTTATTGACGAAAAACATACTCCAATTCTATAAAATTTGTTATGAAATAATCATTCATGTGTATAGTGGACTACCAGGTCATGAATCAATGTCATTCATTTTTCCATTAGCACCTCTCATGGTAGGGTATGATGATAAATATAAAGTATATATTTATTATATATATAAAAAATTATACCTATGGAGTCATTATATAATATATAATTTCTTTACTTTCCATTCTATAGGCGATATGATAACGTTGTTCATGTGTACCAAAATATTACCGCCTTGCGAAGCGATGTGATTTATCTTTCACGAATGCTTCCCATAGAAGGAGATAAAGATAAATTTAATGATTATATTTGATATAATTGATTTTTTTATATTAATAACATATTTATAATTATTTATGAATAATATATCATTTTTTATTATCTTTTCACTCACTTAAAGATGATAACATCATTTATATACGTGTGGTCTACCGCCTTCATGAATCGATGTGACACTTTTTTCAATAGAAAACCTCAAGGATGATATATATAATTATATAATATGGTATATATGATATTATTATCATTATATAAATATAATATATTACTTATCTTTTATACACAATGATCCTCAGAAAATAGAAACATCACTCATGTGTACATATGACCTACTGTCTCCA
The DNA here is from genome assembly GCA_963277665.1 of Viscum album. Taxonomy (NCBI): domain Eukaryota; kingdom Viridiplantae; phylum Streptophyta; class Magnoliopsida; order Santalales; family Viscaceae; genus Viscum; species Viscum album. The sequence continues at coordinate 885,214,002 of OY728146.1, read as the reverse complement.
AGATCGTAACTTACATAATTTTTGATAATCATCTTTCATGATCGGTTTGAAAAGTAAAATTGTTGTAAAAATATTATAATTATTTCATGATTATTATTTTTGGAAATGATAAAACTATGCAATATCAGAAATAACGGGATATTTAATGACAAAACATGCATAATAAAATAAGGAAATTAACACTCGAAATGAGGAAAATAAAGAAATATTATTAATGAAAGGGTGAAAAGATGTTATAGAAGAATCATATATGACTATATAAATATTAATATGGTTTTTGTGTAAGTTAATAATATGTTTAAAACCACTACATAGGATTTTAAATAACGTTCAATCAAAAGGAAGGGTGAGGTAAGGTATTTCTTTACTCAATTTCAATTCCTTAGGGTAAAATTCTACCTCATTGATTATGTCATTATAAGATTATGTGAATAATGAATTTTTATTAACTTATATTGTATTTAAAATTAGTTTATATGGATTTATAGTTAAAATCATTAATTTATTCATTGATTAATTCCCAATTTAACATTATGATGATTGTAACAGTTTATTGCACTATCTCATTCTAATTGAGATCGTTTGTTTATGAATTTCAATTGAAGGAAAATATTTTTCTATTTATTAATAAATGCATTTAAATTTTTTCTCCTATGGCTATTCTGGAAATTTTCAAGTAATAGTACCATTTTCACACTTTCTTAATTAAAATACTTGATAATATGTTTTTATGAAAATACAAATTCATTTCTCTTTTCAGTCAGAAATATATTTTCATCCAAAACCATGTTTTTTTAAAATGATTTTAACATTTTTAAAATGATTCATTGAATGCATTTTTACACATTTTTAGTTTTTTAAAAATGTTTTCAAAAGAATCTTATGTCATTTTTAAAACAAATCTTGTTTTTCATTTTCTAAAAATGTGAAAGGAATATTCTTATAATTTTTTGAACAAGACACTTTTCTAACATTTTTACAGTGAAAAGGAATGTTATTTTTAACTAGTACGACATGTAAAAAATTAATTGACATCATGAATGTCATTTCTTTGAATCTTACTTTTCAAGTTTAAAAATATATTTTTATAGAATTTTTTTTCCTAATATTCTAGAAATTCTTAGTTTTTAAAAAATAATTTATAAAGAAAAAGATTGAAAATATGTTTTAAGTTAAAAAAATGATTTTAAAAATAAAAATGATAATTTACTCAAGAATTATTTTAAATATCTTTTTATGGTATTTCTATTCATCAGTAACAACAACCCTTTATTCTTACTCAAATGGGTATATATTTTATTTATATAATCATTATTCTTTCTCTAGGTGGTTTATGATCATTTTGACTATGGAAAGTATTTTAATTCACTTCCTTGATTCATTTTTATAGTCATTAACTCACCTTGAATTATTCACTTTTTTGTGGACATTAAATTTTCTCAAAATATCAATTTTAATTATCACGTATAAATTTATTACTTAAACCATATATCATTTCTATATAAAATGTTTTACTTTGAGAGTTATTTGATTGACTGGGGAAATATTGATAAATACATATATTTTAATCAATATATATATATATATATATTTGATAAGGCACATTGTTCATGAATTAAATCAATTATTCAATATATGAGAAATTATTTGTACATGTAGTTATGGGTAGGGAATGTTTATAGAACTCACCATGATGCATCAACATTTCTCATGCGACAAATCAGTTGGCCCAAACCTATGAGTTTATACCTAGTATTTTTAAACAATCTTTTCAAATGTCTTGACAGTAGAGGTATCATGTTCCAAAGACAAGATTTTAAATAATTAAGCCTTTCCTTCATTAAGAATTAATTTATTATTATAAATTATATTTTCATAAGGATATTATCTATGTACATATTTTATTCTTAGTTTATTGATTAAATGGAATGTGTTTTCAGTTTTTAAACCTTGACACTTTAATTATTCCTTACCCAGTTATGATTTGTAAAGTTTTTAAAAGGAATGTTCGTTTAGATGTTTATATTTCCATGTTGATTATGCATATTGATTCATGATATCTTCCACTCTACTTAACCCTTTCATATCATTTGAGACCACTATTATTTTTCTTCATTTATCGGGGATCCATGAAGTGTAATTTGTTTGATAAGCAAGGATATGCTATAAAGAATAATGATATTATCAAAAAAAGTGTTGTAATTTTTGTGTTCAAATGTAATGAAATAATCAAGTGTGTATCTAGATTACTAATACCATTAAAATATTCAGTCATTTAGGATGTGATTCCTTGTATCTTATTTAATTATAAAAAAGTGGACACTATCTTTAGGCTACTAGGGCCAGGGTTTATATAGTTGGTATCAGAGGTAGTTTATTAGAAACATTGGAAACTAGATTTAGGAAAACATAGATTAGGGAACATAAAACTATGATAAATTTTGAGGATAAGTATAGAATAAAATCCTAATGTTTTTTAAGGATGATATTATGTTTTTCCTTGGAATACATCCCTATATTGATACTACAAGTAGATGATGTTCTAGAAAAAATGTACCATGGGGTAGTAACTCAAAAAAGGGTGCATTAAGACTGACCTAATCATCAACTAGTGCACAGAAATAGGCCTTACTTTACACCTAGTTTGAAAATATTGGGGGATATTATTAGGATAATTCACATTTTAATTACAAACCATTATAATGGATTTTAAATTTAGATATCCCCAAAGAATCCATGTTTATGATTATGAGGTTTTCTATGAATATTGTTTTTTTAATTTTTATTAAATATCTCACTATTTTTAGGATTATACATTATGTTTAAAAATTATATTATTTAATATAGTGTATTACATCGTTTATGAATGGCGCATAGTAGAAGGACTGAGAACCACATCAATTCAAGTAATACAAATAGTAAGAATGATCATTTATTTGATGGATTTAATCCATTCTTTCAAAGGTTACAAGTCTCCAAAAAATTATCCACATATGAGGACATAATATAATGTGCTAAAAAGATAAATAAATTATTCTATAAGTATTAGGGCATTAAAGGGAATCACCAGAAGAATATGACAACTAGGAAAAATGTGGATAAAGGGAATAAGGGAAAGAAGGATTTTACCACATGTGATTATTGTGGAAAGAAACACCCTGGTACTTTCCTAAAAGTAATAGAATTTATCTACTATTGTGTAGAGTATATCCACCAGGCATGTTATTGAAACTATTAGAAAAATTTTCCAATGTAAAATGATTCAACTATAAGGATATGGGTAACTATGAAAATCAATGTCTCAATAATTAATGTAATATTCCTCAAAAGAAGCTAATGGATCTTGGTCAAGCTTATTCTATTACCACTGATGAAGCATAATGATTATTATACTTGTGTTTGGATTCAAGAATTATGTCATTTGAGTATTTTATCAATGATATCCTGGTTATAAGAATTATTAAATATATAAGGATTGTAATGAAATACTTTTTCATTATAGATTTTAAAGTTTATGTTGAACAATACATATGACCAAGAAAAATGATTCAATGACAATTTGGAATTTTTGGAAAACCCATGACTGTGGGATAAAAAACCCTTAATATATTCCTGATGTTAGCATAATGGTGCTAGAATAAAGAGATAAGTGATATGGATAAAGGTAATTGGATAGTAATGACTATCTTGAAACTAATTAATGATTTATTGAAAAAGTGGTTTATGGTTGATGAAGTTTAAAACATTTTTGAATTTAAGGAATATATCTAATAATCTGTGTTTTATTTAAGGAATAAGGAAGAATGAATTTTTTTCATTGAGGTTTTATGGTAATTTAGGTATTTTCCATGTTTCAACAAAATACTTGATTAAGGTATTCACATGTTCGGTATGTGACGATTAAGAGATACTTCATATTGTTTTCGGGATTAATGATAATTTAATTTTGTAAGTTTAGTGAACTTATTTCTAAAGTTTTAGATCTTGATACTTTTTAAGGGTCCTAAGGTTAACCATTTATGAAATGGTTTAAGTAAGGTTTTGGATGAGGTTTTAGATATTAATGTATTACTTCACTATATAGATGTTTATGCATATTAGATAACTTGTTCTAACCATATTGGTTTTATAAAATATTTATATATTGACACAATGACTTTGTCACTCTTTTATGGATAATATGATCCATTAAAAGGGAATTTGTTTCCTTCAAGAATGAAATATTCAATTATGAATATTCAATTCTTGGAACAAGGTATGAATTGGATATTTGTCAATTCTTAACCAAAAGATTAAATTATTATTATAAAATAGAAACATATCAAGTAATTATATTTCCATATATTATTATATGGTAAAATAATTCCTAAAATTTAGGATAAGGATCTTGAAACAAAAACGTTACCCTATTACATTCATATTAGATGAATCAGATGGTCTTTTAAATCATCACAGATTTATTTTTTTAACAACTTAAATTTCCATTGATCACTCAATTTATTGTGATCAATGACCACTATCACTATATATAATTTTTTATTATTTTTTTCCATGTATATATATTCACTTTCTATAAAATTTATCCTCTCTAGAAACCTAGTTATGGGTTATTTCACATGTTCTTTGAACTCACATTCCTCTCTTATTAGGAGGATATTTCATTAAAACTTTTTATGATGTGGATTTTAAATAAAATAGTTTTTAAATTTCACACCATTGACTATCGAGATAAAGTTTAAATTGATAAGACTCAATTTATTTATGTTGGGGATCATATAACACCTCAAAATTCTAAAATAAAAACATTGTATTCTATAATGTATATGACACCAAACACCACGCTTAGAAGAAAATATAACACCCTAAGAAATTAAAATATATTTATTTTAAATAAATTGAATCTCTTCAATAGCTTGAATTACACACAAAACTGATATTAGCTTGTGTTATATGCATCATTGAGTTTAGATTGCATTACACACAACACTGAGTTGATCTTACATTAAAAACAACATAGAGTTTAAATGAAACATGAGATATTATTAAAATATTATTATTTAATGATATAGTTATCACCCAGATGTTAAAAAGGTGGGTATGAATAGGATTAACTAAATTATGAATATATATTTTTTATAAATTAATTTGCTATTTATTGATTAAAAAAATAAATAAAAATCATTTAAAAGAAAAAATAACATTTCTTGAAAAACTATATTTTTGTAAAAATATGTATTAATAACTCTTTGAACACAACCTTATAAGGCTTTAGTGAAAACCTAAAGAGGATACTCAAAGAAGTGGTTACGTTCTTCAATGATCATTTTTATTTTATTTCCTACTCCACCACCTCTATTCTTATTAAAAAAATGAAGATATAATAACATTAGTATCTTGAATATGCTTATATTTTTATGTTAATTTATTGACCTAAAATAAAATGCACTTCCATAAAATGTGTTATGAAATCATGATTCATTTTTATGGAGAACTACCAACTCACGAACCTATATCATTCATTTTTCCACTACCACCACTCATAATTGGGTATAATGATGGATATAAAGTATATATATGATATTTCAAATATATTTATACCTGTGTATTCATTATATCATATATATATATTTTTAAATTTACATTCCCTAGGAGATATGATAACATCACTCATTTGTACGGGGGATTACTACCTCACAAAGTGATGTGATGCATCTATCACTAATAGTTTATATAGAATGTGATAAGAAAACATTTAATTTTAAAATGTTGTATACATGATATAATTATGATATTCATTACATATTAATAATTATTTAATGATAATATATCATTTTATTTCTTATACTTTTACTCACTTAATGATGATAACATCATTTCTGTATGTGTGGACTTCTGCCCACAAGAAGTGATGAAAATATTGATTCATCACCACACCACATTGATGATATATATTAGTATGTAATATGGTATATATGATATTATTATTGTTGGAGTTTGTGGCCTAGAACCAACTAATTTTTACTTTATTAATTAATAAATACCTTATCACATCTTGATTATTCTTCTACATGACAATGCATGTGATAATGTCCCAAGGATATATGTTGCCTTAGTGGGTCATAGCAGATCCCTGCTATGATGAGAACCCAGAAGTTCCATAACACTATACTTGAATATATGTTCTACGACCATATGATGTTATTTGAGGGACACAAATAATACATGCCATTATGGGCGAGGACTTATAAAACATTGAGGCACCTTCTCATGGTGTGCACCCTTGGTAATATCCAGGAAGATATTATGAGAACGAGACCCATGAGTAGGAAATCCATATTTCATAGTGTCATTGGATGTTCATATCTACAGACATGTGTATTGATCCTTAGACTTTAAGATTATTATTAATGGGTATTAAAAGTCACACACTTAGATGTATTGACAAAAACTTTGACGACACACTGTTCCCAACGAGGTAGGATATTTTGGGTGCGTCATGAGTAATACTGCATTAATAGATAATGTGAGAAAGGATTTATCCCTTATGTTCCATAATAGAAGTGGATATATCAGGCCCTTTTATAGAATTGATATATCCTAAATAAATCAATGGCCATGGTAACGAATGGGTGAGTTCAATTCTAGAAATTCATAGAAAGAATAATCTAGTACATCGGTTGATGGAACTAGCATGAAACCCACTTGATTTGAGATATTGAGACAAAGGGATTACATTACAAGATAAGAATTTGTAGGAGGTGACACATCATTGCGGCCTTAACTTATTTCTCTATGGGTGCCTTGGCATGTTGCTGGACGCTAACCTTGGACTTTAGGCAGGCTCTGCTTAATTCCACTGATAAAGAGGCCAAGAGGGCCACACACTAAGTGTGTCCAAGTTTCTCAGTTAAATATAAATTTAACAAGTTGAATAAATATTATTCTAGATTGTGGTTTAATAATTATTTGAGGATGCCTAATCGCATTTATTTCAACACTAGTTATTCGAGAGAATATATTGTGGGTGAAATAATATATTTATTAGCAAGTAATGCGTTGATATTTATTTTAGAAATAAATATACATTATTCATGGTCTAATAAAAGTGGTTAATGAAATTAAGAGAATGGAAAAAAAAGTAAATGCCTTGAATATTAATATACACGTCATGTATTTTTTAGGGAATTTATGAGAAATAATAATATTTATTTAATTAAATAATATTATATGTAATTCGTTGGGTGAATTTCAAGTAATAATAATACTCAACTATTATGATTAGACATGGGGTATTTCTATGAATTAAATGAAATGAATAAATGATTTCGGGTAAATTATTTATTATATTATTATAAGTAATTAAAATTCTAATTTTATAATTCTCATTAGCCTAGCCATTTTTGGGGGTTGTGCACAACATATCCAGAGAAATCTCTCAAACCAAGAGAGAATTATTTTCTTCCAAGAACACTCTCAAGATACGAGAGATAAATCCTTCTCCACCGGATCAATGCGATGGAAGACAGACATCACAAGCGAAGGTTCTTTTGTACTAGCACCTGAAGATCCCTTCGGCAATTTCCAAAGATACGTGGAGCACACATGGATCACCGCTAGAAAAATATTATACTTGGATTGTATGACGCAATGAAGGATCTCATCGGATCGTGCTAGAAACATCATCAGAGAGATAATTCCATCAAGGTAATTCTTGTTTTCTTTAATTAAATTAATTATAACCAACATATGATGATTCTATATATGGTTTAGGGACTCCATTATTTTCTTTCATTATTCATTCTATTATGATGATTTTGCGTTTTATTATCATGAAGGATCTTGGATTAAACGTCGTTAATGGAAAAAATTAAAGCTGGGTACACCCACCAACGCGCTTCCACTACAACTGAAACCTAAAAGTGGTATCCAAGGGAGGTTATATCATTGGTTATAATTATTTAGTTTTCTAGTGGTAATTTAAGCATTTACTAATTTAGTTGTTTCAATTCAAGTTAATAGTTTTGCAAATCAAAATCTCAAGATATGTTCCTCCTCTCTCGTTTCTCATTCACATTATAGAAACAACGTTTTCTTTTAATTTTGATTAAAATAAAATAGAGGATCTCATCCGGAGGTGCCCAACGTTCCTAGTCGTACAACACCAAAATACATGGCATTTATTTGGATGTACACGCCGTGTAGTCTAGGATCAATGCATCAGATTGGTCCCCAAAATCTGGCCGTGTGATAGAGTATTCCTATGTCTTAAATGATATCATATGTTGACTAGAAACTGGTGGCACACGATTTCTGAATTACATGTCATGTGGTCCACTGAACACGGCATGTAGTCCCTTCATGTTATGGTTGGACTATGTACCGTGTACATGGCTTGCCCAGCTGAAAACAGTATAACGTAGATACTACATGGTGTGTGTCCCACGAAACATGTTGTGTACTCCGGAAAAATTTACGAAGTACATCTACACACCATGCCCTCGGGCATGTACTTCGTATGGACAGTGAAAAAAAGTACACACCATGTAGTCGGAACTACACACCATGTACACATCCAAATTACACAGAATTATTAAAATTTATTATTATATTATACAAACCCTTGAGACATGTACCATAGTGCAGACGTAAAGTTGAGGCACAACACGTGATAGGTGTTTTATATATATGTGTTTAATTTAACATCTGCGTAATGATTATTTCTAATCATTGGGTAGTTTTGAATGGGAATTCACCGGGTTACGTCCAAGGTACAAGTTACATAAAAAGATAATTTTAAATGAATTTATTTGTTTAAAATTTTTATGGATGAGAATCTCAAGGATATTCAAGAAAACGGTTTAAGATAAATGGATTGATTAACTAAAGATAATTAATTGATTCAAGCGTGATTTACCTTAAAAAAGAACGATTAAATAATTTAATTCTAGTTTTATTTATGAATATATATCGTTGCATGTATGGATGATCATGATATATACCAAGACCTTTGTATGTGAATGGATTCTTTTAAATTTGTTGGCATACAAGAATTCTTCTAATTAATATGTAGGGCCGGTGTGCCCAAGGTTTCTTTTATGTAAAACCCTGTTTTACCCTTCACCTACTTGTGAGATAAAAGAATATATAATAGATAGAGCTCCCAAGATGGTGAATGCAGCTTAGGTTAGGAGACAAGGTGAAACCAATCCAAGGAGATACAAAGGTGAACATGTGGAAAGCTGTAAACACAAACCCAAAAGGTTCAAGGTGTTTCTCCCCTAGGACTTGGGTTAGTTCATCAACCACTAGATAAACTAACCAATAGAACAACCTCATGATCATACCATTTATTTTATTTCTATCAATTTCCAGGATTATTTATTTTGGTTGTGTTTTCACGATCACACAATTAGTGAATTAAATAATCATGCAAGATGGAACTAAAATAAGGCCAGATTATGCGTAAATATTATCTTAAACATGGTTAATAACTTTAGTATATCCCACTTAATATTAAAAATAATGTAATAAAAGATAATAAAATGGAAATTTATGTATAAGGATAAAATCCCTCAAAGAAAATATTATGTCGGTATAACCTTCTATAATCTTGGTTAGAATCGAACCATAGTTCAAAGTTCTTGACCAAAAATAGTTGGGGTGATTTAAATTATCGGGGAATTATAATTCAGGATTTTGGTTTGAATTGGATTGGTTTGCATCATGATTTTACAGCCACAGTAGGACTTGGTGTGACCAAGAGGCAAAGGTTGAGGAAATCCAAAATAAAAGGATTTTTGGATTGGGGATTCCACTCAGCGGATCAAGGAGCTGCTAGTTAATGCAGTTGGAATTTAGAATTCCTAACAAAAACCCTTCATGTAGCTTGACCAACCCTAGTCGGGGTAATGAGAAGGGAAATATGGATCCTTTCCACTAGAATATTCAGGAAACTGCATTATTGGACACATTGAATTCCTGGACATCAGAGAGATTGAGTTCCTAGATGAGTTGCGTACAGATCTCATCCTATCATCACTGCCTAAGACCTTTTCTAGCTTTTCTATCAACTACAACATGAGAAACAATGAGAAGAGACTATCAGAAGTTCTAACCTTAATTCTACAGGTAGATAAAGACATGGGGAGTGACAAACCCACAATCCTTATGGTGAATTAGAAAATGAAGTACAAGGAAAAGGGGCCAAGGACACATAATCAGTCTGAATTCCCTGAGCTCCGTCCTTCCAAGAAGGGGAAGATGCAAAGGCAGGGCAAGGAATGGGAGGTAGTATGTTTGGATGTGGCAGGTAAGACCAATAAAAGATTACGTACACCCAGAAGCATGGGAATGATAAAGGTGTGTTCGTTATCAAGTGAAATCTTTCCATTTCTACACATTGGGTATTAGATACAGCTTGTGGGGATCACATCTTTATTTAAATGTAGGAACCAAGAAGATTTAAAAGGATTTCCAGAGGAGAGGTGGATCTTTGATCTTCCAATGGCGTGAGGATAGTCGCATTTTTCATTGGAGATTACCACCTCTCATTACAAACTGGGATGATTTTCATTTTACATAACTGTTATTATGTGCCTACTGTTACCAAAAACATCATGTTTGGATATGGAAGGATTTACTTTCATGTTTGGAAATAAGGGTTGCTTCTTTTATAGGAACAACATATATTATGGTATGGGGCATTTAAATAATGGTTTGTATGTATTAAATTACCAAAACCATGTTTTGGAAATCGATAATGAAGAAAACTCACTTGACTCATACATCACCCAGTTGTGGAATCAAAGTCTCAGTCATGTAAATGAGAAGTGCTTGACAAAGATCTTCCAAGATGGCTGTTTAGACTCTACTAAGCTATAACCACTTTATAGATGTCACACTTGTTTACAAGTTAAAATGACCTAGATGCATTTTGGTGGATAGGGTGAAAGGACCACAGGGTTTCTAGTATTGGTACACACGGATATGTGTGGACCATTTCCAGTAGAAGCTAGAGGTGGTTATTCTTACTTCATTACTTTTACTGATGATTTGAGTAGATATGGATTTGTATACTTAATGAGTTATTGTTGAGTCAATAAGGTTTCCTTATGAATTTCCCATTCCTTAATGTTTTGAAAATCACAAACACTCTATCTTAAAAAAAATTTCATTTTCCCTAAGTTTTATCTTGATAAGGAAAATATTCCTTCCCCAAGGAAATTTTTCCTTACCATGTTTTTCATTGATCATATTTTCAGTCTCTCTAAATCTAACTATTTTTATTCCTAATTTAAAATTCAGTTTTACATCTAAAACCTCAGAATTTTATAAATACTTAGATATAGAGTATTCTTTTTTCCAGATCCGAATTTAGACTCCAAATTCTCTGAAATTCAGACTCTGAATTCTCTGAAATTCAGACTACAAATTCTCTGAAATTCATACTCTGAATTATCTGAAATTCAGAATATAAATTATCTGAAATTCAGGATCTTAATTCCTTTTAATTCAGATTCAGAATTACTTAGAATTTAGACTCTGAATTCCTTATAATTCAGGTTCTGAATTCCTCAGAATTCAGAGTCCGAATTCCTTAGAATTCAGGTTCCAAATTTCTTAGAATTTAGACTCCGAATTCTTTAGAATTCAGACTCCGAATTTCTTAGAATTTAGCCTCCAAATTCCTTATAATTTAGGTTCACAATTCCTTAGAATTGAAACTCCGAATTCCTTGAAAAATAGAATCCATATATCCTTGTGACATAGACTTAGAAGGTTTAATCATTTAGACTCTGAATTCTATTTTTCATTAGACTCTGAAAAATTGAATTTGATTGAGCAACCATATTTTACTTACTCATGTTTGAGTTATGAAAGGATGTCATGAATTCTGTTACTAACCAACCGTTGCTTGAGTGAAACGTGTATAGGTCCCTCCAATATTCGAGGAAAAATATGACTGTTGGATGAGGGAGCCGACCATTGTAAATGAACCTATAAATAAGAGCTCATTTGAAAGAGCACAATACATTGATCAATCTAGATATTACATGATACTGAAGTTATTTCTAGGGAGAGAGACTCTCATTCTTTGTGTGTACTAAACATTTTTTTAGAATTGCTTCGTGTAACTCGAAATGTTGTTGAGTACATTCGAGGGCTTCCAGGGATAGAAAGATAGAGGTGCTGACTACCTTGAAGTTCTAGGGCTTGCAGGGATAACAAGACAGACTCTGATATTCATATCGAGGGATTACTATAGTGTGGGTAAGACAGACATTATTCAAAGTATAAATCAAGGGACCTTTATTTAAGGTTTTTGAATACCCTAATCTTTGGGTTAAAAGTTTTCTTACTTGTTACTTGTATTGTTTCAAGTATTTTTTCTACTGCATTTTGATTAACAAGTAAATTATAAATATCTTATACTTTCTTGTACTTGTATTCTCTAATTAGTGAGATTCTATACGCTTTATGGTAAATCTTTTTCCTTGTAAACTTTTCTTAAGTTTAATTTCCGGAACCATATTTCCAGAATCAAGAAAGTATGTAGAACTAAGAGGTCTTGTGAATTTACACTGTTTAACTTTGTTAAACATTACCATCTTTAAAAGTTCCAAAGGAATTTTTTAAAGTATACAATTCACCCCCATCTTGTATATTGAGCATCTACATCATTATTTCGATCCTACAATTGGTATCAGAGCAGGTCTCTAAAATATGTACATTCACATATATGTTTTCTTGCCCAAGTTTTTCCTTGTTCTATATTTTCCTTACTTAGGATATTTTTGTTCTTGTTTACAAGATTTTACTACTAACAAGTTTTTGTAGAAAGATTTTTTTTGAGATGGTAGGAACGAATGTTGTTTCAATTGAAAATATTAATCCTAATAGACCACTTATATTTGATGGGAATGATTCTGAATATTGGAAAGATCGTATAAAGACTTTTGTTATTAACACTAGAGTGGATAACCTTTTTATACTGATTAGAGACTACAACATTCCTGATAAGGAAGTCATAACTTTTACTAATCATGAAAAGTCAGAATATCAACTTAACTACAAGGTATGTAATACTTTTTTGTGTTCTACGACCATGAATATATGTAGCCAAATTTCTTCTTGTGAAGCTGAAAATTGTATCTAGAAGAAATTGGATGTTACTCATTTTGGTACATCCAAAGTTATTGAAACTAGAAGAGCTATTCTTAGAGCTCTGTATCATGGGTTTTTCTTTCCTTATGAAGAACCTATATTTAAGGTACAACAAAGATTCATGAATATTGTCAACAGATTACAATCCATGGGTGAAAATGGTTTAGATGATGAGACACTTGTGGACAATATTATAGATATCATGCCTAATGAGTGGGAATCAAAGAGAACAGTTATTGATGAGAATAGGAAAGTATCATAGATTACTATTGATGTGCTTTTTGGAACTCTTCTTCAACATGAGACAAGAATGAAAAGAGATGTTGACAATGTTAAGAAGAATAATGGGGATGGAATTGTTGATTTTACAAATACCTCTAATCATATGAAATTCAAGACTCCTGAGAGAGTTACAAGATCTAAATCGAAGAAGGTCACTGTTTTATCTGAATCAATTGAAAGTGAACATTCTGAAAATGAACGAACTAATCTTTCTAGAAGGATGAACAAGATATTTTGGAATAAATACTATTAGTATATATATATATGAAAATATAAAGAAAGGATAATAAAGACTATGATGTTACTTGTCATGAATGCACAAGAGAAGGGTATATAAGGCCAGATTGTCCTATGCTTAAGAGAGAATATAGAAAGGAAAAGAACTCTGAGAGGAATAGAAAGAAGTACTACAAAGCTAATTCTAAGAATGTTTTAAAATCCAATGACACCTGGAGTGCTAGTGGTGGTGACTATTCTGATGAATCCTCAGATTATGAATCTACTGGACAGAAGAATCTTGGTTTACTTGACAAGCTACCTATTGAAAATCATTGTTTAATGGATAAGGTACACAGTGCTGAATCCATAACCAATGTATCCTTGAATTCTAATTATAGTGAGAGTTAATATTATAAATCTTCAGATGAGGAATCTTCTTCTGATGAAAATAATACTTTACCATCCTATGAAGAAGTGTCTAGGTTTGGTAAGCTCTTTGAGAATGATATTATATAGTCAAGAAAATTCTTGATATGGAAAATTCTAGTATTTCTATTCTCACTAAACAAATATCAGATCTTTATAATGATATTGATAAGAAAATTTATTATTTTGAAAGTATTTCAAAAAATCTTTAGGAAGTTAATTCGGAGAAGGATAAACATTCTAAGGATCTAGAAAAAGTAATTTCTAAGAAAAATGTTTCGAGCCTGACTCTAGAGAAAAAACTATTATTTTTGAATATAAGAACATAGTTATTAAGATAAATTCAGAAATATTTTCCTTGAGGAATTGTTTGTCAAAATTTAACTTTGGTAAGGAAAATTTTGATAAGATGTATTCCCAAATTCGACCTCTAAGGTATAATTCTGGTTTTGGTTATACTAGTTCAAAACCAATTTTTAGTAACAATTATTTTGTTCTTCAAAGTGATCCATTCTTCACTAAGTGTTAGTGTGGTGGTAACTGGGCAAAAAATTGTTCCTTAAAAAAACTTAGTCTTTAGGTTTTCATAAATCTTATTCTTCTATGGAAATGTGGATTCCTAAAATTTTTCTTTCTGAAGTTTTCAGATCCAAGAAAGTTTGGGTTCTGAAATTATAACACTATTGTTTTATAGAAAGTAAAGATAGTACCTATAGAAATACATGGTACATGGATAGTGGATGTTACCTACACATGACTGGTAAAAAAACTTCTTTGAAAAGATTATCAAGACGAAAGTAGGAAAAGTAAATTTCGGAGAGAATGCTCAAGGAACAATTATTGGTATAGGTAACATTGTTCTTCTTGGAAAAACTGTTATTTCAAATGTTTTATTTGATATGGGTCTTACGAAAAACCTTATTAGAATAAGTCAATTATGTGATGAAGGTTACCTTGTGAATTTTAGTAATGAAAAGTTCTTAGTACACAATTCCAAGGAAGAGTTTATTCATTATGCCCATAGGTAAGATAATGTTTACACATTAAACTTACAAGACCTTAGGAGCCAAGACCTACCTTTCCTTAGTGAAATGGAAAATCATTTTTGGTTGGGACATAGATGGTTAGGTCACTGTAATCTTAGGAACCTATACAAACTCTCTAAGAAAAGACTAGTTAAGGATCTACTAGAGCTTAGATTTGATTCTTCAAAAGTTTGTGATCCTTTTTAATATGACAAGAAACATAAATCAAGTTATAAATCCATTGGTGAAGTCTCAACCACTGATGCATTACAGTTGGTGTATATGGATCTTTTTGGCCCAACACAAACTAGAAGCATTGGAGGCAAATATTATGTATTTATATTAGTTGATGATTACACTATATTTACATGGGACTCTTTTCAGGAAAAAAAATATGAATCTTTTTCTTATTTCAAAAGTTATAGATCCCAAGTTAAAAAATGAGAAAAATATTCCTTTGATAAATATCCATAGTGATCATGGGGGATAATTTCAAAATTCTGATTTTGAAACCTTTTGTAGTAGAAAATGCATTACTCATAAATTATGAACAACTAGAAAACCTCAACAAAATGGTGTTGTTAAAAGAAGAAATTGAATTATTCAATAGATAACAAGAACCATGTTGAGTGAATATTCGTTAGCCAAACATTTTTGGGCTGAAGATATAAGTACTGCTTTCTATACTATAAATCATGTTTTGATTAGACCTTTTCTTAATAAAACTCTTTATGAGTTATGGAATGGTAGAAAACCTAGACTTTCTTATTTCAATGTTTTTGGTTACAAGGTATTCATTCTGAATACTAAAGATAATCTACACAAATTTTCTCCAAAATTTGATGAAGGAATTTTCTTAGGCTACTCCACAACTTCTAAGGCTTCTAGAGTTTTCAATAAAAATACTTGTACTGTTGAAGAAATATTACATTTCAAATTTGATGAAACTGATCCTTTTTTTTAAACAACCTCAACCTACATCCTCGAATCTGTTTTCAAAAACTGATTATCAACCCTTGATAGAAGATCCTTCTAATAAGGAAAATGTTCAAGAAAATGTTTCTGATGCATTTAACCCAGAACACTTCCTACCCTATGTTTATGAACAGGTTTTAAAAAACCAAAATCAGAAGTTTCCTAAGAATCATCCCAGTGATAGTATCATTGGTGATGTAAATCAACCTGTAAGAACTAGATGTTCCTTAAGAAATGATGTAGAATATCTAGCATTCCTTTCCCAATTAGAACCAAAAAGCACTGATGAAGCTTTAGGTGATGATTATTGGATAAAATTTATGCAAGATGAGCTAAATTAATTTGAAAGGAATAATGTCTAGACCTTGGTTGAAAGACCTAAAGAAATTTCTATTATTGGAGTAAAATGGGTCTTCAGAAATAAATGTGATGAAAATGGAATCATTGTAAAAAATAAAGCTATATTGGTTGATAAGGGCGATAATCTACATGAAGGAATAGACAATGAAAAAACCTATGCTCTCTTATCTATACTTGTATCTATTCATATTCTACTTGGCTTTGCAGCATTCTTCAATTTCAAATTTTTTCAAACGGATGTTAAATGTGCTTTCCTTAATGGTTATGTTCAATAAGAAGTTTTTGTTGAACAAACTCTTGGTTTTGAAGATTCAAAACATCATGAACATGTTTTCAAACTTAACAAAGCTTTGTATGGACTCAAGCAATCCCCTAGAACCTAGAATGATAGACTTATAGGGTTTTTTATTCCAAACAATTATGTTAAGGGAAATGATAATCCAACCCTTTTTATAATGAAAGATAAGAAAAATATTTTTATTGTTCAAATTTATATTAATGACATTATATTTGGTTCAACTCATCAATATTTAACTGATTATTTTTTGGATCTAATGAAATATGCGTTCAAAATGAGTATGATGGGTGAGTTACCATTTTTCCTTGGATTTCAAATTTCTCAAAAACCAGAAGGAATCTGTATATACCAACATAAGTATATTAAATATCTTCTTAAAAAATATGGATATGATAACACTAAGAGTATAAGTACTCCCATTGGTAACACA
Organism: Viscum album; assembly: GCA_963277665.1. Classification (NCBI taxonomy): domain Eukaryota; kingdom Viridiplantae; phylum Streptophyta; class Magnoliopsida; order Santalales; family Viscaceae; genus Viscum; species Viscum album. The sequence goes on along the minus strand of OY728146.1, from coordinate 885,196,823 downwards.
AATTCACTTGATCTTGATGAAGTTGGAAACCAGTAGATCAAACATCTTTTAGAGGTATGATAGGAAGTCAAATTTACTTGACAGCTAGACATCTAGACTTAATGTTTTCAGTATGATTATATTCAAGATATCAATCCAATCCTAAGGAATATAATTTAGAGGTAGTGAAAATAATTTTATGCTACTTAAAGGGAACCATGGATCTATGACTCTTTTATACCTCTGGATATGATTTTGTTATAAAAAGTTTTTCGGATGCTTACTTTGGTAGATGTAGAATGGATATGAAAAGTAAATATGGAACATGTAATTTCCTAGAAGATTCATTAGTTTCTTGGTCATGCAAATATCAACACTCAGTAGCACTTCCCACTGTTGAATCTGAATATGTAGCAGCTGGAAGTTGTTGTGCTCATGTGTTATGGATGCAACACACACTCACAGACTATGGTATAAGTTTTTCCAAAACAAAAATATTTTGTGATAATACTAGTGCTATTTCCTTAAGTAAAAACCCAACATATCACTCTCGTGAAAAACACATAGATATTTGGCATCACTTTCTTAGGGATCACCCACAAAAGGGAGATATCATTCTTCAATTTTTCGGAACACAAGATCAACTTGCTGATATTTGCAAGAAATAATTACCATATAATATATTTGAGTACATTAAATAGAATTTAGGAATGATAATCATAAGGTAATCTTCTATATTAACTTCTTGTTGAAACCTATCTATTTATAGTAAGAAACTCTTGTTTAATTGGGGGAGTACATCTGATTGTTAGTTAGAATGAAAATTTTTCATAATGAAAATTTTTCGTAATGAAAATTTTTCGTTACATAAATTTTCGTGGCCAAAATTTTCATAGTAAAAAATTTCATAGTTAAAATTATCGTGGTCAAAATTTTTGTAGTTAAAATTTTTGTAGTTAAAATTTTTCTTGTCAAAATTTTCATAGTTAAAATTTTTGTAGTTAAGATTTTCATAGTTAAAATTTTTTAGTCAAAATTTTCATAGTTAATTTTTTTTCCATAATCAAAATTTCGGAATCTAATGTTCTCCAAGAAAAAATTTCCCTATAAGGAATAATCATCCTAGTAATCCGAAAGGTATGTTTCCCTTCCTATGTTTTCCTAATCAACCTTTTTACTTACTGGTATTTTATTCTATTTGAAGAAAAAAAATTCGTATTCATTTAAATTTTTCTTAAATCCGATTGTTTTTTTTTCTAAAAACCTCAAAAGATAGGATTGGACCAAATTTCCTTCTGTGCCTATCTTTTCAACCGTCATATCTGATAAAAAAGTGTTCAACCATTTGATCAATCTTGGAAGCTAAACTGTCACTTAAATTGCCTATATAAAGGACCCCAGATATCCTGTCCCACATCAAACTCAAGCCTTCACATGCTAAAGCTCTACCCTTCCTATTTAAGGTCGTTCTGGATCTTCAAGGTTTCCTCAGTTCAAAATCTATGCTGAAGCTTCATCTCAAAAAGAAATGTTGTCTTTAAAGGAAATATCAGAATGGCAGATTTACGGAGAAAGGTTGGTTCATCCTAATTTCTTTACTAAGTATTATTCCATTATCTCTAAAAATATCATGCTAAATGGGTGGGAGAGTGTTTGCATATCGAAACCAAAGGCACATGATCCGGTGTATCTGGAGTTATTGGTTGAATTCTATGTGTCAATAAAAATTTTTAATGAAGGAGGAAGAGATAAATTTTCTTCCAAGAGTTACAGGAAGACATATTATCTTTCTTATAGCAAGGCATCCAGTATGATTGGTATTCCTTGCGAAGGGGAAGGTGATTTCTATATTCATAAACTACCTGATGTATCAGGTTCCTTTGATAAGGAAAGAGATATTTATTGCCTTGTTCTTTCAGAGGTGAAGACTACGAAGATAGTACACCTATCTATAAACCTTTGAATTCTTGAAATGTGGGTTCAAGGGTTTGTAATACCGAGAAAAATAGATAAGGATACTCTAAAGAAGATTGATTTGCATATATTGGATTTTTTGGTGAACATCAGAAAGGTTAACCTAGTCATGTATATATTGGTTACGATTGAAAATATCAAGAATGGGAATTTAAAGTCACATATTATCATGTATCCAACCATTCTTTCAAATATCATTGTTCTTTGTCTTCAGTCTTTCATGATTTCATGCAGTTCCAAGTCGAGGAACTCCAAGGTGATGCTGATAATTGATGATACACTTAAGAGGATGAAGATTGGCTTTAATAGTCAATCTGAAGAATTTTATGATCTATCAAAAAAGGAAGTTGTTGCCTTAACAAAGAATTAGGAAGCAGCTGAGACATATAAGAAGGGTGGAAGGAAGAGGAAATCCAAGGAGCCAGAAGAGAAAGAAAAAACCCCAGTGGCTAAGGAAAGTCAGTCAGCACCATTGAAGACTAAGAAGAAAAAGACTTATACTGATGAAGTGGTTGAAAAGTGGAGAGAAAATAAGAAGGACAAGAAAGTAGGGTAGCCTAGTTTTTAGATTGGATCCTGCTGAGGAAAAGTCTTTGAAAGAAAAGTTTGCTGAAGATCTTGAGAAGCAACAGAAAGAGAAGAAGAAAAAGAAGAAGATATCAAAAGCTAATATAGTCCAATCTCTTCTCAAGGAAACCAAGAAATCTTATGAAAAAGTTTAGGTACTAGAGTCGTTTCTTCATGAATCACTTCTTGAGACTCCGGGAAAGAAGTTTGTAATTCCAGAAAAACATCAAGAAGAATTAGTTGAAGAATAAAAAGTAGAAGAAGAAGAAGAAGGAAGTGGTGACATCGAGGATTTGTTAAAGTAGGTAGAGGAATATCATGAGAAGGAAAACCCTTTTGATAAATTATCATTTTGAACCTCTCAATCCAAATCGTCAAAGCTTGCTACTCTTGGGAAGGATGAAGAGAATGGTGAAGATGAAGTAAATAAACTATATGGGGAATAACGAATCAATAAAGATTTTATTCACCCAGAGGATGTTGAGGCAGGAGCCGGGAAATAAGAAGTTGATGAAGACATAATTGTTCAGTTATCAGATAGTGAACATGAATATCCAGATCAAGAAGAATTCATTCTGAAGGATGATAAGGGAAAACAAGTGGTTTTGGATACACCTATAAAAGTTGTGGTAAAGAAGAAAGAAGTTGGTGGTTCATTGAAGAGGAAGTCCGTTGAATTTGAAAAGGAAACCTCACCAACCAAAGTCTCAAATTATGAATCGTACGCTCTTAGACATGACCTTGTAGTTCAGTCTTTGAAAAAGAATGTTGATACAATTCCAATATTTCCCAGTATAAACTCGAGATGCTATATGATTTAGTATTCATTAAATCAAAAATCGGATTCAGTATCCATGGTGATGGATATGTGTGTCAAACTCGAGGTGTACTTCAAGACTTTTCTCATTATCTATGAGGTTCATAAAAGATCATGAAAAAATAGGACAAGTTGGTTAAGGAAGACAATATAAGAGATGAGAATCTTTGATGAATTTCAAGATAGTGTAAAGGATGCTTTTGACACTGAAGATGTGAAGATCAAGGATCTCACTAATAGTTTTGAGGAAAAGCTTACTCTTGAACAAACTTCTCAGAAGTAAGAAGTGAAAGATATGAATGGGAAACTGAATTCAGTTGCTCAGAGTTTGAAGGGAGAAAGAGATCTCAGAGTTGAGATAGAAGAGAAGTTTGTTAAGAAGGAAGATGTCTTGAAGGCTCAGGCAGAATATCTTAAGGCTCAGGAAGAGAAAATTAAATCCTTAGAGAATAAAACAGAAGAACATGATCAGTTTATCAAGCGTGAAAAATAGGATCAGAAGGAGCTCAAGAAGCTGAAGAATATTGTTAAAAAGCTGATTCCAAAGGAGAAATAAGGATAATATTTTCTAAATCCGATCTTTTGTTTAATTTTCCTGTTGAAAAAATTCTTTCAATCCTAATTAAATTCTTGTTTCTCTTAATATTTTTTTGGTTATTTAGTACTAGTCTTTATGGTACCATAATTTCCTTTCCATTCCCTATATTTCTTTTCGAAAATCACAAAGGGGGAGAAAGGAATGTCAAAAAAAGAATACTTAGTAAAAAAGAAAATTTCCTTAAGTAAGGGGGAGTTCATTTAAGGGAGAGTTTTCATCATGAACATTTTTGTATGTAAGAAAATGAAAAATCTCATTTAGGAAATTCAGAATATGATCCTTATTGTTTCCAAAGCCTAAGGGGGAGTTAGTCATATTCACTTTGATCCATAAGTAAAGGGAGATACGTTTTTATTTGAATTACCATAAAAATTTCAAAGTTGTTATATTATTTTACGTAAGGATGTTTTTACTTTCCCAAAAGGGGGAGATTGTTTAGTCAATAAGGTTTCCTTATGAATTTTCCATTTCTTCATGTTTTGAAAATCACAAACACTCTATCTTAAGGAAAATTTCATTTTCTATAATTTTTATCTAGATAACGAAAACTTTCCTCTCCCAAGGATATTTATCTTTACCATGTTTTTTATTGACCGTATTTTTAGTCGCTCTAAATCTAACTATTTTTATTCCTAAGTGAAAATTTTCGTTTCACATTCAAAACCTCAGAAATATATAAATACTTAGATATAGAGTATTCTGTTTTCAGGATCCTAATTCAGACTCCGAATTCTCTGAAATTCAGACTCCGAATTCTCTAAAATTCAGACTACGAATTCTCTGAAATTCAGACTCCGAATTCTCTGAAATTCAGACTCTGAATTCTCTGAAATTCATATTCTGAATTCTCAGAAATTCAAACTCCAAATTCTCTAAAATTCAGAATCTGAAATCTCAAAAATTAAGGTTTCGAATTCCATTGAATTCAGATTCCTAATTCCTTAGAATTCAGACTCCGAATTCCTTAGAATTCAGGTTCCGAATTCCTAAGAATTCAGACTCTAAACTCCTTAGAATTCAGGTTTCGAATTTCTCAGAATTCAGACTCCGAATTCTTCAGAATTCAGACTCCAAATTCAAAAAAATTTAGACTCCAAATTACATAAAATTAAGGTTCTGAATTCCTTATAATTTAGACTCCTAATTCGTTGAAAAATAGAATCCGTATATCCCTGTAACATAGACTCTAAAGGTTTACTCATTTATACTCCGAATTATATTTTTTCCTTAGACTCTAAAAAACTGAATTTGGTTGAGCAAACATATTTTACTTACTATTTTCTGAGTTATAAAATTATGTCGTGCATTCTGTTACTAACCAATCGTTTTTTAGTGACATGTGTACAGGTCCCTTCTGAAATTTAGGGAAAAATATAACCATTGGATGAGGGAGGGAATCGTTTGAAATGAGCCTATAAATAGGAGGTCATTCGAACGAGCTCAATACATTGATGAATCTAGATATTACATGCTACTGAAGTGATTTATATAGAGATAGACTCTCATGATTTGTGCATACTGAACATCTTGTTTAGAATTTTTTCGTGCGCCTCTGAATGTTTCTGAGTACATTCTATGGCTTCTGGGGATAGAAAGATAGAGTTGCCGACTACACTGAAGTTCGAGGGATTACGGGGACAACAAGATAGGCTCCGATATTCATATCAAGGGATTACCCTGGTGTGGGTAAGATATACTTTCTTGAAATTATAAATCAAGGGACCTTTATCCTCGGTTGTTGGATACCCTACTCTTTGGGTTAAAAGATTTCTTACTTGTTACTTGTATTGTTTGGAGTTTTTTTTCTTCTGCATTTTGATTAACAAGGAAAGTATAACTATCTTATACTTTCTTGTACTTGTATACTCTGATTAGTGAGATTCTATATGCATTAAGGTAAAATATTTTTCCTTGTAAACTTTTCTTAAGTTTCATTTCCATTACCATATTTCCAGAATCAAGCATGTTTGTAGAACTAAGAGGTCTTGTGAATTGACCTTGTTTAACTTGTTAAGCATTACCATCTTTAAAAGTTCCAAAGTATTTTTTTAAAGTATACAATTCACCCCTTCTATTGTATATTGGGAATCTACATCATTATTTTTATCCTATAGGTATAATACAAAGTCCTTAGATAAATTTAAGGAATCCAAGAATGAAGTAGAGAATCAGCTTGGTAAGAAGATAAAGCAACTTAGAAAGGATCTAGGTGGAGAATATCTTAACCAAGAGATCATAAATATTCAACGGGAGTCTGGGATTCTATCTTAGCTCAATCCTCCTTATACACCATAGTGGAATGGTTTTAGTGAAAGGGGGAAACTACACCTTGTTGGACATGGTGAGTTCGTTGATGAGTCATGTAGATATTCCATTATCCTTTTTGGGATATGAATTACACAATGCAACATACACATTAAACCGAGTACCGACTAAGGTGGAAAATGGAATTACCTCTGAGTTATAGAATGAAAAGAACCCCATTTTGTCGCACACATCTGTATGGGGATGCGAGGAGTTTGTTAAGGCCTTCTCATGCAACAAAATAGAACCCCGGGGCATGAGGTGTATCTTTATAGGATATACAAAGTAAATGAAAGGATATTACCTATAAAACCCTTCCGACGATAATGTGACTGTCTCTAGATAAACCATCTTTATTAAGAGGGATCACATCCTCAAAAAGTATAGTGGGATCAAGATTGACTTTGATGAAGTTGATGCTCAAGATACACAGGAGTTGGTACAGGAACAAGTTCCATAGGTCCCTGTGGAAGAGGTTCCAGAAACACAAGTACTGCGTTGTATGTCAAGAGAGGTAAGGGAACCAGAGAGATTTAGTTTACTAGTCACTAAGGATGGTGAATAATTGTTGTTGGAAAATTATGAACCTCTATCCTACAAGGAAGCAGTATAAATCTTCGAACCTATAAGATTTCTAGAAGCTACGAATTTTGAGATGGATTCCATGTATCAGAACCAGGTCTGGGTTTTGGTCAATGAGCCAGTTGATGTAAATCTTATTGGATGAAAATGGGTATTCAAGAAAAAACTAGACATGGAAGGTCTAGTTAGCACCTATAAAGCAAGGCTAGTGGCCAAAGGATTCAGACAACATCACAGAATTGACTATGATGAAACCTTCTCTTGAGTTTCCATGTTTAAATCCATAGGAATCATAATTTCCATAGCATATTACCAAGACTACGAGATTTGGAAAATGGATGTTAAAACAGAATTCCTTAACAGGAACCTTCAAGAAGATGTCTATATGAGACAAACATAAGGGTTTGTGACACCAGGTGAAGCCCAATGGATTTTGAAGTTGGAGAAATACAATTATGGATTAAAGAAAGAATCCAAGTCATGGAACATTCAATTTGATGAATCCATAATGAAATTTGGTTTCATTAAGAATAAATGTGATCTATGTGTTTATAAGTGGTTTAATGGGAATGCAATCATTATCCTAGTAGTATTTGTTGATGATATATTTCTTATTGGAAATGATGTACTAGTATTACTGTCAGTTAAGGGCTGGTTAAACAAGTGTTTCTCCATGAAGGACTTGGGTGAAGCAGCCTACATTATAGGGATCAAGATCATTCGTGATAGATCCAAGAGGCTACCTGGACTAAGTCAGGGTATATACATTGACCAGATACTAAAGTTATTTGGTATGGAACAATCCAAGAGGGGATTGGTACCAGTGTCACATGGCCTACATCTATCTAAGAAAATGTGTCCTCAGACACAACAGAATAAAAACAGAATGAGTAAGATCTCATACGCTTAGGAAATAGGATCTATCATGTTTTCCATGTTATATACCAGGCTCGATGTTGCATATGAACTGATCATTGTAAGCAGATATTAAGCAGATCCAAGAGAAGAACATTCGACTGCTGTTAAGACAATACTTAAGTATATGAGAAGAACTAAGGATATGTTCTTGGTGTATGGAGGAGAAAAAGAGCTTGTCATCAGAGGGTATACTGATGCTGGCTTTAAGACATATCATAATGATCTGAAGTCACAATATGGATATGGTTTCTGTCTCAATGGAGAGGAGCTGTGAGCTGGAAGAGTTCAAAGCAACCAGTTTTCTCTAATTCTATAGTGAAGTTTGAATATATAGCAGCTTATGATACAACCAAGGAAGCCATCTGGATTAGGAACTTTGTCCAAGAGCTTGATATGGTTCCCTTCAATAAAGATTCTATCACATTATATTGTGATAATACTGTAGCAGTGGATCTTTCAAAAGAACCAAGGTCACATCAAGGGACAAAGGACATACTCCAGAAGTATCACCTCTTGAGGGATTTCTATAAAAGGGGTGAAGTTTCACTGCGAAGAGTGTCCACGGAAGAGAACGTGGAATACCAAATTACTAAAGGCCAATCTTAGCAGAAGCATGAATATCATGTGTGAGATAGAGGGTTAAAGGTTGTTAGTAGTTGGATCTAGTCTAAGTTGGAGTCAGTTAGAGTTGGTGGCCTAGAACCCACTATTTTGTACTTTATTCATTAATCAATACCTTAACACATATTGATTGTTCTTCTGTGTGACAATTCATGTGATAATATCCTAAGGATAGTTGTTGTATTAAAGGGTCAGAGAGAATCCCTGCTATTATGATAACCCAGAAGTTCCATAACAATGTTCTTGAATATATGTTATTTGACCGGATGATGTTATTTTATGGACACAAATAATACAATCCATTAAGGGTGTGGAATCATAAAATATTGAGGCACCTTCTTATGGTGTGCACCCTGGGTAATATCTAGAAGGATATTATGAGAATGAGACCCACTAGTAAGAAATCCACATTTCATAGTGTCATTGGATGTTCCTATCTACAGACATGTGTATTGGTCCTTAGACATTAAGATTATTATTAATGGGTATTACAACTCACGCACTTATATGTATTGACTAAAAATATTATGAAACATTGTTCACAGTGAGGTTGGATATGTTGGGTGCATTATGAGTAATACTGCATTAATTGATAATGCGAGAACGGATTTGTCCCTTCTATTCCATAACAGAAGTAGATATCTCATTCCCATTGATGGAATTGATATAGCCTAAATAAATCCATGGCCAAGGTAAGGAATGGGTGAGTTCAATTCTAGAAAGTCAAATAAAGAATAATCGAGTACATGGGTTGATGACACTAGAATGAAACCTGCTTGATTGAACATATTGAGACAAAGGGATCACATTACACGGTAAGCATTCATAGGCGGTGACACATCTTTGCGGCGTTAACTTATTTCTCTATGGGTACCTTAGAAAGTTTCTAGATGCTAACCTTGGACTTTAGGTAGGCTCTGAATAATTCCACAAAGAAAGAGTCCTAGAGGGTCACACACTAAGTGTGTCCAAGTATCTCAGTTAAATATTAATTTAACATGTTGAATAAAGATTATTCCCGATTGTTGTTTAATAATTATTTAAGGATGTCTGATCACATTTATTTCAATAATAGTTATTCGAGAGCATATATTGCGGGAGGAATAATATATTTTTTAGCGAGTAATGTAGTTATATTTATTTTAGAAACAAATATCCATTATTAAAGGTCTAATAAATGTGGATTAGGAAATAAAGAGAATAGAAAAACAAAAGTTCACGCCATGTATTTTTATGGGAATTTATGAGAAATAATATTATATATTTAATTAAATAATGTAAGGAGTAATTCGCTGGGTGCTTGTCAAGTAATAATAGTAGTCAACTGTTATTATTAGACATGGGGTATTTCTAATAAATAAATGAAATGAATAAATTCTTTTGGGTAATTAATTCATTTTATTATTCTAAGTAATTAAAATCTAAATTATATAATTCTCATTAGCCTAGCCATTTTCGGGGGTTGTGCACAACTGATCTAGAGAAAGCTCTCAAGCCAATAGAAAATTCTTTTCTTCCAAGAATTCTCTCAACATATGAGAGAGAGATCCTTCTCCACCAGATCAAGTCGATTGAAGTCGGACATCATAAGTAGAGGTTCTTCTATGATAGCACCTGTATATCCATTCGATGATCTCCATAGATACATGAAGCATGTGTGGATAACCACTATAGGAATCCTATCCTTGGATTCTATGATGCAATGATGTATCACATCAGATCCTAACCGGAAATGTCAACTAAGAGAGAATTTCATCAAGGTAAATATTTTTTTAATTAAAATAATTATAACCAATATATGATGATCTTCTCTATGGTTTCTAGACTCCCTTCTTTTCATTCATTATTTTTTCTATTCTAAATATCTAGTGTATTATTATCAGGACGGATCTCAGATTAAATGTCGTTAATGTAAAAAAATTAAAGATGGGAATACCCACCAATGAGATTCTAATATACCCAGAACCTACAATTATAATTCTATAAATATAATATATTATTTACCTTATTTCTATAAGGATTATTGGTAAATGAGAACATTACTCATGCGTACGAATGACAGACCATCTCCATGATCGCAACATACTTCATTTTTCATATCCATATTTCATGATTGGTTTTAAAAGTAAAATTGATGTAAAAATATGATAAATATGTCATGATTATTTTTCTATATGTGATAAAATCATGTAATATTAGCAAGTTCTATATCTTTAATGACAAAACATGCATAATAACTCAAGACAATTAACACCGAAAATAATGAAAATAATGGAATATTGTTAAAAAATGTGAAAAGATGTTATAAAAGGATCATATATGATATTATAATTATTAATATGTTTCTTGTGTAAGTTACTAAATTTTTTAAAACCTCTATTCATGAGTTTAAATAACATTCAATCAAAAGGCAGCATGAGTTAAGGGTTTTCCTAACTCAATTTCTCTTCATTTGGAATAACTTCTACTTCATTGATTATGTCATTCTAAGATTATTTGAATATTAAATTTTGATTACCTTATTAAATTATTATATTTTTTATGTTTATTTATAGTTTAAACTCATAATCAATTCATTGATTAATTCTCACTTCAAAGTTCTGATTATTGAAATTTTTTATTTCACAATCTCATTCTAATTGAGATTGTTTATTCTTGAATTTAAGTTGAAAGAAATTATTTTTACCACTTCCTAATAGAGGCATTTAATTTTATTATCCTCTGGTTATTCATGAAATTTTCAAGTAATAGTACCATTTTCCCACTCTTTGGTACTTAAAATTATTGATAATTATTTTAAGAAAATCTATCTCCAATTATATCTTTTCCTGGAAATCTATTTTCTTCCAAAAACATGTTTTTTAAAAATGTTTTAAAAAAAGTTTTTAACATTTTAAAAATAATTTATTAAAGCAATTATAACCCATTTTTAATTTTTATTAAATATTTTCAAAGTAATCTTATGTCTCTTTCAATGGAATCTTATGTTGCTTAATGAAACTGAGGAGGAGGTAGCTAAAATGATTGGAAGACCTCTAGAGGTATCAATAAATGAGGAGAAATGTTCATGGATTAAAAACTAGGACCTTTTCTGGTCGGGGGTTTCAACAAAGGGAATATAAGCATTAAGGATTACATTCAGGTCCGAGACTAGATGGCTTCTGGGTTTGAGATTCTATTGTTGGAGGTAGTTAGCTTACATGTTTCATCCTTATCCTAGAAATTATCCAGGGTTATAGATTTGGGTAATATCAAGATTCTTTTTAATGGCTATTTTTAAGTTGATTCTTAGGTTGGTTGGTTAGAAAGGATTGTTTGGGATAGTTGGACAACCTTTGGACCTTTGTGTTGTTCATTTTTGTTGTGATGTTTTGTTTCCAAAACACTACTTGGACCTGATCCAGAATGGGATAAGAGCATGAAGTCTTCATCGGTACTGTACTTTTGGATCTGGATGATTAAGAGGGTATGGCTTCACCATCGGTTCTGTACCTATGCACTTCTTCACGAGACTGCTTTCCGAAGGGTCGTTCTTTGGTGAGGGCTTGGTGGGATGGCACAATTACTGGGGTGGGGCAGGCCAAGTGGTTTGATATGGTTTGATCTTCTTTTTGTTTCTAATTTGGTTGTTTTATGGTTGTTTGTTTGTTTTATGATTTCTCTCTTTTTCTTTAAAAAGTGTTTTTTAAATAAAAAAGTAATTTTCATTTAGGTTTACAAGGTCATTTTTAAAGTAATTTTTTTCCATAATAATCTATAAATTTTTAGTTTTTAAAAGTGATTTTCAAAGAAAAGGATTTTCAAAATGTTTTATGTTTAAAAAAAATTATTTTCAACATAAAAAATATATTTTACTTAATATTTCTTTTAGAGATATTTTTATGGTATTTCTATCCATAAATTACAATAACCCTTTATTCTTACTCCAATGGGTATATATTGTATTGATACCATCTTTATTATTCCTCTATAAGGATTATAATCATTTTTACCAAAGAAAGTATTGATATTAAATTCCTTGATTCATTTTTGTAGTCATTAACATTCACTTAAATTATTCACTTTCTTGTAGAAATTAAAACTCTACTAAATAAAAATATTATTTATCCTGGATATGTTTATTTTTTAAACTATATATTATTTCTACATACATTATGTTACTGTGAGAGTTATATTACTGGTTACGAAAATATTTATAAATCTATATATTTTACTCAATACAATTTCTTTATAAGGAACACTTTTCATAAATTAAATCAATTATTCATTATGTGAGTAATGATTTGGACACAAAGTTATGAGTGGGGACCTTTTTTTTAAATCCCATTGATACGTCAATAGTTATCATGAGAAAAATTATGTTTCCAAACCCTATTAGTATGTACCAAGTAGTTTTAAAATATCCTTTGATAGGTATTGATGGTATATGTATCATATTCCTAAGACATTTCATCCAATAATTAATCATTTCCTTCATTAATAATTCAGTTATTATTATCCATGATTTTTCACAATTATATTGTCTATAGATGAATTATATTATTAGTTTATTAATTAAGTGGAATGTGTTTTCAATTTGTTACCTTCTCATATTAACGATGCCTTATCCAGTTATGATAGTCAAGTTGTTTAAATGAAATGTGTGTTCAGATATTTAACTTTCCATATTGATTATTCTTATTGATTCATGATAACTTCTTCTATACATAACCCCTACTAAGGATTTGATCTCACCCTTATTTTGTTTCCTTTCTCAAAAATATATTAAGTGTGCTACATTTGATAAGCAAGGATATTCTAGATGGAATAATGATATTGACAAAAAATTATGTTATGATTTTTTTTCATATGTAATGAAAGATTCAAGTATGTATCATGCTTACCAAGATACTAAACTATTTGGTTCTTCTGGATGCGATTCCCTGTATATTATTCCAATATAATAATGCAGGCACTGGCTTTGAATCTACTGGGGTCATGGTCACTACAAAGACATTTGTGAATATCCTATAAATTTAGTTTCGATATGGTATCATATATATCTTATCTCTTAATAATTTTATTTGATTTAGTTGTTTACAAACACGACCAAACTAGAAACGGTCCGAGACAAGAGTTGTTCACCCAACCCATACCTCAAAATTTATTAATGAAAAAAATATTTTGGAGTTCATACATGAAGTGTAATGGGATTACACCATATAGAAATTTAAAGTTTTTTAAATTTATATACATGACTATAATATATTATTTCATTCACATTGGTACAGATAAGTTCTAGAAGTCAAATCTACAAGGCATATAATACTCACTCACCTACTATTGGTAACTAAAATTATTTTATTGGTTGATATGGGTTTGAGGATAATTTATTGTTTAAGAATATGTAATGGAGTTGTTAATAGTGTGGATATAGCTGATGATAGATGATAGTGAATTAGGGTGTGTATGTTGTTTTTTATTTATATATTTTTGGTTTATCACTCATACATTGACCATAAAATTATTTTGTATATTATAATTTTATCATTATCTATTGGATTAAGTCTTTTAAACATTTATATGGTTAATTCCTCTCATCTTGTAAATATACCCATTGATCTAGTCAACAAGTTATAACCCATTGTCGGTAAACATTTGGAGTCACCCTCGATCATACCACTGACATAAGAAGAGTCATGATGGGTCAAGGTTGTGAAAAATTATTTATAATTTTATCATATTGATTTTTTAATTTGCATTCATCATCTTAAACATCCCTCATAGAAGAATTATATACTTCATATAACTTATCTTGATAAATTATGTTTTCATTTAATCAATGAAATTTTAGGTTGTAGATTATAACCTAAGTGAATAAAAAAAACCATATACTGAACTTCCATTATCTTCCAAAAAAACATGAAAATTTTCCTACCATATCATGTCTATATAAAAATTTAACTTTCATTGCAATTTATACCTTACTTTTACATTTATATTTATATGTTGTGAAACTATTTTGAGAGGTTCTGACATGAAATATTTTATTTAAGAATTCATCATTATTTTAGGGATATCTTTCCATTCAAACACAAAGTTAATACAACTTAATTATGGCATCACATGATCTAATAATGTCAAGGTATCACCATGGTAACTGACATAGTTGATGGATCCCCCATGATATTATATAATAGGACACATGTCATTGACAAACATTGAGTTCATAAGTCACTCATGAATGTTGAATTAGCCTCTAAATATGCACAATAATCAATATCCCATAAATTAAACAACGTCATATATTTTGATAAACACCATCTATATCAAATGATTATAATGTCAAAAAATAAACATACGTCTGTCAAGAATACAATAATAAATGTATTAAAAAAACAAAGGTGGAAACAACTTTAATAAATCACCATTAATAAAAAAAATAAAACCAATAAATAGGGGTGTGGAATGAATAAATCTTATAACTCATATATACCTGCAAACAATATTACACAAAAACAACTCATTTGGAAACCACATAAAAGTTAAATATTGGTTTCAACCACTAAAAAATCCAGGATAATTTTCTTTATCCAATAAAGAAAACTTATAGATGAACGTGAAGGTTTAATTATTTATACCCTCTATAAACACACCAAATAGTGATAATAATATATGAAATAAGAACATATATGTTATGTGTAGACATGGAAAAATTTAAATATGTAAATCCTAGTGTTTATCCCACACCAAAGGTAAGGACTACATCCTATAACTATATATATCTCACCAAAATAAATCTCTCCACAAAATGTGAATAATGAATGAACTATACATACCACTACCAACCAGTAGCTGTATTCCTCCAAGAACCTTTCCTCATATAGAACCATCAAGGGAATCACCATTTTTCATGTCAATCAATATCCTCATTATGGTTGATTCCTATCAACTTTACATACATTTCCTAAAAAAATTCACCTGTTACCTCTAATACCTTACGTTATTCAGTAGGAGGAGAAAGTTTACATTTATAACATCATAAACCAACTCTAACAAGCCAATCACTCATATCCTGAGTTATATCCTCCAATTTATACTAACCAAAATTCATAGGGAAGATATAGTGAATACTATGCTTGTTATTCGAGCGACACACTCAATATCTAGATGTTGTCTTAGATGTTTTTTTGATACCTAAAAAACCATAAATGAAATGGGAGGAGAATAAAACTAGATCCCTAAGATTAGTTGGTAAACAAATAAATGATATTTATTAGTAATCCTTGTAGTTTATAAATTCTTAATGAAATCATCTCATAAATTTAATGAACACTATAAACACAACCCCTATTAATTTCACTTCATAAGGTATTATTATAATTATAGGAAAAATAAAATTTATTTCTGGGATATATATTTACTTAGATACTTCAAATATTCTTAAAGTGAAGGATAAATAGTATAAATAGTTATTATCAATTGAATTTATAGGAATCATGTGTCATTATTTATATCTCAAATATCCTTTTATAAAACCGTATAAAATTATTAAAATCAAAATCCTATAAAAGTGTATATGTTAATCGTATATTTGTTCTGTTAATGATCTAAATTTTAAACTCTTATAATGTTTATCAAGTAATTAACCAACCATTAATAAATGTTAAACTCTTTCAATATCTATATCATTAAGTGTATAAATCTTATCTACATCATCATATATATATATATATATATATCTATGATATATTGATGTAGTGATTATAATGAATTTGTAGCCTCACATATACATCCCTAAATACCATAAAAACTAAATGTTTTATATATATTCTTTAGAAAATATATCTTATAAACTTCAAATTACATTAAAATCTCTTAATGTTTGTTCTTTATTTATCTTATACCCTGTGGCTTGTAAAAATATCTATAAAAATATATAAACTCATTTGGACATAAATATATCACATAAGGATTATTTTTTTTATAAAAACATTGTATAAAATTAAATATTTATTTACAAATAATTCACGTGATTTTATTCTACTTTATAGCATTAAAAAGTATTAATAATTTCAAATTCATAACTATAATCAAGGACTTATATCTAGTAACACATCGATGTTACTTAATCTATAAATGGTTTAAGTGCGATCATCTTTAAACCTAAGTATATATATGTAAAAAATTGTATATGTAATAAATTAATATAATGAGATATATAACATGTCAATTTTATATCAATAAACCCATACGTCCTTTATTATCAAAACCAATTAACCAAAATAGATAAATACATCACATGTCACTCACCTTGTAGTGCATCAGGTTCAACTTGGCAATAACAAAACTTATAATAATAATATGCATTATATTTTGGTTCCTTTAAATTTATTAGTCCCCTAATTTACTCAATTTTAGTCTTAGAATATTTAATCACAACAACTAAATTAGATAGTAAGGGAAATTTATTCATGAATTTTTCTAATAACCACTACTAATATAAAATATTTTTCAAGTAGTTATTGGTACTTTTTTAAAACCCCTATATGAAATTCATTAGGGGGTATTTTTTAAAATAATCACTCTTTACTCAAGGTTTTGCATTGGATAATTAAAACCACCATTAATAATAACATAAATACAGCACATGGGCCTCCATTCCTCCTCTCCTCAAATGTAGCTCGATCACACACCTCCGTTCCCCTCAGTCTCTCTTCTCTCTCAGACAAATTCATATTGTTTTCTTCATGATTTAGTACAAGATCTTTTAGGTATGGTCTCCTTCATCCTGTATTTATTCTTACAACTATTATTCATATTTTTTCCTCTCCCATTGCTAGATACATTTTTATCCCAACCCTAAATGGGTGGGGTTTCCTTTAGTTAATGGATTTTAGTATCAAGGGTTCATGAGGCCTTACTTGAAATCCTTTTTAACGATTATTGTATAAGGTGATGAGTTTTTATTTTATATTTGAGGTAGGTTTTCCACTGATTGATAATTTTATTTTTGAACCATTTATTTATTGATTTATAATTTTATGTTTTTGGTACCTAATGAATGTATAAATAATATTTATCGAATTTCTCACATAAAAATGGAATTTCAACTCATTTTTTAAAAAATGTGAATGATTTATTCTACTTAAGAATTATGTATAAATTATTTTTCATCACCCTTTCATATTATAAGTTTGATAAATTTTCTGAAATACTTATTGGTTTGAAATAAATTAGACATATTTTCAAACAATTAAGTGATTAAACATATTTTCAAAATAAAAATTTTATTCATTGAAAACTCATTATAAAAATATTCTAACATTTTATTTTAATACTTATACACATTTATATAAAAATATATAGATAATTTTACCTATATATTCACAAATTTATGTGTGAATATGTCCATTTATATGAGGAAACACCAATATATGCTACTAAAAAATTAGATAATAATTTTAGTTTAATTAACGTGGTTTCTAATAAACAAAAATATGTTTTGAATATAAAACATGAGTTGAATAGTTAGTGAAACATTTTTTTAAATCCACCAATTCTAAATTAATACCAGGGGTTTTTTTAAAAGAACTACTATTTATATAGATATGTTATATTATTTGTGACTTCTCATGCACATTGTTCACTGCTTATGTATTCATTGATTGATTATTTTAATAATTTTCATTCTTGTATATTTGGAAATGGATTTGAATATTCTTATCATTGTTTTATTTTTTATATAATATATTAAAATAAAATTCAACAAAAAGAGATCCTTATTTAATTTATTTATATTTTTTATGTTATTTGTTTTCCAATGATGTAATTAAACATAAAATTATAGTGCTACTTTTTACCTAATATTTGATGTTTTACATTATCTTTGTGAAAGAGTTCATATACTATGAATTTTTTTATTATAATTCACAATGTATTATAAAAAATATGTTATATTTTTTTAGTTATTTATTACAAAAAAATAATGGGTAAAATTTTGATTACTTTAATTCAAAATACACATCAATTCTTTCTGATGCTTACCTTTTTTTTCTGCTTCCTTGTTGTATTCAAAGCCTAATGTAAACCATCGGGTCCTGTTTTTTTGGCATCTGTGCCCTTGTCATGTAAGGGGTTTCCTCTTCTCCCAATCCTTTTAAGAGTTTTTTTCTACTTCAATAAAGAGGGCGTGCCCCTCAAACTTTTATAAAAAAAATCTTAAGGGGTTGGAAACACTTTTATATTTTAAATTTAAAAATGGATTTATCGATGGAATAATTAAATTCCAATGTTTTCTTATAATTTTAAATTATGGTTAGAGAGATATAAAGTTTATAAACACTTTATATTGAAACAGTTTCTTATTGGATACATGAGATGGATTTGTAAAGGTGAATTGAGCAGTGTAAGAAGTTTGAAATTTTTCCAACATCATAATCATCAACCCATTACCCTAGTTGTAGAGGTTGAAATTCAAAAATTAATTATCGATGATTTGAGCACAAAAACACAACAATAAAAATATCATATCAAATTAATATATTCTCATTTTTATTTTTAGATATTAATATAGGGGGAAAGCTAACTGAGAAATCAAATGATGTTTATGAGGTTATATAAGAATAAATTCAAGAGGTGTATGAGGGGTTTAAAAAATATTCAATTTTTTCCTTTATAACAAAATCATACAACATCAAGTGTTTATATATAATTATTATTAATTAAATTTCTATTCTATTTGAATTTTTTTAATGATTATTTTGATAATGAATCATTTTATGAGATGAAAAAATTTATTAACAAGTTGGGTCTAAATTTTACAATGATACTTGAATGTAACAAGGAATATATGTTATGTTGGGGAGAAGATTTAGATAGAGAGAAGTGTAAAATATATCATACTTATATATATAAATCAATGAATAATGATGAAACACTAAATGAACTTCATACCTAAAAAAAGTAGATAAATAAAACTCTTTTGAAGGTTTTTCTTCACTTTCCTCTGAAGCCTCAATTATAAAGACAATTCACATATTCTAAATCTCTACATTAGATGATTTATCATTTTAGGGAAAATAGAAATTGAGGGTTTATGCATCATCTAAGATATTTAATAGTATATAAATATATTGATTATATACATGTAGATTTCTCTATATTTCCTAAGAAAGTGAATTTAGTGTTGGATACTAATGGATTTCATCTATTCATGACTTTTAACTACTAGTTATGAAATTTGAAAAAAATTATTTTTATAACTTATAATTTTCCTCCATGGATGTGTACAGAGAAATCATATTTTATTATTTTGATGATTATTATGGAAAAAGTTGTTTGGAAATTGTATCGATGTATATCTTTAACCTCTTATACATGGATTTCAATAGTTATGGGACACTAGTGTAGATGTATATGTGAAAACTAAGAAACTATTTAAAGTATATAATTTTATCATATGGATATTTAATTACATTCTAGGACCAAAAAATATTTATGGTCAGAATACTCATACTGGTCTGGGATACATAATTTGTAACATTAATTTTCATTCCAAAAGGCTACCTTACAGTTAAAAATAGTGTTTTATGTGTAATCATCTATTCTTTGATAAAACTCATAGATTTTTATTTAATAAGTCATGATTTGGTAAACAAACTAATTTTAGCCCCCCTCCAAAATTGTTATCTGTGTAAGAATTATTGACACATTTATCAACTGTTATTGAATTTGGGATAGACCATTGGTTGACCGATGGTGTGAAAAGAGTTTGTAACACAACATATGTTATTTGAACACAAAATGGAAGAAAAAGTTAATTTTTAAAAATTCCTTATTGGGAATAGCATATATAACATCATAATGTTATACACATTATGAATAATGCATGTGATAATGTGTTTTTTACAATACATAATGCGAAGTGAAAACAAAAGGATCATATTAATTTATATAAAGTATTTAATGAAAAGAATAAAACATGATTTATGGGAAAATTAGAATGGGAGGTATCAATCCACAATATTTTTTTAAAAACTATGAAAAATATGGGTTTTTTTAAAGACTTTAAAATGTACCTTATTGGTATTCCTGTAACATTTAATGATGTGTTGACTTAAAATATTTTAAATTAAATGTATTTAAAATTCATGACTCACATATTTTTATAGACCAACTCATGCTATTAGAATTATATAATTTTTTAACTGATAATATAATATTATTTATAACTATTTTTTACATGTTATTCAAACAAATATATGAGAAAACATTAAACCATCATGAGGTTTCAAAATTATAGGAAATATTTTAAATCACACTTTTCACATGGAAATTATATTTTCCCCATCATTTTCGACTATGAAAATAAATTTGACAATGAATTTGTCTAAGGAAACTAAATTGGGTGGACCCCTACCCTGTCAATGGATGTATCCCATAAAGAGGTATTGTATTTTAAAATTTTACTTTATATTAAATTAAGTTTTTTTTAATATATTGTTTTATTAGGTGTTGATTCATTATATAAATTGTTCATTTAATGTTTTATATGATGAAGAAATCTCAACCAAGAGGCTCTCTTGATGAAGGTTACTTTTCTGAAGAGTGTCTCACATTCTTTTCAAGGAATTTTGATGTGATTGAGACAAGATTTATACATGTTGTATATGATGATGATAACTAAAATTATATTTAATTCTGATGTAAATAAACAATATTTAAAATTTCTGGTCTTCCAGTTGGAAATATATCTTTGTATCCACTAACTAATATTATGTTCATCCAAGCAGATATATTTATGCTACTAAATTATTATATCACAAACCCTTTCATCGAGGAACTAAGCATACAAACCAAGAGATTACTTCAGGGTCAAACTCCAAGTGAGAAAGAGATAAAAAACCTTTGAACAAAGATATTATTGATTGGTTTTCATATCATGTAATTTCATGTTATGTTTTATATTTATAATGTATTCATAATTATATTTTAGATATACTAATATTTCATATCCATTTTTATAGATCTTGAACATTGATAATTGAGCTAAAATTGCTAATAATTGGAAATATTTACCTCGAGTGAATCTGAATAATTCCTGGAGATTCGATACCTACAATATTAATGGTTTCAAGTTTTATAAAAATTATCATGAAGAAGGTTTGGAAACACAAAATAGATTCATATTTACAAAATTTAAGGAGTTGGGATATTTTACAAAATTAATTGGAATTATCCTATTAAATTATCTTGGACAATTTTTTTGTCATGTTATTAAAATGAAGGTGGGTTAATATTCATAAAGGTAAAAAAGAATTATTCATTAATGTATATTTATATAAACTTAAATAATTTTATTAATACTATTGATCATGGATAACATGATCAATATAGTCTAGCTTCACAAGCTAAAATGTTATATTACATTAATGAGGGAATAAATGAAGTGAAGCTAATATGTTATATTACGTTGATGATGGAATGAATGAAGGGTAGAGTTTTGTGCTCTATGTAAAATTGAGAGACATATATGATATGGTTAATGACATTAATGAGTGGTTTACTAACAACAAAAATTTTCAACATTAAGTTATTGATCTATTTTGCCATGAGGGAATTGAAACTGTCAGTATTTCAAGAGAGGGTGAATATGAAGTCATCCGGTTAATGTAGGATTATGATAATAAATTATTAATGAAACCTATTTATATTAATTCCTAATTTAACATAATAAATAATATTTTACTTTATATTTCACCAATAATGATTCATCCATTAATAGATTTTCTATTATATGTCTTATTTTTACTTTAATTTCACAAATATTGATATTTATATAAAATAGTTAATCTTAAAAACATAAAATCAACATCGACTATTATTGGTATTGGGGGTAAAATAGTTTCCTCTTGGAATTCAAGGAGTATAAAATAATGGAATTAGTGTAAAATTTAAAGGTATATATTGGTTATTATATATGACAATACTTACATTTTAATAATATAAATTTGTTCTTATAAACATAAAATCATCTGTTTAAATACTCGCAAATTATTGAAAATTTTCATATTGGTAATTTTAAATTTTATAATCATCTTTTATAATTTTATTTTTTTTAAAAAAAATTTCACTATTTTTATTAGAAAAAATTATAAGGACTAATATTATGTGGATCGTAGTTATTCTATACACTCAGATGACACTACACCACCAAACAAGGTCCCGACTCTATCAGGTATGTAATTTTCTACTACATGTACAATTCCCACTTGTCTGGATCTAGTAAAAGTGACTTTTAGGAAATCGTCTCAACCAGTAGATGAGAATGACTTGAGTACTAATTGTTTTCACCCATATCATTATGAGGGTTTTGTAGGGTGAATATTATTGGTATGTTTATCATTGGTGAATAAATTATTCATTTCACTAAATATTTCTATTTTTTTTATTATTTAACATAATATAATTTATGTTATTAAATATTATAATTATAGGCACTATGTGATGGAATTAAATAGTTTGATGAGAAGATATCATCTCAAAGGATCCCAAGTAATGCAGATGCAATGCCCGATGGTCTATGATGTGTTATTTATTGTCATGTTGATACATCATTTAGTTTGTATAATATTTGAATGAATTGATGTGTTATTTAATTCCCATATAACTTATTTAATATGTTTTATGTGTATGAAATGTTGTAATATAGAATAATTTGTTTTTATAAAGTTAATTTTATTTGTTTTTATCATATTTTGATTTTGATTTTGTTTTTCTTAAGTTATGGTATACAATTTTTAATTACAGTTTCACATTTTTAGAATTTCTTTTGTTATTACTGGATGTTTAAACCACTACAAATATTATAAAACTTCCACGTTTCATTTATTTGAGGATTAAAATGGCACTAGGCCCTGAATAATTTCAACAAAAATATCAAATCTCTAAAAATGATGTGAAAAGAATCTGTGTAAATTCTATCCATTCCTATATAAGGAAAATTATACAGATTAATTGTAAACATCATGAAAAGAATATATAGTGGTTTTAACCACCATAAATAATGGTTAAAAAAATAGTACCATTTCAATCAATTAATGATGGGTTTAACAACTGATAAATGTGTTTTTCACAAAAATTATAGAGAACCATCATTTATTTTTAAAAAAATACGCCTTCTAATTCTCAATAGAATTTAATGTGGTGGTTTTAAAAAACAATAGAAAACAGTCATCTATTGTTTAAACCACCACATATAGCCAGGAAAAATCTACCATGAATGTCTTTTTTTGATGTAGTGAATGAAGACCAATTAGAAGTTAGAGAGAAAATAAAAATATTTTATTTTTTCATAGATAAGTTTCCCTGGTGAAAAAATGAAAATATATTTCAAATAGGATCTAATATTGAATCTCCAATAATATAAAATTTATTGGGTGAATACGTTTCACCTATGGGTGATGTTTAGTATTTATGGGTTCCATACCTCTAATGATCCTGGTTATTATTATATATAGATTATCCTCAAGCTATGTAAATTTTATTTGGAATGAGTTTTGAGGAGAGCATTTATTGGTGGTTAAATCAAGGGAGAAATTGTAGTCATGTGACATGTACGTCTGCATAGACTCTTTGTTCATTTGTTTTTACATTTGAATCATTTAATTTAATTTTAGTAAATTGTTTTATGAATATTATATATATAAAATCATATTTTTATCATTATTCTCAATATTTGGTGGTATTTCTTCATCAGTTATCTTCCCTCTTTACTTTTAAAATATTTTACATTAGAAGCTATGAAATAATGAAGTTTAAGCCACTATGTGTGATATATCACCACTAAACCTTAATGATAACCAATTAATAGAGAAACTATAGAGGGATGGATGGTGGTAGTTAAATGGGGTTATGATATTATATATCCTCTAACATAGAGAAAAATATTTATTAAATGATCGATCATTGTTTGTTTTTCTGAAGAGAGTTCACGTAAGACAATATCATGGAATTGAAGTGGATGGATAATGAGATAAATACTATGATGAGCCCCTGAAATTACAACAATGAACTCCTTTGAAGAAGTATAAGTCCTATATATTTTATTTATTTATTTATTATTATCTTTAAATTTATATAAATTTTATTATATTAAATTTAAACTGTGATAAAAAGGGTTTCTAGGTGGTATCACGTATTCTTTTTTAACAAATCTATTTCTTATACAAGATTGTGTAAGCCTATTAATTGTTTGTTCTTGTGTGTTAATCTGTGTGAATGGGTGTGTGAATATAAATATATACATACATAGAAACATACATACATAAATAAAGACATAAATACATACAGACACACATATATATAACAGGTAAATGTTTTTGACAATTTTATGCTTGGTATATGGGTAATAGTAGCTGATTTGGAAGGAATGAAATCCATAGGGAACCACATATTGGATTGAATTGTTACAAATAGTTCGACAAAAAATAAATAAATTATGCATAAATATATACATATAAATATACCGACACACACACACACAAACGCAGAGTTATATATATATATGCACACATTCACACACACACACACATGCATGCATGTGAACACACACACACATACATTCATGCATACATGTGCACACACACACATGCAAAAACAAAATTATATAAATACACACATAGACACTTCAAAACATACATATATACATAAAAAAATTAAAAACACACACACACAAACACAAGAATACATATATATATACATACATACACATAAACACAAATACTGACATACATATGCACGCACACACAAACAAATTTTTACACATATGGATCTATACACATC
Organism: Viscum album; assembly: GCA_963277665.1. Lineage (NCBI taxonomy): Eukaryota > Viridiplantae > Streptophyta > Magnoliopsida > Santalales > Viscaceae > Viscum > Viscum album. The sequence goes on along the minus strand of OY728146.1, from coordinate 885,171,639 downwards.
CACCCATCCACACATTCTGTTTCTCTCTATCTCTCTCTCTCACACACACATATGCATAGATACATACATGCATGAACACATGAATATATACATGCATCCATCAATGCATGAATGAATGCATAGAAATATATACATACATACAAACATGCATATATGCGTGGATGCATGCATGCATGTATACATGGAAGTATAGATACATACCAAAATATGTACATGCATACATACATATGGACATACATATATATACATATGTACATATATTCACACATACATACCTATATACATACCTATATATACATGCATATATACATGTATGCATGCATACATACATATATATGTAGACACACACACAAATATATATAAACATACATACATACATTCATAAATTCATATATACATACATATGTACATATAATCAAACCAGAATCTATACATACATACATACATACATACATACATACATACATACATACATACATACATACATACATACATACATACATACATACATACATACATACATACATACATACATACATACATACATACATACATACATACATACATACATACATACATACATACATACATACATACATACATACATACATACATACATACATACATACATACATACATACATACATACATACATACATACATACATACATACATACATACATACATACATACATACATACGTATATACATACATACATACATACATACATACGTATATACATACATACATACATACATAAACACACACAAACATGTACACACACACACACAGAGATATATATATATATACGTACATATGTACCAATTTACATATGTACATACAAACATAAAGACAGACTAACTAAAAACCACACATTTAAAGATAGAGAAACATTAATTTGATCGTAATTCATATACCTAAAATGTGTAAACTATAATCACACTTTATATTCAAGCTCACAACTCATTAATAATCCAAAATTATTGTAGAAGAAAACCAAATCAATTATTATAACTAGAATGTAACTAATTTAATGCATGTATGATAATTTTAAGAAGAAATTTAACACTTTAAATACAATATCATGACCTTATTTTTTGGTAGGGAAATATCCAAGTTTTTTTTCTTATTTATTCTACAAATCCCTACTTTTTTTTGGGTTTTTTATCTTGTTATTACGGGTTGAAGGTGTTTGAGTTTTTAATCTATGGTGTGGTGCTTGTTTGGAGCCGTGAAGGCTATGATGTGGTTGGGGCACTGTGGCATATCAGTCAGATTTTTTGGTTTGGAATCTTTAAACATAGATGAAACATGGGGTATTTGCTCTAATGTAGAGGTCTTTAAGGTATAACTATGAAAATTTTCCAATTTTTGGGTCACTTTACCATAGATTTAGGCTTTGGTGTAGCGTTATTTTAGCTTCAATGTAATATCATTCACCAATTGTGGCATGGTACATTTTCTTAGGTTTATAGGATATCACTATATACCCTAACATAGATTCTAAAAAATATTATGATCATGTTATATTATGGAATAGTCCCTTACCTTATTCTATAGTGTTATTCAATGTCATTCTCTTTATGTCGTGTTTTTGGGTTTGAATCATAGTGTTATATTCCCCCAGTTTTCCCGATAAATTACTGAGACCCTCAAACCCGATTTCTACCCAACCTAATCTTTATCATTTCAAACATAAGAACCCTCTTAGGGAACTTTTGGATCTTCCAACTCAATTCCTTGGTGGATCTAAGTACCGATCAAATTCATGAACCTCTTTTGGTATGCCTGTCACTATTTTGGTCTTGGATCTCCTTACTCTTTGGATCAGTCTTATTTATATCTATGGATCAACTATTCTAATAATGAGATATTTTTGAATCTTGGTTTCTAATGGTATTTATTTTATATCCATTAATAAATTGAATTTCCATGACTGGATATCCAATCCCCTTGGTGCATTGTTCGGAAATTATGGTGGTAAATAATTCCTTTGGATTCTTTCATTTAAGAGATAATAATTTTGATATTGTAAAATCCAAAATCTTGATTTAGGATCATTTTTTGATTCTTATAATCTTTGTTTCATCTTCTATTTTGGTTCCATGTGCATGTAAATTTTCTATGTGTTTGAAGGTAGGCAGTTTCATGAAATAAATTTATCTTACAAACCTTGTATGATTGCCCCTTGAAATTAATTTATAAATGGTTTAAGTATATGGTTTATGGATTTATCTTTAAAATTTATTTTAAAATAGTTTTAAAGGAATGATATGTTAAATATGGTGGTTTTGTTTAAATTTATGAAATTAATTTATACCTTTGGTATGGTTAATGAACAAAGAGTTTTAAAAAAGGATTTGTATGGTTTCTAAGATGAAAATACCTTGGAATATTTTTTACATGGTAATACCATTTTTAATGTAGGGTGTGGTGGGGAGCCATCCTTTGTGAAGAAATATTACCTCAGAGACATGTTTATCTATCATAACTTGTGTTCTAGGTTTCCTAAGTTGTGTCTTTGATCCACTACCATGAGTAAACTCTTACCCCTAGACATATTCAGCTAGGGTAATGTGCAAACTTGGTGGCCTACTAATCACATGATATTGCATGGGGATCCTCACTGACCATGAATTTATGTTGACATAATTGAATGTTTTACCTATTATTACCTTTGAAATGTGCATTTGGGTATGTTTTATAAATTGTGAAAGATAGTGATTTTCCATGTTTCTTATTGAACTATGTAAAATTGTATCTCATGCCTTATATTTGTTTACATGGTTATAATTATTTTATTTTATAAAGTCTACTTATAAAACCCTTGGTAGAGTCTTACTAGTATTATTTTTATCACACCCTATATATACCTTTGGGTGTATATAGATCATATTTTTTAAAATTCTTGTAAGAGAAATTGACCATAGGAAGGCATAAGTTTTTTTGTTAGGAGAGTGTGAGAGTTAGGTGGTGACTTTATTTCACATGGAGACAAGTTTTTTTTCACTTATACTTTGGTTTGGTATTGTTGTTTGGTACAATTTTTAACGTATTTCTATATCTTTTCTATTGATGGATTGTATTGGCATATCTATGATCATTTTATTATTATCTTGTTTCAAGTTATTTTGGGAGAAATCATGAAAAAAGATTTTTTTGGATGCCCAAGAACTTTTTTCCATCCCATGGGGATCAAGAACAAATTTTGGGGCATGTAGAAACCTAACTAAGGTTCAGTTTGGTTGGGTAAAATTATTTGGGTTGTGAGAAATTAGTATCATAGTGGAGGTTCGTATATTCTCATTTTTGGTATTCATTTAGGGATGTTATAGTAGAAATGATATAGAAATATTTGGACTTAAGTTATAGGTTACTATTGTGTGCCTTACCATATCTCATTGCAATGAGCCTTAAGTTACCAGGGGTGGTTGAGAAATTTGTCTTTGGTCATTTAGAGTGTTTTTAGTTCTAGTAGATCATTTTATTTGACTCTTTAATTTTTGTCAACTTTGTTTATTTTAAATTAGAATTGTTTCATGAATTTGACATCTTGGTATCTCTTAACTTTTTGATATGTAGTACCATTCCCTCATAAGACTTCCAGAAATTCATGAGGAGGGTGCTACCAATGAAACTAAGGATGGAAAACCTCCGGTGGATTAAAGTCTCATTGAAGTAGAAGTGGGCATATTCCGAGATATGAACCATGGTGTAGAAGCTACCACTATTATGGCTAGAGAGGTGGATCCTCAAAGTAATGAGGATAGAAATAAATACCACTATTTTTTTCATTAGAAACCACCATATTTCAAAGTAATTAATAACCATAAAGAGGCAGAGGATTGGCTAGTAAATATTGATATGAATTTTGAATTCCTAGATACCCTTGATTTCATTATGGTGAGATGTGATTTTTTCATGCTTGAAGATCTTAGTAAAAGGTGGTTAGAATGAGTTGTTATGGGAAATAAGAATGAGGGATTAGAGTGGAAGGACATAAAGTCCATCTTTAATAAGAAATTCTTCCTAGATTATATGGACTTGGAAAAATCTATAAAATTGATCAACCTCAAGAAAGGGAATAAGATAGTAATGGAGTATTAAAATTACTTCACTGAGCTTCCTCTATTATCTTTTGAGTTTGTTTATAATGAGAAGGTAAACTCTGAATGGTTTTAAATGGACCTTCAACCTTATATATTTTCATAGGTCTTTATGTTAAAGCTGACCAATTATATTGAAATTCTATATAGGTCCTTTATGGAAGAGATTGACATGGTGGTAAAATATTTGATGATCAAAGTTCCTCCCACCTTTAGTGGTATCTATAGTGGTACTTATAATGGGAAGAGAAACTGGAGTGATTTATATATTGGAATCAGTGGGGGTGCTTCTCAGAACTCTTTTCCTACACCACCATCTGTGGTTAATGGCTTGACACAATTATGTCTAGATGGGGAACAAAAATAATTTTTATATCATGACTTCAAAGGTTTATAACTTGTGAGGATATATTGATCCCTTTAATATTTTATGTCATTATTTTTATTCTCCATGATATGTTAAAGGCTCATTGAATCCTAGAGAATCTATAACAAATCCATATACTTCCAGGAATACAAGGTTTTATCTATAGGCCTCTAGAATTAAGTAGCTAAATAGAGTGGTTGAGTATCCATTAGAAGTTGATGTGGGTCATATTATAGTGAGAGTTATTATTTTTATTACTTATTCCCTTGAAAAAACATTATTTGACACAAGTTCATCTCAATCCTTTATTTCAACTTATATGGTGGATCTATCAAAAATTATAATGGAACTCATTCCACTCATTATGGAATTAAAGTGGCCCTTAAGAAATAAGGAGTGGGGTCTTTCATGTTCCTCATTATCCTTCTTTGTGTGTGGTATAGGGTTTTTGTGGTATTTTTTGGTTCTCAACTTAGACTTCTTAGATATTATTATTCGGATGGATTTATTAATTTATCATAAGGATCCGGTTGATTATTATCATCATTGGGTATATTTTATCACACCTAATGTGAAATACCATGTGTTTCAGGGTGAGTGGGACCCAAGTTATAATATGGTAGTACCTACACTTATATATATTAGTAAATATATGTCTCTATAAATGGTTGAAATAGGAATAGAATCTTTTCGTGTAGTTATTCCTCCTATTTTAGTGAGTTTCCTGAAGTGTTTCTAGACAAATTTTTATCTTTTCCTATGGATAGGGAAGTAGTGTTCTCAATTGACCTAGTTCTTAGAACCAAACAAATGACCATGATGAATGTTGTGTTTGGGGATTGTAATTATTCTTTGTATAGTATCCACCTGAGAACCACAAAGATTTTTATGGAATGAAGCATCAGTTTTGGTGGCATTTTATAAAATAGTATATAGTTGAATTTGTATCTCAATATTACACTTGACCACAAAATAAGGTTAAGAATCAAAATTATTGAAGTATGATTCATCCTCTCACCATGATGACATAGAAATGGAATGAAATTTCAAATGAATTTATTGTTATCTTACCTTGAACACCCAAAGAAATAACATCAGTTGGGTGGTGATCAATCAGTTGACTAATTTAGCACATTTCATACTGATTCATGATACCAATAAGGTGGAAGAATTTGGGGAATTTTATATGGAATAGATCGCAAGGTTTCATGTTATTCCTATGGTCATTATTTTAGTAATATACCCCCTCATTACCTCACATTATTTAAGGGCTTCCAGGTGGCAATGTTAACTCAGGTCAAGTTGAGAATGACCTATCTTCCCTAAACAGATGGAAATACTGAAATGTATAGTAAAATTATGTAAGATATGTTTTGTTCCTATGTCTAAGATTTCAAAGTTTCTTGGTATATCCAATTGGATTTGGTTGATTTTTATTATAATAAGTATTACCAATCATCCATCGATATGAATCATTTTGAGGCTTTATATGGTCAACTCTACAACTACTCTATTTGCTGGTTCGAGGTTGGTGAATATTCCTTGCTAGGATAGAGCATAGTTTAAGAAAAAATGGTGAAGATCTAGTTGATTATATAATGTCTGGTGGTGGATAAAATTTGGTATATGTTTTATATAGGCCATTATCACCACCCATTGGAATCATCAGTTGGTGAAAAGTTATTCTTTAAGGTATCACTGCGGTTGGGTCACCAATGGCTTAGTAATTAAGGGAATATCACTCCAAGATATGTTGGACCATTTGAGATCATTTAATGGATTATAAAGGTGAAATATATCTTATAATTAGAAACTCAGTTTTATTAGAATCCATGGAATTTTCCATGTGTACTCAAATGTACCAAACTAAATCATATCTTGTTCTATATTTGGAAGACCTCAAATAATAAACTAATATTTATGTGACCAAGACACTATACCTAGTTTTTGATTTATTAGTGAAGGTTCTTTGAGGAAAGTCAAATATCCAAGTTTGGGTTCTATGGTAATATGGTTTGAAACTCATTAGATGTGAGAGTGAGAGTCTATGATGTGGGAGTAGTGACATTAACTCTCTATGGGTTATCTTTTTTGACAAAGATTTCTTTGTGTTTTTTTGGGGGGGATAATTGTGACATCTCAACCTTGTTTTCAAGAATGACCATCTTCATGTTTTATTTTCTTATTTATTTGTTTGATAAAGACTAGTTTTTGGTGTTTTTAGTTTTTTAGGATGATTCACAGATGTGTGGGTATGAAATCTATGGAGCAGTGCCTGTTTTTCATCATGGGTGCTATGGATTTAGCACGGTTGGGGAACTATAACATAACATCCTGATATTTTGGTTCAGGATCTTTTAGGAAAGATGTGGTGTGGATAATGGGCTACAATATAAAGACTTGGAAGGTGGAAATCTAAAAATTCTTCCAACCTTTGGGTCACTATACCATTAAGATAGGTTGTGGAATAACCTTATTTTAGATTTAACATTCTATAGAATGGTTTCCCACTTGTAGAACCATCCCTTTTTCTTGGTTTATAATATATCATCATTGAACATGGTGTAGATTTTGAAAATGATTCTGACCAGTCTCTATTGTAGTGTAATCCCTTACATTGTACCATAGTCTTTTTATGTGCCAGTACCCTTTGTAATGTGGTGTAAGGTTTGAGCCATAGTGTTATGTCTCCCTATTTATCCCAATAAATTATTGACACACTAAAACCTATATTTTTTCTTGAACATTATAGATCTTTTTGAATGTGGAGACTCTCTTTGGACACTTTTGGTTCACCAAACTAAATTCTTCGGTGGATTGACCTATCGATTGAATTTGTGAACCTATTTTGGAACATTTATCACCATATTGGTCTTGTATTTTGTTATCATTTGGATCTCTCTTATTTATATCTATGGATCAACTATGTCAATGATGGGATATTATTGGATCCGAGTTTCTAATGGTTTTTCTTTTAAATCCAGTACATAATTGAAGGTTCTTTTCTGGATCGGAAATCCCCTCAGTGTGTTGATTGAGAAATTGTGGTTGTAGGAAATTCTTTTGAATTTCTTCATTGTTAAGAAAATAATTTGGAGATTTTTTATTGGAAATTATTATCTTAGAATATTCCCTCAATCCCAATTGTCCTCAAAATTTCATAGCTCATGGTTTTATACACAAGCTAATATCCCATGTGATTTAGGGTTGGTGGTTTCATAAACTGGATTTCTCTTATGAACCTTGATTTCTTTCTCCTTGAAATTGGTTTATAAATGTTTAGAAAATTTGGTGTATGGATTTATCTTGAAGATGGATTTTGAAATGGTTTTAAAGGAATTATTTGTAAAATTTGGTGATATTGGTAAAACTTATGAAAATGGATTTCTCCATTTGGTATTGTTAATGAAAATATATTTTTGAAGCATGTTTTTATGGTTTCAAAGATGAAATTAACTTTGAACATTTTTAACATGGTAAAAATGTTTGTGAATATTGATAAGGTAGGGAGCCATCCTTGAGGATGAAATCTTACCCCTTAGACTTGTTATTCTAGGGTAATATGTGGACCTAGTTGTCTAAGTTGTGGCAAGTATCCACTCTCAATAGTGAACTCTTAACAGTTAGACCTGTTCAGTTGTGGCAATGTGCACACTAGGTGGTCTACCAATCACATGATATTGTATATGGATCCTCAATAACATGGAATTACTATTGAGTTTAGGGGAAGCTTTAACTATTGTTACATTTGAAATGTGTGTTTGGGTATGTATTATAAATTGTGAAATTGAGTGATTTTCCATGTTTTATATTGAAATTTTTAAAAGTTATTCCCATGACATATATTTTTTCTCAAGAATTATTGGTTTATTTTATAAATTCTTCTTCTGAAACACTTGGTGGGATTTTTCTGAGATTTTTTTATCATACCCTACATACACCTTTTGCTATATGTAGATCTTGTTTTGTATAATAAAGGTATAGGAAAGTCACTTTAGGATGGTGATGAGTTTTGTTGTTAGAAGGGTGTGAGAGTCTGGGGTGACTATGTGTCACATGGAGATGGATTTTTTCATCACTTATAATTTGGTTTGGTATTGTTATTTGGGAACCCATTTTTCTTTCCTTTTGTTTCTTCTCTACTATTGACTTTTATTGACATACCAACAAACATTTTTTTTGGTTATCCAACTTTGAGTTATTTTTTGAAAAATAATCTCCAAAAAAAGTTATTAGATTCCCACACACTCATCACCAGCCAGGGAAGATTAAGAATGCCCTTTAGGCCATATTATTGGCCATCATAGATTCCAAAAAGTTGGGTTAACTAGGTTGGTAAATGGAATTAAACTATAGTATACATCCATTAATATTATAAAAAATGTTTATTTGTGAATAAATTAGGGAATAAATTACTTAAATTATCAATTCATAATTTTTGACCTAAGATAAACATTTATAAACAATTCATAAATTAATTAATTATAAAATCCTTATAATTTAGGCATTCTTATGATCATTCCATAAATTAAATAAACATCAAAATTTCATACTTACTTTAATATGAAGTCTTTCATATTTTTAATTTACTATGCATATAATATGGACTATTTCCTATTTTAAAATTTGAAATTCCTATGAAAATTTATATAATAATATAATTCTTTACATATTATTTACAACTTTTTATAAACTGAACATCACAATATTTTCAAATAAGGTCTTTAAATATTCATATTTTATTTTTAAGTTTATCAATAATTAAGAAATCAATATAAAATATTTTATATTTCCATTAATTTATAATTCAAAAATAATTTATCAATTATTCACCTTTTAGATACTCTTGAAACCAAGATGAAATGTGTTAAAATTTTTTGGTATGGTTTAAATCAAAATTTAAATTTAGAAGAGGCCCTCTAAGTCCAACCCAATGATTTTTTTTAAAATTTAATTAAATTAAGTTTTTTGAAATTAATTACACCATGAAAATTTTAGATGCTGACCATGGAATTGTTGTATCCCATATGAAAACTATTTCTAGAGGAAAACCATGTTCATTTTTACAAGGAAAATCCATTTTGTGTAAATAATCATACCATAACCTTGATTATTTTAAACAAGTAAAATATATTTTGTTAGAATCCATATTTCAAACAATATGGTTATTTTCCTTTTAAGACATGACAAGGTTACAACATTAACAATGACTTACTGATACCTAATATGATGTCAGTATTTTTATGGTAGAAATAAACTAATATATATCAATGAATTTTCTGTAATATAGTAATATTAAAAATAATGTTCTATTTTTTATGTAAATTTTATATTGTAATTTTTTCGTAGACCATGCCATGGTCTTATAATTTTGGAAACACAATTATCATTTTATATAACATTTATTTAATTTTTTTAGATAAATTTCACGAACTAAACCCTTTTAAAACATGTATACTCAATGGTTTGTGAAAATTATCATTTTTTTAAAAGGTTAGGGCCGAAGCCTCAATCTATTATCAAAGAAAACACCTATTTAGACTAGGTAGTGGGTGACCCATTATATAGCCCAAAGGCCCAAGGCCATGTGGCCTGCATACAAGGCTTGAAAGCCCATTTTTTGGCCCAAAGGACCCCTTGGTGAACAGTACTGCTACAATACCCTCACTACTTCAGTACCTGCTATAGTACCGCCGCCGCTACAGTACCTGCAACAGTCCCTCTGCCGCAACAGCGCAACCGCTGCTACAGTAGTTATTGCTATAGTACTGCTACAGTGCCCCTGCTACAGTACTCGGGAATTCTCCCTTACCTGGATTTGATATTGATACACTTATCCAAAGGATGTGGAAAATATCAACCAAAAAATAATTCTACTATATAATATCTCCATTCATATGGATTAAAATAAATAACTATAGAACCATTTTACTTTCATATGTTAATACGAATTGTCTACACTCCACAACATGAGAATAATATCGATCATTAAGATGTTCCTAACAACGTCATTCATCCAATAGTATCCATGAGATAGTGAAATAACCTATTGATTGAGGATTATTTATCTTCCTCCTGGTTTTCTAGAACTATAGTGTTTAAAAATAATGTGGGGGGGGGGATAAAATTGGATTCAACATTAAGAATTTATCAGTAATTGGATGGTATAGAATCACAAATTGTGAGCCCATGTATACTGGATATCCATGGAAACTCCAATGAAACCAAACATTAATCTTTCTAAGAGTAACATTTCATAAATTTTTAATGATTTAAAACTCTTTATAACTCATCACTTTTTATATGTGAATAATTTTTTTAATGTTTAAATAATTAATTTTTATGTTTAAACACCTTTGATCATATTAAAATGATGAAAAATGGATATGATATCTTGTAATAGAGTTAGGTAACCAAATCATATGATATTACATATCACGTAAGCTTTTATATAGAACACTATGACATAGTGACCAACATTGTTCCATGGTTTACACCCACAAAACCCATGTCATGGTCCAAACTACCCCATAATGTTGGTTACCTTACTACACAATTCTAAAATTATAATCAATATATTTATACTATTAGTTTTTTTAATTTAAGAATACATTTTGTATATTTGTTCTTATTCCAAAGTAATTGTAAGATATGTTTATTTTTGGTTGTTGTGAGAGTCTCTTATTATGAAATGTCGTATCCTATGGTTTATGGTAAATAATCGATGATATAATGTTATTACTAGGATTATACCCTAAAGATTAGGTGGTATGGTATGTAATAGGATGTTTAACAATTACTAATTATGGTTAGTGATGGTATGGGTGTAATTTAAATATAGTCAATTTTTCCTATCAACTATGTAGTGTCCAGGATAATAACTTAAAAAATAGTTAATAAAATAACTAAAATGTTACAAAAATTAAAATCTTGGTTAAATAGATCCTAATGAAAATAAATATACTGTGTATTTTGATCTATTGTGGAATACTATTGTTTTTGAAGAAGAGATCACCAATTTTTCAGTTTGTGATAGATTAATATTAGGAAATCATAATCTTTTAACTTTTTCAATATATTGAGAGTTGGAACCATTAATATGATTATCTCAAATGGTGATATAGGATGACTATATTGAGATCAAGAATTTTTTATATTTAAAATTGATAATAAAATGTTATACATGAACAAGAGTTATGGTTGAATCATGATTAATTAAAAATATTTTTAACAATGAGGATAGATAACTTTGATTATGTTGAAAAATGTTACAACCATTTAATGATTAATACATGTTTTTTAAATGTATATTATATTAATGAGTATTTAAGAATATATATATATATATCAATATGATTATGGTTCAAAATGAAATATGGGAAAGACAATATAGTTGGTTGGAATGCATGTGGTTATTTTTTATGAGGATTATGTCAATGTTTCTGCTTGATATTGGTGAAATTAAAAATTATTCATAATGTGTAGTGGACCCAACTAGAAGAATTTATTTTTAAGTTTTAGAAGATTAGATTGTTTTTATGTGACCACAGTTAAGGTTTATCCTGAATTTTTTAAAGCCTAATATTATCACCCAAAATATAATGGTAAAGTTATATTATGAATGAAAATTTTATTGTGAGTTTTCACTTTTATTTGGTGTTTCATCCATGTGTTTAAAGGTATTGGTTTTATTTTAGGGAAAAAAATTATAATGGTAATGTAATGCGTTTCCCCATTGGTAGCTTAATTCATTACCTATTATAAGGTAATGGATAATCAATGAGATTCTATAGAGTCTGCAAGCTGGATCGAGATTATATTATGATTGAATGTGATTATTTTTTGATGGATTATATATATATATATATATATATATATATATTAAAACAAGATAAAATAACACAACACTCTCACTTATGAAAGTTTTTGACTCTGTATGAGAGATATTTGTACTATTGACATATTCTTCTTTATTTTGAATTATTTAAGAGCTATTCATCATGGGATATATCAAATTAATTTACTTTTTAGATTTCATGGTTCAATATAGAGTTATATTAATGATTAATTAAAGTTTAGATACATGTTTTTATTCTGTCAAATTTTCATTATATTTTATGATACTATGATACATTCACGTATGATGTTTAGTAGATGAGTAGGTAGAGAAAACTAGTCATGTGATTGAGGATATAAAATAACCTTTTATGTTATATCTCTTTTGAAATTGGGAAGACCTAGTAGAACATTTTTGATGTGGATGAAAGTATCATGGTTAGTTGTATAAACCCTCCTTGATATTTTTGGGATAATTTCTTTTCTATACAATGTTGTTTAGGATACCTAATATTTTATTTAACTGTGGATAAGATAAATCTTCAAGAAATATACATATCATAGCTTAGGTGGATCATGTATAAATATATGAATTTCATGGTATGATGTGATCCAGATGTAGAAAATTATTCTTTTTGATTTTGAGAAGTTAATGGCTTTGGAGAACATATATAAAAATTGGCTTTTAATAAATGTTTGATTTACCTTATATGATATCATTGGAGGTAGGATAATATTTAACCACATACAAGTGGATATAAAATTGGCACATAAATTTAATAGTCTCTCATAATGATTTTATTTTTTTTATTAGTACTAAAATCAATTAATATTAGGAAAATACAATATCTCGACTTCTACATGAGGGTGAATTAGCCAATGCTCATAATATGGATCCTATTTTGACAATGTTAGATTCATTGATGTCATATTTACTAAATTACATTGATAAAATTCTGTATGGGTTTCCCTGATGGGGTGTTGATTGACTTTATCTAGACAACCCAATCCTTAAAAGATGTGTGCACACATTGATCTGTGATTGATTAATTGAGTAGTGGGAGGATCCTAGATCTAGGAACTAATGAACCTCAGGAAATATGACTGTGATGATTTGTTTTGATTTGATTACTACATGATAGTGTTTATTAAAATTTCTTATTCATGAACTTCTATTTTATGAAAATGTTCATTTAAGAATGATTTTGATATAGTCTCTATCTATTTTACTTGAAATTAAGTTTGATTTAAAATGATTTATGATACCTAGTTTTTATTTAAATTGAAGCATAATGGTTTATTTGTTATATAATTTCTTATGGAATCTTTGGTGAAATCCTAATGAGTTTTTGTTCTCACAACTAGACTTTTAATCTAAGAATATGTAAATTATGTTATAATGGGTCTAGGTTAAGGTAAATTTCTACTTAGAGGTGGTGAGTGTTCTTAACTAGTGAGATATTGGGTGATGGTGCTGATCGATGGAGCTATGATCCACTCGTTGCATAGAGATTTTGGGATTTTATCTTGACATATTTTATTCCATTTTTTAAGATGATACAACCTTTTATATTTATCTTTTTATTAGGATAATATTTTCTCCTTGAGGTGTGTTTGGAATACTGCATATTCATTAACTTATATTCCGTTATTCTATGTTGATTGATTGTTCTTGGGGAGAAATAATTCTCTATAACCTTTTTTTATTCTCAAGTGATAGTTTCCCATATTTGTGGATTGAGAATGACCTTCATTCCATATTATTTCCATCCTAGGTACCAGTGTTCCAGGGTATCTATGTTGGTTCATGACACTATGAATGGGTACTCATGTAAGAATATGCGACTAGATATGTCCACAATCGATCATTTCCTTGATTGTGTTAATGTTAACCATATTAGTTTTAGGGTTACGTATTCCCAAGATTAACACTATCATCTATAAGGAATGATTCCCTTATATAAAAAATGAATGCATATATTCCCCTTATCGATACTATAATCAATAGGGCTTGGATATACCATCATTGGGGCTAGCTATCCCTCTGATAGACCCTTTCCCTCACTGGGTCTTGATCCTACACCTTATCTCATTTATCAAGATTAGTTTTCTTCCAATTAATATTGACTTATGATTCCTCTCTACTAAGGGAGAGGTTATTTTGGACCCTATTTTAGTATGTGTATATTCTTGACCCTTATTATTTGGAGGGTTTTTATTGTCATACGACGAGTAATATTTTCATATGACTAAATGAATTTATAGAATATAGATTTTTTTAATTTTTTTATAAACTATACATGTAAAATCTATATTTTAGTACCTTGATAATGATATAGTTTCCTTAATAAGGCTTGACCTAGATTACCCCTAGGTTGTATTGAGTATTGAGGTTACCGTTATATATTATGATTTCATTGCTTTTTTATTATATTTACATGTGTTTTTATTGGTGTGTTTAACAATTTTGATGTCTTATTAGGTTTTTAAACCTTGCATTATAACTTGAGTCGTGATATACAAATGGATGTATATATGTCTAAATTTTGAAAGAGATCACAAATGATAGGAATTTAGTGCTATATTTTACTGTATTTGCTTCTATGGTGATTTTTAATGTGTCTTTATGGGGTTGGGGTGTCTCTATATGTTAGTTGATATGTAAACCGTGATATAATATTTATGGGAATTTATTGTATATTTTCTATGTTACCTCATTGTAGTCATTATTTTTTATGACTTTTGATGTGCTATGTTTTTGTCTGATTGATAGATTCTGTGTTATATATTAGTGTATTTTAGTTATATTTCTCATTTCCAATTTATTTCTTGTTGTCATTTATGTTTTTTTTTCGAGTTTCACATTTTAAATTAAAAAGGATCAATGCAAACAATTTATGTGTGTAAACTCTCTTATTACATGTCACTTACAACTAAACTATTAGAGGTGACCTTTATTAAGAACACTTAGCCTTATCACTGAATCGAGTGGGGTCTTAAAGGGTTGTGTCACATCACACATAATAATAATAATGAATTTATTAAATCTTACTTAATGGAGGGGAAATATGTCACATATTTTATATTATATGGGATGATCTCAAATTAGTTAATCTAATTCTACTACATGATTAACATCATACCCAAGCACAATTCTTATAGATTATTCTTAAGAATGACACAAAATGGATCTCAATTTATAATAGTTCATATAAAGGAAACCTTGTTTAGGATGTGATTACTATGTTTTATAGAAAAAAATTATACAAATCACATATATAAAATAAATTTCCCATATCACACTAAAAGTTAAAAAATAAAATTTGTAAATCAAACTTGTGTCTAATGAGAGAAATATTTTTCTCTATAAAAGTTCCTACTCATGATAATCTTAGAATATAATTTTAAAAATTGTTAAACAATAAATTCAAATATCATCAGTAGAGATATGATCCATAGTGTTATTTATGATATGGATCATTGAAATAAAAAAATACATGAAATAAAAGATATAATATGTACTACATTTTTATTATTTATTATAATATAATAATTGAAGATTCCAATACTCACGAGAGTGAATTAAATAATTATCATGAAATATATGATAAAAGGTTTTTGAAATTTTGGGAAATTATAATACATAATGTGGCTCCTTCATTGATGATACAAGGTTATAAAATGGAATTAAGGGATTCGTTTTCAATATCTTAATATCAAATAAGAATCATTGAAGCTCTCTTATTTTTCAATTATTCCATAATAGGTGGGGGTAAAAGTAAACCTTTATTTGTAAAATAATGTAATTCCAATGAAATTATAATATCCCATTGAAATTGGATCACATTTGGTGGCAAGTAGCTATTAGGTATTTCTAAGTGTTAATAATCAACCTTATGATATAAAACCACTAGAAAAAATGTATATCTTATTTATGTTTTTTAAATTTTCTCTTATTAATTTATACAAAATTATTTTTCTCTATTGGGTTTTAAAATTTAATTTTTATTTGGACATAATATATGTCATTATTACCCATCAGTGGTGTTAGGAACATATTTAATGAAACCTTCAAGAATCCTTTAATTATGAAAGTTTTGGAAATAAAAAGAGTAGTTTAATCATAGAAAATAGAATGAAAATATCACTATTTATGATATGACATTTATTAATCTAGTTAATTTATCATGGTAATGTATAAAATGATATGATATATCACATCACATAAAATACCTCAGTCATATTTTCCAAAATTGAGCATTGCAATGTTTTTGTGATATATAGATATCTTTTCACATGTAGCAGTTCAAAATTATATGTTTTTGTTATCATTATAATAATTATAAAAATTAAATTTTATAAAACCTAAATGTATATGAATATAGTCATGAATATTTAATGATAATGATTACCATATATATCACATGAAATAATATAAGGATATCACCATCGATTATATGATAACTAATGTTATGTGAAATTGTTGTGCTATTTACAACAATATAAATCTATATATATCATGAGAACATCATGAAGTTATTATTATATATTATATAGGTATTAATAAAATTATTTTTATAATTAAAAGTTAAAATTTATAGTGCTTATAAGTCCTAAAATTAGTCAAATAGAAAATATTTATACTGGTTATGATGAATTGTTCATATGTATTTTATAAAATTTTCACATCCATTCAGGAATAAATTTAATAATCTTCTTATTAATTATTAATATAAAATATCAATATTATAAATACTCTATAATAAATATTTTTACTATTTATTTATTTATTTATTTATTTAATTTATATTCATTTATATTAATTTTTTTATTATGATTATTTTTATTCTATTTTATAAAATTTATATATACTATTATTAATATTACGGCATAAATTTAAATATATTCAATATATTTATTTGTAACACATTTTTTAATGTATAAAAAGTAGATTCTAACACCCTAAGAAGGGTGGAGGTGAATCTGGGTGACCCCAAATTTAACCCTTTTCATTTAATTATCACTCTATGTTAGATTGTATACACATGAAAGATGAATGATGTTTTAATCTATAATTTTTTTGACAAATACATGAATAGAAAACATAAATTAAGTAAATAAAATGTTGAAAAATTTATTTTACCTGGTTTATATGCACTAGATTTACCTAAGAAACATAGTCTAATAGTTTTCTGAGACATGGAATCCATTATGAATCACTTTTTCTATTGATTCAATGGTTTAAACAACGGTTAATCCATTCCAAGGTTCCCTGCCTTCAGAATAGTCCTGGTAAAGAAAACTACCTCCCCATGGTTACTCCATCTCCCTTATTATTTACAAACTTATTATAGGATTTACATTAGTAGTTTATAATATTTTATGGATTCTCTAAATAGTCATTTAAAAATGATATTTCATACATTTTAAATATATAGTTGGTTCATTATTGTCATCCACTTTTTACCTCATTGTTTCATAAGAATAAAGTAAGAGACTCGTTGATAAGAAATACAATCCATTGTATTTAACATGTTCTTAAAAACAACATAGTATTCCTCTATAGGGAAACTAGATGATATCAATTCCATTTTAGAAAAAATTTATTTTAAATGATCACTTTTCATGAAGCAATACAATGATCATTTCAATTAAACTTCCTGGATGATGAACCTCTATCTCACAAACTAAATTTTCCATTATGATAAATATCAATCTAATAAATGTCAATTTACTATCCATTTTTATTTATATATTTCACCTATAATATCTAGTTATTTTATAGTGTTATTCATCCTCTGAAATCTATGATCAATGCTGAGGATCTATTTATGTTGTTTAGATATCCCAAGATCATTATGTGTGTAAGGACAATTAAAAATGTTATTGTATACATCAAGATTGGTAAAGTTATATCTCTTATAAGACATCCAAATATTTTCATATTTGAAATATATCCCATTCTATAGATAATTTTTAAATCCTTTTAAAAAAATCACCATTTCCTTAATCATGATGCAGTTTTGTAATTAATGAATTGAATCCAAAAACTACTATGTAAAGTCTTTACACACTATGAATATTTTTTATTTCTATATCCTCATATTTTATTTCTGGCCAAAATAAATATTTAATCTATTTAAAACCATGGAATTATTTTATTCTGCATATTATTTTTAGTGGTCATGAATCATCAAAATCGAACTATGTAACACCCAAGGAAAAGAATAGTTTGGAACTATACACTAGGAAAATAAATCCCCCTAATCTATGAAGAGTGATATACTTATTCCATTTAATACATGTATTCTCTCTTAAAATTTGGTAACATCCCATACTCTCTTAATAATAGGGTGATTCCTACATCCTCCTTAAAGAATGGAATAATCTATGACCTCTTAAAAGTAGAGTTCCTGCCACTATTTTTTTAAAGTAGGGAACAACACACCCAACCTTCATTGAAGGGTACCACTAGTGGTGTTTCAAAATATTGGAACCACACACACATTCTATAAGGAAGAGCACTCATTACCTAATTATTACCTAGAAATAGAATCTTTAGTTACTTAATAAGAAATGAAGTAAATAGAGGACTACTGGAGTAAAAGAATCTAAGTATATAACACAAATTCTATATATAACCCTGTATATAATGTCTATATTAAAACCTAATAGATTAGATAGAAAATGAGTGTAAATGTATCGTCTGAGGGTTTGATTGAAGAAAAAAATATGAAAGACCACTTTTCCTAGGAATTAAGTACAAATCAAGGAAATTAAACTTTATGAAGAAGGTTTTAAGGAATACATGGCAGTGGGACTAGAACCCTTATTCATTCCAAGTTTATTTAAACCAACTCTCATCGATTAACCCATGATTAACCATTTCTAAGGTCACCTACCATGATATATCTTCTCTATTGTGAAAAAGAGGACCCTCTAGAAATTATGGAATTATTTCACCCAGGTAAAGACTCTAAAAATATATATTCTTATGTCTATATATTTCAATAATAAAACTTCAATGATGGGTTAATTTTTTAAATTTATGTGGCACTTATAATCATATATTCCTTTTATAATAGGAATTTAACATCTTATAAAATATTTATCCCTTGTAGTTACTCTTTCTACAATGTATTCATGAAGTGCTATCAATCATGTATCCCACTGATAATGAGGGTCCTTAATTATAAGGAACCAATGGCTTACCTCCCACCCTTATATTCACACTTGACTATTGAGGTAGCATTTTTCTTTCCTTAACCTATTACATGATGTAATCTACCACATTTATTCCAAATTATATATTTAATTCTACCTAGGTTTTGAGTTATTGGTTCCCTTTATTTCTCAAACTCATATCATGGTCAACTTTAATTATTGATGTTCTTACTCATCCTATAGGATGCCTACTCAATGTAAGCTCTACACCTTCACCCAAATCATTTTATAGTGTTAAATATAAGTGGAATACCTACATTGGAAACACATTTAAGTCTTTTCTTGGAAAGATTTACCCGGATATCCTAGTCATATTAATTTGAACTTCATAATATACAGGTCCTGGATACAATTTTTTTAAAAGAAACAACTGTGGTCTGGACCGATGGCTGAAAAATGAACAACAATGTTCATTATCACATTAACTTTAAAGGAATTAAGTTATCTCTACTCATACTATGTTAGAATACATGTAATGAATTTTTCTTGGAATAAAACTAAAATCCATATTCATCTATATTTCATGAATTATCATATGAAATTAAATTAGGACATAGAACTATGTGGGTTCTTATTCATCCATAAAGGATACATAATAAGTCCTCTATAGGCCTAATAAAAATATCATGGAATGTTTTTACTATCCTTATATGATGAACCTTCCTTGATGGTGTTATATTAATGGTTGAATTATTATATTTATTTAAACTGTATCATAAACAATAAATTTTATAAAATATAGGATAAAGAAATTACTTATGGATCATTCTTTAAAATACATCAGTGTTAATCGATCATATTTATTAAATGGTAACCAGTATTATCATTGGAAATAAATTCATGAATATGATTAAATTTAAATTTAATTCAAAAAATAGATTACAATCCCCTTTATGGGATGATTCAACTTTCTATCACCTTATTTTTTATATTTACACTTTGAGGAACCAAAAAGGAAATAAAGTCCATGATGAAAACACAAAAAACCTAAAAATGGTGAAACAAATATGAAATCCTTTAACATTAAAAAATATTAACAAACCATGCATCCTTATTTATGACTCCACATTGAAGGTTTATTTATTTTATAATTTTGTAATACCTGAGACCCCTCTTCAGTAGGTAAACACCATATCTTAAACTATCATGTTGTGCACACTTTAATGTGAATTTACTGATGAATTTATTTAAGAGAATAATTATAAAATTCTAAATTTACCAAAATAACTTCATTTTTTAATTTGTTATATAGAAATCATCTTATTGTTATTTTTTGATCTTTTTCGGAGAAGGTTGGTTTTTAGTGGAAAAATATTATATTTAGAAAACTTTTAATTTGTATGAATTTATCATTATATAATAATTCAATATAAGTTAAAAGAAAATTTTAAGTAAAAAAAGTTTAATTTAAGGAATACGAATATTTATTTTAAAATATTTCCTGAATTTATAAATCCCATGTCAAAAATATTTAGAACTAATTATAATTTCACTTTACTAAGATAACTACTTTTAGTATTTTCTTTGAATAAAGAATTTTTATTGTACTTTCAGTTTTTTAATGACTTTATAATCTCATATCCTTTATTGTTTTTATTATAAATTTGTTTAATTAATTAAAATTAGGATCCAATATAATGATATCTTATGTGAAAATTTAAATCTTAAGGAATTTATATTTCTAAAAATGGGGTTTACATGATTAAGTGTGTTCATTTTAAAATTAACTTTTCACAAATTTATAAAATTTGTTGGTTCAAATGATTTTAGAATTTTGAAATCAGAAGTATAATTTTTTTAAAGGGTTAAATATTAATATTTTTCATTAAAATTAATTACTAAAGTTAGAAATTAATTACCAAGGTAATATAATATTAGGGAAAAGGTTAAAAGGTGAAAATAATCCTTAAAAATATCAAATTTTTCTAAAAAATGAGTTTTTGTGGTGATTTTTGACCCATAATCACTATACCCACATATTTTGTATATTTTTTCTATTGACCCTTGAATAGTAACCTTCCATTATTGAAAATGTAAGGTTTACTCCCAAAACTACCATTCCACCCACATATAAAAGTGTAAAACTCCCACCACTTCAAGGATCACATATCACTAGAATTTATCCTTGAAAACATGATATTTGTATACTCCTAGAACAATCTACTAGTTTAAATGATTTTGGAAAACATTACCTATCATAAGGCCTTAATTTTCAAGGATGCTTCCAAGGAATATTGAAGTCCCTGTTGTGAGTATTATGAACTAATTAGATTTTCTGCTTAATTATCTTCATTAAAATTTATTCTATTCACTTTAATATAATTATATTAGTATCATTTTTATAATTTAATATTACTTTATTAAGGGTATTTTCACTATTTAGTCATATAACCCATACATTAATAAAAATAGAACCATTGTTCGTGTGTTATACAGACTGTCTTCTCCCCGAAGCAACATGGTTTGTTTTTGTTGAACCCACATGGAAATTTGGTGAGAGATTTCTTGAGGGGAGGGGTGATTATGTTATAGAACTCATTCACATTTCCCAACTTATTTGTGCAACCGTTACTTTTCTAACTAATCTTGACCTCATTTATTAGTAGGGTCACTCTTGTGTTCACCTATTACATGATGATCTGATTAACTGGTGCAGTTATCTTATACTTATTTTGATAAGATCGATGGTCACTCAATCCACATGCATTTATTATAATCCAAAAAAATATAAGACATGAAATCACACAAGATAGAATAATTTTACTTGGTTCACCCACATTGGTCCACATCTAAGGAGCACACACTGAAATTGTGTTGATGTTCCAAAATCCAATAATCTTCACTAGTATTACAGATACATTGATTTAAATTAGGTAAATTCATGCCAATATTACTAAATTTACAAGATTTAGGTCATGGATCATTACCAACTAGGTTAAACTCAATCTTTCCTCTCCCTTTTCTCACTAGTTTAGGAGGGAATACATTTTCTCTCACATGCCAATACACATTTTCACTGTCTTCTAGTTGACGGGTTGATTAGTTACCACTAATATTTAATCTGATATTTCACAAAATGGTTGTGAATATCACCATTAAAATAACATAACTTTCTTTATTGAACTAACATTCAATTAATACCATCTTTATTTGGAAATGTCTCCAAGAAGTGCCAATGAATTTATGTTTCAAGAAACATAACACTTTCACACACCCTTTACATAATTATCATATAACTTTAATCATATTCAAATAACTTATTACTTTCATGAAACTCACAATATTTCATGAAACTCATATAATTTCACAATTCTTTCTATACATAATGAAACCCCTTAGTCGTATTAGAACAATTCATTTCTTCATAGAACATATGTTCATATGAATCCTTTACGTAAGAAAAACCTCCATGAAAATATTTCATAAATTCAAAGACTTTTTATATCCAACATGTATATATTATTAAAATGGGAGGGTTAGAGACCTATTTATATATGTTAATACCCCTTTTTGATAAATTTATCACCCACCATATCCTTTTCACAAAACTCTATATACTTGTTCATGAAACTCCACATCTTCATGAAACTTTAAGAAAATTTTTATTTTGTGAATCTTCTTGTAATCATGTAATTTAACTCTTTTTTTACATTCAGGAAACTTATCCTAATCACATAAATTACCTCCTTTTTTTCATGAAAAATACTTCTCATTATCATGTAAATTACAACATTTTCTCCATAAAAAAACTTATCGTAATCATGAAACTTACCTCCTTTTTATTTTTTTGATTAACCGTCTTTCATGAAGAATTATTTCAAGAATATCTAAACATTCGCCACACAAAAAAATTAATAATTCCATGACTTTTACATATTTTCATGTGGTTGTCCTGGAAGTTCATCTTTCATGAAACTTTTCCCTTCCTCCAATTTTTGGACCCCAAAAATTTGGAAAACACTAGGAAATGACAAAACCTTGTACATATAATCTTCTATTACACTTCAAAAGTTTCCATACCTAAATCTTGTAATATTTTTCAATATATCTGGTTTGTAATTGCATTAGAACTCCACAAATGACATTTTAATAATGCATCCCTATCTTGGTGTTCCTCTTTTTTCAATAACTTAAATATGTCTCTCAACATTATTATGATCAATATTTCAGGCTAGAAAATTGATTCATGCACTCCTCCATGTTCCCTCTATTAGAAACATCATTGTACCATGAGGTATTTTACATAGTGAATAGAAAATACAAAATGATTTACCAAACCATGTCAATGTAAACACCACATCCAACACACCAACCCACCTAGGGTGATAATGATAGGTTTGAAAATGAGTGCAATAAACAACACATGTAAACAACATTTCTCATTAGTGTCCAACAATATCACCCTTTGGATTTATTGTAAAAACTTTCATAAATCCTTTGCCTTTATCTCTATACAAGAAGGACACTTCTTAAACCCCATTAGAAAATGATTTTGTCTTGAAATACTTTCATAATTTTTATTTATTGAATGAATATATTTAGCACTGTTATAGTTATATTCATCACTTCCTACTTCCCCTATTAAGGGTTAGGAAGAAACATAAGTAGATTAATGATCCTTTATTTTCTAGATAGAAACTACACATGGATTCATTATCCTTCCTTATTCCCCTTTGTCATAAAATAAAAAGTATAATTTTTAACATATATATAGAATATATAATCCTTGTAAACCAGTAACCTGGGAAAAAAGGTTTCATTTCTTTAGTTAATGTGATTATACACTATCTTTATGATGTTATACAACACAATATTTTATATTTTATAAACATTTTAGACTATGATTTATGCCATTGAACTCTCTACTTTATCAATGATGTGTATAAGTATATTTATACTTCTACCCCTTTTTCAACATGGTATTTTCATTTGATAAGAAGAAATACTTCTCCCCCAATTATATAAAACTCTTCCTTTTTTTAGGCCCATTTTTAGACCCTCAAACCCACTTATTCTCCTACACCATTTCTTTACATGTGAATGCAGGTCTAAGAAAACTTTCCTTCTCAAAAATATATTCCATTTGTAATTTACTTCAATAACGTTTTTAGTGGATTAGCTTGACACTAAGCAAAGAGCCATAAAAAATTGTCTTAGTCTACTGAGTTAGGAATCAATGTAGGAAAAAAGAGATACAATTAATAACCTCATCACTATCCAATTTACTCACTTACTAATTTCTCTAACATCTAATGAAATTTAGCTTCTTTTAGATAATTATTCTTGAAATATTCTTCAACTCTAGAAAACAATCTTATAACAATTGTTAAAACTAATACCGACTCTCACAGATACCAATATGATGGATGATGCCATTTGTTCAATCTTTATGGATTCAAATTAATAAAATGGTGACTCATTTGTTACACTGTTGATATTAATTCTACAATTTTTCTTGAAAAATGATTTGTTCTCTCATCCACAAGCTATATTTTCGTTTTTGTTGGGAATATCATCTGTTATATTTTCATCTCAAAATTCATTCTGACTTTCTCAGGTTTTTTATAGAATATGTAACTAAAATTAAGCATGAGAGTTAACCATCTATAGATGCATCTGATATCCTGAGAATAGTCATATGATATCACTTGTTAGATAAAAAACAAATAAAACATGAAATCTAATATTTCATTGCTTCTAAATTTTTATATATTCAATATCAAATGCTCTGGACATCAATTCTTCAGAGATCTTGATACCACTTGACATCAATTAAAATATTAACTCTCAATTCCTGATGCCAATCATTGTGACTCCTTGTTACTCCTCTGATTATTCTTATGTTCTCATTCATTGATATTTTAGGTATAGTAAAATTTATGTTTGTACTAATTTGAATGAGTTTAAATTAAGGAGAATTTCACAATACAACTTGTCATATTTTGATGAAACTTCTCCATATATAATATCTCCCCTAAAACCTAAAACACTTCAATAATAGTTAATGAAATTTTATCACATGGGGAGAGGGGATGTTTCACTTGCTCAAGTTGAGGAATGAGACTAGTCATATTGGAACAAACCTTCTTTATCAAACTTTACTTTTTCCCCTTTTCAAATTTGATGATAATAATTCCAACACCTCATCGATGTATTCATCTTCCTTGTCAATGTTCATGAAAATATTCTTTAGTTCTATGAAAGTGGAACTCCTTTTTATAATGTCACTTACACAAAATTAATTTCATATTTTTTATTTGGAAAAACCCTTTTCTATCTTTGGAATTACATTTTCTTCATATACCAACTCATAAAATATTCTTCCTTGGGTACTATTACCAATAAGGACCTCCTCACATGTTACTAATTGGATCATTATTCTTTACATCTTGATGTAGACCTAATTATCCATACCTGATTTATCATCATCCATGCACCATGTCTTGTTTTGGGATGTATCTTTCATATGACCATATTTTGGTGTCCTTTTAGTCTTCCAAATCATCTTATTTTCTTTTCATGAATTATTTTTTTCAACGCCTGATTTGGAACTTCTCTTCAAACTACTATTTTCCATTTTCCAGGGAACTCCCACAATTCTGTTAGTCTCTTACCTTGGGGTAAAATTTTCAATCCGACATAATAAATCCTCACATAAATCCTCTCAAACAGGTGATAAATCCACCTCATATGTTTTCTTCCATGTGGGATTTTTCATTTCATGCTCATCTTCCATTCTTCCAGCTGGAGAATATTCATTATTTTTTCTTCTATATTTGTTTTAATTATTTCTTGGAGGGGTAATGTGAGTAAATAGATGTTGATACCAAAATCACTACTAATTTACATCCATTCTTTTCCTCTATAATGATAAATATATTATGCATCTTAAAATAATTTATTTTAGTGAAAATGTTCTTCTCATTAGTTTCACGAATGGATGAACTACATATGCAACATTTAGTTCTATTTCTACAATAATTCATATCCATATTACCATGGTTAGCATAGATAAATCATCACCTATATAAAACAATCCACATATAGTAGAACCTTGATTGATATTTTGTTATAGAAAATACATTCCTACCTTTAATACCATGGGATTCTATAAATAAACTCATAGTATGTCCCATGATTCCATAGTAATAGCAATTAGTGGCTACATTCCTCTAAGAGTCATCTCATAAAAGTTTGGAATGGTGCTTCATCTTACTTTCTTTCTTTGAATTTTGACATTTTTGGACTTCACTTGTCGATGCATCCATTTTAGGGATTGTTGTCTTATCATTTGAGGCTTCTATCCACCTTCCGATAACTTTGATATTCCCACATTCTCCTTTAATTGATATGTCATATTCCTCATAATTGAGCTCATTTTTATCTATATTTTAACCTCTCTTCCAATTTTCTTTGGAAAGGGATAATTTTATCTTTTAGCTTCTTAGTGGCCATCTGGTTTTCCACTTCATGTGCAAGTTCATCAAGTAAGTCACCTTGAATCTTCATATTTGTACCCATATTTATAATTTCAACATTATGATCCACCTTCACATTCCTAATCCTTTGGTTCTCCTCAACCAAGTCTTCATGTTTTCAACCAATTCCTCATTCTTGGGCCTTAGATTTTGAACCTCATTTTAGGTAAGGATATTTTATTTGGAACCCACTTAACACTCTTTCACTTGGTAATAAATGTCCCCAAATTCCTTTGGTCGTATATAGTTTTTCTGTCTTATATTTATAGTGACATTAATTAATATTTTATTGAGGCTTTTCTATTTTTTTAACATCAATTATCATCACTTCAACATGTATTCATTGAGATTAATTATCATTTCTTAGATCTATGTTTTATTTCTTCAATGCTTGATAATGATACTTAGATATGTGATTAATTTACACCTTTTAAGATATTAAATTATCATCATCATTCATAGTTCTAAAATCACTTGGATTATTAGGCTCCTCAAAACAAATCCAAAAAGAGAAACCTTCCCTTAGATACCAATTTTTGGACTCACATGCGACTTTCGTTAGGGATTACCTAATAAGGACTGGGGTGGGTGAATTACAGTATAAAAATAGTTTTGGGTTTCCCCACATACCTATAGAACTTTTACTATCTTAACTAATCTTCTCCTCACTGATTAGTTGGGTCAATCTTGTGTTCACCTATTACGTGACAATATAATTAACTACTGATCTTATCTTATCATTATTTAGATAATAAGTATGATCCCTCAATCCACATGATTTTTTTTCATCCTAAAAATATAAGACAATAAAGTAAAAAAGAAACAATAATTTTACTTGGTTCACCCGCACTGGGCTACACCCAAGGATCATACTTTGACTTTTTTTCTATGTGGAAAAAATCCACTATTCTTTACTAGTCTTGTGGATATAAGAATTTTTTTATGGTAACTCCCTTCTAGGATCACTAACCTTATAATATTTAAGATCTAGATCACTTCCACCCAAGGGTATATCCCTTTGTCCTCCCACTTTTCTCACTACTTCAAGAGGGAATTATTTTTGTCACACAGGGAAATACACTTCATCACTGTTTGGTAGTTGATGCACTGATTACTACCCATTAATCGTCACTCCGCTCTTTCAAAAAATGGTTGTTAATATCACCATTACGACAACCTCACTTTTTATGTTGAACTAGTATTCAAGGAATACCAACACCATGTGGAAAAGTCTTCAATAAATAAAAATAAATTTTTGTGTTATGAAACATAACACTTTTATGGAACCTTTTCACAGCCTTCATGAAACATTGTTTATATTCATGAAAAATATTACTTTCACAAAACTAATAGTCTTTCACAAATCTGAAAACCTTTATCAAATATTTCAAAACCTTTATGAAACCCCTTATTTAGATTGACATAATTACTTTCTTCATGGATCATATGTTAATATGAATCTTTCACACAAGAAAAACCTTTCAGAAACTCATTTATAAATGCAGAGAATTTGGATCTTAAATAAGTCCAACTAATTCAAATGATAGTGTTAAAGAACTATTTATAGATTGTTTTCCTATTTAGGAAACTTTCATTCATTCCAACACCTTTTCATGAAACTCTTCATACAATTTAGTGAAACTACCTATATTCATGAAACTTTAGTTAACTTTTCCATTCAAAAAAATTCTCATAATTATGTAACTTACAACCTTTTTTCCATTCAAGTAGATTCTCATAGTCACATAAATTATCAATTTTTTTACATTCATGAAACTTATCATAATTTAGTAACTAAATATCTTTTTTTCATTCTTGAAACTTCTCATAATCACATAAGTTATAACCTTTCCCTTTCGTGGCTCAGTAATCTTTCACGAAATATTATTTCATGAATCTCCAAACCTTCACAACAATAAAATTTTTAAAGTTCCATGTGTATGGAATATTTTAATGACGATCTCATAAAAATATAGCTTTTTAGAAACTTTTCCATTCCTTCAAATTTTTTACCCCAAAATTTGGAAAGCACTAGGAAGTGACACCACCATGTACACACAATTTTTTTGTTCCAATTTCAGCACTTCCATTCCTATATCTTGAATATTTTTCAACATAGATAGTCAAAAATCATGCTGGAACTCCCCAACTGACCCTTTAATGATGTATCTTTTTCTTGGTTATTCTCTTTGTTTAATAGATTCAACCCATATATCAGTATTATCATGATTGAAATTTCAAGCTCACACAATGCCTCATGCACTCCTCCACTTTCCCTCTACCGAGAACATCACCATATCATCTAGTATTTGAGATCGTGAAAAAATCCAATGTTATTCACCAAAATATGTAAATTAAAACACCATATCTAACACAAAAACTCAAAAGGGTTGATAGTGATAGGGTTGACAATGAATCCAACACACAACACATGGAAAGAGTAATTATCATTGGCGTCCAATAGTTTTCGATTACCACCTTACAATGACAGATATAAGGATAATAGTAAAGGTTAAATAATATTTTATTATTATCATTATGTTTCTATTATAACAAATTAATGAAAATATTGATGATATGATCAACAAATGTTCATCGTTAATTTAATCATTTAAGATAAGAGTACTATGAGGATTACCTTTTATTTGAATGGAGTAATATTTTCATATCCATCAATTATTCTTCTAATCAATTATAATTATAAAATATAACTCCAATAAATATTAAATAATAATATTATTCTTTTGTTATAATGATATTAAAAAAACACCTCATAATAATTCATTAAATCAGGATATTTTTATGTTTGGTTTAGTCTAACCACATTGCTGGACAATATTACGAATATATATCATGAATTAAAATGAGAAAATAATTTATAGTATATGAAAATATAAATGTGTAAGTAATTTTTATTATATTTTAGAGACATTAAATAAAAATTTTATTCATTAATTAATAAATAAACCTTTGATTGTCAAGAATCCTTGAAACATGCTTCTTATCGATTTCTTCTTCAAGGATAATGACTAAAAAACTCATTAAAGGAATTTAAAACATAAAAAATAATTATAATTCATTCATAATAGTAAATTTAATTACCTATTAATGATGAAATATGAAATTATAATGAATAAAGACACCAATATTATAAAACTAGTATAGACAATCAAAATTATACACACTTGATGTAGAAAATTGACATAAATTGTAACGCCCCGACCCCAGTTACCCAGACTTGGTGCATTATTACATAATATTGGCATGATCACAAAAGATCAAGTCTCGAAAGACTGATTATTTTAGAAGCCATGGAAGCAGTAGATATATTGATAAGTTTTACATTACATCATAAAGTGAAAAAAACTACAACAACATCTTGTATTCATATCCCCTAATACTATCCCAGCAGTTCATTCATAAAATTCCCATTCACATCGAGGGAAAAATAAAACATTGAAAGGTTTGAGCTCAAATGCTCAGTAAGGATAACAATATAGCAGAAACTTTCATAAATAAACATAAATACTTAAGGCAATGCATAAATAAAACAAAATACTTTTAAACTTGAACTTTAGAAAAATATGGAAAAGTTAATTGAAATAATTCCATTTACTTATTCACATGGATATTCTACTAGTCGAATAATCACATGCAATATCAATAACCACTTTCATAAGGATGGAATGCATAATGCCAGACTATCATAACCACATAGTCAAGGCTTTGTGCCAAGAATACAAATAAAATTTTGTCAAGGCCTTTTTCCAAGACACCAGTTTCACTCATGAGACCTACCGATTCATCGAGGAGCTATAGCGGGCTCCACCCGTCACTTACTAAGTCCAATGGATTCCTCATATGAACAGGTTTAAACATAACATAAACATTTGTATTAAAAATAGCATACGAAATGTCAATACTTTCTCCAAAAACCATGAATGGTATAAAAATAACACATCCACAATCAAAGATATCAAAAAACCTTCAAAAAAATATGGAAGTTTTTTATCATAACAAATCAACTTCAAATAATCTTAAAATCCATCAAAGGATGTTGACATAGATGAAATCAAAACTATTTGTGAGAAATATCTCTTTTTTTGAAATCATTTAAAAGTCACATAATTATAAAATAAAACATTTAATTTAAAAATATTATTATAAGATTGTAAGGGAAGCTTTGAAAATTTTATAACGGCAGAAAATATCTGCACCCACCGTATAAGTTAAAAAAGACATTCTTACCTTAATTTTGTTGAAAAGGTTAAAAATGACTTTGATTGGAAAATGATGAAAAGATTCCCTTATAAACATCTTATAAAAATTAAAAAAATTGTATAAATTACTTTACCCCATAGTATATAAAATAGTAAGAATTTCTTGAAATACATTTTTAAGAAACATGGACGTGGATGATAAAGATGTCCTAGTAGATAATTACATATAAACAACCTCCGATAATGAAGAGATTTTGAAATTAACCCTTACCTTTGTACATTTACTTGGTCGAGGGTAGTTTAATCTCATGTATAATGGTGAAATAATTGTTATTAAATTATAAAGTAATCATATAAATTAATATGATATCATATATGATCTTTTAACATTTCTTTGTTAATAATATCTTAGTATTATCATCGTTTCGGGTGTTAACTTAATCATTTTATTTTATATGTTTTGTTACATAAGCCATGTTTGTTATGTATAGGTTGTATCTTATTCATATCCAGAATGATATCAAGTCCTTAAAAAGTAGTTTTAATCATCAAATGATAATTATACTTGAATGGATACGATGGGGAATGAATCTCATCGCGTTCGTGGAGACGGTAGTCCGTACGTACGTTCGAGTGACCATATCATTCTTTTGATATTAAAATAATATATAATTGAATTTTATATCATATATAAAGAATCATTATAATGTTATATTTATTATTTAATTCAATTACACATCATTATCATACCCATCCAAATAATAATTTTTTGAATAACAATTACACCACGACATGGAGACGGTAAGCAGTACGTACGCACGTATGGTGACATGTCATTCAAAGGATGGATATAATACTGAATATGTTTGTACCATATTTATA
The DNA here is from genome assembly GCA_963277665.1 of Viscum album. NCBI lineage: Eukaryota > Viridiplantae > Streptophyta > Magnoliopsida > Santalales > Viscaceae > Viscum > Viscum album. The sequence goes on along the minus strand of OY728146.1, from coordinate 885,139,525 downwards.
ATAACTTCAAATTATATAGAATATACTAGAGTTATTATTTTAAAATTGAAATAAAAAATAAAGAACAAGTGGAAGAAGAAAAGAACTTGAATGAGGGTGGTGAAAACATTATCTCTTATTCGGGTTCTTCCTTTTTATTTGATCTAAAGGGCTCTTTAGGTAGGATTTATGATCAAAATAAGGCCTCTAGGATTAATTGAGGGAATTTTAGAGAATATTTGGGCAGGGTTTGGCCCATACAAAAGGCTTTGTAGGTGTGAAATTGATATAAGGGAGAGCGCCTTTTTATAAGGGGGTGAGGGGCACCTTAGGAAAAGCTAGAAATATTAATTATAATAAATTTGTATTCGGTTTCTAATGGCTCAAAAGTGATTTATTTCAAGGATAAGGTAGGGATGGGTCAAAAAAAAACTCAACCAATAGGTTTTATACAGGTTTGGGTCACTATATTAACCTTATCATTTTTATTTAACTCTTAGTTAAATAGTTTGACATTTACCATGTCTCTTTGTATTTTTGTATTATATAGTTAATAAACATACTATATACTTCCAATAGAACCCCAATTGGTTCAATAATGATACACCTATCATTATATAAATCTCTTGGATGAACCTTAGATTTTTTGGAATTGAATATCAATTAATAATATAATATTTGTTTTAAAAACTCTTTTAGGTCAATTTTGACACTATTTGGTATTTAGTTTTTCCTAAATTCATAAAAGCAGTATTACTTCGACAATAATTAATTTAATCAACCCTAACATGTCATATTAACCTATAAAATTCGTGTAATGCATTAAAAGTGTCAAATTATATTTATTTGGGTATTTATAATATCAATTATTTTAATATTTCAATATTAAGGTAATTACTTCATCATCATTGTGTCATAAATATGTTAAATTATTTAATGTCTAAAAGTTGTAAATAAAATACCATTATATAGGAAATAATTTTAGCTTTCTAATGAATATTTATAATTGAATTTATCTTATGTATAACCATATATTAAAAATGTTTTTATTATTAAACTTTGATTTTAACTCTTTTAACTCTTCTTTGAATTAAATAATTATAAATGTCCTAATCTAATCCCAGTGAACCAAAGCGGTTCATATTTTATTCCTAATGTTGTTTTTGGTCAAATTATACTTATCCAATTCAATTACGACATGTGTTAGGGTAATAATGATATCATTTTTACCCTTAATTACCCTATTTACATTTGACCGTGGTAAATAATAGTAAAAGTTACTATTCACCAAAAATTATTTTTATCTTATTGAACCAAATTTTAATCCTTTATATTAACCGTGTCTCTTGGATTTTCAAAATTTCACACACAGAAGTGGTAAATTTAAATTTTATGTGAATTTTCAAATTCTCCTAGGAGATGGGTAAAAGATGGTGAAAAGTTCAATAAATTTTTTATATATCTAAAATTATTATAAACTGACTCCAATGAATTACATTGAACTTATATAGGTATTATGTATGTATTTTTATCTAAAATATATTTAAATAAAATAAATAATTATTTAAATAAAAATTTTGTTTTAAACTATAACTCAGTGTTTTTCACTATTCATCAAAAATTGAAAGTTTTCAGAAAAATACCAAAAATTCACCCTAAGATAATTTCAATATTCGAAATCCAAAAATGAAGTCCATTTTGAAAGATAAAATTTATAAAATTTCAAAAGTGGGTATTACTATTCATAATGACAAGTTTGATTGGTTGTGGTGTGTGTTAGAACTCGAAGTTGCGTACAACACACGTTATTGTATTATTCAAAGAGAAGCATATCGTGGTAGCTTGGGTTGTTACATTCTCCCCTCCTTCAAATAATTTCTTCCTCGATATTTCTAGAATATTACCGCATAAAAAGACTCAGATAGTTCTTCATCTTAAGTTTCTCAGGTTCCCTTGTCGCCTCTTCCATCTTATGGTTTTCCACAGAACTTTTACCAGACGAGTCGTCTAGTTTCTCAGCACTTGTTCTCTAGTATCAAGAATCCTGACAGGCTCTTCGTAATAAGAAAGATTGGGTTCCAGTTCTACTTCTTCATAAGTTAGTACATGCCTTGGTTCAGGCATGTAGTTTCTCAACAGTGATATGTGGAACACATCATGAACTTTGGAGAGACTTGGCGGAATTTCCAAACGGTAAGCTACAACCCCAATTCGTTCTAGAATTTCGAAAGGTCCAATGTACCTAGGACTTAATTTTACCTTCTTAACAAAATGTATAACACCCTTCAATGGAGATACCTTCAAGAAAACATGATCTCCAACCTAAAATTCCAAATCCTTCCTTCAGTTATCGACATAGCTCTTCTGATTACTTTGAGCTTCTTTGATGTGGTTTTGGATTAACTTCACCTTTTCTATCGTTTCCTCCACCAGTTCTGGGCCTACAAGTTTTCTTTCACCAACTTCATCCCAACAGGTTGGTGTGCGACCTCTCTTTCCGTATAATGCTTCATATGGTGCCATCCGAATACTTGAATGAAAGCTACTGTTATTGGAAAATTATACCAGAGGTAAATATTGATCCCACATACCCTAGAAATCAAGTAAGCAAGATCTCAACATGTCTTCTAAGGTTTGAATAGTCCATTCTGATTGTCCATCTGTTTGAGGTTGGTAGGCAGTGCTCAAACAGAGTTTAGTATCTAAGGCCTTCTGAAGACTATTCCAGAATCATGAAGTAAAATGGGGATGTCGATCAGAAACAATCGATAGGGGTACTCCATGAAGCCTCACAACTTCATTAATATATAGTCTTTCTAGGTGTTCAAGTGGTAAATCTTCCCTTATAGTAATAAAATGTGCTGACTTGGTAAGACGATCAATGATGACCCATAGTTCTTCACTCCTTCTAGGAGTCTTTGGTAGTCCCATGACAAAGTCCATCATGATATTATCCCATTTCCACTCTGGTATGGGAAGAGGTTGCATGACTCCTCCAAGATTTTTCCTTCCAGCTTTAACTTGTTAACAAACCATACATCTTGACACACAATCATCAATCTGCTTCTTCATGTTGTCCCACCAAAAATGTTCCTTCAAATCTCTATAAATTTTGGTGCTCCTAGGGTTTATAGAGAAATTAGAACTATGAGTATCATCCAACAATTACCTTTTTAGATCTGGTATATCGGGAACACAAAGTCTCTTCTCAAATTTCAAAATTCCATCTTCATACACAAAGTCAATCAATCTCCCATCATTCAAAACTTTAATATTCTTTTGAAATTATTCATCATCGGTCTGATAAGTCTTAATCCTTTCTAGTAAAGATAGTTTGGCAACCATTTGAAAAAGTATCGATGTTTCACCTTTAATGCTCATTCCCATATCCAACATTAATAGTTCCATAATAATTGGATCACTTTGAACTCTCATTTTGTTCAAAACTCCATGATCCTTTCTGCTCAAAGCATCTGCCACCTTATTTTCCTTCCCCGGGTGGTAGTGTATCATGTAATCATAATCCTTGAGTAGTTCAATCCATCACCTTTTCCTCATGTTGAATTCTTTCTGTGTGAAAATATACTTCAAACTCTTGTGATCAATATATATCTCACATTTTTCACCATAGAGATAATGTATCCATATCTTCAAAGAAAATATTACAGTAGCTAACTCAAGATCATGAGTAGGATAGTTTTTCTCATGAATTTTCAGTTGTCGTGATGCATAGGAAATAACCCTATCATTCTTCATAAGGACACAACCAAGTCCTTTCTTTGAAGCATCACTATACATAACAAACCCATCATTACCTGATGGTAGAGTCAATATAGAATCATTGAGTAATATTCTATTTAGTTCTTCAAAAAATTCTTCACACCCTTTTGTCCAAATGTTTTTTACCCCTTTACGTGCGAGCTTCGTTAATGGGTTAGCCAATCAAGCAACATTCTGGACGAAACATCGATAATAACCTACTAAACCAATAAAACTGCATACCTCAATTATACTCATCGGTGCTGGCCATTATTGGATTTCCTTGGTCTTAGAAGGATCAACGAAAATTCCATCCTTATAGACAATATTTCCAAGAAAAGAAATCTCCTGAAGCCAGAATTCACACTTGCTAAAATTACCATATAATTCATGTCTTCTCAGAGTCTTCAGAACATTGCACAAGTGATTTTCATGATCATTGAATCTTTTGGAGTATACCAATATATCATTAATAAATACCACTAAAAACTCATCATGATATTCCTTGAAAACTCTGTTCATTAGATACATGAAAACAAAGGGTGCCTTAGTCAATCCAAAAGGCATTACTGTAAAATCTTAATGCCCGTACCTGGTTCAAAATGCTATCGTCAGAATGTCTTCCTTCTTCACACACAACTGATGGTATCCATATCGAAGGTCAATCTTTGAAAAGTATTGAGCTCCATGCAGTTGTTCAAATAAATCATCAATGGGAGGTAGGGGATACTTTTTCTTTATTGTTATACCATTGATCTCCCTGTAGTCGATACATAACCTCATAGATTCATATTTCTTCTTAACAAAAAGGACAGGGGCTCCCCATGGAGAAAAACTAGGGTGAATAAATCCCTTATTACTCAATTCCTCTAGTTGTTTCATTATTTTGATTTATTCCACAGTGTCCATTATTTAAGGGGTCATCGATATAGGCCATTAACCGGGAATTAAATCAATATAAAACTCAATTGATCGTTCTGGAGGATGTCCATGTAAATAATTCGGATACAAATCTACATATTCTTTCACAATAGGTACATCCTCTATTTGAACATTCCTTTCCTCACCCACAGTTATTTCATTCTCTTCCTCCCCGATAATTGAATTTTGTTGAGCTACTGTGGCTGGATCTAGATAAGAATCAAGTGGTGACGATTCTTCTCTAAAGATAAGGTGTTCTTTATCATCATCATAAAAAATCGTAACCTCCTTCTTCTTAAAAAAAATCTTCGCATCATGGTATGAAAGAAAATCCATACGGAGGATTATATCAAACTCAATCATAGGTATGAAGATGATATCAGCACATAAAGAACATTTATATGCTCTAATGGGGACAGATTCACAAAACTTTGTTGCAATGATACTTCCCTTAGAAGTTTTGATTGAAAACTCCCTTGTTAAATCAAATAAGAAATATCTGATTTTCTTAGAAAACTGGGAAGATATGAAATAATGTGATGATCCAGAATCAAATAAAGCATTTGATAAACTCAAGGAAACCATTAAATTACCTACCACCACCTCTTTCGGAGCTTCTACCTCAACAATAGTGATAACATAATCTTGGCCTTGATCCCTTTTCCTTTTCTGAGGTAAGTTCCCCTGACGCTTAGGACATTCATTTTCATAATGTCTCATATCCCTAAAATTGTTGCATTGAACATCGATAGCTTCTTTCTTCCCCTTACAATCACAATCTTTGTGGCCTTTTTCACCACACATGTAATAGACTCCCATTCTTTTCAAGCAAGTACCAGGGTGTTTCTACCCACATTTACTACAGGATGGATATTCAACTTTTCCCTTCTTCCCCTTCTTCCCATTTCCAAAGTGATCAGCAGATCTCTTCTTCTCTTGATTTTCTTTAAAGTCGTAACACTTAGAGAATTCCTTTTCTGTCTTGATAGCACATGAGACCATATCTTCGTATAATGAGAAGGATTGTGAGACTAATGCTCGACGGAGAAACAGTTTTAACCCATAAAATAAACAATCAATCTTACTTCTTGGGTTACGTATATAATCTGTTGTATGCATCACTAACTTTGTAAAGTTAGCCTCATACTTTGCAACATTCTCATCCTCCTTTTGTCTCAAACTCAGAAATTTCCTTTCCATATCTACTCGATGGTCATGAGGAAATTATTTTTCTAAGAAAAGGTATTTGAACTCCCTCCATTCCATATTTGATACTTCATCACCTTCCTTTGTGTTTTGAATCAATAACCACCATTGATCAACATCTCCAGTGAGGCGGTAGACTACCATGACAACGTTTTCCCTTTTTCTACTCCCCAAAGCATGGAATATTTTCTCTAAGGAATTTATCCATTTTCAGCCACTAATAGATTTTTACTCCCATTTAATGTTGGTGGTTGTTTCTTCATGAAGAGATCTAACATTGATCTTCCACGCTGTGGATCTGGGTGCTCTATATGGGTAAGGTTGTTATTCATAACCTGAGTGAGTTGTCCCAGTATGGTTATAAGATGATCAGAACTAGTTGAATCACCAGCTCCACTATAATTATCTTGAGCAGGAGGTCAATCCCTACATAGAGTGTGTTCATTGATATGGTTTCCATTTCTTCTACTTGGCACCATTTCTAAACAATGGCATACACTAGATTAGTTTATGAATCGCAATACATAAATCAATACTTGTAAAACACTTAACATAAATTGAACTATTTATGGATATAATCTATAATAATAAAAAAATGTTTTCCTTAAAGAAGTATATACTCACAAACCCTTCACAATGATTTGTAAATAAAATGAGAAATATCCTAAGCATTTCCCCCGGGAGTGTCGTAACCAAGAGTGCAGCAATGCCCGTTGTCGTGCATCAGTTCCCATTCGAGTCTAGCTCAAAGTGGTGTTTTCTGGTTTTACCCCCAGGTACATCTGTGCCCGAGCTGCCTCTAACTGCTTGTATCCAGACAGGGATGTATTTCTTAGAAAACTCACAAAATCACTACAATACCAAAATTATAAGAAGTTCTTCTATACTAATCCTCAAAGTCCATCTTAGGTCTATGTGATCTAATAAAAGTTTATCTAAATCTAGCTTCCAAGGTTTGTACTAAACTTTCTCTGATACCAATTGTAACTCCCCGGCCCCAATTACCCAGAGTCGGTGCATTATTACATAATATTGGCATGATCACAAAAGATCTAGTCTCGAAAGACCTATTATTTTAGTAGCCTTGGAATCACTAGATATATTCATAAGGTTTACATTACATCATAAAGTGAAAAAAAACTGCAACAACATCTTTTCTTGGTATCCCCTCATACTATCCCACCAGGTCATTCATAAAATACTTCTTCACATCCTGGAAAAAATAAAACATTGAAAGGGGTGAGCTCAGATGCTCAGTAAGGATAACAATATAGAGAAAAATTTGAAAAATAAACATAAACACTTAAGGTAATGTATAACAAAAAAAAGCCTTTTAAACTTGTAATTCAACAAAATATGGAAAAGATTAAATGAAATAATTCCATTTACTTATTCACATGGACATCTTACTAGTCGAATAATCACAAGAAATATCAATAACCACTTTCATAATGATGGAATGCATAATTCCTGACTATCATAACCACATAGTCAAGGCCTTGTGCCAAGACTAAAAATAAGATTTGGTTAAGGCCTTGTGCCAAGACACTAGTTTGTCTCATGATACCTACCGATGCATCAAGGAGATATATCGGGCTCCACACGTCACTTACTAAGTCCAATGCATTCCTCATATGAATAGGTTTAAACATAATATAAATATTCGTATTAAAACTAGAATACGAAATGTCAATACTTTATCCATAAACCATGAATGGTATAAAAATAACACATCCACAATCAAACATACACAAAACCTTCAATAAAATATGGAAGTTTTGTATCATAATTAATCAACTTCAAATAAGCTTAAAATTAATCAAAGGATGTTGACATAGATGAAATCAAAACTATTTGAGAGAAATATCACGTTTTTTGAAATCATTTAAAAGTCACATAATTATAAAAGAAAACATTTACTTTGAAAATATTCTTATAATCATGTAAGGTAATCTTTGACAATTTTATTGTAGTGGAAAATAGTTGCACCAGCCGTATAAGCTAAAAATAACATTTTTACCTTAATTTTGTCGAAAATGTTAAAAATGACCTTATTTGGAAAACTATGGAAAGATTCCTTTATAAACATCTTATAAAAATTAAAACAAGGGTATAAATGACTTTAACCCATAGTCTATAAAATAGTAAGAATGTTTTGAAATACATTTTTAAGAAACATGGATGTGGATGATAAAGAGGTCCCAATAGATAATTACATATAAACAACCTCAGATAATGAAGATATTGTGAAATTAACCCTTACCTTTGTACATTTCCTTGGTAGAAGGTAGGTTAAAATCATGTATAATTGTAAAATAATTTTTATTAAATTATTAAAGAATCATATACATTAATATGATATCATATATTATCTTTTAACATTGCTTTGTTAATAATATCTTAGTATTATCGTTGCTTCAGGTGTTAAATTACTCATTTTCTTTTATATTTTTTGTTACATAAGCTGTGTTTTTTTGGATAGGTTGTATATTATTCATATACATAATGATATAAACTCCTTAAACATTATTTTTAATCATAAAATGAGAATTATTCTTGAATGGATACGATGGGGAATGAATCTCATCGCGTTCGTAGAGACGGTTGTCCGTACGTACGCACGAGCGACAATATCATTCTTTTGATATTAAAATAATATATAATTGGATGGTATATCATATATACATAATATTTATAATGTTATATTTATTATTTACTTCAATTACACCTCATTATCATACCCATACAAATAATAAGGTTTTGAATAACAATTACACCATGATGTGGAGACGGTAAGCCGCATGTACGCACGTATGGTGACATGTCATTCAAAGGATGGATATAAAACTGAATATGGTTGTACCATATTTATAATAACATCATAGTATATAAAAGATACTAGATTTATTATTTTAGAATGGAAATAACAAGTAAAGAATAAGTGGAAGAAGAATGGAACTTGAAAGAGGGTGGTGAAAACATTACCTCTTCTTCAGGTTCTTCCTTTTGATTTGATCAAAAAGGCTCTTTAGGTTAGCTTTATGATAAAACTAAGGCCTCTAGGTTGAATTGAGGGAATTTGAGAGAATATTTGGGCAGGGTTTGGCTGATCCAAAAGGCTTTGATGGTGTGAAATTGAGAGAAGGGTGAGTTCCCTTTTGTAAGTGGGGTGAGAGGCACCTTTGGAAAAGATAGAAATATTATTTTATATTAAATTCATATTCAGTTTCTAATGGATCAAAAGTAAATTATTTCAAGTATAAAGTGGGGATGGGTCGAAAAAAACTCAACCAATAGGTTTTAGACAGGTTTGGGTCACTATATTAACCATATCTGTTTTATTTAACTCTTAGTTAAATAGTTTGATATTTACCATGTATCTTTGTATTTTTATATTATGTAGTTAATAAACTTACTATATACTTCCAAGAGAACCCCAAGTGGTTCATTAATTATACACCTATCATTATATAAGGTTCTTTTCCGAACCTTATATTTTTTGGAATTTAATATCAATTAATAATATAATATTTGTTTTAAAGACTCTTTTATGTAAATTTTGACACTATTTGGTATTTTGTTTTTTCTAAATTCCTAACAGCATTATTACATCAAAAATAATTAATTTAATCAACCCTAACATGTCATATTAACCTATAAAATTCTTGTAATTCATTAAAAGTGTCAAATTATATTTATTTGGGTATTTATAATATCATTTATTTTAATATATCACTAATAACGTAATTACTGCATCATCATTGTGTCATAAATAAATTAAATTATTTAATGTCTAAAAATTATAAATAAAATACCATTATGTATTAAATATTTTTATCTTTCTAATTAATATTTATAGTCGAATTTATCTTATGTATAACCCTATATTAAAAATGTTTTAATTATTAAACATTGATTTTAACTCTTTTAACTCTTCATTGAATTAAATAGTAATAAATGTCCTAATCTAATACAAGTGGAAGAAATAGGTTCATATTTTATTCATAAGGTTTTTTTGGGTCGAATTATACTTATCCAATAGAATTAAGACATGTTTTAGGGTAATAATAATATCATTTTTACCCTTAATTTCCCTATTTACATTTAACCGTGGTAAATAAAAGTAAAAAGTTACTATTCACCACAATTATTTTTATCTTATTGAACCAAATTTTACTCCTTGTTATTAACCGTGTCTCTCGGATTTTTGAAATTATACTCACAGAAGCGGTAAAATTAACTTTTATGTGAATTTGCAAATTCTCCTAGGAGATGGGTAAAAGACGGTGAAAAGTTCAATAAAATTTTATATATCTGAAATTATTATAAACTGACTCCAATGAATTACATTGAACTTATATAGGTATTATGTATCTATTTTGACCTAACATAAATTTCAATAAAATAAATAATTATTTAAATATAAATTTGGTTTTAAACTATAACTCAGTGTTTTTCACTGTTCATCAAAAATTGAAAGTCTTCAGAAAAATACCAAAAATTCACCCTAAGATAATTTAGATATTCTGAATCCAAAAATGAAATCCATTTTGAAAGATAAAATTTATAATATTTCAAAAAGTGGTTATTACTATTCTTAGTGGCTAGTTTGATTGGTTGTGATATGTGTTAGAACTTGAAGTTGCATACAACAAACGCTATTGTATTATTCAAAGAGAAGCGTACCGTGGAAACTTGGGGTGTTATATAAATCCAATTGAGAATAAAAATTTCTGAAGTGTATAAATTAAAAAAATATATTATTAAGTCTCAAAATTAAATTATTAATTTATCTATATTTATGACATATGAGGTTAAATTATATTTATGGAAGTTAGGACATGAGGTAAGGGTTTTTCATCTGAAATTTCTCTCTTTGGGGCATGTTTGGTATTATAAACCTAGTTTCCTTTATGTGGTGTATATAGTTCCTATTAGAGATGTTATATCAGGAAATAACTTTATTCATGGAATTTGAAGATAATTTTTTAACCATCTATTTTAAGGAGTTTTTATTTATATTATACCCAATCCATATGTGGATTATTTCTATCTCGATTTTCATTTTTGGGACTCATTTTATATTAACCACCTTTTTTATTTAGCGTGGTTCACAAAATTACATGGAATAATTTTCCCATATTAATCATAATTTTTTTTGGGATTTATAAGTCCATATATTTATATCCATCTCTTATTCATTTGATTTAAGAGTGAAAAATACCATTGTAAAACACCTTTTTTTCTATAGTGTAAAAACAATCCTCAGTTTTGGTAAAGTAAAAGTGTGTATAATTTCCTAGAAAATACACCCCTATCTAGATACTGGAAAGGAGATTCACCTATTCCATAGATTAGCCTTAGGTTAATCAGATAAAAAATATTCAGTTGATTGTTGAATCAATCATTACCCTAATGCATGTAATGTGGGCCTATGACCACAAACTTAGTGAGACACTCCCCGGGATATGATTTGGAATATTCACATGCTCTTAATGAACTTTGATAAATGATTTTGCCTACCATTTCCTTGATCTCATAACAATGAAATATATTGAACCCAATTACTATCTTATATGGATAAACTCAGCATAATTAAATAATCTCACCCATATATTTTATATATTATTGTAATTAATGTTACTTTAAGGATTCACCACAACTTTTAATTTTATTAAGGGATGTTTTCCTAAAAATATTCATTATTCTATTTAATGGGGACATATTTTATTTCTTTATTTCAGATTATTTGGATAGATTTATTTTATTTAGTAGGAGGTTTCTAAGGAAATGGTATGAAATGTATTGATGAATCTCAATGTGTTCATGTTGTATCTTATATTTTCAAAAATAATGTATCTATGTATTTAGTCTTCTATGACTACTAAAATGTTGGATCCATTGGGAAATATTGTATTTTATACTAATAAGGTAATATAACAACAATATTTGGGTTTCCAGAGTCCATGATGTTATAGCGGGTATCAGAATAAGATAATTAGAAATATTGGGCAGTAGATTTAGAGAAACCAAGTGATATAGTACAATTACTATGAAAAAGCATCATGTTTTCTAAGAATAATATTGCAAACATAATAGGAATTGTATTTACAATTAAATATCATGATATAATTATGTGTATAAAATTTTTTATAAATGGATACTAGAAGGAGGAATAGAAACCATATCAACACACATAGTCAATATAAGGATATTCTCCCTAAGAAAGTAAAAAAACCTAGAGTTGATGCTAATAAGATCATAACCAGATTAGGGTAGTTGACCTAGTTTATAATAAATAATATCACCCACATAGATAAAACGTTTTATCCAAACACATGGTGTCACTATGTTGGACAACTTAATATGATAAAAACCTCTAGAATTCATTGAAGATAATAATACATTGGTATATAAATAATGGATCAAGTCCATCGATAATATTTTTCTTAATTTGGAAAGTAATAAAATGGAAAAATTCATCATGTTAGTCTATCATATGAAGGCAGTTACAGACCAATGGTGATTGCTAATTCAAAATACTAGAGATGAATACAAATCCTAATATATGGATAAGGAAGGCATCCTAGGAATAAAGGATGGTAATATGGTACAAAAATTCATTATTGTTATTCAATTTGAATTACCTCGTCAACCACCAAAGTATAAAGTTGAGTTCCCTATTAAACTCATTCTTGATGCAAGACCTATATCTAAAACTCCCTATAAAAAGGAGCCAGTGGTGTTGGTAGAGTTAAATAAATAATTTTAGGATTTCATTGATTGGGTATTTATACACCCAAGTGTTTCTACATGGGGAGCCCCTGTTTTATTTGTGAAAAATAAAATGGGTATATGCGCCCATGACGTAATTATAAGGAGATCAATGACATTATTAGAAAGAATATGTTTCCTTTACTACACATTGATTACTTATTTGATCATCTTCATGGTTCCCTATAATTTTCAAAGATCGATCTTCACTCTCTTTATCATCATCTAAGGGTTAATAAGGATGATATAACAAATATGAAATTTCAAACAAGGTATGGAAATTATGAGTTTATAGTAATACCTTTTTGATTAACTAATTCTCATTTTTTATTTATGGATCTGATGAATATAGTGTTCAAGGCATCTCCTGATGAATTTTTGTGAGTTTTCATTACCTATATCTAGATATACTATAAGAGTAATAAATATACTAAGATTCATCAACAAATAATTCTATAGACCCTTATAAAAATGGATATATGAAAAATATAGGTAGTATAAAATTTGGCTTAATGATGCTTCTTTTCTTGGACATATTTTCTCCAAGGATGGAATATTAGTTACCCCTTAAAATTAAAAGGTATTAAAATATAGGCCTACAAAGATATAAATAATAGAGATCCAAGGTTTCCTAGGATTATAAAGTTTCTATTAGTGTCTTTTTCAATATTTTTACCAGTTGGACAACCTGTTAACCAAGTTAATATGTAAAGGGGTTAAATTTACATGGTTAAAGGGAATGTTAGGAATGTTATGGAGAGTTAAAGAATATAATAATTAATTCACAAGTAATATCCTTACAATTAGGATTATAAGGATTTTTTATTTAGAGTTATGTATAAAATAAAATACTTGGTTAAATCCTTATAAAGAATGATCAGGTGATTTATTACACATAAAAGTAGTTGAAAATCCATGAACATAACTATACAAGTCATGATATTGATTTTTAATCCATTATATTTTCTTTTAAAATTTAGAGACACTATTCTGCGGTGAAAGATGGGATATATACACTGACCATGATAATTTGAAGCATATCTTATCTCATAAAGAGCTCAATATGAGGAAAAGAAGATGGTTAATACTATTTAAGGAATATTATTGATCAATAAACTACCAATATGGTATGGAAAACAAGATGAAAGATGCAATGCGTAATAGGGATCATGTATTTTTAACCATGATGAGAATTAGCAATGATCGTATATAGAGTGATGTATTAAAGACTGATATGGTAATTTTCAGAAATGGGAGCTATCATTTATTTTTTAAGAAACTTCTAAACCATACTTGATAGAAATGATAGAGACGTCCCTCCAATATCACTAAAACATATAAAGGTTGATTAAAGTATTTAATGATGGGAAATGGATGGAATCAATTTATAGATACAAAGTGTTTAAGTTTGCGAAGAGGTTATGTGTTTCATCTATACCAGTGATGTAGAGGTAAGTACTCTGTGGATCACATGGCTCAAATTTTAATATAATCCTTATTACTGCAATGTATTGGGATTTAAGATAATATTTTTTTAGGATGGCGTGAATTTAGAAATTAAGGACAATGTGTCTAGATTCTTAGTATGATAGAAGGTAAATTCATAAAGACAAAATCCCTAGGGATACATGAAACCTCTACTGATACATATATGGAAGATGGAAAATGTTACCATTGAATTTTTCACTAGACTCCCAAATACACCAAGTAAGATTGATTATATATGATTCATAATTTATTGTCTCACCATGTCTTCTCATTTCTTAGTGATAAGAGAAGATCTATCTTTTGAGAGACTTAACCGACTCTATATCAATTAAATTTCAAGTCTTCTTGGGGAACCTCTATTGATTGTATCTGATCTTGACCCACAGTTCACATCAAAATTTTGGAAGAGTATTCAATGAAAGATAGACACAAAGATATAATTAAGAACCACCGATTATCCTAAGACTTATGGGTAGTTTTTAAGGATTATCCATACTTTTAAAGACATGTATATATCATGTTCTCTTTTCTTCAAAGGTATGTGGGATCATTATCCACCTTTGGTCAGATTTTAATACAATAATATCTTCTATTATAGAATCCATATGGAACCAAACATATAATTTTAGGGAAAGAGGTGTATTACACCAATATATTGGGAAGAAGTAGGAGAAAGAAATCTAGTTGGTACAATGACTGTGGGGGACATGACTATTAAAGTGTAAACTATTCAGGAACACATGAAAGCAGACTAGGGAAGAAAAAATAGATATGGTGGAAATCAAAGGAAATATGTGGAGTTTTATGCTTGGGATCACATATTCTTGAAGATTTCACCATGAAGGAGAGTTGTAAGATTATTAAAATAGGTAATTTAATCCTTATATAAATTGGGACTTTTAAAATATTATTAAGAATTGGATCTATAGATTACAGAATGGCTATTACACCCATGATTTCTAAATTACATGATGTATTTCATGTTTATTTACTATCGAAATACATTCCACATACAAAAGATGTGATAAAATCTAAGGGAATATATTTTGATCCTCTCTTTTTTTATAATGAGGATCCTGTCATGATTTTTGACTCCATAGAGTATGTATCACAGAATCGGATAACTCGAT
Organism: Viscum album; assembly: GCA_963277665.1. Taxonomy (NCBI): domain Eukaryota; kingdom Viridiplantae; phylum Streptophyta; class Magnoliopsida; order Santalales; family Viscaceae; genus Viscum; species Viscum album. The sequence goes on along the minus strand of OY728146.1, from coordinate 885,124,268 downwards.
TGGTGAAAGTACTATGGAGAAATAACAAACCAGAAGAGGCAACCTAGGATCCTGAAAAAGAAAATGAGGGAGGAATACCCAATTTTTTAATAATTTTTATATACCAAAATTTTTAGGTTAAAATTATTTTTGGGTGTATAATGTAATTCTTGAGACCCTTCTGTAGTATTTAAACACCATATCTAAAAATATCATGAGATGCACCCTTTAAAGATCCTTTGTTGATTAATTTAATTAAAATATTTAATTTAGACTAATAAATTGACCAACCTAACATCATTTTTAAATTAATCATATCAAACTTATCTTAGAATGGATTTTTTAATCTTGTTTTGAAAAGAACAATTTTTAGATTAAAAATATGGTTTGCATGAAAGTTATAATTTGTATGACCATATCATTACATAAAAATGAACTAGATGCTTAAAAACATTTTAAGTAATCAAATATGAACTTATGTATTAAAAATATGCATTTTAAAATATTCTTTGTAATTATAAATCTATATCACACATTCTTAAAACTAATTAGAGAAGATACTTTAATAAGAAATTTAATTTCTTACTTTTTTGAATCATGTATTTTCAAAGGATATTTAGTTTTGGATTGACTTTAAATAATCACCTCCATTATTTTTTATAATAAATTTTATTTATGTGTTTAATATTATTATCCAATATAATTTTATATATATATAAATTTAAAACATCAAAACATCATTTTTCTTAATATTGTTTTTACAAAATTAGGTGTTTTATTTTAAAAATCACTATTCAAATATTTAGAAATTTTATTTGACAAAATGATCTTAAAAATTTAAATCAAAATAATAAAATATAAAATCAGGTAAAAGTTTCAATCTTAATTCTGTTATTAAAATTATTTACTAAATTTGGAAATTAATTTCCAATGTAAAATTAAATTAGGTTAAAAGTTATAAGTTAAAAAAACCATAAAACACTCAAATATAACTAAAAAAATGATATCTTGAGGTGTCTTTCAAGCCAAAATCACTATCCTAACCTCTTTGTTTCCATTTTGTGTTCAATGACCATTGAATTGTGACCTTATATTATTTAAAATGCAGGGGTCACTCCCAAATCTACCATTCACACTACTTATAAAAGGGTAACACTCCCACAACTCTGAGGCACACATATCATTAAAATTAATCCTTAAAAAAACTATTTTATATTCCTGTAAACCTATCCACCTTTCAAAACCATCAATTCACCATTAGTTATCTTAAGGCCTTTATTTCATAGGAGACAACCAAGGAAAATTCAAGTCCCCGACGTGAGTATTATCAACTACTTAGCTTTTCCTCTTAATCATATTACTTAAAAAGTTATTAAGTCTACACAAATATAATGAAAGTAGTATAATTTATATAATTTTATATTTATATATTAATTTTATTACCAATTTTATTTATACACCTCATCCATTAAGAAAAAAACTGTTGTTCGTTCATTGTGAAGACCGCCGTCTTCACGACATTATGTGTTTCATTTTCCATTACATCCATACAAGGATTGATCTAAGGATAGTATAAAATGATATATATAAATTTCATGATACCATTAAAGTTATATTATGAAAAATTATATTACCTATTAAAAATATGACTGACAGATGATATTTTATAATTTAATCATTTAAAATAAGCATAAAAGAGAATAACCTTTTATTTGAATTGTGTGATATTTTTATATATATTAAGTATTATTATCATTAATTAATATTATCATATATAATAATAATAATAATCACTAAATAAGATTTTATATTTCTGGTATAATAATATTACGACAAAATTAACTCATAATCATTCATTAAATCAGGTTATATTCATGTTTGGGTCGGTTTAACTACCAACGTAGAAAATTCTATGATTTTTGTCATGAATAAATTTGGGAACATAATTAATAATATAATATAATATAAATTTTTAAATAATTATTAAGTTTCAATTCAAGAGAAATTATATCAATATATAATTCATTAATTCAGAAAACACCTTTCAATTTTCAAGAATCACCAAAACATGCTTGTTATCAATATCATCTTGAAGGATAATGATTAAAAAACTGATGAAAGGAATTTTAAAAATCATAAATATTTATAAATTATACCTAATAGTAACTTTAATTACTGATTAATGATGTTATTTTATAGAATAATTAATACAGAAAACGTTATTATGAAATTAGTATAAACGATTAAAACTATAAATACCCAATGCGTAAAATTGGTATAATTCATGTAGATAATGACTATTTTTAAAGATTATAAGTTAAAATATATTTGATTAAGGTTACTTATTATGTTATTAAGATAACTAAATTTAGGATACAACAGGTTAATGTACTTTTATGGAAGTCAGGATAAGTGGTAAGGGTTTTTTGTCTTATATTCCTCCCTTAGGGGCATGTATGGTATAATGCACCAAACTACTTTTATGTGGTGTATATAATTAATTATTGAGATATTATATCATAAAATACATTTATTAATAGAATTTAAAGATTAATTTTAATCCCTGCCTTTCAAGTGGTTTTTATTTAATTGATACTCAGTCCATATGTAGGGTTTTCCTATCTCAATTTACATTCTTTAGGACTCATTTTCTATTCACCATCAATTTTATTTTGTATTGTACATATATTTCCTTGGAGAATTTTTTATATATTAATAATTAAATTAATGGGATTTAAAAAATTATATTTTTATCCATATTTCATATTATTTTGATTCAATAGTTACTAAAACCATTTTAAATTAATTATTTTTTATCTTGGAAAAACCATCCTATGTTTTGGTAAAGTGAATGCTTGTGTGATTCCATATAAAATGTATCCATATTTTTATACTATAAAATTTATAAATCTATTTCATATATGAAACTGTGGGAAATCAACCCAAAAAGGGTTGGTTAGCATTAACTCAATCATCCCCTGATACATGATGAGTTTGCCTAAGACCGCACACTCGACAAGACAATCCTAGAGGATATGATTTCAAATATTCACATTCTCTTAATGAAACATGATAAAGGAATTTGACTTTCTTTGACTTGGTATTATACCAATGTAAACATTTGAACCCAATTACTATATTCAATGGATAAACTCAGAGCATTGAAATTACCCTCACCCATATATTTTAGTTTGGATGATACTTCATGTTACATTGAGGATATTCCCTAGCTTATAAGTAGATTAAGGGATATTCTACTATACATCCACATTATTATATTTAATGAGGAATTATTTTATTTCCATATTTCTCATTATATGGATAACCAAGTTTTACTCAGTAAGAGGTTCCTTAGAGAATAGTATGAAAGGACATAATGAATCATATGGCGATTGAATTGGACTTAATGAGGTGACAAGGAGGTTATAATTATATATCCCATTGATGCATCAACATGTATCATGGGATAAAAAAATATTTGGTTTTAGTTTATACCTCTTCCCATAATGGGAAAGTATCTTGGTAAAATGTCGTGATAACATGTTTTGATGTATGAAATTATATATTCCATCAGTATGAAATCAATGATTATTATTATTCATGTTTGAAATTATTTTCATGGATATAGTATGAGTTTAGTTTTAGTTGATTATGGATTCATTTTGTTCATTTATTTCCACCATGTCTCTTATTCTATGTTTACATCATGAAATCTTCAACTGTATGATACTCCTTACTAAGAAACCCAAATCACGCTTATTTGTTCTCCTTTCCCCAGGAAACCTTGGTGAGGTATATGTGTAATTTTTAAGAACATGATATAAGGGAAAAAAAGGTTCTCTTAATATTTCCATGTTTTATGTTTTGTTTTCAAATTAAATGTATGCATGTATCTAGGTTTGAAAGACTACTAAAATGTTGGATCCTTTGGGAAATATTATATTCTGTACCAATAATGTAATATAACTACATGATCTTGGTTTCTGGAGTTTGGGATATTATAAATTTCCCCTTATAATCCAAATATTTTGTGAAGATAAAATAAATCAAGGCATTAGGATTCCTAACTAAAATGTGAGAAACTCCATGGCGACACAGGTTATTATTAAAAAAATATAGAGCACTTCATACTTCTGTTTCTACCTCCCCCTATGAAACTGCCTCAAATTTGAGGTATCATCATACACTCATTTTAATAAAACACTTTCAATTCCATATAAGGAATATAATAATGTGGGTGTGACTTTAAAATGATATAATTCTAACATTGGATGTATTACCTGATAATTTAGAAGGATTATGGACATAAAGGTTGATATCACAATGATAAGACAAAAAATAGTCGGTAGTACGCATAGAAACATCAATTTTTTTGATATATTTCCCAAGAGTGAGAGGATCATCATCTTCCCTACTAGGAGTAGGCTAGGGGGAATATATCATATACTTAAATTTCAGATTCCTAGTAACCTAGAAGGGATCCCACCAATTATAGTCTCCACCAATGTAGTATGACTCCAAACTATAAGGAAATGGTTTAGGAAGAACCAAAATTAGCCATATTAATTTTGGAATCCTAGGAGGAGATATATATGGGGGAAATATAATGTGACCTAAACTTAACATACATGTATAAAAAATAATTTTATATGAATATTCATTACATTTTACAATAAAAAACACCATAGAGCCTACACATTTAGTGTATTTAAAGACTACATACATAATAAAATTATTTTACAAAAATTATATAATATATACCAAAAACATTTTTTTCAAATGATACCCTTATAAAGATATGATATGAATTATTCTTCTCTAAAAGTAGTGTAAATGGAAACATAATAAATATTGAGATCAGATGCTCTATAAGGGTAAACATGAGATAAAACAAATTTTAGATCATAAGTGTGCATAAGATAAATATATGGGTATGATAAAAATAATCATGGACATAATATAATAAGATCATAAAAATTAAATAATAGATCATAATTCACGATTTATGGAATAATGATGTTTTCGTAACATAATACATGATGAGTAGAGTTGTGGAAACATGAGTAATTAATCACGAGCCTAGAAAATATAACCTAGGAATATGAATGTGAAACATACATATTCTTAGAATATAATTTTCTTTGAAAAGGATCACTTTTAATAACATTATCGCATAGTAGATATATTCCCATAGTGCATTGGGTTCACTCTCCATTCCCATAAACATAGTGAAATCGTCTCATAATGGATTGAGTTTACTCCTCATTCTCATACATGTCATCTCATGAGATATACATATTTACCTAATTCATCGGAGGGAAATATAATTCATATCCCAGCCATCACATAATGAAAAAATATACATATAAATTCCACATGAATATCAAAACATTCTTAATTCCATTATAAATTAATTAACCACTAAAAAGAAATGGGTTCTCTAAAAAATTCCATAAGAAAACATCATAAGACATAAAGATAAAGGAGCTGGACAGTATCATTGTTGAATTTACCCTGTGAAAAATAATAAAAATTTATATATATTAACGTTGATAATTTTTTTATGTGAATAAATATTTACTTTGATAAATAATAATAATTACCCTTTAGCTCTTTAATTTCTATTATTTTAACAAAAATTAATTTATAAAATAAATGGAAATAAAATTTATACGAAAAACTAAATAAAATAGGAGAGAAAGTTTTTTAAATAAAATCGATGAAGGTAGAGTGAAAATAATTTCATACAGAAAATGTTTAAAAATTAAATTATTCCCACAATCTTTAAAAAAAGGTAAATGTTGGTAGAAAAAGGGCATACAAAAAATGTTAAGAAATATTCATTTTGTAAATAAAGTAAATTCCAATGAAGAATACCTTAAGTAATCATAAAAGTATATATAAGTATATATATAAAAAACAAAATAGAAAATATATACCTGGAGGATAATAATCCTTAAATAAAATTTGAGATTAGTTCAGCTTCACTTACAATCACCGTTTTGGTTAAATTATGATCTAAATGGAGGTTAAATGGTACGAATACATATAATTCCCATTACTGAACATATAATAAAAAAATATATTGGTTTTATATTGAATGGACGTATAATTTTCCCATATGAAAGTTGAAGAATAAAAACCCTTATTTCCAAATGAGACTGGTGAAGAAACCCTTACATTTACTCCCAAATCACACAAAAGTGCTTTAACCTCCTATATTATAAACATAAATTTCTTAATAACCTATTCCAAAAAACTATTCATATATTTTACATATAATAAAATTAAATTATAATAATTCATTACACATATAATGAGTCAAAACCAATAAAATAAAAACACTTATTTCCTTATTTTATATGAATAATCACTCTTTTTAGAAAGGGTCACACAAACCAGAGAACCAAATGTTTAGTGTATTAGAGTATTAACTATATATAAAACTTATTTTAAGAAACTTGTGAAAATTTCTCCATAATAAAAGCATACTAAACTCTCTTATATACTTCTTATAGGTTATAATCATCTTAAAAACCCGGGGAATGGAAATATAAGAAATGGGTGAGATCTAACTCTCAATAAAAGAATAATCACAATCATGTCAAAACTGTTTATATCTGATGAATATGAGAAAACATTAGTAGAGAAAAATATATTATTAAAAATAACATGGAATAATAACATTTTTCCATAATCTAAGATTAAAATACATACAATATCAAAAGATAAAACACATACTAGGGAATAAATTTGCGGAGACATGATATAATAAATAGGATCCATGAAGCTTAATCATAGGAATGAAGACATGTAATTTCATTGAAATTAAAAATAAAAGTAAACCATGGAACTCACATAGGAATAGAAATAATAAAATTATGGAGCATGAATAATTATCTGTTTCCCATAATATGGGTGAGAATAAATCACTACCATATTCCCATACTGGAGGAGACATCACTGAATTATTCCCATAAACATAGCAGAGTAGGTATCTCTTCTTGATTCCAATAGTGGAGTGATAATTAATACTGAATTCCCATAATTATATCATGGAATATAATTGCTCAACCAACACATTTAAGGGTGATATATGACCCCACACATCATTATCCATATATATGTTTACTAGTGGAAAATGATCATTAATAACACCATAAGAATCCATAGATATAAAAACACATTTCAGAACATTACTAGTAAAAATAACCCACATTTTACTCAATAATATAAATGGTTGATACAAATAACTCAATCACCCAAAATTATTAATTCAAAATAACATTTAGAGGGTGGTTTATGAAAAATAATTTACAAGAAAATAAATCCTTTATAAATAAAAATAAAATTATATCAAAATCATTAATCAGTTTTTATAAAACATTTTTATCTTTTCCTTAAAAGATAAAGGTAAAATCACTTTAAAAGTCATTTTCAAAAAGGTAACTTTTGAGAAATTAAAAATAAGACATTTTTAAAATAAATATTTTTAATGAAATATCAACAATAAATACTTAATATGTCAAAAAGGATTTTAAGAGGTGGGATGATAACATTTTTAAAACATTTATTTTGGAAAAAAAATATCTTTAACAATGGAGTCTTGAAAAATACATAAAGGTTTCAAAAAGGTTAACTAAAATCTTAGAAAAACACTTAATTAAGAAAATAAATTCAATTATATATATCTAAAATGAAATAAATGTTATCAAATGAAATTTATAGTGGAAGAAAATACATATTATTTTTAAAGGATATAAATATGATTTGAAATACCTTTATTGAAAACCCATACCATTAAAAGAGTAACAAAAATTCATTTTGAAAATATGTTATGTGAAATATAAAGGTCACATGAGATAAAAAATAATTGAATTTACAAATATAATGGACAAAATTGGCAGGAATAAGAAATATGTTCAGTGAGGGGAAACCTTCATTAAATAGGATGTGAATTATTCTCAATAATGATATAATTTAACAGGATTAAAATTCATCGAGGAGGAATATTTGTATCAAAAGATTCATTTTACAATAGAGAAAGAGAAATAAATATGAAATATACTCTCTTGGTGGAAGAAACAAATATTGTAAGAAATAAGTTCAATAAGAATAACTATAACTCAATAAAGGGATATGATTTAATAGAAACATTTATAACTTTGCTATCTTTTGAATAAAAAACCACTTAAAGAAAGAACAAAACATGTCTCTTAAAACCCCATGAATTACATGAATATGATAAAATACATTCATTATGAAGTAGTGAAACTGTATAAATGATGTTATAGTGACCAATAAGAATTTTATCTCATAAAATTAAATTTGTTAAAAGTACCCCTTACCATTATTTCAGAATTCCACTAAATCACTTGAATCTCATCGATGACCTGAGTTCTCCCTTAGATGTCTCCTTGGAAATTTAGGGATTATGATAAATTCTTATGACCATAACATAAAGTGAAATGGGATTATAGGGGAAGGAAAAGGAGAATATTTTCATGGCTAAACCAAATTCACTGAGTTTTATTGAAGGGGTAGTGAAAGGCTCCTTTTATAAGTGGTAAGAATAGAATATTTGGAATTTATTTAAAGTTAATTTAAATAGATCACCTGTTTAAAATTTGAAGTGGACACAAAAATGGAAAATATGAGAGTGGTGTAAGATATAAGGTCAACAATCCTTAAAGAATTCATTTTAACATATGTTTTAAAAATGCTTTTAATTGTTTTACTCTTAGAATGTTCACTTTTACCCTGATAACTATTATTTACTTAAGTAATTTATTATAATGACTAAAAATAAAAAGAAATTTATTAAATAATTTGGACTTATTTATTTATAATATAAAATCCATTTAATCAGATAAAATTTCTTTGTGAAAGAAAAATTAATTTTAAACTTTTTGCACATAAAGTATAAATTTCACTTTTTAGAAAAATTATATTTTTATGGTTAAAATTAATGTGCTGGATAAAATTATAAAAGTATTTTATTTTGATGATAAAATTATTTTTTTATAAATAAATTTTATGTAATGTTTCATTCACCACAAGAAAAAATCTGGTATTATAAAAAAACTTATCTAATTAAAAGAAAAGAAAAAAATAATTTCTTTTATTGGAAAATGTTACTTAATTTGTTAAAAATATGTTTTATAAATTCCAAAAAGTATATAAAATTGTATATTTTTACTCCTTAATATAAATTTGATTATTAACAATCTTTTTTTTTATATTTTTTAGTTACACATAATTCTCGTTAAAGTAAAAAAATCAATGATTTTATTAAAAATTTCATTTTTCTCAAGTCCCGAAAAATCAATTATTTAAAAAAAATTAAAAAATTGACTAAGATTATTCTGAAATTTAAAATTTAAAATTATATTATTTTTTTAAAATAAAAATCCAAAAAACAATAAAATTAGTTTCTAAATGAAAATATAAAATATAATGAAAACTGCTTTTGTTGAATGATATGCTTTCTCAACATTAAGTATTCTTGATATTATTTCACACTAATTTATAATTTAATTAATGCTAATATATTTTTTCCCATATTTAAATATTATATATTATAATAATAATAATCAATTAAAGGTGGTTGATCTAATTTATTAACACTTTAAATAGTGATTTGAGAAATAAAAATATCTTTTTTAATATTAAACCATAATAATTATTTATCTGCTAAATGTAATAAATTTTAATTGATTAATATATTTTTATTTAATAAAGTTTTATTAATATTATAATTTCTTAATATTTTTCTTCTAATATTTTGATGATCATTTTGGTTTTGTGTTTCATGTGAGATAAGCTACTGAAAAAAATTATTTAATTAAATAAAAATACATTCCAAAATCTCATAGTGTTACATTTTTCTCGTTAAATAATTTGAATCATTTTAATTATAATTATAATACACTAATGAAAATATATATAACACCACAGGATTTCATGATATGTTTTTTTAAATAAATTTAATATCTTGGTTCGTACGCAACACCTAGTTCAAACACACTTTGATACATCAAACTAGCCGTTTAAAAAATGGTTATGAATTGTATCAACTGCATAATGAATTTTATATATTTTTTTTTCAAAATAGACTTTACTTTTGAATTAATAATTTCAGAATTAGATTAGGTTTAATTTTTGGTATTTTTTTGAAAGGTTTCAATTTTTGATTAATAGTGAAAAATAGTACGTTGTTGTAAAAAAATGAATTTTTCATTTAAATAATTATTTTACATTAAATTATTTTTAAATTCACGATATATATATATAAATTATTTTAATCCAATTTATTTCTTTGAAATCAGTTTATAATAGAATTAAATATAAAATTTTGAACGTCTCTTTTACCTGCCTTCTATCAACATTTTTGGGATTAACATTAATCATAATTTTACTGCTTCTGGGAATGGAACTTTAAATAGTAGAAATGAATGATTGAAATTTGTATGAAATTTATGTTTTAATATGAAGAAATTAATTTTGTGTGAAATAGTAACTTTAGTAAATCTTTATTTATTTACTATGGTTATGGGTAAATTAGGTAATTAAAAGTAAACATATTGTTATAATATTAACAAATTACCCTAAAAATATTCTTAATTTCAATTTATAAGTGTTTTTAAATCAAAGGATTCCTTGGGTATATTTTTGGACCAATTTTATTCAGTTGGATAACTTTAATATATTTATAATATTATATTCAAAGAAAATCCAATTTTGTTATACTTTTGTTTTTAACAAGTAAAATAATTTTAATATGTGGTTATATAAGTGATATGGTTGACTATAAATAGTAATTATAAATATAAAATGTTTATCTACATTATAGTAATTTATTTATAATTTTATAAAGTAAATAATTAAACTAAATGGTGACACAATAATGATGCAGTAATTGATTTATTGAATGATGAATCAAATAAATGTTATTAATAATATTAAAATAAATATCATTTGAAATATTTGATATCATCAATGATTTTTTAGACTAAATTGTAATGTGACATATTATTAGGGATGATTTATTTTAGTTTTTTAGAAGGAATAAAGTTGTTATGATTTTATAAAAATTCAAATAATAAATAGTGTCAAAATTGACATAAATGAGATTTTAAAATAAATAATATTTTATTAAATGATATAAAATTTATAAAAATATATATTTTAACCAAATAACTTGTAAAATGTTAAAGGCATCATAAATGATCCATTTTTGGTTCTTTTGGAAATTTATAGAAACTATATCAACCTTAGTATAAAAAAGACAAGTTTTCACGGTAATAGATAAATTGTTTAATTAAAAGTTAAAAAAATTATAAGCATTAAAAAATAATAAGAATCTGTCCAAAAAATTATTTTATGGATAATATCTTACCCTTATCACATTAACATCAATTTGTAATCATTTATCAGACACTTTTCCTTGAAAATATCATAGACATTATAAACAATTATAGAATGCGAAAAAATGTCACTCTCATTTATTATAAGAATAATAATTTTAATATGGATATAACCAGGATCTAACATTGACAATAAATTGTATTTGGAAATATAACATAATTTTATACATAATAGGAATTTATTTATCATTTTTAGATATTAAATATTTACCATAAATAATGACACAATAGTGAAGAAGTAATTATTTTATTAAAAGAAATATTATGTAAATGATTTTACAAACATTTAAATAAAGATAATTAGACTTAATTTAGGTTATCAAAAAAAAGGTGAATATGACATTTTAGGAGTTTATTAAATGGGGTTTTGGATTTATAGTTCTATTTGGATTATATTTAATGTCAATGTAATGAATAGTGTCAAAATTGACACTATTGATATTTTATGAAAATAATAATTTATTAAATTATTCTAAAATTATAAAAATATCTAAAAACTAAAAATTGATAATTATAATCTATAAATGTTTACAAAGTTTCCACTTATGGAAAATTGATACCATATATGTAAATATTTATAACCATTTAATACTTAGAATATTATTACCACGATTAAAATTTAATGGATTAATTAAGGATAAATCAAAATGATATGGTTTAAAATAAAATAAATACATGTCTAAATTTTAATTTTTGAGAGGATTTAAATCCCTGATAATATTATCCTATAAATAAATCTCTTTGGATCTATTTTAAATAAAAAATAAATTTATAATAAATTTATATTTTTGGAGTTTCCAAAAAGGATCGTCCCCTCTCTTATAAAAGGGAACCTATCCTTTTCTTTTATTTACACCTCCAAATCCATTTATCTATATTTTTTTTAATATTTTATCCTATAAAATTACAAAATTTATCCTATTGGTCATACTTTGGGTATAAATTGAACCTATGGAGTTCTTTTGTGGAAATCAAAAGGAGATACTCGAAGAAGAGGTATTTGTTTTACAAATTCAATTAAATTTCTTTTCTTCATATACTTCCTTTTACTAAGTATTTTAAATAATAAAGTAATAAATAACTTGTATAATATATAATTAAATGTCTTTATAATTATGAGACAACCATATTCCTCCCTTTACCCCTCTTATGAAAAATAATATTCCCATGCGTACGTACGCACGACTTACCATCTCCATGCCATGGTGTAAACCATTTTTCATATATACTTTATTTATATGGGTATAAAGATGAATATATAGGATTTAAAAAATAAATATAACAAGATATATTTTACGTATAATTCATATTTCATCCAATTCCTTACCCTTTTCCATTAGAAAATGATATTGTCGCTCAGACATACATATGACTTTCCATCACCACGACGCGATGATATTCATTTCCCACATTAACAATTAAAGAATGATTATAAAAATTATATATAATGAATATGTATGAAATATATCAAATAATAATTCTAATGGAATAATATATATAGATATATTTCATTTACTTGCTTCTATTTAATACGATAATAAAATGGAAAAAATGTCCATATGTATCTATGAACTACCGTCTCCATGAAACGTGTATTCCATTCCATATAACTATCTATTATGTGTACTTATATACTGAATATATAGGATTTATAAATATATTTTTTACATTATATAGTCAGGTAAATCATGATCTAAGTAATACAATCAATGACAACAAGTTAAAACACGTACGATAAACAAGGCGATTGTTAACTGAAATATTGCTTTAAATTGGAAATTATTAAACAAACAGGTAATGTAAATTCATAAATGAATCATATATGATATCATAAATATTATTATTATTCTGGAAAAATTTAATTATATGTTTAAAACCACTATACATTAGTTTTGGGCTCATATAGAGGTAATCGGACCTACGGTAAGGGTTAATTTCACAATCTCATTATTATCCGAGATTGTTTACACGTAAGTATTTTTTGAGAGATATTTATAATCCATGTTTCTTAAAAATTCATCCAGAAGGAATTTTTTTAAGGTTTTAAGTAAATAAATATTTAACTAAAACAACATTTTAAAATTTTTAAATATTTATTCTCTTAAATATTTCTCATTAATGATCATGTTTTCAAAATGGTTTTAAGGATTTTTATATGAACATGAATGATTTAAAATTTTAATTACTTTCAAAAGTTTCAAAGTCGTATGGGACACTTTGATTCAAAAATATATTTTTAAATGTATTTTACAAGTGTGTCACTATTGAATAAATTATTTCAAAGAAAATGGTATATTTTTCCCAAGATATTTTCAATGATTTTATAAAATTATTTCAACTATGTGAATATTAATTATTGTATTTTATGTTTAATTGAGGTTGTTTTCTTATGATACAATCTATAAAATTGTATTGAATGTTTTTTGATATGTTTTACTGTCGATGTTTTACTTTGATACCATTCATGGTTTATGGTTAATGTATTATCATTTCTTATTATAGTTTTAATACGAATTTTTATGTTTGTTATATTTTACATCTTTCATAAGAGGAATGCATTGGACATAGTATTTGATAGGAGTGGCCCCTTATAGACCCTAGATGGATCGATTGGTCTCATGAGACAAACTAGTTTGGGTTTTTACACATTTATGTATGGTATTGGAACAAGGCATTGATAATGTGGTTATGATGTACAACATTATGCATGACCTCATTATGTGGTTAGTTATTTATATTACATGTGAATATTAGACTTTTAGAATATCTATGGGAATGTTTAAATGGACTTATTTGATTTATTCTTTCCATATTATGCTGAAAATTATGTTTAAAAGGCTTACATTTTTTTTTTATGAATATCTTTATAAGTTTATACTTATTTATAATATCTTAAGAAATATTGTTTACCCTTACTAAGAATATTATCTCACCCCTTTCTAATGTTTTATTTTTCTAGGATGCTAAGAAGTGTTTTTTGTTTTATATGTAGGGTTAAGATAGGAGAATAATGGTGTTCCCAAAGGATTATTTATGTTGTACTTTATGGTTTGAATTGTAATGTAAGGTTCATATATGTAATCTATTTTCCAAGACTGCTAAACTAATCAGTCCTTTGGGATTTGATTCCTAGTAATTATGCTAATGTATTAAAATAATGCATCCTCTTCGGGCTTCTGGGGTTAGGGTGTTACAATACCCATGAGTATTTATAATATGAAAATGCCTCAAGATAAAATATATAGAGATATATTAAACATATTGTCTTATAAAACATATCTTTTTTCTATGAATATTCTTTAATTTATCATTGAGTTTTTCTACAACCATTTGCCCCAAGAGGCTATCATTATTAAATATCGAGACCCACATTATATTATTTTCTTACAAGGGTGTTTATAATCATCCTTCAATTGATAGACTACCATAGCTGTATAATAAATTGGATTTCCTTATTAGTAATGTTATGCCCTAATATTTTCTGAAATATATATTTGCAAATAAATTTAATTTCTTTGATAACTTGCACTAAACAGAACACCAAGCTTTAACAAAACATGATATACTATTAAAATATTATTATTTGATATGATAATTGTCGTTTAGCCATTATAATGGATGATATGAATGAGATTAACTAAATTATGAAAATACATGGTCTAAAAATGTATATAAAAGTAATTTTTTTGGACTATTTAATTTTAAATGAAAATAATAACCTTTTAAAAATAAAGGATTTTTTTCCTGAAAAACATTTTTCTACGCACAAACGCATGTACCTCGATAAATTAAAAAAAATTTACATATTTTTAAATAAAAAATATATTTTATATATTAAATTAAATATTTAACATTTATCTTATGTGTTATATATATATGAGATCAAAATAAATCCAATTTTATGCTTAAAATTTTATTTTTCTAAAAAATAGTTTTTTCACATTTGGTACACTTATTTTAAAATGAATTTTATAAAATTTAAGAAAATTTAATTTAAAAAATAAAATTAATTTTTTATATATTAACTTAGAAATTATATTGGTTTTAATTGTTGACAATTTTCAGAAAAGATAATTTTTTAGTGAATAGTGAACAATAATGGGTTCTATTAAAAACTACCTTTTCATTCAAAGAATTTACCAGCTACATTATATTTTATATGGTTTTAAAATTAAAATTCGATAAAATATATTTTTATTAATAAAATTTTGGTAATTTGAATCAATTTCATTTTGAATTTTTTTAAATAAACTTTTTAAGCAAATGAACATTTTCTCTTTGGAAAACCACTTTATCCTAACATCTGTGGGTTTAATTTTAAATTGAAATTTTACGCTTTTGTGAACTGAATATATAAAAATGGATTCTATATTTTTAATCACAATAATTTATATTAATTAATAAGTTAAAATTATTTTTTTGGTCAAAATGAATAGTAAAAATAGTAAAAATTATTTATCGTGGTTAAGGTTAAAACAAGTTTACTAGGGGTTTAAAATAAAATGATAATGGGTAAAATGACATATAAAATTGTAAAATAAAGATTATACGGTCATAGATAGATATTATAACCTCTAAGGTTCAATAATGATTCATTTTTTTATCTTTTTTTTTCATATGAAAAATGTGAGTACAATTTATTCTTTTCCAAAATTCCATGTTTTTCCTCTACACCACTTACAAATGTCCACCCCATATCCTTTCCACTTCACACTTCCAAAACCATTTTTTCCAGACAATAAATACCCAAATATATTAATTAAATCTATCCTAAAATCCTATATTACTTATTGAGATTAGAAAACAATCTAGGATGTATTTATGTTAAACTTAAAGAGGTTATCTGAAGGAGAGGTAATGTTTTCAACTATACATGTTTATTTTATTTATTATTCTAAATGCATAAAATATTTTGGATTTATGTTGATATAAAAAACTAGTTACTAAAATATAATTAGGATTATTATTTTAATTTAATATGTTATAATCATCCCCTCTTACATCAAATGGAAATGATATCGTTGATCTTGTGTACGGGGGACTACCACCTCATGAAACGATGTTATTTAATTGGAATTACCACCTCTCATAGTTGGATATAATGATAGATTTAATGTTTATATACTATATTTATGATATTATTATCCATATTTAATTATAATACCACATTTACCTTCTTACCTCCTGACCCGTTGGAAAAAATAACTTCACTCATGTGTACAGAAGACTACTTCCTCACAGATCGATGTGATATGTATTTAATTTATGTTTTAAATAGATGAAAATAAGGATTTATTAAATGAATATATATTATATTTATAAAATAATATTACTTATTTAATTATTATAGGACATATACCTTCTTATTCTCCATTTAGTGGTGGATATGATGACGTTTGTGTGTATGACATACTACCACCACACAAAGCGATGTGATTCTTTTTTGTCCAACTATTTACGTGGAAGGTAATAAGGATAAATGTAATGAATATATGTGTTATATATAAAATAAAAACTATTCTGGAAATTTAATATATTTTTTATCTTTCATTCATTTCATCTGCTAGGAAAATAGAAACAATGTCCATGCCTATGTTTGTCCTACCATCTACATGACAGGTGTATTTCATATTCTATCTAAACATTTAATGGAATTATCTAAATAAATAAATAATAAATATATAATATATTTATATCATGGTTAAATTTATAGATATTATGGATCCATGAATAAAGTAATAATACTGAAAATAATAAATAAATAAAATACACGAAAAACAATGTAGTTATTGCCCAAAACGTGATTTTTGCATGGAATTGTTAATAACCAAGTAATAAAAAGTCATAAGTAAATTACAATTGATATTATATATATATAATTATGGTTATTTAATATATTTATAATAAACTTATATTAATTATTATGTAGGTTTGAACATGTAAAAAGGAAATCGAGAGTTAAGGTAAGGGATTCCTATCTAACTTTTATTTTCTATGAGACACATACTATATTCACCACAAGTTTATTTTGTGTGGTGTATATAATGCCAATGAATTAATGTTATAATGAGTCTCCTGAAAATTATAAGGATTTAGATATCCATTTTAGGATCTCTCTTTCATGGTGTTTGTGGTTTAAAAGTTACCAAAGCGGTAAGATATATTTTTGTGTCAATTTTCATTCTTTGGGACATACATTATGTAATGCACATATCTTCTTTTATGAGGTGTGTATAAAACCAATTTGAAATATAATTTTATGAATTTATTTATTTTGATGATATTTTATGTTTCATTTAATATTCCTTTATGGGGAATACAATTGAAATATTACCAAATTGGTAAGGGTTTTTTGATACAATCACATCATTTTTTAGGATTGTTTATCTTCATGCTTCTGATGATGAAATATTATGGTATATCTCTCAATAAAATTATTAATTTTGTTCTAAAATGGTAATTTATTTAGAATAAATATTTTATATTCCTTTTACTCTATTTATAGACTCATGATTGAAAAATGATTCTTTCAAAAAACACATAATTTATTTCTCTCTTTGGTCAAAAACCATTATTTTACATATCCACGTTTTCTAAATTTGTTTTCTAAAATTTTTTTCAAAAAATATTATAATGTTTCTACTAGATTTTTTAATTTCATTTTTAAAATTTATTGAATTTTTAACAAAACAATTTAAAAGTAATCTTCCTGTGTTTTACAAAATAAGGACAATTTTGGTTTTATTGAAAATATTGAAGGAATATTTATTTTAAAATTTAGGATATTTCCAACCGTCATAAACAATCAATGTTTTAAAAATTCAATTATAACATTAAAATTTTATTTTCAATGAAAAGTATTTCCAAATTTTTTTATGAATTTTTAGTTTAATTTTTTAGGAGTGGAAAATCTATTTTCCTCAAGAAATGTTTTAAATGATTGTAAATAAATTTCAATTTTTCTTTAAAAAAAGGATTTAAAAAATGTTTTATTAATTTTTAGATTTAAAATGTGTTTTTCAGAGTGGAATGTCGATTTTCCTCAAAAAATTGTTTAAATTATTATTAAAACTTCTTTAATCAGTTTCCATGGTTATTTTCAAAGACGAGCATTTTGAAAATGTTTTATGTTTTAATTTTGTTTTTCAAAGTGGAAATCCTATTTTTCTCATGAAAAATTCATTGCGTATTTTCAAAATAATTTTCCATCTATGATTAACTCTTTTAATGTTAATTATTATTTATTAGGGATATGATACCATGACACCATTATTGGTATTTCTCTAGATGCTTTATGTTTATGAGGGAAAAAATTTGACGAAACCCATTTCTTTTTTGCGGGTTATAATATGATGAAATGGTTATGAAACCCATTTAATTTCAGGGTTTATTATATGATGAATATTTTATGATATTTTGGAAGAAAAAATCTATGGATTATGTTATATATGGGAACAATATATACCTCCAATTTATTGGGTAATGATTAAAGTTCTATGATCTCAGAGGGCACATGAAAGGTTATCCCAAGACTAAAAAGAGGGTATATGTGACGTTATACCAAGGCCAAAGAAGTTACATGGGTGGTGATCCCAGGTTTTACATTATATGAACATCTTGGTGGATTTCTTTGAAATAAGTTTTTCTATGATTAAGTGTATTACATAATTTAATGTCTTATGTCAATGTTATTCTCTTATGTATCATGTTCTTCGATTTCCTTTTGATTAATGCCTTATGGAGTGTCAATATTTATTCCAAGACTCAATGTTTTTATATTTTATTTGTACTATATAGTATTCATATGTTATGTTCATTTTCTTATACCCTTATACTATTGTTATGTTTACATATTTCACCTTTTCCTTTACTAAACATCTAAGGTCACCCATTCTTAGGTTTCTTTTCCCCATGTTGAAATAATAGGTGTTATATGTGATATATCGAAGAAGTGTGATAGTTTTGAGGAACTAAGTGGGAGAAAATGTTTGACTCTTATGAATTAGTTTTTCGTATTTCCATGTTTCTAATGTATCTATACCTTTATGATCTTCAGGCATGTGTTTTGGTAATGTAATGAATATTCATCTAGAAATATGTAATGTCTTTGTATGAACGTATTAGGTCACTGAATTTGGTTAAGAGGATAGGTTAAGTTAAAATATGGAAATTAATATGGAAAACTCATAGTGAGATACCAAGGGGTATGTATATAGATAATTCTAAAGATAAGTCTATGTATAGGAAAATATCTTAGAATATTGCTGAAGGATAGAGCGAGTGGTTTACTAGAAATACATCCCTGTATGGATACTATAAGTGGACATGGTTCTAGCACAAATGTACCTAGGGGTTATAAATCTGAAAAAGTAATATCAGTATTGAGTCGAGAGTTACATGTATTGTGAAAATGGGCGTTAATGTGAACCTAGTTTGACACTACCTAGGGATATGCATTGGAAATTGAAAAACTCATTATAAAACATCTTGAAGGATTATAATATATAATAACCATGAATGACCTAGGTTAAACTTAAATATTCATAGACTACATAGAAGGTGTCATGATTTAGACATCTTATAAATTATTTTTTATGATTATGTGGGTTTTAACTATGTATATTGTTTCTCACACTATTTTTTTTGGTTTTAGTCAATGGAGAGAACCAAAAATAATTGGGTTAACATTGAATTTGAAAGATAATTAATTGATGAGAAACCAAATGGTATGATGAATGGAGTGAATCATATTGTGATTATTCTTTATTATTTATCATGATCACAGAATAACAACTTTCACCTTAACCAAATCCCTAACTCACCAAATAAGAGTACGATAGAGTTTATTAAGTGTTCGGGTGGTGGAGATCATAGAGGAAAGAAGATTTAGTTTCATATATACTAGAATGAGGGAATAAGAACCTAAGTGGATGTATTAGTGTAACAGTGTGATCTTTTGAGTGTGTCAAATAAGGAGACAAAGTAAATAATTTCTGATGAAAAATGGAATGTTAATTTAATGCAATGGATGAGAATAATGGTCTCTCTAATGTATAAACAATGGATGAATGTTTTAAATTTTGAATTTGTTGGAATTAATAAAATTAATTTCTTAGGGGGAACTCTCATGAAGAGAATTTGAAAGGTTTTATAAGTAATGGTTATATTACTGATTATATAGAGACTACTAATGACATGTGAAAAGAAATAAGTATAAAAGAATATGACAATGAATCCTGGTTTATAGTGTATGAAGAAAGGGGAATGATCGAAGTATTTATGTATTGGGATTCAATAATTATACTACAGAACTAATCTATATCATTATATATTTCTCAATAGATAATATTTCTAATAAATACATTATGTAATTATTAGGGTTTCATGGAGTATCACATCTAATTGTGTCTGATAGGGATTTGAGTTTTACCTCAAAGTTATAGCAAAGGCTTTTGAAAAATCATGATATAGAGTTGAGATTCCACACTGAGTATCATCCTCACATATATAGTTAGTATTTGAGAATAATTCAAACCCTATAGGATATGATAAGATCATTTTCTATGAATTTCAAAGGTAGTTGGGAGAAATACCTTCCTGTAGTGGAGTTCTCTTACAAAAATAACCTTCAGTCAAAGCATTCAATTGGATCCTTATGAAGTCCTCTATGGAAATACGAATTGAGATCCAACATGATGTAATAAGGTATGTGAAATAAATCTATTGGTACCTAAGATAACTGAATTAATGGAAGATAAGTTTAGAGTTGTTCAATAACACATAAGGAAAGAAAAAATTTGATAAAAAAGTTACGCTTATAATCATAAAAATGATCTGGAATTTGAAGTTAGAGAGAAGGTGTTTCTATAAATTCATCTATGTAAGAAAGAAGAGAAAACTAATCCCTATTATATAGGTTCCTTTGAAATCATTGATCATATTAGGATGGTAGGTTATCATTTGGAACTTCCACCAAACCCCTCTCAATTTCATGATTTGTTCAATATATCTATCTAGAGGTAGTACATACCTAATACATCATATGTACTAAACTCAGACATCATATCACTCTGGAAAGATATTTTTTACGAGGAACAATATATTGTAGCATAACTTATTTTAGATGCATGTACCTCTTGTGTTCCTATAAAACTATGTAGGAATTTCTCGAAAATGTTTTTCTAGAAAATTACAGCATGAAATTAATTACACCTGAAGTCTTCATTTGTTTCCTTAAAAACCATTCTCTTACAAATATTCTTCATATAAAAACATCCATATGATGACATCAACAAATCCATCCTATCTGATGGTTTGGAAACTTTTTTCGATCATCCTGTAATAACTTCTCATCACATTTTTTACGTGTTCATCTAGAAGGCATCTCCCAAGAAAGAAAATCCTTTAAAATTTCAAATAGTTTATCTGATTGAAATTGTCCATTGACATTGTGAGAGAGAATATAATGGTGTTCACCTGATGAAACTCCTCAAAACACCCCTTTATTCTTCAAAAACATTATTCTGATTGGAAATATTTATAAACATCAAACAAAAACTTCATATATTATCATGTATCGTTATGTAATGTTTGGAAATTGGGTGTTACACTTACCTAGTGTGCTCAATTACCCTTATTCAATGAATAAATTTGTACTTTTATAACTAAAAAACTTCATAAACTACAAAAACAAACTCCACTGACCCAAAAATCTGAATGATAGCTTATGGTTGATGAAATTCCTCTAAAACTCATAGTATTAAAATATAACCTAAAAATATTTTTCTTCCCCTTTAAAATTATCTTGATTTATGAGGTCTTTTAATACTCAGGATGTTTGAAAAATAAAAAATAGAAAGTAACTCCAGATTTGTTAATGAAAAACTCTTATTTATATAACTTTAAATAATGATAGGATAATTATAAAGAATGATGTTTAGATCAATCATCTCCATCTGGAAAAAAGTTTCCAATGGGATCAGTCCAGTAGACTCAAGATGATCATCTCCATCTGATTACCCATATTGGAAAGCTTAGAAAAGGATGGTTATTTAGGTAAGAAAATAAAAGGCAACTCCTTTGGGAAAAGCTTCTTTATTCATAACTAGCCTTACTAGAAACTTTATAATGAAAAATCACCTCAAATCATATTTTCTCAAAATGATCACCCTTTCACTACTAAAAAATGGGTTTATTCAGCACTTGAGCTTTAACAGCGCTAGATAAACGCATTGTTAAAGACCCCCTTTGATTGTACTACAAAAACCTCTATCAAAGGGGGCCTTTAACATCGCTTTTTTCAATGCTATTAAAGGGGGTCTTTAACAGCCCTAAAAAAGTGTTCTTAATGGGGTCTATTTATGAACACATGTAAAATACTGCTAATATAGGGGGGGGGGCTTTACTAGGACTTGTAAAAAAACTAGTAATGGGACGAGTATTTATCAGAACTTTTTTTTACTAGTGATGATAAAGGATATATTTCAAAAAAATAATTTCTTTAAAAAAATATTAATTTATAAATATGTTTATATTTATATAAATAAAATATATATTTTATAAATATTTTTTTAAATATGGATTAATAGGAATTTACACTTAATATATAAAATATTTAGTCAAAATAGATTATAAAATAATTTTAAAAATATTCTTAATTAATAATTCTCTAATTATTATCGATTAATAGTAATTTAATAACAATTAGAAGAAAAAAATTCAAAAAATTAATAAAAGTTCTAAAATAAGTTGAAAAGATAACTCAAAATTAAAATGACGAAAACTTTTTTATCTAAGTGTATATTTTAGATCTACCAAATATCAGATGGAATCTCATGATGAGCTATATTCCCTAGTGACCTAGGGGAATCCCTAGTAACATTTTTCTATGCCAAAAGGCCTAGAAGGCCTCCAAAACTGAGTTTTTATTTTGGTACCCCAATTATTTAATATTCTATGGAATTATAACTTCATTTAAGGGGGTATGTTTTCCCATTTTTTTGTGATTGAATTTATTCAAAGGCCATACATTCTTATTGATATTATGGTTTTGAAATTTTATCATTTTTCATGATGTAGTTTAGTTTATAATTAAATATATGCATACTTTGTTATATTTTCTTATAATAAATCACTTATATAAATACATATATCAACATATTTATATAGGAATTAATTATTAAATATATAAAATAAATATTTATTATTCATTTTATTTGAAGTAAAAAGTATCAATTTTATTTACCTTATAAAAGTTCATTAATATGTATATATACATATACAATTAATGTTTATATATAAACATGTGTGTGATAATATTTAACAAATATATAAGTTTATATATATTATAATATATGTAAATAAATAAATATTCTGAAAATGTATTTAAAATAATATCTAACCATTTTTTTATGCTATGAATATATATATATATATGTATATAAATATATATATAATGTTTATATATACATATATGTGAGTTTTATTATATAGATATTTATATTTATATTATGATATAGTATATGAAAATGAATATAATATAATATAGAGTATATATTTTTAAATGTATTTAAAAATAATTATATAAATATATGAATAAATAATATATACGTAAATATATATATAAATAAATAGAAATATCATTATATAGACAACAAAACAACATGGTGCAGCGGTAAAGTTATTCCATCTTCAAAGGATAGGTGTAGGGTACGAATCTAGGTGGTCATAGGAGGTTGAAAAATTTTCAAAGCATTAATAAAGTTGAAGGGAGGTTTAATCTGATGATAAGGGAGGAGGATCGCATTCAAAGGGGCTATGGAAGCCCTGATAAGGTCAGGATCATATAGGTCAAAAAAATAAAAATTTACCCCCTTTAACTGCACTTTTTTTGCATTGATGAAGGGGTACATTATTAGTGTTAAAAATTATCTCTTATAGGGGTCCTTTAATAGTGCTAAAAAAGTGTTGTTAAAGCTACACCTTTAACATTTCCATTGTAGACATTTTTTTTAGAAGCACATATAAATCCCATTTATTAGCTCTGTCAAAACCCATTTTTGTAGTAGTATTTGTATTTGGTTATTAACAATGGAACATTAATCACTAAAATAGTGTAACTTAATTAATAGATTACTTATCCAAAATTTACAAGCCTAAATGAGAACTTTTTTTCTAAGAAACATGAATAATTGAAAATAATTCCACAATATAAATAAGAGGTGACTTAAAAAAAATTTTAATACAGCTCATAAGATTTGTTTTTGTAGAAATATTAATCTTATTCCAATTGAATATTTCATCACAAAATCTAATTCATCTTGCAAGAATAAATTTTTCTTATATCAACTTCACAAAACTATTAAAATAGTTCATAGATATTGAAATAAGGGCTTACCCCTTCTAACCCACGCAAAATACAAGATTTCCCTTGAATCTTTAAACACATATCAATAGATAGATTTTTGTTACAACATTTTTCTCCCACACTGACAACACTATCCAAAGAAAATATGAGATAGGGGAAAAATTCACATACCTTAGACTTTAATAGGATAAGGTAGTACAACTAATATAAACTTCATATTATGCAATGTTTTCTTCGGTAATGGTTTCATGAATATATCACCACCGGATCTATTTTGGGAAAAAATACATCTTTAGTTCATTCCTTTATGCATTCTCTTTGATGAAGTGATATTTAATAACAATATATTTAGAATGAAAACGTTGCGAAATATCCAATGTGATATTTATGGAACTTGGATTATCACAACCCAAGAGAAGGGGTAACTTCACATAAACAAAAAAATCTTCCAACCATGACTAATTCAAATTTACTATGTTGTAACTTAGGTAGTAGTTACATACTCATCTTCTGATACATTGAGAGTCTCTAATATTTGTTTCTTTTCATACTAGTCAATAAATCTTTATACTAATATGACACTCCACCTGATGAGGTTTTTATATCATATAAACTTTCTTCCCAATTTTTATATGTGTATAAAAATAGATTAATATTTATTATGCTTCTATATTTCATCCCAAAATTAGTAATGCCTTTAATTTATCTAATATATTATTTTCTAGATGTGAGATGTGATTCCTTGAGTGCACTTTTACTCCTTGAATAATTTATAACAATATTCATTATATACGGTGTTGAAGCAGTTAGATACAATAAGCTTCCAACCAACTTCTTAAAATCATTAAGATCAACCTCCTTTCCTTCCCCATATTTTTTAAACTTTTTTCCCACTAAAATTACTATGGAAATAGACTTTGTGTTTTCCATTCCAAACTTATTAAGAATTCCCTTAGAATACTTCTCTTGAGATATGAAAATGTACTTCTTCATTTTTAGAGATATGTAAGATAAGAAATTATTTCATTTGTCCTAGCATGAAAATCTAAATTTTTTTTTTCACAACCTCAAAAAAATTCTCACATGTTTCTTCATCATTACCCTTAAATATGGTATCATCATAAAAAACAATCAAAATTTGGGAAACCAATAGATTTTAATTTACAGAGAGGTTACTATCAACTCTTCCTTTCTAGAAGATCAAATTCTTTAAGAAAGTATCTTTCTTAGAATAATAAGCTATCCGTTTTTAGTTCAACCCACACAAGTCCATCTTTAACATGCACATATATCTCTCATCATTCATAAGAATGAATTTACATAGTTGTTAAATATAAACTTATTTTTATATCTCAATATTAAGAAAATATCACTTGACCACCATAAAGTAAATCTTATATTTCCATTATGTAGATATTGTAAGAAATATTATGATATTTTTCAATTTTTATACAGGAGAAGAGGAAATAAAAAATTTAATGCCATTAATTTTATAGTAACATTTACAATCTAGTTGCTACGTATTTGTTTTCAATTTATTTTTTTATTTAACTTTTTTTGGATCACCCATTTTTTAAGAACCACATTGTTATTGTTTGGTTTGGGAAAAAGTTCCCAAGAATAATTATTCTCAATTTGATCCATCTCTTCATTCATAACATCAATACATGCATTATTCTCTAAAGCTTTATCAACATTTATTTGCTCAACCTATGAACATAAGAAAGTATGTGATAAAAACCTTGTTGTTATTATGGTTTGAACCTATCTTCATTGATCTCAAATGATGTTTTTGACTTACACTTTCTTCCACATACTAGGATGTAATAAACGTAATTTTTACAAATAACTTGATAAAGTTAATTCAAAATCCTTATCTGAAGCTACTTCAAAATCATTACCATCATTAGGAATTGTCTGATTACTCAAATGTAACCACTTCATATTCACTTCCCCCCCATATGTAATCATATATAAAACTTTATTATCAGAATTTATAAGAATTTTTACATTTTAGGGTAAAATATTTAATTCTTCTTTTTTATAGCATCTATATCCTCTACCATTATGAAGATAACTGTGAAATATTCCATAAATTCCTCTCTGATCAAAGTTTTAGGATTTTCAACATTGATTTTAATAATAGATGGACTTCAAAACACCCTTAGGTATTTAAAACTTGGGGTTTCTTTGTAATACAACTTGTAAGGAGTTATTTAAGAGTTTTTTCTATACAAACATTGATTCCAAATATGAAAAACCACCGTGATATATTGTCTAAAAAATATCAAGTAGTTTCTTGTTCGATCAACATCATTCATTCCTTCTCAAAAAAACTTCTACTTATTATTTCTATAACAACCATTTTGTAATGGTGTACATGGTTCACTATAAACATGATGAACCCATGATTTTCAAGATAATATCTAAAATTATCATTTTTCGATTCTGCACTATTATTAGTTTGAATCTACTTTACAGAATATCCAAATAATTTTTCTGGACTTCCCCTTAAACTCTTAAACATATTTAGAGCCTTTGATTTATGTTTCTAACACACAATACATGTAATGAAAGTAATTCAATGAATGAAATAAATAAGTTACTTAATATCTATTTTTTAATACTTTATATTGGGAACATAAATTTCAGAATATATTTTCTACAAGGGATGAGTTGAATGTATGTTAACTTTCTTGTGTGTCAAGTTTGTAATCTTCCCTTTTTGGAATATAGTACAACACCAATAAATTATTATTATCATGTTAGTAATATCTTTAATACTTTATTTATTTGTTAGATTGATTATATCAATTTAACACATATAAAACAACCTTTTATTCCAATGTTGATAGTATTCCATCATTATTATATAGGATGGAGTTTATACATCACCAAATTGAAATGAGAATACTTTTTTTTGGACTCTTGTAATAAATTTTCTATCAATAATATGTTTATAAAAAAAGTATTTTTTATATAAAAATAACTTAGTAACCTTCATTATAGAGTTTTGAAACACTAAAAAAATTATGTTTCAACCCATATACAAATAAGGCTCTTTAGATTTTAACTATTCTTACCCAATGATATGAGATCCAACACATTTTATTATGAGTGAATCATCATTTTCATAAGTCAATAGACCTTATTTATAATCTTATACACTCTTTAAAAACATAAAATATCCTTTCATACATGAATAACACCCACTCTCCAATATCCATGGTCATTAACCTATTGTTGTTGTGAATGTAATTTAAATCATTAAGGTTTTTTATTTTCATTTGACATCATTCTCATACAACTTCTGTATTTTATTGTATAAATATACTTGTGTTGATAAAATTAAGAGGAACCATTTTTTATGATGTGTAGGTAAATTACATCTTTAACAAATAATTTCGATTGGTTGGAATCTATTTTAGATATTCAAATTGACTTTACCAGGTTTTATTCTTTCGGTAGGTTGAATACCCATAAAGCTATGCCCCTAATTCCCCCTATATTCCTTGTAGTTCTCATAATTAAACAAAAACATGTTCTCTTCATTCCCAATGCCTCCATAATAAATTTAGTAACAATATGAAGAATATTTTCCCCTGAAATTTGAAATATATTTGGAGTTATGAGCCTTCTTATCATCAAATTTCACACCTTACACTTTGGAGCTTGGTTTTTTTATTGATGCACACCTATCTCAAGGTTTGAAAAAGGATACTATTTATAATTTCCTAGCATATCACAATTGTTGGCTATGGTCATTTTACTTTAGGAGCTTCACAATTTATCCACTTACTATCAAATTCACCTAATAATAATTTGTTGTTGTTTTAATTTTTCTATGAAGGTAATGATAAACTCAAAACTATCATGAATCACAAGACATAATAAAGAAATTACTTGAACTAAGGGTTTGGATTGAGGTTCTTCCATTAATTGTATTTGTTGGTTTATATTCAGTTTGATAACCCAATTGTCAAATATTACTATTAGATTACTATCCTCTTTTTAATGGTTGTGGAATAAATAATTCCCAGATAATTTTATTTTCACCACCTTCTACAATCAAGGTTGATGACGTACCTTAATCAATTGTGTGAAATTTTCTAAGACCTAGATCTATCGTATGGTGTTTCATCCATTGAATGGATCAACTCCATCATGTGAATAGATTGTGTTTAACGGAAGGGAGGGAATTTTTTGAAATAAAATAATAGAAGTGAAGCTGATATTAATGTCATGGTATACAATCGGAACACCTATAAAATTCACCCTCATCCATGAAAAATTGATTCATAATGTTTTATAATTTAAGCATAGAATTTTTGAAACACCTATCCTTCTTTGAGGGAAAGCCTCTAGTTAGTCACTCATTATCGAGTATAAGAGGTCATGGTAGAAAAATGGGGAAGAAGAGAATAAGATAAAGAGAGATAGAGAGATATAGAGTGAGATAGATATAGAGAGATAATGGAACAGAGAAAGAAAATGAGGGGATTACATGAACTATAAAGAAAAATAATTACAACTAAAAACTAAAAGAATATGCTATAACTGAATGAAAACATAAAAAGTGCATCAACCTTCGAGTGTGATCCTCCAATATTTTGGTAGTGGTGAAACACCATTATAATTATAGAGAGAAGATTTATTTCTATCGCCATCATTAAAAACTTATTTATTTTTATTTATCTTTGAATGTATCATTATTTATGATTTTCCACATTGAATTTGAAAAAAAATATTAGATATTTTCAAATTTTTTAATGTGGCCTAATAAAATATATTGTGGTGTTGCACTTTATCTCTATGCATGGATTTAGTGCATCCTTTAATTCCATGGTAAAATATGCATGTTAAAATTTAATTCTTTATAACTAGATTCTGTCAATATTGGTATTACCGCATCATAGGATCTTCCTCTATGTTGAATCCTTGAGCAAGCCATTTTTCTTCAAAAGTGTAAACTAACACATTGGATATGCCCATGGTGTAATGAAAACACCTTTACCTACAAATTTTCCCATATGGTCTTATTCTTATATGCCATGGAATATGAAAGCATCCATAACATATCATTCATTTTACTTGAAAAAATTCCACCTTTATATTTTTGGTTCTCCCTAGTGGAGTGATATTCACTTTGGCATAGCCTCTCCTCTTTTTCAAACACTCTCCACTGCCGATATTGAAAGCTCCACATCTCTACATAAGAACTATAGTGTAGTGCTCTATTTCTTGGTAAGCTTGTAGCCCAACCATCATGGATATGGTGTAAGTATGTCTTCAAAATTCCATCAAAGTATTTTGTCATTTATAGTGACCAGAGGACTTCCTCCTCCTCTGCATGGGATTCAATGTAGTCATCCAATCCACCTGATATCATCGATGGTGAAACCAAGCCTCACTAGTGCTCCTAAGATTGAGATAAAGCCTTCCAGTTGAGTAAATATCATTTCTAGTGAGATTAAGATGGAGGTGAGTGGTGGTAGGAGACATTGAGGTGACGATGTGGTGTGTCCGAGGGTGGTGGTATGAAAATTAGACACGAGGAAGTCTTTTGAGTAAAATAATGAATAGTAACTAGAAGAATGTTCCCGCATCAGAAATGATCATGGGGGAGTTCCTATATAAATGATAAACCAAATAATATATGGCTCAACATCCTATTATGGGGATGGTATCCCACTACACTACTTATAGACCATATGGGTCATGCCAACAAGTGTGGCCAATGTGGGCCTTAGCCCAACCAATGAACATGCTCTTACCTATATGGATTTGACTCTATACCTATTACACTAGATGACCTTCCCCATGAGATCTCTTTCCCTGAAAACCCTCCTTTGGGCTGGATAAATGTTTTATAGCCTATGAGTTGAGGGAGAGCCTTTTTTTGAAAATAATTTACCTAAGAAAACATTTTTGAAACTTAGCAAAAATTTACTAGAATATAAAAATGATATACAAACTCAAATTTTAACATTTTTTTCTATTTTAAATTTTATTTCATCTTGAATTAAAATTTCCTACATCTTAGTAAAGTATTTAATTACATATGAATATTATTTAAAATATATTTAATATCATGGATTTTTTTTTACAATTTTGCATATAAAATGAGTGCATTAAACACCAGTAATATTGGACTACGCATGTCACAAATCATTTAATCTCAACATTTAATTAAAAATGAAATACCATGTGTCCAATATTTAAATATAAAAGCAATAAAATCTAATTATTATCAATGTAAACATTTTTTTCATGTTCCAAAGAAAACATTAATTTAACTTCTAATTTTTCAAAGAAAAATCAATCCAATAATTTTAATTTTTCCCATTGAAAAATGATGTAACATATCCTTTAAATAATTCAACCTTCTCAATTAATTATTGTTAAACATTCCATGTCAAGATCAACCCCACTTTTTAATCTTTTCACTCATTACTCAAGATACAAATACCAGTTGAGTTATGCCCTTACGATGAGTCCATGCCCCTTTTACATAGTCTTTCAAAGGTACTAATTTATCAACTTGGTAAGGAAAAATGTATATAAATTCATGATGAATTTTTAAATAAGGCTTTAATGATTCTTATAATTTATGTTTGGTAGGAATTTATGTGAAAAACTTAAGGCACTAAGTAGAGGATTGTTTCTAAAGTATATAGAATGATATATAAAGTGAAGTATAATAAAAATATACCCTTGAAATTGAAGTAAAAATACCACTTCACAATATTAAAGTAAGGGTCACGAATTGTTAAATAATAAAGAATTAAATGTATCTTTCTTGAATTTTATCTATTTTTTCCATTTTTTTGAATCTAATTTTTCATATATTTTTTAAATTTTTTGCAAGTCGTTATCTGAAAAAACCACACTTCCACCACATAATAACATATGAAAAAAATAATTGGTATATTAATATAGATTTTTGATATTACAAGCCAAAGCCCATTAAAATTTTCATTTTTTGGAAGAAGGGAAGACAATTAAAGTTTGACGGAGGATTCAAATTTCTTTTTAAATATCCAAAGTTAGCATCCCCACATGTTTTCCTTACAATTCAATGTATCCTTCCACCATGGCTTCCCTCACTCCCACACTAAGGCTTTAAAATATCATGAAAATATTAAATGTAGGGTAAGAATGGATAAATTATATTGAAATATAGATCATTCATATAAAGGTCATTCATGGTCACTATGGGTAAAAAACGAATTGATGTAAAAGGTGGTCTCAAGGATTTGGAATTATAAAAAAAATGCCTGAATCATATTAAATTTGTTTTTCTATAGTCATATATTTAAGAAGTTCTAATGGAAGTTATAGAGGGTGACATCTCTCAAGATTAATCAAGAAATATCATCAAGATATAATAGAAATAATTTGGTCTATAAATACTATTGGGAATGAGAAATAATATTTTAGATAATAACTTAGGGTATGACTAATAATAACCACTCAATTCACATGCATTTTAGAAATTCCAAGTATAAGAAATGGTAGGGAAATTTCATTTTCATTAATCAAATAATTCCTTCCAATCATGAGATATCAATTCAATATCAATACTTTAATCTAATGATTTAATTCTATATATTAATCCTTCAATGTCATTATCATTTAAATATTAAACATGTCATCATAGGGTTCATAGTAATCTTATGGATCCTTAATATGTATACTAAAGAAATAATTCAAAGTATGGACATGAAATTTTCATTTTGACACTACTACTAAAAAGTTTCATGTTAACTCCAAATTTTCAGAATAAATAATGGTATTTTTAATGATAAAGAATAAATGATTAAACTCCCTTTTCGAATGAAGATTTATTTATCTTTATTATTTCTTTTTAGGGGATTCCTTTTGGAATTATGGACCTAAAAAATTTAATCAATCATTAAAACATAAGGTGAATGTAAAATTATGATAAAACGATGAGGGGGTTGGGATGCATCCTAAAAAAATTAATATGAATGAAATAAGGGACTACATTCATAGAAATCATGTAAATGAATATATCTTGGTTTGATCCCTAATTTGGGCCCTATATTTTTACTACCTCTAGAAGGGAAGCAGTACCTGCTATCCAAATTTGGATGGTGGGTTGTGCTTCCACTATAAGAAAACAGTATTTTAGCGGTGGTTTGAAGAACCACCGCAAAATATTTTTCGAACGAAAATTTAGCAGCGGTTGTTAGAACTGCTGCGAAAAAACCGCCGCTAATTTTTTTTAATTTTTTTTAAAAATATCTTCCAGAAAAAATTTAATTTTTTAACTGCGGGTTTTTTAAAAAATCGCCGGGAAATAGTGGCAGTTTTTTGAAAACTGCCGGAAAATTTAAGAAAAAAATTAAATAAATTTAAAAATTATTTATTATTTATTATTATTTTTTATTATTTAATATAAAATATAGTTTATTGTTTATAATTTTCTATATTTATAATGTGTCAATTAATTAATATTTATAATTATTTGTTAATAATATTTTTAAACGGAAAGAAAATCATAAATAAGTAGAAGAACATACTTCGACATCAAATGACCATAACTTCTGATTTGAGAGTCCATTTCAGCTCCATAACTAGTCAAATCAGAGTTTATCAAATGGGAAAAAACCAAGTGAGATTTAAATCACGTGATAATCAAAAGAAAAAATATATATTCAAAATTCTAAAGTCGAAAATCAAACTCGAACTTCAAACGACCATAACTTTTAATCCGGGTGTCCGTTTGGGCTCTACTACATATCAAATCGAAGCCTGCAACAAGCTCTATACCGATTAAGTCTGGTACTAACTATTTGAGTATTGTACCCCTTTTTATTCTACCAGAAAGGCCCATAAGGCCTCCAAAATAGAGGTTTTAGTTGCAGAGACCGGTTTCTTAAAATTCAAACGGTTATAACTTTCGATCTAGGTGTCTCTTCGGCCTCTACCACATATCATATCGAATATTATTTCACGATCTTTGATTTGACTAGTTGTGGCACTGGAAAATGAGTATCAGATCATATTTTATGACCATTTCAGTGTTTTTAGGGTTTTCAGAGGTTATTAACGTTTTATGATTTATTTAATTAATTGTTTATTTATTTATTTATTTAAATATTATTTATTTATTTATTATTTAGTCATTATGTACACATTAATTATTAATTAATTATTAATTATTAATTATTAGTTTGTTATTAATTAATTAATTAATTATTATTTATTTATTTATTCGTTATTCATGATTAATTAATTATTAATTTTTATTTATTACTTATTATTAATTATTAATTATTAATTATTAATTAATTATTTATCTAATTATTTACTTATATATTTAGTTCTTTATTATTTATTATTTATCATTTATCATTTATTATTTATATTTAATATTTTATTCTTTATTATTTATTCTTTATTATTTATTATTAATTTACGAAATATTAATTTATTATTAGGTTATTATTAATTTATTAATTTATTAATTATTAATTAATTAATTAATTAATATTAATTCATTATTAACTAATTATCAATTATTTATTAAATATTAAATATTGAATATTTCATATTAAATATTAAAATTAAAATATTAATTATTAATTAAGAATTTTTAATTTTACAATTATCAATTATTAATGATTAGTTATTATTAATTATTAATTATTAATTGGTTATTATTTATTTATCTATTTATTAATGTATTTATTTATTTATTATTGATTATTTATTGATTATTTATTAATAAAATATTAATTATTTATTAATTATTTATTAATTATTTATTAAATATTAAATATTGAATATTTCATATTAAATATTAAAATAAAAATATTAATTATTAATTAAGAAATATTTATTTTAAAAATATAAATTATTAATTATTAGTTATTATTAATTATTAATTATTAATTATTAATTATTTATTTATCTATTTAATTATGTATTTATGTATTATTTATTTATTTATTTATTTATTGTTTATTCTTTCTTATTTATTATTTATTATTTATTCTTCCATATTTATTATTTTATATGTAATTTACTAAATATTAATTTATTATTAGTTTATTATTCAATTTATAATTTATTTATTAAGTATTTATTAATAATTTATTAATTATTTATAAATAATTTATAAAATTTTAAATATAAATTTTTAATTTTTAATTATTAATTCTTGATGATAAATTATTAATTAATAGTTATTATTAATTAATAATTAATAATTAATAATTATTTATTGTTTATTATTTACTATTAATTATTTATTATTTATTATTTATTATTTATTAGTTATTAATTTATTAATTTATTTATCTATCTATTGTTTATTAATTTATTATTAATATTTTTATTTATTATATATTAAATTATTTTTTAATTAATTTATTATTAATAAATTACTTATATATATATTATGTTATATATTATATATTATATATTATACATTATACATTACATATTATATATTATATATTATATATTATATATTATCTATTATCTATTATATAATACATAATATCAAATATATTATCTAATATATATTATATATTTTATATTATATATTATCTATGATGTATTATATTTTATCTATTATATAATACATAATATGAAATATATAATATATAATAGATATTATATTTAATACATCCTATATTATATATTATATATTATATATTATATATTATATATTATATATTATGTATTACATATTATGTATTATATATTATATGTTATATTATATATATTTTTATATATATTATATTATATATGATTAATTATTGATTATTGATTAATAATTAATGATTAATAATTGTTTAGTTTGTATCTATTTGTTATGTATTACTTATTTTTATAATTAATATATATATATATATAAGTATATTAAATTCGATTTATTGACCACATGAAGAGCTTGCTGGAGTGGTAAAGCCTTTGGACAATAAGCAAGAGGTAAGGGGTTCAAATCTTACCCAACGCAAAATTTATATATATTGAATGGTCATGTGCATGGGCATGTGCACATCCATGTGCAAGGAAATAAATAAATAAATAAATAAATAAATAAATAAATAATAAATTAAAAAAAATAATTTTTTTTTTTAAAAATAAAAATGATTTAGGGACGGTTTAAACCACCACTAAAACACCGTCGTGAATTAAAAAATTAAAAAAATTTAAAAAAATTTAAAAAATTAAAATGATGTAGCAGCGGTATAAACCGCCGCCAAAAAATAGTCGTTATTTATTTCCTAACGCTTGATTTAGCGGTAGTTTTCCAAAACTGTCACAGAACGATTTAGCGGCTGTTTAAACCGCCTCTAAATGAAACAAAAAACCGCCGCTAAACAAAAATTTTGGCGTAGTGTTATTATATTTGAACCACCATATTTGACTTTTCCAAACCCCACTTCTTATTTATTGATAATGAGTTTATGGAAAGATTACTCTCAATCCACCACCTTTGCAAAGAGGTATATCCTGTATAGAGGGGGTAAGATAATGTATGGATCATACTCCTTCTTGGTTTCTACATGTGAAACCTCGTCCTCTTCATTGTCAAGTGATTTCTCAATGTGGTTTGTATGAATTGAATATTTGAATGGATGATTAGAATCTGGTTCAACATGAATATAATTTAAATATAAATAATGAATATAAAAATTATCCCTTCCAATGTAAAAAACCAATATCTTGTTCTCCTTAGGCTCAGACACTTGGATTTTTTCCAGGATTTTCTCTAATGCATGATCAATTAGTGTTGGAAGCTTTATGTGTTCCTCAATAGGTGCATATTCATTTTTATCATCTTCATCCAAGAAAAACATGGATCAAAAAAATCTATAATTTCATAAAAGTGGGAGGTGATAATAATTTTAGATTGAATAAAATCAAATGAGACCATTTTTAGGATAAGATCATTTCACTGTCTTAGTTTGTATTCAATATCCTTTACAGTGGTAGGTCCATCTTAAAGTTGAATTTCCGTAGATGGAGGTAGATAGTCAGGATCCTATATGTTTTCTTTAGATTCTACCAATTGGGTGGATTCATCCTCTTCCAAGGATAGAGAAAAACATATTGGTTCTGGATCTTCTTTATTAAAATTAGGGAGATCATTTTTATCTCTTTATTTTATCAATAAATCAAATATTTACCTTGTACTTATTAATGTCTAAGATTTACATCAACATGTGAGTATTCATATTCACTCTCCAACTCTTCATTATATTTTTTATTTGGCTCTTTAAATGGATGGTTTGTTAATGGGTTTCAATTTTAGCCTCAACTTCTTGGATTTACTCAAAAAATAAGAAAATACTAAGGGTTACTCCTCTAGTTTAGGTTCAGGATCCTCTTTGGATGCATAGAAATATGTAGTTATCCATTCCATTATTCTTTCTAAGTCTTTCATTGCATCACCAATCCCTTAAAATTGGTTATTTATTTTCAACCAATTATTCCTGATATTGTACTTGAGGGAGTTCTTCAGAATGGTGGGGATGAAGTTAAGAAGACTCTTCTTATGTATTGTTAATTACTTGATAAAATTCTAGGTAGTACTCCTGGAGTTCAGCTAACTCTCCGAAAAATCATTCAACTAACAGTTGTTCAAGATTCTCTTTAAGATCTTGGATGACCTCCTTGAATTACTCATCTATTATTATTTTACTTTTCCACCCCTGATCTATCTAGAAAAAAGAGAAACACCATTTTTCATAGATGACGGTGAGTCAATTATTTGTTATTTCACCTGAGAGTATCCAATCCATGTATAATGATAGTAGTACATATACATCTTGTAAAAGTAATAAATAATTTTTTTATTTGATTAAAAAAAAGGAAAATTATGTACACTGTTAAAAAATAGATATGTAAAAAAATGGCTGGATCCTCAAAAACCCACAAAGTTTTAATGCACACCTCTCTTGAGGTATGGAAAAAGAAACTATTAATAATTTCCTAATGAAACATAATGGCTCACCAGGGTTTTCTCACTTGAGGACCTTCATAGTTTATTCAATTATTAATTCTAATTCACATAAAACTAATTTTTTTGTTGTTTTAATTATATTATGAATTCAATGATTAATTATAAACTAACATGAAGGGAAATTCAGAATGAAGATTGTACTTGGACTAAGGGTTTAGATTTGTGTTCCTTCATTATTAATATTTTTTGCTTTAAATTTAGTTTGGTAACCCAATTATAAAATCTTACTCTTGAATTACTATTCTATTATTTTTTTGTGAAATATATAATTCCTAGAAAATCTTAATTCAACCTCATACTATAATAAAGGTTAATAACCCACCTAAATTGATATTGTGGAATCTTCTAGGACCCAACTTTATCATATACTCTTTTATCCATGGAACGAATCAACTACATCATGTAAAGAGCTTTTGATTAATGGAAGAGAGGGATTTTTTTTAAATAAAACAATATAAGTGATGTTAAGATTTGTTTCATAGTGAAAAACTGCACAACCATACACTTCACCCACAACCACCAAACATTGATTCATAATGATTTATAATATATGTATATAATTCAAGAAACACCAATCCTCCCTTGAGGCCAAGCCTCAGGTTAGTCACTCATTATCGAGTACAAGAGGTCATGGTATAAGAATATGGGAGAATAGAATAATAGTTAGTGGGATAGAATTTAAAATATAAATTAAAAATTGGTGCACTTTAATTAGAAATAGAATGAATTATAATTAGAAACTAAATTAAAATAATATACAATATAATGAAAATAAAAATAGAGCACCACCTTCTAGTGTGATCTTATAATCTTTTAGAAGTGGTTAAACATCGTTATATTTATAGAGGGAGGTGTCCCTTATACATCCCTCAATAAAATCATTAGTATATCCATTTATCTTTAAATGCATATTTATTTAATATTGGTTTCCTTTAATCTATTTAAATATCAATTATTCTAAAATTTCATACTTCAGTGTGGGAAAATATATTGCGCCATAACATTGAATATCCTTGCATAGATGTAGTGAATCCTTCCTTTCCATAGTCATAGAATCATATCAACATTTAATTATTTACAATTGGATTCTTACAATATTGGAATTACTAATTCACAAGATATTCCTCCATGGTGTATCCTTGAGCAATCCATTTTTTTCAAAAATCCAGCACTGCAATATTCGACATGCCCACGGTGAAATACCCAAACTAAGAACCAAAAATCTCTTTGGATGATAGTCTTCTTCATAAATGTATTATAGGAATGTATCCTGCAAAAATACTTCATATTATATGGAAAAAATTTCACTACCCCAATTTGGGACCTTTATGGTGTATTGATATTCATTGTGGTGAAGCCTCTCCTCTTTCTCAAACCCTCACCACTACCGATATTAATAACTCCACATCGCAACATAAGAACCATGGTGTTTTGATCTCTTTATTGGTAAGATCACAGCATGACTCCCATAGTTATGGTGTATTAAAGACCATGAAATTATTTCAAAGGAGTCTAACCTTCACTGTGTCCATTGTACATAATTATCTTCTTCCTTGGCTTCATTATTGTCATCGGATCCACATAAGTTCATTCATGGTGAAACTCGACCTTTTTAGTGCTCTTAAGCATGAGATCGAGAATTATAGTGTCAAAAATGGTGTCTCTGGTGATATTCAAATGGTGGAGGGTGGTGTAGGGTAGTGGAAGGTGGATTTACGGTAATGATGAGGTGTGTCTAAGGTATGGGGAGGGTAAATTAGGTGTGATTTAATCGTTTGAGTTAAATGATGAACAACAACATTAAGAATTCATCCCACATCGAAAATGAGTATGGGGAGAACTTGTATAAATGAAAAACCATGGAAGATACATCTCCGATTCCAGGTAAATGGATGGGATCCCACTACACTACTCATATACTAGATGGACTGTACCAAAATGTGCGTCCCATGTAAGACTTAGACCAACTACTACATTGTATCTTCCTCGCCCGACTCACATTCTCTACCTTCCACAATAGAAGGCCTTCTCCATGGAATCACTATGATGGTCGACCCTCCTATTGGATGGCTAAATGTCTTACAACCTATTGGTTGAGGTATATCCATGTTATGAAACATTTTTTACCTAAAAATCATTTTAAAAACATAGTAAAAAACTGAAAGAATATCAAAAATAAATTTGAACTCAATTTGAGGCATTTTTTTATATATTTTAATATATTTTATGTCTTAAATTAAAAATTTATATATTTTAGTAAAATAATTAATTATATGGGAATATTCATAAAGATCTATTCAAAATCATTGATTTTTTTACAAATATTTAGAAAAAATGAGTGCATCATGTACCAAGATTAGATTACCTCTTAAAATTTTCTTCTTTAGCTTAGATTTATTCTCAGCCTTAACAGAATCTCTAATATTAGAAGATTTTGATTCAAAAATTGAACCCTTAGAAACTTTAGGTTTTTCAAATATGTTTTTTGGCTACATATAGGGTCTTCTAAACTTGTTTTTTATATTTACATATTCATCCTTGTTAATAACCTCTGCTGATAATTTTTTCTAATCCTTCTAAGTTTTATGATAGTTATAACTTTCAAAAACTTTTATATCTTTGTTTCAAATTTTTTTAATTATTTGAAAAACATTAATATGTTTTTGGTGAATAAGCTCTAATTTTTTCTCTTTCAACTTCATCTATTCTTAAAGATTGATATTTTGATTCTTCTTTTAATCAATAAACTTCTTCGTATCATCAATCTATTTTAGGAACTTGGATTTTTTTTTACAAGAAAATATTCATGTTTTTTTGTGGAAATATTTTGTTTAATCAAATTATTTTTCTCTCTGTCAAGTCTTAAAAACTTTAAAATACATTATCTTAGCTTCATCTTAAGTATAAAATCTATCTGAGTCACTTATTCTTGTTCTTCATATATAGAGCTAATAATTTCATCATTAGTAAACATTTCATAATTCACTTCTACAATGATAATTTTCTCAACAACATCATTACTACGGTTATCAACTTCATATTAATTTTTATCATATTCCTAATTCAGAAAAAAAAAGTTTCTATATTTTTTTAGCTAACTTCTTATATGTTCTCTTAGAATATGGATTATATTTTTTTCATTCTTTTTTAAGGACCTTCTTGACTTTTTATCATCTCTATCACTTGATTTATATTTCTTATTTCTTGGAAAACATGTAGTAAAATTTCCAATATCAATATAACCAAATCACATTAGATGTAACTTTCCCATGACCCTTTTCAACTTATGAGAAGAAAATTCAATAAATTCATCAAATTTGTTACTAAACTCATCATCACCATTATAGTTAGTATATTCCCCTCAACTAAAAATTTCATAGTTTTTATTTTCTTAGAATACATGGAAGTGATATCTTGATCATGTTTCTACTTCTTTATGAAAGTCTTTTCTCTTCTCATTTTTTATGTGATGATAGTACTATGAAGATCATATAGAGAAATAGTTTTAGGATATATCTTCTAAGGATGAAAATTTTACATAAAATTTATAAGTAAGAATTCATAATATCTTTTCAACATTGGTTTAATATTTAATCTTCTCACCAATACATCTAATTACACTTACGATATCATTAACCATTATAATTAAGTTATCAACATATTCCTTATCAATCATATTAGGATCTTAATACTTTAATCTCTATATTTTTAAATTTTCTTTCTTCACCTTTTTTCCTTCATAGAGGTTCGTAAACTTATCCTAGAGGTCTTTATCCATTCAAATTCCTTTAACTCTAAGAAATTCACTTTGAGAAAGTGTGGAAAAGTACTAAAATTATAGATCACCCACTATTCCTAAAATTCTTCTTATCAGTTGCTATAAGGCGAATATACTCGACATGGGGGGGGGGTCCAAATGTAGTAGCCTTAGTAACTTTATAACAAATGTATATATTATAAGGTAATATTATATATTTTCAGATATGATTGTTATTTAAAATAAAAACATGAATCCCATTATTGTTCACATTGTTCAAAACTTCCATGGAATATATCATTTTCTTTACACTTCAACAAGGAGTTAATAAAGGGAACTTCAATCTGATACCACTTTAAAGGACAAACGATAATTTTTGTGATCACTAAGATGGGGAGGGTGAAAATAATCGATCTTCACTTTTTATATTTTATTTCCAATGAAACAATTTTCTCCTCCTCTTAGAGAGAAATATATTTTTGTAGAAAAAAATGAAAACATGAACAACTGTAATAATATAGGTATTTACAAGGGTCACTTATCACGACCTATCCCCTAGGACCAATGTCGTGACTACCCCAAGCCCGCCTTCCATAGGCTAGTGGCTAGAGACTATAACCAAAGGCATATTCCCTAAAATTGGGAAGGTAATACCTTTATAACATTTAAGCACACGCATCCAAGCACACAGAAAGATAGTAACTCAAGTAAACTGAATAGAAAACAGGGTGAGTGTAGTAAGAAAAAACGGGCCAGAATACAAGCCCGACTGGAGAGTAAAAGAAACTAAAAGTACAATTAAACTGGAACAACTCCTGTGAACACCTGCCAAAAATCTTACATGAAGGGTAGGTATATCTCTAAATCTTCCATCTTTGTAGTACGCCTCATTTAAGGTCTACCTCCGAGCTACCTCCAATCCTGGTACTCTCATCCTCAGTCAGCGCTATCTATCATCTGCACCAAACACAACGTGGTGCGGGCATAGCCCGTGCAAGGGTGAGTATAA
Source organism: Viscum album (assembly GCA_963277665.1). Lineage (NCBI taxonomy): Eukaryota > Viridiplantae > Streptophyta > Magnoliopsida > Santalales > Viscaceae > Viscum > Viscum album. Next base: position 885,081,725 of record OY728146.1, on the reverse strand, counting down.
CGATACCAAGAAGGGACCCTGAGACCCTCAAGGTCTCACAAATCTACAAAGGATAAACCACAAAGCAAGTAAACCAGTTACAACCCTACTTAGTTATATGCGCATACATATACCTAAGTTATCAAGTATACTGATCTCAATCATGAGGAAACACAGAGTTCAACTCAAAATCCCAAAGCACAACTGTTACACAAAGGGAGGAACACCACGAAGGTAAGTACCACATAGGTATGCCACATAGAAGAATACCACACATGTACTAACTCTACTCACACCATGTATTTATTTGGTATAGTAGTGGAGATGATTAAATGTAACTACTAAATCATATGACTCTGTTAAGAGGCAGACCCACAAAGGATCCTAGTATATCACTAGTACCTCGTCAGACCCACATAGGATCTCTAGGTTCTCACCAACACAGAATCGCTCGGTACTGACCCACACAGGATCACTCAGTGCTGACCCAAACAAGATCGCTCGGTGATAACCCACACAGGATCGCTCGGTGCTGAACCACACAGGATCGCTAGGTGCTGACCCACATAGGATTGCTCAGTGCTGACCCATACGGGATTTCTCACTGCTGTCCCACGCAGGATCGCTAGGTTCTGACCCACACAGGTTCACTTGGTGCTGACACACACAAGATCACTAATCATTCTTCACGTCATAGCCAGCTACGGGGTTCCTGCACTAATCTTGCTCTTCTCTGGAAGGGTCCACTCCTCAAGCCACTGGTTGATACTACAACTGCCACTAAGTCCCACGAAAAATTATCCCAAAGGGCCATCACGACATATGGGTCTCAATGTAGTAGATGGTGCTTCAATCGGACGCACGGTCTATAAGTTATTAGCATTTTAGTCTCGAGGGCCTAGTTGGATTTGTGCTCGATCCAACCTAACCATATACGAACATTATCCAAATCTCAAGTGGGGTATACCAAAGGGCCCATCTCACTCCAAGATTTATAGTGTCATTGACAGTTTTTCAAACGGATGCTTGGTGCCAATGTTATGGATGATAGAGCAAAAAGCTCGTAGCTGGTCTGAGTCTTGTCCGACCCTGCCTAACCCAGCTTGGGCCGAACCGACTTGATTTGGGTCAACTCAGCCCGCTGGGTCTAGCCCAGCCTGTGCTGGTCTGGCTCGACCCATGCTGGGCAGCGCGGGGGCCGTAGAGCGGCACGAGGCTGCGAGGGCAGCACGGAGGCCGTGAGGGCAGCGCAGAGGTCGTGAGGGTGGCGAGGCCAATGGGGATTCAAGACCTTAGGACGATGGGGCCACATCGTGGTGAAGCCGCAGGGGCCGTGGAGGATCACGAGGTGGCAAGGCCGTGGGAGCCGCATAGGGTCCCTGAGAGGTGATGTCATGGGGCGGTAGGGCCGTGGGGGCCGCAGATCCATGAGACGGTGAGGCCGAAGGGGCTTCGGAGGATGGCAGGGAGGTGAGGCGGCGGGGTGGTGGAGGCCACAGTCTGCATGAGGCCCCGGGGCGGCATAGGCTATATGTGGCAGAGGTCGCGGGCGGCACGGTGGTCGTGGGGCAGCGGAGACCGTGGGAAGCACGAGGCCCCAGGCGGCACAAGTCCACGGGGCGGTGGAGGTCATGGGCGGCGGAGGCCCCAGGCGGGGCAGGGGCCGCAGGGCAGCGCTGTATCCTTTGGCATGATTGATGTTAGTGCCGACCGCCCTTCTCGTGCCCCACCGAGGTTGGTTGTCTTCCTCCTCCATCTTGAAGAAAACAACAATTAAACACAAGATTTGCGGAGAGATAATTCCATGTTTGTTTGGCCTGCACTCTCCGCATTAGAGAGGTAGAAAACAACTACAATCTATTCCTTATTTTATAAAAAATTATCAATAACTAGTAGGGGAAGAAATTAAAACAACCAACCTTCCTCGAAGGTTCGTTGATGTTGGAGTGAGAAAGAATTCGAAGATGTTGACGTTCATCGCGCCCTCCACACACCTCCAATCCCGAGATCGTTCGCCGGTTCGTCGTAGTTGACGTTAATGAGGAGTGAAGGACAGTCGTCGATTGAAGAGTTCCCACATTGGAGGATGCCCCGAGGAAGAAGTAAACATTGTGTGTCAGCGTTGTTGATTGGAGGAGCGTTCTTCATTGGAGAAAAATAATTCCTCTAAGGTTCTCTCCCAATTTCCCTTTTCCAACCCTTCCACCAATTCCACAAAAAAGAAAAGGTATCTAATATGATATGTTTCCCTAATTTAATTGTTGGCACAAATTAAATTGGCATCATAATTACATTAAGTTTGGCATGATAAATTTTGGGAAAACCTAAAGGAAACCACTCTCTTTAAAGAGGGAGTTCAATAGGTTTCTCACATTAGGAGGGTTTGGGTGTTCCCCACCCTTAAATTCAAATTGGGGGTTTTAGGTTTGGTGGTCCCCACCACCTTAACCCCACATGGGATGTTTAGTTCTGGTGGTCCCCACCTCTCAAAACTCAAATGAGAGGTTTTTTTCTGGCGGTCCCCACCTCTTAACATCCACATGGGAGTTTCAAATAAAAATAAAATGTTACACAATTTTATTTTATTTTATTTTTTCATGAATAAGTGAAATACTAACTTCCACCCTCGACGTACTGTGGTCAATGTGAAGGTCTCCTTAAGAGACTATCGGCACTGCGAGTTCAATAGTGCCATTGGATTTCAATTCTGACCACCGGTTCAGATGTTAAAAAAACCCACTCGCACGTTTACTGAACGTACCCACAAAAAAGTTCAGAAATACATTCTGGGCACTCCGGGCCTCAGAATCACACATCGTCAATTTTCATGCACTCGTAAAATTCCCATTTAATTAAAATAAACTTTTACATGGAATTTCTGGGTCTTTACATCACTACTCAATTAGACTATATAATGGTTGAAATGGTTTAGATATAGTCCAATAAAGCATGAACCAATTGAAAAAAAACCTTTAAATGTTTTTAAATCAAGAAAGAAATATCATTACACTTGAAATTCACTCTATTTAATTGAAAGAGAATGTGATATTCACATAGATAAATGATATATAACGTTATTGTAACAACTATAAGAAGTTTCACCAATAGGATTCAATATATTTTTATTATGCTTCTTGTACTTTATACACACTTTATTTTCCTACATGTATGTTTTCTTCTTTAATTTCTTGCAATGTAGTAGACAAGAACTTCCTCCTTGAACTTTTTTATAAATACATCCATATGAGAACCTATCTGTATGGTTTGATTCATCTAGTCATCTTTCCAGTGAACATTATTTGGTTCTTTATGAAGGTAGATAACACGTCATATATGCTATTCATCAGATCTACTTTTATAATGTTCATTCTATAACACCAGATAAAAAACTCCACCTGGTATAATTTGACTAATGCCTCTCCAACCTATTCAACCAATCGCTTGATCACACTATCTATCTAATACAAAAATTAATGAAAAATCTACCTGGTATCCTTCTGACCAGTGATTCTTTTATCTATTTATATGATTATATCAGAACATCAACTACTCTTCTACTCACTTCAAAAATCAAAAACATAAAATTCATCATCTGATAAAAAACTTAATATAGGAATGTTTCCTAAAAAATTTTAGGAATAAAATGTACATAATTAAAACTTATCACTTAAAATTTCCATCACCCCTCTTAATATCCTTTCATGGACTTCATTGAATGATCCTTAAGACTCGAGGTCAATGAACTACATCAAACTTCCTTAAAAATAAGAAAGAATCATGAATTTCCCCCCATGTTATTGGGAATAATAAATGACCATCTTTATATCAACACATTTGATATCTTTATGTTACATTTATAAAGACCTTTAAACTCATAAAACATTATACCACTCATTTTTTCAATTAAAATTCATTGAGGCACATCTATTCGGTGCAAATTAATTCTGTGTTCCTACAAAACCTTTTAGGAATGTCTTTGAATTTTTTATTCTAGACACATCCTCTTTATGATGACTTGCACCCAAACTCTCTGTCTATTTCCTTTGCAAACCATATTCTGATAGATGATCTTTATACGTAAACATCTGTTTAAATAATTCAACAAAAAACTTCCATCTTATGCATTAGATAAATTTATCAAATTATCATATAATAACTTCATTTCATGACTTCATACATGTAAATCCAATGGAAATTTAAAAAAAATCCTTCAATAATTCATATGATTTTTCTAATGGATTCCATACATTTACATTTAAAGAGATCATCTGTCGGTTTTTGCCCGATGTCACTCTTCAACAAATTCCCTTTTTTCATTAAAATCTTTCATCTAATTGTAAATATTCACTAAAAAAGATCACAAAATTTTTATATTTTCATGTACCCTTATATATCCTTTAAAAATTGGGATTTACCCATATTCATAGAGATCAACTACCCTTATACAGTGCATAACTTCACACTACTATGACTTCCAAAACATCATAAAAATAAAACAAGAATTTACTTAGCCAAGCATATAAATGGTATCTTCTATCTAATGAAGTTATTATAACATCATAGTATGAAATTTGTATATAAAATGTTTCTTTACCACCTTTAAACTCATCTTATATCATGAGGTCTTACAATACTAATGATGTTTGAAATATTAATAATAGGAAAGTATCATCATATTTGTTCAACAAAAACTTTATTTGATGAAACTTGTAAACATGATAGGATATACATTCAACAAATTTATTAGGAAATCATCTTAATTTGGTAATGTTTTTCTGATTGACTTGGTCTGATAGGCCTATGATAATCATATTTATCTAATTACCCTTGTTGGAAATCTTAACTAATTGAGGTTATTTATGTAAGATAGAAAAATAAAAACCCATTGAGAAAACCTTCTCTTTTAATAACTATCCTAAACATCATATTTCTGATCAAAACATCACCTCAAATAATTTTGGTTCCAACAAAATATTTAAAAATAAGATGCATTTAAATGTTTATAAAAAATGTGAAACTAAAAAATGAATATTAATAAAATGTTACGAAGAATATTTTTTTAAATAAATTGAAGTCCATTGATAAATACATTAATAAATCATAGAATTAGTGATAATAATATTCATATAATAATATAAAAACTATAATCATGGAGGAGAAATATTCCCAACCAAAAGAAGAGATATGTATTACACCACTTGTAAACCTCTTTTTAGTCAAATTATGAACCAAATGGGGGTTAAATGCTATGAATACATGTAAAACCCATTAATAACTAGATAAATAGATAATATATGGTTTTTTGGATTCCCCTAACCAGTGTTCCCAGATCTAATTCCATAAACACATACTTTACATACATTCTTTGATACCAGTTGTGAAATTTTGGACATAACCACCCTTACAGAAAAACTGATTGTTGAATCTCTTAAATCTAAAGGATATTTTCAGGTTTATAGCATTAGAGAATTAGGAAAAAATTCAAAAATCCCATGCTATTTACATAAAATGAAAAAAAATTTCCATTATATATATAGCTAATTAATTCATGAAAATTCTTCAACATCTCCCAAAAATTATTTCTCATGTTTTATCCTTATAAACAGTCATGTGTAATAAATTTCTCAAAAACTAGGGAAATACAAACACAAGAAGGGTTGAAATTGAACACTTATCAAGGGTAATATATAACCTAAGAAATAATGGAATAAATATGGTATAAATATTATGAATTTAATAGATAAACAACATGTATCAATAATAAACTTGAAACTGGGAGCATCATGTATCCATGATAATCAATAAAAACATGGATATCAATAATACCGATTTCATACTAAGAAAATTCATAGTGTTGAATATAAAAATTATGCATTAAAGTCCTTATTCGAATGAATTTTACTTATCATCAAGACCTTAGTCAATAAATCATGTTCTAAAGTCCTTATACTAAGAATTTATCCTATTTTGGAAATAGGCATACACAAAAATTCAACTCATTTAATCAAATGAGACATGTCAATGTATCAAGAGGATATATAATGTAAAGCCACACCCAAAACCTGATAAGTCTAATATATTCAGCATAAGAGTCAATAATACCTTTCATAACATTCCCTTGGGGACATTTGGATGAATAAAAACTTGGTTATCCATAGAATGAAGAATATAGAATATTAATATATAATCATCCTATGTTAGTAGTCAATAATCATCAATAATTTCAATAATTTTCCCATATAAATAATATAATACACTTTATATATTAATATAATCCAATTTGAATTATTTATAATTATATGTGAACATTATACTAATAAATGGGTATACAAAAAATTCACAATCTTAATAATATGATCATAATCAATCTAAAGAAAGAGAGTGGTTGATTTCAAAAGAACATAACCCAAGAATTGATGAATATTATTAAAAGGATTTATATGGTTATAATTTATATCTACATGAAATAATGATAAAATACCACATATTATAATCAAATGGAATAATGTACCCATATTATATAAAATAATTTCAATGAAAAATCATAATGCAATGAATAGAAATTTAGTTACCAAAAATCATCAATATCGAGGAAACAAATAAATCAATAGATAATTGAATAAGGGAACCATATTTGGATATAAAATCCCATGAAATATGAGGAGTATGATAGAAATATATTCATATAAAGTGAATACACAGTTCAAATAAAACACGGTCCACAAAATTTATTATGTCTCAAAGAATAAGAATTATGAAAAAAACCTTATGAAATGAGTAAGACTTTAAATAAAAACCTATAAAAGAGTGGGATTGTAATTTAATGTCAAATAAAATGATTAAAGTGTAATTCATGATATTATATATCATATTTTAAGTATATACACTAAAAAATGAAATTTGGTGAAAAATACAATGCATGTTTTAAAGAGAGGAATTTGAGGTGAAAAGCCTTAACTCTTATCTTAACTTCAATTACCATAATTTAAACTCTAATTTTTGAATCATATATAACTTAATAAATTAATTAATGACATTAATCATATCATATTTTATTCATTTTATTTATAATTAGTCATTCTCTACATGAATTAGTCAAATTTTCCACATTGAGTGTTTATAGTTTTTACTATTTTTACAAGTATCATAATAGTAGTTATTGTGCATTTGGGGTTTCCCATGAGTGGTAAAAATTTTAGTAATTCATAAAAAAGGTTTCAAATCCTATAAATCGCCTTGGGAGATTTATGATATAGGTGGTGACACAAGCATGATATGACAGGCGGTGAAACAGGAATGACACATGCATGATGATGCAAGAATGATGCTATAGTGGGATTTCGAGCCATACTATTATACCACTAGGCCTTATGATACTTGATATTTAATGTGTCTTCCTTTACCTAGAAATAAATAGGTATTTTCTTTAATAATAAAAAGAGGCTTTAACCCCATTTTTTTCAAAATATTAACAGCGGTGCTTTTTTTCTTCTTCCAAATTTCATCAATAATAAGTCATTAAAATACATTTGGGTATGAATTAAAATAAGTTATAATGATTCAAAACCCATTAATGAGTGTTTTATTCTTTATCATTGAAGTTGAAATCAACAATAATAACGTTTCAATGATTCTTTGTTATCAAAGTGTGTTTTCTTAATTAATGAATAAAATATTGATATAAGATTTCAAAAAACAAAAAAAATCTATTTAAAAATTTATCCCATATTATACTAGTAATTATTTTCCCATAGTGATTCATGATACAAATTTGTAATATTGTTTAATTAGGTGGTCAAACTGTCCCAAACATGAACATACCCTAATTTAATTAATAATTATGAGGTGGTTTTCGTAATATCCTTATAACAAGTAAATAACGGTATTATTTAGTGTTTATTAGTGTGTTAAATAATAATTATAAGTAATTATTATATTAATTAATAGATATTAAAATAATACACAATTTTAATAACCTATTGTCCTCTTATTACACTTATTTTAAATAATTAAATTAATGATGACCATTTGTTGATCAAATAATTATTATCATCTCTATTTTTTCATAACTGAACATTAATGATATTATAAAAAACATATTTATCATTTAATACAATCCTTAGATACGTACTTGTATGTTTGTTAAGGAAAATGAAATATGTTACATCATAAAGGTGATAGTACGCACAATGCAAAAAAAACAACTTTTTTATTAATGGATGTTGTATTTGAATAAATAATGATAATACCATTATTATAGTCACATTGTAGTATATAAATGATAAAAATATCATTATAATAGTGTTACTATGAAAAATTTTAAATAAGATAATTGTTTGGAATAATAAGTTGTTGATAATAATAAAGTTTGGGACTTGAATTTTCTTTTGAAGTCTCCCTAAATATGTAGGTCTTTGGATAACTATGATGGGAAAGTGGATTATTATTACAAGCTGAATTTTTGTTTTTATAAAAAAATGAACCTATTTTTGATTTCATATTATACGTGCAATAATCAGATTAAATTAACTGAATAATATATTTCTTTATATAGATCACTTCACATGAAACCCTGGGTATAGATGAACTGTAATATAGTATACCGTTATAACCTAGATGTTAAATTGGTAGGTATGAATAAGACTGAATAAATTCTGAAAATTATATGGTTTAAAAATGTGTAAAATAAATAAAATTATTATCTATTTATTGTAAAATTAAATAATAATCATTAGAAAGAAAAAGAAATGTTTTCTGAAAAAAAAAATATTTTTCTAAAAGGCGGGTTCATCGCGCATTACACGCATCAATTATAATTATTTTTTTAAAAAAAAATTTGAAAATTTATTTTAGATAATTTTATTAATTTTTTAATTCATCATATCAAAATTTTCCTTGGTGAAATTTTAATATTTTTTAAAAAATATTAAATTTTCAGTGAATAGTGGAAAATACATTTTTTTGTAAAAATTTCATTTATTTTCAGTAAACAAAGTAATTTTAAAAGTCCCATTATATTTTAAATGTTATTTAATGTAACATACATATTTTTTTTTTAATGAAATTGATTAAATTTTAGTCAAATTTATATTGGATTATAGTATATGTTTATTCTTCTGTTTAAAAACTGGGTTTTTTTTTAAAATATGTTTCAATGTGAATAATGCTTCTCCATTTTAATAAATTTAAAAATAATAAAAATTGGAATTATTTAAATTAAATTTATAAATTATATTTCTATAAATATTAATTTAAATTCATATAAGTTTTATTACTAGTCATTAAGTTAATATAATATAATATTTTTCTTGAAAAACACTTCTTGAAAAGTCATTTTTCCATTGCTTTTATGTGTTTATTTTTGAATTAATTTATTTCAATTATGTGAACTGAATTTGGGAAAATTGATTACATATTTTAATCCTCATAATTTATATTATACAATAATTTAAACTTAATTTTTCATAATTAATAATGAAAAATATAAAAATCATTTATCGTGGTTATTGTAAAACTAGATTTACCTGGGGTTAAAATAAAACTACAAGGGTTTAAATTGAAACAAAACATGTCTAAAATACATTTTATGGGCATATTTTGACCTTATAATTCCAAATACTCTGTAATAGTCCATTTTAGATCCATGTTTCATGTGAAAAACATGGGTATCACCTTTTCTCTTCATGAATTACACGTGTTCCACTAATATCACTTATAAAAGGCCACACCCTATCCTTTCCTCTTAACAGCTTAAAACAATTTTAGTTCAAAAAATGAATTTAAAAATACCTCTATTACTTACAACCCCATATTATATAATCCTTGGTTTGATCATAAATATATCCTAATAATGATTTTGGTTCTAACTAAAGGAAATTATCCGAAGAAGAGGTATCATGCTTAACTGAGCATTTTTATTTTATTTATTATTCCACCTACTTAAAATATTATTCAATTATCAAGATATAATAAAACCAGTATATAAATTATATTGAGATTTTATATTTCAATTTAATTAAATAAATCCATATTCTCTTCTATCATATGAGAAACAAAATAATCATTATTGTGTCTCTGTATTACCGCCTCACGAACCTATGGAATTAGTTTTTCATCGTCACCTCTTACGACATGTTATAATGATGTATTTAAAGAATATATATAATTTTTTTAGAAAAAAGTTATAATTTTTAATTATTATAATTAATTTAACCTCTTACTTTCCTTTCTATGGTGGATACAATTACATCGCTCGTGTGTACAACGAACTACCATCTCACCAAGCGATGTGATTTATTTTTCACTCACTCTATAAATGGAATGTAATAAGGATAATGTTCATGAATATATGTGACATATATGATATAATCATTGTATTAATGAAATATTTATCATTCTAAAAATATAATATATCATTTTATTTCTTTCCATTCCATTTACTGAAAAATTATAGCTTCATTTGTGCGTACGTGTGGATTATCGCCTCCACGAAGAAATGTGATTCTATTTTCATCACCGAATTACTTGTATGAAATATATAAGTATATTTAAGCATATAATATGTTATTTATGATATTATTAGAATTATATAAAGATAAAATAGTTAACATCTTTCTATGATGATCGTTGAAAAATGGAAACGTTACTCATGCGTACGTATGATCTACCATCTCCATAATTGTAACATAGTTCCATTTTCATAATCATTATTCAATTTTGATTTAAAAGCATTGTTGATGTATAAACGTGATAGATATTTAATTATTATTATTTTGGATATGTTGAAACATTGGCCTCTTTGAACTCAGACAACACACCGAAGCCGTATTGAAATAGTGAACCAAATATCCACAAAACACACGATGTGGAATCAACTAATTAAGTATTTAAATATTACATTAACATAAATAAGACAAATAATTTAAGTATGATGTATTAAAACCGAAAAAGTTTCCTGAAAAATCAAATAATTGGTATAAGCCTATTATACAGGAGTTAAATGACATACAAGGAAAGTATGGACTTTAGGTAATGGATTTTCATCTCCCTTTTATTTCGGTGAGACATATTCCATATTCACCACTTATTTTATTGTGTGGTGTATAAAAATACCATTATATATTTTAATATTATGTTCCTGAATTTTCTTGATATTTAAAAATCCATACGAGGTTCTCCCAATCATGTGGTTTTGATCTAGATATTACCAAACCAATAAGGGACTTTACCTCAATTTTTTCATTGAGGAATATTGTAATGTTATGTACCCAGTTTTTATATGGTGCAGATAGTTCCCACATTACATGTAATATCAAAAAATAATTAATAAATCATGGTATTTTATGTTTCTATTTGAATTATTCCATCTAATGGAATTTTAATTGATCTTTACGAGGTGGTAAATAACTTCATAACTCAATTTATTTTTATTTGGTTATATTACTTCTTCATTGTCTTTGATATTAAAATATTATGGGTGTAATTAATTTTTATTATATTATGTTTTATTAAGAATTTTATTATATATAATTATATTTTATACACATAATCTATTCACTTATTAATTCTCACTTCAATATTATGATCATAGTAATTGTTTCTCATCTCAAATTTTATTCTTAGGGACATATGTTATGTACAACTTTATTCTTTTATAACATGTATCTAATTCCCCTTTGATATTAAATATTCCAAATCTATTTATATTCATGGTATTTAATTTTTCTTTTTTATTTTATTTCTTTTATGAGAGTAATTATTCAAAATTCACCAAAGTAGTAAGGATTTATGCTTCAATATCATTTTAATCGGGAATCTTTATGGTTGAATTTCCAATGAAACTATTTTATCATTTTATAACAAACACTTTTAATTTTATTCTCCTCTATTTATTTATAAAAATTTCAATTAATATTACAAATTTATTCTCTATGGTACGTAAAATAGATGAAAAAATGCATTAATAAAATTCGAATTGGTTTCTCTGTTCGGTAAAAAATTATTTTCCTTCCAAATAAAATTTCCTAAAATGTTTTCAAAAATGTTCATTCTAAATATAATTTATTTTCTCAAACACCTTATATCCCTAAAACTTAAATCACTTTTCCCAAAACTTTCTATCGATTCCCACAAAGGAACTCAACCACCAAGGTTTAAAGAAAAATTAAAACCCAAAAAAAGAGGTTCAACACAAAACTAAAAGATAAACATACATAGAAATGGAAATGTTCTTTCAACCTCCCTACCATATGACAACTCATAACTGAGCGGCTCTAAGTATCACTATGGGGTCTTAGTGAATAATTCTAGCCACGGTGATTTCATGTGGGAATACCTCTCTTACATTTCCTCTTGGACATTCCCATATAGCCTCTAGACTCAAACTATAGGTTTGGTATTTCCCTAGAGATAATTATCACCAAAGTACACAATCTGTATCGGATATTACTCAATGAAAAATCTTCACGAAGCTCTACGTCCTCAACATCTGTCACATAATAATGGTTTTTATGATATATCTAAAGTTTCAACAAATGAAATACACCGTTCATAGAGCTGTGGCACTATAGAAGGGTTAATTGGTACACCACTAGATCAACACTTTCCACTATCTCAAATGACCTAAGAAACCTAGGTGATAACTTTCCTTGTTTCTGGATATGGTATTTACCCAACCAAGGTGACACCCAAAGGAAAATCGGATGACAAACCTCAAACTTGAGGGGTCATCTCCACTAACTAGAATACGATTTATGAATTTTTTCTGCAGTCAAAAACTCCATCTTGATCATATGAACCTGCATGGATGTCTCCTACATGAGACTAAGCCCAACAAGCACCAAATCACCAACCTCTAACCAATAAAGAGGTTATCTACATGATCTTCTATAAAATTCATAGAAATATAACATTTGGTTTGATGACTAGAAGCTGTTATTATAGGTAAACTCTATAAGTTCTATATGATGCTCCCATGAACAACTGAAATCCAAAACCCAGGCTCATATGATATCCTACAGAATCAAAATAGTCAGATCATATTGAAAATTAGTCTTTGGATGATATGATATTCTCAGTTAAAACTATGATCCTAGATCCTTCTAAATACCCTTACAGAACCAATATGTTAAATGAGAACCTCTATCAGATTTGATACTCTTCATAGCACCATGCAACTTAACAATCTTCCACACATTGAGACTTCCTCGATCCTCAATAGTGAAGGTATCAATGGTAGGAAAGTTGTGGGATACCATCGTAGGTCAATCTATGATCACCCATACTACTTCATTCATGTGAGGTGTCCTAGGTAATCCAATCACCCAATCCATAGTGACATCATCCCATTTCCATTATAGAATTGGTAGAGGCTATAATAGCCTAGTATGCCTTGTATTATTGGCCTTCACCTGCGGATAGGTGAAAAATCTCACCGCGATTATTACTATCTCATAATTCATTCATGGACAGAAGTACTATCTACAAGGATCATGATACATATTTGTAAAAACTAGATATACCACCAATTTAGAAGCATGAAACTCTCTCATCATATCCTTGCACAAGTCCATATAATCCCATAATCAAATATATAAATGAATAGAATTTCCAATCACAAGAGTTCATCCTGATGGTTGATCCCCACCATATAGGATATCTATCATAACTAATCCCTCCAGATCAGATAAATTCTTTATCTTGATCCATTCAATAAGAATGGTAATTATAGGTGTAGAAGTCAGAGCTAACCATCTCTGGGATTCATGAACATCTAAATTGATGACTGAAAGGATTTCCAGTATCCACCACTCATCATAATATACCTGCACTACCTCTATCTATGTCTTTAGGATCAAGTCATCTTCAATGATGCTGACCTTTCCTAGGGTGTGAGCCAACTCAAAGTCGAAAGACTATAGATACTCGACCCACATCCTCTACTAAAGGCGTAGGTCATTCTGAAAAGAGATGCACATGAGTATATTTTAGTCTGTGTACACCATAGAACCTTTGGTCTAAATATAATGTCTCTTTAATATTAGGGAATGTACCACCATAACTAACTCCAGATCAGGAGTAGGATAATCCCTCTCATGGAGTCTCAGATTTATGGATCCATAATCAACCACTCATTCCTCCTAATTTAGAACTACTCTGAGTCAAACTCCATATGAATCAAAGTACATAGTATATGATTTACCATGAATAGGTAAATTGAGTATAGGTGCCGAGGTTATCTTTCTCCCCATTTCTTCAAAAAATTTATTGCAAGAATCTGACAAACCAAACTTAACTCCCTTCTTGGTCAACCCAAATATCGATGATTCCATATGGGAGTAGTCCTTGATAAAGTACTGATAATAACCTTATGTGTACTAAAAAATCTAAATTTTAATGTTTTTATTGGGTCACTCCCAATATACTATGGCTATAAATTTCTATGGCTCTACCAACACTCCTACCTCTAAGTTGACATGACCCCACAAGTACAATCCATCAATCTAGAAACTATATATGGTTAGATTAGTATAAAGATGATCCTATCTCAATGTACTTAGAACAATGTCAAGATATTGGGCATGATCACATTTTTATTGGGATTACAATAATATGACATCATTGAAAACCACTATAAACAGATCCTGTAAAGGATGAAAGATCTGATTCATCAAGGCTGTGAATACTATCAGTGTATTTTTCAAACCAAACAAAATCACTAAGAAATCATACACGACATAAATAATCCTAAAAGTAGTCTGAGGTATGTACCATTGTATTTACCTCAACTAGTGGTATACAGATCCAAAATCAATCTTTGAGAATAACGTATCACCTCTCTACGGATTGAACTGATCATCGATGTAACACCTTGAGTTTTTATAAATTAATATTTTTGAATAAATTAAATTTATTTGATAGATTGAATTACGTGAAACAACAATTAAATCTTTAATTACATGAAACCTTGGGTTATATTTCACTATACACAACACTGGGTTAGCTTGCATGTCACACGACACTGAGTTTTTACAAACCAACAATATATTATTAACATTATTTAAAATTGATCGTTATAAAAATATCCACCAAACATTGAAATATGAATAATAATATATTACTTTTAAATATTAGTTATATTTTTTATAAAATTAAAACAAATTTATTATAAAATAAATAATTTTCTGTAATATCATTATTTGTTTTGTAAATACTATTTTCAAAAAAAATGATTTTCATTTCATTTTGTAAACAATGATAAAATTATTATTTTTTTAAAATTTAGAATCATAATTTGATAAAATAATATCAATCATTAAATTCATAATTTTAAAATTATCTTTGAGTGAAGTTTTAGGATTTTTTCTAAAAAAATCATTTTTTTAATGAATAGTGAAAACAGTAAATTTTAATTGAAAAGTGCCTTTTCATTTAATTTATTGATAAAGTTAAATTATATAAAAAATTGGTTTTAAAGTATAATCAGTTGAATTATAAATCTATAAATACAATTTAGTTGATTTGAATCAATTTAATATTTAAATTGAATATAAAAACTTTTTAAACATTTAATCATTTTCACTTTAAAAATTGACTTTTTCATCACGTATGTGGGACTGATTTTAAATTAATTTTTCCAATTATTTGATTATAAGTTAGAAAAATGGATTTTATATTTATAATTATTTTAATTGATAATTTATAATAAGTCCAACTTAATTATTGACCAAAATGATTAGTGAATGCAGTAAAAATTAATTACCATGGTAAAGGTAAAAATAGGTTACCAGTAGATTAAACTAAAAAGATAAGGGTTAAAACCACCTATAAACTTGTATAAAAAATGTTGAATATACATTTTTTTTACAATTAAAATTATTAGGTTCTATAATGGACTAACTTTCACCCTTTATCATATGAAAAAAGTGGGAGCACTTATTTATTTTCAAAAATTCCTCATGTGTCATATTCCCCACTTATAAAAGGAAAACCCATCCTCTCTTATTCAAGCCATCAAAAATATTTGGTTCAGCCAAGAAATTACTAAATAAATTTTCATATTCTACACCCCTCATCCAATAATCCAATTTTTTTTCATAATTCCTTCATATGAAGGATTCTAGTGCAAGCATAAGAAGGCCACTCAAATAAGAGGTAACATTTATCAATGATGGTTTTTGTTTTCTTTATTCCTCAAAACCATTCAATTATTTAGATATAATTATTCTATAATAACCTAATTATATTCAATATAATTTGATGTTATTATATTTAAGTTATGACTAACAACCACACACTTACATTAAATGGGTTACGAAATCACCACTCGTGTGTATAGCGGACTACTGCCTCACTAGCAGATGTCATTTGTTTTTCCATTACCACCTCTCAAAGTTGGAAATAATGATGTAAATATTGTTAATATAATATATTTATTATATTAATGATATTATTATTCTTATTTAATTTTTATATCATACACACCATCATGATTTCCATTTTGTGGGAATACAATAATGTCGTTTTTGTGTATGAAAGAGTTCTGCCTCGATAAGTGATGTGATTAGTTCATGATTTACATGAATTATACTAGGGATGATTTTAATAAACATATCTAAGATATATTAAATATAAATTATTATTTAATGATAATATATCCTTCAATTTTCTTTCATTCAAACTGATAAGAAAATGAAAAACATCCTTCATGCATATGTACGGACTACCATCTCCATGAACAGTGCATTTAATTTCCTATAACTAAATTTTATGGGTTAATATAAATGAATATATACTTATTATATATGATATTTATATCATGGTTTAAATTTTTTACATTATTAAATCCTGACTGATGTAATAGTACTAAGAAGAACAAGTCGAAACTTATACGAAAAAATAGTTATTTCTCAAAAAATAACATTAACCTGAAATTATTAATAAGAAGGCATTATAATTTCATAATAAAATAATATATGGTATTATATGTATGAATATCTTTCTTTTATATATATATAACAATTTTATATTTAGTATAATGTTTTTTGAATGAGTATGATTGAAGTTAAGTCTTAAGTTAATGGGATTTCTAGTCTCACATTTATTTCTCTGTGACTTATTCCATATTCACCACACTATTATTTTATGTGGTGAATATACTACCCATGAATGTATATTATTATTATTCTAATTAAAACTTCTGGGGTTTAAATATCCAATTTAGTATCTATCTTTCATGGATTTTATGGTTTGAAATTTAATAGATCGGTAAGGGGATTTCTAGTCTCACTTTTATTTCAGAGAGACTTATACCATATTCACCACTAGTTTATTTTTTATGGTGTATATACTACTCTATGAGATTATATATCATGAATAAACATCATTTAATAAAAATTAATGTTTTCATTTATGTTAATATTTCATAGGGTGTACGATTCAAAATTTACTCAACCATTAAGTGATTTTTTTCTTAATTTATCTTCTTTGAGACATAAATTTTGGTATGAACCTATATTATTTAAAAATTTGTATACACAAACCTTTTTAAATGTAATATTTTTAATTTATTAATCCCCCTGATATTTTAATTTTCATTGTTTGTTATTCCTTCACGGTATTTAAGAATTAATATTACCAAAGTGGTAAAGATTTTATGTCTCATTGTTTATCAAGATTCTTTTTGATTAAGTCTCCAATGTTGAAATATCATAATATACCTCTCAATAATTCTCATGAATTTTCTTATAATATGGTAATTCATTATATATTCATGTAATTGTACCATTTTTTCCACTCTTTGGTACTTATGATAACTAAAAAAATGTTTTTAAGGAAATCTGACGTTATCTCTCTCTTTAGTCGTAAATACTTTTTATTTCAAAAAAATGTTTTCTAAAAATGTTTTATTAATAAATTATTATTTTTAAATGAAAATTTTACCCTTGTATTAATTTTTATAGAAATGTTTTTAAATGAATCTTCATGTTGTTTTCTGAAGAAATTCCCATTTTTCTTTTACTGGAAATATGAAAAGAATCTTCATTTTAGTGTGTACGACATGAATGGAAGTTTTCAATTCCATGAGAAATAATTTTTTGAAGCTTCCTTTATATGTTTCCCAAGTTATTTTCAAAAAAAAATTCATTTTAAATGTTTATTTTTTAATGATCATTTTTCATATAGGAATAGATATTTTACTCAAGAAATATTTTCAATGATATTACAAAATTTTTTCATCTAAGATGAAATATATTGGTATTACATTTATGATATAATGAATGTTTTATATCCTTTAGAACCCATATGTTTTATTTCATTATGTGATGGATGGGACATATATCACATTCCATTGCATTGGGTAATGATTTATATATCTCATCTAATAGACATGGATGGAATATGGAGTGAACCCGGTACAGTAATACAAGGTTGGAATAGGGAGTGAAACCGATATAGTAATACATGGATGGAATGAGGAGTGAACATGGTATAATAATATAGGTATGGAACAAGGAGTGGAATTGGAAGAGTAAATTAATTCTTCAACTATTATAGCCTTTATAGTGATCCTTGAACAATATGGAAATTATATATCTATGCTAATGTGTATGCAATAAAATCCTTGTCTTATGCCAATGTTATTCTCTCATGGATATTATTCTTTGATTCCCTTTTAATTCATGTCTTATGAAGTGCCAATCCTTATTCCATTATTAATTATTACGATATTTGATATGTAGGGTGTGATTTTAAAATTTTACGATCATGGCCCCATAACCTTATGTTCATTTAATGATAATGTATCTCCCATGTTTTCCCTTACTGAGAAAATGAGCTCACCCTTTCTTCTGTTTCCTTTCACTCGGTTATTAAGATATTTGTTATGTATGATATGTCTAATAAGGGTTCTATTAATGAAAAATATAGCATGATATGATGTTTCTCACCTATAGAATAATTTTTTTGTTTCTATGTTTCCAATGACACTAAACTATCATTGTCCCTAGGTGTGTGTTTGTGTAATGTTATAAATATTAGTCAAAAAATGATGTAATGTACATGTATGTTAATATTGGGTAATTATAGTTTGTATCAAAGGATAGTTTTTGTTATAATTTTAAATCTATGATGATAAAACCTTATTAATACCCCTTTCTAAGGACAAGTTTAACGATGAGGCAAAGCATAGGAAAATGTCTTGGAATTTTGGTAAAGGATAGAGTTAGTGGTTTCTAATAAATTAAATCTCTTTATAGATACAAAAATTGGATGTGTCTCTGGAATATATGTACATAGTGGTAACCACCCTAAAAACACCATATGGAGCTAGATTCGATCAGAAACTGGTGCATAAAAACGGGATTTACAGCACACCAGGTTTGACACTCCCAGGATATATGATTTAGGAATTACGAAACTCTTTAGGAACCATCATTAATGATTTAAATAGAATATGACTATGAATTACCTTGGATAAACCTATGGTGTAATATATTAAATAAGGTTTCATGATTTAGAAATCCTATAATTTATGTTTCATTTTTATGTGGTTCCCCATCATGATTACTATTTCTTACACTATGATTTTTGGTTTTAGTCAATTAATAGAACTTTAAGGATCCAAGTTAATTCTGAGTGTGATCGAAAATGAAATTATTTTTCTCTGGGGAATCCAAATGTCATGGGAGATAGAATGAATTTTTTTTGGTATACTCACACAACTTTCTCACGATATGAATCATGTTGAACTTCCAAACAAACAAAGTGGGGAACAATGTTTTGTTGAGTCCTTAATGAGGAAACATCCATCTTCCTTTTGTGGAACCACTGCTCTACTAGTTTCTAAATAATGTATCAACGCCACTTAAATGATATTTTGTTTTACCTACTATTTAGAACATGAAAAAGTCATTTTTGTTGTCTATTGTTAAGAAGGTGAATTATATCAATGGTTGAATCTTCTCATGAATAAAATAAAATAGGTTAAAATTGACTCCATGGACTGGGGAGATTTCAAGAAGTTGTTTTTCAATAATTACTTTCATCGGGTTCTTCATATGGATATGAAGAAGGATTTTCATTATTTGAAGGAAAATTATGATGAATCCTTTGTCACCTATGAGAATAATTTTACGAGACTAGGAGGTAGGATTTTGGTATTATAATTTAATCAAAAAGTATGGCTGAATAATTATTTAGTGGATTAAAACCTAGAATACAATTGGAATTAGAAATAAGAGACTTTAGTAGTTTTGAATAGAATGTTTTTTTCTGATATCAAAGTGGAAATGGAGTTTAGAGTTACATATCAATATCATAGTTTTTACTAGAAAGGAAAGATAGAGTTTAAATGAAAATTGGAAAACCATAGAGTTAAGAAGATGATATTTCATTTATGATCAAAGTGTGGGAATAATTATGGAAGAAATTATGTTAAGGGGACTACTAAAATTTTTATATATGGAAGGGAAAGTCATTGGGAAATGAATTTAGAATTGATAGGAATAAGTTAGCTAACAATGAGAATAGAGGGAAGAATGAATATAATTCCCCTCCCATAATTCAATGATTAATGTGTATAGAGATTGATAATTATGATAAAAAAATCCCTAACCCAAGGGTTAATGATGATAATCATTTTCAGAAACCCCTTAAGCTGATGGACAATAATAAATCTCATGTGATCATTGTTTTTGACAAGGCTTGTGATAACAACAAGGTGAAATCTACTCTTGCTACCACTATGGAACTGGTAATTTATTATTTGAATATGGATCTACCCACTCCTTCATATATAATAAATTTTATTAGGGTATCAATATTCCATCCAAATGACTATATGTGGAAATAGATGTTGAAATCACTAATGGTATGATGATCTCATCTCAAGCGTATGATTCTTCTCTAATTGACATTGGTTTGAATTAACTTCCTTCAAATCTTTTCATTCTTCCTCTAGTTTAATTCGATATCATATTAGGCATAGATTGGATTTATCTACATGAATCCTGCATCAATTTTCTAGGAAGGGAATTAATGTTTGATATTCCAAACTAACATATAATCATATTTAAATTTTATGATAAGTATGATCTTATTATGGAGATCACATCTATTATATGGGTCTTAATTCCCATTTATAAGGGTTTTTATCTCATATAATTGTAGAAAAACTTGAAATCAGTGATATGCCTATTGTAAATGAATTTTTTAATGTCTTTATTGAATAACATTATAGTATTCCACCAAAACATGGAGTTGATTTCTCAATAGAACTCATACCTTGGGCCATACAAATTTCAATGACTCCCTATAAAATAGACCCTATTGAGTTACATGAATTGAAGAATAAAATCCAAGAAAACCTTGATAAGGGATTAATTCAACCAAGTGTGTCACCTTGGGTTCACCTATGTTTTTTAAATCAAATTTGGATCAATGTGGCTTTGCAATGATTATTGGTAGTCGAACAAGATCACGTTCAAGAAAAGTAACATATTCACCCTTATTAATGACTTGTATAATCGACTACATGGAGCTCAATACTTTTACAGGATTGGATTTCATTATGGATATCATCAATTGAGGGTTAAGAAAGAGGATATACCCTAGATGACATTCTGTACATGGTATGGACACTATGAATACATAGTGGAGACTTTCGATCATACTAATTCCCCTTTTATCTCTATGGATTTGATGAATAGAGTCTTTAGGGATTACCTTGATTAGTTTGTGGTAGTATTTATATAAGATATTCTTCTCTTCACAAAGTTCAAGGAATATAATGAATATCACTTGATAATTGCAATAAAGACCCCATGGAAGGACAAATTATGTCAAAAATTTATAAATTGTGAATTTTGGTTGAAAAATGTTTCATTTTTGGGTTATATAATATCTAGAGAGGGTATATCCGTAGATCCATCAAAGAAGTTGGTTATTGAATATTGGCATAGAATGACCATGCTGAATGAGATCCATATTTTCCTTGGTTTAGCTATATATTATAAATAGTTTGTGGAGAATCTATCAAGACTATCTAATCCTATAACCAAGTTTACTCGTAAGGGAGACAAGTTCCTTTGAATAAATGAATGGCAAGAAACTTTCAAGGAACTAAAGAGAGGATTTGTCCATTCATATGTGCTTGAATTACCATATAGTGGAAAAGGGTTGGAAATATATATTGAAGCATACAATAATGGATTGGGATGTGTTCTTATGCATAATGAAAGTTTTATATCTTAAGTTTCATGACAATTGAAGATTCATTAGAAATATTACCCAACTTGTGATAGAAAGTAAGATGTTGTAATATTTTCATTAAATATATGGAGGAATTTTCATTATGAAGAAACGTTTGATATATATACTAATTATAAATGTTTGAAGAATATATTCAAAAAAAATTAGTAGAACATGCACCAAATAATATTGTTAGAGATAATTAGTAATTATGACTACTCAATTCATTACCACCGTAGGAAAGGGAAAAAGGTGGTCAATTATTTGAGATTAATGGATCAATATATCTTATCCATGATGAGGATTAGAAAAGATCCAACATTTTTTGGATTTGAAAAAGATGGATTTATAGATATTTAATGAAGGGAAAAAATCTTATCTTACTCAACTGAATGTTCCACCATCTATCTAAGTGAATATTAGAGAGGCACATAAGGATGATGTAGAGCTGAAAAAGAAGGTTAGAAATGTTCCTCAGTTAAACCGTGATCACGATGGAATGATAAGAATCAAGAAATGTGTATGTGTTTCTTACATACCAGATTTGAAGAAGAAGTTGTTAGAAGAAACTTATATTTATTCATTCTCTATTCCTCCAAGATATATGAAGATGTATATATTTTTTAAAATAATAGTTTTAGTGGGATAACATGAAGAAAGATATCACAGATTTTATATCTCGGTGCTTGGTATGTTTGTAAGTTAAGGCTGAAAGACAAAAGTCTAAGGATATATTGCATCCATTACCCATACTAAAGTGGAAATAGGAAAACATCACCATGGATTTTGTTGTTGGACTCTAAAAACCCTCAAAAGGGCCTAATGCTATATGGGTTGTAGTTTATCACCTTACAAAGTTTGCACACATAATCTCTATAATAGAATACTTCTATATGTATCAAATTTATAGGATATACATTAAGGAAGTGGTAAGGATTCCTGGAGTACCACATTTCATTTTATATGACCGGGATTCTAGGTTTACCTAAATGTTCTGGAAAAGTCATAAACAAGATCTTGATATAGAGTTAAGTTTCAGAATAGTGTATCATCCTCAAAATGATGGTTAGTTTGAAAGAACATTTAAAATTCTTGAGGATATGTTGAGATCTTGTTATTTATATTTTAATGGTTTTTTGGATCAACAACTTTCTCTAGTTTATTTTTATTATAATAATGTATTTGACTCAAGAATTTAGATGGATGCTTGTTAATACCTCTATCGAAAGAAATGTATATCATCAACGTGTTGGAATTATGTTGGACAAAGAACACTATTGGGACCTGAGATAGATGAATAAATGGGAGATAAGGTTAAATCTATTCAGCAACACATCAAGGTAGCTTAGAGTCAGCATCAAATTTATGCTGACAATCACTGACATGATTTAGAATTTGAACTCAATGACAAGGTGTGTTAACTATTTCTCCATATAAGAAGGTTGTGAAATTCAAAAAAATGAAAACTAAACCCTCTATATATCGTTCCCATTCAAGTTTTTGATTGTATCAATATGGTAACCTAACATTTGATGCTTCAACAATACCTATCTTACATCTACGATCTGTTTCATGTATCTCTATTGAGGAAGTGTATACTTGAAACTTTATTTGTATCTAAATCAGAGGTCATACCATTAGAGGAATATATTTATTATGAGGAACAACCATGGAGTTTGTAGATTGTAAATAGAATGTTCAATGAAACAATACAACTCACCTCATAAATGTTATGAAGAAAAGACACATGTTAGAAGAAGATATATAAGAACATGATGACATGATGGGGAACATGTATACTCATTTTTTTATATAAGAGTGGGTAATTTTGAAGATGAAATTAATTTTAAGTGGGTATAAATTAACACCCCATGTTTTTATGAATTGTTATTATTTTTAATAAATTAAATTTATTTGATGGATTTAATCACACTAAATGCCTATTAGAGCTTGATTTACATTCAAACCTAGGTTATATTTCACTACATGCAACACTTGGTTAGCTTGCATGACATAGGACAATGAGTTTTAACAAAACTATGATATATTATTAATATTATTCAAACATGACTTTTATAATACTACCCATTAAACATAGAAATATGAATGGTAATAAATAATTTTAAATATTAATTATAATGTTTTTATATAAATAAAACATTTCGGTAATAAAATAATCAATTTTTTATATTGTCTTTATATGTTTTAAAAATTCTATTTTCTAGAAAAACTGATTTTAATGTTTTTTTTTGTGAAAAATGATAAAATTAATTTTTTGAAACTTTTATAAAATTAATATTTTAAAATAAAATTCATTTTAGAATTCATAATTTAAAAATTAGTTTATGCTGAATTTTCATGGTTAATCTGAATAGTTTCATTTTCGATGAATAATGGAAAATACCAAATTTTAATTAAAAATCACCCTTTCATTTAATAGATTGATAATTTTAAATTATATTTTAATTTTTTTTAAAGTTTAATAAGTTAAATTAAACATATATTTATCTAATTTACGTCATTTGAATCAATTTCATGTTGTAATTGAATATAAAACTTTGTAATCTTTGGATCATTTCGCTTTAAAACCCGTTTTGTCATCACATATGTAGGATTAATTTTAAATTTATTTTTTCCAATAATATTATTATAATATGGAGGAATGGATTCCATATTTTTAATAATATTAATTTATAAACTCTCATAATTAATTTTTTTTTCAAAATGAATAGTGAATACGGTAAAAATTAATTACCATGGTTAATGTAAGAATTGGTTTACCGGGGGTTAAACTAAAGAGATATGGGTAAAAACCACCTAAAACTTGTTTAAAACTATTTTATAGCCATATTTATACCATTAAATATCTATGTTTTTGAATAGCCTAATTTGGACCCTGGTGGTATATGTAAAATGTGGGAGCACATATTTATTTTCAAAAATATTAAGTGTGTCCTCTCCCCCACATATAAATGGCCACCCCCTCTCCACTCTTATTCACACATTAAAACCTATTTGGATCAAAAAAAACCAACCCAAATGAATTAATAACTTCCCTCCCATCATCATATATGCCTTCATTTCCGCATAATTATTTTTGAGTAAAGATTTTAATGCAAACATAATGAGGATACGTAAAGAAGAGAAAACGTTCATCAACGATTTTTTTTATTTTTTCCTCAAAATATTTAAATTATTTTATTTTCATGATTATATAATAACCTAATTATATTTCATATAGTGAAATTATATTATTTTAAGGGTGAAACTTAAAACAACACACACTTCCATCACAAAAGTTATGAAACCATCATTCATTTGTACGGTGGACTACTGCCTCACGAACCGATGTCATTCACTTTTTCCATTACCACCTCTCAAGGTTGGGAATAATGATTGAAATAACTTTTATATATTATATTTATTAAATTATTATTATTTCATAATTTTTATATCTCACATACATTTATGTTTTCCAGTTTTTTTTGGAATACGATAACATCATTTATGTGTACGATGGACTACCGCCTTGTGAAGTGATGTGATTCATTCCTAATTTTTGTGGAATGTATTAAGGATGGATTTTATAATTTTTTGGGATATATATTAAATAAAAATGATTCTATAATTATACCACATAATTTAATCTTTTTTCTTTTATACATTCAAGAAAATGAAAAAAACAACAATCATACATACGTACGACCTACCGTCTCCATGAACGGTGAATTTAATTTCCTATCACTAAATTTTATATATTAATAAAAATAAATATATTCATAATATATAAGATATTTATATCCTTATTGAAATTCATTTGATGATTAAATCATGATATAATTAAGTGGAACAAAAATAACAATTCAAAACATATACGAAAAATGAAGCGATTAATACAAAAAACATTACTATATCATGGGATTATTAATAAACAGGTAATATAATGTCATAATAAAATAATATATGTTAATATATAAATTATTATTGTTATCTGATAGATTTATAATAAAGTTAAATTTATAATAATGGAATTATGAATGAGTGTGACAAAAGTAAGGGGTTTCTCACCTCACTTTTATTTCTGAGAGACTTATTCCATATTCATCACTCATTTATTTTGTGTTGAGTGTATACTAAACTATGTCATGAAATATCATTAACATACCTCATTTATTGATAATAAATGTTTCCATTTATGTTATTATTTCACGGGGATTACGATATATAATTTACTCAAGCAGTAATGGATTTGTTTCTCAATTTTTCTATTTTAAGACATATATTTTGTTATGCGCCTATATAATTTAACAAGGTGTATACATAGACCTTTTGAATTTTAATATCATAATTTTTTTCATTCTTCTGATATTTTAAGTTTCCTTGTATGTTTTTCCTTCATTGGGATTATGAATCATTGTTACCAAAGTGGTAAAGATTTTATCTTACCATATCTTCATTTATTAGGATTATTTATGATTAAGTCTCCAATGCTGTTTTTTCATGATCTAAATCTCATGGATTATATTTAATTTTTTTATAATATGGTCATTCATCATATATTTAATTAAAAATACCATTTTTACAACTATTTGGATATTTATATAAATAATAAAATGTTTTTAATAAATTCTTACATTATCCCTCTCTTCGATCAAAAACCTGTCTTCTTTCAAAAACATGTTTTCTAAAAATGTTTTCAAAAAATATTCTATTACTGACTTATTATTTTTAAAATACATTTTTACCCATTTTTCACTATTTAAATTTTTTTTGAGAGGGATCCTCATTTCATTTCCAAAAAACAATTCCCGTTTGTATTTTACATAAAATATGAAAGGAATATTAGTTTTAACATATATGTAATGAAAAAAAAATTATGATTCCATGAAAAATAATTGATTCAAATTTTCCTTTATAAATTCTCAATGTTATTTTTAATTTTTTTTAAAATTTTTTGTGTTTCAAGAATAAATTTTAAAAGTGGAGAGGATATTTTCATCAAGAAATGTTTCTTAACGATCTTTCATAATTATTTTCCATCAGAGATGACATCATTTGGTGTACCTACACCTTACTGGGGATTTTACATAAGGATACCATTATATTACTACTTTAAATGGTTTATGTTTTGATTTCATGATGTTTGTGAAACCATTTTATCTTCCACGAGTTATACCATGTGAAAATTATTATGAAACCTGGTTCTTTCCACAAGTTATTCTTTGATTTTGAAACCTATATATTTTCCATAAGTTATGATATGATAAATTTTTTATGATAAAATTTTCATTTCATAGGTTATAATATGATGAATTTTTATGACCATGTGACACATATAGTTAAGATTTCATTATGTGAAGGGTGGGACCTATATCTCTATTCAATTAACTGGGTAAAGATTTATATATATCCTGAGTTAGACATTGATAGTGTGGGGAGTGAACCTAGTATAGTAATACATGGCTTGGACTGGGTGTGAAATTGGTATAGTAATACAGGGAAGGAATGGGAAGTGAACCCAATATAGTAATACAGGGCTGGAATAAAGAGTGAACTTAGTACAATAAAGGACTTTTTCCGCTATAATGGCCCTAGAATATATCCCTGAACAATATGGAAATTTTTTTCTATTATTATATGAATGAAAAACATACATGTCTTATCCAGGTTTTTTTCTCCCTTAGACCATGTTATTTGATTCCCTTATGATTCACATATTATGAACTGCTAATCATCTTTCAATGATTCAAGATTGTGATATTTGATATGTTGGTTATGATTTTCAAATCTTATTCTCATGTCTCAATACCCTTATGTTAATTTTATGATTATATATCTCCTTTATATAACTTTACAGAGCATCTGATCTCACCCTGGATATCTCATTTGTAGTTAAAGATGGAAGAAAGTGCTGCAAGTTAGTGAAATGTCCAACATAGTCAATCGCTAAAAATCACTCCCATATCAGATGAATAAACTCACACGCCATTTCATCCCTCAATGTATTTTGATGTAAGTGGCATAGAAAATTCTCCTTTAAATCCTTCATAGAAAATTAATCTTATTACCATGATTTCCTTATAATTTCCCACAAATTATTTCTAAGTCCATGATGTAACAACCTATTACCCACTTTCAAGTAATTACACTCTATTTATTCATTTTCATCATTATTTGGATGAATCTTGGGAATCCTAAGGATGGAGAGTAATTTCTTGGTAAAATGGACTAATGTTTAGTGATATATGTTTTTTAAATTAATGGAGTCCATGTTTTAACATGTTAAAGTCTTTATAGGGTTTTCCTCAATTTTAGATAATTCTAGAGTGATTTTGGATTTTTCTACAGAAAAGTGAACTTTTCATAGCCTTCATTAGATATAAATTCTTTGTAATGTTTATAAATTATGTGTAATGGTTGTAGGAAAAAATCCATGAATCTAATACACAGTGTTAAATGATTACATGTTATGTATTTTGTTCGCATCATATATTGATGAAAATTGGGTTTTTAATAAAAAAGCGATGGGTTTTTTGGAATAATTATGCTTCTTGGATTACATTACCTTTAATGGTATTGAGAAATATGTAACTCTCATAGGTTGTGATTTTAGGGAGTTTTATGAGTGATTTTATTATTTTATTCACTAAGACCTTATTCCCTCTCATACTAGTGGCTCTCAGGGGTGATTTTAAGGACCATATCTCTGTTAGAATCACTTTTCTCAGTGATTGATATCCATTGAAGTTGGGTTTAATATATTCATGTGAGTAGTCCATTCTACTTATTCTTTTCCTTTGATCACGACAGTGTCGTTTCATTGTGTTAATATATCTATTGATATGTGATGATGATGATTATTGTTTCCTTATAGATATGTCATGTGATTTTCCTCCAGAGTCTAACCCTTATGTCAGTTATAGTGCAACATTTGAGTTTCTTTACGGTGTGTTGTGATATATACTCTTTATTGACCCCTTTTCTAAATTGAATAAATTATGAGATGTGTAGATTACTTCTAGGTCATCTATTGTCATAATCATGCACTTCATTGTTGGTGGATCTCGTTGTGGGAATTTGAGAACCGATTTTTTCTATAGAGGGTTCCATCTCTAGACTATATTGGATGAAATTCATTTATCTATTTTTGATAAATTATTTTATAAATGAAAAAGAATGAATTATTGATGGGTTTTTTTGTTTTTTTGTAAAAGGATTTTTTTATAAAAGATGATTTTCCGCTTGGTTTCTTAATATAAAATGTATTTTCAATGTATTTGGAATAGATTTATGGAATGGTTTTTAAATAATGTTTATGATGAATTGGTTTGGAAAATGGAGCACATGAGTTGACTTGGGTACATTGATTGATGTATTAGTCATAAGAATTATCTTTTGATTATTTCAATGGTGTCACTCATGGGGTGTTCCTCTTCTCCCTATTCATGTATTTCTAAGGTCTGGATAGAATTTTTGTGAGGTTAAATGTTTGGTGTGTTCCTATGCTCTGTAGATTCGATGAATATATCTAGAGGCTCGATGCACATGATTTTATATCATTGTGGTATGAGTCTCTTGCCTATCTTGACCTAGTGTGATCCTTAGCGCAATGTTACCTATACATTAGGCTTGTAATTTTTGGTTGTACTACAATGGATATGATATGATATGTGATACATGATTTTATTTGATTTGATATATCTTCTTTGATATATTTATGTGAAATTCCTTGAAACTGTTTTACATGGATTTATTTTTAAATGTGGCGAAAGGGAAAATTACATGTTTTTCTATGATTTTGATATAAAAACTACTAAAATTTATAAAATTACTTGTTTTCTTTATGGTTCATCATTGTTTATATTATTATATAGACACTTATAATGGTACACTTGAGTGGGATCATACTAATCCTGTTACCTTACACCCTGTACACCTCTTTAGTGGTGCGTAGAACTTTGTATATATTTTGATATAGGGAAAGACAAGACACCATTGTGAGGAGGTGAGGTTTTATTTAAATTGTGTTAGGGTAGCTGGTGGTGAGATTGTGGGAGATTCCAAGACAATCTTATGGAGTAGTTTTCTTCCTATTTAGTAGTCCTCTGAATATTGGAATTGTTCTGTGGGATTATATTTTCTGACTTCTTTGAGTTATATCATTTCTAAAGTCAACTTTTATTTTTGAAATATATGTATCTCTTCCTATATTTATAACTTTATATATATATGTCATGTTGTTGCTTTATTTTGTGAAAAACCATTCCCTCTACATGTTCAATACATGCATGCTAGTAGGTATCACATGGGGACCGGGAACACAATTTGTGTATCCAGAAATTTAGGTCAGGTATGAGTTTGAGAGGGTATTTAGGCCGCATTTGTCACAATTTGGAATAATAGAGTGTTCTTTCCTTAAGATTCCTTATCATAGGATGTTTTCTAGGACGAAGATAGGATTTTTAGTGCTCGATAGGTAGGTTTTGGTGAGTTTCAAACCAGCTCTTTCTACGATGAAACTAAATTGACTGTTGGATATTGGGATG
This sequence comes from Viscum album, assembly GCA_963277665.1. Taxonomy (NCBI): domain Eukaryota; kingdom Viridiplantae; phylum Streptophyta; class Magnoliopsida; order Santalales; family Viscaceae; genus Viscum; species Viscum album. The sequence continues at coordinate 885,050,952 of OY728146.1, read as the reverse complement.
TGTGTTTGCTATTTTGAGCTATGGATGTTATTTTTTGTTTTATATTATGTTTTCTAGTTTGAACTGAGGTTTATCTATTTTTGATGGTTTCTTCTATTTCATTTTATATCATTATGCATCCGAGATGTCTTTAAGGGTTCCTTAGGTGGGTGTAACAGATTCTCCTCAAGGGAATCTACCAATAGATAAAAATATTATAATGGTTATCATGCAGTTAGAACATTTTTTGACAAGAATGTACTACAAGTATAGAACACTACCGCTGAAGTACAACCATGAGCTGTAGGAGACAAAGATTGATAATGAGAGTTCTTACATGAGAATTAACCATACATTAAGGGTACAAATAAACCTCAAGAAGAAGTGGGTTAGATGGAAAATATTGATCTGATCATTTAATTCTTGGATACACTTAATATTATCAAGGTGATGTGCACATCTTTATTACGTGAGTGTCCTAGCAGGCAATGGTGGTATTACTTGGTATAGTAGGCTAGGAACTTGGTCTTGGATTGGAAGGGTTTCTATACTCTCTTATTCTAGTAGTTTATTCTAGAGTCTTTAATGATGGGGGATTATCTGGATTGCATCTCTTTCTAGTAGGGATAGCGTTTAGTGTTAGAACATACTAATCAATTTGTTGAGCTAGTTCATTTTTCTACATATGTGGTGAATAATGACTACCTGAAAGTTTCTATGTTTTAATGGAATTTGCAACCAGATATCATATCACATATATTTAGGCTGAATATTTCGACATATTCATAGATAGTAGATAGATCAATGATGGATGAGATGAATATGGAAGGCAGGGTTGGTTATTCTTCCCCTTCTTTTCCACCCGATGGCAGCTTCAGTGGGACACAAGGGAGAATTATGAATTGTCATTATCATCGTAGGAGTGGTGGGGGTGGTTCTTTGCAATAATCTTCCTCTACACATTTATTTACATCAGGATGTGTGCCTCTGACTCTCTATGAGTGTGTAAAGGATGGACGGACCTGGAATTCTTATCCTTCACCTATAAAGATGTGAAACAATTGTTGGAATTATTTTAATCTGTAATGTTTCTACTAGGATATAACTAATATTCATTATGGTCATCTATGATCAGATCCATAGGATAATGAAGTGCAGTCAGATGCTTCAAAGACTACAAGGTTCCAACCGTAGGCTTTAGGAGTGGAGCACCTTCACACAATAGTTGGGTTTCCAGTGGATGTAGATATATGTCCAATGATAGTGAGTGGTACCGTATTTATTACATCTATAGAAGAAATTTCTTTATTTGATATTGGTTCTTCCCACTCAATTATGTTTGGTCATTTTTTTGATATGATTAAATTTCCAACATGAAAGGGTTAGTTTGGGGTATTTCTAACACTGATAGGGTGGAGGGGTGAATCAGTGTTGGTGAATTTTTAATCTAATCAATATTTTTTATCCATTTACCTCTTAGACCTATTAGTATCTCAATTTTCAAATTCTCTATTGACTATCACATGAAATTATATGAATGAAGTAAAATATATCACATAATTTTTTTACAGGTTTCACTACAAAACCAGAGTAGCTAGTCCTCAGCATGGTCTTGAAATAACCCTGAACAACAAACCACTTGAAAAAAATCCTTTAAATGTTGTTACATTTAGTAGTAAATATCCTTACACTTGAAAATCACTATAGTCGGTTAACCGTGTTTATTTTATAGCCTTTAGATGAATCTTTATACTACCTATGGAGGTAGCCTCCACATCCATGTTAACATTCTTTATAAAACCAATAAGGTATTCCACCTATTGAGACTGCTGTTGGATATTACAAAGCTTCTTAGTTATTCCACAAACATATCATTCAGTTAGCCACTTTCACAATAGCTGAAAGGAAATACCTCTTACTTCTTACTAGCAGCAAACTGAGAGCTAAAATTTCTTCTTCTTAAGAATTTAGTCACAATAATAAGAATATTGTGTGGGATGATAATCATGTAATTATTCTTGGATCCAAATTATTATTGAATGATATTAGTTTTGTCACCAACTCTTCTTCTCTTCTTCTCTCTCTCTTCTTCAGTGAAAAAATGATTGTACTAACAATTATTTTACTTCTTGGCTAGAATCATAAAGAAATATTTATGATTATTCAAACAATGTTGTCCAACTCAGATTTCCAATATAAAAATTAATTTATCCTTTATTCAGAATGATATATGAATGTAACTATTGAATAAACTATCTAAATTCCCGAAGACACAATATTAGAAATTGAGTATAGTATCGATTTACTCTTAGTGAAACTAAATATTTTGCAACCAATAATTACACTACACTAAACATCTCAACTTATTCATGTGATTTAATTATGTATAGAATTATAACAAATACCCTCATGTGAAAAAATTCATTTCTTTATAATCAATGCATATAATGTTTATAGTTTAGCAACACATTATCATTTTCATTACCATGCATAAACACTTCATTATTCTTCTAATTTTTCTCTATATTATATTCATACTAGTGAAAATATTCATAATCAACTTTTTTATTCCTTGTTGAAACAAGTATTTAATGTAATTTATTCTCACTAAACTTTCAATAACAATTCATGAAATAGTGATCTTTTACAAACTCATATTATTATCTTCTTGAATTTTTAACTCAATAAATTAATAGTTCTTGTTTATTGCTCATATCCAATTTTCTCTTTATCATTTTATTTGATATATTTTTTTAGTTATAATTTTATGTATTCTTGCTTTATTTTTCAATTCGCACGCAAACCATCGGGCAGTATGATTACACTTTCTATTTACTATTTATATAACAATAATTGTACCCCATTCCTCTTATTATCTTCACTGAACACAGATGGTTTTGTTATATTAGAAATACACATAGTTCTTTAATGTCTAGTTCTCATGAACACGACCTTCATTAATGAATATCAAGTGACTATATACTTCTTTTCACAACTTACAATGTGAGGTTCTTCTCACTGGACTTTGTGTATCAACATGTTACACTATCTGTATTCACTTCATGTAACATTGTGGGGGTATAATACCTAGCCCTAGCTTTTGGAACAGGAATTCTTTGTAGATAATGATGAGGGTTTAAACCGAAGTTTCGTTTCCATGGACCTTCTTCTTGCAGGATTTATGTAGTAATTCATCCTTTGTGAAATAGACCCGTAAAACACCCCACTTTGAGATTCCAAGGAGTTTTGATGTTCTGTGCTTTCTCTTAACAATGGTATAACATAGAGAAGAAATGTTTTTCTTAAAAATATTATCTCTTAAAGGATATCGTTAATGGAAGCACCAACTTTGACTGTGGGTGCTTCAATATTTATAAAAAGTACCTCGAACTTGCACCACTGAGATTTAGTTACTCAAATCCCTGAATTTATGCCATGAAAATCTAGGATATGAATTCTTGAAACCCATAACTAATAATTCTTAAATCATGGGATATGTGATTGAAACAATGGTCACATATTTTCTTCAAAATCTGAAAATATTCAATTTCATAAACACATCATTTGAATAAAATCAAGAGAAGAAGCATGAATGTGAAAACTTGTACACTATCCATGCATATCAGATGCTCGAATAGCCTCTACAACTTAGTTTACATTCAAAATAACTGTTTTATTCATGGTTCTTGATCATATATGTATTTTAAAAACCATTCATAAATTTTGAATCATAAATTTGAAATTGTTTCAAATTCTGAAGTTGATCCTCAGTGCTTGTCCTGATCACAGGTGGTGGAAGATCATCGAAAGGATGGATTCGGGTGGCCCTCATGTCTGGGGGAAGGATTTAACAACATTATAGATTAGTGATCATCAAATCATTTATGATTTAATAGACATGTTGTGTCCATATGATTTTAATATGGGAAAAAAATAAACCTGCTTTAGTGTCCCACACCAATCTAGAGGGTGGTTGAGATGTTCAATATAAAAAATATCGTTCTCACTACTACTTCAAGATGATACTGAGGTAGAAAACCAGATACAACACACAACTCATTGGGTTTTTGGCCCTACAGTCTTCTAAACCAACATATTTTCATGAATTTAGGTGAGCTTCCTATAGTCCTTATACACATGCCTACATGCCTATTGTGGGAACTATGCCCTCTTTTTCCCATGGGCTTTCTAGGGACTCTCTGTTGGGCATGGATAACTATTAGGACAACACATGTTCCCTTAGTTGTGTGTCCAAGTAATCTCGTGAGTTGGACTTAGTTTTTTATATAAGGCCTCCCGTAATATACTAAGAGAATTGGAGGCATAAAATTCTTCAAGACAAATCCATTATCAACTTCAAAACACCTCATGCAATAATAAATATATTTCATGGTTCGTATTCATGAAAAATAGAATCTAAATGTTATTCAAGTTAAATCTTTTATGGATCTCATAAAATAGTAAAATACCACATTATCTTCTTCAATTATGTTCTATTATTCTTTTCTATAAACTTATTCAACATAAAATCATCCTTGTTTATTCTAAACAATGTGTCACTATTGACATAAGTTCTTTGAATATAAAACCATTTCAAAAATAATTAATGCTAATAAGAGAATTATTTAAGCATGAAATCTTATGTATATAAAGGAATACAAATCAATTCTATAGGCATAAACTTGGAAACATAGTATCTTCAAACCATATTTATATTTATTCTCATTTTAATACTTGAGCACTTCATCTGAGATCCATTAACTTTGCAAGTTCTTCGTCATATTAAGATTTGTGAAATATTACTATTTCATTGACCTCCATTGATAACCAATGAAATTAATTGGGAAGAAAATAAATAAATAAATAGGGTCTTCAATCTCCCCCTTTTTATTTTTTAAATACCTTTAAAGTTCATTCTAAATGAATATATCAATATTTGAATCAGTATCTTCTCTTTCACCTTTACTTTTACGACTTTATTTTTTCTTTATATTCCCTTAATTAAAAATAAATAAAAAGTTAAAGGGAAATGGATATCCATAAATAAATAATAAATGTTTCATATATCATTTCACTCTATGTTTTATTGAGGCATGATCAATGTAGAAAACAAGAGGATTTGATTTTGAAAACTAAATTTTCCCTTACCAACTGATCATGATACCTCATTAAATCATCACTCATACACAAATCTTGAAGGTGTTTACAATTTCATTTTATAATAATGATAATTTAATTAGATATGAAACTTTTATAATAAATATAAATTTAAACTCCTACACTCACTTCAACAAATAGATCAAAAACTTTTAAGAGAAATAGGCAGGATATGTGACACTGGGTAACTTTCTCATTTTTTATGACATTGATTAATTTAATGAATCCCCCTTTATAAATAGATCTTTTTTCAAGAGTTACCAAGAAATAGAGATTAATAGAATACATACCTTTTCCAATAAAAACGATCTTCATGATATTTCTAGAATGATTAAAGATGATACCCATTGAAACAATGATTATAGAAGCATCTTCATCTTTATTCATTTTTATCCCCCTAAAGGGATGAAATTATACACATATTCATAATGATATAACTCTTCAATAATTGATTTCAAGGTGTTCCAATTTTTAGAATACACAAAAATGGATCTTCAACTTGTGACATTCCATATTGGATATCTTTCACAACTTCACCAAGGACGATCATCTTGAAAACTTGTTCTTATGGATACCAAACATATGATTAAGACAGAATGGTATCTTTTGTATCCAAGTAATCAAGAATAAGTAATAAAATTAGTTAAATTCATCAAAGATGTTCCTACATCATATTATTATTTGATTGTAAATTGTGGAATCATTAAAGGATCATTACTTCTTTAGATTTGATATAATGAATTAACAATAATAACCACTTCTCAGGTTCTTCCCCTAAGAACTTGCATAACCTTTAATTAAATATATTATAAGAACAAAAAAAATAAATACATAGTTCATTTAACGGGCTGGATCCCTCATTTCTTATCAATTTGAATAACAATTTTGAGATAGTTTTTAACAAGTTGCTCCATTTACTCAATTCATCATGCATTCACTTCTGAACATTTGTTATGATTTATGTTGGGGACGCATGGATCTCTTCAAATTATATTATTCTTTTTATGGATAAATTTTCTTGTTAACATCCTTTGCAGATATTACATTACTTTTCCTATTATGTACTACTTTTTTGGGATGAAATGTTAAACAACCTTTTGAAATGGGACTAGAATTTTTACATTTCACACATAGAACTTATGTGACACAAGTGATTACTTTCCTTGAAAAACCATCATGTACTTTGTATTAATCATGTGAGATATTTTATCTTTCCTTTTTCACTTGAATTAGCTTGTGGGTGTTTATGTTTTCTCATCCTTACTAAATGTTCTATTCAAAAAAATTAAAATTTCAGTAGGAAATGTGGAAACAAGTTTTGATCTTCCTCACGGGTTATTCTTAGTGACAACCATTTTATCAGTAGTTATTTTGGATGATGCAATTTTCTTCGAATTATTATAATTTGAAATCAAGGTATTCTTATCATCCTTACATAAAATATTTTTGGAAGAATTTTTGATCACAACATACTTCTAATTTATTCAAAAGGTATCTTTTTCATTCTTATGCTACCTCTGTAGTATTCTTTTCTTATAAACATTGGATACATGTTGATATGAGCATGTACCAACCTTGTGACCACTTACATTGAATACATCACAAATTTTATCCTGCTTTACAGACATTTTTGTAGTATACATATTATTCATAACCTGTGGATGTTTATTCTACAAATTTGTCTCACTCCCCCATGAGTTAGTATTACTTTATGATTTTCCAACCAAATCCATTTTTTTTGTTAATTTTGAAATCCACTTTGTGGGAAAGTGGTAATCTAACATTAAAATAAAAGAAAAGCCATCCACATTACAAGACTAAAATCAAAAATTGGAAACAACAAACCAAAGACCCAACTGAAACAAAGAAATGAAATTTTAAATTCAAAAAATCACCCTTCAGACCCATCACCACTAGGATGCCTCCAGACATAGATCCTCGAGCAACGAGCCTCCTTGAGCTGTGCCCCCTAAAATTGAACCACCTAGTTATCACCAACGTGTGACCCTTATCTTCCCTGAACTGAGTACCACCAATACTGCCTTCCAAAGAAACCAAAAATATTAAAACTTGAAATTCGAAGTCTTCACCCATGATTCACGCATATTCCTCGAGACACAAAACCATAACAACAGCTACCCTTTCCTATCTGAGACCCACCATCCAAACGTCATCGGCCAACTATCACCATCTTCGAATCAACACTTTACTTGTCCCCAACAGCACCTTCTCCGATGTCCACCGCCATCATGCTTAGTGCACATCATAACATTCTTTTCCAGAACACTTGTGAGGACCATCCAATGGAAGTATTCATAGACACCCCAAAAAACATTGTCGCTGCCACCATCCCAAACAATAAACGCAAGAAAAACACCGCTGGAAGCTGTAGAACCAGAGGGATACAAACCCAAAAAAATCAAAACCATAAACACCCAAAACATTGGAGTCGAACAAAAAACCCATCGTTGATAAATGCTGATGTCGCGATGAGAAAAAAACCAGAACATTGTAAAAAACTGATAACAAAATCAAACAGGAAGAGGGTCCACCAACATTTAATCAAAAACATCACCAGAACAAACAACATTTGAGGCCAAACCGCACCACCAAGATCTAAGTACCATCAGAAACTGAGAAGAACCAAGTGAAAAGAACCCTAAGAACAAAAGAGTACCAATACGTGCCACATGTTCTGAGACCAAGCAACAACTCCACACTACTGATACACTCCCTTGATATAGAATGAACCACCAAAACAATCCCAAAACTGCCATAAACACCTTTATACTAGACCAAAATGGAGTCCAGTACATAGAGAAAGGTTTAAAGAGAAGAGATGGGAATTCGAGACAACATGATAACCACCAAACATCGATACCAATAGATCCCAAACTAGCAGAGCCCCTTCAGGTCAAAAAAAAGTGGTAGATTATTCTTCTCAAATACTTGTGATTGATCATTGAATTAATTCATGATCTCTTTATCTCATGTAAGAGGTATTTTAATAGTATAATTGTCTAGTGATCATTGAATATCAGTATCCATTATCTCATTCTTTTGTGGAGTATCAATATGTTCCTTCTCTATATTTTCAAATTGAACATCTAAATATATACAGTTAATATTGAGAATGATTTTAGGGTCTTAATCCATAATAATATTATCTTCACAATATTTCTTTATTATATCAACTTCATCTTCAATGAGATTAATGCCTTTCTAAATCCAAGATTCAATTTTTTTTATCTTCTTGGATATTTATTCCAATTTTAAACCCTTGACATTAATTTTTTTTAATTTCTCTTCAATAGCATAGATATTTTATTCTAGTGTATTTTTGACTCTTTATTTCTATTCAACATATTTGAGGCATTTTAAGTAATTTATTTCACGTTTCTTATTTTTTTACAAAGGTTACAACCTATATGGAGATTCGTAAAAATTCTAAATTCTTTTCTCACAAGTCCTTATACAAAGAATCATATTATCCTTCCAACTGAGTGATATCTTCCTATATACATTAGAAGACTCTATAAACAATGGAGGATCATTATTTAGGAATACCTTACAGAAAAACTCTTAAATTTTCAACTAATAATTCTCCATAAATTATAGATTGAACATCACAACCACTCATACTAGAATCTTTATCTTGAGGATAGTTTTAAAATTTACTAACACATACCTCATGATCACTGGAGGTAGGAAGGATATGCATCTAATTTGTGGAATAATTAGGCATATTACCCATAATTTTCAGGAATGATTGATATTTATTCTTTCCAAGGAATATAGAAACATATAATTCCTCTTATTTATATGATACATACATCTTATTAAACGTTATCTTTTGTTTATTTTCCTTCTTCATCATGTTCTTGGTAAAAATTGAATTATTTAGAGAGATAAATAAATTTTCACTATAAATACACTTCATTGTTGACTCAGGAAAAAAACTAAAATCTTCAAAAAAGAATATATTCACTATAGATAATTCAATAGAGTTGAATATGCACTCTGATAAAACTTGAAAGGACTAGTTTGGGATATTCCAAACACGGAGATGGAGGTGAATCAGTGTTGGAGAATTTTTAATCTAATCATGAATTTTTATTCCTTTACTGCTTAGACCAATTAAGATCTCAATTATCTTACTGTCTTTTCCTTGTAACATGTATTTATGAGAATAAATTTAAAGATAGAACATAATATTTTTACAAGGATAACTATGCAATCAGAGTAGAGGTCCTTAGAATGGTCTGTAAATAATCCTGATCACACAAACACCAGAAAAAAAATCTATTATATATAGTTATAGAAAGTTTAAAAATACCCTTACAATTCTAAAGAACTATATTCAATTGAAATTTCTTATTTTATAGAACATGGATAGATATTTATATTGCCTCTGAAGGTAGTCTCCAACTTCTTATTAATGTTATTTGTAACACCCATAAAGTATTCCACCTATTGAGACTAATATTGGATGTTTTAGATCTTCTTATTTCTTTTGATACCTTCTCCTACACATTTTTACTTTCACAATATTTGGAAAGCACCACCCCTACTTATTCCCAGTAGAAAACTAAAATCCTAAATTTCTTCTTCTTAAGAAATTAGTCACAATAGTATAAATATGGAATGGAATCATAATGAAATAATTCTTCTTGGACCCAAATTATTATTGATTGACATCAATTTGGCCACCAAAGCCTATTATCTTCATCTCTCTCTTGTTCTTCAATAAAAAACTGACCGCACTAAAACTTATTATTCTTCATAGTTAGAATCAAAAAAACATCTTTTTGATTATTGAAATTGTTTAGTTTATATCTGGTTGGAATCACCAAAATTTACTTCCCCTTCATTTAGAATGACATATGACTATAACGGTGGATTGAATTATATGAATTCCTTGATACTTAATATTTGAAATTGATTATAGTATCAATTTACTGTTAGTGGAACTGAATAGTTTGAAAACCGTAATTACACTACACTGAACACATCAAATTATTCATGTATTTTAATTATGCATAGAATTATCATAAAAAACCAACATGAACATAATTATTTTATTTTATTATCAATGCATGTTTTGTTCATAGTTCATGCAAGCATTATTATTCTAATTACCATACATGCATACTTCAACACTCTTCTATTTCTTCCCTAACCTAAATTCTCTCAACTAAAACGATGTGGAATCACTAATGTTCTTCTTTAGTGTATCCATTTTTTAATGCAACTGATTCAGACTAAAATTTCAATAATTTTTCATGCAAGAATGATCTTTCACAAACTCATATTCTTATATAATTTAATTATTAACTCAATACAAGTGTTGTTCTTGTTTATTTCACATCTCCATTTTTATTTTTATAATTTTATGTGCTATATTTTTTTGATTTAAGATTTCATGTATGAAATCTTGCTTATTCGAGTCGCATGCACACCTTAGGGAAGTATCTTTATATTATCTGTTTAATGCTTATTTAACAATACTTGAAGCCTCTTCTACCCATTATCTTCATTACACACACTTGATTCTATTTTATTTTGAAGGCATATAGTCTCATTATATCTAGTTCACATGCACATGATCTTTTTTGCATTAATATCATGTGATTACCTCCTCCTTCGATCAACTTATAGTGTGAAATTTTTCTCATTGAACATCATGTATCAATACAGTACGTGATAATTGTTCACTTCATGTAACATAGTGGGGGTATATTACAAAAAACTGGCTTAGATAACTTGTTGTCTTTGTGAAGCATGATGAGAGTGTAAACACCAGTCGCATGCATGAAACTCTTCTTTTCATAGGATGTGCATGGTACTTATTTCATCATGAAACAGATGTGTGGAACACCTCACTACACAACGAAAAATAATATCATGGTTATGTGAATTATTTTCACATTGTTATATGGTAAATAAAATATATTTTTATGAAACACTAGATATTTTAAAGGAAAAAGTGAATGGAAGCACCATCTTCAACCGTAGATGCTTTGGAAATTATAGGTAGTACCACTACCCTGCACTGCTGAGATTCCTGGAATCAAATATTAGAATTTAGGCCATGAAAATTCATGTTTTGAATAACTAAAACCCTTGAATTTGAATTCTACAAATGTGGGATACATGGTGCTGAAAATTGTGTATAATTTTCTTTACGATCTTGGTACTTTTTTTTGGAAACACCTCATCATCATGTAGTAAAGAGAAGCTGCATGCATGTGAAAACTCAAACCCTACCCATGAATATCGTATGATTTAATGGACACTACAACATAGTTTTCATTTGGAAAAACCTTTTTCTTTGAGTATCTGATTAAATGATCATGTCAGAAGCCATCCATAAATCTCTAATAATAAACTCAGGTTTGTTTAGATTGACAGAGATGATACTCAATGCATGGACTTATCGATGGTGGTGTCCAATCATCAAAAGTCCAGAGTTGTGTGGACCTCATGTGTGGAGGAAGGAGATAAATACATGGTAGCTTGGTGGTCCGAAGATAATCCTAGATCTAATGAACACATTATGCACATATAATTTTAATATCGATGAACATTTGACTCTCTTCAGTGTCCCAAATCGATATCAAATGTAGTTGGGATGAACTATATAAAATGTCTCATTCCCACTACTACTTCAAGTTGGAATTATGGTTAACACCCAGATATGAAACACATGCTCTATGATGCTTTCATCCCAATGATATTATTTCCCAACCTATTCTCACACCTTTAGGAATGTGATCTACGGGCCTTATATACAAGACCACCAACCACTTATGGGAACTATGATCTCTATCATCCACATGCTTTATTGGGATACTGACTCGGTCTTGGATGACCCGTCGAGCCCCACATATTCCCTTGGTTGAGGGGCCTAGATAGATTGTGAGTTGGCCTTACATTTTTTCTATAAGGCCACACTTACTTTATATAATAAGATAATTCTAAGTATACAATTCTTCAAGAAGAATCCATTATCAACTTCAAAACCCCTCTTGAAATAATATTTATATTTCATGGTTATTATTCTTGAAAAATATAATATAAATGTTCTTCAAGTTAGCTCTTACATGGTTCTCATATAATATTAAAATGTTGAATAACCTTTTTCAATTACACTTCTTCTATTATTTTCTATATAAATTATTCAATATTAAATAATAACTATTTATTGTAGACAATGTGTCACTATTGACACCAGTTCATTTAACATAGATCTAGTTAAAAAATCATCATAATTACTAGTATAATTATTCATGCTTGGCGTCTGATATCATTTAATGAATCCATAAGAATTATACCGGAATCAGACTATAAAATCAAAGTATTCAAACCGTTTATATGTTTCAATAAATTGTGAGACTTGAGAACTTAATCCAAGATCCATTAAGTTTGTAAATTATTCATCCTATTTACATCCATGAAATATTTTTATTTCATTTACCACTATTGTAAACCAATGAAAATCATTGAAAACAAATAAAACACATACAAAATTTGGCTCATTAAAATGGATCTCATTTCATTTTTTATGTATTTAGAGAATCATCTTTGCAAAAGGAATGTGTAGGGATTTCGTTGTACTTGTGCACTATCGATAGCTGAAGAAGATTTAGTGTGAGATTTATTTATTCCTGATCTATATTTGATTGATGTAATAATTATTGGGAAAAGGGTGGAAATAAGTTTTCTTGGGAAATTATTATCTTTTATTTTCAAATAAAATAACTCAAATCACTTTATAAGTTTTAATGATCAGATTGAAAGGATGAAAGGTTATATCAAATTTAGAATACAGGATGCAAAATACCTAATAATGTCTATTGGTTTGTAATGATGTTTTTTGGGAGAAAGGGTTCATCGACCTCACCTTGGTAACAAAATCAATGTTTTGATCATAACGAGGAAAAGTATTGGATTCTGAATGGATCCAATGTTAATATGATGAAACTTTTATGATTTTGGAGTTATCATAAATCATAAGTTTTATAGAAAACATATAAATCTAACCTTATGGATGAAAGAGAGAGAATAAGTGCAACCAATTGGTTCAAGTTGTTATTAGAAATAAGTAAGTGATGGTAGGATGAAAAGTAATAGTTCTTTCCCATAAATGTCATATAATGTTATGCCAATCTTGATTTTTATCAAATTCATGAGGAATCAATGATTAAAATAAGGAGTTCATGGAATAATAATGGTTTTGAAGTCAATGATTTCTTGTATTAGTTCTTTGATGAGATAACACTAAATGCAGAAGTTATTGAAGGCTTTGATGTTTTTTTTTGAAATGTGAGAAAATGAACATACTGGTTTCCAGTTAGACCAATAAGTCACAAGATACAAATCATTAGAAAAATACATTGATTAATGAGGATGTTTTCCTATACCACAATTAGATAAGGAAATAAGTTACTGAAGTCAAAGTTGCTGATACCATTTCATCAGATGCGGTGTGCCACCAATTAATGGGAAGAAATTCGTTTTTATTAGTTCTTTATAGGACCAATGAAAAAATACAAGTCTATTTTTTTGAGACCAATTCATGTAGTGATGTTTGAGATTGATTAAATAGTTTAAATCTATTCAAATAATTTTTTTAAAATGTTCTTTGTTTTTAAATTGAGTCTAGAGTCATAAAAAAATGTGGTGTCGACTCATCTGACTAGAGATGAAACCATACCAAATTATTGATATAGATACCAATTCATCAGATGCGGTCTGACACCAATAACTTGATCTGATACAAGATCACCAGAATGAGGAAAATTAAGAAAAGATGAAATGTTTTTAAGTAGTTTAAAACATGTTTTCAAATGGTTTTTTTCTTGTTGTAGTGTTGCCATGAAGTGATAATTTCTTTAGAAGTTGTGGCTATTTTTATGAAAAAATAAAGGCAACTAAAGTCTAATGGATTTTCAAAAATGTTTATGCCAGAATGGCTTCAAATATTGTTTGTATTTTAGTTGGTACTAATCATTGTAATGAGAAGTATTCAGATTTGATATATTTTTAAGTGGTTCAATAAAATAAGAGTAGCCATATGTGTTTATCATAACAAAAAAATTAGAATAAAAATAAAAATCATACTGATGATCGGTTAGATTGTTTTAATCTAGATGATGTTTTGAGAATATTCAAGAAGTTTTGAGAAGAACAGAGAAGAGTAGAGAATCACTAAATAAGTTAAAGAGGGTGAGAAAATGTAGGATGAATTCATGTTTTGTGACAAATGGTAATGCAATACAAATTTTATAATTCCACAAAAATCATTTTTAGGACAACTTTAAAAGGAAGAGATTACACTATACTTTATGATGGATTGCAACAAAATTCACATGAGGAAGAAGAGAAAGAACCTAATAAGATTTAGAGAGAGTAGGATTCTAGATAAATTAATTTCTAAGGAAGTGTTTTGGATTGAATAAGAATATGGGAGATCATATATTGCGATTCTCAGATCAGACTGGATCATCGGACAAAGAAAATTGATTGGGATTTCTGGAATTAGGCAAAAGTAGTTTCAAAATTGTTTTAGTATCATTATGGAAAAATTATATTTTTGGACTGAGCAGTCAGACTGAAGAATCTGAAAGGGATATTCTAATGAGTATGATTATGAATTCCTAATAAGTTATTATCCACTGATGGTTAGGAATGTAAAGAATCATTATGAAGGTTATCAAAAGTGAATGTTGATATGGGAGTACAATAACATGTTTGAAACTAACTGGTGAATGATTCATTAATTATTACACAAATTTTTAATAAATCATTTTTTCTAGAAGAAACAGATGCATTGTTATATTGATCATAATGATACAAAGTGTAAATGAAACTTAAAAGAAAAAGATATCACTAATTCAACCCTCCCCCTATATGTGATACATTGATCTAGTCTGATCTATATCAATTGGAATAAGAGTGAATATTGAATTTATTTACTCTTTGATGAAGTTATTAAAGATAATTTTTGATCAAGAATCTTAATTTTTTGAACATAAAGGGGATTCCTATATTCGATGGTAAGAACCATCACATCATGAAAAATAGAATGTTTAATTATCTTATGTCTCTTGGGTGTGATGTTCTTGAAGCTTCAAAAGATGGATTTCTTCAAAATTGATGAAATATTTTCTCTTACAAATTTTGATAATAAGAATAATGAGAATTACGGGAGAGTTAAAAGTTATTTAATCTCACATGTTTCAAAAAGTTAGTTTCTAAAAGTGAAGGGTGTTTCCACAGCATATGTTTTATGAGATAAGATGAAGAACATTTATGAAGACAATTCAAAAGTATATAAGGAAAATTTATAAATATGGATATTGAAATATGATGATCTCAAAATGGGGGAGTAAGAATCAGATGATGACTTCTTTACCAGGGTGAATGAAATTATTAGCACTATTATATGTCTTAATGAAAAGTTGGAAGATTCTACTGTTGTTTAAAATATCTTTATAATTATTCCAAACAAGGTTGATTCCAAAGTTTCATCATTTGGTGGCAGAGATCTAGACACATTATCTCCATAGGACTTATATAGTACTCTAATTACTCATGAAATGAGAAGGGATAAAGTTATGAATGGTAATAATAAATATTATAGGGAAATGAATTTTAAGGCTATCAAGAAATAAATTCCTAAATAGATCATTAATTTAGAAGAAGTTGGAGATTCTAATTCAAAAAACTAGGTATGTAAAAATATTGATGCCTTTTATTCCTTGTTTTCTAAAAATTTGAAAATAGTTAAAAGTAAATATAGGGGGAAACTTCTATTGAAATGTTTGGAATGCGGAGTTGTTGGGAACTTTCTAGAAATTTTTCCAATAGAAAATAAATAATATGTTAGTGATGAAGATGAAACAAGGTCGAGAAGATCATAGAATAAATAGGGTGATGAGACTAAATATTATTCCAAATGGAGAGAAAAGAAGTTTTGCAAAACTAAAAGGATATGTTTTTTTGTTTAAAGATGACAATGAAGAAGAAAGAGTAGCTAAATCTGAAAAGACTATTGAGAAAGGGGTGGGGGAGAATAATTTCATTTTAATAGTTAAAAAAGTTTCTAGAAGCAGTAGTTATGAATAATAAGAAAATAATTTAGAATTTCATCTAGGAGAATATTTGAAAGAGTATATGAGAAATATTATAAGACTTTAGAGAGAAATTAGGAAATTAAAAAATTAGTGCTCCTCAACAAAAAATCATGATTGTTTTCCTGATGTGAAAATTATGATTTTGGAAGAGATTTATGACATGAATAAATCTATTTAGAAAGAAAAGAATATAAATGAACATCTAAAAGTTAAGTTGAATGAAAAAGTAGAATAATTCGAACCTGTTCAACAAAAACCTTCTAAATCTGAGTAGAGGGTTACAAGTTTCATGAAATCCATATCTAAGGTTGGTGAAATTTATTGAGAGGCTGGACCTCAACAGAAACAAATGATACCTTCAAAGGTTAATAATAAAATTAAAACTATTTTTGAGAAGAAGAAATATGGTAATGTTATGTATAGGGCTAGAATAAATAAATTGGAGAAGTCATAAGATTCTAAAAATTCTATGTTTGAAGAAGTTTTTACATATTTTGGTTTTTATATTGCTGAAAAGAAAATAAATCTAAAGAATAATTTTTGGTTGAGAACAAAAATTTAGGGACTAAAATAAGTGCTAATGTTAAAGAAAATATGGTTGCTGAGAAACATGCTCGCAACTCCATATAGCATGGAAGATACAAAGGTAAATATTCTTTCTATATATGATTCTGATACTGTGTTGGATTCATACATGAAAAAAATGTGTTTTTTTAATAAACAACATTACAAATATTCCAAAAGAATAGATAATTCAATGATTTAGGGGAAGTCAATCCTCTCAAAAGAATAATTCTAAGAAGAATGTTGTGAATAAACCTGGTAATGATTTTGTGAAATTTGAAAATAAATTACCACCTTTGGAAACTATTTGTGATAGATATGAACAACCTAGACCTATTGAAAAAGGATTTGTTATTTTGTTACTGAAATAAGAAATTTTTCATAATAATTCTCAGAGGTCAAATGTGATTAAAGAAAAAGGGAATGAAAAACACCTTGTTGTTGAAACCACTCTAAAAGTTACAAATGGAGAATGAACTCAGATCTTGGATAGTGGGTGTTCTTATCATATGACTGGAGACAAGATAATTGAGAATAATGTGAATGATTTAAAATAAGAAATAGTAACATTTCAACATGATGAATCCCTTAGAATCAAAGGGTTTGGATCTGTTATTATTGGGGAAGAAAATTTTAATTCAAAGAATTTTTTTAACAGGATGAAACAAAACATGCTAACTGTTTTATAACTTTGTGATGAAGGAAACAATGTTATTTTCAAAAAATATGGTTTTATTATGAAAATAGATAACCATGGAAAGATAGTTATGGGATTCCAACATATAAGAGGAAACTATTGGATATGATTATTAGATATATTGATATTAGGATCAAAAGAATATTTTCTTTATGGATCAATTATAAGAGGGGAGGGGTGAATTGTTGTTTTAAAAACTTAGTATAAAATTTTTTAATCTAAACCAATTCCAAAACCACTTTATGTAAATTCTTTAATATTTTTAATTGGCCCTTAGTACAATTATTTAAGTATCATAATTAGGATGATTCTAATAATATCATAGTATACAAACCATAATCATAACAGATATGATTATATCCGAGTGTCTCAGATTCACAATAGATCCTATAAATAGTTTATATTGTGTTTATTATATTTATAATCGTTATGATAAAACAAATATAAAAAAACACACTAGAATATTAAACTTGTAAGAAACATGAAATTAAATAAAAATGAAATAAAGAGTGACTAAAAAATATTTAAAATTAATAGAAATCTTTTATCCATAAGAGTAACGTTGTCACAAACCTTGACTAAAGGTTCCACTTATTTTATACATACAAGAAAGTCTGTTTTACTCAGTCAAGAAACCCCTCTATATGAATATCAGATTCTCTATTTTCCTAGGCTCGATAACCCTTGATTATATGGATTATATCTTTCTTGGTATCTTCATATGCCCTCGACTAGAATATTGAATTCTATATCTTTCTATCCTCACATGACCTTGATCAGAAAATTATGTTCCTTATCTTTCTATCCCCGCAATCTGTCGATCATAATCATAGATTAGACGCAGTAACAATTACAAAGATGTTCTCACAGTGAAAACATGAAAACGTTTCATTAGAACTACCCACTCTAAGGAAATACATGAATCAAATAAATTTTTGTTCACACTTATATAAACATTATAAAAATTTGAGATTGAATGTAATGTAAAAGAATCTACAAACTCTTCAAATGACTAGATAATTATAGGTATCCTCCAATGGTCATCCTAATCATCCAACGGTAATATTTTTTCTACATTTTTTTCAACAACTTGGACACCTAAACTTATAAGAGAAATCCCTAAATTGTATAGTTTTACACCATTACATTGTAAAAATGATTCCTTACATTAGAATCAAGTCTCTCGTATTTTGATTATAAACTTAAGTCAGACCAATATAATTACTTAATATTTTCAATATGATTATTGTAAGAAATGTTAATCCAATTTTATCAATATTTATATTAGTATGATGATGAAGACATTTTTTAGTACAAATACAAGACAATGTCTTTCACTTGAGTCTGATAGATCAGATCCAAAGTCATTACAATTCCCATAATGAAGAAATATTTGTTTATAAACATAATACTTTAGAACAAATTCAAAGTAAAATAAAATTTATCATATTCTATAAAAACATTCTAATAAAATTTGGACATAAA